>CM040123.1:265086472-266457112 GCA_022559845.1 Amorphophallus konjac
TGGTGTTGTTTTTTAACCCGTGTCGATTACTGTTTCGACTTCGTGTTGTTTTCAACCTGTGTCAATTACTGTTTTGACTTCGTGTTGTTTCCAACCCGTGTCGATTACTGTTTCGACTTCGTGTTGTTTTCAACCTGTGTCAATTACTATTTCGACTTCGTGTTGTTTTCAACCCGTGTCGATTACCGTGTCATCTTCGTGTTGTCTTCACCTCGTGTCGTTTTTTCATCTCTTCATATCGTTTTTGTTCCATTGCGTACAGGACATCGCAGCACCTCGTGTTGCTTCCTGTTTCACTTTCGTGTCATTTGTCTTGTTGTGTCTTCGTGTCTTTTTTACTCTTCCTAGTCCTCGTGTCTCTCTTGTGTTGAAACCATACTTAGTGTTGGTTTCTGTTTTTGTCTTCGCATCTTCGCGTTGTTTTTCTGTCTACCTCGTAACATTCTCTCAGTAATGTTCATTGTGTCACCACTGTATCCCGTGTTGTTCTCTGTTTTGTGTATCTTTTTGTCGTGTCCACTAACCTCATGCAGTTCTAGCTCTTATGACACTCAATATTAATGGTTCTTATCTCGTTGCAGGTCCGAGGAAGAACATTCATCAGTGTCTGGGTGCACATGATCCGATACTGAAAGAACAAATACAAAAAGGGCACGTAGCAGGAAGGTTCTGGATCGAGCGTGGGAGGCACACGCGTTTAGTGCCCTATCCATCTGCTACCGCTATAAATAGAATCCTTCGTCCACCGATGAAGATTGATCTGAGCCAAGAAAGAAAAAGGCAGTGTTACAGAGAGCTCGATCCAGCAGAAGAAGAAAAAGAGAGAGAGAGAGATAGTGCTCGTGTGAAAGAGGAAGAGAGTGTAAGAGAAAGAAAGAGAGATAGAGAGTGAGTGAGAGAGCTCATGGAGAAGAAGAAAGAAGTTTACCTGAAGATCTGTCTTCACTGGACCGTGGATCAGATCCAGGCCAGTCAGCTCTGTTAGGAGCCAAATTGTGCATTTTGTGTTTCAGCTTCTGTTTGCTGAAGTTATTGTCGTTTATTGTTTTTTTCCTTTGTTTTCTGGTTTGTTATGCTTTCCGATCCTCTGGTCTGAGGTCGTGTTCCCTCCGGTAGGAGGAAGGGAGATCTGATCTCCAGTTGCAAGTAGCTGGGAGCTACTTGTGGGTTCCCTCCGGCTTGGAGGAAGGGAGACTTGTCTCCGGTTCTGGGCTTGTGGATTCAAGTCCAGAGGTTCCCTCCGGTTTGGAGGAAGAGGGGAGGTAGTTCCCCTGGTCAAGCTGTGTGGCAGCAACTGTTTGCAGACTGAGTCTGCTTGGTTCTAGCGTTCGCTAGTGAAGCCTCACTCCGGTTGGGAGTGAGGGGTGGATGTAGG
Organism: Amorphophallus konjac; assembly: GCA_022559845.1. Taxonomy (NCBI): domain Eukaryota; kingdom Viridiplantae; phylum Streptophyta; class Magnoliopsida; order Alismatales; family Araceae; genus Amorphophallus; species Amorphophallus konjac. Next base: position 265,087,848 of record CM040123.1, read on the forward strand.
TCTGAAGGACCGAACCACCTAAAAATCTATTGAGCAGTGGCTTGATTGTCTGGTTTGCTTCCGCTAGATGCTTGAATAGGTGCGCTGAATGTGATTGTATTTGAGTTGAATAGAATTGGTTCCATTCTATTTCCTTATCTAGCATCCGGTTTTTAAATTTAATCCATTATTCGTAGAAGGATTCATTCACCCCCCCTCTGTATCCGGGCCAAGCACCCTAACACCCGCCAATCAAGGAAGGGGCCAGTCCGGATGAAATTCATCCGTCGGCCTTGCTGCACTCGTGCCTTGCTCGCAACACCCACGTCTGGGGGGCATTTGTTGGCACCTAAAATATGATCGTCGGCAACCAAGCCATAAGGACGAATGACCCGGCCCACCGAAGTACGGAAGCCGATGAAGATCAACATATTGAAGACTTCTCAAGCTGCCAGAGCCTCGAGTCACTCCGTATGGATACGGGGACTTCACCTCAGGAGAGCCGAGACGAATCCAACAACCAACCGGCGGTGCGACCAAGCCTGCCCAATGAATCGGCATCGACTTTGTCGTGCTGCATCCACTACACCCGTTGTCCGACCAAGGTCGATGGTCTACCCGGTGGCTACCCACCTCATGAAAGGCTCTCCCGAGGATAAAGGAGTCCCCCCGGCTTCCCGAAACGGAGAACCGAAAGCTCTGACGGTGGAAGATCCCGATCATCCGGCATGGGCACGGCTTCCCGTCAAGATGGGCCCACTGGTGGCCGAATGATCGCCCGGCTCAGGCGGAACTATCTCCCGGCTATCTAACCTCCTAGAAAGCTCTGAGTACGAGCCAGGCTGGACCAACAGCATGGAGCATAGAGCCGAGGGCCGTGCCGGTAGAAAGCCCGTACGATCGAGATGAAGCTATCCAGAACCTCGAGTAAGGCCGTACGCCAATCTAGGAGCTTCGACAGATCATATCGTCGAAGTCTTAGTGAGCAGTGGCAGAGTACATGTTCACGATGGCCCCAAGTTCATCGACTGGCTCAAGCGTACGAGGGGCATTAGTCTGGCGCGCCTTAAACCGGCGCGCCCCTTACTCAATGCCTTTATCCCGACGTGCCTCTTATCTCCATTCCTTATCCCCGGCGTGCCCCTACCTTCAGCCCTCTTCCCGGCGCGCCAGTTACCCTATCGAATGGCACCTTGAACCGGCGCGATAAGTTGATGAAGACTTCCCCGGCGCGCCAAAAGCTCACGCCTGATGAAGAGCCTCCAACCTGTTATATATAGAGGGAGGTTCGATTTAAGAAAAAAGGAGAGAGGCCGGGAAGAAAGAAAGAAAAGGGGGAGAGAGCTTTCCGAGGGAAAAGGAGTTCTATCCCAGTGTTCTTCGGCGGCCGCCTTCCCCTGTTCCGATCGAAGCCTTCCGGAGCCGGAGAAGAAGGAGGGGGCCGATACTCTATTTTTTTTTAAAGCAGGTGGGCGCCAGTGCCTGTCTTCCTCGATCTTCCGTAGGTTCTTCTCTCTCGCGGGTTTCCGTCCACCATTTGTAAGCAGAGAGGGGAGGGATGGCAATGATATGAGCCGACCCCTCCCCTCCTCTGTGATTTCTTCTCTACTACTGTGTATTCTCCCGTGAATGATGAACGGCGACCAAGCAATGATGCTGGCGCCGGGATTCTTAATGTATAAATGAGAGGCCATTCCCGTTTCTAGGATGGCAATATGTATATCAACATCCGGGCCACGAGGTCGGATGAATGCTCAGAACTTCTATCCTCTTCTCTATCTATGTCGATGTGGTTTTGAGTTCTTTCGTGCATGTCCTTTGGTTCCGATTTCCTCGAAGTACCGACCATGCCCCAAAGCACCGAGGGCTACAGAAACGACCCCTCCCCGGGTCCTTCTAATCGATCGTGTTCGGCTTTGATTTATGGACCTCTGTGTCCCCCTTCATGGACAGAGCTGTGCTTATGCGCATGCCTCTTCCTGCTGCTGTATCGAAAGTCTCCCCCCCATTAATTCCTCCCTTTGTGCTATTGACTATTCGTAAGGTGGGAGTCACCGTCGGGATGGCCGGATGCATCCCCCTGAATGCTGCGTCCTACCTGTTTGAGTCTATGCTTCTACGGTTGACCCGTTTCACCCGGGCCTTTATTCCTCCTCTGAATCATGGTCGTTCGAACCAGTCCGAGATTCTCTCATCCTGCTTTAACCACCCAGGGAGGGGGATAATCCCCCATGGCTTCACGGAATTGCTGGGCAACTGAGAACTCTACCTCTCGGTGGTAGATGCTTCCCAAGCCCATAGCAGACAACAACAGGGGGTCCTAGCTCAACGAGCTCAGCCCCGATAATCTAAGACCCAATCGAGGTTAAGGGATGTACGCTCCTCGTAGGCTAGCCCTCGGAGCCCCACTCTCCTAACGGTCGGTCTCTTCAGCGGTTGTGCCATGATCTGTGGGTTGTTCCCGTCATCAATGGCCCCGTCCTTCTATTCTCACCCACGGAGTATTGGTGCCCCTTGTAGGCTAGTCCTCGGGATATCCTATCTGATGGGATCTTGCTGGCTATCACTGTGCAGACCGACAGTTTAGGGGCTTGCTCCATTAGTGAGCATGACCACGCTTCTCCCCTGCAACTCTTCAGGTTCAGGGGAGATGCTGTCCAATTTTGGACAGATTAAGATTGAGTAATCTATAATGAAGCGCTCGTTCTGGACCTAATTATCCCGGTGCTCGAGTAGGAACCTCGCACTGGCTTAATCACACCGTCCTTCGGGGTCCTGGACTTCAATTCAATAAGCAATTGGCCCCAAATAACTTCAGAATCCTCACCCAAAATTTAACAAACTCAATAATTGCAAAATTCATAGAAAGAGTGGGTTGAACGGCGCGGCCTTAGCCGGCGCGCCCTAATCCGGCGCGGTACCCCCCCGCGCCGGATTAACGTTAGACTCATTTCCATTTTTTTTCCTTTGCGCCTTTCCGGCGCGCCCTAAGCAGGCGCGCCCCCATGCCCTTACGCGCCGTTTAAACACGCATGGTCACCGCGCCGTATTAACATCTATACCTACGTTTCACCGTGCCGTATTAACATCTATACCTACGTTTCTTCGCGCCGTATAAGCTACCTATTGCAGGGTCACGCCGGCTTTGAAGCCTCTTGTTGCTTTAATCGCTCACTAGCCCCCCCGAGTGGACCTCATCCCTCGGGGTTGGCGTTAATAAATCATAATGGATAATAAATTGAATAAGGGAGGGGCCAAGCGAGCCCGAATTATATTGCCATCATATCTTCATTACCACGTCCTCCGCCATGTACCGAGGGTCCATAATTCCATAAACATATGCATCCTGCATGTCTTCGTCATGATCATCATGTAGCTCTTTTTAATCCGACTTCGACAGCCCGCTATCTCGGCAATTAATCAAATGTGTTCCCTCCTCGTGGGGGATGTAATTAACGCCATAGCCTTTATGGTATGGCGGACTGCTGGTCCCGACCGAACGTCACATTCGCCCGACATGGGTCAGAATGAGCGCACAATAGAATCGTCACGCATGTGACTGGCACGCCCGCGTCGTCAATCAGTCAGTTGACTACAAGTTAGTTAATTGGTTGATCGATACGCGAACGAAAAGGCGAAACGAAAGAAAAAAAAGGGTCGCGAACATATACCAGGGCAATAATGTGGTTCTCCAGACTTCTCGTTGGTTTTGGCAAATGTGGGTCCATAATCACTAAAGGGAGAAAATACATCCTTTTGCATAAACACTCATATTGATTTCTGCTATATTCTCGAGTTGCTTTCTGCACACCGAGTTTTCTTGGCCACTCCGGGATCCCAGGGGCTTACTTCTCCGTAGTATGGTCCCTGGGGAACCCATTTGGAGGGAAAATAGCAACAGCCACATATCTGGCAACATGGTACACCAAGGTCCTAGAAATTCAAAAATTACTACCCCTGGGTCATCGGAGCCCCTTTTAAACTAGTCCTCGGGGTTTCCATGCTCAATTTGGGTAGTTGGGTAGCTGTCCTCAACTTACCTAATGACTTTCGAGGCCGTCTCGAATCCTTCCATGGGTGAGTCTCTATTTTACACCCCGCATATCCTGAGTCTGGGGGAGATGTTGCCGGAATTCCACCAGAGCTGCAACTAATAAACCAAAAAACTAATCATGAAATAAGCTTAAGTTTGGAAAAGAAATAAGAATGCAATAATAATAACAATAAAAGTTGATGATAAGCAAAACATCAAAAAGAATGGCATAGCTGAACTCTAATCAGGACCGCGGGAGGCACTAATGGATTGGTGAATATGGAGAGAACCATGAACAAGGGACAGAGTGAAGAATAAGCAAAAGGTAGAGTTAAACTGCACGAACGCATTTTTATGAGCATCCCTGCTGAATTCTCATGAACAAAAGCAAAGTTTCCCTACATTTCTGAATTCTAATGCATATTGAGCACCCCTCACTCATATGTAATAAAATTAGGCCCATGCATTCAATTAGCATAGGGTCCCTGTGGGCCTCTCATAAATAAAACGAAGAAACCCTTGTTGGGGGAGTACGTCGACCCAGACACCATCTGGAGTCGACGCAGTGAGCTTCTGGCATCCTGAGTCGACCCAAAGCCCCTGTGCGTCGACCCCTTTTAGTCAAGTTGGTCCCCTACGTCGACCCAAAACTCCCTTACGCTGGCCCTTTTCTTCCCCCAGATGAGCCCTACGTCGAACCCAAAAGTTAGTGCGTCGACCCCCTCCTTCTTCGTTCAGTTGGCCCTTGAGTTAGCCCAAGCTCCATGTGCGTCGACTCTAAGCTCGTTGCATCGACTCCTTCCTTCTTTTCGTAGGCCTTTGAGTCGATCTCAAAATTCAGTGTGAAGACCCCAAGCCCGCGCTGCGTCGACTCCTACATGGCCCGCCTCATGCCAACTTTCTTTGCTTTTTTTTATAGGTTGAATCAGCGGCCAGCCTTGCCCATTAGGTGATCCAGCTAGGGGGAGGGGTGAGCAGCCAAGTGAATCGACGCATGGGTTCCTCCCTCTGCGCCGGTTCATTCTTCCTCTCCATTCTTCCTCTCTCCGCGCCGATACAACCCCCCGCAGATTCATTCGCTCCGTTACCCTTCGCCGGTTCATCCCTTTTGATCAACAGGTGGCTGCTATATATATGTGTGGAATAAAGAAAATAATAATATTTAAAAATAAAAATTAAAAATAATGATAATAATGATACAAAAAAAGAGAATAAATGAAGAAGAGAACATGGCAGTGGCCATATAAATAATATCAATAATGAAATAAATTTGAACATATTTGCACATACCTACGCGAATACAAATCTATCTCACCCTGTGTGCTTGCCTACTGCGATTCTTCGGTATATCAAACGGTGATTTGCCGAAGGTCAGATCTGTTGTGTCCCTGGTTTTGATGGTGACTGACTATGACTCATTGAATCTTTGCTATTTAAGTCTTCTCATTTATTGGAAGTAAGGTAACATAAGTCATCTAACAGTGTGCCCTTTAGGTGTCTAATAAGTAACGGAAGCTTTGAGCTTTGATGGTTTGCACTGCCAGATACGAGATGGTGTCCCAAGCATGAAGCAAAGTCATGGCAATAATGGGTAAACGCAGTAGAACTCCAACATATGAAGTTCAAGCCAAATCACAGTCCTTGGAACTCAACAAGTCATGAAGCAACGCCATGAAGCAAAGTCAACACCCTTACAATGAAAAGTCAATGCTACAATATCTCAAGGTCCAAAGGATTATGTTTCAGATCAATGCAAAGCATTAAAAAAGAAGAAGAACAAATTTAAAGAAGAGGAGTCGACTTCAGTCGCTCTTGGAGCTGACTCTACTTCAGCTCGCAAGGCAAAAAAGTTCAACTCAACACCGACAGCTTATACCGCAGTAAAGGTGACAAATAGGTCCTTAGCGGTGATAAATAGGCCATACTGGTGACAAATGCCTTGCTACGGGTGAAAAATAGACAACAGCCATAGAAATCTCAAATCCGAAGAAGGAGAGTCGACTTGAGTTCAAAGGGGAGTTGACTCCAGTTACACTCCAGTCACACTTCAGTCACATGAGCTATGAAGCAGCGTCGACGCAGCCTGAGCGTGGAGTCGACGCAGCCATGCTAAGTCACAAAAGGGAATTAACGCGATGGCTAACGAGAGCTAAGGGTGAAAAATAGCTTGTTAGTGATGACAAATGTCAGATAAGTCTGATAAATAGCTATTTAATGGTGACAAATAGCTCGTAGCAGTGAAGCTTGAAGAAGCTTACGTCCGTTCGAGGTATTTGAGTACGGCTGGGATTCTTAGCTTTGCCAAATCATATCTGAAGCTTTCCTAATCATCAAACGACACTGATTAACATCATCTAAAATCATAGAATGAGATTTATCTCAAGTTCTAGTGATTTACAGTGGTAGCAGTATCAACCCAGATATGGAAAGAAGAAGTTTGATCAGGACTCCGATAAGAGTTCTATGTTTTCATGGCAACCTTCATGGGCTTCCATATCCTACAAAATAGAGGGTAGTTAAATATAGAAAGAAAACATAGAGGAAGAACAAGACAAAGAGAAAAGGGTGCACAACCAGAAAAGAAGAAGGCTTCATGTTTTTCTACAGGTTGAAGGCAAAGTCACACAGGAGCAGCGTCAAAAAGGGTTCGTGCTGAACTTATTGAATCAAGCGTGAAGAGCTGTATTCAAGAGCGACGATGTCAACTGATACACACATCATCTGCTATTCTGGGAGAGAGTTTCTCTAAAGTTGATTCTGTGTTTCAGAGTTTTTCTACTTTCTTCTTTTTGTTTCTTTGGTTCCCCCAGAACTATAGAAGAAGTCAAGCTGTGTGTCAGTGAATTTTAAGAGAAGTTGTTCTCTTGTCAAGCTGTGTGTCAGCAGTTCTAAGAAAAGTTGTTCTCTTGTTAAGCTGTGGATCAGTGGCGTGTGGTTGGGGTGTTTCCCAATGTCAAGTGCTTTGCACTAGTGGAAGCCTCACTTGGTTGAGTGAGGGGTGGACGTGGGCCTCTGGATTGAGGACCGAACCACCTTAAAAACCTTTGTCTCCTAGTGTGGTGTGTGATTTCATCTCTATCTTCTTGTGTGTGGAACACTAGTTGCTATCTAGTTCCGGTTGAATATAGTTCTATCTATTCCGTGTGTTAGTTTTTAAATCTATTAGTTTGAAAAGTTAAAAAGGGGGCAGATCTATTCAACCCCCCTTCTAGATCGGCCTCTTGATACCCAACACGTGGTATCAGAGCAAGGTTCTCCTTTGTGTGGTTTAACAACTCGAAGAAACTAGGTGTAATGGAGGCTAAAGGCTATATGGTCGAGGGACACTCTGTGAATCATCCCTCGTTCTTTGATGGCACTAACTATGCATATTGGAAAACTCGTATGCCGGTCTTCCTAAGAGTCCAAGATCATGAGACCTAGAAGGTGCTGATCCGTGGACCATATGAGCTATCAGATGATGAGGACACATGGACTAGAGAGCAGATACGTAAGTCCAACCTCGACTAGGGAGCTATGAACGTCATGCAATGTGCTCTCCATCCGACAGAGTTCTCAAGAGTCTCCTCATGCGCAACTGCTAAGGAGATGTGGAAAAGATTAGAGGTAATCTATGAAGGTACCTCTGAGGTAAGGGAGACCAAAGCAAACATGCTAGTCTCTGATTATAAGATATTTAAAATGAAAACTGATGAATCAATTTCAGATATGTATGTCAGATTGGCTCAATTGACCAACAGTCTAAAAAGCCTGGGAAAGACTTATTCTGAACAGGATCTGGTGATAAAAATATTAAGGTATCTGACACCAGTATGGCATACAAAAGCAACAGTGATTGAAGACTCGCGCCATCTGTCCAACATGACTGTTGATGAACTTATAGGGTCTTTAATGACATATGAGTTAAATCTCAAAAGGAAGGAAGCGGAATTCAAGAAGAAGAAACAAGTGGCATTAAAGGCAAGCCCTGTTAATCAAGAATCTTCAAATGACAGTGAGTCCTCTAGCAGAAGAAGAGTCTGGTGAGTCTGCCATGCTTACAAGAAAATTCAGGAAGTTTTTAAGAAGGGAAGGTAGAGGCCAGAATAAAAGAAGGCCACAGGTAAGTAAATCTTCCAAGTTCAAATCAAATTCCACTAATAAATCTAACACAATTGTATGTTATAATTACAGGAAGTCTGGACATGCCAAGTCTGAATGTCCTGAAGCAATGAAGAAAACCAACTCCTAGTGGAAGGGAAAAAGGCCCAAAGCCATGGTCAGTACGTGGAGTGATGAGGAACAAGAGGAAGAGGAGGAGACATTTGCTGAAGACAGTGAAGGCAAAATTTGTCTCATGGTAGAAGACACTCCTGTAGATAATGAGGTAACATCTCCATTTGAAAACTTTACCTTAAGTGATTGGGAGAAAGCATATTCTGAATTACTTGATAAATGTGATGATTTCAGAAAAGAGAATAGATCCTTAAAGAAAAAATAAACAATTTTGACACCACTTTAAAGGATAAAAATGCTTCCCTTGAAACAAAATTTTTTGAACTAAAAAGGTTGGTAAATGAGTTAGAAAACACTACTTTAGATTCAAAAATTGTGATGGAAGAAAATGAGTGTTTGAAAAACACAATTGATGAACTAAAAACTAGAATGCAGAAGTATGAAGATGAGTGCAAATTGGCATGTGAAAAGTATGAGGCTATAAAAGAAGCTAATGAAGAATTGTAAAAAGAACTTGAAAAAATGTGCAAAGAAAATGAAGATAAACAAAGCTCCTTAGAAAAAATTGTTAGTGGTAGAGATAATCTAGATGCCCTGCTTTGAACAAAGATGAACTTTAACAAAGAAGGTCTAGGTTTTCAACCCACTAAGAAGAAAGCAATTGGCGTAAAAACAATCACATGTGTCAATGACTCATCTTCTAAGACGTCAACCTCTCAATCTAACTCAACTAAAAATCCACCTGACACCATCCAACAAGAGTTCAAAACTAAAACTACAGAAAACCAAAGGGCCAAGGGTAAAGAGAAAGTTGACTACTCTCCTGTTAAAGAACAATCCAAACCATCCAGTAAGTCAACCCACAGACAACCTACTAGTAGCCCAAAACAAAACAGGCCTTGGCCAAGTCGACATAATCTGAACACCAAGTCGACATAGAGGCCATCCAGAAACCCTACATGGACCAGACAGCCATGGTGGGGTGGCCACAGCTATGTCAGTAAATCCTCACACTTTCCTTATCAGACCTACCATGTTCATTCCTTTGCTAGGAATCCTCAATCCTATCCTCCAAGAATGTTTTATCAACAAAATCCTAATTGGAACCAGCAGTGGAAACCAAGTCAGCCAGTAAGAAAATGGGTTCCCACCCCCAGAAGTTCCATGAAGGCAAAACCTCCTGCAATCAATAAAATGGGAAATCTGAAAAATAATTTTAAGGAAAACATCAAACCCACAAACAGAAACCAAGTATGGATACCCAAAGAATTAATATCCTATTTTACTGAATTGAAAGGAAGGTTGGGACCGAAATGTACCTGGGTTCCAAAATTTTTGGTTTGATCTATTTTTTTGCAGGAATGCCTTGTAGCCATACACAACAGGTGGTATCTGGACAGTGGCTACTCAAGGCATATGACTGGGGATAGAGCCAAATTCTGCTTACTGGTTGAGAAAGAGGCTGGACATGTCACATTCATAGGAAATAACAAAGGGAAGATACTTGGAACCGGTAAGATAGGTAAGTATTCATCCAACTCAATAGATAATGTTCTGCTAGTTGAAGGCCTAGAATAAAACCTCTTAAGCATTAGCCAGTTGTGTGATAAAAGGCATAAGGTAATTTTTGACTCTCAAATTTGTAGAATCATGGAACCTAATTCTGAAACAGTAAAATTTACTGGCAAGAGAGTGAACAATGTCTACATGGTAGACTTGGATGATGTTGCACACAACAACCTATGCCTAACTGCTAAAAAGGATGACCTGGTGTCTTTATGGCATCAAAGACTAGGCCATGCCAGTTATAATGTCTTGCACAAACTGGTTAAGCACAACAAGGTAAGAGACCTGCCTGAAATCTCATTCAAACAAAATAGTAAAATTTGTGTTGCATGCTCCCAAGGTAAACAAACTAGAAAATCTTTTAAAAGTAGAATAGAAAATCAATCAACCAAACCACTAGAATTAGTTCACATGGACCTGTTTGGACCTACTCAGACTACAAGCCTGAGTGAGAAAAGATATGGTTATGTACTAGTGGATGATTTTCTAGATTTACTTGGGTATTCTTTCTATCTCATAAGAGTGATGCATTTATGGAGTTTCGGGCTTTCTTCAAAAGGATAAAGCAGGATGGTAAGTTCCAACTCTGCACTATCTTGTCAGATCGTGGTGGAGAATTTGAAAATTCTGACTTTGATGATTTCTGCAGCAGTCAAGGGATAAACCATAGGTTCTCATCTCCAAGAACTCCTGAGTAAAATGGAGTGGTTGAAAGAAGGAACATGACACTTGTTGAAATGGCAATAACCATGCTAGTTGAGAGCCAACTGCCCAGAAAATTTTGGGCCGAAGCTGTCAATACAGCATGTTACATAATCAACCGAGTTATGGTAAGACCTTCTAGTAACCATACTCCATATGAGCTCTACAAAGGTAAGAAATCATCCCTTGCACATTTTAAAGTCTTCGGAGCAAAATGTTTACACAACAATGACAAAAAGGTCTTGGATAAATTTGAACCCAAGAGTGATACAGGTATCTTTCTTGGTTATTCTGATCGCTCCAGGGCATATGGAGTCTTTAACATCAAAGACCAAACTGTGGAAGAATCCCCACATATCTCTTTTGATGAAACAAATTCTGAACCTGACAGTACAATGTCTTGCAGGAAACAAGATGATGAGGAATTCCTGGATCTGAAGGAGGAGCAAGAACATCAAGATGAGAAAGAAGAGCCAACCGTGGATCTAGGTGAGTAAAGTAATCAAAGGATGAACTCTGCAAATGAAGGTAACAATGCTTCCAACATTAGAGCACTCAAAGATCATCCATTAGATAACATAATTGGCATCATGCATGATCCCCCTAGAACAAGGTCTCAACTTAGAATTCCTGAAGCAGTAGATCATCTAGCCTTTGTCTCTCAGATTGAACCGAAAAACATTGATGAAGCTCTAAAAGATGAAAATTGGATTAATGCCATGCATAAAGAGCTAAATCAGTTTGAAAGGAATAAAGTGTGGAATTTAGTTCCTAGACCCACTGCCCAATCTATCATTGGTACAAGGTGGGTTTTCATAAACAAATTAAGTGAAGAAGGTAAAATTGTGAGAAACAAAGCTAGACTAGTAGCTAAGGGGTACAATCAAGAATTTGGTATTGACTTTGAAGAGTCTTATGCCCCTGTTGCAAGACTAGAGGCTGTCAAGATTCTATTTGCATTTGCATGTTCCCATGGTATAACACTTCAACAGATGGATGTGAAGAGTGCTTTCTTAAATGGTCTAATCAAGGAGGAAGTGTATGTTGAACAACCTCCTGGCTTTGAATCTTCAAAACTCCTTGATCATGTTTTTAAGTTAGATAAGGCTATTTATGGATTAAAGCAGGCTCCTCGTGCGTGGTATGACAGGTTTGTTGACACCCGTTTTATGACCAATAAGTTGGGTCATCTCCTTGTTTTTCCATATGATGCTCCGAGTTGATTCACTCTTCATCAAGTCTCCTTGATCAGTTTGAAGCCTATTTCTTGGGTCTTCTCCTTGGTTGAAGTGTGGTTTATTGTGACCTTTTTCGATGAGCTTAGCAAGCTTTGCACCTTTTTTATCCTCATTGTTAATAACGGTCCTCCCTGGGGGCATTACTTCCATATAACGCATGATCCCTGGGCCGTTACTTATTGAAGAATCCTAAAGTTTGAGGCCTTTGTTCTAAAGCTTATCCTCTTGCTTATCCGTTGAATCTAACGGTCTGTCGTGCAGCCGTTATTTATTCCAACGCGTCCAGCCTTGGCCGTTACTTTACTTCGAGAGTCCAACTTGTTTGATCTTCTTCCCGTTGATCTTATCTCTTTTGAGATAAGGTTAAATGTAACGGATGTTCCCTAGAGCGTTATTTTCATGTAGCGGTCTGTCAGCCAGCCGTTACATCCAACAGAGAGTCCTAGCAGTTCAGGCCTTTTCTCTGCTACTCCGTGGTTGAGATAAGAGTTTGAATTGTTGATTTCTCTTCCAAATCTGATTCTCAGAACCTTCTGTTTATTTCTATGGACTCTTGGTGATATTATCTTCAGGGATTTGCTAAGAGTTATCCTTTTATCTTACTGGATTATCCTCTGCTCGACCGGAGAGTTTGAGGGTCTATAAATAGCACCCTTAACTTCATGGCCCGAGAGAGGAAGATCTGGAGTTCGCGTCGAAGTGCTGCCGCATTCTGGAGTCACATCTGACCAAGGAGAATTATCTTTCACGCTCATCTGCTTCGCGGTGAAGGGAGTATTCATTCCATTGGTTTTTAAAGTTCATCATTACATATTGTGTTCTTCCTCATCTCCCTTTCTTCAAAAGCATTGTCCCTCTTCTTTCTCCACATTCTCCCTAGTTTTTCATCATCTAAACATCATCCTATCTTTTTAAAACACCCAGAGGGGTTAAAAAACCAAAACTTCCCCGGTACTTTCCTTTCTTTTTGCATGCTATTGAGTTTATTGAAGAATTGATGCTATATTGTTTAAAGGGCTAATTTGGGTATGTTTTCTTGTGTTTTCATGTTCATTGGCAGGTTTACAGGTTCACCACACGAGGCCCAAGTCTTCTGGCCGGCTGGAAGAGTTGGAGTTAAAAGAATTCGCAAGCTATTACTGCAGGTTATTTGACGGTCTTGTGCAGGCGCGTCAGATTCATATAGCGGTTCATCGAGCGACCGTCACTTCCCAGTGACGCGTGGACTTTCGGCCGTTACATTCCGTTGATCTGCAGATTTCCCTGATTTTCTCTCTCCCGTGGGCGGGTGCTTCATCCACCTATTCCCAAGGTATTTTCAAGTCTTTGGCTTGTTTTTACTTTGGTGGCGATCACGTTCTTTCTTGGTATTGGGCATTAGCTTTCTCTTTCTCTCTCATATCTCTTATTCTCTTTCCTTGCTCCACCCTTGCGGTGTGTTTTTATTTGCTTTTGCTCCACACCCCGGCGTGTGTTTTTTCTTTATTCCCTTAGTTTAATTTGATGATTGAGATAGCATGTCCATGCTAGAGCTTGTTCTGGTTGCCTAGGTTCATGGTTCACATGTCCTTGGGTTGATTGAGATTATTGATTTTTGCTTATCATCTTTATCACGCATAAAACGAAAAGAAGAAGAGAAGCAAAACAAATCAATAAGGTTAATCAATTTCCTCACAAGTAAAGGTTTTTCACGAGGTAAGGTTGATCCAACCCTATTTTCAAAAGTGGATAAAGATGATATTCTCATTGCACACGTCTATGTTGATGATATAGTATTTGGTTCTACCAAATCTGACATGTGTAGAGAGTTTTCTGAATTAATGACAAGTGAGTTTGAGATGAGCCTAATGGGTGAACTGTAATTTTTCTTAGGATTGCAGGTTAATCAAACTCCAGATGGGTGCTTCATAAGCCAGACAAAGGACATTAAGGAGTTGCTCAAGAAGTACAAAATGGAGAATGTGAAAACAATAGCAACTCCCATGGGCACCAATGCAAGCTTGGATGCAAATGAGAATGGTAAGATGGTAGATTTACAAACCTTTTGAGGTATGATCGGATCCTTGCTTTACCTTACTTCATCTAGACCAGACATTCAATTTAGTGTGTGCTATGTGCTAGATTTCAAGCAAATCCTAAGGAGTCGCACATGAGTGCAGTTAAGTGGATTTTCAGATATCTTGCTGGTACTCATGATGTGGGACTTTGGTTCCCTGCATCTTGTGAATTCAATCTTGTTTCTTATTCTGATGCAGACTATGCTGGATGTAAATTGGACATAAAGAGCACAAGTGGCTATTGCCAATTTTTGGGTGGGTGTTTGATATCTTGGGCATCCAAGAAACAGCACTCGGTTGCTCTCTCTACTGCAGAGGCAGAATATGTTGCTGCAGGGAGCTGTGGCACCCAGGTGTTATGGATTAAACACCAACTCCAAGACTACAATGTGGATCTTGGATGTGTCCCTATTTTATATGATAACACTAGTGCTATCAGTCTGACCAAAAATCCAATCCAGCACTCTAGGACTAAATACATTGAAATTAGGCATCATTTTCTAAGAGATGAAGTCTTTAAAAAGAGTTTTGAATTTCACTTTGTTGAAACTAAAAAATAGATTGCTGACATCCTGCAATGAAAGATTCTCTTCACTTAGAAGAGAGCTTAGTCTGTGTAGGATGCATGAAAAATCTAAGTAACATGATCTACATTTCTTTTATGTCAGTTTTCTGATCTTTGCGTAAGCTTACTTGCAGTATCATTATATTTAGGTGTCTCTTGCATTGATTAAATGGTATATAAAATGATGACTTGTGGAAAGGTAGGCTTCATCTGTCTGGACACAATCACTATGTGTGAGTACATGACTCTGCCAGATACCATAAGTTATCCCAGCATATCATGGTGAGTCTTGCCTTGTTAGTATAATAAGCCATGCATATACTGAGGGGGAGTTTGTGAAGGTGTCTGTCTCATGTTAGAACTATCCTTAGTAATCTTTTGTCACACCAAACTTCCTTGTTACCCTATCCTAAGATTAACTAATCTGCATTGATTCAGGGGGAGTTAAAATACTCATTTTTTGTCTAAAAGACTATAGGTTTTCTTGAAATGTCCCCTATGAGAATTCATGGTTTAAGGAATATAATCATTCAATTCTGAGATTAAAGAACTTAAAGATAAAGAGTTTTGCTTATGGAACAGCCTTAAAACAACTTACTGAGTTATACTTATGCTCTTTTCTAACAATCTGAAAATGAGAGTAAATAGGCTATTTTGAGTAAAAATTTTAATTACAGTAGTGTTTTTAAACAATGCTACTGCATCTGATCAAAGAAATAAAAACACCCTGTGAAATGAAATATCTATGCTGAGCAATGGCTATGAAAGTTGAGAAACCAGACTTCATTGCCTTGAAGTAATGAAGACTATGTCATGAAGCATTCTAGCTAACTCTACTAGCAAATTGAAAGAAAATTCAATATGGGCAGAGCAATGGCTATACTTGCTAAGAAACTACATTCCTTCACCAAGGAAGTGATGGATTATGTATGTCATGAAGTAGGCAGTAATCTCTGTAGAAAGAGGATGATAAGTCATCCTAAGTAACTGGGGATTCTGGTATTGAAGAGATATGTTTCCTCGTGTCAAAAGGCAGACTACATCTGAATTTTCCAAAAATTAAAAAAAAAGGAAAGTAAGATAAAAGGGTGTCCTACAAAACTTTTCTGATGTTAAAAATTGATTAATCTCACTGCTTATTAAACTTTTTCTTAGAAGTGCCTTTTGAAATTATGTAGTAACATTGCAGGAATTGGGCTAAATATTCACTTAAAGGGATGTTTTAATTCTCTTCTGTTTGCAAAATTCAATCTTTTTCAGCTTTTCCTCTCTTCTTGGATAACAATGATAAATCTTGAGCCACTGATATTTTTGATGGGGAGACTTTCTTTTTAATTAGAGTCTTTACATGGAACGTGAGCTCTTCATTTTAAAGTCCCTGAATTATTGTGTTGGTTAATCCTCCCCGGGTAGTATTTTGATGATGTCAAAGGGGGAGAGAGTGAGTCAATAAGAGTGGTTTCATGAGAGTCATGAGAGAGAAGTCATGAATGAGATGCATTCGTTGTGTTTATTAAGTCATGTCATAGATACATTCAGAAAGTCATGTCTTACAGTCTGTTTGCATTAGTTGTATTAGTTGCATCTGCATCATCTGCATTTACTTTGACTGTTTCTGAATGAACTAAAGTTTTGAATGGAATGAAGCTTTCTGTTAGATATTTTTGTTTGAGAAAGCATCTGGTTGATGGAAAGACTTGATTCTACTTAAAGCCAATAACTCATAGTTGCCATCATCAAAAAGGGGGAGAATGTTGTGTCCCTGATTTTGATGGTGACTAACTATGACTCATTGAATCTTTGCTATTTAAGTCTTATCATTCTTTGCTATTTAAGTCTTCTCATTTATTGGAAGTAAGGTTACATAACTCATCTAACAGTGTGCCTTTTAGGTGTCTAATAAGTAATGGAAGCTTTGAGCTTTGATGGTTTGCACTTCCAGATACGAGATGGCATCCCAAGCATGAAGCAAAGTCATGGCAATAATGGGTAAACGCAGCAGGACTCCAACGTATGAAGTTCAAACCAAATCACAGTCCTTGGAACTCAACAAGTCATAAAGCAACGCCATGAAGCAAAGTCAACGCCCTTACAATGCAGAGTCAATGTTACAATATCTCAAGGTTCAAAGGATTATGTTTCAGATAATGCAAAGCATCAGAAAAGAAGAAGAACAAATTTGAAGAAGAGGATTCGACTTCAGTCGCTCTTGGAGCCGACTCTGCTTTAGCCCGCAAGGTAGAAAAGTTCAACTCAACACCGACGGCTTATACTGTAGTAAGGGTGACAAATATGTCCTTAGCGGTGATAAATAGGCCATATTGGTGACAAATGCCTTGCTACGGGTGAAAAATGGACAACAACCATAGAAAGCTCAAATCCGAAGAAGGAGAGTCGAGTTGAGTTCAAAGGGGAGTCGACTCCAGTTACACTCCAATCACACTTCAGTCACATGAGCTATGAAGTAGCATCGACGCAGCCTGAGCGTGGAGTTGACACAGCCATGCTAAGTCACAAAAGGGAATTAAGGCGACGGCTAACGAGAGCTAAGGGTGAAAAATAGCTTGTTAGTGATGACAAATGTCAGATAAGTCTGATAAATAGCTATTTAATGGTGACAAATAGCACGTAGTAGTGAAGCTTGAAGAGCTTACTTCCGCTCGAGGTATTTGAGTATGGCTGGGATTCTTAGCTTTGCCAAATCATATCTGAAGCTTTCCTAATCATCAAACGACACTGATTAACATCATCTAAAATCATAGAATGAGATTTATCTTAAGTTCTAATGATTTACGGTGGTAGCAGTATCAACCCATATATGGAAAGAAGAAGTTTGATCAGGACTCTGATAAGAGTTCTATGTTTTCATGGCAACCTTCATGGGCTTCCATATCCTACAAAATAGAGGGTGCTTAAATACAGAAAGAAAACATAGAGGAAGAACAAGACGAAGAGAAAAGGGTGCACAACTAGAAAAGAAGAAGGCTTCGTGTTTTTCTATAGGTTGCAGGCAGAGTTACACAGGAGCAGCCTCAAAAAGGGTTCTTGCTGAACTTATTGAATCAAGCATGAAGAGTTGTATTCAAGAGTGCGGCGTCAACTGATACACAAATCATCTGCTATTCTGGGAGAGAGTTTCTCTAAACTTGATTCTGTGTTTCAGAGTTTTTCTACTTTCTTCTTTTTGTTTCTTTGGTTCCCCAAGAACTACAGAAGAAGTCAAGCTATGTGTCAGCGGATTCTAAGAGAAGTTGTTCTCTTGTCAAGTTGTGTCAGTTGTTCTAAGAGAAGTTGTTCTCTTGTTAAGCTGCGGATCAGCGGCGTGTGGTTGGGGTGTTTCCCAACGTCAAGTGCTTTGCACTAGTGGAAGCCTCACTTGGTTGAGTGAGGGGTGGACGTAGGACTCTGGATTGAGGACCGAACCACCTTAAAAACTTTTGTCTCCTGGTGTGGTGTGTGATTGCATATCTATCTGCTTGTGTGTAGAACGCTAGTTGCTATCTAGTACCGGTTGAATATAGTTCTATCTATTCCGTGCGTTAGTTTTTAAATCTATTAGTTTGAAAAGTTAAAAAGGGGACAGATCTATTCAACCCCCCATTCTAGATCGGCCTCTCGACACCTAACAAGATCAAGTATGACTGGAAGCTATCACTAAGCGTGAGGTGGTCTTCGGATCTAAGTTCTCCGCCTTGTACAGACACTCGATAGTAAAAGAAATAAATAAATAAATATATGAATAAAAAAAGAAGAAAAGTAATTAAAAGATAATAATAACGATAAAAGAAATACAATAATAAAAAAATGATGTTGAAATAAAGAAAACAATAAAAGAGAACATTAAAATTGGATGAAATGCATATGAAAATTTTAATAAAACAAACACATGGAAAATTGGAAGGAATAAATGAATAAACCAATAAAAACATGGTAGCAATAATAAATAAAATAATAATAATGACAACAATAATGAAGAAAGAATAAACATTCTAAATGAGCCAAGGCATTCTGTCTGAATCCCGACCTTCCCCCCTGACCTAGTATAAAAGGTACATCAGTAGCGCCCGTGCAAGTCAGGCCCAGATCTCGGGGATCACCTCTCCATAGCTATGGCCCAATCTTGCCAAGGGCCAACATCTTGAACATATTCAAAATCAAAATTGCCGCAATCCCATAAACATTTTCTTCACGCTTCCGATATGTTTCCGTCTCAGAACATTTTTCGAGCACAGAGCACATGACGAGCAAATAAACCGGCTTAAGCATTCATTTCTCGATGCAGCAGCCCGACACTTTCCAAATTATCTTACTTTTCAAAATTGGGCTACAGGGTCTCATTCTTGGCGATTAATCAAGGGTTTTCTCCTCTGTGAGGGGATGTAATTAACACCGATACATATATTGTGCGGCGGACCTCAGGTCCCGACACGAATACTACCTTTGTCTGATCAGTCAGATAGAGCACACAATAAACATGTCACTTCTGTGACTGGCACGCCTTGCACCAATAAACCAAATAACCAAAGATAAAAACATGTTCCCACAGCAGATGATAAAAATGAAGCTGGCGGAAAGGAGCGATGGTGACTCCGCCTCGTTTGATGTGTATAGGGTACCATACCCACCTCATCATGATACCAAGAGGCTGCTCCCTTGTCACGTCCCGACGCGGAATATCGGGACTGGCAGTAGAAACAAGTAATCAAGAACCAATCAGGTCCTTGGATTCAAACACGAATAATCACAGAAAATCACTTCTGGATGATAAGCGGTTTACACTGGGCCGCTCTAACCATACATGGTTGATATTGGACCGTTTAGGACAAAATTGGGCTGAGGATCAGCCTCACCGAAGTCAAGGGTACATGGTCCATGTCGAGCCGTTCAAAGGATTGGGCGGTCAATAATGGACCGCGCAAGGCTAGCAGAACTGGGAGCCCAAGAACAAAATAAACGGGCCTTATGGGGCCGCTCAACGGATGGACGGTCCAATAAGATCCGCTCTATGAAGTGGGCAGTTCAAATTAGTCCGTTCAACAGAACTTAGCACAAGGAAATAGAAATCTACCCAAATGGGCTCTAGGCTGTCATAAGTGGGGCAGAACTTAACCTAGTCCAGCCTACTATCCACTGGTTAGCCTAGGGCTTATCGGGTCGATCCAAACATGATTTCGTCAAAGATAGAACAAGGTTAATCGACCAAGGTAAGTGGCACTTGGCCAGAGTTGCACGGTTCTTAATGGGCCGCCCACTGAGTCAGACGGTCCCTTCCGGGCTGCGTAAACCTCAGGGGGTCCAAGTTGAGCCGTGACTCACAACACGATAATCCAAGTGATTCGGTCACGTACACAGGTTCAGGCCTTGGTGGTACAACCTGCCCGGCGTCCTAGTGAGAATCCCAGACTCGCGGGGGCTTAAGGATGTCCCGTAATGAAGGTCCTAGTCCGACGGAAGGAATATCCAGCCGAGAGTCCCAATCATTACAAGGAAATGAGACTATCAAATCATCAGAAATCAATATGGCGGTCAGTCAATCCTACCGGAGTAGAACGACTGTCAAACAATCCCAATAGCATGAAATCATGGTTAAATTAACATATTGAAATAAATTAAGGCTATGATGAAGGAATAATTAAACATTTTGAAATATGTTCCCACATATGTTCCTTTTTCTTATGGGTTATTAACCTGTCATTAGCCAAAATTCTACTAAGTTAAATCATGCTAAAAAAGAAAACAAGCAGTCTTGTACAATTGGGCGGTTCTGTCTGAGCCGCTCACGGCCTCAGCGGTCGCACGACAGGCCGTTCATCTCCTTTCAGGTCAGAAGGCCTGTCAGGGTTAAGCGGTCTGTAATGTGCCGCTGGGGAACATGCACGGTATGGAACATGCCGCCTAATGATAGGGCGGTTAGGGTTAAGCCGTGTAAACTATGAAACCGATCAAAAGCACAATACATGAACGGTCAGTAACTAGCCGCCTGACATGGATGGGCGGTCTATCGTGGGGCCGCGCAAATCAACTCAATCCGCCACCCCTTTGCCTTGCCCGTCGTCAGCGGGATTGGCTCGGGTTAGCAATAGGAACTAAAAACGCATGATACAAGGCATAAAAATTAGGGCTTTTATAATCAAAAGAACAAGCATGAAAAGTTTTACAAGATAGCATGACAAATTTCATGTTTAGTGCCTGAAATCCCTACGTAAATCAAGATGGAACAATGTTAACCCTAGTTCTAGCATGCTTCCACTAAACCTTGAAATACTAACATGATACTAGATTAAAATTGGGGCTATTTAGACCAATCGAAAGAGGACAGAACAGGACTTCTTTTGATGTATCACACTTAGGGTTTGGCTTGCTATCACCTACCTTATTCGAAGGATGAAGGAAGAAGAGGGATGTCGACGCGCTAGGTACACACCGCCAAAGATCGCCAAAATTCTCCCTCGATCGAGCTCCTCTCCGGCTGCCACAGCAACTAAATGATTCTAGGGTTGCTAAGGGTCATTTTTATAGGTTCAATTGAGTCTAGGGAGTCCTAATCGCGAAGATAGAGTCCTATCATCGTGGACGTGCGAGATTCGAGCGAGACCGAGTCTATCCACTACTCCGCCGCCAAATACTCCTCCTAGGGTTAGGGTTTCAAAGATTAATCAGAGGGGAAACGAAGAGTTAATCTTAGCCTTTCATTTGCATCCGGTTTTACTCTAAATGGTCGGGTATTGGGCTCGAATTTCGTGTTTTAAGGTCCGATTAGGCTGTGTGGTTTTGGGCCTTAATCTGTTAATTCGACTTGGTTAAAAAATTCATTTGAGCTGGTCATAGAAGATAATTTTACTAAGCACTTTATCCACTACGAGATTCTAATTTTTCCAGATTTTTATGAAATGGTCAATTTTTGACTTATCTTATTTCTTAAGGAATCTCTTATTAATTTTCTCGAAATTTTTATTCTTTAATAAATCGGGGTGCTACACCCTCCCCCACTTAAAGGAATTTGGTCCTCCAAATTCACTACACTTAATAGAATGGGGAACGAGATAACTCACCTTGAATAAATCAGGATATTGCTTCTGCATGGTTTCTTCGGATTCCCAAGTAGCTTCTTCGGTTCCACGCCGACTCCACTGAACTTCCATGGGTATAGAACGACTTCTGAGATGCTGATGCTTACGATCCAGAATCTTGAAAGGTCTTTCTTCATAAGTCAAATCTTCCTTCAGTTCCAAATCCACATGCTGAAAGCCATGAGTGGGGTCATACACATATTTTCGCAGCATAGACACATGGAAGACATTGTGTACTCCTGATAACTGAGGTGGTAGTGCTAAACGGTAAGCCACCTCCCCCACTCTTTCCAGAACTTCGAATGGACCCACATATCTTGGACTCAACTTGCCTTGAATACCAAACCTGCGAATCCCTCTCATGGGAGAAACCTTCAAAAACACATGATCACCAGCCTGAAACTCCAAGGCTCTCCTTCTGTTGTCGGCATAACTCTTCTGTCTTGATTGTGCTACTAGCAACTGATCTCTAATAATACGGATATTCTTGGACGATTCAAAAATGAGATCTGGTCCCAGCAATTGCTTCTCACCTACCTCCTCCCAACATAACGGAGATCGACAGCTTCTTCCATACAAAGCTTCAAACGGAGCCATCTGAATGCTAGACTGGTAACTATTGTTGTAGGCGAATTCAATCAAAGCCAAGTGATCACTCCAACCACCTCCAAAATCAATCATGCATGCTCTAAGCATATCTTCCACTATCTGGTTGGTTCTTTCAGTCTGTCTGTCTGTTTGTGGATGAAAAGCCGTACTGAAATTCAGACGGGTTCCCAAAGATTCTTGCAATCCTTTCCAAAAATGTGAAGTGAATCTGGGGTCTCTATCAGACACAATGCTGACCGGAATATCATGGAGTCTTACAACTTCCTTCATATATAAAGCCACCAAGACGTCTACCATCCACTTAGACTTAATGGACAAGAAATGAGTAGACTTTGTCAATCTGTCAACAATAACCCATATTGCATCAAATCCACTGCGAGTCCTAGGTAGACCCATAATAAAGTCCATACCAATACTTTCCCACTTCCATTGAGGTATATCAAGTGGTTTCAATTTTCCTGCAGGTCTGAAATGCTCAGTCTTGACTTGCTGACACACTAAGTATCTACTCATGAATTCTGCAATTTTCTTCTTCATATTCGGCCACCAAAAGGATCTTTTCAAATCCTTAAACATCTTAGTACCTCCAGGATGAATAGTGTATCTGGATCTATGAGTTTCTTCGAGAATCTTATTCTTTATTTTAGCTACATCAGGTACATAGGTTCTTCCTTGAAACAACAATCTGCCATCGTCAGCCACCATGAAATCAGGTCTGCTACTCAAATTCTCCTTGATCTCTACCAACTCTGGGTCGTTGTCTTGCAAGGTCTTGATTTCCATTAACAATTCTGGTCTGAGTTGAATCTGAGCGATCGTAACCTGATCCTTGTCAACATTGAGATCCAAACTAGCTAATAGCTCCAACAGCCTCCATTCTTGTAACATAAGATGTGACAATTTAGCTATTGGCTTGCGACTCAAGGCATCTGCTACTACATTCCCTTTTCCAGGATGGTATTCTATAGAGAAGTCAAAGTCCTTTAAATACTCGAGCCATCTTCTCTGCCTCATATTGAGTTCCTTTTGAGAAAACAAATACTTCAGACTCTTATGATCTGAGAACACCGTAAATGTCTCTCTATACAAGTAGTGCCTTTATATCTTCAAGGCAAACACTACAGCTGCAAGTTCCAAATCATGAACAGGATAGTTCTCCTCATGCTTCCTCAATTACCTGGAAGAATAGGCTATCACTTTCCCATGCTGCATCAGTACACAACCTAGACCAATGCCTGAAGCATCCGCATACAGCATGAAACCTCCTTCTCCGGATGGTAAAGCCAACACAGGGGCAGTAGTTAGACATTCCTTCAAGGTCTGAAAACTTCTCTCGCAGTCCTCAGACAAATCAAATTTGTTCTCCTTGCGGGTTAACCTTGTTAAAGGTACATCAATCTTGGAGAAATCCTTAATAAACCTCCGGTAATAACCTGCTAGGCCTAGGAAACTTCTAACTTTAGTCACACTAGCAGGCCTATCCCAATTCTTCACTGCCTCTACCTTCGAGGGGTCAACGGAAATACCTTCCTTTGTAATAATATGCTCTAAAAAGGACACCTCTTGTAGTTAGAGTTCACACTTACTAAACTTGGCGTATAGTTGATGGTCTCTCAATAATTGCAATGCCATCCCCAGATGTTCGGCATGCTCCTCCTCGCTCTTAGAATAAATCAAGATGTCATCAATAAACACTACGACCCATCGATCAAGATAGGGTCGAAACACATTGTTCATCAACTGCATGAAAGCTGCGGGTGTATTCGTTAGTCCAAAAGGCATAACCACAAATTCAAAATACCCATACCTGCTACGAAATGCCATCTTATAAATATCTTCATCCTTGATTCGCAACTGATGATATCCTGATCGGAGATCAATCTTAGAAAAATGCTGAGCTCCTACTATCTGATCGAATAATTTGTCAATTCTCGGCAATGGGTACTTGTTCTTGATAGTTAGCTGATTCAATTGTCGATAATTAATACACAATCTTATCGAGCCATCCTTCTTTCGGACGAATAATATCGGAGCTCCACATGGGGATGTACTTGGACGAATGAACCCCTTCTCAAGTAATTCCATTAACTGCTGCTTCAATTCCCACAGCTCCGCAGGAGACATACGATAAGGAGCTTTAGAAACAGGGGTCGCACTAGGAATTAAATCAATAGAAAAGATAACTTCCCTCTCCGGTGGAAGTCCTGACAATTCCTCAGGAAAAACATCCGAAAAATCTCGGACAATAGGAATGTCCTGAATCTCAATCTTCTTCTCAGGGGTGACATAAACAAAGGCTAGGAAAGCCTGACATCCTCTCCTCATCAACTTATCAACTTGGAGGGCCGAAATAAGTGGCATAGACTTATGGTGCCTAACCCCTATAAAGGAAAGTCCCGGGTGTCTAGAAAAAGACACGGAACTGGAACTACAATGAACATTGGCCTCGTGCTTAGCCAACCAATCTACTCCTAGAATTACATCATAATATTTCATATCCACACAAACTAAATCAGCTGGCAAGTTCTGTTCATTAATCATAACCTTACTAGAAGGATAGAAATACTTAATTGCTGAACTGGAACCAATAAGGATTGATATCTCTAATGGGGAATTCATCAAAACCGGCTTCACAGCCAAAGACTTAGCAAATTTCTGAGAAATAAAAGAATGAGTGGCACCAGTATCAAAGAGAACGAATGCTGGCTTATCATGAATAATAAGAGTACCTTCAACGAGCCCACCCTCCTCGGTGGTTCCTGCATCATCTTCTTGTAGGGCTTGGAGCTTGCCCTGCTGCTTCTTGTTTCCTTGCGGCTTAGTCAGAGTTGCTTGATCTGACAAAAGGGGACACTCAGGAATATGATGGTCTCTACTACCACAACGCAGATAGGCGCCCAGCTTGCGCCAACACTCTTCCATCTTGTGACCGGGACGGTTACAATACTTGCATATGCCCTTAAATAGAACAACAGGGCCAGGCTTCTTGTCTTCATTCTTCGGGACCTTGCCCTTCCACGAACCAGACCCGCCATTGGGCCTCTTCTTGCTATAACCGGGCTTAGCACTCCCGGAACCAGTAGGTTGTTCTTTCTTGACATTCTTCCCATGGATTTTCTCTGTCATTTCCAAAGTATCTTCTAAAACTTGGGCTTTCCTCACCATCTCCGCATATGTCTGAATTTCCATTAGCGCCAATTGATCAATATAATGTAACTTCAACCCATTGAGAAAATGCTTGGCCTTCATCTTTTCTATGTAAATCAAGTTAGTGGCGTAACGAGAAAGTCTAGAGAATTGAGCTTCGTACTCCGCCACAGATAAACTCTGCTGCTTCAGAGCAACAAACTCAGCGGCTTTCTTTTCCTGGACTCTGTCCAAAAAGTATTTACTGTTAAAGAATTCCTCAAACTCCTTCCACGAGATTTACCTGTCACCGAGGGTTGCCTTTACTGCATCCCACCATGTTCTCGCATCACGTTCTAGCTGAAAAGTCGTTAGAAGAACACGCTCCTGGTCATTGCACTGCATCACTTCGAAGATCCTCTCCATCTCCTTCAACCAGTGCTCGGCTTCATTGGGGTCGGTCGAGCCTCCAAAACGCGGGGGATTCATCCCACGGAAATTCCGGTGAAGATCGCCAGCTCCATGATTTACCGCTCCACCTTGGGCCACTTCCTGCAAGGTCCGAGTGAGTCCATGAACTGTTCACTGCATATCTCACCATTGCGCACGTTCAGCCGCCATTAGAACGTCCTATACGTAGAATAAATTATTTAGGATCATGTAGAAGGAATAGTTTAGAATTTGTTTATTATCTCAACCCAAGTCTCTACCTAATTCTCACTAGGTTGGATTCTTAGACTTATAACAAGGTTGTAGGTTCTACGACATCACTTAGAATCCTATAACTTAGAAAACCTAGGAATATTAGAAACCTAGGCTCTGATACCACCTAACTGTCACGCCCCGACGCGGAATATCGGGACTGGCAGTAGAAACAAGTAATCAAGAACCAATTAGGTCCTTGGGTTCAAACACGAATAATCAGGGAAAATCACTTCTGGATGATATGTGGTTTACACTGGGCCGCTCAAACCATACACGGCCGATACTGGACCGTTCAGGACAAAACTAGGCTGAGGATCAGCCTCATCGAAGTCAAGGGTACACGGTCCATGTCGAGCCGTTCAAAGGATTGGACGGTCAATAATGGACCGCTCAAGGCTAGCAGAACTGGGAGCCCAAGAACAAAATAAACGGGCCTTATGGGGCCGCTCAACGGATGGACGGTCCAATAAGATCCGCTCTATGAAGTGGGCAGTTCAAATTAGTCTGTTCAACAGAACTTAGCACAAGGAAATAGAAATCTACCCAAATGGGCTCCGGACAGTCATAAGTGGGACAGAACTGAACCAAGTCCAGCCTACTATCCACTGGTTAGCCTAGGGCTTATCGGGTCGATCCAAACATGATTTCGTCGAAGATAGAACAAGGTTAATCGACCAAGGTAAGTGGCACTTGGCCAGAGTTGCACGGTTCTTAATGGGCCGCCCACTGAGTCAGACGGTCCCTTCCGGGCTGCACAAACTTTAGGGGGTCCAAGTTGAGCCGTGACTCACAACACGATAATCCAAGTGATTCAGTCACGTACATAGGTCCAGGCCTTGGTGGTACAACCTGCCCGGCATCCTAGTGGGAATCCCAGGCTCGCGGGGGATTACGGAGGTCCCGTAATGAAGGTCCTAGTCCGACGGAAGGAATATCCAGTGGAGATTCCCAATCATTACAAGAAAATGAGGCTATCAAATCATCAGAAATCAGTATGGCGGTCAGTCAATCCTACCGGAGTAGAACGACTGTCAAACAATCCCAATAGCATGAAATCATGGTTAAATTAACATATTGAAATAAATTAAGGCTATGATGAAAGAATAATTAAACATTATGAAATCTGTTCTCACATATGTTCCTTTTTCTTATGGGTTATTAACCTGTCATTAGCCAAAAATCTACTAAGTTAAATCATGCTAAAAAGGAAAACAAGCAGTCTTGTACAATTGGGCGGTTCTGTCTGAGCCGCTCACGGCCTCGGCGGTCGCACGACAGGTCGTTCATCTCCTTTCAGGTCAGAATGCCTGTCAGGGTTGAGCGGTCTGTAATGTGCCGCTGGGGAACATGCACGGTCTGGAACAGGCTGCCTAATGATAAGGCGGTTAGGGTTAAGCCACGCAAACTATGAAACCGATCAAAAGCACAATACATGAACGGTTAGTAACTAGCCGCCTGACATGGATGGGCGGTCTATCGTGGGGCCGCGTAAATCAACTCAATCCGCCACCCCTTTGCCTTGCCCGTCGCCGGCGGGGTTGGCTCGGGTTAGCAATAGGAACTAAAAATGCATGATACAAGGCATAAAAATTAGGGCTTTTATAATCAAAAGAACAAGCATGAAAAGTTTTACAAGATATTATGACCAATTTCATGTTTAGTGCCTGAAATCCCTACGTAAATCAAGATGGAACAATGTTAACCCTCGTTCTAGCATGCTTCCACTAAACCTTGAAATACTAACAGGATACTAGATTAAAATTGGGGCTTTCTAGACCAATCTAAAGAGGACAGAACAATGCTTCTTTTGATGTATCACACTTAGGGTTTGGCTTGCTATCACCTACCTTATTCGAAGGATGAAAGAAGAAGAGGGATGTCGACGCGCTAGGTACACACCGCCAAAGATCGCCAAAATTCTCCCTCGATCGAGCTCCTCTCCGGCCGCCACAGCAACTAAACGATTCTAGGGTTGCTAAGGGTCATTTTTATAGGTTCAATTGAGTCTAGGGAGTCCTAATCGCGAAGATAGAGTCCTATCATCGTGGACGTGCGGGATTCGAGTGAGACCGAGTCTATCCACTACTCCGCTGCCAAATACTCCTCCTAGGGTTAGGGTTTCAAAGATTAATCAGAGGGGAAACGAAGAGTTAATCTTAGCCTTTCATTTGCATCCGATTTTAGCTTAAATGGTCGGGTATTGGGCTCGAATTTCACGTTTTAAGGTCCGATTAGGCTAAGTGTGGTTTTGGGCTTTAATCTGTTAATTCGACTTAGTTAAAAAATTTATTTGGTCTGGTCATAGAAGAAAATTTTACTAAGCGCTTTATCCACTACGAGATTCTAATTTTTCAGATTTTTATGAAATGGTCAAATTTTGACTTATCTTATTTCTTAAGGAATCTCTTATTAATTTTCTCAAAATTTTTATTCTTTAATAAATCGGGGTGCTACATCCCTGGCATCACTAAGCCTTCGAAGTTCAAGAAGTTCAACAGGCAAGGATCTCCGCGGTAGTATATTGCCTACTATATCAATGTAATGGCCGACTTGGCTGCCGACGAGTCGTACCTACTAAAGTTCTTTGGGTCCACATTAACGGGGCTTGTCTTCGGGTGGTACTCAAGCTTGTAGCCCGGGTCTTTTATTGATCAGCCTGACATGCAGAGGAAATTCAAAGAAAGGTTCCACATCACCGAGAGGGAGGTGACGGTGGCCGAATTGTATGCAACCAGGCAAAGGAACGATGAGTCCGCCCTAGAATACATCAAAAGGTGGAGGAACCTCAGCATGAGGTGCAAGCGTCCGCCACATCAGGAGGATGTCGTCCAAATATGCAAGCAGAATCTAAAAAGAGAGGTGTTGGAAAGAATGATAGGCGCTGAAATCAAGTCGTTCGATCGAATAAACAATGTTGTGGCAGAAATCGAGGCATTCCTCTCAATGTACTCTTCTACTCCCGCCACCTCAAACCAGAAGGCCAAGCCGGTGGACAAACGACTGGCGTCTCAAGAACTGCACACGGTCGACTTCAAGGCCTTTGAACAACAGAAAGAAATAGACTAAGGGGTAGCTAAGCCTCCCCCATCCAAGCTCGCCGATTGGCGAGAAGGCCCCTCCCTACGGGATAAAATTAAAAAGCTATATTCATTCCCTCGAGATAAGACTCAAGTCTTGTTCGAATGGGCTACAATATACAACAAGATCACTCTCCCAGAGCTAAAGAGGCCGGGTGATCTCAGAAGAAAAGATGACCCTCGTTTCTACCCGTATCATCAGATGCTCGGGCACGTTGTCAAGGAATGCTATGTCTTCAAAGACACTATTGAGTCTTTAATCAAGGAATGGGAGCTGCAAATGGGGGAGCACAAAGTCAATCCCCCGTGCCCGCATGAAATGCCCACTCTGGGGGTAATAATCAACATGATATCTTTATATCAGCAGCTACCCGAAGAAGTAGTGGAGGCCTGCACTCAACACACCTATGAGGCCTATATTCTGGTGCCAGCAGAAGATCAGGGAAATTGGCACACCGTGCCATCAAAAGCAAGAAGAAGGGTAGCGCCTCGTCATGGCCCAGGAATTCACATATGGGGTGTCACACCTCAGCCGGAACCCCCGACTGTGACCCCCGTCTGGTATGAGATAGCTCCTTGGGTGATCTTTAGACGGTTCACCAGCAATAAGAAGAAACAAATCCCCCTGCGGGTGCATAAAGAAGTCAGCCTGGCAGTTGAACGGCTTCAAGAAATCATAGACGGGCTAGATGAATATGAGCAGCCCAAAATCTGGCCTGTCCAACTGAAGGAGTATGTCCCTTGGGAACATTTCGAGTCCCTGGAATTAGCAGAAGAAACTGAAGCCGAAGCTGAAGAACCAGGCATATGGGATGAACCTCCGTAGCAGTAGCCACCTGCTGTAAAGAAAAATAAGAATAAGTCAAAGAACAAAAGAAAAGGCATTGTCGTTTCTTGCAACACTCTTTCGGTCTTATTTGACATAGTCTGAATCTCTAAAGAGGATGATGAAGAAATATGCCTCACATCGGTAGAGGCGAATCAAGCTGAAGCTTCTTCCTCCTAGCATACCACTAGGTTTGGGAGAAAGTGGGGGTGCCTTCCCCCGGCTAACCATAACATTGTGTTTCGGGACGAACAGACATACCAAGTCCCCCAGCCTGAAGTTAAAGGCATAGAAATTCCCCCTCCGGCGGGGCTCTACCTTGAACATGCAAGCGGTCAGGAGGTCCCCTCCTTTGCCAAATTTCTATCCTCTCAGGAGGGCAAGCGGCCATGTCCGCAGCTACGATCAAAGATCAAGAATACTCCAACCTTACCCTCAGCGGTGTCTCCTCTAGCAAATAAAGACTACACGGGCATTCCAAGCCTCACCGAATTCATGCAAGAGAAGGAGCTAGTCGGACCAGCGCAGCAGGTCTAGGCAGCACCTGAAGAAAAAGATGAGCCACTTTTCAAGCCGGCTCCTCAGGCACACAATGATGGCAGGTGTAGCCAAGATGAAGAAATGAAGTTGGCCAATGTCAGAGCCACCAACAAACTAATGAAGCAGCTGAAGAGAATCCCTGCAAGATTCACTGTCTGGGAGATACTTTCCCTCGATGAAGAAACTAGACAAGCCGTTATCACGGCCCTACAAACCCCGGCACACTTCGAGAGCTATTTTTCTGAGGCGTAGTCGGGGGTAGCTATGACCTTCATAGAGGAAGACATGCTTTTGCCCTCCACCAGCCACAATAGACCGCTCTACATGAGGGGGCAACTGAATGGCCAGCCAATAAGTAGAATCTTGATTGACCCGGGGGCAACAGTAAACATACTCTCCTATCGGGTATATCAGAAATACTATTTTGATGTGCACCTGATCGAGGTCAGAGATATGAGAATTGCTGGTTTCAACCAGAAGTTTGAAGTCCCTATGGGCGTGGCGGCGTTTGAGCTCTCACTCAGCGACTTCACTACCAAAGTGCAATTCCATGTGATAAACTCCAATACGTCATACAAGGCATTGCTGGGCCGGCCATGGCTGCATCAAAATCAGGTGGTGCCCTCTACCCTCTACTAGTGCATAAAGTACCCTCGGGACGGGAAAGAAGAAAGGATGTTTGCGGACTTACACCCTTTTGAGGTGTTCGAATGCCACCTTCTCGATGCATCTCTGTATCTAGAGAAGCCGAAGAAGCCTTCCCACCCAGCTCAAGATAAAGGGAAGAAGAAATTAGAATCCGGCGATAGGTTCCCTCTGCCGCCGCCTGACTATGTGGATCCCCCAGAGGTGTCACTCATATGTGAGGAAGAATGGGAGCTCAGGGCAATTCAATCCAACATTTACCCTAAGCCGGGGGCATTAGAACTCAAAGACTTACTTGGGGACGTCAAGGTTCTACCAAGGATCATCAAGCCCGTGGCTGATGCAGACTGTCAAACAGTCGAATTGCTAAAAACCCTAGAGGTCCCTAGCCCTGAGGGCCAGCCTACTATGTTTTATGTGGCCAAAGAGCAGCCTGCCAAAGGGGATGATGGCTGCAAATTCCCCGAAGAGATGCATGATCCACTCGTCCCAATTATGGGACTCCCTCATATAACTGGCCACACGATTAAGTTGGCCAGAAAGCAACATATCTCTTTCTGCCAACCCTCCAGTCAGAAGAAGATGTTCAAAGAATTATGGTATCCGCCAAATATGGATAGAGAACTACTATAGATTACTCAACACCTAGGGCTAGGCTTCTCTGTGAAAGATTATTATGAGGTCAACATGCTCTCCATCTCTACCTTGACAGGCGAAGATTCCCTTGAGGCGATCTATGATGAATACTTGGGGGACTACGAACCGACGGGACCATCCGTTGAGTCGAAGAGCTGTCGCCCAGTCTCAGTCACTGGGCGCATGTTGATCAAGAAGTTGCCGCCTCATGCAGGTGCTGGGAAGTCCATCTCTATGGAAGCAACTACAATTTCCAATAGCGACTCACGAGAGTCAAAAGTTGAAGAAAATCATTCCACCCTCAAAGGGCGCTCCACCCTTAAGTCGGCATCCAAGCTGCATAGAATCTACACCACGCACCAGGGCTGTTTCTCCAGCCCAGTCAACAGCCCAAATGGCTCAGAAGGAGGGCAAAGCGAAGTCCCGCCGCCAAGCAAAATAAGGACAAGAATACATCTTACGACTGTCCTCAAGCTGAAGAAGATGAACGAGGGCTTCATCGACTTACAGCCAGCTCCCTCCAGAAATAGAAGATGGCGGCAAGCCACTGTTGATGAATTGGTCGAAAATAACCTCGGCACAAGGATGATCCCAGGCCAACTTTTCTAAGTGCCCTCTTACTACCCGAAGAGAGGGGGCAATACATAAAGCTACTCTAAGAATTCTGAGACAATTTCGCTTGGAATTACAAAGAAATGCCAGGCCTCAGCCCTACAGTTTACCAGCACACGTTGGCCATTGACCCTAAAGCCGAGCCAGTGAAGCAGTCACCCTGGCGAATGAGACCCAAATTGATATGATAGGTCTGCAAAGAGGCCGATAAGCTCATAGATGTCGATTTCGTGGCAGAAAATCAATACACTACATGGCTGGCCAACATTGTGCCTATCAAGAAGAAGAACGGTCTGATCAGGATTTGCGTGGACTTCTGGGATCTGAATAAAGCTTGTCCGAAGGATGATTTTTCGGTGCCCATCACCGAAGTTATGATTGGTGCCACCACTGGCCATGAGGCCTTGTCATTTATGGATGGATCATCCGGCTACAATCAAATCTGGATAGCTGAGCATGACCGAATCCACACGGCTTTCTGATCGCCTAAAGAGATATTCCATTACAAACGGATGTCCTTCAGCCTCAAAAATGCTGGTGCCACCTATCAGAGGGCTATGGCCAAAATATTCGACGAGTTGCTCTATAACAAAGTCGAATGCTATATTGACGACTTAGTCGTCAAGACAAAGAAGAGGCAGGATCACTTGGCTGACCTCAGAATTATATTCGAAAGGTTGCGGCAGCATAAGCTGAAGATGAACCCGATGAAGTTTGCTTTTGGCATCTCTAGTGGAAAATTCATGTGCTTCATCGTCAGATACAGGGGGATTGAAATAGACCCCACCAAAATCAAAGCTATTCAGGAGCTGCCTCCCCCAAGAAACCTGACAGAACTACGATCATTGCAAGGCCGGTTAGCCTACATCTGTAGGTTCATCTCCAACTTATCCAGGCGATGTCAGCCATTTCACAAGTTAATGATGAAGGATACGCCTTTCCGATGGGGCGAAGAATGTCAAAATGCTCTTGACCAGCTGAAGAAATACTTGAAGACCCTGCCAGTGTTGGGGGCACCTGTTAAAGGGCGGCTGCTGATCCTATATATAGCTGCCACTGAATACTCTCTGGGGGCAATGCTGGCCCAAAACAATGAAGAAGGAAAGGAACAAGCTCTCTACTACCTCAGCCGGAGATTGGTCGTGGTAGAAGAAAAATACACACCTATCGAAAAAATCTACATTGCATTGGTCATTGTAGCCAAGAAGATGAGGCATCACATACTATCGCATGAAGTGCAACTAATATCCAGGGTCGACCCGGTCAAATATATACTTTCTTAGCCAGTCCTAAAAGGACGACTGGATAAATGGGCCGTCATCCTCATGGCGTTTGACATCACCTATGTGCCGTAAAAGGCCATCAAAGGCGAGGCCATTGCTGATTTCTTTGTAGCACACCCGGTGCCTGAAGATTCTCTACTGATTATGGAGCTCCCTGAAGATGAGACTCTAGAAGTGGGCCAAGTCCAGCAAGACACCTGGCAGCTATACTTTGATGGAGCTTCAAGAATAGAAACATACCCGTCAGGACAAACAAGAATAAGAGCGGGGGTAGGCGTCATCCTTAAATCCCCCGAAGGAGTGGTGCTGCATACCTCTTGCTCAATCAACAAAGCCTGCACAAATAATGAAGCAGAATATGAAACTCTAATTATCAATCTCCATGTTGCTCTCTACTTGGAGATCTGAATGTTGCAAGTGTTTGGGGATTCGATGTTAATCATTAAACAAATCCAGGGATAGTTTGAAGTCTAAAAACCTAAATTACTCCCCTACCACGCTAAGGCAAAGCAACTCATGGGGCAGTTCTACTTTATTAAAATAAACCATGTCGGTCGAGGTCAAAATGTACAGGCCGATGCATTACCAAAGCTGGCAAGCTCACTGGCAATCCAGCCAAATGAATCACTCAATATACGGGTGATCAACCGACGACAGGTCCCTAGCATGATAAAAGAAGAGCCAGGTGAAGAAGAACCTGAAATAGCAACCGTAGAAGTGGTCGGCTCATCCGACTGGCGAGAACCCCTCGTGCAATGGTTTAAACACCAGCAGCTACCCAAGCAAAGGGAAGAAAAGATTAGGCTGATCCAAATGAAAGACTCCTACGAAGTCAGAAATGGAATTGTATTCTGAATTATGGCAGACGCCAGAAAGAAAATACTGCTCAGATGCCTCTCTACGGAAGAGGTCTAGAGAGTCATGAAGGAAATTCATGTCGGGTCAGCTGGGGCACACCAGGCATGGCCGAAGATGAAGATCGAAATTAAAAAGTTGGGCTATTATTGACCGATAATGTTCGACGACTGCTACAAGTATGCTAAGTCGTGTCAAAAGTGCCAAGAGCACACAACGGTCCCCAGGAGATCTCCAACATAGCTACATTCGACAGCACCCAGTTGGCCATTTTCCCAATAGGGAACAGATGTCATGGGCCCACTGCCTGCATCCTCTTCATGATGCAAATACATCCTGGCAGTAACAGACTATTTCTCCCGTTGGGCGGAGGCTATAGCCCGGAAAGAAGTAACAAGAGAAATCGTAACCTAATTTATCCGACGAAACATAATATTCCAATTCGACATCCCCAACCGGATCGTATCAGACAACGGAACCCACTTCTGGAATCAGAAGGTCTACAAGCTGGTCGAAAAGTACAAGATTGGTTGGAGAACATCTACTCTGTACAACCCGTAGGCAAACGGGTTGGCAAGAGCATTCAATAAAACCCTCTGTACCCTCCTGGAGAAGACTGTCAATTCTAGCAAGAAGGACTGGGAAGATAAGATGTACGAGGTGCTTTGGGCGTACCGTACCGTCTATAAAACTCCAACGGGCTGTTCACTCTTCTCTTTGGTGTATGGCTCGGAAGTAGTCGTCCCTATTGGGGTAGACGTACCCTCACTACGAGTTGAAATCTAGCATGAATTGGTCAGAGATGACCTTACAGACACAGAGAGAAGACTGGAAGAGCTCTCCGACCTAGAAGGGAAGCGACTCCAAGCTCAGTAAAATATACAGGTCTATCAGGCCCACATATCCCGTGCCTTCGACAAGCTCGTCAAAAGGCGTGAATTCAGGAAAGGCGACCTTGTGATGGTCCAAAGAAGAGAGGTCATGGCTGCCAACCCTAAAGACGAGCTGAATGAAAATTGGCTTGGGCTATATGTTGTCCAAAAAGTTTATGAAGGAGGTGCATATGTTGTTGTCAACCATAGGGGGGAAACTTAATTCACACCCCTTAATTGCAAGCATTTAAAACTATATTATGCTCCACTTCCCCAATTCGATGAACAATTAAACCCCACACCTCTCATGGAGCAAGTATGTTTCTTAGATCTCCCATGAGACTATGTAATATCTGCTCACAAAAAAGAGAAGAAAAGAAAAAAAGAGAAGAAGAAAGAAGTGTTGACACTATGGAATGCTTAGATACCACGTAATGTAGATCTAGAGGGGGGGGGTGAATAGATCTTCCCCAAAAATTATATCAACCTAAGCAACAAGTGCAGAATTAAATCTGCTTAAGCGGAACACTTAACACAAATACCAAAAACACAGAGACAGAAGAATTTTAAGGTGGTTCGATCTCCTCCAGAGATCTACGTCCACCCCACACTCAAATCAAGTGTGGCTTCACTGCTGATACATAGCTTCCAAACCGCTGATCCACAGCTTCGGAGAATACTTCCCAAAACACGCTGAGCCTTACAGCTTAAGTTATCAGAGGAATCCTCCTCTACTGCTGAGCCTTACAGCTTATGCCACAATCGCTGACTCATAGCTTGCAGTAACAAGAGTTCAAAAATAAAAATGAAAAATCAACGAGAAAAATAATGTAGCTCCCAATGTAGAGCAAACTAGCAATGGTTATGAACCATACTCCAGGAAAATCAACAAATCACCCTTCTCTCACAACTAAACAAATTCTCTCAGATTCTCTCAGAACTCTTCTTCTCTCACGATCAGCTGGCTCTCACTTTGCACTCTCTTCTTTTTCTTCTCTTGAGATCTGATCTGCTCTTTTATATCTCATTTTTCTTCTTCTGTGTATATTTATAATCTGGCGATAATGCCTCTATTATATACGGTAGGCAAAGGGTGTGTGGACGCCATGTTTCCCGCCTAAACACTGATGCAAGTCTGATCCCCATCTGTCCACATGTCAAGATCGTTGAGCTATGGCATTCCACGTGGCAGAAACACTGGCTCACTTATTTCCTTGGATCACGTGCTAATCATAAGCTTCATGGAGTCTCGTACCAAATACTAGCCTTTCTGGGAACACGTGCCTGCTTCAGTTCGAGCTCACGTGCTGCTTAGATCATGTTAGATGGAAAAGAGATATTTCGTCAAACATCTTGTAATCAGTCATTTGTAATATGCACAGACCTAAGATGTGCGAATGGGACGGTGTGCACAGACTTTCATATGCGTGCATGCAAACATGCACCGACTGACTACACTATATGCATCGACCATCTAAATATCAATGCGAGTGTGCACCAGCTTAACTCAGCACACGGTAAAAATCTGCACAGACCTTATTGTGCTAAATGCAAAACCTACACAAACATGTATGCGCATGAGCCAAAACTGTACAGACTTTACGTGCGTAAAGCTGAAACCTGCACAGACCTTCATGTGTGCAAGATAAAACTTGCACAGACTTGTAGTGCAAAACTTAACAGTAGTTGCACCGACGTTGCGTACAGATGATCAAGGTAGATGTGCAAGCTATGCACCGACCTTGTATGCTCACAGCAAAAACCTGCACATACTTTATTCGCGCATGTACAAAAACATGCACAGACCTTGTGTATGTTTCTAAAGAAACATGCACATACCTTTTTATGCCTTAAGACCAAATGTGCACAGACGTTAAATTCACTGAGAATGAATGTGCACAGACCTTGGTGTACACAATGTAGTATGTGCACAGACTTTGTTGTGCAAAATGTGCACGGACTACATTATGCATATTTGAAGAACATGTAGAGACTTATGATGCGTTGTATGCAAAAGCATGCACAGACTTGTATCATGCAACTAGCGCAGACAACTGAAATATGCATCGATGCTATATGCTGAACCAACCAAATATGCACTGAAGTAGTGTGCATTTATCACAACATGCACATACCTTATACGCCTAGTAAAGAATATGCATAGACCTTGTTTATCACAAGGCAAGCCTGCACAGAGCTACTATGGCCATCTAATGATTCTGACCTAAATAAGATTCATCAGAAATTCACACTGCTACCAGGGTAGAAGATGAAGTCAACATGGTCAACTCAACTGTTGCCAATCATTCAAAACACAATAGAAACACAATCAAATCACAACATTCTCCCCATTTTTGATGATGGCAACACCCAAAGTCATTGTGTATTTTGATGAGTCAAGTTTAATCCAGTATAGGACATATATCTCATAAACACAGTCAAAAGAATGCAGCAGATGCTCCTCTTTCTCTCCCCCTGAAAACCAATGCATTCAATTTTATCTCCCCCTTTGCCATCGGCAAACAAGGAGTGAGGAAGGTAGAATTAACAAGGCAAATAGGAGAAAATGAATAGAGTGACACCCTGAACAACAGTTCATTGATAAAGCAATTTATGTCTCAAGGTCTTCAAAGAATAAGAATCAAGACTCTATATTCATGATAGATTTTTGGTTTAAGAGTAATAAAAGGTAGAGTGAATACACTGTACTCTTTTAATAAGGTTGCAGAATCCGTTAATAGCAATAAATCAGAGACACATTAGCCATGAAAGACTTGGTCATAGCTGTATCCTACTCACTTCAAAACCAGTGAAAATCTTTGAGAGTGACTAGAGTATGTATTGAGGTTAAACAACTTGACACTCAAAAAGACTTTGATAACAAGGGTTACAACTGACCTTTTTAGTGTTGATTCTTTCTGACTTATTGAGCAGTTAGGTATCAATTATGCTTTTGACATTAGGGATACACGTTGGTTAGATGCTAGTACCCCCAGTTACTAGGCACAAAGTACCAACACCGTTTCTGATCAAAAATAGCAGTCATGATTTTCACCTTTTTGCATGAGGGTACACGTTTATCAGACGCCAGTACCCCCAGATACTCAGTGAAACCAATCCTACATATTTGGCCATAAGAACAGAGGTGACATGAAACACTTCATGACATGAGTTTTCTCTATTTCATTTATAGAGTACTCAGTTTCTCAGTGCATTCATTCATTGCTCTGCCATTTTACTTATGCAATTCTTTTCTTTAGGCACATTCTTTTCTTTTAGCTACCCTTTTCAGTTCTTCAGAGTGTTTTGTTTAAAAACAATACACACTTCCAATTTCCTCAACGTAGATTACACTTTCTTATCAGTTTTCAGACACAAACATACTTAGTCTATCACAATATGAGACTGAGGTTGAGAGCTATTAAAAGTTTTCCACATCCTTATTTTAGGAATACAGTCCTGAAACTTCAAGGTTTATTAAACTCAAACCATTGTTTCATTCATGAAGCAAACATGATTCTTATAATAGAAGACGTGAGATTTATGTTGCTTAAGATAATGAACATATTGACAGACTGTCATCAATTCAGGATGGGAAGGAGATTGTGAAACATACAGGTGTTGACACCTAATTTTTACCTATGAGTTGGGTCATTCCCCTTACCATCATTTATTGATGCCTCGAATTGTCCATTACCCATCGGGCTATTTCCAGGCATGTCTTTGGGCTTATTTTATGGGTATTTCTCTCTCTGGTTAGGTCTATTCTCGAATTCGGGCTTAATGGGCCTTGATTTCGCTTGGTTTTGGGGGTAAATGGGCTTATTTATCCTATTTTATTAATTTCTAACATCCAGGCCGTACGCGGTCTAGCCATTGGCTGTTCAGTGATTGGGCGGTCTATTTGGAACCGTTTACAAGCTCAGAATGATTTATTGGATATTTATTTGATTTTTTGAATTTCCACCGAAAAGCCTTTACACGGTCTTAGTGCAGCCGTTTACTGCCATTGAACAGCGTGGATTTCGACCGTTCAGCTCCCAGAGTCCTCAGCCGGTTGATTTTTTGGATAATTATTTATTTATCCTATTTTTCTAGATTTATCACCAACATGCTTTACACGGCCTATCATGGACCGTTCCATTTATTGAGTGGTCTATCATTAGACCGTTTTATCCTAAAGAGTCCAGCACCAGGTCAGCCGGTCAGTTCGATGGATAATTGGATAATTTGTTATTTTTTTTATTTATCACCGACAGCATTAAGCCGTCTAGCAATGGGCCGTTTACAATGTTGGGCGGCCTATCGAACGACCGTGTACAGGCCCGATATCTTGGGTTATATTGAATTTTCTCTCTCCATTCGTGGTTAAATCCCTAACTTCTCCCACCCATTTCTCCACGGTTTCTCCACCAAATGGGGTGCCGTTAGATTTGGGCGGGAGATTAGAGTATTATCTACGGATTTTGTTTAATAATCTCATATTAATATCCAGTGGAAAACCCAATTTCGGAGCTGGACTTTCAGGGGTCTATAAATAGAACCCCTAGTCCAGGCTTGAAGGGGGGGAGATCCAACGTCGACGTCGAAGCTCTGCCGAATTCTTGAGCGAGCTGTAGCCAGGGAGGGAGGCTTTCTGCATCCTTTTAAGCCTCCGGTTCAGGGAGTAGCCTTTTGTTTTTGTGTTCTAGTCTATGTGTTTAGTTATTAGTTCATCTTTGCATGCTCATCTCCATTGCTTTTCTTCCACGTTTTGCACTTGTCAACATCATTTTACACCCTTCCCATTTGTTTTTACGCCAAATAGGGGTTTAAAAACCACCCCAGGTATCGCCCATTCCATGCCATTATGTTAATTTTTCGTTCTATTTTATAGTTGCTACACATTCCAAGGCTAATTTGGGTTGCATTTTCATATTGTCTACATTATTTTGCAGGTCAGCATCAGCACAGCACGAGGCCCATCCCCTCTGGCCGGCCGGAAGGGGTGGAGGATCGAGTCCTACAACTTGGAGTCTGGCGGGTTTGAACGGTCTTCTTCTGTCCGTCTACAGAGAAGAGCGGTCCTCCACAAATCATCCAGATCCTCTGAGCGCCCGTCTGCGAACCGTTTTGGATCCAGTCCAGCCTTCGTCCCGCTTCTCTTTCCAGCGCTGTGAACGGCTTATCGAGCGGCCGTGCCATCCATTGAGCAGTCGTTACTGGACCGTGTACAATTGCCAGCGCTGCACTTTGAGCGAGTGTCTTCTCCCTTTCCAAGGTACGTAGTACTCGTAGGTACCCCGTGTCTTGGTGGCGATCACGATCACACACACACCTCTCCACCTTTCTTTCCTTCATTTCGATTGCCTTTACACCTTGATATAGAAACGTAAGGGAAGAAAAGGGGGGGGGGACATGTCAACACCCCATTTTTTGGTGATCACGATGGGACGCCTAGTGTCCATCGTGTTGTTGTTTTGCTGACCTGTGTTCTGTGCTTGGTTAGGGTTTTTCTAGGTTGTTTCAGGCTGCTATCTCGTCCATGGTGCATTTCTGTTCCTGGAGATGTACGCGGTTCTCCCAGGGCCGCTCAAATCTCCCTGCGGTTGGACGATAGGCCGTGCTGTCCCTATCTCAGGTGCGTTCCCGTTTGATTTCTTTCACACTCTTCTTGACTGCGCGGTCTATTTCTGGAAGCTCTCCAGTTTCCACGATCGTTCGATAGACCGTCCATTTCTATCTCAGGAGTGTATGTGCTTCTATGAGCCTGATAGTTTCGGCGATCCTCCTTGGGCCGTGCACTGACTTCCACGGTCTGTCAAAAGGCCGTTCACGTCTGCTGGCTCAGGTACGTTACTGCCCCTCATACGCTTGTGGTTTTACTGATTCTCCATTGTCTGTTTAGGGCCGTTCCATAATTTGCATGGTCGATCGATAGACCGTCCGGTCAGGTACGCATCTTCTCTATGTATTTAGTTTTTTTTACTACCCCTGATGTTGAACGGTCCTGCCCAGGACCGTCTACCTCCCTGAACGGTCTCTCATCACACCGTGTTTTAGTGCTACAGTGCACCCGTGATCACCATTTTGACTATTATTTCACGTTATTTCATGTTAGTTTGGGTGCTGTTTTGATCTCCCCTGATTGTCATTTGATTTTGCATGATTATTTTCATACTTGTCATAATTGATTGATCATTGCTTGTTAGATTTAGGTTAGATATTGCATGCACTTCGGTGCGCATAGGACCATACATGTATTCCATATTAGTTGCATTCCTACCTTGGTAGGAGATCCTCTCGTCTCCATATTCCTTGGAGCTGACTAGGTGACCTTACCTGGGACCTCCGTAAGCACCCGTGAGCCGTGGATTCCCACACGGATGCCGGGTAGGTTGTACCTTACCACACCAGTCCAGGATTGCATTCGTGAGAGAGAGTCCCCTTTAGAGTCAACCAAGTCTCCCATTCCACCCTTGTTAGGCACCCTTATGGTTGTGAGAATCGTCATTTTAATTAATCCACTAAGGTTCTAAGAGGGAGAAGTTCTAAAACTTGCCACGCATCATCCAACTTGGTTGGTCATTTGATTGCCTCTCCTCTCCTCTCTTTCGATGTGCATGTGATTGATAGTTTGATCGTTTAGAAACTCATTAGGTTTGGTCTTTTGTGTCAAGTGAGTGTTGCATGTGGAGTTGCCTCACACCCTCAGGATCTTCTCCTAGGGGCAACTCTCATTTTTTTTCCTACTTTAACCCATTGTTCGATTCCTCACCCACCATGTCTTCCTACAACTTCTCCCACTCCCATGAGGACTCTCTCCCTCAGGGAATTCTGGAGGACCCACCCAGGGTCGCACATGTACAGGGAGGAGATGGGATCGCCCCTCCTCTTCCGACCATTGTTGTTGAGGGTGCTCGACCCTCCCTTTCCGATTCCTCCTCTCAGAACTTGGCCGGTCAGATTCTTCACCAGATGGCCCAGTTAGATCCCACCCAGCTCAACCTCCTTCGTCAAGCTCTGTAGGGGCCGGATGCCCCGTCTTCATTTCCTTCTGATGGCGTGTCTGCTGCCGCCACTTCATCTCCGGTTGTTGGGTTAGGGGCTGCTTCTGCTGCGCCCATTGATCTTACTCATGTCCATCCTCAGACCCTCCGATTTCCTAGTATGGAAATGGACCAAGCTTCTAGCTCGGCCCATCAGATTGCTAATAAGGGGAAGACCCAGATCCCCTCATCTTCCTATCCAGATCCTTATATCACTACTTCTCTAGCGCCGCAGGCCCTTGTGGCCCCGGCTGATTTTGTTCATCTTCAAGCAGGGGCTGCCCAGCTTGCTCATGTAGATATGGGCCCTTACCTGGCCCATTATCCTTCTTATGGGCTTCCCCCTCCATCAGTCTACCCATCAGCCCCATATACTGGTTCTGTTCTTCCTGCTTTGTCTCCTCCTTCCCGGGAACGATAGCTTCTCGATAAGTGGGCTGCCATGCAGCAGTAAATTGACCACCTTCATAAATGGGTCGGCCCACAGTCCCTCGCTGATGTCCCCGTTCCTAACTTCCGGGACATTCGCTTCCCACCTCAGTCCGAGCTCCCTACATACCGTAAGTACGACAGGAATGGCAACCCGTTCATTCACATAAGGGAGTTTCTATATGAATCGATGCAGTTCCAGCATGATGATCGTCTCATGGCGTATCTCTTCTGCCGGTCGTTGGACGGGATCACACTAGAATGGTTCTACACTTTGCCGTTAGAGGAGGCAGAAAGTTTCAAGGTGCTCAAGGAGAAGTTTATACAAATATTTCAAGATCGGGTAGGCCCGAAGTATTCATTCACAGACCTAGTAGCAGAGAAGAAGAAGACAGATGAAGATTTTGCCACTTATGCAGATAGATGGAGGCAGATGGCCTTCCGTGTGCCCGGGCAAATCCCGGAAGAAGAGAAAGTGAAATTGTTGATTTCAAATGCCACACCTACGTTTCGGAACACTCTGGCAATGAATGACATATCAAATATGCACCAATTGTACAATCGAGCCCGGTTCATACAAACCCAGTTTAAGGACTCCCCTATCCATTCCCTATTTGAGGCCCATAAGTTCAAAACCACAAGAAAATCCCATGGCCCTGTTACTGAAGGAGTCCAAACCAACGAGCAGGTGCAGGCTGTCCAGTTCCTCAACCAATCCGCCCTGCCACGCTTCCAGCAGCCTCCACGTAAGCCCCAGTTCACCGCTCCACCAGCCACTTGACCTTCTTTTCCAACTCTTCAACAGCCACAACAACCACCACCATCACCACAACAACCTCAGCAGCCACCCTAATACCACAATGTCCCTCCTCCTACTGGTTATGCACCTGCTCGACCAGATCCGAAAAGAACCCATTATCCTCCACTTCCTGAAACTCTGCCAGATATATTCTCGGCCTTAATATACACTGGTGACATACAGCTCCCTCCGGAATGTCAGAATTGGAATCCAGCCGCCGATCAATCAAGATATTATATGTTTCATCGGCAACCCGGGCACACAATTGAAAGATGTTATCAGTTCCGAGACTTAGTATATGACTTGCATGAGGGGCAAAGGATTGACTAGGGCCAGATGCATAAGTTTATAGAAGACATCAAAGAACGAAGAAGACAAGAGAGGCCGCAGCAGGTGGCGCAACCCCAACCTCAACCTCAGCAGTAGCAGCAACAACCTGAACTTGGGATTCATCAAAATCCTATGCCAGACCATCCTCCTGCTCCGCAACAGCAACCACAGGCACCGGTACAAGTCAATGTTGTTCACCGCCTAGCCCCTAATGTTGGGTGGTCTTATGACGATGAGACTCCCGCTCATCTTCTGGCCTTCCACCACGCATACGCCCACTCCCCCGTACCTACTGTTCCTTCCATCCTCCGGCCCACTACCTTGACCACTGCTCCACCCTCTATTCCCTCCAGTCCCCTCGTTACACCCGCCACACTACTCACCATTCCACCCATCCTTGCACCATCACCCGCCATACCCTCCATCGTTACCCCTCCACTCAACCCTTCACCAATCACCACTCCGCCAGGGCCCGTTAGACCGGCCTCTGCCATCATCACCCCCACTGCTATCCCTTTCATTCACCCTACCGGGCCAATCGGGAGTCCATCTAGTGTTGTGCCGGTGCAGAACCTTGCCCTCAGGAGCGGGCGCTTGTTTCAAAGAAATTACCCCTCTACAGGTGCACCTGCACCTAATCCCCTAACTCCTTCCTCAGCAATTGAAGCAGAAGAAACTGACCCATTGCCTGGTACTAGATATGATTTTTTATAGCACTTGGACCGGATGCCGGCCAAGATCTCAGTCCTGGAGTTAATCA
Source organism: Amorphophallus konjac (assembly GCA_022559845.1). NCBI lineage: Eukaryota > Viridiplantae > Streptophyta > Magnoliopsida > Alismatales > Araceae > Amorphophallus > Amorphophallus konjac. The sequence goes on from CM040123.1 coordinate 265,132,405, forward strand.
AAAGGTCCACGCTACACCAAGATGCCCTAAGGGCTTTTCTACATAAGGTTATGGTTAGCGAGGACGTGGCAGTAGACAGTTTGCCATCGATATTGACCACTATCACAAAGGGGGCATCTATTTCTTTTTCTGAGTCAGAGTTAGCACCACCGGAGGCACGTCAGATGCCACTATGTATTTCGATTTCATTGAATAAGGTGGCCATTGATTCAGCTCTAGTGGACATGGGAGCTTCTATTAATATTTGTCCCTTGAGCATGTTGTGTGCCTGCAACATCTCTGAAGACATGCTAAGGCCGACACCGACAACTATTACAGCGTATGATAACTCCAGGAGAGCTTGCCATGGGGTCGTGATAGTTTAGGCCGAGCTAGGGCCTTTGAAAATGGACGTGGAATTTTATGTGTTGGACATAGACCCGATGTTCAACGCTATTCTGGGTCGTCCATGGATTGATAGCTTGCATGTAGTACCCTCGACCGCCCACCAGTGCCTCAAATTCCCATTTCAGGGGCGGGTGGTCAAAGTGAAAAGTGTTTCCACGGTCCAGACGGTCGATGCTATTGCTGACAAGATTTTCCCTACTCTATGGCCGAGCAACAAGCCAGTTTTATCTGTGATGGACTTGAACTTTCCATGGGCATATGCATCACGCAAGCCCTCCACTGCACCAATTAATGTCAAAATCAAGTCCAAGATTAGAGATTCCAAGGGATGGCACATGATCCTGAAATTAGGCTATCAGCTGGGCATGGGCCTCGGTGCACAGTTGCAGGGGCAGACTAAGCCCGTCCCCAAGGGCAGAAAGATTAGCCGACGAGGCCTTGGCTACCGGGAGTCAGCATTGTCAATACTGGGAGACTCCGGGCCGCTGACGTGGGACTACCATCAGCATTTTGTGAAGGGCCTATTGCAGCCAGGTACCTTGGAGAAGCCGCCCTATGCTGATGTAAGAAGTGATGCCGCTTGTGCTGTTGCCGACCCACCGCCGCCACTGAAGGGGCTGGTGGGTGATATGGAAGACTTTTGTGATTATTTTGAAGAATTGTTCCATGAAGAAGAAGCTTGTTCGAAGGAAGCGAAATTGCAGCTTGTGAAGTGCTCTCCGGCGGAGCCAGTTTACCAGAGACCATGGGAAGAGGGGAGCTCCATCATTACTTTTTCTTGGCCTGCTTCCCGCCTTGCCTCCCTGTTTTAGCAGTTGGGGTTTATTCCCCGTTCACCACCAATCATCATCGACCCATTCTTCACGGAAAGGCCATTCTAAACTTTGTTTGTTCCGTGTGCATGTGGGCAGTGGCCACCTATTGATATGTCCACTATGTGGACCCCCGCATCCGATCTTTCAGAAATGTGGTTTTCTTCTTCTGACCCTTTCTTCGATCTTTTCTTCCCGTCTCTCTTCCCCCTTCAACTTCCTCCTCCTCCTTCCTCCTCTAATCTCTCTTGTTGCATGATTTCCTCCGATCTCCAAAAAAACGCCGATTTCAAAATGGAGATTTCAATGGAGGATTATGCTTTGTTTTATCCGCATCCTTCCCAGGGGCACGGGCCCCCTGTTTCCATTCCCGTAGATTTTTTATCCCCTAGGTTAGGTGTAGGACTTGTTGAGATTAGAGAAGTAGAGTCAGCTGAGTCTAGTGAGTTAGGGTCTTGTTCTAATGTCTCCAACCCATCCACACTTGCTATACGCCCTATGACGCATCCTTCTAAAGCCATTCCTGATAGATTCCTTCAAGATCTTGTCCAACGTTGTCACTCCCTCCTTAAGTGCCTGGAATTTGTAGAGACAGCCATAGTCTTGAAGGATGATGAGGAGATAGATGGGGTATGGAGCGATGACGGATTAGGTGTATATGTAATCATAGATGAGAAGGACCCTATCGATGATGAGGAAAGTGACGTGGATGACGCTGCCGATTTGTACGCACAGGGTTTGAAGAGATTTGACGAACCGTCGTCGGCAGTGGATGAACCCACGAAAGAGATTAATCTAGGGACTGAAGAGGACCCCAGGCCTATAATTGTCTTTGCTAATCTCCCTCCTCAGGTTGAAGAGGAGGTAATCAAGGTTTTAAGGGAATATAGTGATTCATTTGCCTGGTCCTATGAGGACATGCTGGGCCTTGACCCCACTCTGGTAAAACATAGATTGGTACTTAAACCAGGGGCAACGCCCGTTAAACAAAAATCGAGATGATTCCACCCCCAAATGACCTTAAGGATAAAAGAAGAAGTTGATAAGCTGCATAAGGCCAAGTTCATTAGAGTAGTTTTATATCCTCAATGGGTGGCAAATATTGTCCCTATAATGAAAAAGGATGGAAAGATTCGGATTTGCATTGATTTCAGGGACTTGAATAAGGCATGTCCGAAAGATGATTTTCCGCTTCCTCACATCGACGTGTTGGTGGACAACACGGCTAGGTACGAAGTCCTCTCGTTTATGGATGGCTATTTTGGATACAACCAAATCCGTCTCGCTCCTAAAGATCAAGAAAAGACCTCATTCACCACACCCTGAGGCACATACTGCTATGTTGTCATGCCATTCGGATTAAAGAATGCAGGTGCCACGTATCAACGGGCAATGATGGCTATCTTCCACGACATTTTGCATGTGTATATGAAAACCTACGTGGATGATATTCTGGTGAAATCAAGGTCAAAGGAAGAGCACCCTGCTATCTTTGCCAAAGTGAGGCAAAGGGCTAGGGAGTACAAGTTAAAATCCAAAGAAATGTGTGTTTGGAGTTGCATCAGGAAAATTGCTGGGGTTCATAGTTAGTAAGCGGGGGATTCAAATTGATCCAAACAAAGTAAAGGCCGTTATGGAAATGCCACCGCCTAAGAACATCACTGAACTTAAAGGATTGATCGGGCATTTGCAATTTATTCAGAGATTCATATCTCAACATTCGCAAAGATGCCGCCCATTTTATGAATTGTTGAAGGCGGGGGGTAAATTTGAATGGAATGAACAATGTCAGAAGGCCTATGAGGATCTCAAGGTTTATTTATCTAATCCCCCTATTTTACAGCCACTTGTCCCTGAGAAACCCATGATTTTATACATTTCGATTATTGATGACTCCCTAGGAGCTGTCCTGGCACAAGTGGACGATGAAGGGAAGGAAAGGGCAGCGCACTACCTTTCTAGGTTATTCAATCCTACTGAATCTAGGTATATTGCCATAGAGAAGACCTGCACAGCGTTAGTATGGGTAGCTCAGAAGCTGAAACACTATTTCCTTACCCATGAGGTTAAGTTGATCTCTAGAATGGACCCCATTCGCTATCTTTTAGAGAAACATGTTCTTTCTAGTAGGTTAGCTCGTTGGTAGAGCTTTCTCTCTCAATTTGATATCACCTTTGTCGTTCAGAAAGTGATCAAGGGATATGCGATTGCTGAACATCTTACTCATTCGCCTATCCCTTGTACATATTCTATCCAGGATGAGTTCCCTGATGAACACCTGGTTGTACTCAATCATCACCCTTTTTGGTCTCTTCATTTTGATGGTGCACTTAATTCCCACGATCGAGGGATCGGTGCTGTTCTCCTCACTCCAGAGGGAGTGACCATTCCCATCGCATACCAACTCTCCTTTTCTGCTACCAATAATATAGCATATACACTACAAGAAAAAGTGGCTATAGCGACCGAATTAGCGACCGATTTAATCGGTCGCTAGTCGGTCCCAAATAGAGACCAATTCGGAGACCGAAATAATCGGTCGCATAACCGAGACCATTTCAGCGACCGCATGTATATCGGTCGCTAATCGGTCTCTATTATTACGACCGAATTAACTTCGGTCTCCAGTCGGTCGCTGATGCCGTTATACTTCCTACTACGACCCCCGCCCGCCCGAGCCCTCCCGCCCGAGCCCCCCCCCTCCCGCCCGAGCCCCCCCTCCCGAGCCCCCTTCCCCTGCGGCCCCCTCTCCGCCCTAGCCCCCCTCCCCGCTCCCGCCCGAGCCCCCTCCGCCGGAGCCCCCCCTCCGCCCGAGCCCTCCCGCCCGAGCCCCCCTCCTCCGCCGGAGCCCCCCTCCCCGTGCTGCCTCCCGCCCGAGCCCCCCTCCGCCGGAGCCCGTCGCCGCGCCGCTCGCGTCGAGTCGCCGTCGCTGCTCGCCCTGCCGTCGTCGCCCTCCGCAGGTACCTCTCTCTCTCTCTCTCTCTCTCTCTCTCTCTCTCCCTTCCCCCTCCGTCACCGGCCTGCTCCCCTCCCCCGCCGGCCTACTCCCCTCCCCCCTGCGGCCCCGTCGCCGGCTTGCTCCCCTCCCCTCCCCCCTGCGGCCTGCGCCCCCGTCCCCCTCAGATCTCCTTCCCATCCCCATGCCCCTCCCCCTCCGGCCTGACCCCTCTGATCCCCCTCCCCTTCCCGTCCCACTCCGCCTCCCCCTCTGCCTCCGACGGTCTCCTCCCTTCCTCCCCTACACCCTGGTTGTCTACTTTTAGTTTAACATCGCACAACTAGGAAACTACTTTGTGGAACACATTGACTGGACCTTTTTGTCAATTTGCCATTAAAAGACTAATCTTATGAAATAATTTGGACATGTTTCTCAAGCTACTTCAAAATTTCCCTTTCCTGATTGGTACCATGGAGTTTATACTTAATCTAACATGTTTTCTTTGAAAAAAACAATGTGTTCATGGGAATGGCCTCTCATACAATCTTTATTCTAATGATATTAAATGACAGTCACTGCTGCATGACTGCAATTTGTATTTCTTCTTCTGGAGAAATGTTTGGATTGTACTCTATCATTAAGAATAATTAATGAGAGCATGCAGTCTGCAGTGAAAAGGACACCTTAAATATACAACTGTCCATGCCATGGAACCTCTTTGATGATTAGAGTCATTCATATTTGACATGCATGCTTTAATTCTGAATTGCATTTGACTCGTGACTTTGTCTGCAGAACATTGACTTTGATGATGATGAGGATGACTTGAACATGGAAGCAGAAGAATGTATGTTAACCTGTCTTATATTTCTATGCCGAACTATCTTCTGTTGGCGAGTAAAGTTGTTTAGAAAATATACATTTGGGCTTGAGTTGATACGTATTTCACCTGAAAGAAATGCAAGATTTCTATGGCATTGGGCGGGCCGTTCTATGCTTTTGGTGACGTGCTTCATGCAATCTCAGGGGAATGTTTACAACTGAAAATGAGCATGATAGTCATTTTTCATTGTTGTTATAGACTAATTTTTTCTGTTCATTTTTTCACGCAAACTACTTATCTGACATTATCTGCCGTTCCTTCCAGATGAAGATGCATATGAGTGAGCAATATGCTGCTGGCATCCAAGCAGAGCACTTGTGGGGAACAAGGTACACTCGTGAGCAGGTGTCTGACATCTGTCCTACAAGATTGCAAGATTGAAGGATCCTGTTGGACGGGGAGAAAATCCCAGTTCCCACTTGTTCTTTCCGTTTTCCTTTCTTTTCACCCTCATGGTTCAAACTTTTTATCGGGAGAGATGTGAAGTCCCACTTCCTTCTTTCTTTTGGATTTGAGATGGAAATTAGAAGCAAGAAAAGGAAATTACACCTGAAGCTTTAAAATATTGAATATTGAGGTCAATTGCATTGGGGCTTATCTCTATGGGAAAAAAAAGGCTTGTACCTTTAAAGGGCAAACGATCCGGGAGAGACACCAATTTGCAAGATAACTTCCCCCTGCATCAGAGGCGAATATATGAGGATGCCTGTGGTTATCATCAAAGCTTTCTCGTATCATTCGGTTGATTTGCCAATAATGGTATAAGTTCATGATCTTTGGCTTGGTTCAAAAATAAATAAAATGAACAGGATATATATCTTGGAATTCTGACAGAGTTGCTTTTTTGTGGAATTCCATGAAGTTATTCCAAGATATGTACGTGAGACGTGGTTTAGATCAGGCTGATGGAAGGACAATGAGTGAGCGAACTACATACTTCCACGGCAGTCGTACCCTTGTGGACAGAGCTGCTAACGGCCATCAAACAGGTGAACAGGTGGGGTCTTTTCTCCCCCAACACCCTCCCCCCCCCCCCCTTCACATTTCTTTCTACTACCACGCAAGTTGTTGTGATCTGCGTTTCATATATCTCTCTGACTTTGTTTCAGAATGGGGAGGGGGGAATTCGGCTACTCATGCTCCCTACATCTCAATTTCAGCATATACTGGAGACGACATTGTTGGCAATGTCAATATGTTCCCTCCGCGTAGAGCGAGGTGATAGTATGTTGTTCGATGCGTTAAACGGATAGAGAGCAACTGTGTGTGTTAGGGGATGAGCCCATCCAATGGGGGTGTCAGGCAGCGGTGAATCCGACGACCTTGGCTGTTGGGGTGCCAGGCATGGGAATGGCAACTGATAATTAGATAACCGATTTGGTTATCAATGTTCTAGCCGGTTATCTGATGTGATGATGGCCTAATATGTCTTCTTGGGTTGAGCTGAGTCAGCTCGGAGCGGGATGAGTTGTTGTTGGAAGGAAGGCGTGTGACTCGGCAGAAGTGAGGCAATGACCCATGGCCAAAAAGGGAGGTCAGACTTAGAGTTGGATCGCTCGGGGGGAAACAACCCGATGCTCAAGCAAATAAACATAATTTCGAGAGTATCACCGGACAAAAAATATTAGTTAAACTGAATTTTAAAAAAATTCACTTGGTAAAAGTGTTGGACTGGTGGATAAAATAATATCAGTTGAAAGGGTGAGTCGATCGAGAGTGAAGAAGATAACAATTGATAGAGATAGGCAGAGGCTATATCGCCGGTAAACAATGGATGAGGGTAGTCAATGAGTATCTGTTGAAGGTGGTAGTTAAAAGCTATTATCTGTAAGTAGTCAGTGGAAAGGATGACACACATTAGGCAACAGCTGATGCTGACTTGCTGGGAGAATAAGCTGTCAAAAGCTATTGACTACTAAAGCAACGCCTAGAAGGGTTCAGGTGGAAGGATCACCTAATAGAATAAAGTCTGTTGGCAGAAGATTAGACTGAAAGATAGTGGCAAGATATCGCTTGCCAATAGGTGGAAGGCACTAAATGATAGAAATAGGTGAACACAACGACTGATGCCATTAGGTGCAAGTTATCGATTGAAGATAGGCAAAAGGATACCGACTTAAGAAGTAGGTGCAAGGTTCCGACCAGTGAATCAGGCGAAGGTTATCGACTGGAGAGTTATCAACTGAAAGAAAAGGTTATAGGTTGAAGGCTTATTGCCTACTGTTATTGCCTACTTGTCAGAACTGACGGAATCCAAATCGGATGCCCGGTTTGAGCTCGGCGCTCAAACTTCATTTTTAAAATACAAGATGAAATTTGAACTTATATTGTGTGTGTGTATTTATATATATGAAAATGAGCTGGCTTAAACTATTGGCATACTCTTGTTAATGCTTGATTTCTTTATTAAGTCTTGTTAATGCTTGATTTCTTTATTAAGGATTTGATTATAATTTTTTTAAATGATATACAGGATCATCCGTCGCGAGATGTTGGACGAGACGACGACCAGGATGATGTTGGACGAGACGACGACCAGGATGAGACATATGTGGAGGATTTGTGATTTTATTTTAGTTGTGTATGTTGTCATTTTATTATTATGGATGTATGATTAATTTGTGATTTTATTTTAATTGTGTGTAATTTGAGGTTCGTGGAGATTGTGATCCGTGTAGTTGATTTATTATTGTTTTATGAAATTGTTATTTATCAGGTGTTTGTATGTGATGAATTTGAGATTTGTCGATATTGTTGTCTGTGTAGTTGATTTTATATTTATGTTATGAATTTGTTATTTATCAGGTAATTTATTTATCAGTTTAAATAAATTTTTAAAAAAATAATAATGCAAAATTAGCGACCGCATGGAGACTTAATTGCGACCGAATAGCGACTATACGTTATATTTCTTTTATTAAATAATTATACTTGGCGACCGACTGGCGACCGAATTGAGACCGAATAAATCCGATAGGTTAATTTTATTTTTAAAAATACAACATAATTAGAGACCGAATAGCGACCGAATTGAGACCGACTTAATTAGCGACCGATCAGGCGACCGATTATAATCGGTCTCTGGTAACGACTGATACTGCGACCGAATTATGTCGGTCGCTAGATAGCGACTATTATATAGCGACCGACGTATTCGGTCGCTAGATAGTATCTGTTCGGTCGCAATGCAGATTTGCGACCGATCTACGACTGAATAGCGACCGCTAGGTCGGTCGCTATCCGCGATTTTTCTTGTAGTGATAGTATGAGGCTCTCCTTGCTGGATTGAAGCACGCCCACATCATGGGTGCGCGATACTTAAATATCATAGGAGATTCTCAATTGGTGCTACGCCAAGTTCTTTCCACCTATCGCACCTGTGACCCTAAACTTAAACCTTATCAAGATTTGGTCACGATCTTGGCTAAGCAATTCTATAAACTGATTTACATTCATACTCCTCGATCGCAGAATATTCTTACCGATGCACTCGCATCGCTCGCTTCTTCCCTTTCCTTTCCCCTCAGTCGCGCCACTGAGACCATCGTGGTTCAGATGTTAGACGCTCCTTCCCTTCAGGATCCGTGGTTTGACAACCTTAGGAAGTCTGTAGAGAAGAAAGTTGAAAAGGAGGATTTGAAAGAAGTATCTCTAACTGAGCTTGAGGAGATTATAGAGGAAGAGGAATTATCGTGGTACCATGAAATAGAGCAGTACTGTAGGGATGGTTCATTCCCAGAAGCGGCAAGTGCCGAGCAGCGCAAGGCCATAAGGAGAGTCGCCTCTCGATATACCATTATTGCAGGGGAGTTGTATAGGCGGGCTCTTAATGGAGTTCTCATGAGATGCTTAGACGATGATGAGGCCTGGAAGGTTGTTGAAGCAGCTCACTCGAGTGAATGTGGAGGGCATGTCAATGGTCAGGCCTTGGCGAAGAAGATTCTTAGGCAGGGCTACTACTAGCCAACCCTAGAGGAAGACTGCTCCACCTATGTCCGTAGGTGCGTCCAATGCCAACTCCACGCTGACAAAATTCATGCTCCTGCTTCATCACTCCATCCTCTTTCTGCTCCTTGGCCATTCTCCATGTGGGCCTTTGATATTGTAGGCCCACTCAGTGATCCAAACTCCCAGGTCAAATAGAAATCCTTCATCCTTACTGCTACAGAGTATTTTACCAAGTGGGCAGAAGCTGAAGCATATGCAGAAATCAAAGCTACCACAGTTTGCCGCTTCATCCTCAAGAATATCATTTCATGGTTTGGAGTGCCGAGCGACATCGTCACCGACAACGGACCTCAGTTCATGTCACAAGAACTCCAGGACCTCTGTAAAAAATTCAACATTTCATTGCATCATTCATCACCATACTACCCTCAAGGCAACGGCCAAGCCGAGGCCACCAACAAGACTCTTCTTAAAATCATTAAGAAAACTTGCGAGTCACATAAATTTGCTGATTGGCATGAAAGACTTGTTGAAGCTCTATGGGCGTATCGCACCTCCATCCGCACTCCCACTGGGCAGACTCCTTTTGCCCTAACTTATGGGATGGAGGTGGTACTTCCATACGAGATTTTGATCCCTTCCCTAAGGGTACAGCTGGATAAGGAACTTAATCTCGATGAACGTCGAGAGGCGTTGCTGGTACAACAGGAACTCTTAGACGAGAAGAGGCTTAATGCGGCCAATCACGTCTTCGTTTATCAAAAATGTGTCTCGCGTCATTTCCAAAAGAAGGTCATTGAAAGAAAATTTCAAGTGGGTAACATGGTTTTGAAACGCAAATTTATCAGAACAGTAGGTCCTAGGTCTAAGCAACAACCCAATTGGGAGGGCCCGTTCGTGATCAAGGAAATCTATCCTGGGAACGCATACCGTCTTGTTAATGTAGAGGAAGAAGAATTGTCTAATCTGTGGAATGGGTTGTATCTTAAATGTTTTTATCCATAGAGTCGAGTCAGCAACGGCCCGGTGGCGGGGTGTTCCTCTACTTGATCATGAAGGGAAGTCCCCGGTTCAACAATCACACACTACACGACCCCTGTGGTTGAGTGTTCCTTTTTGCGCAACACCGTTTCTCCCTTAGCCATGCTCGGGGGAAAGTGAAAATCCTTATTTTTCTCCTCTTTCGGCTGAAAATAGGGGCAAGTGGTGAATAAGGGGGCGAGAACTGATCTAGGCACCCTGATAAAAGAGAGGTCTCAAATAGGGGCAGTCCGTTATGACTTATTTCCGCAAAAACAAAAGAAACAAAAAAGAAAGAAATAAAAGAAAAGGGGCAAAATCAAATTAAAGGTAAAAGCTCATTCAAAAGCTCGAAGCTCAAAAGTCTAGATGCTCCTAAGAAAAGAATGAAATTAGGCATGGCAAGAGTGACAATACAGTTTCCCCGCGGGACGTCATGAGCCCGGTCGTATGCGTGCCTACAGCGGATATAGGTTCGATGACAGACACAAATCCCCGGCGTAACAGACCAAATTTCTTGAAAAGGGGTTGTCGTAAGAAGAACTCAAGCCCTAAAAGTCTATACCTATTGTCAGTTTTCCAATCGAATTCTCTTTTATTTTTCAAGGACTTGATCGTACCCCAGGTATGGCCTCAGGTAGAGACACCGTTAAGTAGTATTGGACCCCGGTGTTGACACCCGTTTTATACCGATAATTTGAGTCGTTTCTCTTACTCACATTAGTTGATGCCTTGAGTTGTCCATCATTCATTGGGCCATTTTTTGTGGCATGTCTTGGGCTCATTGTATGGGTCGTCTCCCTCCTTGGTGCAATCCGTGGCAATTCAGGGCTTAATGGGCCTTGGCTTGGGTCAGTCGGACGTTTCAGATCATGAACGGCCCAACATCAGCCGTTCAGAATATGGGCGGTGGAACATTGACCGTTCATACATTTTGTTAATTTCTGAGGACTTTTCCGAATATTCACCGACAGGCTGTGGTGCGGCCCTATTAGGACCGTTCAAACTAATGGACGGGCTTATTACAACTGCCTATACCTCAGAGTCCTACGCGCGCCCATTTTCTCAGATAATTATCCAATTATCCGAATTATCACCGACATGGTGAAACGGTTGGCTATTGGCCGCTCTACGCTAGAACGGTCTCACTAGAACCGTTCATCTTTGAGGGTCCAACGGCAGGCGTTTTGGCCAGTTAGAGAGATAATTGGGTTGATTTTCTGATTTTTTGAATTTCCACCGACAGCTTAGACGGTCTGAACCAGACCGCCCATATGTTGCGCGGTCTATCGTAAGACCGCTCATCCCTTCGGATGAGGCTTTTTAACAAGATTTTCATCCCTTTCATTCATGGCTTTATCCTCAGTTTATTTTGATGATTTCTCCGTGGATAATTAACCATTTTTGGTGCCGTTTCAACTGGATAAGAGATCATGATAATATCTATGATTTATCTTTTATAATCTCGACCTGAAAATATCTAAAAACCCCAATTTCGAGGCTGGCTTTCTAGGCTCTATAAATAGACCCTAGTGACCGGACGTCAGAAGGGGGGGAAGATTTTGGTCGACGGCGAAGCCCTGCCGCATTTCCGAACGACCTAGCACCAAGGAGGGAGGCTCTCTACGTCCTTACGAGCCTCCGGTTCAGGGAGTAGTCCGTGTGTCGAGTCATAGCATCATTTTTCGATTTCTTCGTCATCTATTGCATGCATTGTTTTCTCTCTGCGTTTCCCTCGTTTTTCTCCTCATGCACACACCCACCTATGTTTTTGTCACCCTAGGGGTTTAAAACCCCCCAGGTATCCCCCTTTCCATTTGTTTATGCTTCATTCTTCTTACATGAACGCATACTACGTCATTTAGCTCTAATCTGGGTGTTCGTTCTGTGTCTTCATACTGTTTTGCAGGTCAGCACTTCATCAGCACGAGGTCCATCCCCTCTGGCCGGCCGGAGAGGGTGGAGGTGAACCCTTTTACAACTCTTGGCGTGGTGGGCTGGCGCAGTTCCTTTAGGCCCGTTCAAGGATACGAGCGGCATCCTCTGCACCGCCCTTCCTCCTTCTGCGGTTCACTTCAAGCCGCCCATCTTCCAGGAGTTCTTTTTTTCGCGTGTTCAGCAGCACTCTTAGACGGCCTATCGTAGGACCGTGTGTCTTTAAGGCGGTTCCGCATCGGCCGCGCCTCCTCCCAGTGCTGCATCAAGGCGAGTGTCTCCCCTTCCTTTCCAAAGTACGGTACGCTAGTCACGTGCTGCGCTTTGGTGGCGATCACGGTCACTCTCTATTTTTCTCCCTCCTCTCACTGCGTTTCGTTTGTTTTACTCGTGATATTATTGCTTTATTCATAACATATCGTCCGCCAAGTGAGGAGAGGAGAAATATATATCTACACCCCTTTTGTGGCGATCACGGTGGGACACTTAATGCCCATCGTGCTGTTGAGATTGCTGACCCTCCTTCTTTGTTTCCAAGTTTTTTCTTCTTCCCAAGATTGATTTGCAGGTTGGGGTGCGTTTCCATCCCCTGGGACCTGAGCGGTTCCCCCAGAGCCACCCAACAACAGGCACGGTTGAGATTCCACCGCTCAACCCCTCCAGTTAAACCAGCTTCGCGGGTCTTTCCTGTTACAGACGGTGCGATATAGACCGTCTATACGCCAGAGCGGCCTGGATCTGGCCGTTCAGTTCTCCAGCACAGGTACGATTTGCTCTGTTCTTATTGTAAGTACGCGGCTGATAGAGGACCGTTTGTGAGGCTACACGGCTGTCTAGTGACCGTCCTTCTGGTATTTTCTGCCATTGCTCCCTCGTGTTTTTAGGTCCTGTGGTTGCTCTGCAGTTTTGTTCTCCCTGGATTAGACGGTCCCACACAGACCGTTCTACTGTTGGAGCGGTCGCAGAGGGGCCGTTCATATGGTGCCACAGTGTACTTATGTTATACTTTGATTGTCATATTTCATGTGGTTTGCCATGCCTAGTGCTATTCATTGATTTCCCCACTGCTCTCTTATCATCATTGCATCACCATGCTCTTTATTGTTCATGTGTATACTTGCTCATTGATTGATAGCTGCTAGGCTAGTTTGTGCATGCACTCCGGTGCGCATAGGAGCATCGATCTTTCCCTCATATTAGTTGCATTCCTACCGAGGTAGGGTTTCCTCTCGTCTCCATATTCCTTGGAGCCGACTAGGGACCTTGCCGAGGACCTCCGTAAGCCCCCGTGAGCCGTGGATTCCCACACGGACGCCGGGCGGGTTGTACCGTATCCACCCCCAGTATAGGGTTGCATCCGCGAGTGAGAGATCCTGATAGAGTCACACAGTTCTTCATTTCTTATCCTAGCTAGGCGCCTAGTGGTTGAGAGGATTTATATCTTCATTAATCCACTAAAGCTCAAAGAAGAAGATATAAGGAACTGACGAGCATCATTTTAAGAACTTGATTGCATTGCCGAGTGATTCTGCTCTCATCTCTCTCCATTGTATGCTTGGTAGTTGCTTGGTAGATCTAGTTGATTAGTTTTGCTGGTGCTAGTCCTAGGTGTCTTGGTGTATGTGGGATTACTTCTGTCCCTCAGGATCATCTCTTAGGGTCCATTCTCATTTCCATTCTTATTTCAACCCCTTGTTTGATTCAGCTTACCCGATGTCGTCCTACGACTTCTCTCAGTCTCACGAGGACTCTCTTCCTCGTGGTCTCCTCGAAGACCCACCTCGGGTCGCCCATGTGCAAGGAGGGGAGGGCCATGCCCCTCCGCTCCCGACCATTCTTGGTGAGGGTTCTCAACCCTCTCTTTCAAATCCCTCCATTCAGAATCCCGCCAGTCAAATCCTCAGCATGATGGCTCAGCTGGATCCGACCCAGCTCCATCTCATCCGGTAGGATTTACAAGGGGGCGATACCCCGACCCCAGTTCTTCCTCATGGCACGGCTGTTGTTGCCACCACTTCCCCCGTCATCGGGACCACCTCTGTGGCTCCCGTTGATCTCACGCCTCTCCGTCCTCAGATCCTTTGCTCCTCCAACATGGAAATGGGCCAGGCCTCCACCTCGGTCCATCAACAGCTTGATAAGGGGAAGTTTCAGATCCCCTCCATGCCTTATCTTGATCCGTACACCATAGCTTCTCCATCGCTGCAGGCCCTCGTGGCCCCGACGGATTTTGTTAGGCTGCAGCCAGGGGCTGCTCAGCTAGCTCGCGCGGATATGGGCCCCTCCTCAGCCCATTATCCCTCTTACGCGCCGCCCCTTCAGACGGCTCACCCTCCGGCTTCCTATCCAAATATTGCTCTTCCTGCTCCTTCTCCTCCTTCCCGGGAGAGGGAGATCCTTGACAAGTGGGCTGCTATGCAGCAACAGATTGATCTCCTCCAGAGGCGAGTTGGTCCGCAATCCCTTACTGACGTCCCTATCCCTAACTTCAGGGACATTCATTTTCCAGCACAGTCCGAGCTCCCCGTGTACCGTAAATATGACGGGAATGGCAACCTGTTCATCCATATTCGGGAGTTCTTGTACGAGTCAGCACAGTTCCAGCAGGACGAGCGCATGATGGCCTATTTGTTCCGCCAGTCGTTGGAAGGGGTCACTCTGGAATGGTTCTACACCTTGCCTATGGAGGAGGCCGAGAATTTCAAGACAGTCAAGGAAAGGTTTATACAAAGATTTCAAGACCGGGTTGGACCCGAATACTCCTTCACTGATTTAGTGGCAGAGAAGATGAAGCCGGAGGAAGATTTTGCAACCTATGCAGATCGTTGGAGGCAGATGGCCTCACGTGTGCCCGGGCAGATCCCGGAAGAAGAAAAAGTGAAGTTATTAATTTCCAATGCTACGTCGACTTTCAGGAACATTTTGGCAATGAATGATATCTCAAACATGCACCAGCTATACAGCAGGGCTCGATTCATACAAACCCAGTTCAAAGACTCCCCCATCCATTCTTTATTCAAGGCACAAAAACCCAAAGCCACCAAGAAAACACACGGCCCCGTCACTGAGGGAGTACAAATTAATGAGCAGGTCCAGGCCGTTCAATTCCCCCATCAAGCCGCTCCACCTCGCTTCCCGCAGCCTCAGCGCAACCCCCAGTTTGCCACTCCGCCAATTCCCCAGCCCACCTTCCAAGTCCCGCAATACCCTCAACAGGCACCTCCGCCACCCCAACAGCCTCAGCGGCCCCCGCAGTACAACAATGTTCCTCCACCCGCCGCCTATGGCTCTGCTCGACCAGCTCCGAAAAGGGCTCATTACCCTCCTCTTCCGGAGACTTTGCCAGATATTTTCTTTGCTCTAATGTATACTGGTGATCTTCAGTTGCCTCCTGAGCGTCCGAACTGGAACCCGGCTGCCGATCAATCCCGATATTGCATATTCCATCGGTAACCCGGGCACACGATAGAACGATGTTATCAGTTCAGAGATCTGGTGTATGACTTGCATGAGGGCCAGTGAATTGATTGGGCCCAGATGCACCAGTTGATTGAGGATATCAAGCAGAGGCAGAGACAGGCCAGGCCGCAGCAGGCGGCGCCCCAGCAGCAGCAGCAGCAACAACCCCAGCAGCAACAACAACCCCAGCAACAGCAACAAGACCTCGGGATCCATCAGAACCCCATGCCAGTACATCAACCCGCTCCTCAGCAGCAACAGCAGCCACCGGCATCGGCCCCGGCACAAGTAAATATGGTCCAGCGCCTGGCCTCCAGCGTTGGGTGGACGTTTGATGATGAAACCCCCGCACACCTCTTGGCCTTCCACCACCACTACTCTCCCGCACCTACTATCCCCTCCATTCTCAGACCCGCTATTTTTCTCACCACACCACTGGTCGCTCCCTCCACGTCGCCCCTTAGGCCCATTACACTCCCCTCCGCTCCTCCCGTCCTTCCGTCGCCGCCCACCGTACCCTCTGTTATTTCCCCTCCGCTTAAAACTTCACCCCTTCTCCCTTCACCAGGGCCTATTAAACCCACTTCCGCCATCCTCACCCTCATGTCTACGCCCCTTACCTACACCACTGGGCCAAGCGGGGGCCCATCTCAGCCCATGCCGGCACCAAACTGCGCCCTTCGGAGCGGGCGTCCTTTCCAGAGAATTTTCCCCCCTTCCGGTGCATCTGCACCTAACATCCAAGTTCATCCCCCCACAGCTGAAGCAGAGGAAGTAGACCCAGTGCCGGGCACAAGATATGACTTATTGCAGCATTTAGACCGGATGCCGGCTAAAATCTCAGTGTTAGAATTGATCAAGAGGTCGCCACTCCACCAAGATGCCTTGAAGACCTTCCTGCAGAAAGTGATGGTGAGTGAAGACGTGGCAGTGGATAGCCTGCCCTCGGTCTTGGCAACGATTACTAAGGGGCCTTCTATTTCATTTTCGAGTCAGAGTTAGCACCCCCTGAAGCACGACAGATGCCATTATGCATTACCATTTCTCTGAACAAAATGGCCGTAGAGTCTGCACTTGTAGACACGGGCGCGTCAATAAATGTGTGTCCATTGAGTACCCTTCGTGCTTGCAATATATCAGAGGACATGCTCAAGCCGACACCGACTACAATAGCAGCCTATGATAACTCCAGACGTGCTTGTCACGGGGTGGTGACTGTGCAGGCCGAGCTAGGGCCCTTAGTTATGGATGTGGAATTTTATGTGTTGGACATAGACCCGATGTTCAAAGCCATTCTGGGTCGTCCATGGCTGAATAGTTTGAATGCCGTCCCCTCGACAGCCCATCAATGTTTAAAATTCCCATTCCAAGGACGAGTGGTCAAAGTGAAGAGTATTTCCACGGTTCAAAATGTTGACGCCATAGCCACCAAGATTCTGCCTACATTGTGGCCAAGCAACAAGCCTGTTCTCTCCGTCATGGACTTGAACTATTCGTGGGCATATGCGTCACGCAAGCCCACCGCTGCACCAGTCAACGTGAAAGTCAAGCCCAAAATGAGAGATTCTAAAGGTTGGCACATGATTCTAAAATTGGGCTATCAGCCCGGTTTAGGTCTCGGCGCGCAGTTACAGGGCCGGACCAACCCCGTTCCCAAAGGAAGGAAGATGGGCCGTCGGGGCCTCGGCTACCGTGAATCCTCCATGTCGATGCTCGGCGATTCTGGGCCATTGACCTGGGATTACCGGCAACATTTTGTGAAGGGTCCGTTGCAGCCCGGCACCTTGAAGACCTCGCCGTCCAGCCCTGAAGAGAAGACAAACGAAGCCTGTGCTGTTGCTGATCCACCACCGTCACTACAAGGATTGGTCGGTGACTTGGAAGATCTTTCTGATTGCTTTATGAAGATGTTTCATGAAAAAGAAGCCAAGCCGAAGAAGAAGGAGACGCAGCTGGTGAAGCGTCCTCCGATGCCATTGGTCCGTCAGGGGCCACGGGAGATGGGGAGCTCTGTCACTACTTATTCTATATCCCCATCCCGTCTTACTTCCTGGTTTCAACAGTTGGATTTCGTTCCCCGTTCCCCTCCAATTGTGGTCGACCCGTACTTCACGGAGAGACCCGAGATTTTATTTGTTCCGTGTGCTTGCGGGCGCTGCCCGCCCATTGATCTATCAACCCTGTTCACTCCTCCTCCCCCGGGAGCTCAGCTCCATGAAATGTGGTTCTCCTCTTCCGACCCCTTCTTTGACTGCATTTTCCCTGAGTTGTTTCCTATGCAGTTACCTCCTCCTCCATCCTCTTCCTCCTCCTGCTGCGTGATCACCTCCAGCCTCCAAAAAAAAATGCCAATTTCAAAACGGAGGTCTCCTTGGAAGATTACGCTATGTTCTACCCAGATTCCCAGGGGCACGAGACCCCTGTTTCTTTTCCGGTAGACTTCTTCTCCCCTAGATTAGATGTACAGTGCGCAGAGTCTCCTAGGATAGTCGAGTCGGTCAGAATAGAATCTAGTTCGTGTCTAGTCAGCCCATCCACGTCTGCGGCACCTGCCGTAACGCGTCCTCCCAAAACCATTCCCGATAGGTTTCTGCAAGATTTGGCTGGAAGATGTCATGCCCTGTTGAAATGTCCTGAATTCGTAGAGACCGCGATTATCTTGGAAGATGATGAGGAAATCGAAGGGGTATGGAGCAATGATGGATTAGGAGTATATGAAATTATGAATGAGAAGGACCCAGCGGATGATGAGGAAGATGAGGTGGATGACACTGCCGATTTATACGCACAAGGTTTGAAGAAATTTGACGAACCTTCCGCGGCAGTGGATGAGCCCACTAAGGAAATCAATCTCGGAACAGAAGAGGATCCCAGGCCCATACTTATCTCTGCTAACCTCCCTCCTCAAGTTGAAGAGGAGCTTGTCAAAGTTTTGAGGGAGTACATCGATTCTTTTGCCTGGTCATACGAGGACATGCCCGGTCTTGACCCCGCGCTGGTTGAACATAGATTGATTCTCAAACCAGGGGCAACACCTGTTAAACAGAAAGCAAGGAGATTCCACCCGCAGATGGCCTTAAGAATTAAGGAAGAAGTTGATAAATTGCATAAGGCCAGGTTCATTAGAGTTGTGATGTATCCACAATGGGTGGCAAACATAGTCCCAGTAATGAAGAAGGATGGTAAAATTTGAATTTGTATTGACTTCAGGGACTTGAACAAGCATGTCTGAAAGACAATTTTCCACTTCCTCACATCGATGTCTTGGTCGATAATACAGCTGGGTATGAAGCCCTCTCTTTCATGGATGGGTATTCGGGGTATAACCAAATCCTTCTGGCTCCGGAAGATCAAGAAAAGACCTCGTTCACCACACCTTGGGGCACATACTGCTACGTCGTTATGCCATTTGGGTTGAAAAATGCAGGTGCCACATATCAAAGAGCAATGATGGCTATCTTCCACGATATGATGCACGTCTACTTAGAAGCTTACGTGGATGATATTTTAGTCAAATCGAGGTCACAAGAAGAACACCCCGCCATTCTAGCCAAGGTGTTGCAAAGGGCTAGGGAATACAAGTTAAAGATGAATCCAAAGAAATGTGTGTTCGGAGTTGCATCAGGGAAATTGCTCGGGTTTATAGTTAGCAAACGGGGGATTCAGATCGATCCGAACAAAGCAAAGGCCGTTATGGAAATGCCGCCGCCGAAGAACATCACTGAGCTTCGAGGTCTGATCGGGCGTTTGCAATTTATCAGGAGATTCATATCTCAGCATTCGTAAAGATGCCGCCCATTTTACGAATTACTAAAGGCAGGCGCGAAATTTGAATGGAATGAACAATGCCAGAAGGCCTATGAGGAACTCAAGGTCTATCTCTCTAATCCCCCGGTTCTACAACCACCCGTCCCTGGGAAACCCCTGATCCTGTACATTTCTGTGATTGAGGACTCCCTAGGAGCTGTCCTGGCACAGGTAGACGATGAAGGAAGGGAAAGGGCAGCGTACTATCTCTCAAGGTTATTTAATCCCGCTGAATCCAAGTACACTGCCATGGAGAAGACCTGTGTAGCACTGGTGTGGGTAGCGCAGAAGCTTAAACACTATTTCCTCGCCCACGAGGTTAGGCTCATCTCTAGAATGGACCCCATTCGTTATCTTTTGGAAAAGCCTGTCCTTTCTAGTCGACTAGCTCGCTGGCAGAGCTTTCTTTCCCAGTTCGACATCACCTTCATAGTGCAGAAAGCAATCAAGGGATATGCTATTGCCGAACACCTGGCTCATTCTCCTATCCCTCGTACTGATTCCATCCAGGACGAATTCCCCGATGAACACCTGGCAGTGATTACTCATCTTCCTTTCTGGTCTCTTCATTTTGATGGTGCCCTCAATTCCCAGGGCAGCGGAATTGGCGCCGTTCTTCTCACTCCGGAAGGAGTAACTATCCCTGTGGCGTATCAACTCTTATTTCCTGCCACTAACAATATAGCCGAGTATGAGGCTCTCCTTGCCGGTCTGAAGCACGCCTACATCTTGGGCGCGCGATATCTTAACATCATAGGAGACTCTCAATTGGTGCTACGCCAAGTTTTGTCAACATACCGCACCCGTGACCCTAAGCTTAAACCCTATCAAGATCTGGTCACGCTCTTGGCTAGGCAATTCAGGAAACTCGTCTACATTCATACTCCTCGTTCTCAGAACATCTTGGCTGATGCCCTTGCATCGCTCGCTTCTTCCCTATCATTTCCCCTAAGTCGTGCCACTGAGACCATTGTGGTCCAACGGCTAGATGTTCCCTCTCTTCAGGATCCCTGGTTTGACAACCTTAGGAAGTCTGTGGAGAAGAAGATAGAAAGGGAAGAAGTGAAAGAAGTATCGTTAGCTGAGCTCGAGGAGATCATCGAAGAAGAGGAGTTGCCGTGGTTTTATGAAATTGAGAAGTATTGTAAGGACGGTACATCTCTGGAAGAGGCAAACGCTGGGCAGTGAAAGGCCATTAGAAGAGTTGCCGCGAGATACACTATCATTGCTGGTGAATTATATAGGCAGGCTCTGAATGGAGTTCTAATGAGGTGCCTAGATGACGAAGAAGCTTGGAAAGTCGTGGAAGCAGCCCACTCCAGCGAGTGTGGAGGGCATGTGAATGGATAGGCGTTGGCGAAAAAGATTCTTAGGCAGGGCTATTATTGGCCAACCGTAGAAGAAGATTGTTCCACCTATGTCCGTAGGTGTCTTTAGTGCCAAATCCACGCCGACAAAATCCATGCTCCTGCCTCTTCTCTTCATCCCCTGTCTGCTCCTTGGCCATTCTCCATGTGGGCGTTTGATATCATCGGACCCCTCGGTGATCCGAATTCCGCAGTTAAACAGAAGTCCTTCATTTTGATGGCTACGGAGTACTTCACCAAGTGGGCGGAAGATGAAGCTTATGCAGAAATCAAAGCCACCACGGTATGCCACTTCATTATGAAGAACATTATCTCGCGGTTTGGGGTACCAAGCGACATCGTCACCGACAACGGGCCTCAATTCGTCTCGCAAGAACTCCAGGACCTCTGTAAGAAATTCAACATAGCTCTGCATCATTCATCACCATACTGCCCCCAAGGTAATGGCCAGGCTGAGGCCACGAATAAAACCCTTCTTAAAATTATCAAGAAAACATGCGAATCACATAAATTTACTAATTGGGCCGACAAACTGATAGAAGCTCTATGGGCTTATCGCACCTCCGTCCGCACTCCCACAGGGCAGACTCCCTTTGCTCTCACATATGGGATGGAGGTGGTATTCCCGTATGAGATTCTGATCCCTTCCCTAAGAGTGCAGCTGGACAAGGAACTTAATCTTGACGAACGTCGAGAGGCGTTGCTAGTCCAACTGAAACTCTTAGACGAGAAAAGATTGAATGCGGCCAATCATGTTTCAGTATATCAAAAGCGTGTCTCGCGATATTTTCAAAAGAAGGTCATTGAAAGAAAATTCCAAGTAGGTAATATGGTTTTGAAACGTAAGTTCATCAGGTCAGCAGGTCCCAGGTCTAAGCTACAACCCAACTGGGAAGGGCCCTTCGTAATCAAAGAAGCTTATCCGGGTAACGCGTATCGTCTGATCAACGCGGAGGGTGAAGAATTGCCGAACCCGTGGAATGGGTTGTATTTAAAACGTTTTTATCCATAAAAGATGGAATCAGTAACGGTTCGATGGCATGGTATACCCCACTAGATTGCGAAAGGAGGACCCAGGTCCAGCATCTCACACACTACACGATTGCCTGTGGTTCGGTATTTTCTCATGCTACCCGACACCGTTTCTCCTTTGGCCATGCTCGGGGAAAGGTGGAAATCCTTGTATTTCCTCTCTCTCGGCTGAAGATAGGGGCAAGTGGTGAATAAGGGGGCGAGAGCTGACCTAGACCCCCCATTAAAAGAGGTCTCAAATAGGGGCAATCCGTTAAGACCTCACTCCGCAAAGAAAGAAAAGGAAAGCAAGAAGGAAAAAAGAAAGAAAAGGGGCAAAATCAAAAGATAAGGCCGGAAGCACATAAGGCTCGAAGCTCTCAAAATTCCCAAAAGAATACAACTAGGCATGGCAAGAGTGGCAGTATAGTTTCCCCGCGGGACGTTATGAGCCCGGTCGCATGCGTGCCTAGAGCGGATGAAGGTTCGATAACGGATACAAAGCCCCGGCGCTACAGACCAGATTCTTTGAGAAGGGGGTGTCCTGGGAAAGAACTCAAGCCCTAAAAACCTCTATAACTGTCGTCAGCTTTCCCACTCGATCTTTTTTTACTTTTCCAAGGAATGAATCCCACCCCGGATATGGCCTTGGTAGAAACACCGTTGAGCAGAGTTGACTCCGATCACAGGCAGGCCCCCCTCCTACACGCGCTGGGCCTGGGAAGTCCATAGCAAGATGAGAAGGTCCCTGCTATTAAAACCTGAGCTGGTTCAAAACCCAAAAGAAATCGAATATTTCAAAACCCAAAAAAATCAAATATTTCAAAACCCAAAAAAATCGAATATTTCAAAACCCAAAAAAATCGAATATTTCAAAACCCCAAAAAAATTGAATATTTCAAAACCCAAAAAATCGAATATTTCAAAACCCAAAAAAAATTGAATATTTCAAAACCCAAAAAAATCGAATATTTCAAAACCCAAAAAAATCAAATATTTCAAAACCTCAAAAAAAATCAAATATTCCAAAACTCACAAATCATATGTGTCCCTCTTGCATTCATAGCATTCATTGGCATTTTTCACTTTTTTTGATATTTGCCTGTTTGATAAGGCTTAACCCCTTGACCAAAAATCAAGAAAACGGTCACCTCCTAACTTGCTATAGGCAAGGGGCTAAGCCTAAAATAGATTTAATCTTTTTCATGTTTGCATGTGTACAGGGGCAGGTTGGAAGGACAGTTGGCTCATGACCTCATGAATGTTCAATCCTCGCAATCACATCATAATCAACCCACAAAGCCCAAATTCAATCAAACTCATCCACTTTATTCATTTCATATATCAAGCTGTCTAAACACGAGTCTCATCCAACAATCATCGTCAAGAAATGGGAAATCACTCAATCCTCCGCTGGGCATCCCCGCGGGGACGTATCTTTCTCAGCTCACTAAGATAAGCCTGGCGTGTCGCCGAGATCTCCCCCACCTCTGCCGGTAGGGTAAGTACCCTGCTCACCTCCCACATAATCAGGGCACTCCTGACTGCCTGCTCGTCCTCCTCTGCGCCGATCCTCCGCGCTTGCAATGCGGGAAGGTGGGGTAGTGCCGGTAGAACCGTCCGGGGTAGCCCGACCTGCAAGTAGCACCGGTGTGGGCTGTACATCGCCAGTGCAGTATCGCTCACAAGCCTCAAGTCCAAGCCGGTCCTCCTGCGAACTCTGACGGTGGTGTCATGAAGGAAGCCCGGGCGCATCACGAACCTGTCCAGGGGCAGCCGATTGATGTACAATCGCCACTCGTCCCTGGTCTTCATCTCAGCTGTCCTGCACTCAACCTGTGGGGAGAATCTGAACGCGCCACCTATGAAGAAGAGGGGGTGGCTCCCAAAGATCCTGCTCGCCGTAGTGACCTCCTCCCTTTGAATGAATTTCATCCTAACTCCCAACCAGCACTCCAGTAGGATCATGGAACCAAAGAGGGGACCTCCCAAGGCTGCTGAAGTAAGACCCTCGTACAAGTAAGTAAGGATGGCCTGGGAGATGGAAAATCCCTGCCACAGTCCGCTGATGGTACTAAGAAGGGGCATCTCTAGGATGTGGTCGACTGAGGGAAACAAGAGGGCCCCGCATAAACAAATGGAGGCGGCTTTGGCTATAGCGTCGTCCCGCTCACTCCTGTTCTTACAATGTTCCACTACCCACTGGCTGAGGGGAAGAAGGTGGATCTGACGCGGGCCTACGAAAGTGTGAACCTCTCTACTGTCTGGGATGAATCCCCCTAGAATGAGTCTCGGGTCTATAGGGGCAACCGTATGGCATATCAAGTCTTCCTCCCCCACCTTGGACCTAGGGAACCCAAAGTAGGTCTCTACCTCCTCCAGTAGGATAGTGGCCTCAAATGATGGAAAGAAGAAAGTATGGGTCTGAGGGTGCCATATTTCAACTATAGCTGAGATGCTGTGCCAGTCAAGGGAAAGTTTTGGGTAGTTTTGACCAAGCACTAGGAGAGGTTGCAAATGCCAGGATCGAAGGATGGCCGTCACACCTAGGGGCAAAGCACGGACCATGGGAGCCAGCCACTTCAAGATAGAGTACCGCCTCGCGCCAGGAAGAAGCTGGATGCCAAAAGAGAGGGAAAGGAGGAAATATAAGTGGAAGGAGATGAATTGAACTGAATGTACCATAATAAGCTTACCTCTCTCATGGGACTTGAGCTCAGATGTCGTGGGATTGCGGTCAGCCGTTGGAGCACTTCCCGCTCTTTTCTGGCCGGCTTCGGCCCTTCAAAAAGTGCTCCCTCCGTCGAACCCA
Organism: Amorphophallus konjac; assembly: GCA_022559845.1. NCBI lineage: Eukaryota > Viridiplantae > Streptophyta > Magnoliopsida > Alismatales > Araceae > Amorphophallus > Amorphophallus konjac. Next base: position 265,156,784 of record CM040123.1, read on the forward strand.
CCTCTAGGGCCCTCTTCATGATGTTTTGGTGGTGAGAATCAAGATTTCAAGCTTTGAAGGTAAGGGGAGGTGTGAGCTACGAGTTTAGGCCCCTGTGTTACTTATAGGACTTGTTAGGAAACCTAACCCTCTTGGGATTAGGCTCGGATAAGTTTAGGACGGGTTAAGATAGGGTTGTGATGAGTTCAAAGCGTCTTACCCTCGGGCTGGGGACTCTCCAGGGAGTCCCCGTTCGAGCAGATAGGATGTCCTATTGGACGGTCTTACGATAGACCGTCCATCTTAATGTACGGCCCATCATCGACCGTTCATCGCTTTCAGAAAGCCCGAGTCCAGTGACTTGTGCGGTCTAAAATCCGCCGTTCACATATTCTTGCGGTTGATATTGAACCGTTCCAACGAAATTGGAGCGGTCTAAGGAGAACCGCTCTTCTCCACGAATGGCTCTATAAGAACCGCCCATATGCTCAGCCCCCCAATCAAACTCCTACACTCTCGTCTCACTCAATCGGCGTGTGCGTCTCTCGTCTCACTCAGTCGGTGTGTGCGTCTCTCGTCTCACTCAGTCGGCGTGTGCGTCTCTCATCTCACTCAGTCGACGTGTGCGTCTCTCGTCTCACTCAGTCGGCGTGTGCGTCTCTCGTCTCACTCAGTCGGCGTGTGCGTCTCTACCCTCAAGTCGGTATGCGTCTCTCGTCTCACTCAAGTCGGCGTGTACGTCACTCATCTCACTCAAGTCGGCGGGTGCGTCACTCATCTCACTCAAGTCGGCGTGTGCGTCCCCCTCTCAGGTCGGGCGCACCTTTCAATCTCGCATGTTTGCTTCGCCCCCTCTAGTAGCTAAGTCATGTTCATTCATGCATACATACAGTCACCCACAAACAAAAATCAAAACAAAAAACATGCATACCACTATCATATCATATCACATCATGTACAAAAGACGGGCCCAGTACACAGTCAAGCCTGTCCCTCTCCTTGGCCCCGTCGCTGTCTCCACCGCCCTCATGCCTCTTTGGGGGAGGCATCGCAGAGGTCGCCTCATCACGCCGTCGCCGTCGCCGCTCCTCCTCCTCGTTCCTCCGATGGCCGGAGGAACCAGTAAAGTAACTCCTCACGGAGCCGTGGGTGCCGTGGCTGCCACTCGCAGTTGCCCTGCTGCGCTCCCGACTCGCCTCCTTCAGACCCTCCACCTTGCCCTCCAACCTGGCAACCTGTAGACGGGCCTGCTCTGCCTCACTCCGGTAGCGCTCTGCCTCTGCCCGGTAACGGTCCGCCTCGGTAGCACCGGCTCGTAGTCGCTCTAGCTCGGCCCGGAGGAGGGCCGTCTCCACTGCGTCTGCCGGTCGACTCCGCGCGGCCTCCTCGCGCACCCGGGCCACCTCCTCCCTAGCCACTACCCGGCTCTGCTCCAGCTCTGTCTGGAGGCGGGTCAGCTCGGCCGTCTGCATATCATTATTAGGCAGTTGCATAAGCATTTCATTCATAAGCACAATAAGCAAGGGGAAGTTTAGAATTGCGTACCCTCTCAGTGAGCGCCACCTCGGCCGCCTTGGCCCGCGCTACCATCCGAGTGAACTCCGCATCTCTCGCAGCCCGGTCGGCCGGAGTCTGGGTCGTAGAGGAGGAAGGGGCATCTGGTCTCACCCTCTGAGCACCCTCGGCACGCTGCATCCAAATACTCCAGGTCAGTCACATGCATAATCATAATCATATAGAATTGAATAATTTAAAGAGTGTAAGGTGTAGAAGACTCACCAGTAAGGCCAGGGCCTGTCGGGCCTCATCCCGCTCCCTGATGGTAGAGTGCAGAAGTCCCTGCAACTCCGCCACTCGTCCCGCAGGGTCCAGCTGCATTTAGAAGCCCATGTGTCAGTGCATCATCATATAGGAATCATAAGCATAATAGAAAGAATTCAAGTTTAGAAGTCGTACCGGTCGGTGAGCACCCCGGAACACCTGGTCCCGGTAGTGGCGTGCGTAAGCGGTGTAGTACGCGCTGTCGCTCTCAGCCCGGGCGGTCACCACTCGCCCTCGTGCGATCCAGTCGGCGATCTGGTGGCGTTCCTCGCGGTCCAGTCGTACGCCTCACGGAGTCCTCGTGTCGTCCTCGTCACTCGCTCCCCCGCCTTCTCGGGCGTGGGAAACTCAACAGCCGGCTGATGGACCCCGATGGTCCTCATCACCAACCTGAAGTGCAGTGGCTCCACCACATTCATGCAGTGAAGCCACACGTCCCGGCCAGAAAAGGCCAGGGCCTCGGCCACCCACGGCTGGCCCTCCGGGCTCTCCTCCGTATAAGGAGTCCACCGTACCTGCAAGCATAGGAAACTGCATCAGCATCGTAATCATGAAAGAGTTGCATTTAATTAAGGAGTCTGAGTTTAGAAGCATACTGAGGTGTACGGTAGAGTGTCCAGATCATCCTGCAGCTCCCGGACCTGTCGTCTCAGGGCTGTCATCTCCCGAGGTGCTGTCCACCTCCGCGCAATCGGTAGGAGCCCAGGACGGGTCTCCTCGCCCCTACCTAGCCCGCGTAGGCGTACGTAGGCCCACACCTGCATCACAAGGTCGTGTCAGCATTTTAGCAAGCATGTAGTATAGCATAACCGAGTCTAGGGTATAAAAGTCGTACCTGGAGTAAGGGGGAGAAGCCCCCAAGCATCGTCCGACGTGCCGTCGAACTGAGAGTGTCGAAGAGGAAGGCGAGGACCGCCGCTCCCCAAGCGTAGTCACCCACGTGCTCGAGCTCCTGGAGGAAGGGGAGGAAGCGACAGCTCATCACGTCCGCCCGCGTGGAGAAGAGAAGCCGTCCGAACATCAGCATCAGGAACCGTCGTAGTACTCTGTCCGCCTCAGGTCCCGGTCCCGCTGCAACCCTCGGTCTCGCTAGCCCGACGAGCCGCTCCAAGTGCTCCTCCGGTCGCTCCCCGACCGCAACTCCCGCTCGTCGTAGACCCAGGCTGTCCTGGAGAGCAGCCCGGGGAAGGAGGGTCGACTGCCTCTCGGGGCGCCGAGCTGTAAGCCGAGCAACTCCCGAGCCATCCCCCGGTAGTCGGGAAAGGTAGTCCCGCTGACCGGTGACCCGTGCACACGTAGGCCAGTGAGCCTGGCCACGTCCTCCAACGTAGGGACCATGTGCCCCCACGGGAAAAGGAACGTCCGACTCACTGGATCCCAGCGGTCGTGCAGGGCGTAGAGCAGAGCTGCGTCGAAACGACACACCTCGATGCTCAGGAAGGGGGCGAACCCCATGGCCGTCAGCCGCTCCCTCTGGAAGTCCGGCAGTGCCAGGTACACTGCACGGACCTGCAGCCACGAGGTGCGGGTCCTGCGCTTCCCCTGCATTCATTTTATCCATTTCATTCATATTAGTAATTTAGCTTTCGCATTTTGTTTCATTTAAATAAAATCTCTCAAGGTCCAATCCTTAATTTGAAGAACGGTTATTCACGGACCGCTCGACAATTGAGCGGCCCCTTTCAAACCGTCTGTCTTCCTATCTTCCTAAATAGAAGCGGCCCACCTTTGGCCGTGTGAATTGTGGACGGTCCTATGTGGACCGCATTGTTTCATCTTGGCTGCTTGTTTGAACGGACCGATGTGGTCCGTTTACTATTTGAACGGTGATAACCTCACCGTATCTATTTTGTGGTGGTTCGTTTGCTGTGTGAGTTTGAATGGCGTTCCCTAAGCCGTGTGAATTTGGACGGTCCTATATGGACCGCATTGTTATACTGTGCGGTTTCTGTTGAACCGTTCTGCCGTCGTCGTCCCCGACGACGGTGAACGCCCCCCGGCCGGCTGGGAAGACCATCATGGCCCCTAACCGACCCCTAAGCATCTAACCCCCCCTAAAAGTTTTCTAAACTAACATGCATTGATAAAAATTGAAAGGAAAATGAGGTTTGGGGTGGGGGGCCTACCTCGGGATCACGGGGCTTCTTGGCCGCCCCCGTCGGTGGTTGTTCTCCGGCGATCTCCTCCTCTCCGGCAGGGGCCTCTTCCTCGGCGGCGACGATGGCGAGCTCCTCCATCGTCACTCCTGGTGACTCTCCCTCCTCAGGCGGTGGTGGCGGTTGCCTCGGCGGCGGTGAACCCTCACCGGCGGCCGACGGCCTGGCCGCCTGGTGCTTCGTCCGGGTCATCGAGGGAGCTTGAGAGAGAGATGGAGAGAGGGGGGGGAGAAGTTTGAAGAAGTTAGAGTGAGGGAGTGGGAGAGTGAGGCCTTGTTGCCCCTTCGTCCCTTCCACCGTCGGTTACGGTGGAGGGAGGCGAGGGGGTTTCAATTTTTCGAGGTTACAGAGAAGAACGGTCTATCGTTAGACCGTTTGTCCAGTGGGCGGTTCCAATATGACCGTGCAACCCTGGTGACCGTTAACTTTAAGTCGGTTGAAATTCCAAGCCCGAGCGGTTCTGAATGAGCCGTTCTTATTTAAACGGTATGATCTGGACCGTTCATCCCTGGCAACCGGCCCTGTAAGAATTGTTTGAATGTCAGGTACACACAGTTAACATAGAGCCGTTTGGAATATTGCACGGTTACAATAGGGCCGTTTATCTGGATAGTGTATTTAGATCATGAATATTGATATTTTCTTTGGAAAATTATTTCTTAACCATCTTATGCAGCATCATTTCCTCCAGTCTCGCCGTTTCGCCTGCAAGGTAAGGCAGGTATGACCTTCTATCCCTAATCCCTTATTACATTAATTATATGGTATTATATTATATTATTTCGAGAGCCGGCAGGTTATCTACGTGTCCCAGGATCTGATGTTCCCCTTCAACAAAAACAATGATGATCCAGGCTCATGTACCTAATCTTCGGATAGGCCGTTAAGTTGGGAAGTCACGAGAAGGACGGTTCTATCTGCACGCTGTGGTTGCGGACGGTATCTTGACTCTGACGTTCCCAGCTTAGCAATACTACTCTCGAATATTTTATATTTTAATCTTTCTTGGCATTTGTTTTAATGATTTCCTTTTGTTTTAGCCCAGCATGCATCATACGCATCCTTTTGAGCTTTCATGCCCCATGATTGGCTTAAGAAATGTCCCATCAGTAATGGTCAGCTGTGTGTTCAAATGCTCGAGTAAGAGGAGCTAATTCCACTCTGAATTCGAAGGTTTTCTTTGGTCGATTCGTTTGGTCCGGTTGATTGAAAGGTCCCCGTCTGGAGTTTTAGCCTTTTTTCTTTTGTGGCCCCCTCATTGGACCGCGGGATTGTGTCCCCCATGAGGCCGGTCTTGTCGATTTGTTTCATTTAGTTTAGTTCCTCCAGATTTGGCGTCGCTTTCAGTTAACTATTCCCGGCGTTCGTTTCAAGGTTTTCCGAAAGATTCTCATCACTTGTTGGTAAAAACGGGTGTCGTTTTACCTTAACGCCCACTTTTTCGGTCCACTCCGCTGCATTTCCGCTCCACCTCCATGTTCCATGTCACTTCCGCTTCACCTCCGCTCACTCCCCTGCAAAGAGGATGTTAAGGAGGGGCATCTGTTGACACCCATTTTATACCGATAATTTGAGTTGTTTCTCTTACTCCCATTAGTTGATGCCTTGAGTTGTCCATCATTCATTGGGCCATTTTTTGTGGCACGTCTTGGGCTCATTGTATGGGTCGTCTCCCTCCTTGGTGCAATCCGTGGCAATTCAGGGCTTAATGGGCCTTGGCTTGGGTCAGTCGGACGTTTCAGATCATGAACGGCCCAACATCAGCCGTTCAGAATATGGGCGGTGGAACATTGACCGTTCATACATTTTGTTAATTTCTGAGGACTTTTCGAATATTCACCGACAGGCTGTGGTGCGGCCCTATTAGGACCGTTCAAACTAATGGACGGGCTTATTACAACCGCCTATACCTCAGAGTCCTACGCACGCCCATTTTCTCAGATAATTATCCAATTATCCGAATTATCACCGACAGGGTGAAACGGTTGGCTATTGGCCGCTCTACACTAGAACGGTCTCACTAGAACCGTTCATCTTTGAGGGTCCAACGGCGGGCGTTTCGGCCAGTTAGAGAGATAATTGGGTTGATTTTCTGATTTTTTGAATTTCCACCGACAGCTTAGACGGTCTGAACCAGACCGCCCATATGTTGCGCGGTCTATCGTAAGACCGCTCATCCCGTCGGACGAGGCTTTTTAACAAGATTTTCATCCCTTTCATTCATGGCTTTATCCTCAGTTTATTTTGATGATTTCTCCGTGGATAATTAACCATTTTTGGTGCCGTTTCGACTGGATAAGAGATCATGATAATATCTATGATTTATCTTTTATAATCTCGACCTGAAAATATCTAAAACCCCAATTTCGAGGCTGGCTTTCTAGGCTCTATAAATAGACCCTAGTGACCGGACGTCGAAAGGGGGGAAGATTTTGGTCGACGGCGAAGCCCTGCCGCATTTCCGAACGACCTAGCACCAAGGAGGGAGGCTCTCTACGTCCTTACGAGCCTCCGGTTCAGGGAGTAGTCTGTGTGTCGAGTCATAGCATCATTTTTCGATTTCTTCGTCATCTGTTGCATGCATTGTTCTCTCTCTGCGTTTCCCTCATTTTTCTCCCCATGCACACACCCACCTACGTTTTTGTCACCCTAGGGGTTTAAAACCCCCCAGGTATCCCCCTTTCCATTTGTTTATGCTTCATTCTTCTTACATGAACGCGTACTACGTCATTTAGCTCTAATCTGGGTGTTCCTTCTGTGTCTTCATACTGTTTTGCAGGTCAGCACTTCATCAGCACGAGGCCCATCCCCTCTGGCCGGCCGGAGAGGGTGGAGGTGAACCCTTTTGCAACTCTTGGCGTGGTGGGCTTGCGCGGTTCCTTTAGGCCCGTTCAAGGATACGAGCGGCATCCTCTGCACCGCCCTTCCTCCTTCTGCGGTTCACTTCAAGCCGCCCATCTTCCAGGAGTTCTTCTTCCCGCGCGTTCGGCAGCACTCTTAGACGGCCTATCGTAGGACCGTGTGTCTTTAAGGCGGTTCCGCATCGGCCGCGCCTCCTCCCAGTGCTGCATCAAGGCGAGTGTCTCCCCTTCCTTTCCAAAGTACGGTACGCTAGTCACGTGCTGCGCTTTGGTGGTGATCACGGTCACTCTATGTTTTTCTCCCTCCTCTCACTACGTTTCGTTTGTTTTACTCGTGATATTATTGCTTTATTCATAACATATCGTCCGCCAAGTGAGGAGAGGAGAAATATATATCTACACCCGGCCATGGGCGGTCACCCATAATGCACATTGAATTCGGGAAACCCCTAATGAGATATGACGATATCCCATCGCCAGGTTTAAGCTGGTTTCAAAATCCAAAATCCAAAAAAATCAAATATTTTAAAATCCAAAAAAATCAAATGTTTCAAAATCCAAAAAATATCAAATAGTTCAAAACCAAAAAAAATTAGAAATTTTAAAATCCTAAAAAAAATTAGATATCTCAAAACCCAAAAAAATCAAATATTTTAAAACCAAAAAAATAAAATATTTCAAAGTCCAAAAAATTAAATATTTCAAAATCCAAAAAAATCAAACATTTCAAAATTTAAAAATATCAAATATTTCAAAATCCAAAAAAATCAAAATATTTCAAAATTACAAAAAAGTATTTTCAAATATTTTCACTTGCATTTCATGGCATGCATTACATCCTTTTTCTTTTGTCATTTTACCTATTTAATAAGGCTTACCCCCTTGACCAAAAATCAAGAACTGGTCATTTCTTAACTTACTACAGGCAAGGGGTTAAGCCTAAAATAGATTTAATCTGTTTTCTTGTTTATATGTGTGCAGGGGCAAGTTGAAGACAAGATTCAACATTTCCATCTCTGCACGGTCCTCTGGCGACCGTTTTAATCCCTCCAACTGTCAATATCAGACCGTGCCATCCTTCACACGGCCTCGTTCAGACCACTTCCAATTCTAGAACCTTCAAGAAGCAACGGTCTTTACTAGACCGTTGTACAAATCAGAACAGTGCAGGCTTGGCCGTTCTACTCTGTCCACGGTCCATCGATAGACCGTTCCACTCTCCAAAAGTCCATGTTCTTTACCCTGTGGCTGATCTGCTACGCGGCCCAGGTCTGGCCGCTCAATTCTCTGGCGCGGTTAGACGCTAACTATTTATATAACTGAGCGGTCTGGTTATGGTCCGTGTTCATCCTGAGATAATATCTCAAACTCATTCAATCACGTGCAAGAAAAGCCAAATTCAGATCAATCCAATCATCATTTTTATTCATTCAAATGCAAACATTTCCAAACATGAGCCTCATGAAAATAAGAAAATCACTCAATCCTCAGCCGGGCATCCCCGCGAGGCCTAAACTCTCGTAGCTCTCTCACATATGCCTGGTACGCCTCCTGGAGCTCCGTCACCTCCGCAGGTAGGGTACGCACCTTGCTGATCTCCCACATGATCAGTGCGCTCCTGACTGCCTGCTCATCCTCCTCGGTGCCGAGCCTCCTCGCCTGTAGTACGAGAAGGTGGGGCAGTGATGGGACTGTCGTCCTGGGGAGCCCGGCCTGTAGAAAACACCTGTCTGGGCTGTACATCACCAACGTGGCATCTCCCACAAGCCGCAAGTCGAGCCCAAGCCTCCTAGGAAGCCTGAGGGTGGTGCCATGAAGGAAGAACGGGCGCATCACGAACCGATCCAGGGGCAGAGTGTTGATGTAGAGGCGCCATTCATCCCTAGTCTTCTTGTCTGCTGTCCTACACTCCACCTGCTGAGAAAACCTGAAAGAACCGCCAATAAAGAACAATGGATGGCTCCCAAAGATCTGACTGACCGAGGTGACATCCTCCCTAGGCATGAACTTCATCCTAACTCCCATCCAGCACTCCAAGAGAATCATAGAGCCAAAGAGTGGACCTCCTAGAGCGGTAGAGCAAAGACCCTTATATAGGTAGGCAAGGACGGCCTGGGAAATAGAAAGACCCTGCCACAGACCACTGATGGCGCTAAGGATGGGAACATCTAGGACATGGTCGACAGAGGGGAAGAGTATGGCCCCGCACAAATAGATAGAAGCGGCCTTAGGTATGGCCTCATCCCACCGACACTTATTCTTACAATGTGCTATCACCCACTGGCTGAGAGGTAGTAAATGGATCTCGTGTGGGCCCACTATGGTGCGAATGTCCTTGCTACTAGGTATGAACTCTCCTAAGATGAGGGCAGGATCCACAGGGGCAACGGTGTGACAGACTAAATTCTCCTCACTCACCTTGGACCTAGGCAAAGACAAGTAAGTCTCCACCTCCTATAAAAGGATGGTGGCCTCAAAACATGGGAAGGTGAAAGTGTGGGTCTAAGGGTGCCATATCTCTACCAAGGCTAAAATGCTATGCCAATCTAGGGAAAGCTTGGGGTAGTTCTTGGCTAGCACTAAAAGAGGGTGAAGGTGTCAGGACCTGAGGATGGATGTTACGGATATGGGTAGTTCACGGATCATAGGAGCCATCCACTTCAAGGTGGAGTATCACCTCAGGCCAGGGAGAAACTGAAATAAAGAAAAGAAGAAGAGAAAAGAGAGAAAGAACATATGAGCATTTGAATGAATTAATTGAATTGACTGAATTTGTGCAAACTTACCTCTCTCATAGGGCTGGAGCTCAAATGACCCAGGATGGTAGTCAGCCTTTGTAGCAGCCCATGCTCCTTTCTAGCTGGCTTTGGACCTTGGTAAGCCACCTTACCCATTGAGCTCCTATCCAAGGCCCTCTTCATGATGTTTTGAGGAAGATTGAGAAGGATTTCAAGGTTTGAAAGAGGGTTGATGTGTGAAGAACGAACTTGGAAGTCCCCTCTTATTTATAGGACTTGATTAGAGGCCTAAACCCACTAGAATTGGGGTAAGATAGTTCTAGATCAGATTGGGAAAGAATTTGGGTTGGTTTAGAACCCCTACTCTCGGGTTAGGACTCTCCAAGAGAGTCCCACTCGGGCTCTCAGGGTGCCTACGTACGCGGTCTATCGATAGACCGCTTTCTTCAAGGCACGGTCTCATAGAGACCGTTCAGCATCCTTCTACACGCTTCAACCCTTGGTATTTGCACGATCGTGGAGAGGCCGTTCTGCTAAAAGCACGGTTCCAACAGGACCGTTTTGGTTCTTTGAACAGACCATCATGGACCGTTTATTTGCTTCATTGACGCTCAACTGAGCAGATTCCAGCAGTCTATTGGGGTACCGTGTCAACCCTGGAGCTGTCATTTGTATGACAGTTTAGCAACCTGAAGCCTCAATTTTTGTCCTCTTGCACCAACTCCACTCAGGCTATTGTCGTCTCTCTCTCCCACTCACTCGTGTCAGGTTAGGAGTCGTTGTTAGTTAGTTAGCATCAAGCATTTGCATTCATTCACACATTTCATTCACAAAATCAAAATAAAAAACATATCATATCACTATCATATCCACATATACATAAGTCGGGTCACAAATACATCAGGCCGCTCCCTCTCCCTGGCCCCCACCACTGTCGCCTGAGCCCTCATGCGTCTTCACTGATGGGGGCATCACCGAGCTCGCCTTCTCATGGTGTCGTCGACGCCGCTCCTCCTCCTCGTTCCTCCGGTGACCGGAGGAACCTGTGAACTAACTCCTATAGGAGCCGTGCATACCGTGAGTGCTCCCGCTCGAAGTGCCATTGCGCTCGGATCTCCGGCTCATCCCCTCCACAACGCCCTCCAACTTCGCTGCCTGAAGCCGGGCTTGCTCTGCCTCAACTCGGTAGCGCTCCGCCTCAGATTGGTAGCGCTCCGTCTCTACAGCTCTGGCCCGGAGACGCTCTTGCTCTGCGTGGAGGAGTGCCATCTCGACTGTGTCTACCAGTCGGCTCCACGCCATCTCCCCTAGAAGCCGGGTCAGCTCGATCGTCTGCATATACGCATCATGGTTAGTCAATTGCATTTCATAAACATAATCAACAGTGAAAGCGTAGTAACCACTTACCCTCTCGGAGAGCGCCGCCTCGGCTGCCTCAGCCCGCGTCACCATCCGCGCGAACTCTACCTCCCGCTCGGCACGGTCCGTAGGAGTCTGGGAAGGGGAAGAGGGTGCGTCAGCCCCTTGACGCTGGGCTCTCTTGGATCGCTGCATTTTAGAAGTCCAAGGTTAGTCATTTGACATGCGTAATCATAAACATGTGCATAAGTAAGTTTAAGAGTTAGGGAAACTCACCAAAAGGGTCAGGGCCTGTCGGAGCTCGTCTCACTCCTGGATGGTCGAGTGGAGGAGTCCCTACAACTCCGCGATCCTCCCTTGGGGGTCAATCTGTATTTAGGAAGTCCAAAGGTCAGTGCATAATCATACAGAAAGCATAATAAGAAAGCATTAGAGTTAGAAGCCGTACCGGTCGGCAGGCACCGCGGAACACCTGGTCCCTGTATGCCGGGCATAGGCCGTGTAGTAGGCCTCCTCGCTCTTCGCTCGGGAGGACACCACCCACCCGCGTGCTGCCCAGTCGGTGATATGCTCTGCCACCCGCACTGTCCAGTCCAGCTACGTGGCCAGTCCTCGGGGGTGCCGCCCGACTCGCTCCTCCGGCTTCTCTGGTGCCGGAAACTCGACCACTGGTTGGTGGATGCCGATCATCCTCATCACCAAGCGGAAGTGGAGTGGCTCCACCACGTTCATGCAGTGAAGCTAGACATCTTGGCATGAGTAGGTGAGGGCCGCTACCACCCAGGGCTGACCCTCATGCCCCTCACTCTGGTATGGTGTCCACCGGACCTGTCAAATAGGAAAATTGCATTAGTATCATAAGCATATAAGTTGCATTTATGAAAGAGTTTGAGTTTATATTCTTACCAAGGCGAAGGGCAGTGTGTCCAAGTCATCCTGGATCCCACGAACCTGTCTCCGCAGGGACCCAGTCTCCCATGAAGCCGTCCACCGCCTGGCGATGGGCCGCCAGTCTGGGTGAGTCTCCTCCCCTCTCCCTAGCCCACGTAGGTGCACGTAGGCCCACACCTGCATTACATTTCACCAAATGTCAGCATATAGCATTTATAGGAATCATACAGCAAATTGCATAATAGTTTAAGGGTCGAGTCGTACCTGGAGTAAGGGAGAGAAGCCCCCGAGCATCGTCTGTCGGCTGGTGGAGTTGAGAGTGTCGAACAAAAATGCCAGGACCGTCACTCCCCAAGCGTAGTCACCAACGTGCCCCAGGTCCTCGAGTAATGGAAGGAACCGACAGCTGATGACGTCGGCCCTCGTCGCTAACAGTAGCCTCCCGAAGAATAGCATCAGGAAGTGTCGCAGGACCACGTCAGCCTCAGGCCCCGCCACAGCTGCTACTTTGGGTCAGGCTCGGTCCACCAACCTCTGCAAGTGCTGCTCGGGCAGCTCCTCGGTCGCTATCCCCGCGCCCGTCACTCCGAGGCTCTCCTGTAGGCTTGCCCTCGTCAACGTCGTCGACTGACGCTCCAGGTGCAGCAACTCCAGGCCCAGCAGCCTCTGGGCCAGCTCCCGGTAGTCGGGGTACGTCCTCCCTCTAACCGGTGTCCCGTGCACATGTAATCCAGTGATGCGCGCAACGTCCTCCAGTGTGGGGACCATATGGCCCCACGGGAAGAGGAACATCCAGCTCACCGGATCCCAGCAGTCGTGCAGAGCATAGAGAGCGGCGTGTTCTGCCGAGCACCTCTACGCTCAGGAACTCGACGAAGCCCATCACCGTGAGCCTCTCCCGCTGAAAGTCTGGCAGTGCGAGGTACACTGCTCGGACCTGTAGCCAGGAGATCCGAGTCCTACGCTTTCCCTGTACACAATTGCATTAGTCATACGTTTCATAATAGAATCATGTATTTCATCAAATAAATAAATGGAAGGAAAAAAGAAAGAAAAATACACTATACTAAATGAACGGTCACATATGGGCCGTTTACCCCCTTCAACGATTGGATTCCAACCATTCCAAAAGCCCCTTTCAGAGGTCCACGGCTGCCCATGGACCGCTCTGATTAAGGGACGGCCATGTGAGGACCGTGCTACTATATTGTGTCCATTCTGGTAACGGCCCATTCCTGGCCGTCCAGTTAGCTCACGGTCCCCACTTGACCGTGTCATCCCCCTCTCTCAAGCCCCCCATCATTAGACTTACACGGTCTGACCTTAAACCGTGTCGCTCCCCATGTCTGTTGGAGACCATCCTATTCTCAGCGTTTCATATTCTTAACGGACCAATGCCGGACATCCTAGATGCCCACGGTCTTCCTTAGACTGTGTTACCCTGTCAGTTCAGTTCCCTTGGAACGGCTACCCATGAGCCGTGCTAGTCATGAACGGTTCTATGTGAACATCATAGTTTCCTACACTGTTACTGTTGAACCATGTTTTTGCCGCCGTGCCCAACAACATTTATCCCCTCCCCACCGGCAATGAGGGTCCGTAGGGCCTCCCAATCGGCCCTAAAGGGGTCGTACGCCCCTCTTCTACCCTTGTAGGCCACATGCATATTGAGTAGTGGATGGCGGATCTAGAGGGGAGTGGTGAATAGATCTGCCCCTCTTTTCGAAATGCAGCCCTCTTTAAAGTTAGATAAAAAGAATTACAGCGAAATATAACTAGCTTAGCGTGGCACACAACGATTCGCTTATCAAGATGAATAAGTAATATAGATATTGAACCTAAGCATGCAGCTATCACGAAGCAATCGCACGAGCAAACCACAACACAAAGGATTTTAAGGTGGTTCGGACTGAATCCCCAGTCCTACGTCCACCCCTCACCAAATCCGGTGAGGCTCCACTAGTGCAACGCACTGAACCGAAAATCGGAAAGACCTCCGATTGCCTTCCTACTAACCACCGGTAGGGACGTCAACACCGCAGATCGGACAGCTTTCGATTGCCTTCCTACTAACCACCGGTAGGGACGATCTTCAGTTTCAAATGTTTGAATGAAATGGAAAGAGAACAAATATGAAAACACTCAAACAAGATATAGAATATGCTCAAAGAGAAGAGATCTTGTCTGAGATTGCTAGAGCTTGAATCTGATGCTTCAATGATATCTTCTTCCTTGTGAAAAGATCTTGCTTGGATCACCTTGAGTTGATGAAGAAGATGAAGGATGCAGATTTGATCTCCCTTGAGAATGGGCTTCTTTGGATCACCTTGAGATGATGAAGAGGATGATGGTTGTAGCTATATCTTCACTTGGCTTGGGGTTGATCTCCTTTTGAAGTAGCTTGAATCACTTGAGGATTTGATGAAGAACTTCTTCCCGGAGTACTGTTCACAGCTACAGTACTCGAACTCCTCTCCCTTGAACACACTCTTGCAGCCTCCTTTGATCATCCCTCTTAGCCTTGCTTGCTTCTACTCTTCCTTGGAGGTTGCTGGATTGAGATATGAGCTTGAATCACCTTTGAGAATCTTGATTACTTCTAGCTTCCTTGGAGGTTGCTTGCTTCAGATCTATGCTTGAATCACCTTGGAATAGATGAAGAACTTCTGCACGGAGTACTGTTCACGGCTACAGTACCTCTTCTTCCAACCTCCTTCTCTAGCCTCTCTTGATCTCTCTTTGATTCCTCTTGAAGCATTGGGGTTTCTAACCCTCTTGTATGTGTTTTATAGACTTTGGATGGTCAATAGAAACCCCGCAGACCAGATCACATTTTGTGGGTGATTGGGTGACTTTAGGATTAAAGAAATCCATGGAGAATGACTCTTCTCGAAGTGGAAAACAAAGTCAACATTGGTTGGCTCGGGGCTAGCGGTCGACCAGAAGCTTCTGGCGGTCGACCGCTACTGAGAATCGCTGTAGAAATTTAGTCCATGGAATTTCCGGTCAACCTGGGGCGGTCGACCGCTACTGCCAGTTGACCTGGGGTGGTCGACCTGTAGAAGCTGCAGTATGAGACTTTTCACGTTCGGCGATTCTGGTTGACCAGAATGACCTAGTCCTGCAAAGTTGAAGTGTTAACCCAATGAAATACCTCCAAATATCAATGACTTTAAGTAGATGTTTATTTCATACATTTAGGGGTTGGATTTCACTTGGTTTATGCATTAGAAACATCAAGACCATTTGAGCATGTTACCATGATTGGAATGAGAAACTAATGCATTTGAAGAGTGAACTTGTAAGTTATCAAACCAAGTTATCATTGTGAACCTCAATTATCATGAATGCAGTTTAGAGATGAAAGGTATATGGAATACCCATGGTGAGATTGATGGCTATGACAAGGTAAGAATCTTACCAATGGTGCTTGATAGTAAATGACATATACCACCTGTATTGAATGGTAGAGAGGCAAGATGCTTATCCATACGTTTAGTTTGCCAGGCGACTACCATGCTTGTCCATTCATTGGCTTATCTGTCATGAATAAAACACCACGTATGTCAGTCATATGAGAGTGGAAAATAACAATGACTTATAGTGTTTAGCCATTATCAAAACCAAGCCATTATCAAAACCAAGAATGTCCAATAGCTCAAATGACCACAAGATGATGTTGAATGACTCAAATGACCACAGTATGACTGAATTAACCATAGGGGGCACAACATTCTCCCCCCTTTTGATGATGGCAACACTGTGAGTCATTATGTGGTAGTAATATCTAAGATGACAAAGTTTATGACATATGCGACATGTGCAGCTCAAGATCCATGATAGTGAAAGCATGTGAATGCGGATATATATGCATGGATGATCAAAGCATATGAATGCTATGCAATTATGCAAACCCATGCAATTATGCAAACCCCCATCAACATATGAAGACTCAAAGCTCACAAGGTTCTCTTCCCCATGGACTCATGACATATGTGACATGTGCAGCTCAAGATCCATGATAGTGAAAGCATGTGAATGCGGATATGTATGCATGGATGATCAAAGCATATGAATGCTATGAAATTATGCAAACCCATGCAATTATGCAAACCCCCATCAACATATGAAGACTCAAAGCTGACAAGGTTCTCTTCCCCGTGGACTCTCTCCCGTCCACAATTCACTCTCCCCCTTTGACAACTCACAAAGGCCGCACAAAGGACGGACAAAGGTATTAGCTCATAAAGGACTCACAATAAGACATTCTCATAAAGGACTCACAACAAGATATTTTCTCCCCCTTTGACAGCAGCAAAAAGGAGGGATAAGGTAGAGAAGGTGATGGATATCTGTGAGACCAGAGCTGAAAGGAGTTGAGAGCAAGCCATTATATGCAAATCGGAAACACGCCGTGAGCAATGTACATGGTTCAAAGCTAATAAAATCCGAGAAGTTCCAAAACCATCTATATGCACGTTTTAATAGAAATGAACCAGAAGGGCATATCATGGCAGTGATGAACTTTCCTTTGTCTTAAACATTCATATTCAATAACTTCATCGGGAATAGCACCAACTAGTATTGAGGTGAAACAAGCATGACTAAGGCATGAAATTTTATGATTTCAGCACTGTTTTGCATGATCTTTGGCGGTTTGATGCACATGACTCATATTTTACGAGCAATCGAGTCTAGTACATGCCTCTTAGCCGTAAGAATACACGTTGTTTAGACGCCAGTATTCCTAGGTATTTGGTAAGACTAACTGTTATGCTTCAGAATGAACAGAGATAGCAAAGTCACGTCATGACATATCCAATCTCATTACTTTGATGAGAAGATATATTTCTCAGTAATTATGCCAGTGCTCTGCCTAGAGTCTAAAGGAATTAAGATAGAGATAACAGGGACACATCATGACATATCATTCGTCACTTGATTTGATGACGTGACATATTTCTCCGTGCAACAATATCATTGCTCTGTCAAATTGATTTTCAGGAATTCCAGCTTATCAAGATGTTTAAAAACAATACTAAGCTTTAGCATTTCAACCAACGTTGCTATGACTTTTGAATTTTCAGATTTCAGGATAGTCATTCAAGGCACAACATGCAATCTCTAGTTAAGGCCTATTAAAACCACAGAATATAGATGATTTCAAAAGATATATCAGAACGTCAAAGGAATCATTAAATCTGAACCATTATAATTGGATGGGCAATCATCAGTTCATATAATAGAAAGCTCTTGCACCACTGATCTGTCTGTCTCATGATCTCAATTTTTAAACTGGAGGCCATTGAAGTTCAGATTGCAAAAGATTAAGAGAAGCAACAATACTCACCCTAAGGATATGCAGTGTATTGAGTAGTGGATGGCGGATCTAGAGGGGAGGGGTGAATAGATCTGCCCCTCTTTTGGAAATGCAGCCCTCTTTAAAGCTAGATAAAAAGAATTGCAGCGGAATATAACTAGCTTAGCGTGGCACACAATGATTCGCTTAGCAGGATGAATAAGTAATATAGATATTGAACCTAATCATGCATCTATCAGGAAGCAATCACACGAGCAAACCACAACACAAAGGATTTTAAGGTGGTTCGGACTGAATCCCCAGTCCTACGTCCACCCCTCATCAAATCCAGTGAGGCTCTACTAGTGCAACGCACTGAACCGTAAATCGGAAAGACCTCCGATTGCCTTCCTACTAACCACCGGTAGGGACGTCAACACTGCAGATCGGAGAACTTCCGATTACCTTCCTACTAACCACCGGTAGGGACGTCAACACCATAGATCGGACAGTTTCTGATTGCCTTCCTACTAACCACCGGTAGGGACGATCTTCAGTTTCAAATGTTTGAATGAAATGGAAAGAGAACAAATATGAAAACACTCAAACAAGATATAGAATATGCTCAAAGAGAAGAGATCTTATCTTAGATTGCTAGAGCTTGAATCTGATGCTTCAATGGTATCTTCTTCCTTGTGAAATTAAAGATCTTGCTTGGATCACCTTGAGTTGATGAAGAAGATGAAGGATGCAGATTTGATCTCCCTTGAGAATTGACTTCTTTGGATCACCTTGAGATGATGAAGAGGATGATGGTTACAACTTTATCTTCACTTGGCTTGGGGTTGATCTCCTCTTGAAGTAGCTTGAATCACTTGAGGATTTGATGAAGAACTTCTTCCCGGAGTACTGTTCACAGCTACAGTACTTGAACTCCTCTCCCTTGAACACACCCTTGCAGCCTCCTTTGATCATCCCTCTTAGCCTTGCTTGCTTCTACTCTTCCTTGGAGGTTGCTGGATTGAGATATGAGCTTGAATCACCTTTGAGAATCTTGATTGCTTCTAGCTTCCTTGGAGGTTGCTTGCTTCAGATCTATGCTTGAATCACCTTGGAATAGATGAAGAACTTCTGCACGGAGTACTGTTCACGGCTACAGTACCTCTTCTTCCAACCTCCTTCTCTAGCCTCTCTTGATCTCTCTTTGATTCCTCTTGAAGCATTGGGGTTTCTAACCCTCTTGTATGTGTTTTATAGACTTTGGATGGTCAATAGAAACCCCCCAGACCAGATCCACGTTTTGTGGGTGATTGGGTGACTTTAGGATTAAAGAAATCCATGGAGAATGGCTTTTCTCGAAGTGAAAAACAAAGTCAACATTGGTTGGCTCGGGGCTGGCGGTCGACTAGAAGCTTCTGGCGGTCGACCGCTACTGAGAATCGTTGTAGAAATTTAGTCCCTGGAATTTTCGGTCGACCTGGGACGGTCGACCGCTGCTGCCAGTCGACCTGGGGCGGTCGACCTGCAGAAGCTACAATATGAGACTTTTCACCTTCGGCGATTTTGGTTGACCGGAATGACCTAGTCTTGCAAAGTTAAAGTGTTAGCCCAATGAAATATCTCCAAATATCAATGACTTTAAGTAGATGTTTATTTCATACATTTGGGGGTTGGATTTCACTTGGTTTATGCATTAGAAACATCAAGACCATTTGAGCATGTTACCATGATTGGAATGAGAAACTAATGCATTTGAAGAGTGAACTTGTAAGTTATCAAACCAAGTTATCATTGTGAACCTCAATTATCATGAATGAAGTTTAGAGATGAGAGGTATATGGAATACCCATGGTGAGATTGATGGCTATGACAAGGTAAGAATCTTACCAATGGTGCTTGAAAGTAAATGACATATACCACCTATATTGATTGGTAGAGTGGCAAGATGCTTATCCACACGTTTAGTTTGCCAGGCGACTGCCATGCTTGTCCATTCATTGGCTTATCTGTCATGAATAAAACACCACGTATGTCAGTCATATGAGAGTGGAAAATAACAATGACTTATAGTGTTTAGACAATATCAAAACCAAGCCATTATCAAAACCAAGTATGTCCAATAGCTCAAATGACCACAAGATGATGTCGAATGACTCAAATGACAACAGTATGACTGAATTAACCATAGGGGCAGAACAATGCAAGCATTAAAAAACTTAAAAAGCGTATGGTTTCTAGGCGGCCTACCTCGGAGGACTTCGGTGGCTTGTCCGCCGCCGCCGTAGGCGTCGTCGGTGCTTCCCCGGTGTCCTCTTCCTGGGCGACGATTGCCCCGACCTCCTCCCTAGCCATGGGCGGCGAAGGCGCTTCTTCCTCGGTCGGCCACGGGCGGTGGCGCTACCACCTCCTCCGCGGCGGCCGCCGGCGGCGGCGGTTGGGTCCCTTCACCGGCCATTTGACAGGCGTGGCAGGCTTGGTGCTTTAACCACATGCAGGGAGAGGAAGACGAGGGGGAGAGAGTAGAAGAAAATGGGAGAATGGAGAGTGGGGGGGCGTTTTCCTCTCCTCCTCCGTCGGTTATGGTGGAGAGGGGGGAGGAAGAGGAAGAGTTATTTTTTTTCAAACCGCCAGAGATTACACGGTCTATCGATAGACCGTGTAACTACTGGATGGTCTTCTGTGTGACCGTTTAATTCTAACGGTGCACTTCCATTGAACGGCTGGAGAAAGGTCGTTCAGTCCATTGAATGGCCTCATAAAGGGCCGTGCATCTTCACGATCATATTCAAACTGGCAATGCTTGCGCGACCCTAACTGGACCGTTTATATTCTGAAGTGGTTTATTGTTAGACAGTTCATATGTTGAAACAATGATGAAGAATGCTTTTTGACCCCCACTTTGCTGCATTATGTGATTAAGTTGTTGATCTTTTGGCTTCAATGATTATTTCATGATGTAATATTGCAAAACCTTGTTCACGATTCCTTTGCAGCACCACCCCAACTTGTCTTTCACTGCCATCAGGTAAGTCAGGTAAGTATCTCGATCCCTATATCCCTTATTGCATTACTGTATGATATCTAAGCTATATATCTCGAGAACCAGTTGGTTGATCTACGTGTTCAGGATCTGATGTTTCCCTATAACAAAAATGATGATGATCTAGGTACACGCGTTTAATAATAAAATAGGCCGTTAGGTTGGGAAAATTGGGGGACGACAATTCTGTCTTGCACGCCGTGGTTGCAGATAGTGTCCTGACCCTGATTGTTCCAGTCTAGCAATATTATTCTCGAGTATTTTATATTTTATGACTTTATTGACATTCATTTTAATGATTTCTTTTATTTTTGCCCAGCATGCATCATACGCATCTTTTTGAGCATTCACAACTCATGGT
This sequence comes from Amorphophallus konjac, assembly GCA_022559845.1. NCBI lineage: Eukaryota > Viridiplantae > Streptophyta > Magnoliopsida > Alismatales > Araceae > Amorphophallus > Amorphophallus konjac. The sequence goes on from CM040123.1 coordinate 265,177,289, forward strand.
TTGTCTAGGAATGTCTCGTTTGTAATGGATGATTGTGCGTTCATGGTTTCGAGTAAAAGGAACTATTCCACAAAGAGTTGGAAGTCTGTTCACCGGGTTTGATTGACTGAAGGTCCCTGTCTAGAGTTTTAGTATGTTTCCTTTTGCTGCTTGCTCCGATCCCCTCATTGGTCCGAGGGATTGTGTCCCCCATGAGGTTGATCGTGTGTTTTCCTTTTCGTTTAGTTAGTTTCTCCAGACTGGCGTCGTTTTGGCCCGATCATTCCTTCTGTTTGGTTTAGAGTTTTTCGGAAGATTCCTATCACTCATTGGTAACGAAACGGGTGTCTTTTACCTTAACGTCCACTTTTCAGTCCGCTCCGCTTCATTTCCACTTCATCTCCATGTTCTATTTCGCTTTCGCTTCACCTCCGCTCGCTCCCCTGCAAAGAGGACGTTAAGGAGGGGCATCTGTTGACACCCGATTTTTACCTATGAGTTGGGTCATTCCTCTTACCATCATTTGTTGATGCCTCGAATTGTCCATTACCCATTGGGCTATTTCCAGGCACATCTTTGGGTTTATTTTATGGGTATTTCCCTCCCTAGTTAGGTCTGTTCTCGAATTCGGGCTTAATGGGCCTTGATTTCGCTTGGTTTTGGGGGTAAATGGGCTCATTTATCCTATTTTATTAATTTCTAACATCCAGGCTGTACGCGGTCTAGCCATTCGCCGTTCAGTGATTGAGCAGTCGATTTGGAACCGGTTACAAGCTCAGAACGATTTATTGGATATTTATTTGATTTATCGAATTTCCACCGACAAGCCTTTGCACGGTCTTAATGCAGCCGTTAACTGCCACTAAACGGCGTGAATTTTGACCGTTCAGCTCCCAGAGCCCTCAGCCGGTTGGTTTTTCAGATAATTATTTATTTATCCTATTTTTCTAGATTTATCACCGACACGCTTTACTCGGCCTATCATGGACCGTTCCATTTATTGAGTGGTCTATCATTAGACCGTTTTATCCTAAAGAGTCTAGTGCCGGGTCAGTCGGTCAGTTCGGTGGATAATTAGATAATTTGTTGTTTATCTATTTATCACCGACAGCATTAAGCGGTCTAGCAATAGGCCGTTTACAGTGTTGGGCGGCCTAACGAACGACCGTGTACAGGCCCGATATCTTGGGTTTTATTGAATTTTCTCTCTCCATCCGTGGTTAAATCCCTAACTTCTCCCACCCATTTCTCCGCAGTTTCTCCACCAAATGGGGTTTTGTTTGATTTCGGCGGGAGATTAGAGTATTATCTATGGATTTTGTTTAATAATCTCGGATTAATATCCAGTTGAAAACCCAATTTCGGGGCTGAACTTTCAGGGGTCTATAAATAGAACCCCTAGTCCAGGCTTGAAGGGGGGGAGATCCAACGTCGACGTCGAAGCTCTGCCGAATTCTTGAGCGAGCTGTAGCCAGGGAGGGAGGCTTTCTACATCCTTTTAAGCCTCCGGTTCAGGGAGTAGCCTTTTATTTTTGTGTTCTAGTCTATGTGTTTAGTTATTAGTTCATCCTTGCATGCTCATCTCCATTGCTTTTCTTCCACGTTTTGCACTTGTCAACAACATTTTACACCCTTCCCATTTGTTTTTATGCCCTATAGGGGTTTAAAAACCACCCCAGGTATCGCCCATTCCATGCCATTATATTCATTTTCCGTTCTATTTTATAGTTGCTACACATTCCAGGGCTAATTTGGGTTGCATTTTCCTGTTGTCTACATTGTTTTGCAGGTCAGCATCAGCACAGCACGAGGCCCATCCCCTCTGGCCGGCCGGAAGGGGTGGAGGATCGAGTCATACAACTTGGAGTCTGGCGGCTTTGAACGGTCTTCTTCCGTCCGTCTACAGAGAAGAGCAGTCCTCCATGAACCGTCCGGATCCTGTGAGCGGCCGTCTGCGAACCATTTTGGAGCCAGTCCAGCCTTCGTCCCGCTTCTCTTTCCAGCGTTGTGAACTGCTTATCAAGCGGCCGTGCCATCCATTGAGCGGTCGTTACTACACCGTGTACAATTTCCAGCACTGCACTTTGAGCGAGTGTCTTCTCCCTTTACAAGGTATGTAGTACTCGTCGGTACCCCACGTCTTGGTGGCGATCACGATCACACACACACCTCTCCACCTTTCTTTCCTTCATTTCAATTGCCTTTACACCTTGATATAGAAAGGTAAGGGAAGAAAAGGGGGGGAAAACATGTCAACAACAGGCAGCTGTAGAGAATAAAATTTTATTCAGGATAAATGATCTGAGAAGAATCTGAGGTCTAAAGAGTTTTGAAATGGGGTATTTACAAAGGACTATTCAGAATTCAGATAGATGAAGATCAGAAAAACTCCCCCTGACAGAACAATACAACATAGACATGCAATCTTGTTCTAAACAAAAGCTCCCCCTGTCTATATGCATGTTTAGTCAACATTAAGACACTGCTAACCACAGAATACTAGACCTAACATTTAAGAAATGCAGTGCAATGCCTGTACTCTCTTGATTCATGGTACCTAGCGAAGGATAGTCCTCTACACATTGTTGATATGTTTCGTTCTACTCTTCTTTCTCTCTCTTCAATACCGGCTTGAAAGATCTCTTCTCTCCTTCTAATAAATCGATATGTAAAATAAAATAGGACAGTAGAAGGAGAACAGAAGAGAGTAAAAAATCGTGATCGCCACCAAGGTGCCGAATGTGATGAACACGTCGTGCCTTGGAAAGAGGGAGAGACACTCGCCTGGCCTGCAGCGCTGGGAAGATGAACGGTTCAAAGAGAACCGCCTAAGACATGCACGGTCTTACGATAGACCGTTCAAGGACGCTGCTGAAGATGCGGGATGAAGCGCTCCTGGAAGGTGAACGGCTCTGGCACGACCGCAGGAAGAAGAAGGACTATCCAGTCTTCACCGCACGTCTCCTTGAACGGACTGTAGGGAACCGCTCAAGACCACCAAGCCAGAAGTCGCAAAGGGTCCAACCTCCACCCTCTCCAGTCGGCCAGAGGGGATGGGCCTCGTGCTAGGGATTGCTGACCTGCAAAACAACGTAAAAACACAAAGAGAAAACCTAGATTAGAACTGAATGGTGTAGTAAATGCCAAAATAATGTGAAATGAACATGAATAAGTGAAAAGGGGGATACCTGGGGGATTTTAAACCCCTAGGGTGTCAAAAAACATAGGTGGGTGTGTGCATGGCAATGAAGATGAAGAGAAATGTGGGGAGAAAGTAATGAAAGTAATGCATGCAATCAAAAAGTGGACAAAACTATCAAACACAAAAGACTAAAAAACTGGACTACTCCCTAAACCGGAGGCTTGTATGGACGTGGAAAGCCTCCCTTCTTGGTGCTAGGTCGCTCAAGAATGCGGCAGGGGTTCGCCGTCGACCAAAATTTCCCCCCTTTCAAACCCAGCCTTTAGGGTCTATTTATAGAGCACCTAATGTCCTAGCTCGAAATTAGGGTTTAGAGGCATTTTCAGGTTGAGATAATCAAAGGAAAATCATAGATAAACATATTATCTTTTTCCAGTAGAAACAGCACTCAAAATAGTTTATTATCCGCGGAGAAAATGATGGGAGAAGTTGGGGATAAAATCACGGATACAGAGATAAAATTTGTTGAAATTCAGAAATCGACTGGATGAACGGTCTTACGATAGACCGTTCAACTGGATGGGCGGTCATGCTCTGGCCGTCCAACCCCGTCGGTGGAAATAGAAAATAATCCACATTATCCACTGAACTGACCGAAACCTTCACCGTTGGACTCTCATAGATGAACGGCTCAGATGAGACCGTTCAAAGGTTGAGTGGCCAAGGACAAACCGTTCTAGCCTTGTCGGTGATAAATAGATTGATTGGATAATTATCAGAGAAAACCTTCGAGCGCAGGACTCTTAGAGATGGGCGGTCACAACCCGTCCGTCCATCAAGTTGAACGGTCATAATAGGACCGCATAAATGCTTGTCGGTGGAAATTCAAAAAATTAACCAAAGTACTTCAAAATATATGAACGGTCCACAGTCAACCGCACATGGATTGAGCGGCCCGGGATGAACCGTACATGCACATGGGCGCTTGAAACTTATAGAAAATGCCAATCAACCAAAACCAAGGCCCGTTAAGCCCTGAATCAACTTGGACCTAACCAAGGAGGGAGGCAACCCATAAAACTGGCCCCAAGCATGCCTGAAAATAGCTCCAACGGGTGATGGACAACTCGAGACATCAACAAATAGGAGTAAGAGGAACGACTCAACTTATTGGCATAAAATGGGTGTCAACAGATGTCCCTCCTTAATGTCCTCCTTGCAGGGGAGCGAGCAGAGGTGAAGCGGAAGTGACATGGAATATGGAGATGAAGCGGAGATGCAGCGGAGCAAACTGAAAAGCGGGCGTTAAGGTAAAACGACACCCATTTTTACCAACAAGCGATAAGAATCTTCCGGATAACTCTGAACCAAACGTAAGGAATGATAAAACCAAAAGTGACACCAGTCTGGAGGAACTAAACTAAATGAAATAAATCGACAAGACCAACCTCATGGGGGACACAATCCCGCGGTCCAATGAGGGGGCCAAAAGCAGGCAGTAAAAGTAAAGAAACATGCTAAAGCTCCAGACGGGGACCTCTTAATCAACCAAACCAAGTGAATCGACCAAAGAGAACCTTCCAACTCAGAGTGGAATTAGTTCCTCTTATTCAAACATTGAACGCAGAGTTAACCATCACTGACGGGACATTCTTCAAGCAAACCATGGGTCATGAAAGCTCAAAAAGATGCGTATGATGCATGCTGGGCTAAAATAAAAGAAATCGTTAAAACAAATGCAAAGAAAGATTAAAATATAAAATACTCGAGAATAATATTACTAAGCTGGGAAAATCAGAGTCAAGACACTATCCGCAATCACGGCATGCAGGATAGAACCATCTTCCCCGGAACATCCCAACCTAACGGCCTATCCGAAGATTAAACACGTGAACCTGGATCATCATCATTTTTTTTAAAGGGAAACATCAGATCCTGGAACACGTAGATAACTAACTGGTTCTCGAGATAATATATTATAGTACCATATAATAATGCAATAAGGGTGATAAGGATAGAAGGCCATACCTGACTTACCTGTGCAGGTGGAACGATAAGCTTTTAGATTTTCTTTTTCAGATTTTTTTTAGATTTTCATGAATAAGACAAACAAGATAAACATAGCAAAGATAACATAACGACAAACAACATGACAAAACATGACGAATGGAAACAACACAACAAGACGAACAAGCATATAAGCAAAGGCATGAACAGACAATACACATGCATGAACATGGAGTGACAAGACAACAATCGGCGGGACAACATATGGTTGAGATAAGAACATGACGGATCACACTGTTGGTACAACACATGGAACATGGAAGGACGACTGTCAACATGTGCAAAACAACTAACAACATGGAGTGAGGAACAAAACAACATGTGTGGGATGACACGGTGGGACATGGACATGAACAAAGGATATTGCAGGACAAAAGACATAAACAAATACACTTTCCATGGTATCTTCTTCCTTGTGAAAAGATCTTGCTTGGATCACCTTGAGTTGATGAAGAAGATGAAGGATGCAGATTTGATCTCCCTTGAGAATGAACTTCTTTGGATCACCTTGAGATGATGAAGAGGATGATGGTTACAGCTTTATCTTCACTTGGCTTGGGGTTGATCTCCTCTTGAAGTAGCTTGAATTACTTGAGGATTTGATGAAGAACTTCTTCCTGGAGTACTGTTCACAGCTACAGTACTCGAACTCCTCTCCCTTGAACACACCCTTGCAGCCTCCTTTGATCTTCCCTCTTAGCCTTGCTTGCTTCTACTCTTCCTTGGAGGTTGTTGGATTGAGATATGAGCTTGAATCACCTTGAGTTGATGGAGAGAGTGTTGGATGTAGCTTTGATCTTCCTTTTGATCCCCTTGAGTTGATGAACAGATTTATGGATGAAGATTTGATCACCTTTGAGAGCTTGCTTGCTTCTAGCTTCCTTGGAGGTTGCTTGCTTCAGATCTAAGCTTGAATCACTTGGAGTGGATGTAGAACTTCTGTACGGAGTACTGTTCACGGATACAGTACCCCTTCTTCCAAGCACCTCCTCTAGCCTCTCTTGATCTCTCTTTGATTCCTCTTGATCAACTAGGGTTTTCTAACCCTCTTGCATTGATTTTATAGACTTTGAATGGTCCATAGACATCCCCCAGACCAGATCCACAAATCATGGGAGATTAGGTGAGTTTTGATTAAACAAATCCATGGAAAGGGGCTGGCCTCGAGGTGGAAAATGAAGTCAACAAATGTTGGCTCGGGGTTGGCGGTCGACCTGCAGAAGCTGCCGGTCGACCGCTACTGAGAAACGTTGTAGACGGATGGTCCATGGAATTTCCGGTCGACCGCTACAGGGCTGGCGGTCGACCGCCACTGAGAAACATGAAAGCAGTTGGCTGCTGGCAGGGGCGGTCGACCGCCCCTGGGCTGGCGGTCGACCGCCAGCTGGGCAGAACCCGAGTTACCCCGGTTCAGTCCATTAACCGTTTAGCTCCGTTGCTTAAGTCCTTTAGCAGCCCGTTCTCATCTGTGACATCAACCTTGAAAGTCTTGAAGATTTCTATTTGATTATATCGCTCCTATAATCAAAATTTTGTTCCGAGGACTCCCCCCCGGAAACCCTCGCAAGGGGCGCTGCCCCCTTGACCCCCGCGACCTGACCGAGCAGGTCGATCCCCACGACCTGACCGCACAGGTCGATCCACGTGCAAGGGCGTAATCATTGAGCTTTCACTATTGCCATCTCCACTCCATTCCTTGGCATATCTGTCATGAAAGAACATCAAATAGTTTAGTCATATAAGAGTGGTAAAACATCAATGACTTATAGTGTTTAGCCATTATCAAAACCAAGAATATCAAATAACTCAAATGACCACAGGATGATGTCGAATGACCCAAGTGACCACAAGATGACTTAAATGACCACAGGGGCACAACACAGTGAATGCATTCAAGGAGTTATGTTTGAAAGTAAAAAGACAATTGCCAAGGAGAGGTTGACGAGAACCATGCAGGGGTTTACATGATCAAACATGAAGTTGGCAGACATGAAATGCATGGCCCAGCACAAGGTTTTACACTTATTAAATGCACAGAATGAAGATTAAACAAATGCATGAATGCGTCAAAGAGATAACTCCCCCTTACTATATGGCCTATATGCGACAGTGACGCATGGTACTTGGCAGAGGTGAAACCTCACGCATATTGAGTGCTTCTAGGCAAGCATAACCTGCCTTTCCATACATCAACATTTGATATACCATGGTCATGCAAGAATGGAGCTACACCACATGCAATGCATCATTATCATGAATTCAACTTTATTATGCAACTACATGTAATGCTACACCATATGTAAAATGGCATATTGACATATAAACAATGCATGGACACCAATCTACAAAAAAACACACAACTAGATGGAACAAGAAGATCATTTTAATTGTTATTGGCCTGAGGTCGGCAAAGACCAAGCTCCCTTCTGAGTGTTGTAAACCTATCATTACATAAAGGCTTGGTCAAAATGTCAGCAATTGATTGAGTGTATCAACAAAATGTAGTTCAAAATTTTTCTTAACGACCTCATCTCTAATGAAGTGATGCCTTATCTCAATATGCTTGGTCCTACTCTAGGACTAGCTTGAAATCTAGCACAGAGGCATACACTAAACTAGATATCTGGTCGGGATGCAGTCAAATAAAGTAAAGAGCCGATCATACCTCTATAGATTTTTACATCTACTAATCTACCATTTTCATCCGAATCCAGTGATGTTGTGGTGCTCATAGGAGTTGCAATTATTTTACTATTTGCCATGTCAAATCTTTTCAGCAGCTCCTTGATGTATTTGGCTTGACTTATGAAGCACCTATCTTCTCCTTGGTTGACCTGCAAACTAAGAAAAAATTAGAGTTCTCTCATTAGGCTCATCTCAAATTCGCTAGTCATGAGGTTAGCAAATTCCTCACACATTTCAGATTTAGTAGAACCAAACATAATATCATCAATATAAATTTGAACAATCAAAATGTTCTTACCTTGCTTCTTGGTGAAAAGTGTTTGATCTACCTTACCTCGTGTGTACCCTTTCTCAATGAGGAACAAGCTTAGTCTCTCATACCAAGCTCTTGGTTCTTGCTTCAAACCATAAAGTGCCCTGTCTAGCTTGTATACAAAATCTGCATGGTTAGAGTTCTCAAAGCCAGGGGGCTGCTCCACACAGACTTCTTCCTTGATCAAATCATTCAAGAAAGCACTTTTTACATCCATTTGATACAACTTTATTCTAAGGGAGCATGCAGCTTGGTTTTAGATGTTGACTCCTACTGAAAGCATGCATGGGTTGGCAATGAACTATGCAGCCTAAGACTTATGTGAATGCACAATGCAATGAAGATGCTGCATGATGATTGCACATTTTTTTTGTGTTTTCCTAAACATAATTTGTATTGGAGTATATGAGATCACAAGATGATGCAAACACAAATCATTCGCAATTGATTTTGAACTGAATGCAACATGATGATGCCAATTGCTAGACTCCCCCTTTGAACAATGCTAACATGAATAACGAGTTTAAAATGCAGCCATGGTATGCATCATCAAAACTAAAATCTAAGAATTTCGTGTGGTTGATATCAGGTACCAAACAACTCATCATCACATCAACTTCATCAGCATAACAAGTTTCTCATGAATTAAACAGCTGAAATAATTGATCTCTGGTACACGGCGGAGGTTTTGATCTTAGATCCTTCTCACGCATAGTAAGATTTCTGGGCAAGCATGACTTGCCTTTTAACTCTAGACCATTTAAAATACCAGAGGTCAAGTAGGGTGTGAGCAATTAATCTAGCTCATGTGTTCATCTTCACACCACGGGGGATAAATCATCATTTCAAACAAGCAATTCAGTTTACAGAAGTTTATTGAACAAAATGGGTAAAGTTATGATGTAGTATCTACATGTCAAGATTAAACATGCAAAATGATAAAAAAATATTTACATACCTGTGCCTTGAGCTTTTATTTACCCGACCATTCATTTCTCAGCTCCAAGGCATCCTGCACCCAAAATTCTCATTTGGAATTTTTAGGTACCCAAGCTTGCTTGGGTCCTTGTGGGTTAGCAACATGTTTAGCATCTTGGCCCATCTTTTTCAAGGCAATCACATCATCCTCCCTCATTGTGAGGCAATCATATATCTCATGCCCATTTTTCCCACAATAGAAACAACACACAAAAGATTGATTTTTCTTTTTATGTTCATGTGCGTGTGCATGTGGACTATGCTTTTATGGGCGAGCAAGATTTTTACCTTTCATGGTATGAGGGTGATGTCTTTCTTTCAGATGCCAGCATTCCTGGTCAGTGTGACCAGTCTTACCACAATGAAAGCAACGAAGAGAAGCATTTCTATTGAAGGCCATGGGGAGTGTCGACCTGTCTGGATAGGAATGTCGACACTTTTGATTCTCCATGCGATTCTGTGCAGAGTTCTATTAAGCAGGCCCTCTGCCAATGTTGACATGTTTCTTTCCTTGCCCTTTCACTTGCTGTCCTGCTGTAAGCTCATTATTTCTCAGGATGAAACAATCATGCACAGTGTGACCATGTCTACCACAATAATAACAATGGACATTCGTTTTGTGGAAAGCATGGTATTTAGCATTGGACATGTTGTGGTGCACGTTTGGATGAGCATGCTGAATTTTGCTTTTATTTCGAGCAGTATGCCCTTTTTGGTGACCACAAGAAGTGGTGGCTTCTGATGAGCCAGAATCTTGGTCTTGGGCAAACATTGATAGGAAATCATTCAAACCTTGTATTTCATTTTCAAGTGAAGAAATATGCTGTTTAGATTCATCAAGACCCTCTTCGCATGCTGCCAATTGCTCATTGAGCATGGCATTTACCGCTTTAAGATTTTGATTTTCTTGTTCTAAAGCATGCAATATTTTAGAGCAATCATCAATGACAGTCTTGCCTTTTCCAAGTGCAACCATTTTTTCATTCTGTTCTTCATCTTGTTCAAGTTCAATTTTCTTTTTCAACAATTCTCTATTCTCTTCTTTCAGAGAATCAATCAGATTTTGTTGCCATTCAATATCATCATGAAGACCCATATTTATCTTTTTCATGAACGAGCATTCTTTGCATGCAAAATTAGCAGAGCCTGAGACTTCCGTTTCTTTTAGGACCTTTTCACTTTGAGTTTCAGAATTTTTACTTTCTTCAATCAACCTCTCATCATGAATTAGCCCATCGGCCATAGTTTGATCATTAGAGATTGATTTAGGTTGATTTTGAAGTTTTATTACAATTTCTTCTAACCTAGTGATTTCATCATGAAGATTTTCATTTTCATCCCTTAGACATGCAATGCTTTGTTTATGCGTATCTAGATCAAAAGAAAGAGTGTCGTTAAGCTCTTCAAAAGTAGAACAGTTTTTACAAAAAGAGCTTTCATTTTAGTTACTTTTCTTGAGATCCTTTTTAAAATTTTTATTTTCTGATTTTACCTTTTTATATTGTGTAATCAACTCATCATAGGCTTCCATAAGCTCTTCAAAAGTGAATTCCTTAGAGTCAGAGTTTACCTGTGATGAGGATGTATTACTGGACTGTTCTGCATGGTCGGCCATGAAGCATTCTTGTTCTTCTTCCTTCCCTTCATGGATTTTCACCAACATGTCCAGTACTTGCTTGGCTGTGCTGCAGGAGGACACAAGATGAGTTAGTCTGAGATCAACTGCAGCTGTAATTAAGTTATATGCAGCAAGATTATCATTGTGTTTGGTCTCATGTTCGGCTAACCAATCAATTGAATTTGATGGCAGCTCATGAGGACCATCGTATATAAGAGTCCACAATTGTGGATCTATGGAGCTAACATAGATGAACATTCTCCCTACCCATGTAGAAAAATCCGAACCATCATAAATGGGCGGAGAAACCATCGAAGCATGTGTAGTATATGAATCCATCTAAATAAAATACACCGGGATCTTTCCCTGTAGATCGTAGGATCTGGGAATGGCAGAGCCAGTCTCTGATACCACTTGTTGAGTAGTGGATGGCGGATCTAGAGGGGAGGGGTGAATAGATCTGCCCCTCTTTTCAAAATGTAGCCCTCTTTAAAGCTAGATAAAAAGAATTGTAGCGAAATATAACTAGCGTAGCGTGGCACACAACGATTCGCTTAGCAAGATGAATAAGTGATATAGATATTGAACCTAAGCATGCATCTATCACGAAGCAATCGCACGAGTAAACCATAACACAAAGGATTTTAAGGTGGTTCAGACTGAATCCCCAGTCCTACGTCCACCCCTCACCAAATCCGGTGAGGCTCCACTAGTGCAACGCACTGAACCGCAAATAGAAAAGACCTACGATTACCTTCCTACTAACCACCGGTAGGGACGTCAACACCGTAGATCGGAGAACTTCCGATTACCTTCCTACTAACCACCGGTAGGGACGTCAACACCGCAGATCAGATAGCTTCTGATTGCCTTCCTACTAACCACCGGTAGGGACGATCTTCAGTTTCAAATGTTTGAATGAAATGGAAAGAGAACAAATATGAAAACACTCAAATGAGATATAGAATATGCTCAAAGAGAAGAGATCTTGTCTGAGATTGCTGGAGCTTGAATTTGATGCTTCAATGGTATCTTCTTCCTTGTGAAAAGATCTTGCTTGGATCACCTTGAGTTGATGAAGAAGATGAAGGATGCAGATTTGATATCCCTTGAGAATGGGCTTCTTTGGATCACCTTGAGATGATGAAGAGGATGATGGTTGCAGCTTTATCTTCACTTGGCTTGGGGTTGATCTCCTCTTGAAGTAGCTTGAATCACTTGAGGATTTGATGAAGAACTTATTCCCGGAGTACTGTTCACAGCTACAGTACTCGAACTCCTCTCCCTTGAACACACCCTTGTAGCCTCCTTTGATCTTCCCTCTTAGCCTTGCTTGCTTCTACTCTTCCTTGGAGGTTGTTGGATTGAGATATGAGCTTGAATCACCTTTGAGAATCTTGATTGCTTCTAGCTTCCTTGGAGGTTGCTTGCTTCAGATCTATGCTTAAATCACCTTGGAATAGATGAAGAACTTCTGCACGGAGTACTGTTCACGGCTACAGTACCTCTTCTTCCAACCTCCTTCTCTAGCCTCTCTTGATCTCTCTTTGATTCCTCTTGAAGCATTGGGGTTTCTAACCCTCTTGTATGTGTTTTATAGACTTTGGATGGTCAATAGAAACCCCCCAGACCATATCCACATTTTGTGGGTGATTGGGTGACTTTAGGATTAAAGAAATCTATGGAGAATGGCTCTTCTCGAAGTGAAAAACAAAGTCAACATTGGTTGGCTCGGGGCTGGCGGTCGACCAGAAGCTTCTGGCGGTCGACCGCTATAGAGAATCGCTGTAGAAATTTAGTCCCTGGAATTTTCGGTCGACCTGGGGCGGTCAACCTGCAGAAGCTGCAGTATAAGACTTTTCGCGTTCGGTAATTCTGGTTGACCGGAATGACCTAGTCCTGCAAAGTTGAAGTGTTAGCCCAATGAAATACCTCCAAATATCAATGACTTTAAGTAGATGTTTATTTCATACATTTGGGGGTTGGATTTCACATGGTTTATTCATTAGAAACATCAAGACCATTTGAGCATGTTACCATGATTGGAATGAGAAACTAATGCATTTGAAGAGTGAACTTGTAAGTTATCAAACCAAGTTATCATTGTGAACCTCAATTATCATGAATGAAGTTTAGAGATGAGAGGTATATGGAATACCCATGGTGAGATTGATGGCTATGATAAGGTAAGAATCTTACCAATGGTGCTTGACAGTAAATGACATATACCACCTATATTGAATGGTAGAGAGGCAAGATGCTTATCCACACATTTACTTTGCCAGGCGACTGCCATGCTTGTCCATTCATTGGCTTATCTGTCATGAACAAAACACCACGTATGTCAGTCATATGAGAGTGGAAAATAACAATGACTTATAGTGTTTAGCCATTATCAAAACCAAGCCATTATCAAAACCAAGAATGTCCAATAGCTCAAATGACCACAAGATGATGTCGAATGACTCAAATGACATCAATATGACTGAATTAACCATAGGGGCACAACAACGCAAGCATTAAAAAACTTAAAAAGCGGATGGGTTCTAGGCGGCCTACCTCGGAGGACTTCGGTGGCTTGTCCGCCACCGCCGTAGGCGTCATCGGTTCTTCCCCGGTGTCCTCTTCCAGGGCGACGATTGCCCCGAACTCCTCCCCAGCCATGGGTGGCGGAGGCGCTTCTTCCTCGGCCATGGGCGGTGGCGCTACCACCTCCTCCGCGGCGGCCGTCAGCAGCGGCGGTTGGGTCCCTTCACCGGCCATTTGACGGGTGTGGCAGGCTTGGTGCTTGAACCGCATGTAGGGAGAGGGAGACGAGGGGGAGAGAGTAGAAGAAAATGGGAGAATGAGAGTGGGGGAGATGGAGAGAATGGAGAGTGGGGGGGCGTTTTCCTCTTCTCCTCTGTCGGTTATGGTGGAGAGGGGGGAGGAAGAGGAAGAGTTATTTTTTTTTCAAACCGCCAGAGATTACACGGTCTATCGATAGACCGTGTAACTACTGGATGGTCTTCCGTGTGACCGTTTAATTCTAATGGTGCACTTCCATTGAACGGCTGGAGAAGGGTCGTTCAGTCCATTGAATGGCCTCATAAAGGGCCGTGCATCTTCACGATCATATTCAAACTGGCAATGCTTGCGCGACCCTAACTGGACCGTTTATATTCTGAAGTGGTTTATTGTTAGACAGTTCATATGTTGAAACAATGATGAAGAATGCTTTTTGACCCCCACTTTGCTGCATTATGTGATTAAGTTGTTGATCTTTTGGCTTCAATGATTATTTCATGATGTAATATTGCAAAACCTTGTTCACGATTCCTTTGCAGCACCACCCCAACTTGTCTTTCACTGCCATCAGGTAAGTCAGGTAAGTATCTCGATCCCTATATCCCTTATTGCATTACTGTATGATATCTAAGCTATATATCTCGAGAACCAGTTGGTTGATCTACGTGTTCCAGGATCTGATGTTTCCCTATAACAAAAATGATGATGATCTAGGTACATGCGTTTAATAATAAAATAGGCCATTAGGTTGGGAAAATTGGGGGACGACAATTCTGTCTTGCACGCCGTGGTTGCAGATAGTGTCCTGACCTTGATTGTTCCAGTCTAGCAATATTATTCTAGAGTATTTTATATTTTATGACTTTATTGACATTCATTTTAATGATTTCTTTTATTTTAGCCCAGCATGCATCATATGCATCTTTTTGAGCATTCACGACTCATGGTTTGTCTAGGAATGTCTCGTTTGTGATGGATGATTGTGCATTCATGGTTTCGAGTAAAAGGAACTATTCCACTCAGAGTTGGAGGTTTTCTCTAGTCTGTTCACCAGGTTTGATTGACTAAAGGTCCCTGTCTGGAGTTTTAGTCTATTTCCTTTTGCTACTTGCTCCGATCCCCTCATTGGTCCAAGGGATTGTGTCCCCCATGAGGTTGATTGTGTGTTTTCTTTTTCATTTAGTTAGTTTCTCCAGACTGGCGTCGTTTTGGTCCGATCGTTCCTTGTGTTTGGTTTAGAGTTTTCCGGAAGATTCCTATCACTCATTGGCAACGAAACGGGTGTCTTTTACCTTAACGCCCACTTTTCAGTCCACTCCGCTTCATTTCCGCTTCATCTCCATGTTCCATTTCACTTTCGCTTCACCTCCGCTCGCTCCTCTGCAAAGAGGACGTTAAGGAGGGGCATCTGTTGACACCTGATTTTTACCTATGAGTTGGGTCATTCCCCTTACCATCATTTGTTGATGCCTCAAATTGTCCATTACCCATTGGGCTATTTCCGGGTACATCTTTGGGTTTATTTTATGGGTATTTCCCTCCCTAGTTAGGTCTGTTCTCGAATTCAGGCTTAATGGGCCTTGATTTCACTTGGTTTTGGGAGTAAATGGGCTCATTTATCCTATTTTATTAATTTCTAACGTCCAGGCTGTACGCGGTCTAGCCATTCACCGTTCAGTGATTGAGCGGTCTATTTGGAATCGGTTACAAGCTCAAAACGATTTATTGGATATTTATTTGATTTTTTGAATTTCCACCGACAAGCCTTTGCACGGTCTTAGTGCAACCGTTTACTGCCATTGAACGGCGTGAATTTTGACCGTTCAACTCCCAGAGCCCTCAGCCGGTTGGTTTTTCAGATAATTATTTATCTATCCTATTTTTCTGGATTTATCACCGACACGCTTTACACGGCCTATCAGGGACCGTTCCATTTATTGAGTGGTCTATCATTAGACCATTTTATCCTAAAGAGTCTAGTGGCGGGTCAGTCGGTCAGTTCGGTGGATAGTTAGATTATTTGTTGGTTATTTATTTATCACCGACAGCATTAAGCGGTCTAGCAATGGGCCGTTTATAGTGTTGGGCAGCCTATCGAACGACCGTGTACAGGCCCGATATCTTGGGTTTTATTGAATTTTCTCTCTCCATCCGTGGTTAAATCCCTAACTTCTCCCACCCATTTCTCTGCGGTATCTCCACCAAATGGGGTTTTGTTTGATTTGGGCGGGAGATTAGTGTATTATCTACGGATTTTGTTTAATAATCTCGGATTAATATCCAGTTGAAAACCCAATTTCGGGGCTGAACTTTCAGGGGTCTATAAATAGAACCCCTAGTCCAGGCTTGAAGGGGGGGAGATCCAACGTCGACGTCGAAGCTCTGCCGAATTCTTGAGCGAGCTGTAGCCAGGGAGGGAGGCTTTCTACATCCTTTTAAGCCTCCGGTTCAGGGAGTAGCCTTTTGTTTTTGTGTTCTAGTCTATGTGTTTAGTAATTAGTTCATCATTGCATGCTCATCTCCATTGCTTTTCTTCCACGTTTTGCACTTGTCAACATCATTTTACACCCTTCCCATTTGTTTTTACGCCCTATAGGGGTTTAAAAACCACCCCAGGTATCGCCCATTCCATGCCATTATGTTGATTTTCCGTTCTATTTTATAGTTGCTACACATTCCAGGGCTAATTTGGGTTGCATTTTCCTTTTGTCTACATTGTTTTGCAGGTCAACATCAACACAGCACGAGGCCCATCCCCTCTGGCCGACCGGAAGGGGTGGAGGATCGAGTCCTACAACTTGGAGTCTGGCGGCTTTGAACGGTCTTCTTCCGTCCGTCTACAGAGAAGAGCGGTCCTCCACGAACCGTCCGGATCCTGTGAGCGGCCGTCTGTGAACCGTTTTGGAGCCAGTCGAGCCTTCGTCCCGCTTCTCTTTCCAGCGCTGTGAACGGCTTATCGAGCGGCCGTGCCATCCATTGAGCGGTCGTTACTGCACCGTGTATAATTGCCAGCACTGCACTTTGAGCGAGTGTCTTCTCCCTTTACAAGGTACATAGTACTCGTCGGTACCCCGCGTCTTAGTGGCGATCACGATCACACAGACACCTCTCCACCTTTCTTTCCTTCATTTCAATTGCCTTTACACCTTGATATAGAAAGGTAAGGGAAGAAAAGGGGGGGAAAACATGTCAACAACAGGCAGCAGTAGAGAATAAAATTTTATTCAGGATATATGATCTGAGAAGAATCTGAGGTCTAAAGAGTTTTGAAATGGGGTATTTACAAAGGACTGTTCAGAATTCAGATAGATGAAGATCAGAAAAACTCCCCCTGACAGAACAATACAGCATAGATATGCAATCTTGTTCTAAACAAAAGCTCCCCCTATCTATATGCATGTTTAGTCAACATTAAGACACAGCTAACCACAGAATACTAGACCTAACATTTAAGAAATGTAGTGCAATGCATGTACTATCTTGATTCATGGTACCTAGCGCGGAGGATAGTCCTCAACACATTGTTGATATGTTTCGTTCTACTCTTCTTTCTCTCTCTTCAATACCGACTTGAAAGATCTCTTCTCTCCTTCTAATAAATCGATATGTAAAATAAAATCGGACAGTAGAAGGAGAACAGAAGAGAGTAAAGAACCGTGATCGCCACCAAGGTGCCGAACGTGATGAACACGTCGTGCCTTGGAAAGAGGGAGAGACACTCGCCTGGCCTGTAGCATTGGGAAGATGAACGGTTCAGGGAGAACCGCCTAAGACATGCACGGTCTTACGATAGACCGTTCAAGGACGCTGCAGAAGATGCGGGATGAAGCGCTCTTGGAAGGTGAACGGCTCTGGCACGACCACAGAAAGAAGAAGGACTGTCCAGTCTTCACCGCACGTCTCCTTGAATGGACTGTAGGGAACCGCTCAAGACCACCAAGCCAGAAGTCGCAAAGGGTCCAACCTCCACCCTCTCCAGCCGTCCAGAGGGGATGGGCCTCGTGCTAGGGATTGCTGACCTGCAAAACAACGTAAAAACACAAAGAGAAAACCTTGATTAGAACTGAATGTTGTAGTAAATGCCAAAATAATGTGAAATGAACATGAATAAGTGAAAAGGGGGATACCTGGGGGATTTTAAACCCCTAGGGTGTCAAAAAACATAGGTGGGTGTGTGCATGGCAATGAAGATGAAGAGAAATGTGGGGAGAAAGTAATGAAAGTAATGCATGCAATCAAAAAGTGGACAAAACTATCAAACACAAAAGACTAAAAAACTGGACTACTCCCTGAATTGGAGGCTTGTATGGACGTGGAAAGCCTCCCTCCTTGGTGCTAGGTCGCTCAAGAATGCGGCAGGGCTTCACCGTCGACCAAAATCTCCCCCCTTTCAAACCCGGCCTTTAGGGTCTATTTATAGAGCACCTAAAGTCCTAGCTCGAAATTAGGGTTTAGAGGCATTTTCAGGTCGAGATAATCAAAGGAAAATCGTAGATAAACATATTATCTTTTATCCAGTCGAAACGACACTCAAAATAGTTTATTATCCGCGGAGAAAATGATGGGAGAAGTTGGGGATAAAACCACGGATAAAGAGATAAAATCTATTGAAATTCAGCAATCGACTGGATGAACGGTCTTACGATAGACCGTTCAACTGGATGGGCGGTCATGCTCTGGCCGTTTAACCCCGTCGGTGGAAATAGAAAATAATCCAAATTATCCACTGAACTGACTGAAACCTTCGCCGTTGGACTCTCATAGTTGAACGGCTCAGATGAGACCATTCAAAGGTTGAGCGGCCAAGGACAAACCGTTCTAGCCTTGTCGGTGATAAATAGATTAATTGGATAATTATCTGAGAAAACCTTCGAGCGCAGGACTCTAAGAGATGGGCGGTCACAACCCGTCCGTCCATCAAGTTGAACGGCCATAATAGGACAACATAAATGCTTGTCGGTGGAAATTCAGAAAATTAACCAAAATACTTCAAAATATATGAACGGTCCACAGTCAACCGCACATGGATTGAGCGGCCCGGGATGAACCGTACATGCACAAGGGCGCTTGAAACTTATAGAAAAGCCCAATGAACCAAAATCAAGGCCCGTTAATCCCTGAATCAACTTGGACCTAACCAAGGAGGGAGGCAACCCATAAAACTGGCCCAAATCATGCCTGAAAATAGCTCCAACGGGTGATGGACAACTCGGGGCATCAACAAAGGGGAGTAAGAGGAACGACTCAACTTATTGGCATAAAACGGGTGTCAACACACACGGTATGGGCTTTCAGACAGACAGAATCTGTCTTTTCACCACATATCATTTTATATACCTCTGAAATCAAGATGACTCAACTATGACACAGATAAAGCTATTGGCACGCAGGCATGAACCATTCACAAGACAAATCAGAACATTTATTCAAAGCATTTTCAATAGACAGGCACACATATGAAGTCTTATTCAAAATAGATTTGATAGGCAGACACATATCAGATCACAACTCTTCCTCAGAAATGAATAAGAATTATTCATCATGCTGAAATTTACATAAACCTGATTCTCTTCTTAGGAATTTAAATCTGTCATTACTCAAAGGTTTAGTAAAAATATCAGCAAGCTATTTTTCAGATTTTATGAAGTTCACTTCAATTTCATTCTTGCTTACTTCATCTCTTAGAAAATGGTGTTTGATTTCTATGTACTTAGTCCTAGAGTGATGAACATGATTTTTAGTCAATGTTATAGCACTAGTATTATCATACAGAATTAGAATGCATCCCAATTCTATCTGATAATCAAAGAGTTGGTTTTCGATCCAGAGCACCTGGGCTGCACAATTTCCTGCTGCGACATATTCTGCCTCAACAATAGATAGAGCAATAGTGTGTTACTTCTTAGAAGCCCAAGATACTAGACAACCACCTAGGAAATGGTAGTATCTACTAGTGCTTTTTCTATCTATCCGACACCCAGCATAATCAGCATAAGTGTAAGCTATAAGGTCTAGCTCACACCGAGTAGGATACCAAAGGCCTAGTTCTAGGGTGCCTGACAGATACCTAAAAATTCTTTTAACAACACTAAAATGTGACTCTTTAGGACTAGCCTCAAATCTAGCACATAAACACACAGCAAATTGAATATCAGGCCTAGTTGTAGTACGGTAAAGAAGGGATCCGATCATATCTCTGTACAGTTTGGTGTCAACCAATTTACCTTTTGGGTCATCATCAAGACTAGTTGATGTACCCATTGGTGTTGTTATTTCCTTCAAATTTTCAAACTTGAATTTCTTCAACAGGTTCTTGATGTACTTGGACTGAGTTATGAATGTTCCTTCCTTAGTCTGAGTTACCTGCAGTCCAAGGAATAATTTTAGCTCACCCATTGAACTCATCTCAAATTCCTGTGTCATTAGATCAGAAAATTCCTCACATAAAGTTGTGTTAGTTGATCCAAAGACAATGTCATCCACATAAATTTACACAATGAGAATGTCTGGATGACATATCTTTATGAATAAGATTTGGTCAATTTCACCTCTTGTGAACTTCTTATCTGTGAGGAACTTACTGAGCCTGTCATACCAAGCTCTAGGGGCTTGTTTCAGTCCATATAAAGCTTTATTAAACCTATATACATGATTAGGAAAATCTATACATTCAAAACTAGAAGGCTATTTTACAAAGATATCCTCGTTTATTTCCCCATTCAAAAATATAGATTTCACATCCATCTGCTGAAGGGTGATTCCAAATGAGCATGCATATGCTAATAGGATTCTGATGGCCTCTAACCTAGCAACAGGGGCATATGACTCTTCGAAGTCAATACCATACTCTTGATTGTACCCCTGAGCTACCAGTCTGGCCTTATTCCTAATGACATTACCCTTCTCATCTGTTTTATTCCTAAACACCCATTTGGTCCCAATGACAGACCCATGATCAGGAGGTGGAACTAGGTGCCATACCTCGTTCCTGTCAAATTGATTTAATTCCTCGTGCATGGCATTGATCTAATACACATCACTAAGAGCACTGTTAATATTTTTGGGTTCTATGTGCGACACTAACGCAAAGGAGTTTAATTCATTCTGAGTCCTGAGATAGGCTCTGGTCCTAGGGGGTTCATGAAGATTACCAATTATATTATCTATAGGATGATCTTTAAGAAATCTGACATTGATAATTTGATTACCTTGAACCTTATTTACCTCCCCCTGAGAACCAGGCTCCTCTGCATCACTATCTTTAGACTAGTCTGCAAGATTTTTATTTTTCAGAATTTCTCTATTATTTTGTTCCCTGCACACACCATTCTCAAGCTTAGTCATTGTTTCATCAAAAACCACATGTGGAGATTCTTCTACTGTCTTAGAGTTTAAATTGTATACCCTATAGGCTCTAGATGATTCTGAATATCCTAGAAAAATTCCAGGATCACTCTTAGGTTCAAATTTATCAAGATCTCTTTTAGCATTGACATGCGCAAAACACTTACAACCGAAGACCTTGAAATAAGCTAGCGAAGGCTTCTTACCCTTGAGAATTTCATAAAGAGTTTTCTGGGTAAATGACCTTACCATGGCTCTATTGACTACATGGCATGCAGTGTTAACTGTCTCAGCCCAAATTTTCTTGGTAGGTTACCTTCCACCAGCAGTGTTCGAGCCATCTCCACAAGGGTCCAGTTTCTCCTCTCTACAATGCCATTTTGCTCTAGAGTCCTTGGAGAGGAGAACCTGTGAGTTATGCCATTATCCCTGCAGAAGTCATAAAACTGTAAGTTATCAAACTCACCGCCATGATCAGACAGTATATTCTGAATAGATTTGTCATTATTCTATTTTATTTTCAAATAGAACTCCTGAAATTCATCAAATGCTTCATTTTTGTGTGTGAGGAAAAACACCCAAGTAAACCTAGAGAAGTCATCAACTAATATGAAACCATATCTTCTATTTGATAAACTAGCTGACCTTGTGGGTCCAAAGAGATCCATATGAATCAGCTCATATGGTTCAGAAGATAGGTTTTATGTTCTAGACTTGAATGACTTCCTAGTCTGTTTGGACTAAGTGCATGCCTTACATACAACATTATCAATTTTAAAAGATTTTTAAAGAAGTCCTCTAACCATTGAATGCTTGTTCAGTTTGTGTAGCACTGTATAGCTGGCATGACCTAGTCTACGATGCCAAAGATAGGCTAGATCATCCTTTTTAGCAGTAAGGCACAGGTTTGAATGTGATACATCATCCAGGTCAACTAGGTAAATGTTATTGACTCTTTTACCAGAACATTTAACATTGTTAGAATTAGGCTCAGAAATGTTGCAACTTGTAGAGTCAAAAACTTGAAGTCCGGCGATCAATGACACCCAAGAGGGCGGTGAATTGGGTGTTTACCAATTTTAAGAAAACTTTTGGCCTTTTTAAAATAAGTGATACAATGCTAATCAAGAGGTTCAAAACATTTTGTTCATAAATTGGATTTATCAAACTTAAATGATGATGATATGGATTAAGCAAGATATACGTAGATAAATCCAGAAAAATAATTTACACTAACACTCATGTAGAATGGAGGTAGAGGAAATGGATCAAACCACACAATTCAAACCACACTGCACAGCGATTTTTAAGGTGGTTCGGATGCAACGATAGTAGTCCTACGTCCACCCCTCACCAAACCCGGTGAGGCTTCACTCGGGGATAAATCCCCAAACGGAGACAATGCTCCAAACACACCCACAGGACGATGCCTGCCCACACACACACGGGGACGCACCCCAACACACACACACACACACACACACACACACACACACACACACACACACACACACACACACACACACACACACACACACACACACACACACACACACACACACACACACACACGGAGACAAGGTCTCCAACACGATCCAACAATCGGATCAACAATACACACACACGCTGTGACAGATGCAGCACTCCACACACTAAATCGACCAGATCTAAATAGATCCACACACACACATGCAGATCTAAGAAGACCTACGCACACACACACGAATGGAACACAATGATCTCACACACCACCACGGATCCACAATGATCCACACACACATGAATGTTTTCAGATTATGAGGAACACAAATGTAACACCCAAAACACAAAGGCAATGAGGCACAGTTTAGAAAACTCCTGATTTGGCTTCCACTGAGTGTATGATGTAGAACTTGGAACGATGCTTCCTGCTTCACTTGAATGGCTTTGGATGGGTTGTGAAAACCTTGTTCTTTCACCCTTTGGTAGTCTTCCCTTGATCTCTTGCTTGCTACTTGCTTCTTCCCTTCTTCCTCCTTGGACGGCCTCCCCTTGATCTTCCTTGAATGCTTGCTTGCTTCTTCACTCCCTTTGAGTTTGCTAGCATAAGATTTGGCTTGAAACACCTTGGAGATGGATGAAGATCTTGCTGCATGAAGTACTGTTCACGGAGCTACAGTACCCTCTCCTTCCTTTGATAGTCTCTCCCCTTGATCTCCCTTTAAATCTCTTAGATGGTTAGAGTTTAATGACTCCAAATAGATGTTTTATAACCCTTGAATGGTCCATGGACAATCCCCAGACCAGATCCACAAATTTCTTCTTGATTGGGGGCAACAATTGGGTGAAGATTCCTCTCCATGAGATTGAAATCGAAAGTCAATTTTGGAGGTTTCGGGGCGTTCGGTCGACCGGTGGCACTGGGTTGGTCGACCGAAAATCTGCAGACAGAACATTGTGGCATTCTGTAAAATCTGATCGACTGGCCCAGTGGTGGCGGTCGACCGATAGCAACCGGTCGACCGACCACAGGTAGGCGGTCGACCTGAACTTCTGTAGAAATCCATCGTTCCGGTTCTGTTAATTCTGGTCGACCGGTCAAGGTCCGTTGGTCGACTGAAATTACCCAGACCTACAAAAATGAATAGTTAGCCCAACGAAACATGTCCAAATGACAAAGGCTTCATGTCCTCATTTATTTCATTCATTTTGGGATTGGATTTAACTTGGTTTATGCATTAGACCATTTGAGCATTTCTCATTACATGAAATCTCCTTAAACAAGTTCAATGCTCACTCTTGAAGATTATACATGAGATACATTTATGAACAATGCAAAAGACTTATAAAACCTTCATTTGCAAGCCACATTCAAGCTAAAGGGTTTCATGTTTAAGGTGCATGAATGAGGTGTATTAAGAAGAGGCATATGAAATACACGTGGTGAGATCGATGCTAAGATAAGGTAAGAATCTCACCAATGGTTCTTGACAGTTCATGACATATACCACCTATTTTGGATTGTAGAAAAGCACGATGCTTATCCACACGTTTGGTTAACCAGGGGACTGCCATGATATTATAAGTTTGATCCAGCAAGCAAGATAGTCAAGGTTAATACATCATGAGATACACAAAGACTTGTTCACATTAAAGAGGCTATGAAACCCCTTGCCTCTTGTAAAACCAACTCAATTAACCAATGATCAAGACCATGTAGCCATGCATTTAGCCAATCATGTTGTAGCCTCAAAAGCCATTGTCAACTCAATCATATTTAAACAACAGCATGAATGTATACAGTCATCAAGAACATGTGCAATCAACCATAAGTTTAGTTATCATCACTTAATCACACATTAAGTTTAGTTATCATCAAAACCATAACTCAACAATCACAACAATCATCAAAACCATAACTCAACAAAACTACCCTATGACCTTTATCACAAAGCTGGCTAATACTTAACAGATTATATGCAAGACCTTCTACCAGCATGACTTCATCAATACAGCAGGTAGATCACTTACCTACCTTACCTGATCCAACAATCTTACCCTTGGTGTTGCCTCCAAAGGTGACAAGGCCTCCATTCTTTTCAACCAGCATACAAAATTTGGCCCTATCCCCCGTCATATGCCTGGGGCAGCCACTGTCCAAGTACCACAGATTTTGATTGGTTCCCAGTCATACCTGCATCAAGGATCAAGTAGAAAAGTTTGGAACCCAAAAATATTTAGGCCCCAAAATAACAGAAGAGTCATCAAAGCATGATAGCAAACATTTGGGTATCCACATTTGTTTTGGAATTGATTGCTTTGTGGATTTGTTTGTCTTATTTTGGTTGTTGCTATTTTTATAGTTATTAATTGTATGAAAAACATTGGGTGAAGTGTAGCCTAAGTTTGTCCTCGGATGACCATAGGAATTATGGTTCGTTGGGTTCCATGTCCCAGATTGCCCAAACTAATTTCTAACTTGAGGTCTTTATTTTGGTGTGGGATTTGAGTGGTATGTAGACCTTCCATAAGCTCTATCCTTTCCAGACCTACTGAACTGATATGGCTGAGCATAATGGTATGCATGATAAGTCTGAGCTCTGGGATGGTTTCTAGTAATCTCTGGTTTTCTGACTGTCCTAGGTTCATCTGGAATATGCATGGAAGTGAACTGTGTCTTCTAGCTATATTTCTGTGGAGACCTATTAGACTTATTCGGGGGTTTTGAGGTTGTCGATGGTTTACCTCTAACTTGATATTTGCCCTGAGATGTAGACATATATGTGCGTGAGTTGCTGGACGTCTCCATCTTCTGTTTACCCTTGTCCTGAGCACTGGGCATTTTCTGAGTAGCAGATTTCATAGAAGATTTTTTAACATTGTTTTCACTACACATTTTAATTAGAGGGGTGGTCTTTCTCTTTGCTATTGTGAATGAAACAGTTTTGAGTTCGAAGCTTCTTTTAGCTGTGGGATTAAAACCAAGACCTTATCTTCTGAAGTTCACCTTTGTTCCTAAAAGGGCATTTAAGTTTTCAGTACCTTGGGTCATGCTCTCAAGGGTTTTCTGTTTGTCCTCATTTTCTTTTTCAAGATATTCTATTGATTTCTTCAACTCAACATTGACATTCAACACAGCTTCATACTTTTCATTAACAATTCTCATTTCATTTTCAGAACTTTAAAATTTCAGCTTTAAGTCATCAATTATATTTTTTAGCATCTCACTCTCCTTCCTAGCATCAATCAAAGCAGATTTCATTTCATTAAATTCACCAGCAGATTGTTTTAGACAATTATTTTCTATTTCAAGATATGCAACTCTATCTAACATGGTAGTATCATTAACAAGTGAATTTACTTTTCTTTTTAACGATCTGTTTTCTTTTCTAACATCATCAACCTTATCTAGTAACTCACCATAAGCATTTTCCCAATCAGTAAGAGTGTCATTTTCGAAGGGAGATGTTACCTCATCATTTTCTTCTTCTCTATCGCAGTCCCTGGCCATCATGCATATTTGGATTCCTTCTCCTTCACTCTCGGAGGTGCAGCTGAAATTACCCTCATCCTCATCGCTCCAAGTACTTATCATAGCTTTGCCATTTGTGTTTCTCTTCTTTCGTTTTTCCTTCAGTTTCTGGAGCTCCGGACATTCTGCCTTCATGTGGCCAGCTTTCCTACAATGATAGCAAACAGTGGTGTCAATCTTTTTTGGCAGGATTAGTTTTATACCTTGTCTACCTTCTGTCACTGTGCTATCTTCTTCCAAAATTTCTTCCCTCCTTTCTCATAAACCTCTTGAACTGCCGAGCCAGCATAGCGAGCTGATCACCTTCAATCTCTGATCCTGAGGAGTTGTGGTCGCTGGATGACCCACTTTTACAGGAATTAGCCTTCAGTGCAATAGGACTCCTCTTCTTCTCCAGCTCATCTATCTTTGGCAGGTTCATCTCATATGTCATGAGTGAACCGATCAACTCATCAACCTTAGTGGTCTTTAAGTCCCTGGACTCTTCAATAACGGTAGCCTTGGTATGCCAAATCGGAGTCAGGGAATGCAGAATATTCCTCACCAGCTCATATTCAGAGCAAGCTTTGCCAAGGTTCCTAAGCCCATTGGTGATAATCATGAGGCAAACATAGATCACTGTAATAGTCTCATTCGGCCTCATCCTAAACGCCTCATACTTAGTGACCAGTATGTTGGCTTTAGTCTCTCTCACTTGGGATGTCCCTTCGTATATAACTTCCAATTTATCCCACATCTTCTTAGCTGATGAACAAGATGAGATCTTGGAGAACTCTGTGGGATGCAGGGCACACTGGATTGCGTTGATAGCACTCCAATTCAGTGTTGATCTTCGGATCTGCTCTCGTGTTTATAAATCCTCGTCCTCAGATAATTCGAAGGGGCCTTTGCTAACAACCTTCTAGAGTTCAAAGTATTTTTCCCTCAAGAAAACTTCCATACGGTTCTTCCAGTATGCATAGTTTGAACCATCAAAGTACGGAGGCTTGGTTGTAGAGTGTCCCTCGGTTGTCATTCCTTTACCATCCATGATAGCTAACCTCTTCGGGATATTAAGCCCTGCAGAAGAGTTAGGCTCTGATACCAATTGTTGACACTATGGAATGCTTAGATACCACGTAATGTAGATCTAGAGGGGAGGGTGAATAGATCTTCCCCCCAATATATATCAACATAAGCAACAAGTGCGGAATTAAATCTGCTTAAGTGGAACACTTAACACAAATACCAAAAACACAAAGACAGAAGAATTTTAAGGTGGTTCGATCTCCTCCGGAAATCTGCAGACAGAACATTGTGGCATTCTGTAAAATCCGGTCGACCGGCCCTGTGGTGGCGGTCGATCGACAACAACCGGTCGACCGACCACAGGTAGGCGATCGACCTAAACTTCTGCAGAAATCCATCGTTTCGGTTCTGTTAATTCTGGTCGACCTGTCAAGGTCCATTGGTCGACCGATATTACCTAGACCTACAAAAATGAATTGTTAGCCTAATGAAACATGTCCAAATGACAAAGGCTTCATGTCCTCATTTATTTCATTCATTTTGGGATTGGATTTAACTTTGTTTATGCATTAGACTATTTGAGCATTTCTCATTACATGAAATCTCCTTAAACAAGTTCAATGCTCACTCTTGAAGATTATACATGAGATGCATTTATGAACAATGCAAAAGACTTATAAAACCTTCATTTGCAAGCCACATTCAATCTAAAGGGTTTCATGTTTAAGGTGCATGAATGAGGTGTATTAAGAAGAGGCATATGAAATACACGTGGTGAGATCGATGCTAAGACAAGGTAAGAATCTCACCAATGGTTCTTGACAGTTCATGACATATACCACCTATTTTGGATTGTAGAAAAGCACGGTGCTTCTCCACACGTTTGGTTAACCAGGTGACTGCCATGAGATTATAAGTTTGATCCTGCAAGCAAGATAGTCAAGGTTAATACATCATGAGATACACAAAGACTTGTTAACATTAAAGAGGCTATGAAACCCCTTGCCTCTTGTAAAACCAACTCAATTAACCAATGATCAAGACCACGTAGCCATGCATTTAGCCAATCATGTTGTAGCCTCAAAAGCCATTTGTCAACTCAATCATATTTAAACAACTACATGAATGTACACAGTCATCAAGAATATGTGAAATCAACCATAAGTTTAGTTATCATCACTTAATCACACATTAAGTTTAGTTATCATCAAAACCATAACTCAACAATCACAACAATCATCAAAATCATAACTCAACAATCTCCCCCTTTTTGATGATGACAAACTTAGTGATAATAACAAACTTAATGATGATACAACAGAATGGCACAGATATTCTTCTCCCCCTGTCACACACAATCATCAATCTTTCTCCCCCTTTGACATTATCAAAAAGTGGGATAATGCAAATCGTTCTCTCCTATCAACATTATCAAAAAGCGAGAAGAAGCCAATGAAGCAAGAGCAAATCATTCTCCCTCTTTGAAATAGCAATAGCCAAAAATCAGATGAAGCAACAGTAAATCATGGATGAACAAATCAATATGATTCCAATCAGATGATGCCAATTGGTGATTATTCTCACATGGAAAGATGAGTAGATCTGAGACCAACAAATCAATATGATTTCTATCTTTCTCCACATTGTCCATTCAACACCTTAAACTTATTGAGCAAGTGTAAAGCATTTGAAGTCCATTCAATTTTTAAATTTTCATCATTTTCCAGATTTTTAAATTTTGGTTTGAAATGCATGAAATGCAACACATGCAAGTGATGACATATGAGATGCACAATCAAACAAATACGTATATATACATGCAAGATAGCTCCCCCGTACTTATTTAAGAGAGGATAGGTATAGGAAGGGTGCATGAGGGTCATGACAATCGGAATGCACATGTGTAGCACATGGGAGATGTGCAATCATATAGGAGATTCATGCAATTGCTAATACAGTCAATCAATTTTCTGAATACATAATAAATCAAATTTTTAGATGTGTAAGTGAGTAACATGAAAAATGATAGTTGCAATATGGATATTCAGATTTTTAAATCAACATAAAGAGACATTTTATAGACTGCACTTTAATTTTGAGAATAGTGTATTGGAGGCTTCGCTCTACCTCAACAATTTTACACATATAATCAAAAAAAATTTCTAAGAATGATCATGTTCAAATAATTCTTTTTTACGCCAATAGACGCATGGAGCTCTTGTCAGAATCCCCGGTTACTCAGAATACTGAACCATTTCACCTCATTTTGAACAGATGTACTTTAGTCAACACTTTTCAGAAATGAACCACATCACGTCTCAAGTGACATGTGCCTAATTTACTCAGTGAGACTGAGCATTGCTCTGTCTTTCATTTTCATTCGAGATTTTCAATAAGGATAGGTAGGCAACTTTTTCCTCAACTGTCTCTTCAACATACATGCAGCAAGTTTAACGTCTCAAGAGTGTTGAAAAGAAATTCATATATCCTTATCTTTAACACTCATTTTCACATTTTGTGTATGAAGTGTGCGAATTTGATTCAACATGTATACCGAAAATATCATTAATACATAACAGTGTAACTCCCCCTAAATAGATGCACTTATGAAATATGAACTCCCCCAGAGTGTATAACATGAAACACTCCAATAATGACTCAAATGCACATTATTTGTCAAGAAGTCATAAGGTCATAGAAATTCCAAAGAATGGGGGTGAATAGTGTTGCATCCCTACGGTTTTGATGATGTCTCACACTTAAATCAATTTGTTTCAATTTCAAATCAGTTTATTTTTATATGGTGCATATCTTTAACTCTAAGCATGAAGGAGGTCTGTGCTTATAGCATGATTTAGGTCCGTGCATTACATGACTTTCATCCTTTTGCTTAATGCATATTAAGTCAGTGCAAGTTCTGCATCTCTTACATAAAGTGCTTGTCTTAGTGCAAGTCCTTGATCATGTTCATATGTTGTCTCTATGCATTACTCTAGGTCATGTCCACTAAGGCCCATGCATATCATGTCTCTGCATCTCACCTTTTGAGGTCGGTGCAACTCTTGGGTCGGTGCAATTCTTGACCAGAATGCCTTGGTCAGGCTGGTCGTTCCTTCATCTCAGTGCAAATCCAACTCGGTGCAAGCTTTGTCTTGTATCTCTCTTTGCCATCTCGGTGCAGCTCCTACTTGGACTACATATCCCGACTCGGTGCATATTTTTAGCTTCTGAATAAAATGAAGTCAGTGCATCTTCTATTGCATTACCATTCTCGGTGCAAGGTATGATCTGCACCTAGTTGGTGCAACTCTTGGTTAATCAAAGGCATTGGAACTCGACTCGGTGCAAGTCCTGTAGACAGCTAAAGTAGATTGGTGCAACGTTTGCTTCATTTCTCATCGGTACCTTTCTTGCCCGTCTTAGTCGATGCTTATTCCTTTGACTCGGTGCAAATTTTTCTCTCTGGCAAAATCAAGTCAGTACAACTTTGCATTTTGTTGCTTCCTGTCCGTGCATATCTGTTACACGATCAGAGTCTATGGTCTGTGCTAATGACGTCATGCGTCTTCTCAAGTCAGTGCATCTCTCGCGTTGGCTCACTTCAACTCGATGCAACCTCTTGTTCACCTTGTTGCAAGTCAGTGCAACTGTTGATTTGGGAACTTCTACTCAGCGCAGTTTCTGGCTTCTTACTCATTACACTGATTCGAATTGTGCTAAGCGTGTGACAAAATGACTATTTCTTCTCTGACAGTTTGTTTGTGCATTCACCAAGATGGCACGTGATCTGAGGAAGATGAAGGTCTAGAACATTTTGACATGCCCCAACATTTCAAGCGTGAAACGTGGTATCCACACGCCTAAGGTTCTGGATCAGACGTATATATATATGTGCTGAGGAAAAAGGGTTCGAGAAGAAGAAGGATGGAACAGTGAGAAAAGAAGAGCAGCTTGAGAGTAGTGGAAAAAGAGAGAAGATCAGAAAAAGCCCACTCCATCCAGAGCTGAGAGAAAAAATTTCCGAGAGAGAGAGAGAAGTGATTGTGAATGTGAAGTTCTACTTCTAAGGAAGCTATATTGCTTTTGTTTTCAGAGAAAATTACGGTTCATCGATTGTTTTTGTTTTTGAGTTTCTTTTATTGTCATTCCGTTCTGTTACCCTCCACTGTTCGGAGGAAGGGAGAGATTCTCCAGTTCCCTCCATTGTCTTGGAGGAAGAGAGGTTCGATCCTCTGGTTGTGTGAGTTACTTGGGAGTAACTGCACAGGGTTCCCTTTGCTGCGTGTAAAGGAAGGGAGATTGGTTCTCCAGTGTTTCACTTCTGGTTGATCAGAAGTCTGAGGAGGGTGTTGCTCAGGGCAAGCTGTCTGGCAGCAGCTGTTGCATACTGAGTCTACTGTGTTACGATTGAATATTGCAAGGAAACCTTACTCGCCTGAGTAAGGGGTGGATGTAGATTGCGGATAGCAATCGAACCACCTAAAAAATTCCATGTCTTTATGTGGTCTTGCTTGCTCACGTTGTGCTGCTCTCCATCTACTTGACACATTGTGTCATTGTGGGTTGCTTTCTCAATCTCATTTCTTACTTTAGTCATCACTGTTGCCTATTTTCGAAGTCTTCTTCACTGCTATTTGAGGGGTTGATAAATCGTGTTTGAGTTTATCGAATTTTGGGAGTGAGCTATTCATCCCCCCCCTTCTATCTCACTTTCCGCTGTGCATATCAATTGGTATCAGAGTAGGTTTTCATCATGTGGGCCAACGGTCAGGGTAATCCTAATGGTCCTCGAAGCTTCATGGCTGAGGGACAATCTATCAGTCGCCCTCCATTCTTTGATGGCAACAATTATCTTTTCTGGAAAAATAGGATGGAAGTATTCATCAGGGCGTAGAGCCACAAGCTGTGGAGGGTGATCACTACAGGGCCATACGATCTGCCACCGAACGAGGACGCGTGGACAGATGATCAAGTCAAGCTCTTGTCACTCAACTGGACGGCCCTGAACATCATCCAATGTGCAGTACATTCAGACGAATATGCCCGCATCTCAGCTTGCAAGACAGCCAAGAAAATGTGGGACGAGTTGGGCCTAATCTACGAAGGTACACCTCAAGTGAAAGTAACGAAGGTAAATCTCCTCACCTCTGAATATGAGATGTTTAAGATGAAATCAGATGAGACCATAACTGAGATGTATGCCAGACTGTCACTGATTACGAATAGTCTTAAGGGGTTTGGGAAAGAGATAGCTGAGTGAGATATAGTCAGGAAGATACTTAGATCTCTGACCCCTACATGGCACACTAAGGCCATTGTGATAGAGGAGTCTAGGGATCTGTTGACAATGATAGTCACCGAACTCATAGGATCCCTAATGACGTATGAGATGAACTTCAAAAGGAATGGTGAAGGAAGCGACAGGAAGGGCAAGAATATTGCCCTCAAGGTGTCCCGCAGCAAGGGAAGTAGCAGCAGCGGGAGTAGTAGTTGCGAGTCTGACGGACTGTCATACCTCGACTAGGAGGAGCAAGCAATGCTCACTCGATATTTCAGAAAATTCTTAAGGACTAAGGGAAAGACCTTCAGAAGGAAGATGTCATGCCCCTCTGGTAAGAACTTTGATTCCAGCAATGATAAGAATAGGAGTACCAAAAAAATTCCATGTTTTCATTGTAGGAAACCTAGACATATGAAAGGGGACTGCCCTGATCTTCAGAAAAAGGGTCCTGACTTTCAGAAGAAGAGCTCGAATGTGCACAAGAAGAAGCCACAAGCGATGGTCTGTACATGGAGTGATGAGGAAGAAGATCCGGAAGCCAATTCCTCAGAGGAGGATGAAGAAGGAATTTGCCTGATGGCAAACAGCGAAGAGGAGGTAACAAATATCTTTGAGAATTATTCTATTGATGATTGGGAAGATGCCTATGCTGAACTGTTAGATAAGTTCAATTCACTCAGTAAGGAGCATAGGGTTCTAAAGAGAAAATTTAATGCTAATATTGAAGAACAAACTCAAATCAGTGAGGAAAATCGGAAATTAAAAGAACAATTGGAAGAAATGACGTCTCTGAAAAAGGAAAATGAAAAGCACAAATCAGAGAACTAGGAAGTTCACGCACAGCTCAATGAACTCAAGATTAAATTTGAAGAAAGTCTGAAAGAAAATAGTGTGATCACAGACTAGTATGAAGCTGTGAAGAAAGTGAACATTGAACTTTTAAAAAATTGTGAGTCTATGCAAAGAGAGCTGGAAGACAAACAAAAGGTCTTAGAAAAATTTGTTCAAGGAAAAACAAATCTGGATTCTATACTGGGAACAAGGGTTAATTTCAACAAGGAGGGTTTAGGCTATAACCCAACTAACAAAAGACACTTTCAGTTCAAGATGACTACCTTCTGCCCAGAGAAGGGAAAATAAAACCTGGACACACCATCCAGCTCAAACAGCAATCAAAACATTCAACGTCCAAAGGAAAATTCAACAAACAATGCTGGACGACCATCTAAAATAGGAATGAACTTTGTGAAGAATTTCTCTAAGCCCATTCACCAGAACAGAAGTGGTAGCTGGACTGGGCAAATGTATCAGAATAAAAGCTGGAACTACTATAAAAGAATGGGTCCGAACAGCAGTTACTGGAGAAATAACACTCACCCTCAAAAATTTGTTAATCAACAAGCGCACAGAAGATACCCCAGGGATGAGAAGCCTAATAACTGGAATAGATTTCATTTCTCCAGACCAGCTGGACATAATTCTGGTCATAATTTCAATAGACCCGAAGTTAAGATGCAAGAGAAAAACAAGTTCAAACAACTCTGGATTCCTAAACATCTGCTTAAAGATTTGAATGATGTCTTTGGACCCAACTTATCTTGGGTTCCAAACCACTTTGCATGATTTCGTTTGTGTAGGTCTGCCTGGCAACTGAGAACAACAAATGGTACCTTGATAGTGGCTGCTCCAGGCACATGATAGGAGACCGATCCAAGTTCAGTAAGTTAGAAATGAAGGTAGGGGGTCTGGTCAAGTTCGAAGGAAAGAACAGAGGTAAGATCATTGGGGTTGGCACAGTTGGTAAGTCCTCCACTAACTCTATTGAGAAAGTCTTACTTGTGGAAGGTCTTCAACACAATCTGATTAGCATTAGTCAATTATGTGACAAGGGTCACAGAGTTGTGTTTGACAACAACTCATGCAAAATCTTTGAAATAAATTCTGATCATGTTAAGTTTGTAGCAAACAGGACCAATAATGTCTACATGGTAGACTTAGACGTTGAGTCTGAATCTAATCTCTGCTTATCTGCCAATTCTGAAAGGGTTGCTTTTGATTGGCATAGACGTTTAGGCCATGCTAGCTTTTCTACTTTGAATAAATTGATCAAGCATGATTTAGTCAGAGGCATGCCTAAAATCAAGTTTAATTCAATCTCAAAAATTTGTGATGCCTGTGCTTTAGGTAAACAGACCAGGAAGTCCTTCAAACTAAGATCTGAGCCATTGTCTTCTAGACCAATGGAACTTCTTCATATGGATCTCTTCGGTCCTACTAGAACTCAGAGTCTCAATGGAAGTAGGTTTGGTTATGTGATCATTGATGACCACTCTAGATTTTCATGGATCTTTTTCTTAGCCAACAAAAATGATGCTTTTTAAAAATTCAAATAATTTTTCAATAAGGTCAAACAAGAAGGAAAACATAAGATTTGTTCAATTCAATCTGACCATGGAGGTGAATTTGAAAACTCCATGTTTTCTGACCTTTGTGAAAGTGAAGGACTAACACACAAGTTCTCTTCTCCCAGGACACCAGAGCAGAATGGAATTATGGAGAGAAGAAATTGAACCATTGTGGATATGGCCCGAACCATGCTGATTGAGAGTCAACTACCAAGAAAATTTTGGGCAGAGGCAGCCAATACAGCAACTTATACAATCAACAGGGCCATGGTAAGACCAATTCACAAGAAAACCCCCTATGAGCTATTGAAAGGTAAGAAACCAAACTTGGCTCATTTCAAGATTTTTGGTGCTAAATGCTTTATCCATAATAATGACAAGAAAGACTTAGATAAGTTTGATGCTAAAAGCTATCCTGGAATATTTTTAGGATACTCTGAAGTGTCAAGAGCATATAGGGTCTTTAACATAACTGATCAGAAAGTTGAAGAATCTCCACATATCATTTTTGGTGAAGCAAAAGATGCTACTAACATTGAAGATGCTGACAGGGATTCCAACCACGATGGAGAATTTCTAGAAGATAAAGAAGAAGAGGAGGTTCAGCCAAATGAAACATTAAATGCTCCCAACCAGGTAGGGCCAGCTGAAACAGGTGAGTCTTCAATAAATGTTAGATACCTTAAAGATCACCCAATAGATAACATCCTAGGCAATCTTGAAGATCCTCTTAGAACTAGGTCTCACTTTAGGAATGTTCATAATGAAGACCTAATTGCTTTGGTCTCTCAAATTGAACCCAAATCAGTAGAAGAGGCCTTAAGTGATCAATCATGGATTAATGCTATGTGTGAGGAGTTAGGTCAGTTTGAAAGAAATAATGTCTGGGAGCTAGTTCCAAGACCAGAAAACTCTAATGTCATAGGAACTAAGTGGGTGTTTAAGAATAAAATGAATGAAGATGGAATCATTTCTAGAAATAAAGCCAGACTAGTAGCCAAGGGCTATTGTCAGGAATTTGGAGTTGACTTCGATGAGTCCTATGCACATGTTGCTAGGATGGAAGCTATAAGAATATTGTTAGCATTTACATGCTCCAAGAATATAAAACTCCAACAAATGGATGTAAAGAGTGCACTTTTAAATGGAGTTATCAAAGAAGAAGTTTTTGTTGAACAGCCTCCCGGTTTTCAATTCTCCACTAAACCTGACCAAGTTTTCAGATTGAATAAAGCCCTGTACGGTCTAAAGCAGGCTCCTCGAGCATGGTATGAAAGACTGACAGAATTTCTAATCAGCAAGGGCTACCACAGAGGTAAGGTGGATCAAACTTTATTTTCCAATAGCTCAAATAAAGACCTCATCATAGTTCAGGTATATGTAGATGATATTGTCTTTGGGTCAACTAGCTCTGAACTATGTAATGAATTTTCTAAATTGATGTCTGTTGAATTTGAAATGAGTTTGGTAGGTGAATTAAAGTATTTTCTTGGCTTGTAGGTACAACAGTTAGAGGATGGATGCTTCATCAACCAGACCAAGTACACATTGGACATTCTCAACAGGTTTGGCATGACCAACTTGAAGCACATTACAACACCAATGGGTACCAATACCTCATTGGATGCAGATGAGACAGGTAAAGAAGTAGATGCCAAGCTCTATCGAGGTATGATTGGATCTCTACTTTATTTGATAGCTTCAAGACCTGATATACAATTCAGTGTAGGAATGTGTGCAAGGTATCAATCTAGACCCACTGAATTGCATTTAGCTATAGTGAAAAGAATTTTCAGATATCTGTCTGCTACACACACCCTTGGTTTATGGTTTCCTGCATCACACACACTAGATTTAGTTGCATACACAAATGCAGATTATGCCTGGTGTAAACTACATAGAAAAAGCACTAGCGGTCACTGTGAATTTCTTGGTGGGTGTTTAGTATCTTGGGGTTCCAAGAAACAACATTCTGTGGCTCTCTCCACTGCAGAGGCTGAATACGTGGCTGTAGGGAGTTGTGGTACACAAGTAATTTAGATTAAACACCAGCTTCAGGACTATCAAGTAGACCTGGGGTGCACACCCATTTACTGTGATAATACCAGTGCCATCAATCTAGCCAAGAACCTTGTCTTGCATTCCCGCACCAAACACATAGAAATAAGGCATCATTTCATAAGAGATGAGGTTTCTAAGAACACCTTTGAGCTGATTCATGTAGGCACTGCTAATCAAATTACCGATATCTTCACCAAGCCTCTGGACAATGACAAATTCACCACATTAAGGAGAGAATTAGGCTTATTTAAATTATCTTAATTGCTAATCTCCTGTTCTTGAATTGTTTAATCTTGGAAA
Organism: Amorphophallus konjac; assembly: GCA_022559845.1. Taxonomy (NCBI): domain Eukaryota; kingdom Viridiplantae; phylum Streptophyta; class Magnoliopsida; order Alismatales; family Araceae; genus Amorphophallus; species Amorphophallus konjac. The sequence goes on from CM040123.1 coordinate 265,214,268, forward strand.
GAGATTATGTGAGTAGCCTATCCTAACAGTGAGGGGGAGTCCTGAGAGTCTGCTGATTAAATTCCTTTAGTGCATCGTCTGAGGGGGAGCTGGGCAGTTAGTGTTTTTTGACTGATTCAAAAGATTGACCAGACGTGTGTCATTGCTGGTTCTCATGATTGAATGAGTGCGGTTCAATCTCAGACTGTTGAATCTCATTCATCTCTTAAGTCTATAAGTCTGTGTTACTAAAGTCCTTCTAGAATCTTTCCTCTAGTAGTCCATCAGAGATTTAGATTAAGTGTTTGAAGTATATCTTCCAACATTGTAAATGATTCCGGTTCAGGTTAACACCTGTATGTCTTGATATCTGTCCAGAACAACTCGAAATCTAGACTTCAAGATTCATTTCAAAGAAACAGTCCTTCTGGTATTGTCTTCAATCACTTCATCTCCACAATATAAGGGATCAACCAAATAAACATATTGATCACTGAGAAACTGGGAGCTTCATCAATGAAGTGAAGTAATTCCCATGTCATGAGGTGTCAAGTTCAAAAAAAAAAAGGGGAAGAGCAATCTCTACAAAATAAATTTGTGCTTCTGATCATCACAGAGCAATGGTGATAAGGTGGTGAGTAACTAGGGACTCTGGCCTCTGATCAAGGTGTTTCCTCACGTAAAAGACCAATGTTACTAACTCTGTTCTCTAAAAAGGAGAGGTAATGAGGTACTCACATTGAGTAACTGGGGATTCAGGCCCCTGATCAAGGTGTCTCCCTAATGTCAAAAGTGTGATTTACCAACTTACTCATTGGTCTTATTGAAAAACTTTATAATATCCCTTGTCTTTGTGCAACTTACTGGAATGCTTGTCCTCAATACCATGAGAACACCTTCTCTACTTTTGTCTCTTGTCGTCTACTGAGTATTGTTGTTTGTTCAGCAATGTCTTGCCATACTTGTTCATCCCTGCTCTACATCATATACCCTGTATGTGGATACACTTCCCTCTCATTCTACTTCTCTATTGATTACCAGAGTTCAAGAATCTTCTCTTGAGTTTAGTACCTCACTTATTCTCTTAAGATATCCTCTTGAGTCTTACTACACTAAGAAGCCATTGTACTTCTTTCTCATGTCTCCAGCAATTTCATATATCTTTCACTTCCTTTTGATGACGTCAAAGGGGGAGAGAGGTCATGCATCATCTGAGAGAGGTCATGCAACTGCTGTGAGGTCGAATTTGGAGAGAGAAGAGAGTCAGAAGATGGTGTTTCAGGAAGAAGTCTTCTGGTTTATCTGTATGCTCTTTTTGGTCTATCAGTATGTCTCCTTCTTATTGACCTTACATTGCTTGATTCATAGTGTTCCCATCATCAAAAAGGGGGAGATTGTTGCATCCCTACGGTTTTGATGATGTCTCACACTATAAATCAATTTGTTTCAATTTCAAATCAGTTTATTTTTATATGGTGCATATCTTTAACTCTAAGCATGAAGGAGGTCTGTGCTTATAGCATGATTTAGGTCTGTGCATTACATGATTTTCGTTCTTTTGCTTAATGCATATTAAGTCAGTGCAAGTTCTGCATCTCTTACATAAAGTGCTTGCCTCAGTGCAAGTCCTTGATCATGTTCATATGTTGTCTCTATGCATTACTCTAGGTCGTGTCCACTAAGGCCCATGCATATCATGTCTCTTCATCTCACCTTTTGAGGTCGGTGCAACTCTTGGGTCGGTGCAATTCTTGACCATAATGCTTTGGTCAGGCTGGTCATTCCTTCATCTCAGTGCAAATCCATCTCCGTGCAAGCTTTGTCTTGTATCTCTCTTTGCCATCTCGGTGCAGCTCCTGCTTGGACTGCATATCCTGACTCGGTGCATATTTTTAGCTTCTGAATAACATGAAGTCAGTGCATCTTTTATTGCATTACGATTCTCAGTGCAAGGTTTGATCTGCACCTAGTTGGTGCAACTCTTGGTTAGTCAAAGGCATTGGAACTCGACTCGGTGCAAGTCCTGTAGACAGCTAAAGTAGATTGGTGCAACGTTTGCTTCATTTCTCATCGGTGCCTTTCTTGCCCGTCTTAGTCGATGCTTATTCCTTTGACTCAGTGCAAATTTTTCTCTCTAGCAAAATCAAGTCAGTACAACTTTGCATTTTGTTGCTTCCTGTCCGTGCATATCTATTGCACGATCAGAGTCTATGGTCTGTGCTAATGACGTCATGCATCTTCTCAAGTCAGTACATCTCTCGCTTTGGCTCACTTCCATTCGGTGCAACCTCTTGTTCACCTTGTTGCAAGTCAGTGCAACTGTTGATTTGGGAACTTCTACTCAGTGCAGTTTCTGGCTTCTTACTCATTACACTGATTCGAATTGTGCTAAGCGTGTGACAAAATGACTATTTCTTCTCTAACAGTTTGTCTATGCATTCACCAGGATGGCACGTGATCCATGGAAGATGAAGGTCCAGAACATTCCGACACGTGCCCCAACATTTCAAGCGTTAAACGTGGTATCCACATGCCTAAGGTTCTGGATCAGACGTATATATATATGTGCTGAGGAAAAAGGGTTCGAGAAGAAGAAGGATGGAAGAGTGAGAAAAGAAGAGCAGCTTGAGAGCAGTGGAAAAAGAGAGAAGATAAGAAAAAGCCCACACCATCTAGAGCTGAGAGAAAAAATTTATGAGAGAGAGAGAAGTGATTGTGAATGTGAAGTTCTACTTCTAAGGAAGCTATATTGCTTTTGTTTTCAGAGAAAATTATAGTTCATCGATTGTTTTTGTTTTTGAGTTTCCTTTATTGTCATTCCGTTCTGTTACCCTCCACTGTTCGGAGGAAGGGAGAGATTCTCCAGTTCCCTCCATTGTCTTGGAGGAAGAGAGGTTCGATCCTCTGGTTGTGTGAGTTACTTGGAAGTAACTGCACAGGGTTCCCTTTGCTGCGTGCAAAGGAATGGAGATTGGTTCTCCAGTGTTTCACTTCTGGTTTATCAGAAGTCGGAGGAGGGTGATCCTCAGGGCAAGCTGTCTGGCAGCGGCTGTTGCAGACTGAGTCTGCTGTGTTGCGATTGAATATTGCAAGGAAACCTTACTCGCCTGAGTAAGGGGTGGACGTAGATTGTGGATAGCAATCGAACCACCTAAAAAATTCCATGTCTCTCTGTGGTCTTGCTTGCTCACGTTGTGCTGCTCTCCATCTACTTGACACATTGCGTCATTGTGGGTTGCTTTCTCGATCTCATTTCTTACTTTAGTCATCACTGTTACCTATTTTCAAAGTCCTCTTCATTGCTATTTGAGGGGTTGATAAATCGTGTTTGAGTTTATCGAATTTTGGGAGTGAGCTATTCATCCCCCCCCTTCTATCTCACTTTCCGCTGTAGGAATTGTGCATATTGTAGCAAGCAAGCACGCAAAGGGAATGTACGCAACATACAATGCAAATATGCAATGTGATGCACAATTGCTAATACCAATTGAATGGATACCCATTTGAATGAACTAAATGCAGCTAATGCATGAGTTCTAATGCGATGCAACCTATGGACATATAAGAATGTAATGCAATATGCAAAGGCAAGATACAAGAGCTTGATTTTCAAACCAGCGAGATAAAATCCTCATGAAAGCACTCACATTCTATTAATGATTCAACAACATTTTTTCATGACATGACCTTGATGAATAAGGATGCTTAAGCAATGTAACCCACTTTTTAGAATTGTTCAAATTTTCAGAAGTCTTTCACAAGTTTTGAGATGAGAAATCATCCACAAGCCAAATATTTGAATCATTTGATCAAAAGTATATTTTCAATTTAAATAACTGAGCTCAATGATTCATTCACAAATCAACCAATCACAAGCCAGTCAAAATTTTTAAGATTTGGTATGAGGTGGAGATTTTAGTCCGAAGACCCAGCTCACGCATAGGGAATGCTTCCAAGTGGACATAATCCACTCTTCCACAAACGTCATTTGATATACCAGATGTGCAGTTAAATTCAAGTGTGCTATCAAGCATGCAGTTTTAGGCATGAATTATTCAAAAATAGATTTCATCACATCAGAATAGAGGAATAATCAATTCAGTTATTTAGAGGCAATACATGTTTCCAAGTGCCACATGAGAATGCATGACTTTTTCATTTTCATAGCGAAAAGGTTGAATTATCTTAGTTCAAGAGACAAGGCCGGAAGCCTCCAAGCACTCAACCACTAACCTCATGAAGGTTAGGACTTCAGAATTTGTTTTCTTACCTTGGCCTTGAGAATCCATTTTCTTCCAAGCCTTCCACTTGCAATCCAAAGAAGAATAAAATTTAGTTTGCCCATTAAACTTATTTCAAAATTCTCCTTGCATAATCCCTGCAAATTGTTCACAAAATGTATTATTAGTAGCTCCAGAAATGATATCATCCACATATATACTTGAACCACTAGAATGTCCTTACCTATTTTTTCTCGTGAAAGGTGCTTGGTGAACCTTACCTGTTGAATCTATTCTCAATCAAAACAGGTGTAAGCCTTTCATACCATGCCTTTGGTACTTGCATCAGCACGTACAAGACTTTCACCAGCTTGTTCTTGAGTCGATCCTTGAGATTGTTCAAGTTCTGGTATCCCATCTCCTGGTGACAATTGAGAAGGTACACATCATTTTTCATCTTTGCAAGGTATTCCTTTTATTGACTCAAGCTTGGCCATGACTAGCCCATCATCATTTGAATTTTGGGAGTATAATCTACATCCAAAGACAAAAAGATTTGATTTGTCAATTTCCATTCAGATTTATTAACAATGATATGAAAAATTCCCTTAACAACCAAACATCCCCTAAAGAAGCTCCAGACTTGATGCATGACTCAGGTGTGAACCTGACACTAAGTCCATATGATGAATGTGGTTGCTCCCCCTTTGTGTGTGTATGAATGCAAGATGTTTAGTAACATCCAAATGCCATGTGTAGTCATGGATATGATGAAGAGAAAACATTGATGTTATGAAGGCAAGAGAGTTGCAATTACATTATGGCATGAGTTCACAATGTCGAATTTTGCATGGCATGACAGGATGTGAAAACATATGGCAAACTCAATGTATGTGGTGAAGGTTAATTGAAGGTATACAAACAACTCTTAACAGTATGCCATGTGACACTCGACATGCACAAGGATATGTAATTGACAACGAATGAAATGCATGTTCAGACATATGCATGATTACATGACTATATGACACAAAATAAATCAAAACATGACACAATCATTGGAGAGAGTAGGAGGGATATCACCTGAGTGTTTAGATTTCAGTTTTGATTTTTCTTTTAACCTTGCATGAGTCACTTGACTCATGTTCTTTACCTTCTTGGCGAAAACTGATTTCTTACTTTTCATTCCCATGGCACACATGTAAAATAGATTTCTCAATTTGTATTCTTAGGTACCCAAACCATCTTGGGTCCTTGTGGGTTAGTAGTAACATAGACATGTGATTTCCAATTTTTGATAGCATTCAAATCATCATTTTTCTTTAGAAAGTGATCATTCTTAACATTCCCAGATTTGCCAGAATTATTGGAGGAAACACGTGGCATTACATTTTTCCTTCTCATTGGTTCTACTGGTTTGTGTATGTGAGCATGACGTGTTGAGTGAAAACTCTTTTTCTTCATTAGTAAACAGCAATGTGAATTTGTGTGACCCCTTTTACCACAGTGATTACAGTGCATGGAAGGTTTTGTGATAAATGATTGCTTTGCATTATTCAAAATAGTTTGGTTTCTACATGCTCTCAAATCATCATTTTTCAAAATGAAACAATCATGCATCATGTGTCTAAGTTTTCCACAATAAATACAAAAAATATTTCTTTTCTTGGATGCATGGGGTTTCACATGAATGTTTCTAGCATGCAAATTGATTTTATGATTTTTATTTTTTTTAATCTTTTGGATATTCACACTATTTTTCAGATTCGATTGGGTTCTTGTTACAATGGGTTGCTGGGAGTCAGATTTAGAGGTGTTGGGTGTACATGTGGTGTGAACAAAAGAAGTGTGTACCTTGCTTTCAAATTTCTTTTTGTTCATAGGATTGAACCCCAACCCTTCCCTCTGAAAATTCACTTTCATGTCCAACAGTTTGTCCAGGTTGTTTTGACCATCCACAAATCCAGATAATGAATTATGCAAGTCCTGGATTTCAGTTTCTAGAGATGTGATGTCCGATTGGGTGTTGGTGAGTTCTTCTTCGCAGGAGGAAAGACTGACATTTAACATGGCATTGGTTTTCCTAAGACATTCGACTTCTTGTATTAGTTCGTTCACATCTTTACTCTCATCCAAAATCATAGATTTTCCTTTTTCTAAAACCAACCGTCTTTTAGAAATGGCTTTGTTCAATTCCTTCACTTTCTCATTTTCTTTTACAAGCTTTTCATCATGAATGAGTTCATTTATCAAGGTTTGATCATCGGCCATTGAATTTAGCTTAGCACTCATCTCCTTGTTTTCATTTCTTGAGGAGGAAATTTGATCTTTATGAAATTCAATGTCGAACACATGAGCCTCAATCAATTCCTCTAGATGTGAGCATTTTTTACAAGAGGAACTACAATTATTTTGTTCGGCATTCTTTTTCAATTTTTTATTTTCAGATTTTACCTTCTTGTATTTATCAGCAATATCATCATATGCAATCAACAAATCTTCATAGCTAAATTCATCTTCGTTATCAGAATCAGAATTTACCTTTGAGCTTGATCCACTTTACTGATCACTTCCTTGACCACTCATTCCTGCCACAAGACATCTGTCTTTAAGCTCTTCCTTGAAGTCTGCTAATCCATCCAATATTTCCTTCACGGATCTGCAATGGGAGATAAAAAGGAAATAATTAGAATCAACTGCAGCAGTAAGCAACTTTAAAACCAAGCAATTTTGATCATGTTTAAGCTTTTGATTTTCAGTCCAGAAATTTTTGTCCATAGGCAAGGTCATAAGGGCCATTTGAAACAAGCTTCCATTGCTTAGGGTCATATGAGTTGACAAGACTGCACATTCTTCCTAACCACAAATCGAAATTACAACCATCAAACACCGGTGGAGAATTCAAGGTGTACATATTAGTAGTTGGAGAGGGGGATTTCTGTAGCCCATTCAAAGAGCAGCCCGACTAGGCCCGACAGGACCCAACGAGGCCAAGCTCGCCTAAGTGACAGCCCACAGGGCCCACTCAAGGAAGAAAGCCCAATTAAAAATTGCTCGAGGACATAACCTTCCTAGGCGGCCTCTAGGCTCAGAGGGCCCAAGTGTCGGTCAGGTCACAGGAAAGGTCCGGCCCAAGCCATATCTCCGCCCGGGAGAAGAAGGCGTATGCCGACCCATCTGACCCATCCTCTTCCGAGCTAAGCCTATCGCCCGATAGGGCTGGCCTCTCTGAGCTCAGAACGGCCGACGATTGCTTATCCTTTGCAGCCGTTAAGAGTCCACAGCAGGCAGAAATTCAGGAAGGCAAGGGACTTCTTCTTTCCCAAGGTGATAACACTCCCATGATAAGGCAATAAAAGCCCACGATGAGGACGTAGCCCCCACCTGAAACCCGTCGGCTTACAGGACTCCAGGAAACGACGTACTATTTAAACTAGGGAGACCCTCCGACGAAGGTAAGGGCAATCATACGTGTAGACACGCCAAAATTGACGCTTTATTGATCAAATCTCATGTCACCATGATAACGCCCCAAAGTGAACTTCAATATTTCTATAATATAAAGTTTTTCTATTTTTGTGTGTTTTTGTGATTAATTCTTGCATTTTTGGAATTCACGACTTGAAGAGGGGCGTGTTTTAAATAGCGACCTAATCTGGGGCGTGTTCTTAAGAAAGGACGACCACAGGGAAGGGCGTTAATTCCTGGTATTTTACGAGTATCGCTCAAATTGGAAAATCAATGATTAGCATCCTTCCCTAGGGCGTGTTTTTGTTTAACGCCTTTGCTTCAGGCGTCTTTTCGCAATTTTCAAATAAAGAAGGCTTTTATTACCAAAATTAAATCCAGGTAGTGACGCCTTTATCCCGGTCGTGTTTTGAATTAACGCCCTGGAGCAGGTCGTCAATTCGAAATTGACGCCCTTTGGTAGGTCGTGTCTCACCCTTTCGTGTCTTGCTTAAACTCACATTTCCTAAAGAGTTCCCTGCCTTTCTTGATCACCTTGCTCGATCTGGGAACTAGAGTCCTTGCCATTGAGGACCACTGCCTATTCTTATCTTCCCAAATCTGTGTTTATCTTGATTGAAACCCTATAAAAAGAGTCCCCTGGTTGATCTCGCACGAGGTTACAGAGGGAGGTTAACGTGTGCAAGGTTAGAAGCAGAGCTGTTAAGAAAGAATTGTGAGTTGTGAGTTGTCACAGAGGTTAACGGGTGCTGGCGATTGAGATTGAGAGATTGATTTCTCTTTTGCTTCCTCCTGCTGCCACATCCGAAGCAAAGTGTTTCCCTTTACTGTTTACAGGAACAGCAGGGATCTTTTCTTCTCTTCATTGTTGTTTGTCATCGTCATCTCATCATCGATCACCATATTCTCTTCCTTGCATTAGTTTTCATTGCATCTCTTCTCCTCTCCCTAATTCTCTAGGGGTTTTAAAAATAAACAAAAGGTGCACACTTTATGCTCTTCTTTCATCACCATCTTCCATCTTTGGATTTATACTACACTCACGTTTGGCTGATCTCCTTTTCTTTTACTTGTTTGTTCTTTGTTTAAGGGTAATCAAAAAGGAAGACCCCCTTCATCGGCCGGCCGATAGAAGGTGGAGGAAGGAATCACATCCATCCCGCATCCTATTATCACCAGGTATTCGCGATCATCTTTTCTTCTTATTGAGGTAACCCCTCTGGTGATCACTCTTTTTAGTAGCACCACGTGCTCTTTTACTCCCTTTTTCATTATTCTCCTTATGCTTATATGCATATTGCTTATTTTTCTTAAAAGTGGATTATTTTCCATGATTCACAAATTGGCGATCACGGTGGGACATCCGTTGTTTTTCTGTTGATTACCCCTTTCCTATTTGCACCTACGAGTGCCCTTTCCCATTGGCACCCACGTGTGCCCTTTCCCCTTTGGGACCCACGCGTGCCCTTTCTCTTTGGTACCCACGGTACCCCTCCTTTGTGCCCCACGGGCACCCTCCACTGTGCACAGTGCACACTCCCCGGGATCAGCCAGCTTGTGATTAATCTATTGCTATTTTTTTTGAATTAATGCCTTTCACAAAGGTGCCTTTTTATTTAACGCCTTCATCCAGGGCGTCTGTTTTCTATTTAACGTCTTCCACGAAGGCGTCTTTCATCATATCTGCTGCTTCTGTGAAGTTGCGCCCTCCCCTTGGGCGTCTTTTTATTTGGCAGCGCCTCGCACCAAGGCGCGTTTTTCGTCGATCGTGCGCACCACTCACATTTGACGCCCTCTGTAGAGGCGTCTTTATCATATTTAGCGCCCCACATCAAGGCGCGTTTTTGCATTATCTGTGAGCCTCTCCCAGTGATTCACGACAGCTACGCTGTCGTCTCTTTTATTGATAGCAACTACCACTACGTCGCCTCTTTCCTGTGTGTTTACAGAGCTTTGCTGTTTCTGTCTATTCATGCTGGATTCATACTTACATTGATTATTTGATTATATTGTTGTGATTGGCTTATCTTATACTGCATTTTGTGGCATTTGGTTGAGAGACCTCCTCTCTCTACACTAGGATTCCACACACCTCTCTTGGAATCGGGACAACCCTCCATTGAGCATTCCGTCTCTTTGGACCGGAAATCCCTTTTCCAAGACCTCCGTAAGTGCCCGCACCCGTGGATTCCCTCACGGACGCTGGGCTGGTTTTACCTTTGAAGTACCCGGAGTTTAGAGAACCTATCATTGGTAAGAAGAGAGAGAACCTAGTTAACCCGGAGACTACACTTGGATCCAAACTAGGTTTCACTTTGCAAAGAGGAGTGAATTATTCTACAATTTAACTCACTCTAATCTCAAACATAACACTAAAATCTTGCGTTCATCTCAACTTGTTTGCATAAACTTGGTTGGGTTGATTTGCTTAAGCTTGTTTCGATTGGGTGATTGATTGTGTGATAATTCCTTCATAAAGCTTTCTCTCTTTTTAAGCATGCAACTCCGTTCAGGTAAGATTATCAACATGGCAAGCTACGGATATTCCTATGATGATGTGGAGGAGAACATTTTTGGTCAATCCTATGAGGTTCCCCAAGATTCTATCTATCATGAGGGGAATTACCCTCCTCCTCATTCTCATTATCCTCAAGTTCATGTGGTTGATACCACTACTCAATAGGTTGTGCCCTCTTCTCAGGCTTTACCCTCCAACACTTCGGGGAACCCCTCCCCATCTTTCAATGTTACCGATTTGATTAATGCTCTATCTCAATTAGATGACTCCCAGCGGCAGGCAGTTCAGGCCGCTTTGAAAGGGAAGTATGTTCCCTCTTCATCCTCCAATCCCCCTCCGGCCGAGAGTGGCCATCACATCACTAATGACCAAGCGGTCTTGCACAAACCCCCCTCTTGTCCACCAACGCCTGGTGCGATCATGCCGGTCCAACAGGCAAGCTACTCAGCGGTTAGGCCTCAGTTTCTCCAACCTCCCCGAATTCTACGGACGCCTATACCGAATTCTTTCATTCAAAATCCGGCCCCGGTCGAGTCCGACACCAATGTTCTACTGCTCCAAAAGTTGGCCAACATGGAAGAGCAACTTAAGAAAGTTACTGCAGCCAAGAATGCCCCGGAGATCTCTCTCCCTACACTGCCAGTTTTCCATCTGCCACCTTCTGAGATGCCGAATTTTCGGCGATACAATGGAACTGGCAATCCTTTTATTCATTTGAAGGATTTCATGTACGAGACCTCCTTTTGGCAAGATAATAAGGCCTCTTTGGCTTATTTGTTTAGAAGATCTTTAGAGGGGCCAGCCCTCAAGTGGTTTTATTCCTTGGAACCCGCAGATGCCAGCAATTTTGATGTGGTTCAAAGGAAATTCTTGCAGAAGTAAAGGGACCGGGTTGGACCCTCCCTTTCAGTTACAGATTTGGTTGTAGAGAAAATGAAGCCTGAGGAGGACTTCATAATATTTGCTGATAGGTGGCGATCAATGGCCGAAAAGTTGAAAGATACGTTGTCTGAACCGGAACAGGTTAAGATGATTATATCCAATGCAACCCCTCAGTTCCGGCACATATTAGCCATGAACAGATTGACAACCATGGAGGAGCTCTATGAAAGAGCTCGTTATATTCAAACCCAAATGAAGGATTCGCCCATCATGGGCATGTTCGAACCAAAGCCAAAGTTGTTCAAGAAAAATACAAATGTCAACAATAGCGGGCCCACGACTGAGGGCACCGTCATCAATGAGCAGGTTGGAGCGGTCGACAACCCCACACCTTTTCGCCAATCTAACCCACGACCCCCGCCACCTCCACAGCAAAGCACTCTCTTCAACTCGCCACCACAACACCAATTCGCACCTCAACCTTCCTTTGCTCCGCCACAAAATCAAGCGCCCCGCGCAGACCCTCCAGCTCCGCCACAATACCACCAAGTATCGCCACCCACTAACTATGGACCGCAACAACAACAGCAAAGGAGACCACTAGGCCCCAAAAGGGCCCACTATCCTCCACTGCCAGAAAGTCTCCCGGATATTTTCAATGCCTTAATGGCCGCCAACTTGCTCATGCTACCAAGGGAAAGGGCAGTGTGGCCCGCTAATGTTGACACGTCCCGCTACTGTGTCTTTCACCGCTCCCCTGGTCATAAAATTGATCGTTGCTTCCACTTCAAGGATTACATTTATGATTTAAATGACCAGGGTGGCATTAATTGGGATGAGATGAGACAGTTTATCGCCACTATGAAAGAAAGAAAGCCTCCTCGACAACAGCAGGCTCAGCAGCCACAGCAACCTGCAGCTCCACAGCCGCAACAGCAAGCTCCAGCACCTCAGCAGGATATGGGGATTGTCCACAATCCATTGCCAGAGCACCCGCCAAATCAGCACGTGAACCCTGTCACGTCTCTCCGTGAGGTGGAGAGAGGACAGGGATGGCATGAAGAAAATGCCTCTGTCGAGGCATTTAATCATAATCCAAATCAACCTCTGCGCCTTTTACGCACGCTTCCTTCTTCTTCTACTCCCCAATTGAGCCGAGCTCTTCTACGCCCCGTTAATCCACCTGCTCCCACAAATTCTCCATCCTTGCCAACCCGATCTCTCCTTACCCGCTTACCGCCTCCGCAGCCTACCACGCAGTAAACTCCGCCATCCATCACCAACCCTTCACCTTCGCCGTCTAGACCACTCCTTATCCGCCCATCACCAACATCCACCACCACTACTCCTTCACCGGCAAGGATCCCCCCACCATCAGCTCCCCCATCTTTTATACCCAGATCTCTCCTCATTCCGCCCACTAACCCTTCCCACGCTCGGGCGCCCCTTCTTACTCCTACGCCTCCTGCGGGGGCTTCTTCATTGAACTCCTCACCAACACCCCTACGGGGTCTCCTTCTTCAAACACCCCTCCACCACTTCTTAACGCCAATACACCCTCTTCTTTCAACCCTCCTCCTTTACTTGCCCCGACAGAGGCGCGGCAAAACGTGGCACCGCTCCGCAGTGGACGGATGTTCAAGCGCATCTTTCCCCAGAGAGAGCAAGAGCCCGTGCAGGGGCCTAATGAACAAGTACATGAGCAAGAGTCCGTGTCGGGCACTCAGTATGATTTGTTAAAGCATCTTGACTGAACTCCAGCAAGAATTTCCATTCTGGAATTGATTAAAAGGTCAACTACTCATCAGATGGCCCTGAAAGAATATCTGCAGAAAGTTATGGTCAACGAGGACATTCCGGTCGAGCAGATAACCACAGTATTAACACCCGCTAGCCGTCAGCCGGCGATTACTTTTCATGAGCATGAACTGGCACCACTCTCAGCAAGGAAATATGCTCTGTGCATCACGGTTGATATTAATAAGGTGGAGGTGAAACAATGTCTAGTGGACACTGGGGCATCTATCAATGTATTGCCGCCAAGCACTTTGAAGATGTGCGGCATTCCTGAAAATCTGATTCGGCCATCTACCATAACAGTCACAGCATATGACAATACCAAGAAGCCTCCTCTAGGCATGATCACATTAAAAGTCAGTTTGGGTCCAGCCACAATCACGGTCGATTTCCACATTTTAGATATGGATCCAACATTTAATGGCATTCTGGGCCGCCCCTATATTCAACAGCTCGATGCAGTGCCCTCCACAAATCATCAATGCCTCAAGTTTCCACACAAGGGCCGCATCATCAAAGTTACAAGTATGCCAATTCTGCCAGAAGAAGATATACACTTGGCTTCATCAGTTCCTTCTATTTGGCCTGCCAACAAGCCATTGCTATCAGTGCTGGACATCCCTCACCCAAGGCCGATGTCACCTGAGACAGTCACGACAGTTGCTATGACACCCTTAACTTCCAAGGGGAAGAAGAAGAAAAGCATGATAAACACCCCTGGTTGGAAAATTCTAATGAAATGGGTATCAAAACGGCAAAGGCCTGGGTGCCAATTATCAAGGCAAGACTAGGCCTATTAAGCCTCAGAAATTGATTACACGAGGCGGCCTGGGATATAAAGGGCCGGGCAAAAATGAAGATGAACCATGGGCAGTTATGACATCCACCTTGAAGACAGATCGCCAACCGCTTACTTGGACATTGAAGACACATTTTGTCACAGGTGGAGTTCAGAATCATGAGCAGACTACAATAATCACCTCCATTCTAGACTGTCAAGATGTTCATGCGAGACAGTTTGCTCGCCATATTGCACCATTGGCCACTTATAAAGCCCTAGAGTCCTTAAGGCCTGATAAAAGAAGGAAGATGGATGATCCAGAGTGTGATTGGTACAGGTGATTCGATATGCATGATATTACTATTTCCTTGAGCCGTCTCTTTATGCCGACTGATCCGGAATGGCTGCCACTAATACATGAATTGATTGAAAAGCCGACTATGATTATAGATAAGAGGCAGTTGCTGAGTGACTACACTGACACTGGAGAGCCGGATGTTCCATATGAAGAGGGTTTTACAATAGACAGGCTGTGGGCCGGCCTCTTTTCCCTCACTTCCATGCATCCATCTCTTCTTGTTTCTTTATATTCTCATTGGTTTGGTCGAGTGCCGAGACCGCCTCTGATTATGGTCAGCTGTCATCCAGATTCACTGAAGATTTCTCTCCCGATTCCTCCCTTGCTCCTCGAGCAATTCTCCAAACTCTCCATCACACCCCCGCGCGGGTCATCTCTGATTCAATCTTTCTCCAAACTTTCAATCTCCACTCCTCCTACTATTCTCCCTTCACATTACTTTCTTCTAGAAAAGGGAAATAAAAATGAAGTTGATAAAGATAAAAATGAAAAAAAAAATGCCAAAATTCCAACTTTCCAATCCTCCGTCTCCGTTGAGGAGACTTCTTATCTCTTTTCCGAGTGTGTCCCGACCCAGGGGCCACTCTTCCATGATTCATTGATAAATCTTTTCTCCCCCTCTGGTGAGGGGTCTCCATCTGTATCTCCTTCTGTATCCGCTTCTTCACCTCCTTCCTCCTTTTCAGCTTATTCTAATCAAGCTAGTTGTTCCTCTTCTTCTAATAAAATTCATGGGGTAGATTTTCATAAGAAATCCAAGGGTAAGCAGATTCCCCGTAGGTTTCTGTTGGAATTAGCCAGAAGGTGCCAGGCTTGTTTAGCTCTTCCTGAATTTTTGGAAAATCCGATCATCCTGCCAGAGTTGGAATATGATGATACTAATGTTTCTTATGAGGGTTTTGGTGTCTATGAAATCATGAATGATGAAGACCCTATTGAAGAGGGGGATGAAAGTTATGAAGAATATGAGGACGAGGCTGATGCTTTTGCCAGTGGCATGAGAAGATTTGATGAACCATCAGCCTCAGTAGAAGAGCCTACCAAAGAAGTTAATTTGGGTACCAAGGAAGATCCTAGGATTGTCCTCATCAGCAAGAATTTGCCGCCCTCCGAAGAGGAGGTGCTTATTTTGGTGCTTCAAGAATACAAGGACACGTTTGCGTGGAGTTATGAGGATATGCCTGGATTAGACCCTGCGCTCGTTGAACATCGGCTTACACTTAAGCCAGGGTCTGTCCCGATCAAACAACGGTTGAGACGTTTCCACCCTAACATGGCTCTAAAGATGAAAGAAGAGGTCGACAAGCTTCATAAGGCTAGATTTGTTAGAGTTGTCCTCTATCCTAACTGGGTGGCTAACATCGTCCCAGTCATGAAGAAAGATGGAAAGGTTCAGATTTGTATAGACTTTCGGGACCTCAACCGTGCGTGTCCTAAGGATGACTTCCCCCTCCCTCATATTGATGTTCTGATTGATAATACGGCAGGATTTGAGACTCTCTCTTTCATGGACGGTTTTTCAGGTTACAATCAAATTCATCTGGCTGAAGAAGATCAAGAGAAAATATCATTTACTACACCATGGGGTACTTACTACTATGTCGTCATGCCTTTTGGACTCAAGAATGCTGGAGCCACCTATCAGAGGGCAATGATGGCAATTTTTCATGATATGATCCATATTTATATTGAGGTGTATGTGGATGACCTGGTAGTAAAATCAAGGACAAGGATTGAGCATCCTGGGGTTCTAGCTAAAGTCTTGCAAAGATCACGAGAGTATCAGTTGAAAATGAACCCCAAGAAGTGTGTATTTGGCGTTTCATCAGGGAAATTGCTTGGATTTATTGTTAGCAAAAGGGGAATTGAAGTTGATCCCAATAAGGCGAAGGCCATCAGAGACATGCCTCCTCCCAAGAATTTGAAGGAAGTTCGAGGATTAATCGGGAGGTTGTAATTTATTCGCCGCTTCGTCTCCCAACACTCACAAAGATGCAGGTCGTTTTACGAGCTTACTAAGCCGGGGGTCAAGTTTAATTGGGATGACAAGTGTCAGGCAGCCTTTGACGGATTGAAGGATTATCTGGCCAATCCTCCTGTCCTGAGGCCGCCAATTCCAGGCAAACCGCTTATCCTCTATGTTTCTGCCCTGGATGACTCTGTGGGTGCTGTCCTAGCTCAAGTGGATGAAGAAGGGAAGGAGAGGGCAGCATACTACTTGTCTAAACTTCTCAACCCTTGTGAGCAGAGGTACTCAGCCATGGAGAAGACTTGCGCCGCTTTAGTCTGGGTAGTTCAGAAGTTAAAACGTTATTTCTTAGCTCACGAGGTTCACCTCA
This sequence comes from Amorphophallus konjac, assembly GCA_022559845.1. NCBI lineage: Eukaryota > Viridiplantae > Streptophyta > Magnoliopsida > Alismatales > Araceae > Amorphophallus > Amorphophallus konjac. The sequence goes on from CM040123.1 coordinate 265,230,610, forward strand.
TTGCTCGCATGAATCCGATTAAATTCCTTCTTGAAAAATCTATTCTCACTGATCGATTAGCACGCTGACAAAGCTGCCTTTCACAGTTCGACATCACTTACATTCAACAGAAAGCAATCAAAGGTTATGCCATCGCTGAACATCTTGCTCACCACCCTCTACCCCGATTTGATCCTGTCAATTCGGAGTTTCCAGACGAAGAACTGATGTCCATCAATCAACCCCACGATCCTATGTGGACATTACATTTTGATGGAGCTCTAAATTTCCAAGGAAGAGGGATCGACATGGTTCTTTTAACACCAGAAGGGGTCACCATCCCATTTGCTGCTCAGCTTACTTTCCCTGTCACAAACAACATAGCTGAGTATGAGGCTCTTTTGGCCAGCCTTCAAACCGCTCATAGATATGGTGTTACCCAATTACGAATTGTTGGTGATAGTCAGCTTATTCTGCGCCAGGTGCTTGTCAAGTGCCGCACTATCAATCCTAAGCTCAAGCCCTACCAGGAACTTGCTTCAGCTTATGCCAAACTCTTTACCAAGTTAATCTTTGTTCATGTCCCTCGAAGCCAGAACATCCTAGCCGACGCTCTTGCCTCTTTGGCCTCTACTCTAGTCTTCTCTCCTGAGCATGATTTTCATGTTCCTCTCATTCATCAGCGTGACACTCCAGCTATTAAGAATCGTGCATTCCTCGATATTAGGGATAAGGTGCTCGAGAAGGTCAGGCGGAGTGAAGCTCTTAAAGGCAAAGAGGTCATGCTATTGGATTGACAAGAAGAGTTGGCTGACGAAGAGAAACCTTGGTATTATGAGATTGCCAGGTATTGCAATGATCAGTCCTATCCCGAGGAGGCCACTGTGGAAGAAAAGAAAGCGATCAGAAGAGTGGCTCAACGTTATGTTTTGATTGGAGGTGTGCTCTATAGAATAGGGCTCACAGGTGTGTTATTAAGATGCCTCGACGATGATGAATCTTGGAAGGTTGTGGAAGAGGCGCATTCTGGAGTGTGTGGTGGTCATGTGAATAGCCAGATGCTAGCTAAGAAGATCCTTCGGCTAGGTTTCTATTGGCCAACTCTAGAAGAGGATTGCTCCATCTATGTTCGAAGGTGTGTTAAGTGCCAACTGCACGCCGATAAAATTCATTCTCCTGCTTTATCACTCCATCCTATGTCCTCCCCATGGCCTTTCTCCATGTGGGCTTTTGATATCATTGGACCTCTTGGTGATTCGAACCTCCTGACCAAGCAAAAGTTGTTCATCCTGACGGTAACAGAATACTTCACCAAGTGGGCGGAAGCGGAAGCATTCGTGGAGATCAAAGCATCAACTGTTTGCAAGTTCATAATGAAGAACATCATCGCAAGGTTCGGCATCCCGAGTACCATCGTCACCGATAATGGACCTCAATTCATCTCTCAAGAGCTCAAGGATCTCTGCAACAGGTATAACATTGCATTGCATCATTCTTCTTCCTATTATCTGCAGGGCAATGGCCAGGCAGAGGCCACTAATAAAACTTTGATCAAAATCGTTAAAAAGACGTGTGAGGCTAATAAATTTTCGGATTGGCCAGACAAGCTAGTTGAAGCTCTCTGGGCCTATCGCACTTCCATTCGTACCCCTACTGGGCAAACCCCTTTCGCCCTTACTTATGGAATGGAGGCGGTAGTCCCTTATGAGATTCTCATTCCATCTCTGCGAGTACAATTGGACAAGGAACTCTCTATTGATGAGCGTCGTGTTTCACTCCTTGCCCAATTGGAACTCCTAGATGAGAAGCGTCTGGTCGCCGCTGAGCATGCGCGTGTTTATCAAAATAGGCTGTCACGTTTTTATCAAAAGAAAGTAATTGAGAGAAAATTCAAAGTCGGTGAGATGATAATCAAGAGAATCTTCGTAAAGCCTGGTGGACCCCGCTCAAAACTCCAACCAAACTGGAAAGGACCATTTGTCATAAAAGATGTTTATCCTGGCAATGCTTATAAACTGATTAATGCTGAAGGACAAGAGCTAACTCATCCTTGGAATGGTCTGTACCTTAAGAAATACTATCCCTAATTCAAAATCTAAAAAAAAAATAAAATATAAAAATAAAATAAAATATAAAAATATAAAAATCTATCCAAAAAAATATAATAAAATTTCCAAAATCAAAATATATATATATATATATCAAAAAATTTTCAAAATGGTTGCCGTGGTTGCAAGGACGCAAGGTCCGAAAGGTTAAAATTCAGTATTCATTCATCAGTCTTGTTAACTCAAAATGGGGTCGACACCCACACACACTACACGCTTACCCTTGAACTCAAGCGGTGCAAAATCCGATGGAAAGTCAAAACCTGACTAAAGGTGAAGACAATACCCATTCTTTTCCTCTTCGGCCCATAAGGGAGGAAGGAAGGTCTCGGGGTAGACCCTCCAAGCCTATCCGCCGCCCTAGTAGGTGGAAGTCAGGGCCCAAAAGGGAATAAAATGCCACTAAAGCCCAAGTACAATTAGGTTTTTCTTTTTATCAATGCAAATCAGTCTCGAAGTGAAAGTCAAATCGTGAAAGAAAAGCATGTCAAGAGGGCAAAGTCCCCGCAAGGAAAACCTTGGGCGTATGCATGCAATATAAAAGAGGCAAAAGGCAATAAAATTTCCCTATGTCAAAGACCAAACCCCAACAGGCATAGGGTAGAGGAGGTAGTTTTACCTTGAGCTTTTCAGAATCCCTTATGGGCTTCGTTATATTTTCTTCCATCTCTTTCTTTGTGGTAAGTCATAAACCAACAGAATGGTCGAGACTGACCTAGGAGATTGCACCGGGCGAGATCTTGCGTATAAGTTTAACCACTGGCACGTCGACTCCCTTTTTGATTAATCAAGAAAGGTCAATGAATCCTCAATGATGACCGTGTAGGACCCAGTGCCCTAGCAGCTTTGTCAACCTAATGCTGAAAGCAGGAAAATTAACGCCTTTGAATGAGGCGCCTTTTCTAAAATTAACGCCTGTGGAGAAGGTCGTCCTTTTTTAAATAACGCCCTTGTGTGGGCCATCTTTTCAACAAAATTCAAAAACATTTTTTAAAATTCACGCCGTCACCTAGGGCGTCTTTTGTTTGAATAACGACCTAATCTAAGGCGCGCCTTTTGAAAAATAAAAGAAAAAAAATAAATATAAAAGGAAAAGAAAAGAAAAGAGGAAACGGGGTTTATTCTTCATATGCATGCTTGCATTATTGCATAGGGCATCTTGATTATTGTTTGCATACGTGTGCTTGCGTGTTGCATCTCCCTTTATTGGTTATTTCATTTGCCTTATTCGATTAAAGGCTTGGCCCCTTGACCCGCTATCCAGGTCAAAAGTAAAGGCACCCCTTGCTTATTGAGCAAGGGGCCAAGTCGAACAGATGAATTAACCTGTTTATTCAAGTGTGAACCACAGCTGCAGGTACAGGGCAAAGTAAGGTAAAACAAAGAACGTGGAAAAGAAGCAAAGTACACAACCACAAGTGCACAACTACACAAGAGGTAACAAAAATGTCAATCTCATATATATATACATCATAAATATCTGAGTATAGGTGTGAGGGTGGAGGAGTACAAGTAAGTCTCTCAGCTCTTGCCTCCACCCTCCTCTCTCCTACTCTCTACCTCGTCCTCGCCGTCCCGAGGAGGCGCTGGTGGAGGGGGCATGGGCCCCCGTGAAGAAGATGGAACTCGAACCTGGCCCCCTGCCTCGCTCCTCTCTCGAAGAGAAGAACCCGCCACAAAGGTGGAGCTGGTGAAGGAGTACCCCGCAGCACGCGCTCACTCACGCCCTCGCTGGAGACGCTCCTCAGACACTCGTAGCCGCTCCTGAGAAAGGGCCAGCTGCGTCCTCAGGTCCGCCAGCTCACGCTCACGTGCCGCCACCTGCTCTTGGTACCGGGTAGGGTCCGTCTGCTGCTGCTCGTGGTGTTGGTCACGGTCCGCCAGGTGCTCCTCTCGCTCTCGAGCGCGCTCCCTCCGCTCCAGCTCAAGGGCAACCCGCAACTCTGCCACGTCCTTAGGCAGCTCCTCCCGTCGCCTCAGGGACCGCTCCAGCTCTGTAATCCGCTGCTCACGGATCGCCAACTCTGTCCCGGCCAGGGCAGCCTGGGTACGTGCCGCCTGTAACTGTCTGGTCTGCAAACAGGTAAACTAATCATCAGTTCCCTTGTGCAATAATTCATGAAATAAGCAATACATGACGGAAAGTAAATCACTCACCTGGGCAGTCATCGCCTGCTGTCCCTCGCAGACGCAAGTGAGAGCGGCTCGAAGCTCCTCAGTCTGAAAAGAAATGAATTTCATCAGTGCACAATGAAATATATAATCAACAATTGAATGAGGTTTGAGTTTTGGAATTTACCCGTGAGGCGAGGTCGCGCTCTGCAGCCTCGGCCCGTGTGACCGCTCCCGCTAGCTGCTCTGCTAGTGCGGTCACCTCTGCACTGGGTCCCCTCGAGCTAGAGGCTTCCCCTACATCTCTCCCTACGGCTCCCTGCTGGGCACGCTGCATTCATTGAAATCGTCAGTGGTTAATCATCAATAATTCAACAAAAATTCATTTGCATATAGAAATAATTTAAACACTCACCAGGGTCTCGAGGTCGGCCCGTGTGGCAGCTAGCTGGTCCTCCAGGCTGTGTAGGTGGGCTTGGGCATCCATCGCCGCTATGTCCCGTGCATCCTGCATCCATTACATATTAGTCACATGATAGATACATAAGCATTTGCATTTAATTTAGAAATAGTTGCATTCATACATACCCCTAGGACCCTCATCTGGGGTCGGCCGGCGTAAACCTCCCAGTAGCGCCGAAGGTACTCGGAGCTGTCGGTCGCCTGGGAAGTGACTCGGGTCCCGCCTCGCCGCCAGTCGGCGTACTGGTCCTCGAACCGCACCCTCCAGTCGATCGCCTTCGTGCGACTGCGTGTCTTCTTTCCAATTCCTCGCGGCTCCCCGACCTCTATCCACTCCTGGTGTAGGCCCAGGGTCCTCATCACCAACCTAAGCCGTAACGGCTCGATCTCGCTCAGGCAATGAACCCAAAGCTCATGCTCAAAGTGAGGTCGCCCTGCTACGACCCATGGCTGGCCCTCGTCGGTCATCCCCTCGTAAGGCCTCCATTGCACCTGCATCCATGAACATGCATGTCATCTCATCATAATCATAATAAATTCAAATAAACATAAAAAAAATGCATCATTCATACCAGCGAGGGAGGGAAGTCTCGAAACTCTCTACGTAGTACCCACAAGTCGTAGCCGAGTGGGGCACCGAACACCACCGGCAGCCAGCGCCGTGCTAGAGGGAAAGCACCCTCACCTCCAGGCCGTGGGTCGACGTGCCCCATGGGCATGTACAGGTGGCTCCAAACCTGCATCCATGCATTGCATTAGTGAGGCATTCACATGCATAAAAAAGAAAGAAAAGAAGGGGGAAAAATATATAAGTGCATACCTGAAGAAAAGGTGAGAAGCCACTGACAGTCGTCTCTCGTCCTGTCCCCGTGGACAGGTCGGCTAGTAAGTGCGCCAACAGCGCCGCTCCCCAGGCGTACCTGCCGACTCCCTCTAAATCCTCGAGGATCCCTAGGAATCGGCAGTTGATGACGTCGCCCTTCGTGCCGAGCAATAGCCTCCCGAGCAGCAGCAGTAGGAACCTCCTCAAGTCTGCTCTCTCCCTGTATGCTGGGTCCTGGCAATAGGCTGCCCTAGCCCCATCGATCAACCTCTGTGAGAACTGCTCTAAGGACTCCCCTAACCTATGCCTAGCATCCCCCAAGCCCATCACTGTAGTCAGGTCATTGCGGAAGATAGTCCTACACTCGCTAGGTGTCTCGTAGACCATCTCTATCCCTAGCAGTCTCTCGGCCAGCTCGGTATAGTCTAGTAAGGTGATCCCGCTCACTGCCTCACCATCTACCCTCAACCCAGTGATCCTAGCCACATCCTCTAAGGTAGGAACCATATGACCCCAAGGCATCAGAAATGCCCGGCTAGTCCTATCCCATCTCTCCCTCAGAACCTGGATAAGTGGTAGGTCTGGTCTAATTGGCTCTATGCTAAGGAAGGCCCCGAACCCCATAGCATCTACCCTGGCTCTCTGGAACTCGGGGAGGCCGTAAAATGCTGCCCGGACCATGACCCAGGAGATCCGTGTCCTCATCAACCCCTGCATGCATAAAGAAAGAAATTTTGGCTTAATTAATCAATTATTCATGCTGAAATTCACTTAATTGCCTTGGTTTAAGATGTTGATGTTTGATTTAATTAACGACGGCCCTTGGGTCGTGGTTTGTTTAATTGGCACCCCTGAGGGGGGCGTGGTTTCTAAGTGAGCTTTGAATTTACGACCTGCCCTAGGTCGTTGTTTGTTTAAGAGACGCCCCTGTAGGGGGGCATGGTTTGGTGGTTAATTTCTAATTTCCTAAAGGTTTTTTTTTAATTGACGCCCGTCCCAGGGTCGTCATTTGTTTAGGTAACGCCCTTGTGAGGGACGTTTTCTGAAAATGAACTTTTAGTAATTTCTGGAATAAAATGAATTGGACGACCACCCCTATGGTCGTTATCTGTTGAATTGACGCCCCGATGGGGGGCGTTGTTTTCCAGGGTTTTTGAAAAATAAAATAAAAATAGCATGCGAGATATAAATCAAGGCATTAATATTGAAGAGGTACTTGAAAAAATTGAGAAGTATGAAATTAACGGCATGATTGATAAAACATGATGATTCCAATTAACAACATGCTACAGGGCGTGTTCTCATGAAATTAATTTGTTTCACAATAAAGAAAATGAATTGACGACCCCAGGTATGGGCGTCTTTTCTTTAATTCATGACACCCCTGGGGGCGTCTTCTTTCTGAATCTCTGGTTTTCTCCCCCGATGGCTATGGAAATGGAGTGAAATTGGAAATAAAAATAAAAAAAATGGAAATGGGGTTTTGGGGGCTTACCTTCTGTCGTCTAGATTCAACAACCCCTCCACGGAGTTGTTGCCGGGGTTGCCGTGGCCGCCGGAGTTGGCCACGGCGAGGCATGACCACCGCCGGGGTTTCTTCTTCTCCACCTTCTTCTTCATCTCCTTCCTCTTCGTCTTCTTCTTCGTCCTCACCACCTTCATCGCCTTCTTCTTCTCCTTCATTCTCTTCTTCTCCTTCGATCCGTTCTTCCTCGTTGCCGGCCTCCGCCACCGGAGCCTCCTCGGCCGCCGCCGGCGGAGCCTCCACGGCGTGATCTTTCTCGCCCAAGTCCACCACCTCCGGGGCCGAGACCCTCTGCCGCTTGAGTCCACCGGCCATGGCTAGGGTGTAGAGGAGAGAGAGAGATAGAGAAAGAGAATGAGAGAGATGAGGGGAGGGTTTTCGGTTAGGGTTGCAGTGGGAGAGAAGAGAGGACGAAGGAAGAAGAAGAAAGGAGGGAAAGTTAAGTCGAACGGTCAAAAAGAATTAACGACTCTAGTAAAGTCGTGTCTTGTTAAGAAAACGACTGGCGCCGAGGGCGTCTCTTCTATGGTTAACGACGCGTTCTGGGACGTGATTTCTTTTCACATGGGGAATGGCAGACGTCGTCAGAGGTATTTAATGGGAATTGATTGATGCGATGGAAATCATCATTACTGTTTTTGATTAACGTCTGAGTTGGAGGCATTGCTTATATGAAACGTGGCTTTGCTGAAGGCGTTACTTTTGGGTCTTTAACGAATACTTTTTGGAATATAAATCGAATTAACGCCTTGTCTTAAGACGTTATTCAGTTAACGCCCACAGGTGAAGGCGTCAATTATGAGAGATCAATCATTGAAGACGACATATGCTGAGGCGTCATTTATGGAATTGACGACATTGGCTGAGTCGTTATTTGCAACAAAACCGCAGGTTATTGGAAGATTTGAGCAGAATCATTGTGTTATGGCTCAATCAGAATATTATCATTGATTTATTGGAAGAAAAAGATTACATTGCTTCAATGAGCCATTTTGGGCCTCAAGCTTCTTAAAGCTATTACATAAGACTTCCATTGTTCTCTGTCTTCTTCTAAGTTCTCCATAGGATGATGAGCCTTGTTGATTTTCCACAGAGCTTGGATAGTTGTGCACACTTCTCCATCTTCATTGTTGCCGAGATCCCGTGTCTTGATCGGAGGAAGATGAGATGGGTTCTCAAATATTTGTCGTGGAAGCCCAAGTTGAGGAAGGCACCGATGTGAGTTATACAGAACGAATTCTGAAGCGCCTATGAGTCGAAGGTCTGTGCCGGGGGAGAATCTTGCACGGAGTTCTTGAGTCTTGAGTATTCCTGGGGCGCAAGTAAAAAGGTTCTTTGGCATTACCTTGAGATGTTCTCTCTATTCCACTCTCTTTTTGATTTGAGGTATCCGGTTCATCACCCTATTGCTTATTCCTAATGAACCGGTCATGTAAGAGAGCAGGCTTTTTGAGAAGATTCTAGAAGGTTGTTGGGCCTCCTCACAGGGATCGAATTTAAAGTGGAGATCTACCCAACTTGAGAGTGCTAGCATGCATCCATAGATGGGTCTTCCCATTGCCGCCGAGGTAAGCCCGCTATAGAGATAGGCTAGAATTGCCACTCCCGCTCTCTCTCCTTCCCATAGGCTCACTATTGCGCTTAATTGGGTTTCTTCCAAGAAGTCTTCCATGGATGGAAATAGGCTCCTGCCAAGCACACCACAAAAGCCTTTGCCACCCGCTCTATTTCTTCATCTTCTTTAGCTTGATCGGATCTCTTGTACACCCAAGAAGCAAGCTTTAGGAGATTGATTCCCTTGGAAGCTTTGATTTGGTTCACTAAGTTTGGTGTCACGCCCCGAGCGCGGAAGATACCCGGAGATGCGCGACATGTCTATATCAATCATGTCAATCAGAGTGGTCGTGTATTCGACACAAAGACAGAGATGCGCAAAATAGCAAGATAACCCAATCCTTTATTTCATAACGGATAGACTATTACAAATCCAATACTCTGTTTAATAAAAAGGAAAAGAATACATCTTTGACTCAAGAAACTATAGAAAAGACTAGATGACACTTGGAGAATCTCTATCCTTTCACTCTTGATCATTCCCATCCGATTGACTTCCATCGTCGTCGGACTTACCTGAAAAGTACAAAGGGACAAACGGAATGAGCGAACGCTCAGTAGGAAATTATATCTCAAGTACTAGCAAGGGGTTTAAGTAATTACATCTTTCATGAATGCAATAAAGCTATGCATGCTCGCATAAAACGACAAGATAGAGAGAATGTAACATCAAAGAAATAAGATGAACTTAATCATGAACTTTCAACAAGATAACAAGTTTATTCAAGATATTCAAGCAAGTACAATTATCGAGTCATGTCAAGAACTTTGGCTATCATGTATCAAGCAAGTAAATTACCCTCTTTCGGGCCACGCATTTCATGTAAAGTCAAGTACGATTCAAGTACAAGATGTGTGTGGAATGTCCAATCAAGCAAGTCAAGTACTCGGTATAATGCCAGATACCTTATCATTTTAACTCCCATGGGCACAAGTACTTTCGGGTGCTCCTCCCAGGACCAGATCGGGCCCTATATGCGCAGGCATTTATCATGTGTTTTGACATCCACTCTTGTTTATAGCCAACATAGAATTTCAATAATCAAGCTTGTAGACACGTATGACAACTTTGATAGAAAAGAGTCCAAAATATGACAAAGGACATAGAATGGCGATAATAACGGTATAATCACGATATCGATAAAACTAGGTAGAATATGATTCCCTTAACTTGGGTACCATGACAAATCAATATGGATATTCTTTATATAGAATTGAGGTCCACATGAACAGTATATCAAAGGTAAGATACCCTCATTCTTATCATAGAATTGAGGTTTACAAGAACGACATGATATGGCAGGATATCATCATCCCATTAAGAATTTCTTATGATATACTCTTTGTATAATCATAAGGGCCGGTATCCCATGTTTCTTTAGAGTGACATGGCATCAATGGTGTAATGGGTTTTTAGGGTACAACCAGCTCAGTCGGCCTTGAGGGAATCCAAGGCTACGAGGAGTCTTACGGAGGTCTCTATGACTAACTCGCTAGTCCAAAGGAACGGAATGTCCAAAGGAGAGCTTGTATGTCAATGAGAATTGAGTGTGATCGATAAATCAACGTGAAAAAAGTGGGACTATACTCACGGAATGGAGAATAGTGCCGATATATATATATGTATAATATATAAAACCATCGATTAGCAAATCAGATGAAAAATCAGTTTATAGTAAAATAACGACTTAGGTCAAGTCGTTTCTTAAGTAATTAACGCCTAACAGAAGGGCGTTTACATATGGTCCGTTTTGCAGAATTTTTCAATAATTCAATAATGTATCTAAGACGCGCCTTCGGAAGGGGCGTTTCTTCAGAAGTTGACGACTACTGTAGCAGGCGTCTTTTTATTTACAATATTTTTCAGAACATATTTATTTTCAGAAATTATCAAAAACGCGCCCTTGGCAGGGGCGTTAATCATTAAATTCTTATTTTCACAGAATATATATTCCAGGATTTTAACAGATACGCGCCCTAGAAAGGGGCGTTTATTTTTTTATTCACGCCCTGTGATGGGGCGTTACCACATGGAAAACGACCTAGTCTAGGTCGTGAATTCAAGAGATACTGGGAAAGCAAGATTTGCACGATAATCAATGATAACAATCATATAGTCATGACAGGAAATTGGCAAGAAATCAAATGCAGTATTTTAGATTTGATGTTTCATGCTTATTGACTTTTAACCGTTAACAATTATTGATTGATTTCATGTAATTGCATGGATAATCCGTTCTGAAGATTTACATGAAATTAACGCCTGTGTACAGGGCGTCAAATATTAAATTGACGACCTGGACATGGTCGTGTCTTGTAAATTAGCGCCCTTGACAGGGGCGTCTCTTTCAAAATATTTCAGAAAACGCATGAAAACTATAATAACCATATGCATGACATGCTTATATATATATATATCTTGCATTAATTTCATTTGGGCTACAGTAACTTGAGAAAACCTACCTTAAGAGTTGATTTGGAGATGACCGTGAGGGATTTGTAAGAATCAATGATGCTGCAGACGTTGGATGAATCCTACAGAGGATAGATTGAAGATATTAGTTTCCTTGAAATCCATGGACTGTAGGTAGAGGAAGGGGTACTTACACACGGATGAAGAACTCTTGTTCCTCAAACGCCCGAGCCTCTTAACCTGTTAATAAGAGAAGAAGAATAATCAATATTCTTCATGCGACTGTAAACAGAAGAAGAAAAAATAGAAGAACATATGTTCTTCACGTACCTGCAGCAGTAGTTCGTCCAAATAGTTTTAGGGTTGGCCGAACGAGAGTTTTTATAGGATTTTGGGTGTCCTATTAGGGTTAGTGATTGTGTGGAAGCAATACTTCTATGATAGAGTCATTACCACGTTTGAACTCTTTCTAATGCTTATCACTTACCCTGGATAAGTTCTGGGTTCGAACGGTTCACGAACTGAATTAACGCCTTAGGTAAGGGCGTCGATTCTTTAATTAACGACCTAGTTCAGGTCGTTTCTTAAGAAACGTCTTGGATAAGGGCGTTCCTTATTTTTGAAACACGCCCCATATATGGGCGTTTCTCTTACTTGCCTATTTGGTCGTGAGAGTTGACGACCGCACGTGTGGGCGTCCTTTCTTTAGTCACGCCTTTGATAGAGGCGTTTCTTTTTGAATTAACGCCCTAATAAGAGGCGTTATTTTAATTTTATTTTACTTCATCTAATTAACCCTATTCTTATTATCTGTATTACTACTGTAATATATATATGTTTTAATTTATTTCAAATATTCATTTATCAGGGTTGCTACACCCTCCCCCACTTAAAAAGAATTTGGTCCCCAAATTCAATATATATATAATTATACATGTGGAGAGCGTAGAACATATACCTCTTAGAATAACTCGGGAAATCGTTTCTTCATAGATTCTTCGGTCTCCCATGTCGCTTCGCGTTCGGTATTCTTATTCCATTGCACCTTGAGCATGGGAATAACCTTATTCCTTAGAGCTCGTATTTCTCGATCCAAGATCTTCATAGGCTTCTGTTCATATGTGAGATCTTTCTGGATCACCAGATCTCCATGTTCAATAATATGAGATGGATCGTGCACGTACTTCTTCAACATGGATATGTGAAATACATTATGTACCTCGGACAATTGAGGAGGTAATGCGATGCGATAAGCAACCTCGCCAACTCTTTCGAGTATCTCAAATGGTCCGATGAATCTTGGCGTAAGCTTGCCCTTAACACCAAATCTTCGTATGCCACGTCCAGGCGATATCTTGAGAAATACATGATCTCCGATTTGGAATTCAAGATCTCTTCTTCTTGTATCTGCATAAGTCTTTTGTCTGGTCTGAGCAACTTGTAATCTTTCCCTGATTACTTGTATCTTTTCAGTTGTATCCCTTACCATGTCTGGACCTAGCAGTTGTTTTTCTCCAACTTCGTTCCAGCATAAGGGTGATCTGCAACTCCTTCCGTATAAGGCTTCGAAAGGTGCCATTTGGATACTAGCTTGGTAGCTATTATTATATGCAAATTCCACTAGTGGTAAATGATCGTGCCAGCATCCTCCAAAGTCAATGATGCATGCTCTAAGCATATCCTCAACAACCTGGTTAGTTCTCTCGGTCTGACCATCCGTTTGTGGGTGAAAAGCAGTACCAAAGTTGAGCCTTGTTCCTAACGAATGTTGTAATCCCTTCCAAAAATGAGAAGTAAAACGGGGATCTCTATCAGACACGATTGAGACAGGAATTCCATGTATCCTGACTATTTCTTTGATGTATAGTGCAGCTAGCACATCAATTGACCATCGGCTTTTGATTGGCAAGAAATGTGCCGATTTAGTCAATCGGTCAATGATAACCCAGATTCCATCATGTCCTCCTTTAGATTTAGACAAACCCATGATGAAGTCCATACCAATATCCTCCCATTTCCACTTAGGAATATCTAGAGGATGTAGTTTTCCCGCAGGCTTTTGGTGTTCCGCCTTGACCTGTTGGCATGTGAGACAGCGTGATACATAGTCCGCTATTTCTCTTTTCATATTAGGCCACCAAAAGTTCCTCTTTACATCTTGGTACATTTTGGTTGATCCTGGATGAATAGTGTACCTTGATCGGTGAGCTTCATCTAAGATCTTCTTCTTTAATTCCGGACAATCAGGTATACAAGTTCTATCTTTGAACGATAATCTTCCATCAGAAGTTAGTTGAAAATCAGATTGTCCTTCTAATCTGCCCTTGATTTCTACTAACATAGGATCATCATCCTGAAGTGTTTGTATCTCAGATAACAAATCTGACTGTATGCTTACATGAGATAGTGTGACAAATTTGGATTCCGTGTCCAAGCTTATATTGAGCTCGGAGAATTGTTCAAGTAACCTCCATTCTTGCATCATACAATTTGCTATCATTGCTCTCGGCTTTCGACTAAGGGCGTCAGCAACATAATTACCCTTTCCGGGATGGTATTGTATATTGAAGTCGAAGTCCTTGAGATATTCTAGCCAGCGTCTTTGTCTCATGTTTAGCTCCTTTTGTGAAAATAGATATTTGAGACTTTTGTGATCAGAGTATACAGTAAACTGTGCTCCATATAAGTAGTGTCTCCATATCTTTAGGGCAAATACTACCGCGGCCAGTTCTAAGTCATGGACGGGGTAATTCTCCTCATGCTTCTTCAGCTGACGTGAAGAGTATGCTATGACCTTTCCTTGTTGCATTAGGACACATCCGAGGCCAATGCCAGAAGCATCAGTGTAGACCTTGAATTTCTCTCCTTCAATTGGTAGGGCTAAGACTGGAGCTGTAGTGAGATGATCCTTGAGAGTTTGGAAACTGCTTTCACATTCCTCACTCCATTCATATCGGATCTCCTTACGAGTTAATCTTGTAAGTGGTACGGCGATCTTAGAGAAATCTTTGATGAATCGCCGATAATAGCCTGCAAGACCTAAGAAACTTCTGATCTCGCTTGCATTAGTGGGTCTTTCCCAGTTTCTCACAGCTTCAACTTTTGACGGATCCACAGATAATCCGTCCTTTGATATGACATGCCCGAGAAAAGCCACTTCTTCAAGCCAGAACTCGCATTTGCTGAGTTTAGCATATAATTGATTTGTCCTCAAGACTTGCAATGCAATCCTCAAATGTTCTTCATGTTCTTCCTTAGTCTTGGAATATATCAATATATCATCAATGAAGACTACTACGAATTGATCCAAGTAAGGCCTGAATATGCTATTCATTAACTGCATAAAGGCAGCAGGGGCATTTGTTAGTCCAAAAGGCATAACAACAAATTCGTAATGGCCATACCTGCTTCTGAATGCAGTCTTGTGAATGTCATCGTCCTTGATTCTTAATTGATGGTATCCCGACCTGAGATCAATCTTGGAAAAATATTTGGATCCTGAAATCTGATCAAATAATTCATCGATTCTCGGCAGTGGATACTTGTTCTTGATAGTAAGATGATTCAATTGTCGATAGTCGATACACAATCTCATGGATCCATCATTCTTCTTTACAAATAAGACTGGTGCTCCCCACGGGGAAGTACTTGGTCTAATAAACCCTTTTCGGATTAGTTCCATCAACTGCTCCTTCAACTCCTTGAGTTCAGCAGGGGACATTCTATATGGTGCCTTTGAAACGGGACCAGCACCAGGGACTAAGTCGATGGTAAAGGCCACATCTCTTTGCGGGGGTAATCCCGGCAATTCTTCCGGAAATACGTCTGGGAATTCTCGTACTACTTGAACGTCTTCTATCTTGGTTTCCTTAGCTTCTTTAATAGTGACAAAAGCAAGGAAGGATACACATCCTTTCTTGACGAGCTTGCTTGCTCGAAGAGCCGAGATAAGAGGGGATTTGCTTCGACTCTTAGGACTAGTATAAGTCAGTTCCGGAAATTCCTTGAAAACAATCTTGCTATCACGGCAATCAACCGTTGCCTGGTATTTGGATAACCAATCTGCTCCTAGTATAACATCATACTCCTTTAGATCTAAGCAGATAAGATCAATAGGAAAATTCTTTCCTCGAACCAATACCTCACAGTTTTGGTAATGATGTGTGATATCCGTCTCGTTTCTGAGAGGAGTAGACAATATTAACTTCATCCATTCTGGTTCTAGAGGTAATGGGTCAGCAAACTTCTTAGAAACAATAGAATGCGATGCACCCGTATCAAATAAGACATGTGCATATTTGGAACAAATTTTCAATGTACCTTCCACCAATCCGCCTTCTTCTTCCGGTTCGGTCTCCTGTATTGCATGAAGACGAGCATTCTTTGTCACCGGGCGTTTACTATCGCCGGCTTGGTCGTTCATTAATGGACACTCGGGAATCCGATGCTCACGGCTTCCACAACGGAGACAAGCTCCTAATTTCCTCCAGCATTCTTCTGTCTTGTGACCAGCCTTGTCACAATGCTTGCAGACTGTATTCGAAGGGGTAGTGGTGATAGAGAAAGGCTTGGTCTTCTTGAATTTCTGATCTTGAGATGAAGAACCCCCATTATTGGGCCTCTTCTTAAAGTTGGGTTTGAAAGAACCCGAACCCGTGACTTGTTCCTTCTTGTCTTTTCCACGGATCCTATCAGATAGTTCAGTGGCATCTTCAAGTAATTGAGCTCGGCGCACTATTTCAGAATAAATTTGGATGTCCATAGGCGCCAGTTGAGTAATATAGTGGGGCCTAAGCCCATTAAGAAATCTACGGGCTTTCATCTTTTCCGTGCTAATTAAATGCTTAGCATATCTAGACAGTCTAGAGAACTGTGCTTCATAATCAGCCACCGATAAAGATCTTTGCTTTAATGCGGCAAATTCGGCGGCCTTCTTTTCCTGGACCCTATCAGAGAAATATTTGGCGTTGAAATATTCAACGAATTCACCCCATGTAACTTGAGTTGGGTCAATAGTAGCTTCAATCGACTCCCACCAGCATCTAGCATCCTTTTCTAACTGGAAAGTAGCTAATAAGACTTTGTCCTGATCCGTGCATTGCATAACACGGAATATACGTTCAATCTCCCGAACCCAATGCTCGGCATCGTCTGGATCGGTCGATCCCATGAACTTCGGGGGATTCATATTCTTGAATGCTTGGTGTAAGCTTCCAGCTCGTGGAGCACCACCTTGTGCTACCTGTTGTAGCACTTGGGTCATCCCTTGAAGGGTACGCTGCATGTTGCGCCATTGAGCACGTTCGGCAGCCATTATCCTACAATTACCATAGCTATGTTAGTATTATATCACTATGATCTTATAAAGGACTCATTGATCATTTAACCCTTGGTTCTACCCACTCTCACTTGGTTAAAGGTTTTGAAACCTATCCTTGGACTTGGGTTTCCTAGGAATTGAATACCTTAGGCTCTGATACCACAAAGACTGTCACGCCCCGAGCGCGGAAGATACCCGGAGATGCGCGACATGTCTATATCAATCATGTCAATCAGAGTGGTCGTGTATTCGACACAAAGACAGAGATGCGCAAAATAGCAAGATAACCCAATCCTTTATTTCATAACGGATAGACTATTACAAATCCAATACTCTGTTTAATAAAAAGGAAAAGAATACATCTTTGACTCAAGAAACTATAGAAAAGACTAGATGACACTTGGAGAATCTCTATCTCTTTCACTCTTGATCATTCCCATCCGATTGACTTCCATCGTCGTCGGACTTACCTGAAAAGTACAAAGGGACAAACGGAATGAGCGAACGCTCAGTAGGAAATTATATCTCAAGTACTAGCAAGGGGTTTAAGTAATTACATCTTTCATGAATGCAATAAAGCTATGCATGCTCGCATAAAACGACAAGATAGAGAGAATGTAACATCAAAGAAATAAGATGAACTTAATCATGAACTTTCAACAAGATAACAAGTTTATTCAAGATATTCAAGCAAGTACAATTATCGAGTCATGTCAAGAACTTTGGCTATCATGTATCAAGCAAGTAAATTACCTTCTTTCGGGCCACGCATTTCATGTAAAGTCAAGTACGATTCAAGTACAAGATGTGTGTGGAATGTCCAATCAAGCAAGTCAAGTACTCGGTATAATGCCAGATACCTTATCATTTTAACTCCTATGGGCACAAGTACTTTCGGGTGCTCCTCCCAGGACCAGATCGGGCCCTATATGCGCAGGCATTTATCATGTGTTTTGACATCCACTCTTGTTTATAGCCAACATAGAATTTCAATAATCAAGCTTGTAGACACGTATGACAACTTTGATAGAAAAGAGTCCAAAATATGACAAAGGACATAGAATGGCGATAATAACGGTATAATCACGATATCGATAAAACTAGGTAGAATATGATTCCCTTAACTTGGGTACCATGACAAATCAGTATGGATATTCTTTATATAGAATTGAGGTCCACATGAACAGTATATCAAAGGTAAGATACCCTCATTCTTATCATAGAATTGAGGTTTACAAGAACGACATGATATGGCAGGATATCATCATCCCATTAAGAATTTCTTATGATATACTCTTTGTATAATCATAAGGGCCGGTATCCCATGTTTCTTTAGAGTGACATGGCATCAATGGTGTAATGGGTTTTTAGGGTACAACCAGCTCAGTCGGCCTTGAGGGAATCCAAGGCTACGAGGAGTCTTACGGAGGTCTCTATGACTAACTCGCTAGTCCAAAGGAACGGAATGTCCAAAGGAGAGCTTGTATGTCAATGAGAATTGAGTGTGATCGATAAATCAACGTGAAAAAAGTGGGACTATACTCACGGAATGGAGAATAGTGCCGATATATATATATGTATAATATATAAAACCATCGGTTAGCAAATCAGATGAAAAATCAGTTTATAGTAAAATAACGACTTAGGTCAAGTCGTTTCTTAAGTAATTAACGCCTAACAGAAGGGCGTTTACATATGGTCTGTTTTGCAGAATTTTTCAATAATTCAATAATGTATCTAAGACGCGCCTTCGGAAGGGGCGTTTCTTCAGAAGTTGACGACTACTGTAGCAGGCGTCTTTTTATTTACAATATTTTCAGAACATATTTATTTTCAGAAATTATCAAAAACGCGCCCTTGGCAGGGGCGTTAATCATTAAATTCTTATTTTCACAGAATATATATTCCAGGATTTTAACAGATACGCGCCCTAGAAAGGGGCGTTTATTTTTTTATTCACGCCCTGTGATGGGGCGTTACCACATGGAAAACGACCTAGTCTAGGTCGTGAATTCAAGAGATACTGGGAAAGTAAGATTTGCACGATAATCAATGATAACAATCATATAGTCATGACAGGAAATTGGCAGGAAATCAGATGCAGTATTTTAGATTTGATGTTTCATGCTTATTGACTTTTAACCGTTAACAATTATTGATTGATTTCATGTAATTGCATGGATAATCCGTTCTGAAGATTTACATGAAATTAACGCCTGTGTACAGGGCGTCAAATATTAAATTGACGACCTGGACATGGTCGTGTCTTGTAAATTAGTGCCCTTGACAGGGGCGTCTCTTTCAAAATATTTCAGAAAACGCATGAAAACTATAATAACCATATGCATGACATGCTTATATATATATATCTTGCATTAATTTCATTTGGGCTACAGTAACTTGAGAAAACCTACCTTAAGAGTTGATTTGGAGATGACCGTGAGGGATTTGTAAGAATCAATGATGCTGCAGACGTTGGATGAATCCTACAGAGGATAGATTGAAGATATTAGTTTCCTTGAAATCCATGGACTGTAGGTAGAGGAAGGGGTACTTACACACGGATGAAGAACTCTTGTTCCTCAAACGCCCGAGCCTCTTAACCTGTTAATAAGAGAAGAAGAATAATCAATATTCTTCATGCGACTATAAACAGAAGAAGAAAAAATAGAAGAACATATGTTCTTCACGTACCTGCAGCAGTAGTTCGTCCAAATAGTTTTAGGGTTGGCCGAACGAGAGTTTTTATAGGATTTTGGGTGTCCTATTAGGGTTAGTGATTGTGTGGAAGCAATACTTCTATGATAGAGTCATTACCACGTTTGAACTCTTTCTAATGCTTATCACTTACCCTGGATAAGTTCTGGGTTCGAACGGTTCACGAACTGAATTAACGCCTTAGGTAAGGGCGTCGATTCTTTAATTAACGACCTAGTTCAGGTCGTTTCTTAAGAAACGTCTTGGATAAGGGCGTTCCTTATTTTTGAAACACGCCCCATATATGGGCGTTTCTCTTACTTGCCTATTTGGTCGTGAGAGTTGACGACCGCACGTGTGGGCGTCCTTTCTTTAGTCACGCCTTTGATAGAGACGTTTCTTTTTGAATTAACGCCCTAATAAGAGGCGTTATTTTAATTTTGTTTTACTTCATCTAATTAACCCTATTCTTATTATCTGTATTACTACTGTAATATATATATGTTTTAATTTATTTCAAATATTCATTTATCAGGGTTGCTACATTTGGGCTGGGAATTAAACTTGTTAGTAGCTCATGTGAAGAAACTGGTCTTGGCATGATGGCCATTTTTTCCTCATCTCCTAGCTTCATTCTCTTTAAGCCTAAGATCATCTCTAGTTCTTCTAACAAGATTGAGGCCTCAAAAGTTGGGAATAGGAGGGTATGAGTGGTAGGGTGCCATATTTCAATTAAAGCTCCTATGGCAGCCCAATCAAGGTGAATCTGGTCATAATGTTTGGCATGGGTGACTAGACTTAAGAGGTGCCATCTTGCTAAGTAGACCCTCATATCTGAAGAGAACTTGGAGAGAAGAAGAGGTAGCCACTTAATCTTTGTGAATCTCCTGGCTCCTGGAACATTTGGATAATCCTGTAGGTAAAAGAAAGGAACAGAGAGAAGGATGAGAATATAGAACAGAAGGACTATGAAGATATGAAAGAAAGAACAGAAGGAAACAATTCCACTTTACCTGGTTCATGGTAATTCGACTGCTGATATGCCCATTGATTTCGATTAGTCTGAGAGTGGAACTCTTGGATCTTTTAATAGCTCTCTCCATCTTTGGTCTGCAGGTAGAGCTTGAGCGGTCGCAGCACCTGTGAACAGACAGAGGAAGCAGAAGAAGCAGGAATTCAATGAATGTGCTTTGATCTAAGGAAGTTTCTTCCTTTTTATAGAAGTTTGGAGAATTTAATGCCCGTTCGGAGTTGCAGGTTGATTACCGTTAGGATTGGGCTTAGCTTTCGAGTCGTAGACGGAAGCGCGTTGTTAATTAACGTCCTCTCTTGGGGCGTCAATTGTTGAATTGACGACTTGACCGAGGTCGTGTTTTATTTCACGTCTCCAGGAGGGTCGTCTTCTTCTTGAACTCTCGGTGCATTTAACGCCTTGATGAAGGGCATTTTTCATATTTTTGACGCCTTAATGTCAGTCGTCTTTCATATGTTGATGCCATGAACTCCAGTCGTTATTTTGTTAACTTGCATATTTGATTCTCCATATGCTTTGATGAACTTAAGTGCTATCTTTTAATTGGAGTTATTTTTGGTTAAGCACTTATGATCATATTTTGCTTTGCTTTGAGAGAACTAATGAACTTTTGAGTGCAGAAGATTGCAGAGTTCGAGGAGCATGGGTCACTCGTGGGAGTAACATCACCCTATTTCTTATGTTTCTTTCCTGTAAGCATTGTTACTATATGGTATCTACGCTATTATAGCATATCAAGGACCTTGTGGTTCTGATGAACCTGGAATTTGAGTTCCCCTTCATCAAAAACGGTGATAATTCCAGGAGAGACTTGATCACACGGATAGGCCGTTGAGTCATTAAAGGTCTGGGACGATGGTTCCACTTTCTGGGTTGATGCGCGGACAAACGGGCTTCGGCTTAGTGTCAGCTCAGAGATCTGGATTCTTGACCAAATCTAGATGGCTTAGCAATATTATCCTTGATTATTTTCTATTTTTAGTTTGTTTTATCTTTTCCTTTTAGCCCAGCATGCATCATGTAGGACTTTGAGCATCATGCTGAAAATCTTCATATTATGGCAATAATGAAGGTCACTCGCTCTTGATTGACTTGACATGAGATATTCCACTCCAAATTGAGTACTTTATTCTCTTTGAAGCCGCTCAGGCTAGTTCCTTGAAATTGTTCCTTTGCTGGATCTTCATCTCGATTCCCTTTATTTTTCCGCAAATCCACCTTGGTTGTAGCACGTCCACATTGGCTGGTAACCGCTCTCCAATGGTGCTTCCCTGTCGTGCCCACGCGCACATTTTATTTGCTTAGTTTAGTCTCCTTTATCCAGCAAATCGATGCTTCCTTGGAATCACCCGGAGTTTGTTTCACTTTGAATCTTGGAAAGATTTCTAATGCTTAGTGTCTGAGACGTGTCACATCACACCTTGGCATCTACTTATCAGTTCGCTCCACTTCATTTGTTGCACTTTCACCTTCATTCCATCTCACTCCCTTCCAAAGCAGACGCCAAGGTGGGGCAGCTGTAGACACGCCAAAATTGACGCTTTATTGATCAAATCTCATGTCACCATGATAACACCCCAAAGTGAACTTCAATATTTCTATAATATAAAGTTTTTCTATTTTTGTGTGTTTTTGTGATTAATTCTTGCATTTTTGGAATTCACGACTTGAAGAGGGGCGTGTTTTAAATAGCGACCTAATCTGGGGCGTGTTCTTAAGAAAGGACGACCACAGGGAAGGGCGTCAATTCCTGGTATTTTACGAGTATCGCTCAAATTGGAAAATCAATGATTAACGTCCTTCCCTAGGGCGTGTTTTTGTTTAACGCCTTTGCTTCAGACGTCTTTTCGCAATTTTCAAATAAAGAAGGCTTTTATTACCAAAATTAAATCCAGGTAGTGACGCCTTTATCTCGGTCGTGTTTTGAATTAACGCCCTGGAGCAGGTCGTCAATTCGGAATTGACGCCCTTTGGTAGGTCGTGTCTCACCCTTTCGTGTCCTGCTTAAACTCACCTTTCCTAAAGAGTTCCCTGCCTTTCTTGATCACCTTGCTCGATCTGGGAACTAGAGTCCTTGCCATTGAGGACCACTGCCTATTCTTATCTTCCCAAATCTGTGTTTATCTTGATCGAAACCCTATAAAAAGAGTCCCCTGGTTGATCTTGCGCGAGGTTACAGAGGGAGGTTAACGTGTGCAAGGTTAGAAGCAGAGCTGTTAAGAAAGAATTGTGAGTTGTGAGTTGTCACAGAGGTTAACGGGTGCTGGCGATTGAGATTGAGAGATTGATTTCTCTTTTGCTTCCTCCTGCTGCCACATCCGAAGTAAAGTGTTTCCCTTTACTGTTTACAGGAACAGCAGGGATCTTTTCTTCTCTTCATTGTTGTTTGTCATCGTCATCTCATCATCGATCACCATATTCTCTTCCTTGCATTAGTTTTCATTGCATCTCTTCTCCTCTCCCTAATTCTCTAGGGGTTTTAAAAACAAACAAAAGGTGCACACTTTATGCTCTTCTTTCATCACCATCTTCCATCTTTGGATTGATACTACACTCACGCTTGGCTGATCTCCTTTTCTTTTACTTGTTTGTTCTTTGTTTAAGGATAATCAAAAAGGAAGACCCCCTTCATCGGCCGGCCGATAGAAGGTGGAGGAAGGAACCACATCCATCCCGCATCCTATTATCACCAGGTATTCGCGATCATCTTTTCTTCTTATTGAGGTAACCCCTCTGGCGATCACTCTCCTTAGTAGCACCACGTGCTCTTTTACTCCCTTTTTCATTATTCTCCTTATGCTTATATGCATATTGCTTATTTTTCTTAAAAGTGGATTATTTTCCATGATTCACAATACGCTCAAAGCTCCTGAGCAAGAACCACTTCACCCTCTGGTGGAGAGCGATCTTGCGCACACGCTCTCTTCTCCCTTTACTGCTCCTGCCATAGCTCCACTGACTTAAGCGTCGGAGGGTTTTCCCCAGGGACTCTCCCTGGGCCCCCTGATCCGTTTCCCTGTCTTGCAGTTCACTTCCCGGTGATCCTCCATCCGCTCAGGACCACCGCGAGATCACGCCTCTTCATCTGGCGCCGTCTGTGGGAAGTCCGAGGCCACATACTAGGGACGGAAGGTCCCGCGCTCCGTCAGGGAGCCCTCCCCACGGGAGTATCTCCCAGCACACCGCCGAAGGCCGCTTCACCCTCCGCGGCCAGCAGATCATCTGCAACCGGATTGGAGGCCCCTCGCATGCTCCGCCTCCGGAGCAAGAGGCTTCCTCCACGTCGAGGAGAGGAAAACTGGGGGCACGCCGTTCGAACCCAGAGACTGACGTTCCCGGAGATCGCCAAGACGCTCCCCCCAGCCCCACGACGCGGCAGCAGCCGGAGTTATCCCTCCGACTACGAGATTTTAAGGGGCGATTCGCAGAACAGGAGCGCACCCTCCGCGCCCTGCAGAAGACCTCTTTCCCGGAGGACGAGGAGAAATCCCCGTTCTCCGAGCACATCTTGAAGGCAGAGGTATCTCCCAGAACCTCCATCCCTACCTTCAAGCCCTATGATGGCCAGGGCGACCCGGCCGATCATTACGATAGCTTCGACGCTCTGATGACCCTGCACGGAGCGTCCGACGCCATCAAGTGCCGAGCCTTCGTGACCACCCTGGTCCAAGGCGCTCAAGCATAGTTCCGGGCCCTCGCCCCCGGGTCCATCCGAGACTTCAAGTAATTCAGGCGAGTCTTCAAAGAGAGTTTTGCCGGAAGTGCCCCCCCCCCCCCCCCCCCCGAGGTTAGTAGCGGGGCTCCTGGCCCTTAAACAGGCGCAAGGGGAAAGACTCCGGGCTTATATTCACCGATTTAAATCGAAAGCCCTAAGAATCCCCCGCCTGGACGTGGCCTCAGCCATAAGCGCACTGACTGGGGGCACCCAGAACGAGAATCTCCGCCGCGAGCTTGTCCTCCACCCTCCCTCGACCCTCACCGAGCTAGTGACTCTGGCTTTGCGCCACGCCGAGTGCGAAGAAGTGCTCAGCGCCTGCCGAGATGCAACCGGCCCGGGTCGAGAGGGGGACAAGAAGCGGGCTCCCGAGCCAAACTCAGGCCCGGGGAAAAAGAGAGACCATGATGGGGAGCGCAAGCGGAAGTACAAGTGGTACACCCCACTAGCCGCCCCGGTCTATGAGATATATGAAGACATCAAAGACTCGGGACTCCTCCGCCAGCCCGAGCCGATGAGGTCGAAGAACCGTAATCGCGACAAGCATTGCTTATTCCAAGGTGATCACGGGCACCACACTGGGGACTGCCACCAGCTCCAGGATGAGATAGAGTGCCTCATCCGTCTGGGTCACCTAGCTCGGTTCACAGCCGAGCGTAAAGAAGATCGAGGCGCCGTAGAGGAGATCGACAACGCCCCCCGAGGGGTCCACATCAACGTCATCTCCGGAGGGACAGCATCAGGAGGCGACAGTAGCCGAGGCAGGAAGCGTCATGCCGAGCGGGCGAGCTGAGCCATAGAGCCTCCCAAGGCCCCGCCGAGTGAGCCCCAGGTCATAGTCTTCTCTGACCAAGACCTGGAAGGGCTGAAAACCCTGCATGACGACGTCCTCGTGATCTCGACTGTGATAAACCATTGTAACGTAGATAGGATTCTGGTTGACAATGGGAGTGCCCATGATGTACTGTCTTATGATTGTTTCCTTAAGATGGGAGAGGACCCATTCAAACTCCGCCCCGTCCGAACCCCCCTCTGCGGGTTTAATAGCCTGGCCACCTATCCCGAGGGAGCCCTGAGCCTGCCGGTTACCCTCGGCACCCCACCCAGAACCGTTACGGTCATGGTGGACTTCATAGTGATTAAGGGTATGATAGCATACAACGCCATCTTCGGCCGGGGCATCCTCAGCCGAATAAAGGCCGTACCATCTACCTATCACCAAAAAATGAAGTTCCCCACCAAAAATGGGTTGGGGGAAGTCTGAGGTAACCAAGCCACGGCCAGAAGGTGCTACAATATCTCGGTAGAGGCCACAAGGCCAGACGGGAAGGACAAGGGCCCCCGGGGAGTTGAGGATAAAACCGCAACCACCGAACCTGGTGGCGAATTACTGACGATTTTCATAAACGATGACCTGACCCTAGGAGTAAGGATCGGTGCCGACCTACCGCCCAAGGTTCAGCAGCAATATAAGAAATTCCTTTCTGAGTACATCCGAGTTTTTGCTTGGTCTGATGATCAACTCCCTGGGATACCAGAGGAGACTGTAATGTACAGGCTCAACCTCGACTTATCCGTGAAGCCCGTTCAGCAACGCAGAAGGAAGCATGCACCCGAAAAGCAGGCGATCATCAAGGCGCAGGTCACCAAGGGACAAGAGACTGGCCTCTTCAGACCGGTCCTGTACCCGACGTGGCTAGCCAACGTCGTTCTGGTGCCTAAAGCCTCGGGCAAATGGCAGATGTGCGTGGACTTCACCGATCTGAATAAGGCCACTCCTAAGGACTGCTATCCTTTATCGAGCATCGACCAATTGGTTGACTCAACCTCGGGCAATGAGATACTCAGCTTCCTAGACGCCTATTCAGGTTACCATCAGATCAGAATGGATCCAGAAGACATCAAGAAGACCGCCTTCATCACCGACTATGGCGTATACTGCTACACCCAGATGCCTTTCGGGTTGAAGAACGCTGGAGCCATGTATCAAAGGCTGGTCAATCACATGTTCGAGGAGCAACTAGGTCAGAACGTCGAAGCCTACATTGACGACATGCTCATCAAGACCCCCAAGGCCCAAGATCACTTCACCGACCTCACTGAAACCTTCAGCACCCTCCTGAAGTACAACATGAAGCTCAATCCTGCCAAGTGCACCTTCGGAGTGAGATCTAGGAAGTTCCTGGGTTTCTTGGTCACTCAACGCGGGATCGAGGCCAACCCCGACAAGGTCCAGGCCATCCTGGACATGCGCCCGCCCACCTGCGTCAAGGACGTCCAGCGCCTAACCGGGCGTGTCGCCGCTCTCAGCCGGTTCCTGTCCCGTGCGGCCGAACGATGCTTGCCCTTCTTCAAACTTTTAAGGGGGCCCAAGTTGGCATCTGCTACGTTCGCATGGGATGAGGAATGCCAGAGAGCGTTTGCCAAACTAAAGGAGTTCCTGGCCTCGCCCCCGGTGCTCTCCAAGCCCATTCCGGGTGAAGTCTTGCTGCTCTATCTCTCGGCAACACCATCCACGGTCAGCTCGGTCCTGGTCAGAAATGACTCAGGAATCGAGAGGCCGATCTACTACACCAGCAAGGTGCTCAACAAGGCTGAAAGGAGGTACCCCGCAACCGAGAAACTCATGCTAGCGTTGGTTACCTCCGCCAAGCACCTCTGACCCTATTTTCAGGGGCACCCCATCACCGTGCTGACCGGCGAACCATTGAAGAAGATTCTGGCCCACCCCGAAGATTCAGGGTGACTCGTCAAATGGACCATCATGCTCGGGGCCTATGACATCTCCTATCGGCCGCCCTCAGCATTGAAAGGCCAAGCGCTCGCCGACTTCATCGCCGAGAGTACCGTCCCGACTGAAGAAAGATCCCCGTTCGCGCCCGGGCCAACTTGGGAACTGTTCGTTGACGGATCTTCCAATTCGGTCGGTAGTGGTGCCGGAATCCTCCTGAAGTCCCCCGAAGGAGCAGAGCTACAGTACGCTTTAAAGTTCAACTTCTCGGCATCCAACAACGCTTCTGAGTACGAGGCCCTTATCTCTGGAGCACGCATGGCCCGACGGCTGGGGGCTGAGAGAGTCAAAATCCACACTGACTCCCAGCTGGTCGCTAGCCAAATCAACGGCGAGTACGAAGCTCGAGAGGTACCAATGATCAAATACCTCCAATTGGTCAGAGACCTGGCCCAACAGTTCGAGGGATTCGAGGTAGTTCGAATAGCTCGGGAGGAAAACTCCCGGGCGGACGCCCTCTCTCAGTTGGCCTCTTCTCTCGATCCTTAAGGCACCCGATCGGTCCTCCTTGAAGAGCTAGAGCGCCCGAGCATTGACTCGAAGCTCCTCGCTGTTGACTCGGCCATTCTCAGCGACTGGCGTACCCCCTACCTGTCGTGGCTCCGGGACTCCCAAGAGCCTTCCGACCCTCAAGAAGCCCACAGAATGAAGCAGCAAGCCCGGCGCTTCGTCATTCTAGACGACACTCTCTACCGGAGATCTTTTTCCGGCCCCCTCCTGAAGTGTCTCAGGCCCGACGAAGCCAGTCGAGCCATCCAAGAGATTCATGAAGGTCTATGTGGAGCGCATTCAGGAGGAAGGTCGCTCGCCAGGATCCTGCTACGGCAGGGTTACTGGTGGCCCACCCTGCAGCGTGACTGCATAGACCACGTACAACAGTGCGACCGATGCCAGCGATTCGACCACTTAGTCCATCAGCTGGCTACAGAGCTCGTCACCCTGACCGAGCCATATCCCTTCGCTCGGTGGGGGATCGACATCCTTGGGCCGTTCCCCATGGCTCAGGCTTAGAAGAAGTTTATTATCGTCGCCATCGACTACTTCACCAAGTGGATCGAGGCCGAAGCCACGGCAAGGATCACCGAGACAGTCGTCTGGAGTTTCATCTGGAAGTCGATCATCTGTCGTTACGGCATCCCCCGGGTGATAGTGAGCGACAACGGCCGGCAATTCGACTCTTAGAATTTTTGAGATAGATGCGCCGACCTAGGCATTCGCAACCACTTCACTTCGGTCGCCCACCCTCAGGCCAACGGGCTGGTCGAAAATGCCAATAAGACTATCTTAAAAGGCATAAAGACCAGACTCGGCAAGGCCAAGGGTAGCTGGCTCGAGGAATTACCTAGCATACTTTGGTCACACAGAACGACTCCCAGAATGGCAACCGGTGAGAGTCCTTTCCAGCTGGTGTATGGCACTGAGGCCGTTATTCCATTAGAGGTTGCCAACCCTTCTCTCCGAGTCATCCGCTTCTCGCCCGAGGTAAACGAGCAAAAGTTACTCGAGAATCTCGACCTAGCAGATGAACTCCGAGAGATCGCCAGCATCTGAGCAACAGAATACAAGCACCGCCTCACCCGATACTACAACGCCAAAGTCCGAGACAGACACTTCCAACCAGGAGACTGCGTCCTCAGGAAAGCCGAAGCCTCTCGACCACTAGAGGCGGCGGGCAAGCTATCCCCTAACTGGGAAGGCCCCTACCGAGTGGTCGAGACGCTCGGGAAAGGTGCGTACATGCTAGCTACAATGGAAGGGGAACCCATCCCTCGGACGTGGAACGCAGCCGCACTACGCAAGTTCTACTTTTAAAGATGTGCGAACAATTTGAGGGAATTTGAGGGAAATAAAATTCTCTTCTTTTCATTCAAACAATTGTTGGTACATCAGAAAGGCAAAAGCCAGTACATCGCATAGCAAAAAGTAAAAAATCCATCTAGCACCACCGCAAGAGGCCATCGCTCGGCCGACTCGGTCTTGACTGGCTTGGTCAAAGGGCGGTCGACCCAATAGGCTCGGGTGGCCCGTGACAAAGGTGACAGAGGGATTAAAAAGAAGGAAGGCTACCTTCCAAGTTGAACTTGGAAGAGGAAGAGGGAAGGAACGCCTATGAAGGCCTCCTCCTTCCCAACCTGCCAATTCTTTGGAACGTACAGAGAGCAAGCAGCCTCCGCAGAGTGAAAGAAATGACAAGGGAGGGCCTAGAAAGGAGGGAGCTTAATTTGCTTCCTCCCCACCCCTAGAGGGAGCAGAGAGAGAGTGGCGGCAGGTGTCCGAGATGCCCCCATCCGTCCTCCATCTCGACGCCCCCCGGGAAGCCTCGCGGGAACTGGTAAAGGGTAAACGACGTGCCTCCGCACGTCAAACCCTCTCCAGATCCACGCGACGACCATCGGACCCGTCTCAACCCCGTGCGACGATCGTCGGACCTGCTCAACATCCCAAAGTAGCAAGAACTCTCTGCTCCTCCATCACCGGCAGCGTCGTCTTCCGAAGGATCCTCCATTCTCCGAATGCAACGGCAAAGCGCAACATGAAGAAGGGGCGAGGAAAGACTTGTAGTGAAAATCCTAAGCGATGGAGAGGAGGGACGCCCTTCGGTCTTTTTATAGGCTAAGGGAGGCTACTTGCCTTAAATGACTCTCCCCTCGAAAACACGCCAAAGGAATTTTTCTCCTCTGAACGGTCACCTCAAACCCCTCATTTTCCGCCTCAGCGGAATACACGAAGCGGCCTGGCATTCAAAGCATGAGAAAACGGAAAGACACCCTGTCAAGAGCCTGTCCAACCAGCATGCGAAAACGACGCAGGACGTATCGGTAATTTCCAACTACTGTAGATACGCTAATCGAATCACGGCAAGGAAGGCAAGAAGCAAGTAAGTTATTTATTGCCTTGCAAAAAGGAAAATCTTTCTTTTTCAGAAAAGGAAAATAGACAAACAAAGGAAGAAGGCAAAATAGAGTAATACATCAGGCCTCGGGCCCACTTTGAAGCTCGGGAACGGAAGGCACGGGTGTTTTGCCCCCGGCACCCTCGGTGACGGTCGGCCTTGCCACTGACCCCGCCTGCGCGGGAACTGCCTCTACCACGAGCTCTCCCGAGGCAGCCGAAGTTGGTGACCCCACCGGAGAAGAGCTCTCTGGATCTTCCCCGCCCGATGCAGAGGAGCTAGAAGATGACTCGTCCGAGTCATAGCACTGGCCAGAGGGGAAGTCGATCCCAGAATCTTGTGCATCGGCATAGGCAACGGCCCGGCGGTAACCCTGCTCGAACCCTTTGCGGATGCCTCAGAGAAGTGCTGCCTCGTAGTGTGGAAGGGCAGCTTCCTACAGGTCGGCTAGGTAGGCCTCCGAGCCCCTGTATTGCTCGATCGCCTCCGCTCCGACCAGCCCCATTCTCTCGGCAAGCTTGGCCGACTTCCGCTCCGCCTCGACCGCACGCGCCTCGGCCTCCGCTGAGCGCCTCTCTGCCTCAGCCGACTTCCGCTCCACCTCGATCGCCCGCTTCTCGACCTCCGCTGATCGCCTCTCTGCCTCACCCGACTTCAGCTCAGCCTCGGCCGCCCGCTCCTTGGCCTCCATCGATCTCTCCTCCGCCTCAGTTCGGTCAGCCTCGGCCTTAAAACAAAGGCGCTCTGCTGCCTCCGCTCGGTCCACCAGCTCGGCGCGCTCAGCCTCCCAACGTCCGTCCAGCTCGAGATGATGAAGGCGCTCCTCCTCAAGGAGTTTGCTTTTCCTCTCAAGCGATTCCCGGGCCTTGGCCAGCTGCTCGGTCAGCACCCCGACCTCCAGCCGGCTCGACCGTGACAATTCCCTGATCACGAAGAACTCCCGACGGAGCCCCTCATGCGCCTCGTTGAGTCGAGCTAGCTTCCTCTCACACCCTCTGAGGGTCCAAGCAAAGTTCGACCGCTCTGACTCTGTCCGGGCGTAAGTCTCCGCCATCGTGGCCCCCATCTGGGCCATGACCAGGCCGCCCTCCATGATGACGTCGAGGACCCCGGCCGGGGAGTGACACTTGTCTTCACCTTTTATCCTCGTGGACACCTCGCGGCAGAGCTTGTACAGACTGCTCGAGATACCGAGCCTTTCCAGCGCCACTGGCATGGGAACCCCTTCCGCGCCCGGTGCCTCGCCAGAAGGTCCGGATCGAGATGCGGGTTCAGCCGCTCCGCGCACTACGGTCGGCTGGGGTTGCAACGCCCCTGCGGGCAAACCCCTGGCCTCGATGGGCGCTGTGAGCTCGGCCGACCCGTGCACCACGGACGTTTGGGGCTGCGACGCCTCCGCGGGTGAACCCCCAACCTCAACCGTTTCGGCCCGCACATCACTGCCCGAGACATCGCCTACCTCGACCGGCCCCCCGATCTCGGCCACGGCTATTTCTGCTTCGGCCCCCTCTGTTCCCACCGAGGGGAGAGCCAACCCATCCTCACCACCCGCCGAGGTGCCCCTAGTCTCCTCGGCCCTCTCTCGCTCGGCAGACGGGGGAGCCGGCCCAGTTGGGTCGGCCCTATCTTGCCCCCGAGAGGGGAGCGCCGCCGAGCTAGAGTCGGCCCCTGCAGTGAGGAGGAGACCGGCCTTGTTGGCCCGCTTTTTGGCCTTCACGGCCTACCGCAACCTTCCCTCCATGGGATCCTTGCGCTTCGCGCTGCCCGGCCGTGAAGTCCCCTCAGGAGCCACCCCCTTGCCCTTGTCCCGGACTTGGGAGCGACCCACAGGGACGCCCGGCTCATCCGCCGCCGAGTCGTCGCCAAGGTCAATGACCTAAGCGGCCTCCTCCAGAGGCTCCCGCCTGGTGTCTGCAACAAAGAAGAAGGCGCAATCAAGAAGAGAAGGACGACCTCCACATCCTAAGGAGAATCTCAGTTGTGATACCTGACAGTTTCAGCCGTGTGAGAAGACACCGCTCGATGTTCTCCGGCGTCACCAGCTCCTCGGTAGACTGACGATTCTTCAGCAAGCGAGCGGCATACTCCTCCACATCTGAAGGGAACTCCTCCTGCCGGGGAGGGATATTCGGGTGGAAATTGGGCATCACTTGGCATCTCCAGGTTTCCTCCACCGAATGTATCTTCATTCAGAAAAATTGGGTCTTCCACCCTTTATGCGAGGAATCCTTCACCGCCAGTGAAATGCAACTCCTGTTCCTCCTTGCCTGGATGAAGTAAAAACCTTTCCCCGCCGATGGATGCGCCTTCAACTCAAAGAAATAATGGAAAAGGTCCAGAGAAGGAGGAACCCCGCACTGATGGCAGAGAATTCGAAAAGCAGAAAGGAGGAGGTACGAGTTGGCAACCAACTGAATGGGCGCCAAATGGAAAAAATTGAGGAGTGTGAGGACGAAGGGCTCGAAGGGGAGGCGAAACCCGCTCTTCCACGCCAGAAGAAAGGTGCAGATGTGGCCCGTGCGGTCGTCCAGACTCGTCTCGTACGGGGCAGCAGCAACAAAGTTGTACCTAAGAGGCAGACGGAACCTGTGCTCCAGCCTCTTCACCTCAACTTCCCCCAGCTCACTGCGATTCGGGACGGGCGCTCTCGCCACCGGTTCGTCGCCCCATCCTTCATCACACAAGCGCTGGCCCGCCATGGATTCCGAGGAAGAGCTGGAAGAAGAATTCTCAAGGGATCTTGAAGATTCCAGGGGAGGAGGAAGCTACCGGACCGCCTCTGCAGTTATCCTCACCAACTCCTCAAACGCTGCCGCAAGTCTCTGCTCCTCCGTTGTGTCTTCACGGTGCATCAAGGAGCCCCGAAAGCAAAGGTGTGAAGGAAAGCCAAAACCCTAGAGAGTCTGGAATGACAACCAGTGCCCAACGCCTATAAACCCTCGCGGGAGGCGGCACGTCGTTCCGACCTCCGAGAAAAAGGGGGCCCCTTCATTTCAAATCCGTCAGGATCATAATTATTACAGGCCCAGGTGACCATGGCACGTGGCTTCATAACACCGCCAGATCTCCACCCACCTGAGCCACGCCGGTCCAAAACCCTCAAATACTACTCGTCCGAGCCTCCTTTGGCTCGGGAGTAGGAGGGGGACAAGTGGAGAGGGGGATTTCTGTAGCCCATTCAAAGAGCAGCCCGACTAGGCCCGACAGGACCCAACGAGGCCAAGCTCGCCTCAGTGACAGCCCTCAGGGCCCACTCAGGGAAGAAAGTCCAATAAAAAATCGCTCGAGGACACAACCTTCCTAGGCGGCCTCTAGGCTCGGAGGGCCCGAGTGTCGGTCAGGTCACAGGAAAGGTCCGGCCCAAGCCATATCTCTGCCCGGGAGAAGAAGGCATATGCCTGTTGGATTTTTATGACTTCCCTAGTGTTTTGATGATGATCAACACTATGTTAAATATTATCTTTTTAATCAGATATCTTGCGTAATGTTATGCATTTGAAATTTCCATGATTAACAGGAAAACTGCTATGAGGTAGTACCTTGTATGTCCGTACTGTTGCTTTCTTACTTCGTGTTGTTTGTGTTTACTACACTTCATGTTGTCCGTTTTGAACGTCGTTATTTGTTCCATCGCATGCTGAACACTGCAGCACCTCGTGCTGCTTTCTGTGCCAACTCGTGTCGCTCCATCTGTGTCACCCCTATGTCTTCGTGTCTTATGTTCTGGCCAAGTCTATACAGCCTCATCTTTACTTTCGTTCCAAGCCAAAGTCTACACATTCGTTTCCTTGGGCAAAGTCTATACATCGTGGCCTTGAACTCTCAGTCTGTACACTCTTTATTTTAAAGTCTGTACATTTTTGCCTTGAAGACCGTTCCAAGTCTATACATCCACTTGAATGCAAAGTCTACACATCGCCTGATATCATATGAAGGCTGTTCGTTGGAAGTGTCTGTCTTGCTTTGTGACCACACTTCGTGTCGTCCTCGTCTTCGAGTCGTTTCGTAAGTTTGAGCAATTTTGTGTTCGAGTTGTTCCTTGTTTATGTCTTCGTGTTGTTTCTGTGTTTGTGTCTTCGTGTTATCTTTTGTGCTTGTGTCTTCGTGTTATTTTTGTGTTTGAGTCTTCATGTTATTTCTGTGTTTGTGTCTTAGTGTTTTTTTTATGACTTCGTATCGTTCTCTTTGTAGTTTTAGCTTTATTATTGTGTATCTCATGTCGTTCTCTTTGTAGTGTTTGTTTTGTTACAGTGATACTTCGTGTCATTCTCTTTTTACCTCGTGCTGTTTTCATCTGACCTCGTGTCATTCTCTCTTTATTTCGTACTGTAGTAATCTTGTGTATCTCGTGTCGTTCTCAGTACAGTGCATCTCGTATTGCTATCACATACCTCATGCAGTTTTAGTTTTTGTGGCCCTGAGTTTTAATCGTTTTAATTCTTTGCAGGAGAAGAAGAAAAATAAAAAGAAGAAGGTGGTCCGAGGAAGAACATTCACCGGTGTCTGGGCTGCACGCGATCCGATACTAAAGGAACCAATGCTTTAAGGGCACGTGGCAAGAAGGTTCTGGATCGAGCGCGGGAAGCATACGCCTTGCATGCACCCTCCTGATCACTTATAAAAGCACTGCCTCACCATCTACGAAAGGAGAGGAGCTCCAAGATTATAGAGAAGAAATTTGAGTGAGAGCAGAAGAGAAAGAGCCTCCCTGAGAAACTAGAGTGTTCCAGTTGAGAGAGAAGAGAGAGCAGAAGAGTGATCAGAAGATGGGTATTGACTTACGGATCAAATCCGAAGTCTGCTGCTCAGTTTGAGCTACATTGTTTCCAGTTTCTAAAATTTAGCTTCCTTCTTTCTTGTTTTCATTTTTATCTATTTTTCTTTCTTGATTGAAAGTTCTCTGTGTTACCTCCTGGTGTTCAGGGGAAGAGAGAGACATGTTCTCTCTGGTTCACTTGCAACAGAGGTTGCAGTATTGTTCCCTCTCGTAGAAGAGGTGTTCCCTCTGGGCTTCAGAGGAAGAGAGACCTTGGTCTCTGGTTCTAGTGACTGCAGATCACTAGTGTTCCCTCCGGTTGGAGGAAGAGAAAATTGTTTCCTGGTTTCTAGGGACCTGGTGTCCTTAGGGTTCCCTCCGGGTGTGGAGGAAGAGGGGAGGGTGTTCCCCTGGTGAAGCTGTGAATCAGCCGTTGTCGCAGACTGAGTCTGCTTTGCTAGCAGGTGCTAGTGGAAGCCTCACTTCGATTTGAAGTGAGGGGTGGACGTAGGCAGACTGGAGGTCTGACCGAACCACCTTAAAAACCTCTGGGTACTCGTGTGATTATCTGTGGTGATTTTGTGGTGTGCCTTCTATCCACTAGAGCTATTGTCCGCACTGCGTTTTTGTGGGTTCAACTCCGAGATTGCTTGTTTTAAGTGAATCATTCTTCAGTAATTTTTTAATCGGTTGAAAACAGTGATCTATTCATCCCCTCCCCTTCTAGATCACTTCATATTTCTTGTATCACTTGGTATCAGTGCGGGTATTTCCCAATATGTGGTCCAACAGCCAGGGAAACGGATCAGCTGGTCCTCGCAGCTACATTGCTGAAGGGCAGTCAATCACCCGTCCCCCTTTCTTCGATGGTAATAACTATTTCTTTTGGAAGAACAGGATGGAAGTCTTCATCAGGGCTCAAAGCCACAAGCTCTGGAGAGTAATTACAGATGGTCCGTACCAACTTCCACCGAACGAAGACATATGGACAGAGGAACAGGTTAAACTCTCTGCACTGAATTGGACAGCTCTTAGCATCATACAGTGCGCCATCCACCCGGAAGAGTACTTGAGGATTTCAGCGTGCAAGACTGCAAAGAAAATGTGGGATGAATTGCAGTTAATTTATGAGGGCACATCTCAAGTGAAAGCTACCAAGATCAATATGCTTACAACTCAGTATGAGTTGTTTAAGATGAAGCCAGAGGAGTCGATCACAGAAATGTATGCTAGATTGTCTGTGATCATCAATAGTCTGAGAGGATTTGGAAAGGAGATTCAGCAAGAAGACATTGTCAGGAAGATCTTTAGGTCCCTAACTCCCATCTGGGATACTAAGGTGACCGTCATAGAGGAATCTAGAGATTTATCCACCATGTCAGTAACCCAGCTGATTGGGTCTCTCATGACCCATGAAATGAACTTCAGACAAGGGAATGATGGACATGACAGAAAGGGAAAGAATGTTGCTCTGAAAGTCTCACGACATACTAAGAAGAGCAGCAGCAGTGGTGGTAGCAGTGAAGACTCTGACGGATTCTCAGACCTGGACAAGGGCGAGCAGGCCATGCTCACCAGGCAATTCAGAAAGTTCTTAAGAACTAAAGGGAAATTCTACAGGAGAAAGAGATTTAATGCTGCAAGGAAGTCTCCTGAACGAGAACTTGAGAAGAACCGGTTTGTTAAGAAAGTTACATGCTACCATTGTCAGAAACCTGGTCACATGAAAAGTGAATGTCCAGAGCTGCAAGCTAAGGCTCCCGGATACCAGAAGAAGATGGTGCACAAGAAGAAGAAAGCTATGTTGTGCACATGGAGCGACGA
Source organism: Amorphophallus konjac (assembly GCA_022559845.1). NCBI lineage: Eukaryota > Viridiplantae > Streptophyta > Magnoliopsida > Alismatales > Araceae > Amorphophallus > Amorphophallus konjac. Next base: position 265,266,675 of record CM040123.1, read on the forward strand.
GGAGGAGGATCCAGAAGCCACCTCGTCCAGTGAAGGTGAAGAGAAGACTTGCCTCATGGCCAACCATGAGGAAGAGGTAACGAACTTATTTGAGAATTTTACTTTGGATGATTGGGAGGACGCCTATGGCAACCTGTTAGCTAAATATAATTTTCTAACCAAGGAGCACAGAATGCTTAAACGAAAGTTTCACTCTGTTTCTGAGGAACACTCTATTGCTGTTACGGACAACATGAAAACCAAGGAGATGACCATTGAGCTAGATCAGGCTAGAAGTGAGATCGAGAAGTTTAGAATGGAAAGAGAGGAAAATCTTGCTAGGATGAATGAGCTGAAGAGTAAAACTGAAGAGAGTAAAAAGGAGTTTAGACTGATTGCAAAAAAATATGAGGCGGTTAGAAAAGTTAATCAGGAACTCCAGGACCAATGTAATAAACTTCAGAAGGAGATTGAGGACAAAGGAAAAATGCTAGAAAAATTTACAGAGGGGAGAAACAATCTGGATGCCCTTCTGGGGTCGAGGGTAAACTTCAATAGGGAGGGATTAGGATACAATCCCACAACTAAAAAACCCTTTGAATTCAAAACTGTCACGTTCTGCCCCGCCAAGGGCAAAGAAAAACTGGAAACCCCATCCAGTTCCAAATCTGCCTCTACATTGAAGGTTTCGACCAGCAAATCTATTCAATCCACTGGTCAGCAGGCTAAGTCAGGAAATCCTGAGACTAGAACTGTTCCTGTGCAACAGTTGTGGAACAAAGGTTTTCACATGACCATTCCTATTGATGTCACTAGAAAGGTGAACAGCTTTGCTGAGAAAGTTCAGCATGCTAGTTATCAAGGAAAGCATGCAAACATGCACCACCTTCAGTACAATTTTCATTTGAACAAAGATGGTTACATGAATTATGCTCAGCACACACGTGTTTCCTCTAAGAGGCCAAACAATAATTTTTCTGCTTGGAAACAGCATAATTTTAATAGGAATAGGCTCATTCAACACCCACTGAGAAATGCCAAGAAGGAAGAATCAATCTACATGAAATCACTGAAAAGAACAGTAAAACAAATGTGGATTCCTAAGTGTGATTTGGATAAATTGAAAACTATCTTTGGACCCAATTTGAATTGGGTCCCATATTACTGTGTCTGAACTCTCGCAGGTTAGCCTGGCAGCCGAGCATAACAAGTGGTATCTTGACAGCGGCTGTAGCAGGCACATGACAGGAGACCGGTCCAAATTTAGCAAACTGAAAATGAAGTTTGGGGGCCTGGTCAAATTCGGTGGAAATAACAGAGGAAGAATAATTGGAATTGGTACAGTTGGTAAGTCCTCTACTAACTCCATTGAAGATGTGTATCTTGTAGAAGGACTTCAGCACAACTTGATAAGTATAAGTCAACTCTGCGACAAAGGACACAAGGTACTCTTTGACCACAATTCCTGCACTATTTTTGAGCTGAATTCTGATAACGTCATGTTCAAAGGTCATAGAGTAAACAACGTATACATCGTAGACCTGGATGATAATCATGAAACTAACTTGTGTATGTCTGCTAACTCTGAACAGGTTGCTTTTGACTGGCATAGGCTTCTAGGCCATGCCAGTTTGTCTACAATGAATAAACTGTCTAAGCATAACCTAGTTAGAGGTTTGCCCATAATAAGATTTCAGTTAGGGTCCAAGCTATGTGATGCTTGTGCACAAGGTAAACAGACTCGTGCAGTTTTTAAGTTGAGAACTGAGAGTCTTTCATGTAAACCGCTGCAGCATTTGCACATGGATCTCTTTGGTCCTACTCGCATACAAAGTTTGTCAGGTAAGAGATATGAATTAGTCATAGTTGATGACTTCACTAGATTTTCTTGGTTGTTTTGTTTAGCAAATAAAAATGATGCTTTTGGTCACTTTGAAGAACTGTTCAATAAAATCAAACTGCAAGGTGAACATAATATCATTACAATTCAGTCTGACCATGGAGGAGAGTTTGAGAACTCTTCATTTTCTGAATTTTGCTCAAGAGAGGGAGTGACTCACAAATTCTCTTCTCCCAGGACACCGGAGCAAAACGGAATTGTTGAGAGAAGAAACAGGTCAATCATTGAAGTGGTCAGGACTATGCTGATTGAGAGTGGACTTCCAAGGAGATTTTGGGCTGAAGCTGCGAATACTGCATGCTACATTCTAAACCGAGCCTTGGTAAGACCTACTCATAGGAAAACTCCTTATGAACTTCTCAAGGGTAAGCAGCTAAACATTTCTTACTTTAAAGTTTTTGGCTCCAAATGTTTTATTCACAATAATGGTAAGGATGGTTTGGACAAATTTGAAGCTAGAAGCTCTCCTGGAATTTTTCTCGGATATTCAGAAACCTCAAGGGCCTACAGAGTTTTCAATAAAGATGATCAAACTGTTGAAGAAACACCGCATGTAGTGTTTGATGAAAATGATTTCTCTAACAAAGTGATGAATGATGACAGGGAGCCATCTAATAAGGGAGATTTCTTGGAGAGAATTAAAGAAGAAGAGATGCAGCCAGCTGCTCAACCAGAAAACTCACAGCAAGAAGGAGCAGCTGAGGTAGGTGAACCCTCAGGTGAGATAATATTTCACAAAGACCACCCTAGTGAAAATGTCATAGGCAATTTGCATGATCCTCCTAGGACAAGGTCTCATTTTAGAATTGTCCAAGAACAGGACTTAGCTGCATTGGTATCTCAGGTGGAACCCAAATCTGTGGAAGAAGCCTTAAGACATGATTCTTGGGTATCCGCCATGTGTGAATAATTAAATCAATTTGAGAAAAATATTGCATGGGAACTAGTTCCCAGACCTGATAACACTCATGTTATTGGCACTAAATGGGTTTTCAAGAATAAAGTTGATGAGAATGGAGCTATTTCTAGAAACAAAGCAAGACTTGTAGCTCAAGGCTACAGTCAGGAATTTGGTGTGGATTTTGATGAATCCTATGCCCCAGTGGCTAGGATGGAAGCTATACGAATTCTGCTTGCATTTGCATGCTTTAGGAACATTTGGCTGCAGCAGATGGATGTCAAAAGCGCATTCTTAAATGGGGTATTGAAGGAAGAGATATATGTTGAACAACCTCCAGGATTTAATTTCTCTGTTCAGCCTAACATGATTTTTAGGTTGAATAAAGCCCTCTATGGATTGAAGCAGGCTCCCCGAGCCTGGTATGAGAGACTTTCTGAATTCCTTTTGAGCAAGGGCTACACTCGAGGTAAGGTTGACCAAACCATCTTCACCAAAAATCTCGGAAAGAATTTAATAGTGGTTCAGGTATATGTTGATGATATCATCTTCGGATCTAACAATTCAAAATTGTGTAAAGAATTTTCTGAATCTATGTCTCATGAATTTGAAATGAGTTTAGTTGGCGAACTAAAGTATTTTCTTGGGCTGCAGGTCAAACAAATGGAGGATGGTTGTTTCATAAATCAAACCAAGTATACTCTGGAGATGCTGAAAAGGTTTGAAATTGTTGTGACCCCTCTATGTTGATGATGTTGACACTTGCTCTATTCTTTGGCAACACCATTGTTTTGATTGATTGGCAACTGAGTTTGATTTGATGAAATTGCTCCATCAGATTGAGTATATGTTCTTTGCTTATAATACACTGCTGTCTGCAATTCTTACTATCATAAGTCCACACACTGCATCTCAATTAAATAGATTAAGTGTGCACAACGTCAACGCATCATGGTACAGCGTCAACGCATAAGTCCACACACTGCATCTCAATTAAATTGATTAAGTGTGCACAGCGTCAACGCATCATGTTACAGCGTCAACGCATAAGTCCACACACTACATCTCAATTAAATTGATTATGTGTGCACAGCGTCAACGCATCATGTTACAGCGTCAACGCACCGTTGGCTTTGAACCTCAGAGTCTGTACATCCGAATTGCCCTTGATCTGGTGAAATGTATACACTCATTCACTATAGCCTTCACACATTAAAGTCCATACATTCATCAATTACTTTTCACTCAAGGCAAAGTCTATACACTGGGGTCTTTTCCCTACGTGTCTTAGGCGAAGTCTGAACATTCGATTCTGAAGCCTGAAGTCTATACAGTCCAGCCTAGTCCTACGATCAAGGCTTTAGTTACACTCAACTCTATACATTGGCTTCGCTTCATGAAGTCTGTACATCGCTTCATGTCCCCAAAGTTTACACATCAACAGTGATCTTTGAAGTCTGTACACCGCTTCAGGAGCTTCAAGTCCACACATCGCTCAAAGTCTGTACAGAGTCCAGCGTCTCAGTTAGCGTCTCATGCACTTGAGCAAAGTCTGTACATCCACAGTGTTACTCAAAGTCTATACATTAATCTTCTAATCTAAAGTCTATACACTGAAGTCTTCACATTTGCTTGCATAACATGAAGTCCATAAGTGGGCAAAGTCTGTACACTGTCCATGCTTCATGCAGCGTCAACTCATCCTTCATGCAACGTCAACTCCTCAAGTATATATAATGCTTTCCTTCGCATGAAGCCTTTAAGTACATTATGTCTATACAATGCCACTAGGATTTAAAGTCTATACAGCCGTTACCTCCCTTGTTGAAGTCAACACTTTGGGCAAGTCTGTACGTTGCATTCTGCCTTTACAAGTCTATACAACGATGTATATACAATGCAATGTACATACTTAAATCTTATGTCTTTATTCTTGTTGCTGAAGGGACAGGGTCAACGCCTGGAGCTTAAAGCGTCCACGCATCAGTAGACGAAGCTTTCACGATGTCTTCTATTGCGTCAACGCCACATGAAAGCAGCGTCGACGCAGCAGTTGAAGAAGCATTCATCTTCACAGGCCATTCCACTGCGTCAACGCCACAAGCAAGCAGCGTCGACGCAGCAGCTAAAGAAATGAGGCTAATGGCTACTGGAATGCCTAACTACGTTAACGCCATTGGGTGAAAGCGTCGACGCAGCAAGTCAGATTGATGACTTTGAGCACGTGAATGGAGAACTCTATACATCGGACTGAAGAAGCTAATGAGGGGCACGTGATCCCAGGTACCTGGCTCGTGATCCGAAAAGGACAAGGTATCCAGATGAGGACACGTGTACTGACACTCCATTGCATGCTGCCACGTGGTCCAAATTGCTGGGCGGGAAACGTGGAGAGCACACGCCTGCTGCTGTTGCTTCTATATATACAAGCTTTCTTCCACAGAAGAAAGTTGATCGAAAGAAAAGAAGAGAAAGTCTATACATCAGTGAGGTTTCGATCCATAGAGAGAAAAGAGAGAAGAAGAAGATACAAAGAAGAAGAAGAAGAAATAGAGAAGAAGGAGAAAAAGAGAGAGGAAGAGATTGAGAGAGAGTGAGGTGAGAGAGAGCTGATCGAGAGTGAGAGTGAGAGTGTTTGTATCTCAGTCTCGTGGTTCAAAACCAGAGCTGAGCTTTGCTCTTTAAGAGCTACATTGCTTTTGAGTTTTTATTTTTCGTTTTGATTCTGTCTTTCATTTCCGAATGCTATTTCTTCAAGCTGTGTGTCAGCGGTCTTGCAGTGGTGGTCTCCACTGGACGGGTTAAGCTGTATTTCCCCAGCGGTTGCAGAGGATTAGATCCTCTGGTCGGCAAGCTGTAGTGCCCAGCGAAGCTGTGTATCAGCGGGTTGTTTGGCCAAGCTGTAAAGCCCAGCGGACGCAAGCTGTGCTGCGTAGCAGGAAGCCATACTCGGTTGAGTGTGGGGTGGACGTAGGTCGTTGACCGAACCACCTAAAAATTGTGTGTGCAGTGTGTTTGTGTTTTTGTGTGATCTGTGTGCGATGGGAATTTCTTGCTTAGCTTGTTTGACTGCATCGCTTATGCTCATGTCTAGCTTTCTACCTTTTGCTTAGCATTTTTCATTTAGCTTTATTGATGCTTGCCTAAATTCTGCTCTAGAACTTACAGTAGTTTTAAATTAGGCAAGTTGATCTATTCACCCCCCTCTAGATCCACACTTAGTGGAGATAGACTGCGTCCATCTAACCCAACACTTGGTATCAGAGCCTAACTCTTCTGCAGGGACTCATCGCCCGAAGAGAATAGGCAGAGATGGATGCTCGAGGGATGACTGCCGAAGGTCACTCAACAACGAAGCCCCCATTCTTTGATGGATCAAACTATGCATACTGGAAGAATCGTATGCAAGTGTTCCTCAGGGCTAAGGATTACGAGATTTGGAAGATTGTCAGCAAGGGACCTTATGAGCTGTCCCCGAATGAAGATGTATGGACCAAGGAGGAGATCAGAAGGTCCACGCTAAATTGGAGTGCTATTAATGCTATCCAGTGCGCTCTGCATCCTACAGAATTCTCCCGTGTGTCTGCTTGCAAATCAGCTAAGGAAATGTGGGATGCGCTGGAAGTAATTCATGAAGGTACATCTCAAGTAAGAGAGCAGAAGGCCAATCTTCTTGTATCTGAGTATGAAGCCTTCAAGATGAAGCAGAACGAGTCCATTAGCGAAATGTACGCTCGGTTGACTGTAATAACCAATGGCCTCAGAGGTTTTGGGAAACCTCAGGCAGAGTATGATGTAGTGAGGAAAATTATGCGCTCCCTGACTACCAATTGGCACACCAAAGCAACAGTGATGGAGGAGTCAAGGGACTTGCGTAATACTAAAGCTGATGAGCTGATTGGCTCACTAATGGCATATGAGATAAACATGCCAAGGACAGATGAAGCCGAGAGGAAGAAGAAGCCGATAGCGCTGAAGGCTAGTTCCAGCAAATCAACAAGATCCAGCTCCAGCAGCTCTTCATCATCAGAAGAAAACCTAAATGAAGAGGAAGATGTGACTCGATCTGAGATAGCCATGATGACTAGAGAGTTCAGGCGATTTCTCAGAAAGGGAGCAGGAAGGTTCGGTCAAGAGAAATACAGTGGTGACCGAAAGAATAAAAGGTATAAATCTAAACCTGCAAAGAAAAATGAAGCTAATGTTTGTTATCAATGCAGGAAACCAGGGCATCTGAAAATTGACTGTCCAGATAATCAGAAACATAAGGACAGGTCAAAGAAGAAAACCAAGAAGGGAAGAGCTATGATCACCACATGGAGTGATGAAGATGAAGGCTCTTTCAGCAGCAGCTCAGATAGTGAAGCCGAATCTGAACAACCCATTTGCCTTATGGCAACAAGCTCCGAAGATAGAGAGGAGGATACAGATGAGGTAATCACTAGATTTGAAAACTTCACAATTGCTGATTGGGTAGATGCTTATCATGACATAGCTGATAGAGCTGATGATATTAGAAAAGAGAATAGGCATCTTAGAAGAAAAATCAATTCCATGCAAAATGATAAAACACTAACTGATAAAATTGCATGTTTGGAATCTGAGATTGATGAATTGAAACTCACATGCTCTGAAGAAGATGAAATCAAAAATGAGTTAAAAGCTTCTAAGGAAGAGAATCTAAGACTTGAAAATGAAATTGATGAATGGAAGCTGAAGATTCAGAAATGTGAAAGTGAAGTCAAAATTATCTCTGAAAAATATGAAGCTGTCCTCAATGTCAACAATGAGCTGAAAAAGGCTATTGATGAACTTCAGAAAGACAATGAAGATAAAATGAAAACCATTGAGAAAATGACCCAAGGAACAGATAACTTAAATGCTTTGTTAGGGTCAAAGGTTAATTTCAGAAAAGAGGGCCTAGGTTTTAATTCTAGTGCAACAAAAACATTCGGAATGAAAATAATTTCATTTGTTGCTCAAAAGGAAAAGGGACCTCTAATTAGCATGAACTCAATAAATTTGATGAACAAAACTGCTAATCTGAAAAAGCCCAGTGCTGAGGAGAAGGGCAAACGAAAGGTTAATGAGCCTAGTAGAGCTAGCACATCTAAGCAGAATCCTAGGGCTCAGACTCAGGTTAGGGGTCAACCTACACAGTCTGGTAAACCCCAGGTCAAGGTAACCAAGTCTTCACCAACACCTCCACCTCTGAAGAAGACCCAATATAAATCTGTGTATAGGTCAGCAGGGTCCAAAGTACAGGGGAGACAAAGTGCTGCTAGGAGTCAACCCAATTATTTTTATCAACCCAGAGCTCAGACCCACTACAATGCACACCAGGGTGCTAAATATCAAAGACCTCACAGTAGAAATTGGGTCAATGGGTATGGTTACTGGACATCTAGAAATCAATATTTTCATAGCCAGCCCAGGAACTACTATGGCCAAAATTTTGTGAACACACCCTGGCCAAGGCACTGGCACAGAAATAACAATACTGTCAATAATCATGCTACTGCCAATAAGAAAAAGAACAACAGAAGAAAATCTGTAGGATCCACTGAACAAAACACATTTAAACAAATGTGGATTCTGAAACATTTGCTTTCCTGTTTTGCTTCTAGTTCATTTACATTGGAGCCCAATCAGTCTTGGGTTCCAAACTTCTCTACCTAATTGTGTATGCAGGTATGCCTGGCAGCCAAGAACAACTTGTGGTACATGGATAGCAGCTGCTCCAGGCATATGACAGGAGATAAGGCCAAATTTTGCATACTGACTGAGAAAGTAGAAGGCCTTGTCACCTTTGGAAGTAACACAAAGGGTAGGATTATCGGATCAGGTAAGGTAGGTAAGTGTTCTACTTGCTGCATTGATGATGTTATGCTGGTTGAAGGGTTAGCCTATAATCTACTTAGCATTAGCCAGTTATGTGATAAAGGTTACAATGTTTTATTCAATTCTCAATGCTGCAAGGTTTTTGAACCTGATTCTGATATTGTCAAATTTTCTGGAAAAAGAATAAATAATACTTACATGATAAATTTAGATGAAATTCAACACACTAACCTTTGCCTTACTGCCAGTAGAGAAGACATAGCATTTTTATGGCATCGTAGGTTAGGTCATGCTAGCTACACTGTTTTGTACAAATTAAATAAGCATGGCATGGTTAGAGGACTTCCTGAAGTCTCATTCAAGAAAGAAAACAAAATTTGTGATGCATGCACTCAATCAAAGATAACTAGAAAGTCATTTAAGTCTAGAACTGAAAATATGTCTTCCAAACCCTATGAGCTGATACATATGGACCTTTTTGGGCCAACTAGATCTGTCAGCCTATCAGGGAAGAGGTATGGGTTTGTCATGGTAGATGACTTTTCTAGGTATACTTGGGTTTATTTCTTATCTAATAAGAGTGATGCTTTCTCAGAATTTCAGGAGTTCTATGTTAAAACAAATCAGAAAATTGAAAACATTTTGTCTGATCATGGAGGTGAGTTTGAAAACTCACAATTTGATGAATTCTGTAGGTCGAATGGAATCAACCACAGGTACTCCTCTCCAAGGACACCTGACCAGAATGGAGTTGTGGAAAGAAGGAACAGAACCCTAGTGGAAATGGGTCGTACACTTCTTGTCGAAGGTGGTCTACCAAGGAAGTTTTGGGCTGAAGCAGTGAACACTGCCTGTTATGTAATTAACAGAGCAATTTTAAGACCTTCTACCCAGCAAACACCATATGAGATATTAAAAGGTAAGAAACTTTCTATTGCTCACTTCAAGGTTTTTGGTTGTAAATGTTTCATTCACATAAATGATAAAAAGGACCTTGATAAATTTGAACCTAAAGGAGAACCAGGAATTTTTCTTGGTTATTCTGAAAACACCCGAGCATACAGAGTGTACAATCTGAACTCTAAAACTGTTGAAGAATCTCCACACATAATTTTTGATGAATCTTTGGCAAATTCTAATGCTGGTAAATGCATGAATGAAACCAATGGTGAAATCCTGAAGGAAGGAGATCCTGCAGACAAATCCGAGGATGAAGAAGAACATAAAGAGCTTAATGAAGAGGAGCCTACAGTTCAGGGGGAGGTAAATCAAGTTCATGATACTCCAATTACAAATATTAGATATCTCAAGGATCATCCTGTAGATAATGTTATTGGAAATCTGCATGACCCCCCTAGGACTAGAGGCCACTTAAGAATTCAACATGAACTGAATGCGTATGCTTTTGTATCAAACATAGAACCCAAGTCCATTGACTGTGCTCTCCAAGATGTGCATTGGATTAATGCCATGCATGAGAAGCTCAATCAGTTTGACAGGAATAAGGTGTGGCATTTGGTTCCACCTCCTGATCATGAAACAGTCATAGGGACTAAATGGGTATTTAGAAACAAAACTGATGAAGCGGGGAATGTTACTAAAAATAAAGCCAAACTTGTAGCTCAGGGGTACAATCAGGAATTTGGAATATACTTTGAAGAGTCTTTTGCCCCTGTAGCTAGATTAGAAGCAATAAGAATTTTATTGGCTTATGCATGTTCCCTAGGAATAAACCTTCAGCAGATGGATGTGAAATCTACTTTTCTAAATGGGGAAATTAATGAGGATGTATATGTGAGACAGCCTCCTGGGTTTGAATGTTTAGATTTCCCTAATCATGTTTACAAGCTCAATAAAGCTCTCTATGGGTTAAAGCAAGCTCCTAGAGCTTGGTATGACAGGTTGAGCAAATTTCTCACCGACAAGAACTTCACAAGAGGTATAGTGGATCAAACATTGTTTACCAAGGTAAGCCATCCAGATATTCTTATCATTCAGATTTATGCGGATGACATTGTGTTTGGGTCAACTAACCCCAAATTGTGTGAGGAATTCTCTCAAATAATGACTGATGAATTTGAAATGAGCTCAATGGGTGAGCTCAAACTATTTCTTGGACTGCAGGTTACACAAACAGAAGATGGCATCTTCATCTCTCAGTCCAAGTATGTAAAGAACTTATTGAAGAAGTACAAAATGGACAACCTCAAGGAAATAGCTACTCCAATGGGTACATCAACCAGTTTGGATGAAGACTCTAAAGGTAAACCTGTGGACCAAAGGCTATACAGAGGTATGATCGGATCTCTTCTCTATCTTACAGCATCTAGGCCTGATATACAATTTGCTGTGTGTTTATGCTCTAGATTTCACGCCAGTCCTAAAGAAAATCACTTTAAGGCTGTGAAAAGAATTTTTAGGTATTTACTAGGCACCCAAGAACTAGGTCTCTGGTATCCTGCTAAGTGTGAGTTAGAGCTTCTAGCCTACACTGGTGCAGACTATGCTGGCTGTCGAGTAGATAGAAAAAGCACCAGTGGCTACTGTCAATTTCTTGGTGGCTGTCTAGTGTCTTGGGCATCTAAGAAGCAACACACTGTAGCATTATCCACAGCTGAAGCTGAGTATGTTGCAGCATGCAATTGTGCAGCCCAAGTACTTTGGATTAAGCACCAACTGGCTGATTATCAGATAAATCTGGGATGCATTTCACTTTTATGTGATAATACTAGTGCTATTTGCCTTGCTAAAAATCTTGTTCACCATTCTAGGACTAAGCATATAGAGATAAAACATCATTTTCTTAGAGATGCTGTAAATAAAAAGGAGATTGAAATGAACTTCATAGAAACTGAAAAACAAATTGCTGATATTTTTACTAAGCCTCTTGGGAATGAAAATTTTAAGTTTCTTAGAAGAGAACTTGGCTTATGTAAATTTCAGCATGATGAATGATTGTTTAATTGCTGTGAATAAAATCTCTGATGTGGACTTGCTTTTGATTGCTTAGATAAATCAAGTGGATGTGAATGTGGATGTAGAACTGTCCTGCATTGCATATATTCAGGGGAGCTTGTTGTGTCTTTGCATGTCTTTGCATATCATTCATTCATGACCTATGCATAAGCTCTCTCTCAATTAATTCTTGCCATGCTGCATGCATATAGACAGGGGGAGTATTGCTAAGAAAATCAGAGTGGTTTCAACTTTCTTGAAGTCATTCAACCTTTAACTCTGAATACTTGTCTCTGACATTATGGCAATCTGTTGGTCAGTTCTGATTTCTAAGCAGTAGAAAATGGACTTCTTCATTTATAAGAATTTGAATTGTTCAAAGACTGATGTAATGGTTTAAATCTTATAATGGTTGGAGTTTAAAGATTGCAATCAGTATATAAGTAAGTTGAAAATTGATAAAACTCTCAACCTCTTTCTTATTTCATGTCAGACAAAGCTATTCATATTTGAAATCTGAAAACTCATCTGAAATCATGTCGGAGAGATTAAGTATGTGTATTGTTCTTAAACAAGTCATTCTGAAACATAAAAAGGACAGCTAAGAAAGATACTGAAAAACATTAAGAATCATTGAAAATATATATGTTGGCAGAGCAATGACTGGTAATCACTGAGAAACTGAGTGATCCATCAAAGAAGTGGACAACACTCATGTCATGAAGTGTATCAGCTATCTCTGTTTAAAATGTTCAAAACAGCATGCTGGTTTCACTAAGTACTTGGGGGTAACTGGCGTCTGATAAACGTGTACCCTCACACAAAAAGGTGTAACTCAGCTCTGTTAAATTTGATCATAGGTAGAATGGTCCATCTTGTTGAGTATCTAGGGGTATTGGCGTCTTATAAACGTATACCCTTACGAAGAAAGACTTATGGTACCTGAATGCTCAAAATGATCTAATACTGATAATGCTGCTCCTTTAAAAGAAAAGTTCATGAGTGTCAATTTGTTTAGTTTCAATGCATGACTTGATTTCTCTAAATATTTTTATGAGACTATGAAAGTAAGATATTACGAAACTGAATCTTTCATGCAAATATGATTCTGGTTTTTATTTTATCATGCACAGTGAACTTATCTATTGTTTGTAGTGCATGACCTCCAAATTTTATCATCTTTAAACCAGAACTCTTTCTGACAGCAGTTTCTAATTTCATATGACTGAAGACTCTTTGCATTAGAATGCTTATTCATGAACTACCTGTTCAGAATGCCAGTCAGTTCTTCTGTTGATTCCTCCATTGTATTTAATTTTTCCTCCTCTTTGTTGATGGCAAAGGGGGAGAATATTGTCTAGGGGATGTCTAGTGGGAGAATACATATCTGTCTGAATTCTAAAGTCATTTCTGAATTAATTCCAAGGGAGAGTTTGAGGCAGTGAGTTGCATGCATTCATAGCATCTGCATGTCAATCTGCATAACACATCATGTCTTTCATCAAACATATATATCTATGACAGGTTGTTGCTACTCTACTTCATATGGGGTTGCCATCATCAAAAAGGGGGAGATTGTTGTGACCCCTCTATGTTGATGATGTTGACACTTGCTCTATTCTTTGGCAACACCATTGTTTTGATTGATTGGCAACTGAGTTTGATTTGATGAAATTGCTCCATCAGATTGACTATGTGTTCTTTGCTTTTAATACACTATTGTCTGCAATTCTTACTGTCATAAGTCCACACACTGCATCTCAATTAAATTGATTAAGTGTGCACAGCGTCAACGCATCATGTTACAGCGTCAACGCATAAGTCCACACACTGCATCTCAATTAAATTGATTAAGTGTGCACAGCGTCAACGCATCATGTTACAGCGTCAACGCATAAGTCCACACACTACATCTCAATTAAATTGATTATGTGTGCACAGCGTCAACGCATCATGTTACAGCGTCAACGCACCGTTGGCTTTGAACCTCATAGTCTGTACATCCGAATTGCCCTTGATCTGGTGAAATGTATACACTCATTCACTGTAGCCTTCACACATTAAAGTCCATACATTCATCAATTACTTTTCACTCAAGGCAAAGTCTATACACTGGGGTCTTTTCCCTACGTGTCTTAGGCGAAGTCTGAACATTCGATTCTGAAGCCTGAAGTCTATACAGTCCAGCCTAGTCCTACGATCAAGGCTTTAGTTACACTCAACTCTATACATTGGCTTCGCTTCATGAAGTCTGTACATCGCTTCATGTCCCCAAAGTTTGCACATCAACAGTGATCTTTGAAGTCTGTACACTGCTTCAGGAGCTTCAAGTCCACACATCGCTCAAAGTCTGTACAGAGTCCAGCGTCTCAGTTAGCGTCTCATGCACTTGAGCAAAGTCTGTACATCCACAGTGTTACTCAAAGTCTATACATTAATCTTCTAATCTAAAGTCTATACACTGAAGTCTTCACATTCGCTTGCATAACATGAAGTCCATAAGTGGGCAAAGTCTGTACACTGTCCATGCTTCATGCAGCGTCAACTCATCCTTCATGCAGCGTCAACTCCTCAAGTATATATAATGCTTTCCTTCGCATGAAGCCTTTAAGTGCATTATGTCTATACAATGCCACTAGGATTTAAAGTCTATACAGCCGTTGCCTCCCTTGTTGAAGTCAACACTTTGGGTAAGTCTGTATGTTACATTCTGCCTTTACAAGTCTATACAACGATGTATATACAATGCAATGTACATACTTAAATCTTATGTCTTTATTCTTGTTGCTGAAGGGACAGGGTCGACGCCTGGAGCTTAAAGCGTCCACGCATCAGTAGACGAAGCTTTCACGATGTCTTCTATTGAGTTAATGCCACATGAAAGCAGCGTCGACGCAGCAGTTGAAGAAGCATTCATCTTCACAGGCCATTCCACTGCGTCAACGCCACAAGCAAGCAGCGTCGACGCAGCAGCTAAAGAAACGAGGCTAATGGCTACTGGAATGCCTCACTGCGTTAACGCCATTGGGTGAAAGCGTCGACGCAGCAAGTCAGATTGATGACTTTGAGCACGTGAACGGAGAACTCTATACATCGGACTGAAGAAGCTAATGAGGGGCACGTGATCCCAGGTACCTGGCTCGTGATCCGAAAAGGACAAGGTATCCAGATGAGGACACGTGTACTGACACTCCATTGCATGCTGCCACATGGTCCAAATTGCTGGGCGGGAAACGTGGAGAGCACACGCCTGCTGCTGTTGCTGCTATATATACAAGCTTTCTTCCACAGAAGAAAGTTGATCGAAAGAAAAGAAGAGAAAGTCTATACAGTAGTGAGGTTTCGATCCACAGAGAGAAAAGAGAGAAGAAGAAGATACAGAGAAGAAGAAGAAGAAATAGAGAAGAAGGAGAAAAAGAGAGAGGAAGAGATTGAGAGAGAGTGAGGTGAGAGAGAGCTGATCGAGAGTGAGAGTGAGAGTGTTTGTATCTCAGTCTCGTGGTTCAAAACCAGAGCTGAGCTTTGCTCTTTAAGAGCTACATTGCTTTTGGGTTTTTATTTTTCGTTTTGATTCTGTCTTTCATTTCCGAATGCTATTTCTTCAAGCTGTGTGTCAGCGGTCTTGCAGTGGTGGTCTCCACTGGACGGGTTAAGCTGTATTTCCCCAGCGGTTGCAGAGGATCAGATCCTCTGGTCGGCAAGCTGTAGTGCCCAGCGAAGCTGTGTATCAGCGGGTTGTTTGGCCAAGCTGTAAAGCCCAGCGGACGCAAGCTGTGCTACGCAGCAGGAAGCCATACTCGGTTGAGTGTGGGGTGGACGTAGGTCGTTGACCGAACCACCTAAAAATTGTGTGTGCAGTGTGTTTGTGTTTTTGTGTGATCTGTGTGCGATGGGAATTTCTTGCTTAGCTTGTTTGACTGCATCGCTTATGCTCATGTCTAGCTTTCTACCTTTTGCTTAGCATTTTTCATTTAGCTTTATTGATACTTGCCTAAATTCCGCTCTAGAACTTACAATAGTTTTAAATTAGGCAAGTTGATCTATTCACCCCCCTCTAGATCCACACTTAGTGGAGATAGACTGCGTCCATCTAACCCAACAGGAATGACCAACCTCAAGACTATCTCAACACCCATGGGCACCAACTCCTCACTAGATTCAGACGAAAAAGGTAAAGAGGTGGATGCTAAATTATATAGAGGTATGATCGGTTCACTCCTCTACTTAAAAGCATCCAGGCCTGACATTCAATTTAGTGTAGGGATGTGTGCCAGATACCAGTCTAGGCCTACTGAATTGCATTTGGCAGTTGTAAAAAGAATCTTTAGATACTTATCTGCTACCCATGATCTAGGTCTTTGGTATCCTGCATCATGTAGTTTAGATCTCATTGCATATACATATGCAGATTATGCAGGATGTAAATTGGACAGGAAAAGTACTAGTGGTCACTGCGAATTTTTAGGAGGGTGCCTAGTCTCTTGGGGATCCAAGAAGCAACACTCTATGGCTCTTTCTACTGCTGAAGCTGAGTATGTGGCAGTAGGGAGCTGTGGCACACAGGTTATATGTATAAAACACCAGCTTCTGGATTACTCAGTTGAGCTAGGTTGCACTTCCATCTTTTGTGATAATACTAGTGCAATAAACATTGCAAAGAATCATGTACTTCATTCTCGAACTAAACACATCGAAATCAGGCATCATTTTATTCGAGATGAAGTAGCTAGGAAGACCTTTGAGTTGATCCATGTTGGCACTAACTCACAAATTATAGATATTTTCACTAAGCCACTGGATACTGAAAAATTTAGCACATTGCGCAGAGAATTAGGTATTTACAGAATTTCATGATTGAATAATTGATCTCTGAATAATCTGTCATGTGCTCTTATGCTTATATATGCTCATTGTCTGTTGCTGAAAATAACCTCATTATGAGTGTTTGCTGATTCACTCGTACTGATTGATATCACTTTGTTTTTCTTTGAGGTGTTTCGAGGTATGTCTTGGTTAAGTCTGAGTTGGAGTCAAGGTCTCAGGGGGAGCTAGATTAATAATAGGAGTCATGCTCTTTTGGCCAAATCTGAACATACTTTGAACGGATTTTTGCTGACCCTATAAGAGAATCAGGTTGAGTAGGTGTATAAAAGAAATCTTTGGATGTTTTTATCTGATAAGACTGTTCATCTAATTTCTTGGTGGAATTTCAGCTGTTAGTCCCACTGAGATCAAAATCTGAATTCAAGAATATCTTCCTACACTGTAACTGACTTCTGATCTAGCCAGTACAGCATACCTACTTAGTCTGGTTAAGTCCGAAATGAGATATATAGTGTTTTTGTCTGGAAAAACTTTGGAGCTGGTGTATTGTTCTCAAACTGAATCAAGACTAATTTACAAGGTTTGAAGTGCAGTTTAATGAAAAATTCATGAAAGAAGTTTTTAACAACCTTGTTAACTGTTCATTGAGAAACTGGGACTTTCATCAATGAAGTGAAAGAATCCCATGTCATGAGATGGCAGTATAAATCAGGCTTAATTAGCTGTCTTCATCATATAGAGCAATGGTACATATCTGGTTAGTAACTGGGTTGTCTGGCCTCTGGTAAAGGTGTCACCTTAATGTCAACACCAGTTAGAATACTATCTCTGTCTTCTTGTCAGAAGGGGTAATGTGGTCTTGCCACCAAGTAACTGGGGATTCCTGCCTCTAAACAAGGTGTCTCCCTAATGTCAAAGGTGTACTTGACAGATTTATCTTTGATCTTGACCATCTTTGAAAATTTTTCTCTCTCTTGGTATCCAGATCCTGATCACTTGGCATTTAGGTCTTGGTTTGTTTGTTTTAATACCACAGATCTTTGTTTTCCTGACTTCCTTGCTTTATACTCTCTGAGTAAAGACTTACTCTGACCATACTAGTATCTTGTACCTTACTTGCTTAGAATCTGGTTTTGTGTATGAAGCGGATCTTCATTCACAATTTTGGACACAGTCTGACTAACTGATCTTCAAAATCCTCACATTAAATTAGTGGCTTTCTTAATTGCCTAAACATCTCAATAACTTTCCTTTATCAGCCATACTCTCTCTTGTTTTCTCTCCACTGTCAGCAATTTTCTTTTCATGATACCTTCCAACCTGCCCCTAGTTTTGATGATGTCAAAGGGGGAGAGAGTATCTTGCTTTATCTTGCTTGTGTTTTGCTGAGGGGGAGTTGTGTTTTGCTGAGGGGGAGCGAAAGATAAGTGCCTGTGTTATCTAGTTAGAGGAAAGTAGATGTTGTGTTCAGGGGGAGCTCTTGGGAGTCGTCAGAGGAGGCGAGTGTGTTGTGTGTGTCTGCATTTGCTTATCTTCGCATAATCTCACTGCACTTCATCTTTGATTATTTAATATAGTGTTGCCATCATCAAAAAGGGGGAGATTGTTGGATTTTTATGACTTCCCTAGTGTTTTGATGATGAGCAACACTATGTTAAATATTGTCTTTTTAATCAGATATCTTGCGTAATGTTATGCATTTGAAATTTCCATGATTAACAGGAAAACTGCTATGAGGTAGTACCTTGTATGTCCGTACTGTTGCTTTCTTACTTCGTGTTGTTTGTGTTTACTACACTTCATGTTGTCCGTTTTGAACGTCGTTATTTGTTCCATCGCGTGCTGAACACTGCAGCACCTCGTGCTGCTTTCTGTGCCAACTCGTGTCGCTCCATCTGTGTCACCCCTATGTCTTCGTGTCTTATGTTCTGGCCAAGTCTATACAGCCTCATCTTTACTTTCGTTCCAAGCCAAAGTCTACACATTCGTTTCCTTGGGCAAAGTCTATACATCGTGGCCTTGAACTCTCAGTCTGTACACTCTTTATTTCAAAGTCTGTACATTTTTGCCTTGAAGACCGTTCCAAGTCTATACATCCACTTGAATGCAAAGTCTACACATCGCCTGATATCATATGAAGGCTGTTCGTTGGAAGTGTCTATCTTGCTTTGTGACCACACTTCGTGTCGTCCTCGTCTTCGAGTCGTTTCGTAAGTTCGAGCAATTTTGTGTTCGAGTTGTTCCTTGTTTATGTCTTCGTGTTGTTTCTGTGTTTGTGTCTTCGTGTTATCTTTTGTGCTTGTGTCTTCGTGTTATTTTTGTGTTTGAGTCTTCATGTTATTTCTGTGTTTGTGTCTTAGTGTTGTTTTTATGACTTCGTATCGTTCTCTTTGTAGTGTTAGCTTTATTATTGTGTATCTCGTGTCGTTCTCTTTGTAGTGTTTGTTTTGTTACAGTGATACTTCGTGTCGTTCTCTTTTTACATCGTGCTGTTTTCATCTGACCTCGTGTCATTCTCTCTTTATTTCGTACTGTAGTAATCTTGTGTATCTCGTGTCGTTCTCAGTACAGTGTATCTCGTATTGCTATCACATATCTCATGCAGTTTTAGTTTTTGTGGCCCTGAGTTTTAATCGTTTTAATTCTTTGCAGGAGAAGAAGAAAAACAAAAAGAAGAAGGTGGTCCGAGGAAGAACATTCACCGGTGTCTGGGCTGCACGTGATCCGATACTAAAGGAATCAATGCTTTGAGGGCACGTGGCAAGAAGGTTCTGGATCGAGCGTGGGAAGCACACGCCTTGCATGCACCCTCCTGATCGCTTATAAAAGCACTGCCTCACCATCTACGAAAGGAGAGGAGCTCTAAGATTATAGAGAAGAAATTTGAGTGAGAGCAGAAGAGAAAGAGCCTCCCTGAGAAACTAGAGTGTTCCAGTTGAGAGAGAAGAGAGAGCAGAAGAGTGATCAGAAGATGGGTATTGACTTACGGATCAAATCCGAAGTCTGCTGCTCAGTTTGAGCTACATTGTTTCCAGTTTCTGAAATTTAGCTTCCTTCTTTCTTGTTTTCATTTTTATCTATTTTTCTTTCTTGATTGAAAGTTCTCTGTGTTACCTCCTGGTGTTCAGGGGAAGAGAGAGACGTGTTCTCTCTGGTTCACTTTCAACAGAGGTTGCAGTATTGTTCCCTCTCGTAGAAGAGGTGTTCCCTCTGGGCTTCAGAGGAAGAGAGACATTGGTCTCTGGTTCTAGTGACTGCAGATCACTAGTGTTCCCTCCGGTTGGAGGAAGAGGAAATTGTTTCTTGGTTTCTAGGGACTTGGCGTCCTTAGGGTTCCCTCCGGGTGTGGAGGAAGAGGGGAGGGTGTTCCCCTGGTGAAGCTGTGAATCAGCCGTTGTCGCAGACTGAGTCTGCTTTGCTAGCAGGTGCTAGTGGAAGCCTCACTTCGATTTGAAGTGAGGGGTGGACGTAGGCAGACTGGAGGTCTAACCGAACCACCTTAAAAACCTCTGGGTACTCGTGTGATTATCTGTGGTGATTTTGTGGTGTGCCTTCTATCCACTTGAGCTATTGTCTGCACTGCGTTTTTGTGGGTTCAACTCCGAGATTGCTTGTTTTAAGTGAATCATTATTCAGTAATTTTTTAATTGGTTGAAAACAGTGATCTATTCATCCCCTCCCCTTCTAGATCACTTCAGATTTCTTGTATCAATGCCGACCCATCCTCTTCCGAGCTAAGCCTATCGCCCGATAGGGCTGGCCTCTCTGAGCTCGGAATAGCCGACGATTGCTTATCCTTTGCAGCCGTTAAGAGTCCACAACAGGCAGAATTCAAGAAGGCAAGGGACTTCTTCTTCCCCAAGGTGATAACGCTCCCACGATAAGGCAATAAAAGCCCACGATTAGGACGTAACCCCCACCTGAAACCCCTCGGCTTACAGGACTCAAGGAAACGGCGTACTATTTAAACCAGGGAGACCCTCCGACGAAGGTAAGGGCAATCATACGCTTAAAGCTCCTGAGCAAGAACCACTTCACCCTCTGGTGGAGAGGGATCTCACGCACACGCTCTCTTCTCCCTTTACTGCTCCCGCCATAGCTCCACTGACTTAAGCATCGGAGGGTTTTTCCCCAGGGACTCTCCCTGGGCCCCCTGATCCATTTCCCTATCTTGCAGTTCACTACCCGGTGATCCTCCATCCGCTCAGGACCAGCGCGAGATCACGCCTCTTCAGTAGTCATTGATCTGGATCTCTCTAGATCGTTAGATCTATGAAGAATAGAGCCTTGGCTCTGATACCAATTGAAGTCCCACGATCAATGACACCCAAGAGGGGGGTGAATTGGGTGTTTGCCAATTTTAAGAAAACTTTTAGCCTTTTTAGAATAAGTGATACAATGCTAATCAAGAGGTTCAAAATAGTTTGTTCACAAATTGGATTTATCAAACTTAAATGATGATGATATGGATTAAGTAAGATATACGTAGATAAATCCAGAACAACAATTTACAGTAACACTCATGTAGAATGGAGGTAGAGGAAATGGATCAAACCACACAATTCAAACCACACTGCACAATGATTTTTAAGGTGGTTCAGATGCAACGACGGCAGTCCTACGTCCACCCCTCACCAAACCCGGTGAGGCTTCACTCGGGGATAAATCCCCAAATGGAGACGACGCTCCAAACACACACGCAGGACGACGCCTGCCCACACACACACGAGGATGCACCCCAACACACACACACACATGGAGATGAGGTCTCCAACACGATCCGACAACCGGATCAACAATACACACACATGCTGCGACAGATGTAGCACTCCACACACTAAATCGAATGGATCTAAATAGATCCACACACACACATGCAGATCTAAGAAGACCTACGCACTCACACACGAATAGAACACAATGATCACACACACCACCACCACACACACCACCACGGATCCACAACGATCCACACACACATGAATGTTTTCAGTTTATGAGGAACATAAATGTAACACCTAAAACACAAAGGCAATGAGGCACAGTTTAGAAAACTCCTGATTTGACTTCCACTAAGTGTATGATGTAGAACTTGGAACGATGCTTCCTGCTTCACTTGAATGGCTTTGGATGGGTTGTGAAAACCTTGTTCTTTCACCATTTGGTAGTCTTCCCTTGATCTCTTTCTTGCTTACTTGCTTCTTCCCTTCTTCCTCCTTGGACGGCCTCCCCTTGATCTTCCTTGAATGCTTGCTTGCTTCTTCACTCCTTTGGAGGTTGCTAGCTTCAGATTTGGCTTGAAACACTTTAGAGATGGATGAAGATCTTGTTGCATGAAGTACTATTCACGGAGCTACAGTACCCTCTCATTCCTTTGATAGCCTCTCCCCTTGATCTCCCTTTAGATCTCTTAGATGGTTAGAGTTTTATGACTCCAAATAGATGTTTTATAACCTTTGAATGGTCCATGGACAAGCCCCAGACCAGATCCACAAATTCCTCCTTGATTGGGGGCAGCAATTGGGTGAAGATTCCTCTCCACGAGATTGAAATCGAAAGTCAATTTTGGAGGCTTCGGGGTGTTCGGTCGACCGGTGGCACTGGGTCGGTCGACCGAAAATCTGCAGACAGAACATTGTGGCATTCTGTAAAATCCGATCGACCGGCCCTGTGGTGGCGGTCGACTGATAGCAACCGGTCGACCGACCACAGGTAGGCGGTCGACCTGAACTTCTGCAGAAATCCATCGTTTCGGTTCTGTTAATTCTGGTCGACCGGTCAAGGTCCGTTGGTCGACCGAAATTATCCAGACCTAAAAAAATGAATAGTTAGCCCAATGAAACATGTCCAAATGACAAAGGCTTCATGTCCTCATTTATTTCATTCATTTTGGGATTGGATTTAACTTGGTTTATGCATTAGACTATTTGAGCATTTCTCATTACATGAAATCTCCTTAAACAAGTTCAATGCGCACTCTTGAAGATTATACATGAGATGCATTTATGAACAATGCAAAAGACTTATAAAACCTTCATTTGCAAGGCACATTCAAGCTAAAGGGTTTCATGTTTAAGGTGCATAAATGAGGTGCATTAAGAAGAGGCATATGAAATACATGTGGTGAGATCGATGCTAAGACAAGGTAAGAATCTCACCAATGGTTCTTGACAGTTCATGACATATACCACCTATTTTGGATTGTAGAAAAGCACAGTGCTTATCCACACGTTTGGTTAACCAACGGACTGCCATGAGATTATAAGTTTGATCCTGTAAGCAAGATAGTCAAGGTTAATACATCATGAGATACACAAAGACTTGTTCACATTAAAGAGGCTATGAAACCCCTTGCCTCTTGTAAAACCAACTCAATTAACCAATGATCAAGACCATGTAGCCATGCATTTAGCAAATCATGTTGTAGCCTCAAAAACCATTTGTCAACTCAATCATATTTAAACAACAACATGAATGTACATAGTCATCAAGAACATGTGCAATCAACCATAAGTTTAGTTATCATCACTTAATCACACATTAAGTTTAGTTATCATCAAAACCATAACTCAACAATCACAACAATCATCAAAACCATAACTCAACAAAACTACCCTATGACCTTTATCACAAAGCTGGCTAATACTTCATAGATTATATGCAAGACCTTCTACCAGCATGACTTCATCAATACAGCAGGTAGATCACTTACCTACCTTACCTGATCCGACAATCTTACCCTTGGTGTTGCCTCCAAAGGTGACAAGGCCTCCATTCTTTTCAACCAGCATACAAAATTTTACCATGTCCCCCGTCATATGCCTGGAGCAGCCACTGTCCAAGTACCACCACAGATTTTGATTGGTTGCCGGGCATACCTACATCAAGGATCAAGTAGAAAAGTTTGGAACCCAAAAATGTTTGGGCCCCAAAACAACAGAAGAGTCATCAAAGCATGATAGCAAACATTTGGGTATCCACATTTGTTTTGGAATTGATTGCTTTGTGGATTTATTTGTATTATTTTTGTTGTTGCTATTTTTATAGTTATTAATTGTATGAAAAACATTGGGTGAAGTGTAGCCTAAGTTTGTCCTCGGATGACCATAGGAATTATGTTTCGCTGGGTTCCATGTCCCAGATTGCCCAAACTAATTTCTAACTTGAGGTCTTTATTTCGGAGTGGGATTTGAGTGGTATGTAGACCTTCCATAAGCTCTATCCTTTCCAGACCTACTGAACTGATATGGCTAAGCATAATGGTATGCATGATAAGTCTGAGCTCTGGGATGGTTTCTAGTAATCTCTGGTCTCATGACTGTCCTAGGTTCATCTGGAATATGCATGGAAGTGAACTGTGTCTTCCAGCTATTTTTCTGTGGAGACCTATTAGACTTATTCTGGGGTTTTGAGGTTGCAGATGGTTTACCTCTAACTTGATATTTGCCCTGAGATGTAGACATATATGTGCGTGAGTTGCTGGACATCTCCATCTTCTGTTTACCCTTGTCCTAAGCACTGGACATTTTCTGAGTAGCAGCTTTCACAGAAGACTTGTTAACATTATTTTCACTACACATTTTAATTAGAGGGGTGGTCTTTCGCTTTGCTACTGTGAATGAAATAGTTTTGAGTTCGAAGCTTCTTTTAGCTGTGGGATTAAAACCAAGACCATCTCTTCTGAAGTTCACCTTTGTTCCTAAAAGGGCATTTAAGTTTTCAGTACCCTGGGTCATGCTCTCAAGGGTTTTTTGTTTGTCCTCATTTTCTTTTTCAAGATATTCTATTGATTTCTTCAACTCAACATTGACATTCAACACAGCTTCATACTTTTCATTAACAATTCTCATATCATTTTCACAACTTTGAAATTTCAGATTTAAGTCATCAATTATATTTTTTAGCATCTCACTCTCCTTCCTAGCATCAATCAAAGCAGATTTCATTTCATCAAATTCACCAGCAGATTGTTTTAGACAATTATTTTCTGTTTCAAGATATGCAACTCTATCTGACATGGTAGTATCATTAAAAAATGAATTTACTTTTCTTTTTAACTGTCTGTTTTCTTTTCTAACATCATCAACCTTATCTAGTAACTCACCATAAGCAATTTCCCAATCAGTAAGAGTGTAATTTTCGAAGGGGGATGTTACCTCATCATTTTCTTCTTCTCTATCGCAGTCCATGGCCATCAGGCATATTTGGATTCCTTCTCCTTCACTCTCGGAGGTGTAGCTGAAATTGCCCTCATCCTCATCGCTCCAAGTACTTATCATAGCTTTGCCATTTGTGTTTCTCTTCTTTCATTTTTCCTTCAGTTTCTAGAGCTCCGGACATTCTGCCTTCATGTGGCCAGCTTTCCTGCAATGATAGCAAACATTGATGTCAATCTTTTTGGCAGGATTAGTTTTATACCTTGTCTGCCTTCTGTCACTATGCTATCTTCTTCCAAAATTTCTTCCCTCATTTCTTAGAAACCTCTTGAACTGTCAAGCCAGCATAGCGAGCTGATCACCTTCAATCTCTGATCCTGAGGAGCTATGGTCGCTGGATGACCCACTTTTATAGGAATCAGTCTTCAGTGCAATAGGTCTCCTCTTCTTCTCCAGCTCATCTATCTTTGGCAGGTTCATCTCATTTGTCATGAGTGAACCGATCAACTCATCAACCTTAGTGGTCTTTAAGTCCCTGGACTCTTCAATAACGGTAGCCATGGTATGCCAGATCGGAGTCAGGGAACGCAGAATATTCCTCACTAGCTCATATTCAGAGTAAGCTTTGCCAAGGTTCCTAAGCCCATTGGTGATAATCATGAGGCAAACATAGATCACTATAATAGTCTCATTCGGCCTCATCCTAAACGCCTCATACTCAGTGACCAGCATGTTGGCTTTGGTCTCTCTCACTTGGGATGTCCCTTCGTATATAACTTCCAATTTATCCCACATCTCCTTAGCAGATGAACAGGATGAGATCCTGGAGAACTCTGTGGGATGAAGGGCACATTGGATTGCGTTGATAGCACTCCAGTTCAGTGTTGATCTTCGGATCTGCTCTCATGTCCATAAATCCTCGTCCTCAGATAATTCGAAGGGGCCTTTACTAACAACTTTCCAGAGTTCAAAGTCTTTTGCCCTTAAGAAAACTTGCATACGGTTCTTCCAGTATGCATAGTTTGAACCATGAAAGTACGAAGGCTTGGTTGTAGAGTGTCCCTCGGCTGTCATTCCTTTACCATCCATGATAGCTAACCTCTTCGAGATATTAAGCCCTGCAGAAGAGTTAGGCTCTAATACCAATTGTTGACACTATGGAATGCTTAGATACCACGTAATGTAGATCTAGAGGGGGTGGTGAATAGATCTTCCCCCAAAATTATATCAACCTAAGCAACAAGTGCGGAATTAAATCTGCTTAAGCGGAACACTTAACACAAATACCAAAAACACAGAGACAGAAGAATTTTAAGGTGGTTCGATCTCCTCCAGAGATCTACGTCCACCCCACACTCAAATAAAGTGTGGCTTCACTGTTGATACACAGCTTCCAAACCGCTGATCCACAGCTTCGGGGAATACTTCCCAAAACACGCTGAGCCTTACAGCTTACGCTATCAGAGGAATCCTCTCTACTGCAGAGCCTTACAGCTTCTGCCACAATCGCTGACTCACAGCTTGCAGTAACAAGAGTTCAAAAATGAAAATGAAAAATCAACGAGAAAAACACTATAGCTCCCAATGTAGAGCAAACTAGCAATGGTTATGAACCATACGCCAGGAACATCAGCAAATCACCCTTCTCTCACAACTAAACAAATTCTCTCAGATTCTCTCAGAACTCTTCTTCTCTCATGATCAATTGGCTCTCACTTTGCACTCTCTTCTTTTTCTTCTCTTGAGATCTGATCTACTCTTGTATATCTCACTTTTCTTCTTCTGTGTATATTTATAATCTAGCGATAATGCCTCTTTTATATACGACAGGCAAAGGGAGTGTGGACGCCATGTTTCCCGCCTAAACACTGATGCAAGTCTGATCCCCATCTGTCCACATGTCAAGATCGCTGAGCTATGGCATTCCACGTGGCAGAAACACTGGCTCGCTTATTTCCTTGGATCATGTGTCAATCATAAGCTTCCTGGAGTCTCGTACTCGATACTTGCCTTTCTGGGAACACGTGACTGCTTAGTTCGAGCTCACGTGCTGCTTAGATCCTGTTAGATGGAAAATAGACATTTCGTCAAACATCTTGTAATCAGTCATTTGTAATATGCACAGACCTAAGATGTGTGAATGGGATGGTGTGCACAGACTTTCATATGCTTGTATGCAAGCACGCATCGACTGACTACACTATATGCATCGACCATCTAAATATCAATGCGAGTGTGCACCAGCTTAACTCAGCACACTGTAAAAATATGCACAGACCTTATTGTGCTAAATACAAAACCTGCACAAACATGTATGCGCATGAGCCAAAACTGTACAGACTTTACATGCGTAAAGCTGAAACCTGCACAGACCTTCATGTGTGCAAGATAAAACCTACACAGACTTGTAGCGCAAAACTTAACAGTAGTTGCACCGACGTTGCGTGCAGATGATCAAGGTAGATGTTCGAGCTATGCACCAACCTTGTATGCTCACAGCAAAAACCTGCACATACTTTATTCGCGCATGTACAAAAACATGCACAGACCTTGTGTATGTTTCTAAAGAAACATGCACAGACCTTTTTATGCCTTAAGACCAAACGTGCAACAGACGTTAAATTCACTGAGAATGAATGTGCACAGACCTTGGTGTACACAATGCAGTATGTGCACAGACTTTGTTGTGCAAAATGTGCACGGACTAAATTATGCATATTTGAAGAACATGCAGAGACTTATGAGGCGTTGTATGCAAAAGCATGCACAGACATGCACAGACTTATATCATGCAACTAGCGTAGACCACTGAAATATGCACCGATGCTATATGCTGAACCAACCAAATATGCACTGATGTAGTGTGCATTTATCACAACATGCGCAGACCTTATACGCCTAGTAAAGAATATGCATAGACCTTGTTTATCACAAGGCAAGCCTGCACAGACCTACTATGGCCATCTAATCATTCTAACCTAAATAAGATTCATCAGAAACTCACACTGCTACCAGGGTAGAAGATGAAGTCAACATGGTCAACTCAACTCTTGCCAATCATTCAAAACACAATCGAAACACAATCAAATCACAACAAGAAGAGAAGAAAAAAAAGAGAAAAAAAGAAAAAAGAAAGGGAAGAAAGAAAAAAGAAATGGAAGAAAAAAATGAAAGAAAAAAACTCGTCAAAGTCACCGGGGGATGTCGATTCATCAAATCCCACCGGAATTCAAAATTCCTCCTCCGGCCCAGACCATTCATCTTGGCCGAATAACCAAATGACTACACTCCATGTAGTAGCAAATGTTGTGTGGGAATAGCTGATCGAAAGGGGAGGGATGAATAGATCTGCCCCTCTTTTTCTAGATATAAAAAGATTGCAGTGAAATAAAACAACTAGCACATGAAACAAGAACCTATACGCAGGATGATGAAGTGTAAATAGATAACGAGCCTAAGCAAGCATCTAGCGCAAAACGATCACGCACATGCAAACCATAAGAATAGAGATTTTTAGGTGGTTCGAACTCCAACCCGAGTTCTACGTCCACCCCTCACTTAAACCAAGTGAGGCTTCACTAGTGCCACTGCACTAAACCGCTGTAAACACAGCAAACGTCACAACCGACCAACCACAGACAAGATAAGCCCTATGTCTGTCTTCCTACAGTACCAGGTAGGGACTGAAACACCACAGACCGAAGAACACCTCCATCTGTCTTTCTACAACACCGGTAGGGATGGTTCACAGTTTTTGATAAGAACAAACGAAAAAGAAGAATGAAAAGCTCAGACAGAAAGAATGAAACAAAGTGCTAGATGCAAATATTCTTGTCTGAGATGTGGAGAGCGTGGCTTGCTACGTTGGGGTTCGTTGCTTCTTTGATGATGACTTTTTCTTGAAGGACAAACGAATAGGTGGATGAGAAGCTCGCTGCCTTGAACCGGATCTTCACAAAAGGCTTGGAGCTCCTCGCCTTCTCCTCCTGCTTCCGCTTTTCTTCTTTTGATCGTGGCTGGCTTCTTGCATTTCTTTTCATCTTCGGGAGACCCAGCACCAGGTGACAGCTCCCTCTCTTCTTCCAGGTGCACCAGCGACCACAACAGCAACAGCAGCAACTCACATTCACTTCTTAAAATCTCTCTCTTTCCTGCTCATGCATAAAACCCCTTGCTTGCATAGAAGT
Source organism: Amorphophallus konjac (assembly GCA_022559845.1). NCBI lineage: Eukaryota > Viridiplantae > Streptophyta > Magnoliopsida > Alismatales > Araceae > Amorphophallus > Amorphophallus konjac. The sequence goes on from CM040123.1 coordinate 265,295,415, forward strand.
GTATGTCACTTTGTTCTACCAGGGGAGAGAGTTTTCCCTCCAAAAATGATGTCCTGCGATTGATGATGGCTGGGACATGTGAAAGACTTGGAACCTTCCTCCAGATCTCGAAATCCATGTTTTTGGAGGTTTTCGATATATATAATCAATCCCTGGAAGACCTGACGAATCTGACAGATGGGGCTTAAAAAGCTTCTGGGAGAACAGTGGTGTGGACCTGCTGAGATGGAGGTGTCGACACTTCTGATGAAAACTTCTTATATAACGGTCGCTGGAAGCCCATGGTGTCGACCTTCTGTGATAGAAGTGTCGACACTCCTTTAGTCAATCACCAGTATAGGGTTTCTAGAAGCTATCTGAGGTCGGCATGTCCTTTGTGCTTCTTTGGACACACAGCTGACAGAACTGGTGAGGTCGACCTGTCTGAATCCTGAGGTCGACCTGTCTTGGTGAAAGGCCGTTTAAAGCGCTCTCTGGGAGGCAGGCAGGTCGACCTCCTGTAACAGGTAGGTCAACACTGCAAGACGCAGAAGCGTTTATAACGCATTCTGTGAGCTGCACAGGTCGACCTCCTGAGATATATAGGAAGGTCGACACTTGTCCTTGCATGCTTCAACTGTCCGAAGGTTGCTTGAGCTGTGAGGTCGACATGTCTCTACTGTGAGGTCAACACTATAGTTGTGAAAAACACTCTTTGATGTCCTTTTTTAGCCTTGCTTGGGCGTGTTCACTGAGCTTTAGCTTTTGCCATTTTTAATGGTTCATTTGGCTTATCTATCATGAGAATATCAACTATCTAAGCCATCAAGGGATGAGAATATTAATGACTCATAGTGTTGGAGATTATCAAAATCACAGGGACACAACATTCTCCCCCTTTTTGATGATGGCAACAACGTGAGTCATTACATAGCAATTTTAATCCAAATCAACCATTTTCATGACACGAACATATATAGAGATGTAGCATGAATGATGCATGAGCTATGCTCCCCCTTACTCCTTAAATGATACCTATCTGCAGCATGCACTTTAACAAGTGACTCTCCCCCTGAATGGATGACTCGCCAAGAACTCTCCCCCTTGATGTAACTCTCCCCCGAAATGTATGGATGATGGATGTGACTCACCAAGAACTCTCCCCCTTTGACATCAGCAAAAGGAGGGCCAAAAGATGGTGGAGAGAGGAGAGGGTATGAAAATGAAGCATTTTGGAGAACTATAACCCATGAGACAAGTTGAAGATACAATCTGATACAAGTGTCATAATCCAAAAAAAGGACAATTCTGAAAGAGTCAACCATTATACAAATCTGAAACAAGTCCTTGTTGATTTTACATGGTTCAAATCTAATGAAATTTGAGTTCATCAAACAGAGTTGAAAAGCATCTACATCCATGTTTTAATAGAAATAACCCGAATTTGCATATCATAACAAAGTGTAACCTTCCTTTGACTTACACATTCATATTCAAAGACTCCTCCAGGAGTTGCATAAGCTAATTTTGAGGTTAAACAAATAGACTTTCATATGGAATTCTAGAATATCAGCACTATTTTCTTTTATGTTTTGCTATTAAGTTCATATTTTTCATTGAGCACAACATGAATTTTACGAGCAATTAAGTCTAGTACCTGCCTTATATCCGTAAGGATACACGTTGTTTAGACGCCAGTATCCCTAGGTACTTGGTATGATTGACTCTCATGTCTCAGATTGAACAGAGATAGCATTGTCACCTCATGACATATCTGAGCTCATTTCTTTGATGAGGAGACATATTTTTCAGCAACTGTGCCATTGCTCTACCTAGAGTTTATTTCATTTACAGTAGAGATAACAGAGGAACTTCATGACATGTATGGCCTCATTTCTTTGAAGAGGGGACATATTTCTCAATGAACCAGTGTCATTGCTCTGTCAAGATTAGTTTTTATGAATTCCAACACAGCAGATTGTTTAAAGACAATACTAAGCTTTAGCACCTCAACCAAAGTTGCCCAGAATTTTGAATCTTCAGATTTCAGAAAGAGTTTCTTAGGGCACAACATGCAAGTTCTTGTTAAGGTCTATTAAACGCATTGAACACAGATGATTTCAAGAAATTTGAAACAATACTTCAAAGAAATCATTAAATTTGAAGCATTTTTATTGGATGGACAAACATAAGTTCATATAATAGAAGACTCTTACTTCATAGTCTGGCCATTCTGTTTTATGATCAAGGTATTCAGACTGGAAGCAATTGAAATTCAGACTTTAAGTAAGTGACAAGAGCAGCAAATGATGATGATGTTGGACAACCAGTACTCCCCTTGAGGATATGTAGTGAATGCAGACAAGAGCAATTTTTCAGGCATAGGCAAAAGGTCAGGTCGACCTGAATGAGTCTGAGGTTGACCTGAAAGCCATGGAGAGGTCAATCTGTGTGATACAGGGGTCGACCTGGTCAACATGAAAAAGGAGGATTGCTATGCAAGATGCAACTTATGCATATGTCAATGGCTGTACACTTATTAAAGTTGACAAAAAGAAGACAACATGTATGTAAGAGTGGATCAGCATGGCCTAAATGCAACATCGGCTCAAGGTACTCGATGTAGGTGAGTCCTCATGCATGGTGAATGCTTTCAGACAAGTATAACTTGCCCTTCTACAATTCATCATTTTATATACCATGGTCATGCAAAGACAATGCAGCATCCCATGCAATGCAACATGAACAAGGATTCAACCAATTGTGCAAGCAAGTGCAGAGTGACATGTTTAACCATGAACAATGCATGTGCACAAGTAACAAGCAACAACAATAGAATAAAGATAAGCATCAATTTAATCCATATTTATTTGAGGCCTGCACAGACCAAGCTCCCTTTTAAGTGTTGTAAACCGGTCATTACACAAGGGCTTGGTGAAAATGTCAGCAACTTGATTCAGTGTATCAACAAAATACAGTTCAAAAATTTTCTTAAGGACCTCATCTCTAATGAAGTGATGCCTAATATCAATATGCTTGGTCCTAGAGTGCTGGACTGAATTTTTTGTAAGATTAATTGCACTCATGTTATCACACAGAATCGGGACACAACCAAGATCCACTAGATAGTCTTGGCGTTGGCGTTTAATCCACAACACTTGGGTGCCACAACTCCCCACAGTAACATATTATGCCTCTGCGGTTGAGAGGGCAACCGAGTGTTGTTTCTTGGAGGCCCAAGAAACTAAACACCCGCCCAGAAACTGGCAATAGCAACGGGTGCTCTTGCGATCCAGCTTGCACCCAGCATAGTCCGCATCTGAATAAGAGATAAGAGATAAAACACAAGATGACGGATACCACAATCCCAAATCTTGAGTTATGGCAAGATATCTAAAGATACGCTTGACGACAATCAAGTGAGATTCTCTAAGACTAGCTTGAAATCTAGCACAAAGGCATACACTAAACTGGATATCTGGTCGGGATGCAGTCAAATAAAGTATTGAATCAATCATACCTCTATAGATTTTTGCATCCACCAATTTACCATTTTTGCCCACATCAAGTGAGGTTGTAGTGCTCATAAGAGTTACAATCATTTTACAGCATGTCATGTCAAACCTTTTTAGTAGCTCCTTGATGTACTTAGCTTGAGTTATGAAGCACCCATCTTCTCCTTGATTGACCTACAAGCCGAGAAAGAATTGAAGTTCACCCATTAAGCTCATCTCGAACTCACTAGTCATAAGATTGGTAAATTCCTCACACATTTTGTAGAACCAAACACAATGTCATCAACATAAATTTGAACAATCAAGATATTCTTACCTTACATTTTGGTGAAGAGTGTTTGATCTACTTTACCTCGTGTGTACCCCTTTTTAGTGAGGAACGAGCTTAGTCTATCATACCAAGCTCTTGGTGCTTGCTTCAAACCGTAAAGCGCCATGTCTAGCTTGTATACACAATCTTCATGGTTGGAGCTTTGAAAACGAGGGGGCTGCTCCACATAGACTTCTTCTTTGATCAACCCATTCAAAAAAGCACTTTTTACATCCATTTGATATAATTTTATTCTATGAGAGCATGCAAATGCAAGCAAAATTCTGATAGCTTCAAGTCTAGCTACTGGGGCAAAGGATTCTTCAAAGTCTACCCCAAATTCTTGATTGTAACATTGAGCCACCAATCTGGCCTTATTCCTTAATATCTTACCATCTTCACTAAGTTTGTTCCTAAAGACCCATTTGGTCCAAATGACAGATTTTGATGAAGGTCTAGGAATAAGATGTCAAACTTTATTTCTTTCAAACTTATTTAATTCATCTTGCATGGAATTTATCCAGTTTTTATCTTACAATGCTTCATCAATAATTTTAGGTTCAATTTGAGAGACAAGAGCAAGTTGGTCTAATTCTTCAATAATTCTAAAATGTGACCTGGTTATAGGTGGGTCATTCAAGCTACCTATGACTTTTTCTAAAGAATGATCTTTAAGAACTGTAATATCGGTATAATCATTACCTTCACCGGTAGCTTAATCTCTTGTTTTGCTTGATTCCACCAAGTCATCATTTCCTCTTGTCTCTTCTTGTGGAGGATCATGTTTTTCCTTTGTGGATAGGAACTCCCCATCATCGTCATCTTTCCTGCAAGGTTTGCCACTTTTAACATCATCATTAAGTTCATCAAAAGTGACATGGGGTGATTCTTCCACAACTAGAGTTTTAGTATTGTAAATTCTAGAAGCCCTAGATCTATCAGAATAGCCAAGAAATATAGCTTGATCACTTTTGGGCTCAAACTTATCCAATTCTCTTTTGTCATTATTATGTATAAAGCATTTAGAACCGAACACTTTCATATGAGAGAGAGAAGGCTTCTTACCTTTGAACAATTCATAAGGACTCTTTTTGGTGTGAGGCCTTACCATAGATCGGTTAATGATGTAGCATGCTGTATTTACCACCTCAGCCCAAAATCTTCTCGAAAGTTGTCTTTCTGCTAGCATGGCTCTAGCCATTTCTATGAGTGTTCGATTTCTCCTCTCGACTACCCCATTTTGCTCAGGGGTCCTAGGTGATGAAAATTGGTGTGATATTCCTTCAGTCCTGCAAAAATCATAGAAGTCAGCATTGTCGAATTCACCACCATGATCTGATTGAATGTTGGAAACTTTGAACTCACTATCTTGCTTTATCTTCATGTAGAGTGCCTGAAACTCATCAAAAGCATCATTTTTATGCGTAAGGAAGAATACCCATGTGAACCTAGAGAAATCATCCACCAAGACATAGCCAAATCTTCTACCACTTAGACTAGCAGTTCTAGTTGGCCCAAACAGGTCCATGTGAATTAGCTCAAGTGGTTTGGATGAAAGACTTTCAGATTTATTTTTAAATGATTTTCTTGTTTATTTCCCTAGGGCACATGCATCACAGATTTTATTATCTTACTTAAATGAGAGTTCAGGCAGCCCTTTCACCATTGAATGCTTCATGTGTTTATGCAGGATATTGTAGCTAGCATGTCCTAGTCTACGATGCCATAACCATGCAAGTTCAGATTTTGATGCAGCAAGACATAGATTCAAATGTGCATGATCATCTAGATCAATCATGTATACATTATTGACTCTCTTACCAGAAAATTTTACTATGTCAGATTTTGGTTCCAGACTTTTGCATTCCAGAGAGTCAAAAATCACTCTATGGCCTTTATCACATAATTGACTTATACTCAGTAAGTTGTATTCCAAAATTTCAACTAACAAAATATTTTTAATGGAGTTGGAGAGATTCTTACCTACATTACCTGTACCGATGATTTTTCCCTTTTTGTTCCCTCCACATGTGGCGTATCCACCTCCTTTTTCCATCAGAAGATAGAATTTGATTTTGTCCCCAGTCATGTGTCTTGAGCAGCCACTATCCAGGTACCATCGATTATGTATGGCTGCAAGACACTCCTGCACAAAGAATTAAGTGACACCGTTTGGACCCCAACAGAGTTTGGGTCCCATCAAACTCTTCAATTTTTCAAAACATGATACCATACTCTTTAGAATCCACATTTTCTTTTCATTTTTGATTTTCTTGCTTGCTGCCATGTTTCTGTTCTTTTTGTTCATTTTCACATTCTTCCTTTGTTTCTTACCTTTTGATTCATGATGGATGTGTGAAAATGGTTATTTTTTATTCCAATACATTGTTTACAATTGATGGAAGGTGGTATGGTTCATGGGAAAATGATCCTAACTAGGCCGATGTGTGTGTAAGGCATAATAGGGCCAACCATACGATGGAGTCGACCTGTGTGTGTTGAAGTGTCGACATGTTCTTTGTGCTACCCACTCATAACTGCCTCTGGGTGACTGAAGTGTCGACCTCCTATGACTGGAGTGTCGACCTGTGCTATGTTTTCCCCTGTTATAGCAGTTTATGTCTGGTTGAAGAGTCGACCTCCTATAAGTGGAGTGTCGACCTGATGGGTAGTGTCTGGCGGCCTGATTGGGTGATGACCACGGGCGTGTCGACCTGGCTGGGTGAAGTGTTGGCCTGTGTCATTTCTATTTTGAGGATGTGCAGACCTGTGCTGTGACGACCCGAGATCCGGATACCGGGAGGAGCCCGATACCATTCGAATCTCGAACCGCCGCCCACGAGCCGGGAGGGCTCGGAAGGGCTAAAAGGAGTGTGGAGGCACAAAGAAATAGGAAATAAAGCAGGATAATTCAATAATTAACAGAAATAAATAAACAACTACAACAGAGTCCAGTCCCACAGAAAGTACAGTCTAAAGCAGTAAAACGTACCACATGCCAAGTGAACACTCGGCCCGGCAAGCTGGCAACTGAGAACCTCCGCTCCGCACCCTCGAACCTCGAGGAAGAACAGCTACACCTCCACCGAAGATTCTATGAGCCGTGGACGCCGATCCACGAAGAAACGTCATTCAAACCCTCGCCGGTTCACGATCCCACGAACCGCCTCCACCATCACGATCCTCGTCCCGAGCCCGTCGCCCCACATCCCACGAACCACGCCGCCCCGCCCTCGCCGCCTCCGTCGGCCGCCCGGAGTGAGAGGGGGAGAGGAGAGAACGTGAGAGAAGAGAGAGGGAGGGAAGAGAGAAATGAGAGGGGAGAGAGAAAAAGGAGGTTATTATGTAGAAAATCCGGAAATTCTCAAAAATACCGAAAAATAGAAAATCACGTTTCTGCGATGCTCGGAACACACCGATCGCAACGGTACCACTCGCACCCTGGTGAACAGCCCGGTTCACCCGTAACGAGGTTCCGAAGGAATTACCGAAACATACACCGGGAATCGGAAAACACACGCGGAAAAGCCGCGGAACGCTTCCGGGCCTCCGAAACAACTCCGGATCGCGCCGATCCGAACACAAAAGATGTCTGAAACAAAGATTCGGACACAACGGAGTCGGACACTCCAAGAAACCAGATCCGGGACCCATGAACAAGGATCCAAAAAATCTGGGGCATTACAGCCCTCCCCCCTTAAAGAAATTTCGTCCTCGAAATTCAGGACTAGCACCAAGTCACAGGGGAAGAACGCCTCCACTAACTGACAACGTTGCCAGGGCCCCAACACAGAAAAACCTCAATTCTCGGAAAAGCACCGATCATTAGGGATACAGCCAGACCATAATCATGAACAATGCCATGCTCCGCACACCGCGCACACACCGGCCACCAGAGCAGGCATAACACAAGGGCACAAGTCTGGTATCACCTCGGACACAACGGAAACCACCCACGGCATCGCTGCCACCTTCTCGCTCACCGAGGGAACACAATCCTTGCCACAAGAACCAATCCACCGGTCAACGCCCACGCTCGGCGGACCAACCAAACGCCAGCTTCACAACCGCTGATCGATCTCACACCCTGCACCAGGGGCAACCAATCACTGAGCTTCCACCAGCTCACCCCAGGCAAGCCAAATACCAAGGACAGCACGGGACCAACTCTCTCAGAACTCAAACTTCGACAAAGCTCAGATCCCACTGGAAAAACGCATCTCATAAACGGCTACCAAAGGCCTCGCTGGCACTCGGCTCTCACCATTCTCGAGCCCTTACAACCAGCATCTTCTGTCTCTGAAAAGACCATCCACTGGTCACTAGACATTTGTCAACAGGAAACCTCCGCTTGCTCAGGTTCTTCCTTCTTTCCTGGTCCTCCACCAGATCCGAAGGGAACATTCCAAACCTCGGCAAGCCGTCCGTTGACTCTTCGCACAGACCACCACAACGCCAACTCGAGATCCACCATCTCGACAACCGTCTGCAACCCCGCAGACTCCGATCCTCCACACATCGGGAACCACAACACCAACCGCAAATCTCAAAAACACCGCCCAGCCGGCACTCGTCCTTCTGGAACAGCGCCAACACCCTTACACATCAGGGGACGGGCAACGCTTCTCACAGGCAACCACCTTGCCAAGACAAAGAGCACGTCTCGCACGGACTTCATGACACACAAGGCCAACCAATCCGGACACGCAATGCAAGACGATGAACCTTAGCCAAACATGATTCTCTCCAACCAAAGGAGAACCCAATCACACCTCCGACCAACGGAATGAAAACTTCACACTCGACGTGACCTCGAACCTCACGCATGCTGGAAACAGCACCAAGGAAAACCATCGCTTCCATCAGGTTGGCGCCTCCGACACACTCGACGAGTGTCACATCGGACCATGATCACAACATCTCTCGATGCACCATCGCTGCAATCCCCCGAACTGCAACACGCCCGCCGGCAACCTCTACCCAACGCAACACAACTAGGGCCACCAACCGCGGGAGAAAGGTCTTGACCTCGATCCGCAGACCCCACGCCGGCACTCCAACGAGAACAGCGACCACCCTCACCGCGCCACACAACGCACTCAAGCTCTCGAGCGAGAAACAAAGCGAAAAACATGCACAAAACCCGATGCCAGCTGCCGACTGTACTGGACCTTACGGACTATGATCACTGCAATATCTCGAATTCCCATGTACGTCCACAACCACGCTCTGATACCAGCTGTGACGACCCGAGATCCGGATACCGGGAGGAGCCCGATACCATTCGAATCTCGAACCGCCGCCCACGAGCCGGGAGGGCTCGGAAGGGCTAAAAGGAGTGTGGAGGCACAAAGAAATAGGAAATAAAGCAGGACAATTCAACAATTAACAGAAATAAATAAACAACTACAATAGAGTCCAGTCCCACAGAAAGTATAGTCTAAAGTAGTAAAACGTACCACATGCCAAGTGAACACTCGGCCCGGCAAGCTGGCAACTGAGAACCTCCGCTCCGCACCCTCGAACCTCGAGGAAGAACAGCTACACCTCCACCGAAGATTCTACGAGCCGTGGACGCCGATCCACGAAGAAACGCCATTCAAACCCTCGCCGGTTCACGATCCCACGAACCGCCTCCACCATCACGATCCTCGTCCCGAGCCCGTCGCCCCACATCCCACGAACCACGCCGCCCCGCCCTCGCCGCCTCCGTCGGCCGCCCGGAGTGAGAGGGGGAGAGGAGAGAACGTGAGAGAAGAGAGAGGGAGGGGAGAGAGAAATGAGAGGGGAGAGAGAAAAAGGAGGTTATTATGTAGAAAATTCGGAAATTCTCAAAAATATCGAAAAATAGAAAATCACGTTTCTGCGATGCTTGGAACACACCGATCGCAACGGTACCACTCGCGCCCTGGTGAACAGCCCGGTTCACCCGTAACGAGGTTCCGAAGGAATTACCGAAACACACACCGGGAATCGGAAAACACACGCGGAAAAGCCGCGGAACGCTTCCGGGCCTCCGAAACAACTCCGGATCGCGCCGATTCGAACACAAAAGATGTCCGAAACAAAGATTCGGACACAACGGAGTCGGACACTCCAAGAAACCAGATCCGGGACCCATGAACAAGGATCCAAAAAATCCGGGGCATTACATGTGCTGTGAATGAGGTTGACCTGCTTGGTTGTTTTGAAAGATTTTCTTGGGAGTTCCAGGAGTTATCACTTCAGTTGATTCAACCTTCTCTTTTCCCTTGTTGGTGGATTTTTCTTGGTTTTGGATGGGTTTTGTGTTTGAGGTGGAAGCACTTGTGGAGGATACAAAGGTGACAGTTTTCAAATCAAGTTACTTTTTGTTGGTGGGATTAAAACCCAACCCTTCCTTGTTAAAGTTTATTTTTGTACCTAGCAATGCATCTAGGTTTTCCCTGCCATCTACAAACTTTTCCAAGGATTATTATTTGTTAAGAATTGACTTGCTTGACAGCTTCATATTTTTCATTACACAGTTTACTGTCATTTTCATAACTTTGCATCTTCATTTTTATTTCATCAATTTCATTTCTTAAGTCTTCATTTTTAACTTCTAAGTCAGCCATTTCTTTTCTACCATCTTCCAAATCTTCAATCAATTTTTTTAGGTCTTCAATTTCAGATTCCAGGGAGACAGTTTTATCACTCATGCTTTGATCATGCACAGTTGAGTTAATTTTCTTTTTCAATGCTTTTTTTTCCTTCTTATACATGTCATACTTATCCATGAGTTCTATGTAGGCTTCTTCCCAATCACTAGCAGTGAAGTGCTCGAAAGGAGAATGTACCTCAGATTCTTCGTCTCATTTGGCCATTAGGCAGAAGTCTTGCTTTTCCTTCTTCGTGGAGCTTGTTTCATCATCATCTTCCTCCTCATCGTTCCACGTGCATATCATGGCTTTGTTCTTCTTTTTCCCTTTCCATTAGCCAGCTTTCTTCACCCTTTTAGGACACTCAGTCTTGACATGTCCTGGTTTGTTACAAGAGTAACAAATAATCTTGTCAGCTTTCTTAAAATTTTTAAAACACCATCTATAACCTTTCTGTACCTATGGCTTCCTTTTCATGAAGCCCTTACCTTCTTTTCTCAGAAAACTTCTGAACTTACGTGTGAGCATGGCCACTTGATCTTCATCTTGCTCACTGGTAGAAGTCTCACCTTCCTCGGAGGTAGTTTGGCGGCTAGGTCCGGCCTTTAGAGCCAAAGGTCTCTTCTTGGTCACTTCTATCTCCTTGTTCTACAAGTTAATCTCATAGGTCATGAGTGACCCTATGAGATCTTCTACCTTGGTGGTTGATAGATCTCTGGACTCTTCAACCACAGTAGCCTTGGCATGCCATGCCGGGGTTAATGATAGGAGAATTTTTCTCACTATGTCCTACTCTATATATTTCTTTGCCATATCAGTTAGACTATTTGTGAGCGTAGTTAAACGAGCATACATATCTTGAATGGACTCATCAGGCTTCATGCTAAACATTTCATACTCAGAAATCAAGATGTTAGGTTTGGTTTCATGCACATGAGACGTGCCTTCATATATTATCTCTAATCGACTCCACATCTCCTTGGCTGTCGCACAGGTTGATACTCTTGAATACTCTACTGGATGAAGAGAGCACTACATGATTCCAGTTGACTGTTGATCTTCTTATCTGCTCCTTAGTCCAGACGTCTTCATCTTCTGAAAGCTCGTAGGGGCCCTTGCTAATAACTCGCCAGAGCTCATAGTCTTGGGCACGGATGAACACTTGCATACGATTTTTCCAATAAGGGTAGTTAGATCCAGTGAAGTAGGGCGGTCTGTTAACAGAATGTCCTTCAGGCATAAGACCCTTGGACGTCATTCCACCATTTCTCTCAAGGTCGTTGGACCCCATCATGAGAGTTTGGCTCTGATACCACGTGTTGTGTGGGAATGGCTGATCTAGAGGGGAGGGGTGAATAGATCTGCCCCTCTTTTTCTAGATATAAAAAGATTGTAGCGGAATAAAACAACTATCACATGAAACAAGAACCTATACGCAAGATGATGAAGTGTAAAGAGACAACGAGCCTAAGCAAGCAGCTAGCGCAGGGGGATCACGCACATGCAAACCACAAGAATAGGGATTTTTAGGTGGTTCGAACTCAAACCCGAGTTCTACGTCTACCCCTCACTTAAACCAAGTGAGGCTTCACTAGTGCCACCGCACTAAGCCGCTGTAAACATAGAAAACGGCACAACCGGCCAACCACAGACAAGAGAAGCCCTCGGTCTGTCTTCCTACAGTACCATGTAGGGACTGAAACACCATAGACCGGAGAACACCTCCGTCTATCTTCCTACAACACCGGTAGGGACAGTTCACAATTTTGATAAGAACAAACGAAAAAGAACAATGAAGAGCTCAGATAGAAAGAATGAAACATAGTGCTAGATGAAAATATTCTTGTCTGAGATGTAGAGAGCTTGGCTTGTTGCGTTGGGGTACGTTGCTTCTTTGATGATGACTTTTTCTTGCAAGACAATGAACAGGTGGATGAGAAGCTCACTACCTTGAACCGGATCTTCACGAAAGGCTTGGAGCTCCACGCCTTCTCCTCCTGCTTCCTCTTTTCTTCTTTTGATCATGGCTGGCTTCTTGCATTTCTTTTCATCTTCGGGAGACCCAGCACCAGGTGACAACTCCCTCTCTTCTTCCAGGTGCACCAACGACCACGACAGCAGCAGCAACAACTCACCTTCACTTCTAAAAATCTCTCTTTCCTGCTCATGCATAAAACCCCTTGCTTGCATAGAAGTGCATGTCACTTTGTACTACCAGGGGAGAGAGTTTTCCTTCCAAAAATGATGTCCTGCGATTGGTCCAGTGGGGATAGAAAAGTGTTATTTCAGACATGATTTCTTTTGATAGCCCAGAGAAATATTTGATGAGGACACTTCTTAACTTCAAATCTGAGCATTTAATGACCCTCAGAGAAGGATATCTTGTGGTCTGCATTCTTATTGGCTCTGGTCACTTCTCTGCACAGAGTACTTTTCTAGGAGCATCTTCCATTGGTTGACAGCAAATAGGTAGTGACATGATGCCAGACTTTTCCCATATTTGAACCCTGTCATAGCAGTCTCCAAAAAGGTGTGTCAGATGTGATGATGATGGCTGGGACATGTGAAAGACTTGGAACCTTCCTCCAGATCTCAAAATCCATGTTTTTGGAGGTTTTCGATATATATAATTAATCCCTGGAAGACCTGACGAATCTGACAGAAGGGGCTTAAAAAGCTTCTGGGAGAACAGTGGTGTGGACCTGCTGAGATGGAGGTGTCGACACTTCTGATGAAAACTTCTTATATAACGGTCTCTGGAAGCCCATGGTGTCGACCTTTTGTAATAGAAGTGTCAACACTCCTTTAGTCAATCGCCAGTATAGGGTTTCTGGAAGCTGTCTGAGGTTGACCTGTCCTTTGCGCTTCTTTGGACATGCAGCTGACTGAACTGGTGAGGTTGACCTGTCTAAATCCTGAGGTCGACCAGTCTTAGTGAAAGGCCATTTAAAGAGCTCTCTGGGAGGCAGGCGGGTTGACCTCCTGTAACAGGTAGGTCAACACTGCAAGACGCAGAAGCATTTATAACGCATTATGTGAGCTGCACAGGTCGACCTCCAGAGACAGGAAGGTCGACACTTATCCTTGCAGGCTTCAATTGTCCGAAGGCTGCTTGAGCTGTGAGGTTGACCTGCCTCTACTGTGAGGTCGACACTACAGTTGTAAAAAACACTCTTTGATGTCCTTTTTCAGCCTTGCTTGGGCGTGTTCAGTGTGCTTTAACTTTTGCCATTTTTAATGGTTCATTCGGCTTATCTGTCATGAGAATATCAACTCTGTCAGCCATCAAGGGATGAGAAAATTAATGACTCATAGTGTTGGAGATTATGAAAACCATAGGGACACAACAGCAAAAGCCTCAAATATAGCTCAACAATACAATCTTTTGTCCCACCAATGAACAAAATTGTTGCACGGACCTTCCGTCTGAAGCCATGAATAAAAAGACCCCTTTGCTTTGACACAAACCTCGTGTCAATGAACAAACCACGTCGGCTCTCGACTCCCTGTCAGCACTGACGAATAAACCCGTGGCCCGGACCTTCCGTCTGAAGCCATGAACAAAAAGATCCCTGCTTTGACTCGAACCTTCCGTCTAAGTCAATGAATAAAAAGACCCCTTGCTTTGACACTCATCCCGTGTCAATGAATAAACCCCGTCAGCCTCTGACTCCCTATTGACACTGACGAATAAACCCTTTGACTTGGGCCTTCCCTCCAAGTCAATGAATAAAAAGACCTCTTTCCTTCAGCCCAGACCCTCCGTCTGGATTCGATGAACAAAAAGACCCCTCATATAGTTGGCATTGCTGACGCATTAAAGAAAAAAAAGACCCCTCATATAGTTGGCATCCCCAACGCATTAAAGAACAAAAAGACCCCTCATATAGTCGGCGTCGCTCGCACATTAAAGAACAAAAAGATCCCTTACTTTGACACTAACCCCCTGTCAATGAACAAACCACATCAGCCTCTGGCACCCTATCGGCACTGACGAATAAACCTATGGCCCAGACCTTCTGTCTAAAGCCACGAACAAAAAAACCCTTGCTTTGTCTTGGACCTTCCGTCTAAGCCAACGAATATACAAACTTTTCTCTGTCCCATCAGGCCCATTACAAGGCCTTTGCCCTAGACCTTCCATCTATGTCGATGAATAAACAATCCTCCTGTTCGAACACTAGCTACCAGTCCCACCTGGATTTATCTTACCCCGTCGGCTTAGACCTTCCGTCTCGGTCGACGAATGAGACCATGTCTCTTTGCTTCGTCATTGACCCCATGCCGATGACCAAACCTCTCTCAAGCTAAACTTTCCGGCCCGTGTGTTCACCGCGGTGAAGTGAACTCCTCATCCCTTCGCTGAAGGGGTGAGCACTTTCTCGCGAACTCACACCAGGTTGACGGCCTGTCAGCTCATGAAATGATATGACGAAGAGTCTACACCCGTGGGCCCCACGCACTTGTCCCTCGCTTGCATTACCCATGGGTAGGGGGCATTTGTGGACACCTAAAATTCACCAACAAGCACTACGGGCCTCGTCAAACCAAGCAAAGGCAACGGAGAAGAGAAAGGAAGGCTGCGTCGACACAACCACTGGCCACGTCAACGTAGGCGTGAACCTACAGGCTGCCTATTGAGGTGATCAGTAAGCCTGCGTCGACGCACCCTGTCAAGTGCGTCGATGCATACACAAATCTACGAGCTGCCTGCTTAGGCAATCGCCAAGACACGTCGACGCAGTCCCTGCTTGCGTCGACGCACGTGTAGATGCACAAGGAAAAAAGAGAAGAAGAAAAGAAAAAAAAAGATAAAAGGAATAAGGGAAGAAGTGAACCAATGGCTCACCCCTTCCCCATTGCATCGGTCAACCCCCATGGCCCATTGAATCGACCAAGCCATCCATCCCACTTGGATCGGCCAAGCCATCCCTCCAACATGAATCGGTGAAGGCCCCTTCTCACTGAACCAACGACGAAACAAAAGAAGAGCAAAAGGGGGAGAGAAGTGAATCGGCCAAGGGCCTCCTCTTTCTCATTGAGCCGGCGCCAAAATAAACAAAATGAAAAATGAGAGAATGAAGGAAAAGGGAGAATGAATCGACGGGGGGGCTTTCCCCACTGATCCGGCGGCCAAGCCCACTCCCCCTTGAGTTGGCGACCACCCCTTCCTAAACTTGAACTGGCGGCCGGCCCTATGGGCCAATGAATCGGCAGCCAATAAAAAAAAATAAACAAAGCAAGTGAACCGGCGACAGAGCAAGATTAAAAGAAGGGGAAAAGAAGTGAACCGGCGGCTAGGGCCCATGCCCCTCATGAGTCGGCGACGGACAAAAGCAAGAAGAGAAAAAAAAAGAGAACACTTGAACCGGCCAAGCCCAGCACCCCATCCGGTGGCAAAAAATGACAAAAGTGAGAAATGTCACTTCTAGTACTGTTCATCCCACACGAAACCCTATTTAGCGCCGGATCAGCAGCAAGAAGAATAGAGGAAGAATAAGAAAAAGAGAAGGGGTTTGAGGCCCTTACCTGGAGGCCTCTAGCCGGTGGCCACGCCCTTTATCCGGCGGACCTTCAAGTGCCCTCTTGCCTAGCAGGCTACCCACCTCACCATCCATGGGTTTCTTCCCTGCAAACCATCCCCGCAGCTCACCGTCGCCTCGGACACCCCAAAAATGGTAATCTTCGAGAACTGCTGTGGAGCAATGACAGGCATCTAGTCGCATCTGTCGGCCTCGACCAATCCCATGAAGCCATCTCCCCTACTCTCGGCGCACCCTACACGTAGGCCTCTCAATGACTTTGAGCCAGTCGGGTGAAGAGAGAAGAGGAAGAAGAGGGGGAAATGGGGGGAGTTCGAAGCTCCCCACGTCCACTCCTATAAAAGAATGCAAGCCCCGTCGAACAAGGGGGCTGTTGGAGAAGAGACCGGCTAAAAGAAAAGAGAGAAGAGAAGAGTGGGCACCTGCGTTCCAGAGTGAAGGAAAAAAGGAGGGAAAATAGAAGAGAGGTGAGGTTTTAGGGGAGGAGCCCATGCTCCGTTTCCCCCCTTGCCGTTGTATTTCTGTATTTCTCCCCTGTCTTTTTTTTGCAGTGTACTCCTCCCCCTTGTATTTGCTACTCCTACAATGAATAAAAAGATTTAGTTCTGGCATATATGCCATGGGTTCCACCTTGTCCCCCTCCTCCAACTCAAGCGGGTCTTCCCGTTTCTGTAGGTGTGTATTACCTTGTTCTATGAATGTATAATATGTCTCCGTGGAGGCGACGGTTTCCCTCTCACTCACACCCATGAGTTGTGGGGGCTTCATCATCTTTGTCAAAAATCCGTTAGAATTCATATCTCTCCTTCATTCGTCAAGGTGCTATTATCCTTTTTTTTATGGTGATCACTCCGGGCCCCCAGGAGCTTGCTCCCTCATAGCATGGATCTTGGGGAACCCCATTTGAGAAGTGAACAGCAGCAGCCTTACGTCGGGCAACATAATGAATCTATGCCCCAAGTTTCAGATGTCACTGCCCATGGGTCACCGGAGCCCCTCGTAGGCCAGTCCTCGAGGTTGCCATACCCAATCCGGGCCATGGGGTAGCTATTCTCAACTCACCCATGATTTTGGAGGCCATCTCGGATCCTTCAGTGAGCGGGTCTCTATTTTACACCCCATAAAACCCGGGTCCGGGGGAGATGCTGCCGGATTTTCATCAGAAACTCGAACTAATTGCTAAACTTGTCATAAAAAAATGGGTAAACAGAATAAAACAGCTATAGAATATGAGAATGGCAACAAAAAAGGATGATGGTGATGGCACATGATAACTAGGGAATTCCCTGTTGGCCCCCCATGATCAAAAAGATTGATAGATAAGGAGTCTTCTTCATTAACTGCAAATCTGAACACATTGTATCCTTTACATGTACATGGACTTCACACCTAGCATGAACGTGAATAGAACCTCGTGCATCCTTCGGCTTGTATAAAGTGCTCTGTTGGCCTCCCGAGGTGAAATAAAAGAACTCCATTGTAAATCCGAGCATAGCATGTTCTTTACACGCATATAGTCTCTGCATCTAGCATGGAAACCAGTAAAACCCCATGCATGAAATCAAATGCATCTGCATCAATACCTCTGATGAACTCTCATGAAACAAGAACAGAAAAATCTCTGCATTTTTGAACTCAAACGCATATTGAGCACCCCTCTCTTATATACATTGGGACATGGCATCATTCTTTGCATAAACCTATGTAAAAAGAACCTCTGCAGAACCCTTTTGATAAAACAATGACCCTTTTCTTGCTTAATATCTGGGCATGTTCATTTATCTTCTCCCTCACTCATATACAGAACCCTCTGTCGATCACTCATGAATAAAAAAAAAGAGAAGGAAAGAGACCAAAAAAAACAACAGAAGACTCCCTGCCCTTGTTGTAGGTTGGGGCATATCATGCATAACCCCTTTGCATGCACGCCTGGTTTTGCATTCATCATGTATTCCCTTCTGCATTGAGTTACATGCTCAGGAACGTACAATAAACCCCCATGCATACTGTGTGTTGTTATGGAAAACACGTGCAGTTTTCAAATAAGAAAAAAAATCTTGGCCCGCTTGGGCGATGTCACTGTATCAGTCATATTCTATGCGCACTGCGTCGACCCTAAGGCCCCCCTACGTCGACCTCTCTTTTCTCCCAGTTGGCCCCTGCATCCACCCCAAGGCTCCCTGCGTTGACCTCTCTCTTCTCCCAGTTGGCCCCTGCGTCGACCCCAAGGTCCCCTGCCTCGACCTCTCTCTTCTCCCAGTCGGCCTCCGTGTCTCTCTCAAGCTCCTTGCGTCAACGCACTACGTCGATGGAGTCGACTCGGCCAGCAGGGCTCCCTGCCTCTGGGAGGTTCGGTCGACCGACCTCACAGTTCAGTCGAACGAATCCCCCATTTCAAGAAAGAAAAGAAAAAAAAGAAAATGGGAAAGAGAGGTGATCCGGCAGCCTACCGCGCCAGATCACCCCTCTTCTCTTCCCGTCTCTCTCCTCCCGCCGTATCACCCTTCCATAATTAAAAACAACAACAAACCAAAAAAAAGGGAATGGGGAGTGATCCCGCGATAGTTGGCACGCCGGATCACCACCCTCCTCTCTCCCTCTCTATCTCTCTCCCTCTCTTTTCACCGATTCATCCCCTCATATAAAAAAAAATAGAATAGAGGTGGGAAGTGATCCAGTGGCAGTGCTTCCCACCGGATCACCCCCTCCCTCTCTTGCTTTCAAAACAAAAAAGGATAAAAGAGGATACAAAACCAAAAAAAAAACAAATAAGAAGTAAAAATAAAACAACAAAACAATAAAAAAATAAAATAAAAAGACATCCAAAGTGATAAATAATCAAACAAGAAATAATAATAACAAATGAATAAAAAATGGACCCATGCATTGAAAAAAAAAATCAATCAAAGAACCAAACAACAAAAACATAACAATGTACACTCCGGAGCCCTTGCTTCCCGGATTCGATATGAAAGGAACATCAATGACGCACCGGTAAATCGGGTTTGGACCTCGTGGGCCACCCTGATATGGCCATGACTTGGAATTACCCTGGGCCCATATCTCACTAAATCTATCCCGTTTCCACTTGGATCTAATCCTACTCTCTTATCAAACTTGCCGTATACTTGACAGACATTTGCACGGGTTTTACCTCCGTCTTCGTCACGCTTTCAACATGGACTTCCGTCCAAACACGGAATGGTCAATAAGCGACCAACATAATTCGAAAGTTTACACCCTATCATGGGGCACTTCAACACAGTTCGTGAATTTAATTATTTCATTTCGTTAATACTAATTTTAGGCCATAGGACCCATTTTATGGGCGATCAATCAAGGGTTTTCTCCCCTCCGGGGAGATGTAATTAACGCTGCAATCTTTACGGCGTAGTTGGTTTTAGTCCCGACATGACACTCACTATCGTGTGATCAGTTAGACGGCGCGCACCAGTGGCTTCTTCGGAGCCTGAATAAATTGTCACTTTGTGACTGGCACGTCCACGCACTAAATAAATGAATTAAATAAACAAACGAATCCCCGAAAGTGCGTCCATAGCCTCCAACAACAAATGAGTATTAGGTTGGTGTTAATGGGATAGATGTTCTTGGGTCCCGTAGTGCAGGAAGACAGATCTAGAGGGGGGTGAATAGATCCCTCTATAAAAATTATGTCCTATTTAAAACACAAAACTAGTCACAGTGGAATTCAACTCAATGCCTAAGATAATTAGGCAAAACATAGATTAACTAAGAGGCAATTTGATGGACGTTCAGTATTAAATGCGACTTGAAGAACCAAACACAAATTAGCTCTTTGTGTGTGTGCAAATTAGATGTGTGAAATAGTCCAATTAGATTGAGTGTGTGTGTGATAGTGTCAATTTAAATCTGTGATGAAGATAGAGGAAAAGGACAATCACACAGGCATTCAGATATGGATACAAAGATTTTTAAGGTGATTCGGGACCACGATGGGCTCCCTACGTCCACCCCTCCCTCAACTGAGTGAGGCTTCTTCAACACGCTGTGAATGCAGCAAACACGGGGATTTCTCCCCACACACATAGGGTAAAAACCCCAACACACACGCTACGAAAGCAGCACACACATGGGGACGTGCCCCAACACACCCGCGGATATCCATCGCACAAAATGACGCACAAGCGTCAACACAAACACTCGGAGAATTCACTCTCCGAACACCCACACAAGATATTCGTTCAGAATTTGATGAAATGTTCACGGATGAATACAATAAGCCCAAGATATAATCTAAAGATTGAAATAAAAAGACCTCTCAAATATAAAGCTCCCCCTTTCTCTAGAAGATATGGTTCTCCTTGGTTCGTTGACGGATGATCATGAAGTCACCATCATCTTGCTCCTTTCATCATTCCGCTCTTCTTTCTCTTCTTCCACGATCTCCAGAAATGCCTTGAAGTAGATCAGAACCCCTTCCCAAGTTTTCCTTTTCTCCTCATTGGTCTTCTTCTCCTACAGGATAAAAAATAAGCACATTAGGGTTCTTATCTCTCAAATTCGGAGTTGAGTTATATATATAAGTTGGAGTGGCTAAAAGACTCATAAAACCCTCCTAAAACATGTTAAGAATGCCCTCATATGTGTAGGAACCTTTTAGGGGTAGAATGGTAATGTTTCCAACCCAAAACAACGAGTTTTAGCCACTTACAAAAATCCCATCAGGAAGGGGTTGACCCTGGGGGTCGTCTGCATGATTCTGACACAAAACAGCCTAGACAGAAGTCTGGCTTAGGGGGGTCGACCCCTGGCCTTCAGCTGCATGTTATGTCTGCAGTGCAGACAACCCAGGCCATTGGGGGGGTCGACCCCTCTGCTGAGGGTTATGAAAGATACAAATTCAACCCCTTTAAGCCATATAAACCCAATGGTATAAATGTGACCAAAGTTCCTTGATTCTAGAAGAATTATTTTGATGGTTTGAACCTACAAAACCATAGAAAAATCAAATTAGTATGGATTTGAAATTCATATTAGCTCCTCCTTTGTAACTAGCATTCCTTGAATGAGAATGAACAATATAGCATGCATATCAAGTAGGAACACTACCAACTCAAATGTTGTGATCTCAAGAGTGAAAATGTGAGTTCAAAACATAAAAACTTGAACGTTCACAAGTCTACCAAATTGGTAAGTCAAACACATCACCCACATTAGTATAGCATTAAATTCAATAACTTCAATCCTTATACAACATGAGTTTTCATCTTAAAATAATCACACTATTAAATCTCCACAACCATGTATCAATTTCAAACTTCATAGAAAGAACATAAGGAGACTCAAGCACATGAAAACCTGAAGAATGATTCAAGCACAAGGCCAAGCAACAAAGTTGAAGTCCCACGATCAATGACACCCAAGAGGGGGGGTGAATTGGGTGATTACAAATTATAAGAACTTTTACTCGATTTAAAACATGTATTAAGATCAAGCAACATACAAGAAGTGATCTGATGGATTACAAGATGAATCTGGCTAGATCAACCCTTACAGCAGTTCTTTGGTACCGGGCGGAGTTCGGGAATCCGAAGATTCTCTCACACAAGGTATTTTCCTCCTGACAGGACTAACCATGTCGATCAGAAGCTACCTTTGAATATATCAGAGATCTCCCGTAAAAAGGTTAATACATCTAGATCTAAACAAAGAAACTAGATGATGATGCAATAAGCAAAAGTGCTAGAGTAGAATGGAGTTATAAGATAAGGAGCAAACCACATAGAAGACCATGATTTTTAGGTGATTCGGATGCAACAACTGCAACTTACGTCCACCCCTCACCGACTGTGAGGATTCACACACTATCTTGTAGAAGGTTACAAGATCAAAGCACACACACATGCACTCGTGTGAGTTCAGAACTCCAACGAAGGTGCACAAGCACCGAATCACAAGGAAAAGTGAGGAACAAGGAAATCACTCACACACACACACGGATCTGCGTAGATCCACACACACACAGGTGTTTCAATATTACAACAACACACAGTTAAAGCTCAGCAAGAGTGGAATGAGAAAATAGAAAATGAAGACACAGATTCAAGCTCCCCCTTAGTGGATGAAGATGGTATTGGATGAAGCTAGCTCCCAGCTCGATCTTCAGTTGAATGGCCTGCAAATCAGCTTGAGAAGCTTGCACTTGGATGAAGAACTTCTTGCATGAAGTGCTGTTCACGGAGCTACAATACCTTCTTCCTCCTTGGACAGCCTCCACCTTTGATGTCTTCAAGTGATTAGGGTTTATGACCCCATTAGGTTGTTTTTATATCTCTTGAATGGTCAAGAGACATGCCCCAGACCAGATCCACAAATCTTGCCTTTGATAGGATCGGTGCGCTGGATTCAGAGGGGGGGTGAATGAATCCCACCCTTAAAAAACTTTTCGCTCAATGAAAACTAGAACACTAACTAGAACAAGATAGACAAACTGGATAACTAATCAGAATCTCTTTTGAACTGAAGAACAAACATCTATCTTGCGCCTAAACAATCAACTAGCGGAAGCGGAAGAAGGTAATCAACCTACTGCAAGATAGCAATATGAACGCTCAGACAATCTGTGAAAGGTGGTAGAAGACATGGAGCTAACGCACAAGGCAAACCACTGCACATATAATTTTTTAGGTGGTTCGGTCCTCCAGACCTACATCCACCCCTCACTCCCAACCGGAGTGAGGCTTCCACTAGCACAAGCTAGAAACTGCAGACTCAGTCTGCGAACAGAATGCTGCCACACAGCTTGACCAGGGGAACAACCTCCCCTCTTCCTCCACACCGGAGGGACACCCCAAGTGACTCCCAGCCACTTGAAAACCAGAGACCGAAGTCTCTCTTCCTCCAGACCAGGAGGGGACACACCAGTGATTCCCCGTCACCAGCAAACCAGAGGTCACAGACCTCTCTTCCTCCAGACCAGGAGGGACCCAACCTCTATCCATAGAATCGAAAGAACAAAGATAACCAGAGTGACAAAATAAAAACAAAAACAAGAAATGAAAATAATCACAGCAAACAGAAAGCTGTAAAGCGAAATCACAATTTGGCTCTTGCAGGAGCTGACTGGCCTGGATATGATCCACGGTCCAGTATGAACTGATCTGCTGATAAAGCTTCTTATCTCTCGATCTCTCTTCTTCTTACTCTTCTTTTACTTCTCTGCTTCTTTCTCTCACTGTCTTCTCTTCTTCTCTCAATCCTCACGACCTCTCTCTCTTTCTCTTTTTCTTCTGCTGCACTCTTCTTTCTTCACTCACAGTCTCGATCAGCCTCTTCTGTTGATTGCTTTCTATAGATGAAGAAACTTCATGTATATAGCAGCAGCAACAGGTGCTAGGGCGTGTGCTTTCCACTTCTCCCGCCCAATTGATGCTACCACGTGTCAGCATCTCAGCTTCTTTGATCACGTGCCAAGTGCCCACCTCGGGTCACGTGCCCAGACACATTAACCTCATCCAACAATCCTGTCAGTTAATCAGTCGAAGACAGTATCAGCTGAAGGCAATGTTCAGACTTCATTCAGTAAGCAAGGCAAGCATGGATGGCTGTACAGAGTTGATCGTGTGAGGCAAGACAAGTGTATAGACTTCTTACCACATGCTGTAATATGCATATATGATGCAGTGTATAGACTTGCCGACACATGCTGCAGTATGCATATGATGCAGTGTATAGACTTGAAGAGAGCAATGCATACACAATGATGCAATGTTCAGACTTTGATCATATATAAAGAACATATGCTGTACAGACTTGCTAATGAGTAACGTAGAATGCATCAAGCAAGATAATGAATGAAGACCATTGTGCATACATGTTGGCAAATGGATGTACAGACTTCATTCAAGCAAGCGAGACAATGTCTAGACTTTGATAAATTGAAGCACAACTAAAAGACGACCCTTTCCTAGGCGTCAGATTCAGAATGGACGCTCCTACTGATGGGCGTCAAATTTCAAGCAAAATCAACCATGATGAAGTGTGTAGACATTGTATAAACTTGAAGGATGTGCAGACTCTGTGTTATGAACACAGGCTGTACAGACTTCATGTATGCAAGTCTGTGGCAGTGTACAGACTTTGTGGATGCAAGGCTGAAGCAATGTATAGACTTCACGTTGTGCAGACTTCAATGCATGAAGAAGCAGTGTGTAAACTTTGACAGACACAACGTGCAACACTGGATAGACTTGAAGCACTAGATGCACGATGTATAGACCTTGCCAAAGGAAATGGCTGTACAGACTTGACCAAGGCAAAGCAATTGAATGTATGGACTTTCACAAGGTATAGACTTTCCAAAGAACTGGACGATGTACAGACTTGAACAAGGGAAAGTCTGTACAGACTTGAAGGTTCACAACGTATATACTTTGGCAAGACAATGGCTGTACATACCTCAACTCGAGCAATGTATAGACTTGCAGGTGCAACGTAGGTAAAGGTACCAATGTATAGACTTGCGAGTGTAACGTAGGTAAAGGTACCAATGTACAGACTTCGAAGTTGAACAGGTGGATGTATAGACTTCACTTCGTGCAAACTACAGTGCAGTGTACAGACTTCAGACATGATGCACTGTATAGACTTCAAATGAGACTGTACAGACTTGGTCTGATGTACAGTGCAATGTATAGACTTTCATTCAGCAGAGACGTTAAGAGAGACTGTACAGACTTTGACTTCAAAAGAGACACTCTCTATGAGACGGATGATGTATAGACTTCTAGACACTGTAGACTTGAACAGCGTGAGACGTTAACTAAGACAGATGAGAATGTATAGACTTTAATGAAGAATGCACACGATGCAAAGGACTCTGTACACACTTGGCCAATGTATAGACTTAGCAGTAGCATGATGGTGAGTGCTGTACAGACTTCGTGTGCAATGGCCAACAATGTGCAGACTTGGCCCAACTAAGAACCGATGGATGTATAGACTTTACGAGTACAGTCCAATGAATAGACTTTGCGAAGCACAGTCCAATGTATAGACTTTGCAAGATGCAAACTGGGCAATGTACAGACTTTAAATGCAACAGAAGACTCTATATGGACTTTGCATAGACGATGCATGAGACGCGAACTCTGTACAGACTTGGTGTGCCGTGCATGAACAGTGCAATGTAACGGCTTGCGTGAATGCAACAGTGATGTTCAGACTTGGAAGCCGATGTGTAGACTTGATGAGATGCAAGGCAACACATACACTGGCTGTATAGACTTGCGTTCACACAGCAGTGTATGGACTTCGAATGCCTGCCTGCATGCGATGTACAGACTTGAGTTATGCAACTGAAGGCTGTACAGACTTGCTATGAAGGTGAGATGCAACGTGAGACGCTCGAATGTACAGACTTGCTGATTGTGTTAAGACACAGCATGAGATGCTATGATCTGGGGGGTCGACCCATCTGGAAGGGGGGTCGACCCACTTGTGTCCAGACTGTGCTAGAATGTAATGATGCATGGATGTTTAGCCTGTACTGATTTCCATAAGCAGAGTAAAGAAACTGATGTATATGTATATAAGTGCTTTATGCAGCAGATAACATGACTGAACATCAAATGCAATGCTTTAGATCTGATAAACTGACATAATGTGCATGACAAAGAAATAATGTGTGCACACAGTGTATATAATGGAATGTCATTCACAAGCACACATTCACAAATACATGAACACATATGAATGCACTTAACTGAATCAACAAGGTCATTCATGCACACATGCATATGGTGACTGATAGTGTTTGCTATCATCAAAACCACAGGGGCACAACAGCCTTGATTGATGGTAGTGGGCTTAAACAAATGGGAAGAAAGACCTCTCCACGAGCTTGAAACACAAAGTTGTTGTGTAGTGGACAGCGGATCTAGAGGGGAGGGGTGAATAGATCAGCCCCACTTTTCGCAATGCGGCCCTCTAAACAGCTAGTTAAAATGAATTGCAGCGGAATAGAAACTAGCTTCCAAGAATGCTATGATTCACTTAGCAAGATAAGCAAGATATATAATAATTCGATCCTAAGCATGCATCTAGAACGAATCAATCACACAAGCAAACCACACTAGACAGGATTTTTAAGGTGGTTCGGACTGAATCCTCAGCCCTACGTCCACCCCTCACCAAAACCCGGTGAGGCTTCACTTGTGCAGCGCACCAACCCGCAAATCAGAAACCACCGATTGCCTTCCTACTAACCAACGGTAGGGACGTCAACACCGCAGATCGGAAACACCTCCGATTGTCTTCCTACTAACCAACGGTAGGGACGAATCACAACTTCAATGTTTAATCAATATTGAAAGGAAAACAAATGTGAATGAACTAAGACAAGAAATTGAGTTATGAGTAGAAATGAATTGGCCCTTGTATGAAATGTTGATCAGCAACAAGGATCCTCTTGGCTTCAACTCAATCTTCTTGATTCACCCTTGATTGGATGAATGTTCTTCACGGAGTACTGTTCACGTGAACAGTACCTCTTCCTTCAATTCTTCTCTCTTGATCTTCTCTTTGAACTTGAATGAGGTTGAAAGAACTTGAATGGATGAAGATGATCTCCCTTGAGAGTGAGCTTCAATGGATCCCCTTGAGATGATGAAGAGGATGGATGAAGATTTGATGAAGAGCTTCTTCCCGAAGTATCTTGATTTCCTTCTTGAAGTATACTCCTTCTAGCTTTCTTTGATCACCCTTCTTGCCCTTGATTGCTTCTTGCTTTATAGGAGGTTGCTTGGCTTCAGATCTGAGCTTGAATCACCTTGGATGGATGAAGAACTTCCTCCCGAAACACTGTTCACGGAGGTGCTACAGTAGCTCGAAAATGGGCTCCCTTGAAGGCTTGAAGCATTAGAGTTTTCATCCCCTCATGTGTTGGTTTTATAGACCTTGAATGGTCTATAGACAAGCCTCAGACCAGATCCACAATTTGTGGGTGATTAGGTGACATTTGGATTAAAGAAATCAAGGTTGAATGGCCCTTTTCGAAGTTGGAAACAAAGTCAAAAATGAAGGCTCGGGGCTGGCGGTCGACCGGAATTCATGGGCCGGTCGACCGGAACCTGCTGCAGCCAGAACGTTTCGGCTCTGGCAAAACCGGTCGACCGGACGCCTGGGGGCGGTCGACCGAAACCTGTAACAATGTCAACATTTCAGTTCTGGGAAAACCGGTCGACCGGAAAAGTAGGGGCGGTCGACCGAAATCTGTAATTCCTGGAGTGTTTCGTTTCTGGAAGAACCGGTCGACCGGAAAGGCAGGGGCGGTCGACCGAAACCTGTAAAACATGGAATTCTTAGGCTCTGGCAAATCTGGTCGACCAGCCAAGGTGTGTAGGTCGACCGGAAATACCTATACCTGCAAAAATGAAGTGTTAGACCAATGAAACATGTTCATAAGTCAAGATATTCATGTCCTCATCAATTTCATGTATTTTGGGATTGAAATCAACATAGAATATGCTTTGAGCATTTCTAAATTTTGTTCCAAGGGCTCCGCCCCCGGAAACCCCCGCAAGGGGCGCTGCCCCCTTGACCCCCGCGACCTGACCGGGCAGGTCGATCCCCGCGACCTGACCGCGCAGGTCGATCTACGTGCGAGGGCGCAACATTGAGCTTTCATGTGCATATCTGTCATAAACACAACAGAACATATGTCAGTCATATAAGAGTGAAAAGCAACAATGACGAATAGTGTTTAGCCATTATCAAAACCAAGAATATCACAGAACACATATGACCATAGAATGATGTCGAATGACCCAAGTGACCATATGAAACTCAAATAACCACAGGGGCACAAATGGGAAGAAAGACCTCTCCACGAGCTTGAAACACAAAGTCAAACAAGGCTGCATCGGGGCTGACGGTCGACCTGTAGGAACTGGCGGTCGACCGAAATTTTACAGGAAATGACCCGTTGGTTGCTGGTAAAATCGGTCGACCGCTCCTCGCTGGCGGTCGACCGCTGGCTGGTATTTCTGCAAAAAATAAAGAGGTTAGCCAATGCAATATAATATAAGAACGAATCAATTTATGGCTACCTTGTTCCAATCAAGGTGAGTGGGTTTAAGCTAAGCCTGGGTGGTTTATGGAACAAGATGGATTTATGCATTTGGAAGGGTTCAAACAATGAAGCTTAGTACATGGTGAAGTAGGCTTTGAATGCATATTAAATTCAAACTTGATTGTTTAAAAGATAGCACGTGATAGATCGTACATCATGGGTTGTGTTATCATCAAAATTACCTATATTCAACAATCTCCCCCTTTTTGATGATGACAAAATAGAAGGGGTTTTGAAATACATTAACGTGCCTTTAAGCAATGTTTGAAAATTGAGATCAAAGTTTGAAATCAAAGCATTTCACTCACATCCAATCAAGCCAGCGAACGCAAACCATTCAACACTTTATTTGTCGAGTGGAAAAGAAATGAGATACAATAGCCAACCATTTGAGATCAAACACCAGTTGCATTCAATTCATAATTTCATTGCAAGGTACATTAGTGCAAGAGTAAATGCACGACTCTAGACTCAAGAGACTAAACAAATGCATAAAAATAGACTCATGATCCTCACATGATCAAACATGTAAGCACACAACCACACACGGACATACATAAATATATAAAGCCCTGCACTACTACTTCTCCCATGATCAAACATGTAAGCACACAACCACACACGGACATACATAAATATATAAAGCCCTACACTACTACTTCTCCCCCTTTGGCATCATCAAAAGGGGATAGGATGGACAAAGTGGGACCCAAGTGACACAAGACCAAAGGACAGCATGCTATAGGGAGAGAAGGAAAAAGTCCTCATGGTGCATCGACAGGTGGCTGATCCTCTGAAGGAGGGGGCTGGTAACCAAGGCGATGGCTGATAGCTTCAAGAGAATGAGCTTGAGCATGAAGAGCGTCCCGAATACGGCCAATGGCGAGGTCACGAGCCGCATCACGACGAGCCATGCCAAGGAGGGTCATGTTCATGATGTGGAAGGACTCGCTGGAATCAGCAACACTGGTGGTAAGGCTAGTCATATGAGTGGAGAGTGTGGCCATTTGAGTAGAGAGGGAATCCGGAGCAGTGGAGAAGGAATCTATGCGGCCTGACATGGTGTCAATCACATTGCCCATAGTGTCAACACGATCCCCGAGAGTAGAAAGTTGATCCCCAAAAGTATCCACACGTGTCTCTAGCCCAGTAAATCTCCCGTCAAAAGCCTCATAATCTACCCAAGAATGTTGTGTGGCCCCCTGAGTGGAGGACTCTCCATGATGAAACTGAGGTGGAGGAGGCATCTCCATATCCATATGCTGCGGTGATGGTGGAGGAGGCAGCTCCGGACCCATATGCTGAGGTGAGGGTGGAGGAGGTAGCTCCTCGGCCTGAACTGGAGGGGGAGCATCCTCTTGATCCCGTTGCTGTTCTTGTTCCTGCTCTTCCTCACTATCAAAATCATCTCCATAAGTAGGCACATCTCGGCGTAACTCACCACCGGGACCATAGTAATATCCCATATCAGTAAAGATATTGTACTTGTTATAAATATCATCCTAGCGAACATAGATAAACTGTTCTTCTGCTAAATTGATCTCAGCATGAATGAATAGCTCGGTCAACTGTGAAGCATACGGCAAAGATCGCCGCAGATTTATCCGGCAAGCTCCAATGAGAGTCGTCATGAGGCGACCGATGTTGATTTGTATACCATTCATCACATTGTAAAATAAAAAATTATGAACTTCAGTCACTTCATTTCTGCTGCCACTCTTTGGATATATGAGGGAGGTAAACATGTGATGCAAAACACGCTGCAGCGATGGAAAATGATTTGCATTTAATTCAATCAAATTGCTGACACCACGCACGAACTCACAGCTGGTCATGGCCAGAAAAGTATCCTCAATCTCCCCATGACCGTAAACCAAGTCGGCTCCGCTAACCGCAACTCCTAAGCACCTCTCAAATAGGGCGGGTGTAATGTGAATCTCAACCCCTTGAACAACAGTAAATAACTGCTCATTTCTTGCAACCAAGTTCTCATAGAACTGCTGTACTAGATTGGGGTAATGACGGTTATATCTAGAGACGAAATCAATCCAACCTGGCTGAATCTCAAAAACTACACATATATCGGGCAAGAGCTCATTCACCTCGTTGAAATCAACCAGTCGATGGTCGATGATGGGACGAATAAGCAACCTAGGTGCTCGACGAGATGCAGGCGCCCGCTATGGTGGAGGGGCTGGTGCCTCGCATCTCTGGCCACTCCCTTCCCCTTGGGCAGAACGCCGAGAGCTTCATCTAGGCGGCATCCCGAACTAGAAACCCGGTGAAAAACCCTTAAAGAGATGACTCACGTCCCGGGGGATGAAGATAGAACTACGGACACTCCAAGGGCTTGCAAAGACCTTCTCCATAGACTGAATCCTAGGAAGAAGTTCCTCGAACGCACGATCTGCCGAATGGAGTTCGTTCCGAAACCATGACGAACACGCCGGATCTTGTGCGGATGAAGGAACAATGGGTTTTAGAGGCATGGGAGGTGGAGAAAAGAGGTTCTAGGGTTAGGAAATGAGGTATGAGGGTGAATGGGGGTGATAGAATGAGTGAATGAAGTATTAGACCCCTTTATAAGTTGGCTCGGATGGGACCCCGGTCGGGCCAGTTCGCCGCCACCGGTTGACCGGTGCGGGGTTGGCGGTCGACCGCTAGCCCAAAAACCCCAAAAAAATATTTTTTTATTTCTTTTCTTTTCTTTTCTTTTTTTAAATGGGGGGACTAACAACCAACCTTCTGATTTGAGCCAACGTCATGAAGTGTAGGGAAGGAAGTAGATGCAGGTTTGAGGGAAGTTTCTAACTCCCTCTCAGAAGCTACCTTAGGTCCGACATCACTAAGGCCACAATTATTTATCCAAGGAATATCTGGCCTTAGAAGAATTTTTCAAGGAGGGCTATACATATAAGTACATTCAAGCATGCAGGAGTGTATGTGAACACACAAGGTATTAAAAGTAAAGACAATATGCGTGGTTTCCTACCCTTGATGCATATGAGTTTCTTACAAATGCAATTCTTAACCTAAGTGCAAACCTATGCATGTATGCTCTCACCCTTGCACATCCCAAGTTCTCTTCTTATCTTGTTAAATTGATCCTGGTTGAGGGGTTTAGTGAAAATGTCAGCTAGCTGATTGTGTGTGTCAATGAAATTCAATTCAAAGACCCCTTTTCCTACATGATCTCTCAGAAAATGATGACGAATATCAATATGCTTGGTCCTAGAATGTTGAAAAGGGTTTTTAGACAAGCTGATTGCACTAGTGTTATCACACAAGATTGGCACACATTTCATCTCAATATCTAAATCAAGCAGTTGATTTTTGATCCAAAGTACTTGGGCTCCACAACTTCCGGCGGCTACATATTCAGCCTCGGTCGTTGAGAGAGCTACTGAATGTTGTTTCTTGGAGGCCTATGAGACTAGGCACCCACCAAGAAACTGACAGTATCCACTAGTACTTTTACGATCTACAATGCATCCGGCATAATCCGCATCGGTGTATGCAATCAAATCAAAAGAACTATCGATAGGAAACCACAAGCCAAAATCTATTGTGCCAAGTAAATATCTAAAAATGTGTTTAACAGCCGATAAGTGAGATTCTTTAGGGCATGACTGAAAATGGGCACAAAGATATACATTGAATTGAATGTCAGGGTGACATGCTGTAAGATACAGTAGTGATCCGATCATATCTCGAAACAGTGTAGGATCTACTGTTTTACCATTTTCATCTTTGTCTAACTTCGAGGTTGTGGCCATTAGAGTTGACAAAGGTTTTGCTTCAGCTATCCCATATTTCTTCAATAGCTCCATTGTGTACTTGGCTTGACTTATGAAAATCCCTTCAAATGTTTGCTTCACCTGCAATCCAAGAAAGAATGTTTATTCACCCATTAAGCTCATCTCAAATTCTCCTTGCATGATTTCTGCAAATTCATCACATAGCGCATTATTAGTAGCTCCAAAAATTATGTCATCGACATACACTTGAACTACTAAAATATCTTTACCTGATTTCTTTGTGAAAAGTGTTTGATCAACCTTACCTCTCTTGAAACCATTTTCAATCAGAAATGAGGTGAGCCGTTCATACCATGACATTGGTGCTTGCTTCAGTCCGTACAAAGCTTTCTGCAGCTTGTACACATGTTGTGGATGTTTGGGGTCTTTAAAACCTGAAGGTTGTTCTACAAAAATATCATCTTTGATATACCCATTTAGAAAAGCAGATTTAACATCCATTTGAAATAATTTAAAGTTAGAAGAGCAAGCATAAGATAGTAAAATCTGGACTGCTTCTAAATGAGCAACCGGTGCAAAAGACTCATCAAAATCAATACCCATCTCCTGGCTATACTCTTTGGCCACAAGCCGGGCCTTGTTCCTAATAACCAATCAAGTATCATTTAACTTATTTCTAAAAACCCATCGGGTTCCGATAATGGATTGATTCTTAGGCTGTGGCACTAGAGTCCACACCTGGTTTCTTTCGAACTGGTGCAACTCTTCATGCATAGCCTGGATCCAAGATTCATTTTGAAGAGCTTCATGAATGTCCTTGGGCTCTTCTTGTGAGATTAAAGCTATCAAATCCTCTTCTTCTACTTGCCTTAGAGATGCTCTGGGTCTTACCCCATCTTAAGGATTACCGATTATATTTTCAGCTGGATGATCCTTTAAGAATGTGGAGGTCTTTGGCAAGTCGGGGTGCTGCACTTGCTGCTCTTGCAGTGTTTCAATTGAAGGATCTTCATCTTCTTCACTCTTGCTAGGTATTCCTTCCTTTGGTTTATCCTTGGCTTTAGATGTTCCAACATTTGTTGCATTTTGGGGGGCTTCTCCTGCATCCACAATTGGAAAAGATTGGCTTGTCAGTTTTAGTTCAGATTCATCAAAAATGACATGAGGACTTTC
Source organism: Amorphophallus konjac (assembly GCA_022559845.1). Taxonomy (NCBI): domain Eukaryota; kingdom Viridiplantae; phylum Streptophyta; class Magnoliopsida; order Alismatales; family Araceae; genus Amorphophallus; species Amorphophallus konjac. The sequence goes on from CM040123.1 coordinate 265,328,425, forward strand.
TTCAACAACCAAAGTCCTTTCATTGAACAAACGATAAGCTCTAGAGTTAAGTGCATAACCTAGGAAGATTCCTTTGTCACTTTTCTCATCAAACTTACCTAGGTTGGACGTACCTTTTTTCAAGATGAAACATGAACATCCAAAGGGTTTAAGATGGGAGATATTCAGTTTCTTACCCTTGTAGAGCTCATAGGGAGTTTTCTTTTAGATGGGCCTTACCATTGCCCTGTTGATGATGTAACATGCTGTACTTATCGCCTCAACCCAAAAATATTTTGGTAGAGAATTTTCACTTAGCATGGTCCGTGCCATGTCTATCAATGTTCTATTTTTTCTCTCTATCACTCCATTTTGTTGGGGCGTCCTTGGTGATGAGAAGTTGTGCGTATACCCCTGCTCTTCACAAAAATTGCTGAACTCATGATTTTCAAATTCACCACCATAATCACTTTGGATGGTAGTGATAAGGTAGCCTCTATCATTTTGGATTTTCCTAAAAAACACTTGAAATTCCATCAATGCATCATTTTTATTGGATAGAAATAACACCCAAGTGAATCTGGAATAGTCATCAACAATCACAAAACCATAGGATTTCCCTCCTAGGCTGGATGTCCTAGTTGGGCCAAACAAATCAAGGTGTAGCAATTCCAAAGGCCAGGAGGTAGAAATAATGTTCTTATTCTTGAAAGATATGCAAGTTTGCTTGCCTTTTGTGCAAGCCTCAAAGATTTTATCACTTTCAAATTTTAATTTTGGCAAACTATTTACTAAGTCATGTTTAGACAACTTGGAGATTGCCCCAAAACTAGTATGACCTAGTCTTCGGTGTCATAGCCATGCATTATCAAGATTGTTTGCTACCAAGCACACATCATCACTGGAAACATCATTAAGATCAATAGTATATACATTGTTGCTTCTCTTGCCGATGAATCTGATTTCATTGGAAGTTTTATTTATGACAAGGCAATGGGTTTCATCAAAAATAATTTTAAAACCCTTGTCACATAGCTAGCTAATGCTCAAGAGATTGTGATTTAAGCCTTTCACTAAAAGTACATTCTCGATAAGAATTTCAAAATTCTTACCTATATTGTCGATTCCAATGATTTTACCTTTGTCCTTGCCTCCAAATGCAACTAAACCTTCATCCTCATCTTGCAGTGTAGAGAACACCTTCTTGTCCCCTGTCATATGTCTTGAACAGCCGCTATCCAAATACCATTTGCTCCCACTGGCTTCAAGACATATCTACAAGAAACAACATTCTCATGCAAATGATTTTGGTACCCAAACTAGTTTGGGTTCGTAGAAGTTAGTCCAATTCTGTGCATATCTTTTCTTGGTCCAAAGAACATTATTTCTTGGTGAGTTTTGTTTGAATCAACAATTTGCAACAACATGACCAAATCTACCACAATGATAGCAATTAACAGGTGCAAACTTTCTTTGAAATTGTCGTGGTTTGGGTTGGACATGTTTTGGTTTAGAATTGGAACATGAAGCATGGTTGTTTTCTTTTTCATGAACAAAGGATGTGGTGATCTTATGCTCAAAAGATTTTTTATTTTGGGGAGTGTATCCCAGTCCTTCCTTTTGAAAATTGACTTTGACTCCCAACAGGTTATCTAGATTTTGTTTGCCCTTGACAAACCTGGAAAGTGTGAATTGTAAGTCAGCCACTTCTTTGTTCAAACTCACCGTTTTCTTTTCAAGTTCTAAATTTGTGGATTTTAGAATTTTTTCTTCAGTTTTCATTTTTTCACACACTTTCTCCATTTCAGACATTTTGCAAGATAACTCGTCTTTGGCTTTATCACAGTCTAAAATTATTTGTAGTAGACTCTCTTTTTCTTCTGTTAGTTTGAACCATCCTTATTCCAGTTTCTCAAATTTGATAAAGATATCTTCATGTGACAAATCATCAATTTTCTTTTTGAGAGTTTTATTTTTAGATCTGATTTTCTTGTATTTGGTATACATTTTTTCATATTCCGACTCCCAGTGTTCATTGGAAATAAAATCAGGGTCAGAATTTACCTCCGTGGAGTCATCTTCATGTGCCATGAGACACAGGCTCTCCATGAACTCTCCGACCTCTTCTTCGGACAGCTCTTCCTCTTCGTCGCTCCATGTAGCGACCATTGCTCTTGGCTTCCGGAATTTCTCCTTCTTGAACTTCTTCTTCAAATCTGGACACTCTCCTCTCATGTGTCCGGGCTTCTTGCATCCATAGCAAATGACGTTGTTGGGCTTGCTTGACTCACCCTTGGTTTGAATGGGCTTCCTTTGCCCCTTTTTGAAATTACCTTGGAAATTCCTTTTCTTTCTCAAGAATCTCCTTACTTGGTGAGTTATCATGGCCAAGTCTTCTTCTTCATTGCTTCCCTCGCTGGATTCTTCTTCTTGAAAGTCTTCATCAGATTGATGAGCTTTCAATCCAATTACCTTCTTCTTCTTCGTATCTTCCTCGGTTGTTCTCTTCATATTTATTTCTGAGTGACCCTATGAGCTCGTCCAAAGTGAGTGTGGACAGATTTTTTGAATCCTTAATTACTGTGGCTTTTGTATGCCACACCGATGGAAGTGATTTCAACACTTTCCTTACGAGCTCGGAATTGGTGTATTCTTTTCCGAGACTCTTGAGACCATTGGTAATCTCAGTTAACCTTGCGAACATTTCAGAGATAGATTCTTCAGATTTCATCTTGAATAGCTCATAGTGTCTGACGAGTAGGTTGGCCTTGGTCTCCTTGACCTCGGAGGTTCCCTCGTATATGAGACGCAACTTGTCCCACATTTCCTTTGCTGAGCTGCACATGGATACACGAGAGAATTCATTAGGATGTATAGCACATTGCATAATATTCATAGCATTAAAATTGATAGTGCATTTTTTAATTTCCTCGGGTGTCCATTTCTCTTCATCGTCAGAGAGTTTGTAAGGACCCTTGTCCACAACTCTCCAGATCTCATACTCTTAGGCTCTAAAGAAAACATGCATTCTATTTTTCCAATAGGAGTAATTTGAGCCATCGAAATATGGAGGACGATGAATGGAGTGACCCTCAGGCATCATACCCTTGTTTGTCATTGATCTGGATCTTACTTTAGATCGTTAGATCTGAAAGAAATAGAGCCTTAGCTCTGATACCAATTGAAGTCCCGCGATCAATGACACTCAAGAGGGGGGTGAATTGGGTGATTACAAATTATAAGAATGTTTACACGATTTAAAATATGTATTAAGATCAAGCAACAAACAAGAAGAGATATGATGGATTACAAGATGAATCTGGCTAGATCAACCTTTACAGCAGTTCTTTGGTACCGGGCGGAGTTCAAGAATCTGAAGATTCTCTCACACAAGGTATTTTCCTCCTGATAGGACTAACCATGTCGATCAGAAGCTACCTTTGAATATATCAGAGATCTCCCGTAAAAAGGTTAATACAGCTAGATCTAAACAAAGAAATTAGATGATGATGCAATAAGCAAAAGTGCTAGAGTAGAATGGAGGTAGAAGATAAGGAGCAAACCACACAGAAGACCACGATTTTTAGGTGGTTCGGATGCAACAACTGCAACCTACGTCCACCCCTCACCGACTATGAGGATTCACACACTATCTTGTAGAAGGTTACAAGATCAAAGCACACACACACACACACGTGTGAGTTCAAAACTCCCACAAAGGTGCACATGCACCGAATCACAAGGAAAAGTGAGGAACAAGGAAATCACTCACACACACACACGGATCTACGTAGATCCACACACACACACAGGTATTTCAATATTACAAGAACACACAGTTAAAGCTCAGCAAGAGTGGAATGAGAAAACAGAAAATGAAGACACAGATTCAAGCTCCCCCTTAGTGGATGAAGATGGTATTAGATGAAGCTAGCTCCCAGATCGATCTTCACTTGAATGGCCTGCAAATCAGCTTGAGAAGCTTGCACTTGGATGAAGAACTTCTTGCACGAAGTACTGTTCACGGAGCTACAGTGCCTTCTTCCTCCTTGGACAGCCTCCACCTTTGATCTCTTCAAGTGATTAGGGTTTATGACCCCATTAGGTTGTTTTTATATCTCTTGAATGGTCAAGAGACATGCCCCAGACCAGATCCACAAATCCTGCCTTGATTGATGGCAGTGGGCTTAAACAAATGGCAAGAAAGACCTCTCCACGAGCTTGAAACACAAAGTCAAACAAGGCTGCATCGGGGATGGCGGTCGACCAAAATTTTACAGGAAATGGCCCGTAGGTTGCTGGGAAAATCGATCGACCGCTCCTGGTTGGCGATCGATCGCTGGCTGGGATTCCTACAAAAAATAAGGAGGTTAGCCAATGCAATATAATACAAGAACGAATCAGTTTTTGGCTACCTTGTTCCAATCAAGGTGAGTGGGTTTAAGCTAAGCATGGGTGGTTTATGGAACAAGATGGATTTATGCATTTGGAAGGGTTCAAACAATTAAGCTTAGTACATGGTGAAGTAGGCTTTGAATGCGTATTAAATTCGAACTTGATTGTTTAAAAGATAGCACGTGATAGATCGTACATCTTGGGTTATGTTATCATCAAAATCACCTATATTCAACAAAAGTCATTTTGTAATCATCAAAATCATACACTCAACAATCTCCCCCATTTTGATGATGACAAAATGTTATGCATTATTGCTCTCTCCCCCTTTGCATAATCAGATATGGGGATCATTATGGGGAATTCATGATGGGAGCAAAAGATACAAGATTAAGAGGAAAACCACAAACACAAGAGCAAAGCATATCAAAATCAGACTTGCAAACCTCAACAATGTAGATCTAATAGTTATGAATTGAACTTTACAAGACTCGAGGCAATTTAGGCAGCAGAATTTCAAAGCTATTCGCAAAAACTATGCACATTGTTGTAGTTCAAGCAAAATGCTATGATCATGAATTATGCACAGAATTACAACCTCTCCCCTTTGTCATTGATAAAAATCGACGGATAATGGGGTTATTTGAAATGTGGATAAGTTGTTCAAAATGATGCAGTTCAAAATATGCATTGAATGAATGCTATAGATGCCAAATATGCACAATATGACCTCTATCTTCCAAATGCAAAGATTATGCACATTACTCTCTCCAAAAACTGATGACCATGCATGCATGAACTAAATGCACGTGGTCGAAATGCAGATATGGATAATTTGGACATGCAGACTAGTGCAAATAGAATGATCAAATGTGATTGACTCTAAGCAATTAAATGTAGATACATGTAATATAACTCCCCCTTTTTATCTAAAGGGCTGGGATAGGTGTACGAGAAGTGTAGATGAGTCAATACAACCATAGTGTTCATGAATAACACCCAGGGGACTGTACAAGCATGTAGAAGAATCGTGCATAAGCCAATGCAGTCATTTCAATTTTCAGAATACATATTAAGTCAAATTTCCAAGTGTATATGTGAATAACATGAAAGTAGGCATTAGCCATAAGGATATTCAGATTTTCAATTCAACATAGGAGTAATTATACATACTACATTTCAATCTAGAGAACAACGTATTGGAGACTTCGCTCTGCCTTAATGAATTTCTTTCCAAAATTTTTCAACTCATAAATTTTCACAAAGATAATATGAATTTTTCTAATAGTGATCGGGTTCAATCTACTCCTTTTTACGTGAGGAGACACATGGAGCATATGCCAGACTCCCTGGTTACTAATTAGAGCATTAATCATCTCACCTCAACTAAGCATAGATACTTCAGTTTAACACTTTTCAAAATGAACTATATCACGTCTCAGGTGACATGCATCGAATCTACTTAGTGAGACTGAGTATTGCTCTGCCATTAATTTTTGTTCAGATTCTATCTACAATAAGACAGGCAACTTTTTCCTCAACTGCCTCATTAACATTCATGCAGCAAGTTTATTTTCTCAGAGTATTGAAAAGAAATTCCTATATCCTTATGATTAACACTCATTTTCATATTTTATGCATGAAGTGTGCGAATTTGATTTACCATGTATACAGAAAATTTCAGTGAGCACATGACAGTGCAACTCCCCCTACATAGATGCACTTATTAAAATATTTACTCCCCCTGAGTGTATGACATGAAACACACCAGTGATGACTCAAATACAACATTATTTAGCAAGAAGGCGTAAGGTCATAGACGATTCAAGGACAGGGGTTGTTTACCATATACATAAACATGCAAGCACACAATTTGGAAAATATGCAATGTGCAATATAGAATGCAGAATGCATTATGAATGCAAAATTTCATGTGTTGCTTGAATGTCCTAAATGCATGGAAGAATGCATGGGATCAGATTTGCTTTGAGTGATCTTAATGCAATTAATGTATGAACTCTAATGCATGATTTTCAGGAAGACTCAGTGAAGGTTTTGAAAGAGAGGTATGAAACCTATAACCTATATGAGAATGCAGTGCAAGATGCAAAAGCTTAATTTACACTCCGAGTGACTTGAATATTATGACATATTGCACAAGAAAGCATTCAGAGTGCAAATGATAGACTGACAGGTTCAAGAGTCAAAACAGACTTAAGACTCAAGGGGGTCGACCCTGTGGGTCGACACTTTCAGATCATTTACCCAAACTGTTCAGAAAACCTGTAGACAAAATTATCATGAGAGAGGGTCGACTGGGGTCGACACCTTTAGTGCAGACAGTGACAAAATTTTAGAAATCCATTGCGAGAATTTCAGCATTTTCAAGGATCAATTTTTAGACAATTTTGTGCAATTCAGCTTGAGCAATTAGCATGGGATGTTCTTCCAAAAAAAGATTAGATTGAATCACAGTTGCGCATCATTCAACCAATAACTCCCCCTCACTAGGAGCATCATAAGACATTTAAGAAATCATTCTCCATTTCATGACATTTATGAACAAGGATTCAAACATGATCAGAAATATGCAATGCAGCCCATAGAGTTTTCAGAAACTCATAGTCAAAAGCATCCAAGAAAAATATGTAAACATGCAATCTAGTCCACAAAAAAAGACTTGCTCAAAAATGAGCAGTGAGTAAAATTTCAGAAGCATTTCAGAAATAGATTTTCAGAAGCAATTCAGAAACTCATTTCCACATTGATACAGGTCAGTTTAAAAACCATTCACAAACCAGTCACATTTTTCAAGTTCTGGTACGAGGTGGAGGTGAAGGTCCGAAGACCCAACTCACACATGGTAGAGCTTCCATGTGGACGTAATCCACCCTTCCATAAACACACCATTTTAGATACCAGAAACTCAGTTAATCTTAAATTCTCATGCACTTCCAACTGAAAAGTATTCAAAAAACCATTTAGACATTTTCATCACAGTAAGAGATATCAGAAACAATTCAAGCTTTTAGAGACATTACCTGTCATATGATCAATGCCACTTAGTGCCATAAGCTAATACAGAGATTTCATTTTCAGTTCTGAGTTTATCAGTGGCAGTGATATGCCTTCAACCACCATAATCACTATCTTCAAGAAATTCAACATTTCAGCAGACCCAATATTCCTTTATGCATACTAGTTCAGCAATTATTTTGAAAACAGGCCAGCTTCATTGAAGTCACTGGCAGTACAGTAGGGATTAAATTCTGATTTTTGTTTTCTTACCTTTGCCTTGAGAGACCCTTTCTTTTCTCAATTTCTTCATTGTCCTCAAGGCACCCCTGCACCAAGGTTCTCATTTCACAGTTTTAGGTACCCAAGTCTTCTTGGGTCCCAGATGGTTAACATGATCATTCAATTTACTTAAGGCATCCAAATCATCAAAACTCATTAAAGCACAATCATGCATGGTATGCCCATTCTTTCCACAGTAATGACAACACTTTGAAGTCTTCACAGATTTCTTGTAGGCATGAGTATTCATTTTCTGTGACCTAGCAGAAATGTTATTACTATTGACATGGAAATTTTTCTTTCTATTTGCTTGCCAGCACTGTGACACATGGTGTCTAGACTTTCCACAAGTGAAACAAGAACTACTCCTCCTTATTTTGGAGGCACAATCATTTTTGCATGCTTTCAAATCATCAAGTTTCATAACTGGACAGTTACTCATAACATGCACAGGCTGACCACAGTAATAACAACTAAACTTTGAAGTTTTTCGGATATGAGCATGCTTCATATGACTTTGGTCAGAATCAAATTTTCTATTCTGACTCTTAGGACCATTTTGACAGTTTGGTGAGGGAGCAGATTTCTTGGTCCTAGGTTGGACCTGAGTTTTAATCTTGGGTTTCTCAACAAAAGACGCATTATAAGAATAGGAAGCATGCACAAATGACGTTTGGGTTTTTAGACCAAAGGCTTTCTTTTTACTAGGTTCATATCCTATACCTTCCCATTGGAAATTTACCTTGATCCCCAAGATTTTGTCAAGATTATCTTTTCCTTTCACGAATTTAAACAATGAAGTATTCAAATCTTCAATTTCAGATTCAAGTGAAGCAATGTATAGCTCATAACTTGTAATTTCTTGTTCGCTGCATACAACACTCTCATTTAACACTCTATTTATAGTTTTATAGCTCTCAATCTCTTGTTCTAACACAAGTAGTTTTTCAAATTCAACATTGACAGCCATAGTTTTTTCTTTTTCAAGAGTTAACAGTCTTTCTGACATGGTTGTGTTTAACTCTTTTAACTTCTCATTTTCTTTTACAGGCTTTTCATTTTGAATGAACTCGTCAGTTAAAATTCGATCATTGTTTATTGAGCTCAGTTTTTCTTTCAAGCCTTTTTCTGATTTTTGAAGTTCTGAAATTTTATTTAGTAACATGTTAATTTCATTTTTCAAACTATTAACTTGTTCCTTATACACATTGACATCAAGCAGAATAGATTCATGTAGTTTCTCAATTTCAAAACATTTATCACAAGAACTATTCTCATGGACAGTGTTTTCACAATTCTTTTTGAGCTTTCTATTCTCAGCCTTAATTCTCTTAAATTTCTCTGACAGTTCTTCATAAGCAATTAACAGCTCTTCAAATGAGAATTCATCATCGTCAGAATTAGAGCTTACCTCAGAGGACATTTCATCCCTTTGATCACTACTATGATCACCTTTACTGACCATCAAGCATCTGGCCTCCTATTCCTCGTAGATGCTCACCAGGTGATCCAGTATTTCTTTGGTTGAGCTACAATTTAGGACAAATGGAAATCGGTTAGAGTCAACTGTAGCTTTTAATAAGTTCAGAGCAGCAAGATTATCATCACTTCTATCCCTATGTTTATCAGACCATTTGGACTTGTCCAATGGTAGTTTATAAGGACCAACAGATATAATTTTCCACAGCTTGGGATCATAAGAATTGATAGCTCTAGATATTCTTCCGAGCCAGAGACAAAAGTCGGAGCCATTAAAAATAGTTAAAGATTTCATTGGAATCTTTTCAACAGAAAAATTCATGATTGTCGATGCACTAGGATCTCTCTGTAGATCGCTAGATCTAGGGACAACAGAGCCTTGCTCTGATACCAATTGTTAGGTCCCGTAGTGCAGGAAGACGGATCTAGAGGGAGGGTGAGTAGATCTCTCAATAAAAATTATGTCCTATTTAAAACATAAAACTAGTCACAACGGAATTCAACTCAACGCCTAAGATAATTAGGCAAAATGTAGATTAACTAAGAGGCAATTTGATGGACGTTCAGAATTAAATGCGACTTGAAGAACCAAACACAAATTAGCTCTTTCTGTGTGTGCAAATTAGATGTGTGAAACAGTCTAATTAGATTGAGTGTGTATGTGTGATAGTGTCAATTTAAACCTGTGATGGACATAGAGAAAAAGGATAATCACACAGGCATTCAGATATGGACACGAAGATTTTTAAGGTGGTTCGGGACCACGACGGGCTCCCTACGTCCACCCCTCACTCAACTGAGTGAGGCTTCCTCAACACGCTACGAATGCAGCAAACACGGGGATTTCTCCCCACACACATGGGGTAAAAACCCCAACACACACGATGCGAAGGCAGCACACACACGGGGACGTGCCCCAACACACCTGCGGATATCCACCGCACAAAACGACGCACAAGCGTCAACACAAACACTCGGAGAATCCACTCTCCGAACACCCACGCAAGATATTCATTCAGAATTTGATGAAATGTTCACAGATGAATACAATAAGCCCAAGATATAATCTAAAGATTGAAATAAAAGAGATCTCTCAAATATAAAGCTCCCCCTTTCTCTATAAGAAATGGTTCTCCTTGGTTCGTTGACGGATGATCACGAAGTCGCCATCATCTTGCTCCTTTCATCATTCCGCTCTTCTTTCTCTTCTTCCATGATCTCCAGAAATGCCTTGAAGTAGATCAAAACCCCTTCCCAAGTTTTTCTTTTCTCCTCCTTGGTCTTCTTCTCTATAAGATAGAAAATAAGCACATTAGGGTTCTTATCTCTCAAATTCGGGGTTGAGGTATATATATAAGTTAGAGTGGCTAAAAGACTCATAAAACCCTCCTAAAACATGTTAAGAATGCCCTCATATGTGTAGGAACCTTTTAGGGGTAGAATGGTAATGTTTCCAACCCAAAACAATAGGTTTTAGCCACTTACGAAAATCTCGTCCGGAAGGGGTCGACCCTGGGGGTCGACCCTGCATGATTCTGCACACAAAATAGCCTAGACAGAAGTCTGACTTAGGGGGGTCGACCCCTTCAGCTGCTTGTTCTATCTGCAGTGCAAACAGCCCAGGCCACTTGGGGGGTCGACCCCTCTGCTGAGGGTTATGAAAGATACAAATTCAGCCCCTTTAAGCCATATAAACCCAATGGTATAAATGTGACCAAATTCCCTTGATTTCGAAAGAGTTATTTTGATGGTTTGAACCTACAAAACCATAGAAAAATCAAATTAGTATGGATTTGAAATTCATATTACCTCCTCCTTTGTAACTAGCATTCCTTGAATGAGAATGAACAATATAGCATGCATATCAAGTTGGACCACTACCATCTCAAATGTTGTGATCTCAAGAGTGAAAATGTGAGTTCAAAACATAAAATCTCGCACGTTCACAAGTCTACCAAATTGGCAAGTCAAACACACCACCCACATTAGTATAGCATTAAACTCAATAACTTCAATCCTTATACAACATGAGTTTTCATCTTAAAATAACCACACTATTAAATCTCCACAACCATGTATCAATTTCAAACTTCATAGCAAGAAGATAAGGAGATTCAAGTACATGAAAAGTTGAAGAACCATTCAAGCACAAGGCCAAATGACAAAGTCATTTTGTAATCATCAAAATCACACACTCAACAGATGTGATTTTTTATTTTGGTCAAGGGGGAACGGGGAGGGGCAAGGGAGACGAGAACATACATATTGGTGCTTCAGAAAGCATGCCCTAACGCCTCCGGAAAGCGCCTCCTGAGAGACATTGGGAGATGCCTGCAGGTGCATCCCACTTAAATATGCGATAGAGTAGAGCAACCAACCAGACCATCCCCACTGAGAGCTAAAAAAATCTAGGGCCTTGCACTCTCCCAAGTAATGGGGGAGACAAGGATCAACCTGAGAAACTCGTGGTTCCCCATGAGGTGTTAAACAACTACCCAGTACGATTTAGGATAGATGTGGTTTTAAACAGGATGGTGATCACCTATGTAGATGAGTGCTTACTAAAATTTGCACTTCCACATGAATGTACTCTACCCCCTCCCCCCTCAAAACTTGCCAGATACTTTTGACAATTTCTATAGGGGTATTGAGAGGGGTCTTGCCATCTACTTATATATATGAAAATATAAACTTTAGTAACTACTTAAAATGCATTGATGATTCCATCTCATTGTAGACATGGATTAATTGTATTCCAGGTGAAATATTGATGAATTCAAAACAAAAGCTAAGTAACAAATTGTAGCTTTCTAGACATATAACATGATTTTTCCCTTTTTTCTGCATCCTCCATAAATTTTATCGCATGTACTATGGTACTAGTTAGGTTCTTGAAATTCAAATGAGATTTGTAGATGTGTTTTTTGGTAAACTACCATTTCTACAAGAGAATTTGCACATGGTCCACACAGCAATAGTTGTGGTTGACCAACCGGCCTCTTCAAGAGGACTACGATGTCTCCAACGGGCAAGGGGGCAGGAACATCAATGGAGTACCAACTCATCGGGTTTGACGTGCTCTTTCACATCAAACTACTCTTGATGATGGGTCAAATATTTGATGATAGGTCAATTAGAGTGGCCGATAGGTAGCACAAATTATAACTTGGGGAAAAAATCTATTTTATTTTTTTGTTATAGTGTAAATGATTTTTATAATCAAAAAATAATGAATTAATATCATGTACAAAAAAGTGACACTGTACACAACACCTACACTGTATGGCATTCTTTTGTACTATACTACATCACTATGTGATGTAACTTACAATGGGACATAGTATAGATGTTATGTATTATATTGCATCCCTTTCGCGATACTTTCCCTAATAACGGTAAACCGTATGTCTAGTCCAGTAAAATCTATTTATGACTCTCCTATGTTGTTGGCCCTAGACACACGCGAGGACAAGAAGGGGGGTTGAATTGTCCCCGCAATGCAATGGTAAATTTTAAGCCAATGCAATAGAATTAAAACACCTAACAGATTTATACTATGATGGAATGAAGTTTAAATCCTATGAGTATTAGTTCTCTCAACCTTTCCATTCCCACACGATCAAGATAAACAAATTAAACAAGCAACCCACAAACACACAGTGCGAGAAAGATTTTTAGGTGGTTCGACAAGACACACAAGTCCTCCTACATCCACCCCTCACCAAATCGGTGAGGATCCACTCACTTCGAATTGAAGCGCACGGAGTTTAGATTCCAAACACACGGAGACCGAGTCTCCAGCACGATCCGACGACGGGATCAACACACACACGGACGCTGCAACAACCACAGCACCCTACACTCACAACCGTACATAGACAGTTCACCACATAAATATCAGAGTTCAGAAAAATGAAAGGATGTTCAATACATGTCATGCTCAAGATAAATTGAAAAATAATCATTAAGATAGACTTAAGAAGGTTGCAGAAATGTCTCCTCAGTAGATGACGGTCTGCAGATGAATATTCCTTGATGCTTTCACGGTGGGGGGTCAATCTCCAATAGGTACGAAGCTACACGAATTCCTCCCTGAAGATTCAGCCTCGTTGACACTAGAACGCTTTGACGAATGGATGTTGCTATTGAAGTCTTCAATCCAGAATTCCCCTGCAAGAGGAAGACACGAGACAAACACTCAGAAAGACCCTCTTCCTCTCCACATGTGGCCACACTTTCTATTCTTGTGTTAACGAAATCTGAAATTGCAACAATTATATAGAGGCATAATAGGATGTTCTAATGACTACAAAGCACATGCAAAACCCTAGCAAAACCCCTCAGAGATGTGTATGATAACCCTATGGGCAAAGGGGTCAAAAAGGGGTCCAATAGGATTAGGTTAGATGGGTTTCAAATGGGGCTCGAAACCTTCACTCCGGAACGCCCCTCATATAGGTCGATCGGTCTTTACCAACCGGTCTTCCGGTTCTGTTCTAAAGATGCCCAGCCAGAGCAGAAATTCCATAGGTCGATCGATTCTGAACCACCAGTCGATCGGTTCTGTTCAAAAGTTGTCCAGCCAGAACAAGATTTTCACAGGTCGATAGGTCTTGACCTGTCACGCCCCGATGCGGAATCTCGGGACGTACGGTTAGAGGCAAGCGAGCAATAAAGAATTCCGAACCATTGCACTAAAGGTTGGAAAAGTAATAATCAGAGTTTTATTGATAAAAATTGAGTACAATGGGTAGAACAACTACATCCATATAATAATCAAACTAGAACAATTTCTCATTAATTCTACGGGTACAAACTGACTCAATAAACTAAAACTATCTCTCGATATCACTCCAGTCCATCCCTGACAAGTTCGTCACCTGGAAAGAGGGGAAACAGTAGGAGTGAGCTAAACGCGCTCAGTAGATAACCACAAACAGGTTTAAGTAATTAACCATTGATTTCCAATTTATATGAAATGCAGTAAATAAAGAATGACGATAGAAATAACTTGCAAAGTCAAGAAATATAGTAATTTATCAAGTAATGAACAAGTAAAGTAACAGTAAGAAAATTTGGCCAGCAAGTATGTTACACATGTAACCAGGTAAATACACACGAGTCGAGTATCCAGAATTTGTCGTAGACGTAACAAGTCAAGTCAAGTATTCGGGTGTAATGCCTCACCCTTGTCATAAACATCCCAATGGGCTCAATATCTTTTCGGGCGCTCTCCCCAGGACCAGACTGGGCCCTTATGATGCGATGGCATTTCATTTCAATTGGATCACCGATCCCCCGTCTAGACATAGTCAATTATGGCCAATATAATCAGATGAATTTCTGTCGGGTACAAGATGTAAAGGACGACACTTGTCTCCTTTGATTCAAGAGTTTAAACACAACGAAAAACCCAAAACAAGGTATTCGTACGGCAATCACTGGGCCGTACTCTTATGAGTAACGAGTCACGGGGCCAAGAATGAACGGGTGACAGTAAGCCGTTCGAGAAAGAGAAGTAAGTTCCGAAGAACGAGAATATACGAACCATTTGGGTCGTATTTTTCAAGAAATACGGTTCTAGAGAATCCGTATTAAGTATAATGATCTAAATATAAGATAATTTATGTGAAATATTTACCGGGTTGCCAATAACAATTAAACCAACCAATTTCAGTTTAATGTCCATTGGTCAATTCCGGGCTCAAGTATGACCGAAGATTATCCAAGGGTAATCGGTCAATTTATCAAGTTAAAACGATAGTCATGATGTAACCGTAATTTTACCACGGTAAATTGTCTCACGGTAAAAATGTGAAGTTTACCGGATAGAGTGTCCGGTTAATTGGCCAAAGACTTGCCATAAGTTGGCCAGTAATTTTCTGATTTACAGTAATTTACAGAAATTACCTACGGTAAATTTTTAGCTTATGGTAATTAGCCAATTTATCCAAAGTTACAAGTGAATTACAATAATTTTCACTTTAACAAAATAGATACTGCAATTAATAGAAATTTACTCATCTCATTATTTGTTATTTATGTGGATTATCAGTTTTTACTATTTAACATTGTTAAATGGGTCAGAATAGCAAAAATCAGGTTTTCTGGAAGTTAAACAGTTGAAAATGGGCCGTTAAACCTATTGGGTGAAAATTGGACCAGAAATAGGTTTCTGTTAAGCGGTCTAAGTACGGCCGTTTTCAGGAGAACAGCGGTCTGGGAATGACCGTTAAATGGATAAACAACGGTTCCCTAACAGCCGTTCTAGTCTGAGGAATTTACCTTCGGCTGTCTGCTAACACACGTCGGTCAGGGGCCGTTTCTAGGGTAAAAGGGTACAACGGTCATGGTAGGGCCATTTATCATGTAAAACGGTCGTTTTATAGCCGTAATAAAAAAAATACACTTAAATGATAATATTACTAAATTTATTCTAAAGCGGTCTCGGGTTGACCGTTATGCATGTACAACGGTTTGGGGTGAACCGTGGAATGCCAGGGGACAAAACGGTTCATGAAAAGCCGTTAAGACGTACTCTATGGCGGTCGTTACGGGGCCGTTAAATTAAATAAACGGTCCGTGTGGAGCCGTCTTTCTCTGTAACACGGGGATATTGAAAACAGAAGTATAATCCGGTAATGGGGCTTCAATTCATGAGTTTAAGCATGCAAATGGATAATAAAACATGATTTCTAGAAGTTAACAGCATGCCCTTTCATTCCATTTATCAAATTTGAGGTTTGTGTCATGGTTACCTACCTTAACCAAGGAAAATAAGAGATGTCTTGAGGAAGAAGATGAATAGTGATATTTGCAGAAGCCTTCACAGCACGTAGCAGCAGAGTCTCCTTTGTTTAGGCTTAAGGATTGCTAAGGAAGGCTTAAGGGGGCTTCTATTTATAGTTTTCATTTGAAGGAACGTGTGAAATCTTCACACACTTCACACAAGACTGGTCAGAGCCGCAAAACCCATCCCTGCGTCCAAGCCGTGTTCTTGCCGACCTAAAACACGTTTTCACGTGTTCCACAAGGTAGGTTAGTCTTAAGCTAAGCCTAATCCTATGGATTAAGGAATAGTTAACTAAAACCTCCTTTAAATGTTACCAAACGATTTTTAATGAAATTGACCCAGAAGACAAAATTGCTAATCAATACATGCCCTTTCAGATTATGATTTTTATAGAATTTTATCACGAGGTTTAAGGTTAATCTCCTAATCTTAAGATTAACATAATAATTTAACTCAAATGTTCAACGGTTCAATCGATAGAGAGAGTTTCTGATTTTTACCGATGAAACTCCAGAAGACAAAGTTGCTAAGAAAAATACTCTCTATCAGATGTGATTTTTGTAGATTTTTCTACGGTAGTTGTATTTTCGGGTGAATAGTGTTTTCCGCGTTTTTAAGTCAAGCTTAAATCATCGATTAAGCCATGTAACTGATTTTATTAGGGTCAAGTATAGAAGACTAAAGTGTTTACCATAGTGTTTACTAATTAACTACCATTTTTAAGTATTTTCATATGATAGTCAAAAAAATTACGATTTACTATTTACCATAGTTACTATTCAAAAATTTTTTTTTTTTTTACTATTCACGAAATTAAATAATTGCACAGAAACTCGGGGTCTTACACCCTCCCCTACTTAAAGAATTTGGTCCTCCAAATTCACTGGACCAAAATACGGTAAAAATATCGCTTACCTAGAGTAGATCGGGATAACGCTTCCGTATAGCGTCCTCGGATTCCCATGTAGCTTCTTCTATTCCACGCCGACTCCATTGTATTTTAACCATCGGTATGGAACGATTCCGAAGTTGTTGCTCTTTCCGATCCAGAATCTTCACTGGTCTTTCTTCATAAGACAAGTCCTTCTTCACTTCGAGGTCCGCATGTTGAATGACGTGACTAGGGTCGTACACGTATTTCCGAAGCATAGAAACATGGAACACGTTGTGTACTCCAGCTAGTTGAGGAGGTAAGGCCAATCTATAGGCGACTTCACCCACTCGATCAAGGATCTCAAATGGACCAATATACCTTGGGCTTAACTTGCCATGAATACTGAATCGGCGAATACCTCTCGACGGAGAGACCTTCAAAAATACATGCTCGCCAATCTGGAATTTCAAATCTCTTCTTCTATTATCAGCATAACTTTTCTGCCTTGATTGAGCTACAAGTAACCGGTCTCGAATAATTCGAATATTCTGTGATGATTCTGAGACAAGATCCGGTCCAAGCCATTGCTTCTCGCCAATCTCATCCCAACATAATGGAGAACGACAACTCCTTCCATACAAAGCCTCGAAAGGTGCCATTTGTATGCTGGATTGATAACTATTGTTATAGGCGAATTCTATCAATGCCAAATGATCACTCCAGCTGCCATCGAAGTCAATCATACAAGCTCTCAACATATCTTCCACAATCTGATTTGTTCTCTCGGTCTGTCCATCTGTCTGCGGATGAAATGCAGTACTGAAATTCAGACGGGTACCAAGAGATTCTTGCAAACCCTTCCAGAAATGAGATGTAAATCTCGGGTCTCGGTCAGACACAATGCTGACTGGAATACCATGAAGTCTAACCACTTCCTTCAGATATAATGCTGCTAGTACATCAACCGTCCACTTGGACTTAATAGCTAGAAAATGGGCTGACTTAGTCAATCGATCCACGATGACCCATATTGCATCATAGCCACCTCGAGTCTTAGGAAGACCCATAATAAAGTCCATACCAATACTCTCCCACTTCCATTGGGGAATATCAAGTGGTTTCAATTTACCTGCCGGTCTAAAATGCTCGGCCTTTACTTGTTGACAAACAAGACATCTGCTTACAAAATCTGCAATTTCCCTTTTCATGTTTGGCCACCAAAATGTCCTCTTCAAGTCTTTGAACATCTTAGTGCCTCCCGGATGGATAGTGTATCGGGATCTATGTGCTTCTTCAAGGATCCGATTCTTTATATTAGCCTCATCCGGTACACAAGTTCTACCTTGAAACACCAGTCTTCCATCATTGGCTATCGAGAAGTCAGGTCTGCCACTTAAGTTTTCCTTAATCTCGACTAGCTCGGGATCAATATCTTGTAATAGCTTGATTTCCACTAACAGTTCGGGCTTGAGTTGCATCTGGGAAATCAAAATCCGATCATTATCAATATTGAGATCCAGACTAGCCATCAGCTCTAGTAACTTCCATTCTTGTAACATAAGACTGGATAACTTAGCCACAGGCTTCCGACTTAACGCATCAGCCACGACATTGCCTTTGCCAGGGTGATACTCGATAGAGAAGTCGAAATCCTTTATATATTCCAACCACCTTCTTTGCCTCATGTTTAATTCCTTTTGAGAAAATAAGTATTTCAGACTTTTGTGATCCGAAAATACCGTGAATGATTCTCCATATAAATAGTGCCTCCAAATCTTTAATGCGAATACTACGGCTGCCAATTCCAGATCATGCACGGGATAATTAACTTCATGCTTCCTTAACTGCCTGGAAGAATAGGCAATCACCTTGCCATGCTGCATAAGCACACAGCCTAAGCCAATACCAGAAGCATCTGTGTAGACCACAAAACCGCCTTCACCCGAAGGTAAGGTCAAAATAGGGGCAGTAGTCAAACAATCCTTCAGAGTTTGAAAACTCCGTTGGCATTCAGCTGACCACTCAAACTTGATTTCTTTGCGGGTTAATTTGGTCAAAGGTACCGCAATTTTAGAGAAATCTTGAATGAACCTTCGATAATAACCAGCCAGGCCAAGAAAACTCCTTACTTCAGTAGCATTAGTAGGCTGTTCCCAATTCTTGACTGCTTCCACTTTAGATGGATCCACAGAAATTCCATCCTTAGTAATAATATGTCCTAGAAAGGACACTTCACTCAGCCAAAATTCACACTTGCTGAATTTGGCATATAATTGGTGATCTCTCAATAATTGAAGAGCCGTTCTTAGATGCTCGGCATGATCTTCTTCACTCTTTGAGTAGATCAAAATGTCATCAATAAATACCACGACCCATTGATCAAGATAAGGTCGGAACACATTGTTCATAAGTTGCATGAAAGCTGCCGGTGCATTCGTTAACCCAAAGGGCATAACGACAAACTCAAAGTGACCATATCGGCTTCGAAAAGCTGACTTGTAAATATCATCTTCCTTAATTCTCAATTGATGATACCCAGATCGAAGATCGATCTTAGAAAAATACGAAGCTCCAGCAATCTGGTCAAATAACTCATCAATCCTCGGCAGTGGATATTTATTCTTGATAGTTATCTGGTTGAGTTGCCGATAGTCGATGCACAACCTCATCGAACCATCTTTCTTCCGAACAAACAATACAGGAGCTCCCCAAGGGGAAACACTCGGGCGAATAAAACCCTTCTCGAGTAATTCTAACAATTGTTGCTTCAATTCCCGCAATTCCGCAGGAGACATACGATAAGGGGCTCTGGAAACAGGAGATGATCCAGGAATAAGATCAATAGAGAATGTAACTTCACGCTGAGGCGGAAGTCCTGGTAACTCCTCTGGAAATACGTCCGGAAATTCCCGAACAATAGCAATATCCTTAATCTCGATCTGCTGTTCAGGGGACGCATGAACAAAAGCCAGAAAAGCTTCGCATCCACGCCTCAATAACTTGTCAGCACGAAGAGTCGAGATAAGAGACATCGGACTAGGATGTTTCACTCCTTTGAAGAATAATCCGGGGTGCTTAGAAAAAGACACCGAACAAGAATTGCAGTGAACATTGACCTCATACTGGGCCAACCAGTCGGCTCCTAGGATTACATCGTAATCCTTCATGTCTATGCAAATCAAGTCGGCTGGAAAATTCCGATCATTCACCATAACTTTACTAGAAGGATAATAATGCTGAATAGCTGAACTGGTCCCAATAGGGGTTGATATCTCTAACGGAGAGTCCATCAAAACAGGTTCTATAGCTAATAACTTAGCAAATCTCCGGGATATAAAAGAATGTGTTGCACCAGTATCAAATAGAACAAAAGCCGGAAAGTCGGATATAATGAGAGTACCTTCGACGAGTCCACCATCCTCGGAGATACCCTTTTCCTTTGTATGAAGAGCCTGGAGCCTGCCTTGAGGCTTCTTGACGTTTAGAGGTTTTGCCGGAATAGCTTGTTCCGATAATAAGGGGCAGTTGGGAATGCGGTGCTCCTTGCTTCCACATCGCAAACATGCACCTTGCTTGCGCCAACAATCCTCCATTTTGTGACCGGGACGATCACAATATCGGCATACGCCTTTGAATGGAACCACAGAATCAGGTTTCTTGTCTTCTTGTCTTGGCGCCTTGCCCTTCCACGAACCAGAACCAGAACTAGAACCAGTACTAGTGAAAGGTCTTTTCTTGTTAGGACCAGTGCCAGAATCAGTCTTATCATTCTTGAGTGCCTTCGGTTGATTCTTCTTACTACCTTGACCACGAATCCTTTCCGTCATTTCCAATGTATCTTCTAATACTTGTGCCTTTCTTACCATCTCAGAATATGTAGAAATTTCCAGTGGTGCCAGTTGATTAATATAATGAAGTCGAAGACCGTTAAGGAAACGCTTCGCCTTCATTTTCTCAGTTGAAATGAGATGTCTCGCATAACGAGAGAGTCTTGCAAACTGGGCTTCATATTCTGATACCGATAAGCTTCGCTGCTTCAGAGCTGCGAATTCCGCGGCCTTCTTTTCTTGCACGCGATCAGAAAAATATTTATCATTGAAGAATTCCTCGAATTCCTCCCACGAGACTTGTTGGTCACCGAGAGTCGGTTTAATAGACTCCCACCAAGTACGCGCATCACGTTCCAGTTGGAAAATGGACAAGAGAACACGCTCCTGGTCAGTGCATTGCATGACCTCAAAAATCCTTGCCATCTCGTCGAGCCAGTTCTCGGCTTCATCAGGATCGGTTGAACCAGCAAACCTAGGCGGGTTCATCCCTCGGAAATTCCGATACAATTCACCAGTACCATGAGCTGCGCCATGAGGTGCCGCTCCGGCTCCAGCTCCTGCCTGAGCCAATGCATTCAAGGCTTGCGTAAGTCCTTGAACCGTACGTTGCAAATTCCTCATCTCAGCACGATTGGCTGCCATTTCAAGTACCTATAAGGTAATCCGTTGTTCATGAGTCGATTATTATGAGTCGATTATTATGAGAAAAGAATTCTCAGATGAGATGAGAGAGAAAGAACTAGAGGAGTGAGACACGATTACGATTAATAGCTTAACCCGATTTCTACCCAAATCTCACAAGGTCTAGTTTTTCCTAAACTTATAGGAGAGAAGGAAACCTAGGACAATTTTAACCTAAATTTCTAGGTCAATGCGACCTATGCTCTGATACCAACTAAACTGTCACGCCCCGATGCGGAATCTCGGGACGTACGGTTAGAGGCAAGCGAGCAATAAAGAATTCCGAACCATTGCACTAAAGGTTGGAAAAGTAATAATCAGAGTTTTATTGATAAAAATTGAGTACAATGGGTAGAACAACTACATCCATATAATAATCAAACTAGAACAATTTCTCATTAATTCTACGGGTACAAACTGACTCAATAAACTAAAACTATCTCTCGATATCACTCCAGTCCATCCCTGACAAGTTCGTCACCTGGAAAGAGGGGAAACAGTAGGAGTGAGCTAAACGCGCTCAGTAGATAACCACAAACAGGTTTAAGTAATTAACCATTGATTTCCAATTTATATGAAATGCAGTAAATAAAGAATGACGATAGAAATAACTTGCAAAGTCAAGAAATATAGCAATTTATCAAGTAATGAACAAGTAAAGTAACAGTAAGAAAATTTGGCCAGCAAGTATGTTACACATGTAACCAGGTAAATACACACGAGTCGAGTATCCAGAATTTGTCGTAGACGTAACAAGTCAAGTCAAGTATTCGGGTGTAATGCCTCACCCTTGTCATAAACATCCCAATGGGCTCAATATCTTTTCGGGCGCTCTCCCCAGGACCAGACTGGGCCCTTATGATGCGATGGCATTTCATTTCAATTGGATCACCGATCCCCCGTCTAGACATAGTCAATTATGGCCAATATAATCAGATGAATTTCTGTCGGGTACAAGATGTAAAGGACGACACTTGTCTCCTTTGATTCAAGAGTTTAAACACAACGAAAAACCCAAAACAAGGTATTCGTACGGCAATCACTGGGCCGTACTCTTATGAGTAACGAGTCACGGGGCCAAGAATGAACGGGTGACAGTAAGCCGTTCGAGAAAGAGAAGTAAGTTCCGAAGAACGAGAATATACGAACCATTTGGGTCGTATTTTTCAAGAAATACGGTTCTAGAGAATCCGTATTAAGTATAATGATCTAAATATAAGATAATTTATGTGAAATATTTACCGGGTTGCCAATAACAATTAAACCAACCAATTTCAGTTTAATGTCCATTGGTCAATTCCGGGCTCAAGTATGACCGAAGATTATCCAAGGGTAATCGGTCAATTTATCAAGTTAAAACGATAGTCATGATGTAACCGTAATTTTACCACGGTAAATTGTCTCACGGTAAAAATGTGAAGTTTACCGGATAGAGTGTCCGGTTAATTGGCCAAAGACTTGCCATAAGTTGGCCAGTAATTTTCTGATTTACAGTAATTTACAGAAATTACCTACGGTAAATTTTTAGCTTATGGTAATTAGCCAATTTATCCAAAGTTACAAGTGAATTACAATAATTTTCACTTTAACAAAATAGATACTGCAATTAATAGAAATTTACTCATCTCATTATTTGTTATTTATGTGGATTATCAGTTTTTACTATTTAACATTGTTAAATGGGTCAGAATAGCAAAAATCAGGTTTTCTGGAAGTTAAACAGTTGAAAATGGGCCGTTAAACCTATTGGGTGAAAATTGGACCAGAAATAGGTTTCTGTTAAGCGGTCTAAGTACGGCCGTTTTCAGGAGAACAGCGGTCTGGGAATGACCGTTAAATGGATAAACAACGGTTCCCTAACAGCCGTTCTAGTCTGAGGAATTTACCTTCGGCTGTCTGCTAACACACGTCGGTCAGGGGCCGTTTCTAGGGTAAAAGGGTACAACGGTCATGGTAGGGCCATTTATCATGTAAAACGGTCGTTTTCTAGCCGTAATAAAAAAAATACACTTAAATGATAATATTACTAAATTTATTCTAAAGCGGTCTCGGGTTGACCGTTATGCATGTACAACGGTTTGGGGTGAACCGTGGAATGCCAGGGGACAAAACGGTTCATGAAAAGCCGTTAAGACGTACTCTATGGCGGTCGTTACGGGGCCGTTAAAGTAAATAAACGGTCCGTGTGGAGCCGTCTTTCTCTGTAACACGGGGATATTGAAAACAGAAGTATAATCCGGTAATGGGGCTTCAATTCATGAGTTTAAGCATGCAAATGGATAATAAAACATGATTTCTAGAAGTTAACAGCATGCCCTTTCATTCCATTTATCAAATTTGAGGTTTGTGCCATGGTTACCTACCTTAACCAAGGAAAATAAGAGATGTCTTGAGGAAGAAGATGAATAGTGATATTTGCAGAAGCCTTCACAGCACGTAGCAGCAGAGTCTCCTTTGTTTAGGCTTAAGGATTGCTAAGGAAGGCTTAAGGGGGCTTCTATTTATAGTTTTCATTTGAAGGAACGTGTGAAATCTTCACACACTTCACACAAGACTGGTCAGAGCCGCAAAACCCATCCCTGCGTCCAAGCCGTGTTCTTGCCGACCTAAAACACGTTTTCACGTGTTCCACAAGGTAGGTTAGTCTTAAGCTAAGCCTAATCCTATGGATTAAGGAATAGTTAACTAAAACCTCCTTTAAATGTTACCAAACGATTTTTAATGAAATTGACCCAGAAGACAAAATTGCTAATCAATACATGCCCTTTCAGATTATGATTTTTATAGAATTTTATCACGAGGTTTAAGGTTAATCTCCTAATCTTAAGATTAACATAATAATTTAACTCAAATGTTCAACGGTTCAATCGATAGAGAGAGTTTCTGATTTTTACCGATGAAACTCCAGAAGACAAAGTTGCTAAGAAAAATACTCTCTATCAGATGTGATTTTTGTAGATTTTTCTACGGTAGTTGTATTTTCGGGTGAATAGTGTTTTCCGCGTTTTTAAGTCAAGCTTAAATCATCGATTAAGCCATGTAACTGATTTTATTAGGGTCAAGTATAGAAGACTAAAGTGTTTACCATAGTGTTTACTAATTAACTACCATTTTTAAGTATTTTCATATGATAGTCAAAAAAATTACGATTTACTATTTACCATAGTTACTATTCAAAAATTTTTTTTTTTTTTACTATTCACGAAATTAAATAATTGCACAGAAACTCGGGGTCTTACATGACCCATCGGTCGACCGGTCAGAGCGAATTCTGTTCAAACAGAACCCTCTTTTAATTTTTCTCGCACTGCCGCCAATCAGTTGACCGATTCCCTTCATTGGTCGACCGGAATTTCTCTAGGTTCCAATTTTCTACAGAAATCTTCTACTCCCGGTTTTGGTCGATCGATATTCCTTTCTGGTCGCTACAAAACACATAAACAAAGTGAAATCAATGAGTGTTCATACTCCATGATGCCACCTTACATTAGAACAAAATTCTTGGTGCCTTTAAGAGCTTTTTATCCTATTAAGCACTATCAACCCAATTTTCACAACATAAAATAATTCCACACTTCATAGCAAGAGAGTAACATGGTTTAGGCACATGAAAGCCCATTCCAAACAGACCAAGTCGACTTCCCAAGGAGGCAAGTCAACTTGCATCAATCTCCCTAAAGCAGAAAATGGAAAGAGCCAGCAGAAGTCTGTTGTGCATGTGTGGAACATACATTAATTCTAATATTTCGATGATGACCAACTATAAGTCATTATTGTTCTCTTGTAATGACTCAACTATGTCTTTGATGCTTACATGCAATGTCTTTCATAAAAAGACTCATGATTCATACAAGCCTAATTGAGAGTTAGTCAAACAATCATGACCCTTTCAATGAGTCTTAAATCTCTCATGATTTGTGCAAACAAATTCCTTGAAAGCAAAGTAACAAGCTCAGCAGACTTCTGCAATTCAGAGGAAGAGTGTCGACACCAGGTGTCGACACCTTTGTATCGAGGTTCTGTTTGACGTCTGCAACACTCATGGTGTCGACGCAATGGCACCTTCGCGTCGACGCAGTGAAGCCTCTTATAGTGTCTTCAGCGGATTTGGCATCTCGCGTCAACGCAACTTGCACCTCCCGTCAACGTAGCCAGACAAGCTTTCAGCAGACCCAACTAACTGCATCAACGCACAAGCCTCACCGCGTCAACGCAGCGAGCTAGGCTTTAGGCAGATCAAGCAAAAGGCTCAATAGACTCAAGACTCACGATATGTGCAAGCAAAGATTGAGAGAACTCTAGAAAGGGAAATTGAGCTTTGAATAAAGAACTTTGGCAGAACAAATTGCATGAAATTATCATAGAAGCCAAGACATTACTGGCTGCATAGAAATCAAGGCAACTGACTGCACAGAAATCAAGGTAGGTGATGAAAAGCTAAATAATGTTGGTTGCACGGAAATCAAGGCAGGTGATGCAAATAGAAAGAAATTAAGAAGAGAAAGCCAAGTGGAGTTCACCCTGTTGCTCAAATGAAGGCAGACAAATCAATTGAGTAAGGGTGACAAATAGCTGATAAGGGTGACAAATAGAAGATAAGGGTGACAAATAGGTGTTTCCTATGACTAATGGCCCGTAAGGTAGTTTCAGCAAAGGTTGCGTCGACTCAGTCCTCTCAGGGCGTCAACGCAATGGGGTTTCCAGAAGCCGTTGCAAACGGGCTTCTCAAAGGATGCGTCAACGCACCTTCAATCTTGCGTCAACGCCATGAAGCTCAAGCTCGCCAGCTGACTCAAGGTTACATAAAGCTGCGTCGATGTAAGGTCACTACTACGTCGATGCACCAGAAGCTTTCCCAACCTTATCTGTTTAACCTGCACAGTTTCCAAAGACCATCCAGAGAATAAAGAACTCCTATGAAAACCTTCATAAGCACAGATTTTGAAGTCTGGAGGAGGTTCCTAGGACTGACACTGTCCCTGTCATCATAACTTTCAAGAGGAACCTTTTGGTCATATTATCTGTCAGTACAACATCTAGGAAATGCCTCCTCCTTTGCAGTCCTTTCACCAGGAGTCAGCCAACATAAGTGTGTCAAAGAAGAAAAGCTCACAGGACATAAGGACGTCCTCTTTGCCAATGGTGATTAAGGTTCTGTAGGCTTCCCTTGGTCAAACCCTTCTT
Organism: Amorphophallus konjac; assembly: GCA_022559845.1. Lineage (NCBI taxonomy): Eukaryota > Viridiplantae > Streptophyta > Magnoliopsida > Alismatales > Araceae > Amorphophallus > Amorphophallus konjac. The sequence goes on from CM040123.1 coordinate 265,354,937, forward strand.
TGTTTATTACCAGCCATTCAAATTGCAAAAGAATTGGAGGGGAAGTTCTTGGCCTTTGAGGCCTATAAATTGGACACCCCTCCTTCACTTGCTCTTGCTGCTGCCCTTGAAGAGAGCCGCGTCCCTTGAGCACTCAAGAAGAAATCTATGAGGAAAAGAAAAGGGAAGTGTGTGTAGCCCAGCTCTGGTTCGACCCAGTCTAGTGTTGTAAGAGAAAGAGGAAAGAAAGGAGAGAAAGGAAAGTAGCCCGAGTTGCAGCCAGCCAACATTTGAAGAGGAAGAGCCTAGATCTAACAAGTGTTCAGATCTGTTGATAGAGCTTCAAGAATTTGGTCTGAAGCCACAGTGTTTTTCTTTCCCGTGTTTATTCTTTCTTTTTGTGACTTCGCATCTACAATCGTGTGTTTTGCTGTGCTTACAGCAGTGTGTCCGATGCTTACAGTAGTGTGTCCGATGCTCTGTTTAGAGACCAGAAGTGGCCCTTTGGCTGTGTGACAGTCGTGTGTGTCTTGGGGCTTGTCCCCATCTCTCTGCTACACTTGCAGTGTGGTTTTCTTTGTTCGCGTGTGCGTGGGGGGGGGGGGGCCCGTGTGTATGTTTAGGACTTCATCCTCGTATGGTAAAGCCTCACCAGTTTGGTGAGGGGTGGACATAGGTTACGGGTTTGCAACCGAACCACCTAAAAATCCCTATGCAATGGGTTATGACTTGTGTGATTGCTCCATGTCTTCTTTCCTCATTCACAGGCTCGTGTGCCAGCTTTAACGTATTCAAATCTGACTCTTTTCTTCATCGCACACTTTAACATTCGGTTCTACACACTGTTGTCTCCCTCACTGCACCTGCATTTCCTTAGTTGCTTGCTGCACCCTTGTACACAAGCACTAGGGAGTCCACCCATGCCTAGGGGAGGTTATTCCGCTCACGCACACTCTAGGGGATGAATGAGCAGCTAATCTGACTACAGTCAAACTCATAGAGAGACTGGGTCGACCTCACTACTCTGCTGCGTCGACCTCTGCCTTCTCCCATTCAACAACTTGTTGGCTTCTTGTGATGTGTCTTGTTCTATTGCCTTGAACTACTTCCGTAGAAACCAATCCATATTAGATAGATTGTCATTTGCATATCATGTTGTAGATTGTTCTTCATTTGCACTGAGATTTTAATTGGGCAAAGTTTGTACTGGATCTATTCAACCCCCCTTCTAGATCCGTTGGCACCCAAGGGACCTAACAAAGTCGACTTAGACTAATCAGAAGTCGACTTAGGTTCTGCTCAAGTCGAGTTGGACAGTACGCCAAGTTGACTTGAAGCAAACCCAGAGCCAATTTGATAGATTTGAGAAATATAAAGCCTTACCAATTCTTCTTGAAGAATGTAAATGTGATTTACCACCTGTTTTAAATCTTTGAGAGCAAGATGACTCCTTCATGCATACATTTGAGTTCCGGGTGTCCACCAAGGATTTTAATCCTACAAAGCAAGATAATCAAAATATAAGCTCCTTGGTTAACAAGGATTCTACAATAGAGATTCTCAATAACACATGCAAACACTACTTGTCATCATTAAAACTCAATCACCAAAATCAACTAGGGGATCCAACAATCTCCCCCTTTTTGATGATGACAAAACGAACGTTGTGTGCGTGAATTTTTCCAATGACAATCAATTGACAAAATGTGTGTATGAACTGTGTGGTTGAAAAACTTTGAAAGTGTATATGTTGTATATGCTGTGTATGAACTATGTGACTGAAAACTATAAAGTATCAAGTATCAAGTGTATGCACCACTATGCAATGTAAACTTTGCAATGTGACTGAAAACTATGAAATATCAAGCGTGTATAACTTATGCACAGATGAAAACTATGAAGTATCAAGTGTCTATAACTGAAATGCACATAACTGAAATACACATTATTCTCCTCCTTTTTGTCATCAACAAAAATCGACTCACAATGAGGTTATTAGAAATGATATGAACATGTAAAACTTGAAAATATGTACATAATGAAGTATGAAATGATCCAAATTATTTATGCAAGCAAGCATGAAAGATAATCAAGCAAGTAATACTATAACTCCCCCTTAGTGGGGTAGAAGGATAGCAATTGGACAGATGATTCAAGGTCAAAGTGTGAGACATGAAGCATAATAAAAAAAAAATTGTGCATGCATAAGCTAGAGGCACTGCATATACTATGATGAGGACAAATTTAGAGTATACATCCATCACAAAAGTACCCAAGAGTGAAATGTGAGTCAATGAAAAATGAGCTTCAAACTACATAGATATCTAGAATTTCTTAAGAACACTAGAGGGTTATTTCCTATCTACACTTGCATTTTAGATCCTCGACTATCGGTAGCTTCGCACAATCCCGTTTATGTTTCTTTTATTGGACTTCACCGTTCGACGCGAGTCTCCTCATGTGTCTCAATGGGGATTCCCGGCTACTAAGATTCATCACCTATTTTGATTTTTCTTGTGGATTTTTGCTTCACCGTTCGGCACGAGTTTCCTCATTTATTTTAGTGAAGATTCCTAACTACTAGGTTTGGCAATCCACTTATTGATTATTTGGTGGGGTAGGCAGTTTTTTTTCACGATTACTCTTAATGTCTATGTAGAGATTTAAGTTCCCTTTAAAGTGTTGAAAAGAATTTCTAAAATCCTTATCAATCAAAGTCATTTATTCATTATGTGTAAAGTGTGTGGGTAATTACTTTGTATGTAGAAGGTGAATTTGCCAGAACATAGCCATGACTCCCCCTAAATGTATGCATAGTAGGAAATAAATCCTCCCCCTTTGTATATGTCATATTCCATAAATGATCAAGATCACTGCATTTTTATCTAGGAAGGAAGTAATGTCTTAGAAAGTATCAAGGAAAGGTTTTATAAAGTATCTACATGCAAGCAAGCAAGGATGTGGAAATTTGTTCATGCAAGATGATTTCCGGTACGTGACGGAGAACTTAGATCCGAAGATCACCTCACGCGTAGTGAAAGCTTCCGGTTGGACATAATCCAACATTCCACAAACACCATTTGATATACCAGAAAATCATGGCATTAAAGCACGCAAGGATAGGAAGTATGTACAAGTATATACATGTAAGTGAAAAGATGATGAAGAGTTATTTCTATTCAAAAATATGCAAGGATATGTGCATTATGAAGCATGAGATTGAGTATGTATGTTGTGTATGCAAAATTGAACTGTTATTTGTAAAAAGAAGCATAAGAGTGTATGCAATCCTAATATGAACAGTTACTCATCTAACTTGCAAATTCCTAATTCTCTTCTTATTCTTGTGAATTTGTCGGGTTTTAAGGGTTTAGTAAAAATATCTGCAAGTTTGTTATCAGTATTTACATGTGTAAGCTCAAAATGACTCTTATTTACATGATCTCGCAAAAAGTGGTGTTGAATCTCTATATATTTTGTTCGAGAATGTAAGACTGGATTTTTGGATATGCTAATGGCAGAGGTGTTATCACAAAGAATGGGTGTGTTATTCAAGAAAATATCAAAATCAACAAACTGTTGTTGGATCCATAGCACTTGGGCTACACAATTGCCTGTAGCCATGTATTCGGCTTCAGCAGTTGACAATGCCACTATGTTTTGTTTCCTAGAGGCCCATGCAACCATGCAACCTCCAAAAAATTGACAATACCCGCTCGTGCTTTTATGATCCACTAAACACCCAGCATAATCAGAATCAGTGTAAGCTACCAAATCAAAATTGCAACTACGCGGAAACCAAAGACCAAGATCAGATGTGCCAATCAAATATCTGAAAATCCTTTTGACTACTAACATGTGTGATGCTCTTGGACCAGATTGAAATCTAGCACACATGCAAACACTAAACATGATATATGGCCTACTAGCAGTCAAGTACAGTAAAGAACCAATCATTCCTCTAAAAAGTTTCTGATCGACAGACTTATCTTCTTCATTCTTTTTTAATTTGACGGATGTTGACATTGGTGTCTATTGTGGCTTTGCATTGTCGAACTTGAATTTCTTGATGAGCTCCATTGTATATTTCTTCTAATTGATGAAGACTTCATTCTTCAATTGCTTCACCTGTAAACCCAAGAAAAATGTTCATTGCAGCTCTTACTGAAAAGAGTTTGGTCAATGTTGCCTCTTTTGAAGCCATTTTCTGAAAGAAATGTACTTAGCCGTTCGTACCACACACGGGGGGCTTGTTTCAGATCATATAAAGCTTTGTCAAGTTTTTACACATGATTCGGATGCTTTTCATCTTCAAATCTCGGTGGCTACTCAACATAGACGTGTTCCTTCACAACACCATTCGGAAACGCACTTTTAACGTCAATTTGAAAAAGTTTATATTTCTAGAACATGCAAAGGTAAGTAATATTCTAACTGCTTCTAGCCTACCCACGGGTGCAAACGATTCATCAAAATCAATTCCTAACTTTTGGCTATAGCCTTTGGCTACCAGCCTGGCTTTATTCCTAATCACCACCCCTTGATCACTAAGTTTGTTCCTTTTTTTTAAGTCAAACACCCAAGAGACTGTGAGAGCAACCGGTCGAGTGCACCCCCCTCCAGCAGAGGGAAGAGAAACCACCCCCCCGGCAGCTCAAACAGTCACCAAGATTGTATTAATATGAAAAGAAATAGTACAAGTGTTAGATGGGCAAATCCCTAGCAATAGACTAGAGGGATGGGTATACCATCCTGATACTAGGGAACCTATCCTGATCAAGTCTAGCTTGTCCCCGGCAAGCCGTGGGAAGCTCAGCTAGGGAAGAGAAGGTAGAACTACACATATTAAGGCAAGCATGGGAGGCTAGACAATCCGCAACGCGGTTAGCCTCTCTATAGACATGAATCAGAGGGAGGTCTTGATCACGAAGGAGTGTGATCGCCGCGCGCCACCACCTGACCGAATCCCACGAGGGTGCGATGTTAGACCGAATGGACTGGACCAAAGCAGCGCAATCCGACTGAACCGTAGAAAGTTGGTAGCCATATTGTTCTGCTAAACGGAGACCATCACAAAGAGCCCGGACCTTAGTAATGAGGCTATTCCCAGCACCATAATAGTGAGCAAAAGCATTGAGAATATTTCCAGAGTGGTCCCTGATGCAACCACCGCCCCCACACTCGCCAGTGTTACTCTTGCATGCACCGTCGACATTAAGACACAGACCATCAGATGTGGGATGCCACATCACAATGGTTGGCACTTTAATCTTGACAGGAGGGTAGGATCCAAACATTGAGATAATTCTCTACTGCTGAGCGTTGGGCACCATACGAAATGTAGTGTTCCGAAGAGCGCAACCGACCAGCGATTGAATATTGTTTTTAATCCTCGTAACAGGGATATGCACCCGATCAAATCGCTTAATGCACCTGGCTTTCCAAATTTCCCAAAGCATAAGTAGCATGCCGTAAAGAGCCACAAAACCCACCGGAGAAGAGGGATTGCAGTTGTTAAGAAAGGACCACAATCTGTTAGTAATATGGCGGTGAAGTGAGACCGACGTATCAACCATTGGCAGGAACCACGTCCAGAGCTGAGAAGCAATGTCACTGGATATAAACATATGATCGAGGTCCTCAGTGTGCGGGGAGTGACAACAGTCACATTTAGAGACCATGGGGATGCCGCAATCAGCAACACGATCATCCACCGGAACTGCACGATGGAGAACTTTCCATCCAAACATAGCCGCCCTCCTATTGAAAGAAGGATGCCAAAGCCGCAAGAGGTGAGGCCATCTGTTGCCTCTACTGCGAAAGATATCATACGCAGACTTGGTCGAGAAGCTCCCAGATGGAGTGCCAGTCCACACCTGAGCATCAGCATAATCAGAAGGTTGAACCCCATCTAGAGGGAAGGAGGACGGAAGGAAAGACCTGATAGGATGTTGTTGGGAGAAGAGAACTTGACGCACCGTGGCTAGAGGTCCCTCATATGGTTCAGTTAGGATTGAGCGTAGTGGGGAGTCGCCAATCCAAACATCATCCAGAAAGTCGATGGAGGAGCCAGAACCCAGGATCCATCGGGAGTGTTCTTTGAAAGCCCGAAGGGCATTAGAAAAAATTACCTTGGGCACTCCGCGAGGGAAGTGGGCAGGCACAGGTGTATTACCAATATTAAACCGAGCACGTGCATAACGGGACCAAAGAGACTCGCCATTATGGATTAGCCAGACAAGCTTTGTAGCAAGGGATTGCTGAACATTTGCCAAGCTTCTGACCCTAAGGCCCCCTTCCTTCAAAGGGCGTTGAATAGCAGCCCAGGAGACCCAGTGGCGGCGGTGAGTCCCCTCCGTTCCAATCCAAAAGAAAGTGGCAAGTGTCTTCTTAATCTGGTTTACAATAGTCTTAGAGATGGAGGCAGCTGCAGCAAGGTACACCAGGATAGAATTAAGCACTGAGTTTATAAGAGTGACCCTGCCCGCCTGGGACAGGAGATTTGATTTCCAAGAAAGCATTCTGGTATTAATCTTGTCCAGCAGAAATTTAAAGTCAGAAACAAGAATTTTTCCCGGCCGTAGCGGAACGCCAAGATAACTAAGAGAATGCAGCTGATGTTGAAAACCAGTAATCCTCTTAATATTGTTGATGCACCGTAAAGGTGCTGAAGCAGCAACCAGGAAAGAGCTCTTCGCAGCATTTATCTGCTGGCCAGAGCTACTAGAGTAATCATTAAGAAAAGACATGAGAGATTGAATATTGTGAGCATCCCCATTAGTAAAAACCAAAGTGTCGTCGGCGTACAGCAGATGGGTAATATGAGGGCATGACCTCGGCCCCGAGTACGGACGCAATCTACCCATGTGAAGCATTCTGGCCAGGCCTCTACTGAGAGCCTCCTCCATAATAATGAACAAAGCTGGGGCTAGCGGGTCTCCTTGCCTCAGTCCTCGGGTGGATTTAAAGAAGCCGGCAATCGAGCCATTGAAGAGCACCGAGAACCAGCAGTTAGAGCAAAGCTTCTCAATGAGAGAAATGAAAGTAGAACCAAAACCAAATCGCCTAAGCACAGCATAAAGAAAATCCCACTCGACCCTGTCATAAGCTTTCATCATATCTATTTTAAAGATAACATTGTGCCCTCTCACCTTTCTACCAATGTCCCTAATGAGCTGTCTAGCAAGAGAAATGTTCTCAATAATAAGTCCGCCTTTAACAAACGCCCCTTGTTCCTCCGAGATAATAAGAGGAAGAATGGATGATAACCGGTCCGAGAGATTTCTGGAGACCACCTTATGACAGAAATTACAAAGGCTGATAGGCCGGAATTCCTCAAAGGAGGAGGGATGGGTGGTCTTCGGAATGAGAGCAATGAGAGTGGAGGTGATACCTTTGGGGAGAGGTGAGCCGAGGAAGAAACCTCTGATAGCATTGAAGACACCCTCCTACACAATATCCCAGCAGGTGGTGAAGAAAATCCCAGTGAAGCCGTCAGGACCAGGGGCCCCATTGGGGTTCATACTCCAAACAGCATGTTTAGTTTCCTCCATCGACGGTGGTTGGCAAAGGATCCGGTTGTGGTCATCAGTGATCAGCATAGGAATATCCTGAAGCATAGAGTCCTCAATACAGTGCTCCTCTGAGGTGAGGAGTTTCTGAAAGAAAGAAGCAGCCTCTCTCTTCAATAGTTCTGGATCATGGCACCAATCGCCATTAATCTGAAGTCTGTCAATATAGTTTCTCCTTCTATTACTTTGAACGACAGCATGGTAGAAAGCCGTGTTCTTGTCACCATTGTTCATCCAATCCAGTCGAGCCTTTTGAGCCCAAAAGACTTCTTCGCAATGCAAAGCCTGCCGGAGGCGGGCATTGGCTTTATTAAGATCACTCCTAGTAATTTCATTAGGGAAGTTATCAAAGTTTTCCTACATAATTTGAACATCAAGTTCAGCTTTATTAATATTGGCCTTCAGGTCACCAAAAACATCTTTGTTCCATTGTTTCAGACCTTTCTTAACAGCCGCAAGCTTAAGTTGCAAGATCACAACAGGATTATGGTGATTCAGATGCTGGCCCTTCCAGATAGAGGCAATCAAATCCATGAAGGATTCATGAGAAGTCCACATAGTCTGGAAGATGAACCGGAAGGGGGTCAACTATTCGTATCAATTCCAAGAAGAAGCGACGAGTGGTCAGATGGACCCCTTGGTAGATGCTTAACGGACATGCCAGGGAAGTTACTCTGAGCAGTATTAGTAGTAAAAACCATGTCAAGACGAGCCTTAATCGCTGCCCCACCCAACCGGTTATTAGACGAGGTGAAACAATTTCCCCTGAAGCCCAAGTCAATAAGACCAGCAGCAGACGAAAAGGCATTGAAGTCCGTCATGGATTGAATGTTGGACAGAAGGCCACCAGACTTCTCCGAGGGACAAGATATATAGTTGAAATCTCCGCCAATGATCCAGGGGCTGCCACCTGACCAGAAAAATCCATAAGTGAATCAAAAAGTTCTCGTCGAGTAGCGGCAGCACAATCAGCGTAAACAGCTGTGATATGACAATGTACTGAGTCAGCATGTTTTATCGTGGCAGTGATATGTTGATACGAGCAGTGAGGAATGCATACTGTAAAGTTACCCCACCACAGCAGCCAAATCTTAGACTCATTACCATAGTTACCAGCAAAAGAATCAAATTTGAGATATCGAGTCAGATTTTGTGCATAATCCAAGGAAACTTTTGGTTCAGAAATTGCCACAATTTGAATATTATAGAACTTAACGTAATACTTCAAAGCCCTCTTAGTGGGTAAATTGTTGATGCCCCACACATTCCAGAATAAGATGGGAAAAATCATGAGGTAATATAACCAGTTTTCGCCTCACTGGCCTTCCTTTGCCCTCTGGTGCGCACACCATCAGCAAGGGAGGTAACTCCTTGTTTTGAGATAGTAACATATGGCATGAAAATATTTTCAATATCCGCATGCTCAGTTGCCATTTTGCAACATGCTGGAGAGATTCTCCGAGGATTCTGTGCATCCGGACTAGCTGTCGGAACATCACCGGCGTTGACCACCGTCGGCGGCGGTGCCTGCTCGTCAATGGAGGGTGCTGAAGATGAAGCGGCAGCAGTAGCATGCACCGCATGCAAAGTGCAGGTAGCAGGAGTAATATCATTTTCGGCAGTAAGAGTAGTCAACACTGAATGGACTAGGTCAGCACTTTCATAGTTTGGTTCAACAGTGGTCACAGGCTCAGCATTCGGCCCCAGGCCATCTCCTCGGTTGATAACCTCCTCAGAAACAGTGTCTGAATGATCCATGGGATTAGTTCTAATAGCTGCATCAGTTCCTTTCATGCGCCAGACTACACGGCTTTTGTCATTAGCCTGCACGTTGGTTCCAGTAACCGTTGCAACCTTGGACTTTGGCTTCCTGTGACAGTCAGCCTCCTGGTGTCCGAGCTTGTGGCAGGCATGGCACAAAGCGGGCACCTTGTGATAGTTTATCTTTTGCCAAAAACCATCTTCACCACAGCCAATCCATATACGTTCAGGACGGGGCTTAGAGATATCAATCTCAACGCAGGCTAGCGCCTCTTGAGTGTAAGTCATAGCCAGTGTGGGCTCATGATCCGCAGCACCGGGCCTAGATTGGCAGCAATGGAAGTAATGAAATCTGCATGGTAGAAGTTGACAGGGAGCAGGGGGAAGCCAACCCAAATAGGCAGAATTGTTGGGTCGGTATTAAAATCAAAACCAGGGGACCAACAGAAAAACTGATATAATAAACCTTTAATATATAAACTCCGCCGGAGAAACACCTTGAGAAAATCATTCTCAGAATCAAAACGCAGAAGTAAATGCCGGGGGTTAAGCACGCTAACAATGAAGTCATTACACAGGGATAGTCTCTACGCTAAAAATGCCTTCAGCTCCGGTATTGGGCAACGGCCGTATGAGCATCGTGCAATGATCGACCACCGAAGCGATTGTGATGATCGACTCACCTCCTCCCTGGTGAAAAAAATAACCGGCTCACCAGCATCCGTGAAACTCGGAGCTTTAATACCAATGGATATCACCGGCGGTGGTTTGGTAGCTGAGATCACTTGCACATAGGAACGACGAGCAGAAGCTGGCGCAACAGACGCCTCCGCCAGGACTTCTCCCCCCGCGGCAGACCCAGGCGTACCCTCCTCCATTCACCTCTAGAACCTCACCTAGTTTGACGGCAACCGTGGCTTTTCTTTCTTTGACGTGCTCAGAGAAGTACTTTGCACTGAAGAGTGTCTAAGTTTGTTCCTAAAAATCCACTTAGTATCAATTACTGGGTGATTCTTAGGTCTAGGCACAAGAAACCACACCTCATTCCTTTGGAATTGGTGTAATTCCTCTTGCATAGCCAAGATCCAGAAATTATCATTTAATGCCTCATCTACAGATTTGGGCTCAATATGAGAAAGTAAAGCTAGATTATCAAATTGTTCAACTTCTCTTATTGAAGCCCTTGTCTTTACTCGTTCATCCACGCTCCTAATGACATTTTCAAGAGGATGATCTTTGAGTACAGTGCATTGTCTAGGGAGGTCTTGAATTTTAATTTCTTGCTCATTTTCTTCTTGGGTTGGAGCTTCATCATTCTTCTAACTCGACTCTGCTTGATCCACATTTCCTTGATTTTCATTGTCATTCTTTTCTCCTCCATCTTCATGCCCTACATCTAGAAAATGATTATCTTTATCAGACAACCTTGAAGTATATTCATCAATAATTACATGAGGGCTTTCTTCTACCACAAGAGTGCGCATGTTATATACACGATATGCTCTAGATGATGATGAATATCCAAGGAAAATACCTCTGTCACTCTTTGCTACAAACTTTTCCAAATTTTCTTTAGAGTTGTTCAAAATATAACATAATGAACCAAAAGGTTTAAGATATGCAATTTTTGGCTTCTTACCTTTATATAGCTCATATGGAGTTTTCTTGAGTATTGGTCTTACCATGGCTCGATTGATGATGTGGCAGGCCGTGTTAACCGCCTCGGCCCAAAAGTACTTTGGTAAGCCATTTTCAACAAGCATCGTTCTCGCCATCTCCACGAACGCCCTATTCTTCCATTCCACGCCTCCGTTTTATTGTTGGGTTCGAGGTGCTGAAAAGTGTGTAAACCCCTGCTTCCTGCAAAAATCATCAAAATCGTGGTTATCAAACTCTCTTCCATGATCACTTCGAATTGCCTTAATATGATACCCCTTATCATTTTGAATATTTCTGCAAAGATCTTCAAACTCCTGCAAAGCATCATTCTTATGGGTTAGAAATAGCACCCATGTAAATCTCGAGTAGTCATCAACAATAACAAATCCATAGAGTTTCCCTCCAAGACTATGTGTCCTAGTGGACCAAATAAATCTAGGTGAAGGAGTTCAAGGGGTCTAGTAGTGGTGACAATATTTTTGGACTTGAATGATATCCTGGTCTGCTTCCCCATAGCACAAGCATCGCAAATTTTATTTACATCAAAATTTAGTTTTGGTAAACCTCTGACCAACTCTTTTCTGTACAATTTAGAAAGAACGCTAAAGCTAGCATGCCCTAGTCGGTGGTGCCATAACCATGCATCATTTGACTTATTTTCAACTAAACATAAATTTTCTTTTGATAAACTATCAAGATCAACTGTATAAGTGTTGTTATCTCTAAGCCCAATGAACTTTACTTCATTTGAATGTTTATCTACAATTGTGCAATGTGAAGTTTCAAAAAACAACTTTGTGACCTTTGTCACACAATTGACTAACACTAAGTAAATTGTGATTCAACCCATCTACAAGCAAAACATCATCAAAGGATTGGTTAAAGTTCTTACCTATCCGACCAATTCCTATAATTTTACCTTTGTCATTCCCGCCAAAGGTGACCAGTTCTCCGTCCTTTTCTTTTAGGTCTGAAAAGAGTTCTTTATTGCCTGTCATATGTCTGGAGCATCCACTGTCCAGATACCACTTGTTCCACTTGGCTCTTAGACAGACCTGCACAAACAGAAACAACTCTCAAGCTGATTTAGGTACCCAAGCAAGCTTGGGTCCCGAAATGTTAGTTCTATTTTGAATAAAAAATTTCTATTTTTCTTCTCATACCATTCATCATCAGCCCTCATCAAGTCACAGACATACATGGAATGGCCGAACATGCCACAATAAAAACAAGTGACATTTGGTTTTCTAAAATGACTCCTATGCATATATGATCTATCAACAAATGAATTCATGCATGAGTCAACAAGAGAATGATACCATGAATCATAAGATCTCTGAAATTGTTTGTTCACAAATGTGTTTTTCTTTGTGGGCGTGTATCCCACACTACTCTATTCAGTCCTAGCATTTTTTAACTTCCTTAACTCATCATGCATGGTATTGAAGATTATTTCAATTTCTTTCTTGGATTTCTCACACTCAATTTTGCTTTGATTTCATCCAACTCTTTTACCAGTTTTTCATTCTCAGTTTTTAAGTTCTCCACATTTTTATAAGCACTTTGTTTTGCTACCTCTAAACACCCTAGCTCATCCTCATACAAAGTTAGCTTGGATTGAAAGTCTTCTTTTTCATCTTTAAACTTTTCAATTAGCAATTCAAAAAAGCTACATCTATCACATGGATTTTTGGAATTAATGAGATCATGGAATTTCTTTTTCAAGTTCTTATTCTCATTTTTAAACATATTGTCCTTTTGATACATTTCAACATAGGCCAATTTCCATTGTTCAGTAGTAAGGCTCTTGAAATTGGAACATACCTCATCGTTTTAATCATTAGCCATCAAACACAAATTCTGGACCAACTCATCCAGTTCATCCTTCTCGCTTTCAGTTTTGGAGTCATTCATATCCTCGTCACTCCAAGTTGCTTTCAACACCTTCGGCTTCTTTGTTTTTGTTCTCTTCAATCTCTTTTGAAGCTCGGGACATTCACGCCTCATGTGACCAACCTTTTTGCATTCATAACAAGTGATCTCTACTTTCTTGCTCGTCTCTCCTTTCTTGTTTGCATTTCTCTTAGGAACTTCCTTGGAAAGTTCCTCTCCTTTCTGGCTCTTCGGAAATACTTCCTAGCTCTCCTTGTGATGAGACCCATCAGTTCTTCTTCTTCACTGTCAACACTTGATCTTGCATCACTTTCTTCAGACGACACTGGATAAGCATTCAATGTGATCGTCTTCTTTTTCTTGTTTTCCTCTTCAGTTCTCTTGATGTTAATCTCGTACGTCATTAGTGATCCAATTAACTCATCCACAGTGAGAGTGATTAGATCCTTGGAGTCCTCAATGACGGTCACCTTTGTGTGCCATTGCGGTGAGAGAGACCGCAGCACTTTCCTCACCAATTCCTGGTTGGTGTAGTCCTTGTGTCACGCCCCGAGACATATGTACAGCGGAAGTAATATCGGGGACGCGAACAACCGACAATACGCCTCAAGCTAGCAATCAAGATCAGAGCGCAATAGACATCCACATAAAAATGGAGTACACAATATTTGACCAAAATTCTAACTTTTATTGATAATAATGATCCATAATTACATAAAGTTGACTCATGGTCTACTAGACTCAAGAAAAAATGAAAATTACAGAGTAAGACTCAATAAAGTAAAAATTACATCATGAATCTAGACTACTTAAAAAATCTCTTGACAGTCTAAGTCTTCTCTCGACCATCAATCATCACCCTCGGACCCGTTGCTAGAATACTCCGAATCTGACTCACTTGAACTTCCTGAAAAGATTGGAAAAGTAGGGTAATGAGCACACTTGCCCAGTAGATATCTTCGCATCAACACGGAGGCATGCTTTAAGTAATTACATTTTTGCTCTAGTGAATAAGGTAAAAGAAAATGCGATAAAACACATGAACAAATCCAAGTAACCAGATAGGAATTATAGAGATATGACGAATATGAATGGACAATAGAGCATGATCAAGCAAGATTCATAAGGTAAAATGGCCTTTCATTAACAAGAATGTACTTCATAACCATAAAGGCTATGCACTAGAAAGTCATGAAAATGAAAGTACTAGCAAGCATATAAATTATCACAAGTTGCCTCATGGTTTTCACCCGTCTATAAAAAAGTACTCCCGGCGCAATGCGACGCCTGTATTCATCATACCCCATGGTTTTCAGCACGTTTCTGGCTATCTACCGAGGGGCTAGTGTGGAGCCCTTGGACACTGTCCGTGCCCGCTCTTGCATCTTTAAGTTACAGATCAAGCTACTTCCATGAGAATATAGTAAAGTTCGGCCAATAATATTCAATTCACCAATAGTTTCCATGATAATGTAGCCAAGGTAGAGAATGCACAATAAGAGATCATAAGAATTTAAAATAAGATGACTTAAGACAAGGTCGTGCTATGGAAATAATTCGACAACATAACGGTATATTCTTTAACTTACATAATTTTATTAATAGTTTATTGATAAGATATTAGGTTCTAGACAATCAATAGACCATCTAGGATCATAGAAAATCAACCCTTAGGTCAAACCTTGGGTTAAGAACACTTGAGGCAAAAATGGTCATGCCAGGGCCGTTTCTGGAAATAGCAGTCATGTCTGGGCCGCTAATAGGATTTAGCGGTCAAATCAGGACCGTTTCTAGGAAGAATTAGCAGTCATGGGGATGCCCGCTACTGGACTATGGCGGTCTCTAGATGGCCGCTAATTTTAACAGTGGCGGTCTCCTGAGGGCCGCTAATAACCAGGACATAGAAAAATGTCGATCATGTGAGTGCTTTCTAGATAATTGGGCTTTGAGGGTACAAGCAGCTCGACGTCTTAGTGGGAATCCCAGGCTCGTGGAGACTTACAGAGGCCTTGAAATAAGATCACCTAGTCCGATGGAAGGAATATCCAACGGAGATGATCACAAGTCCAAGAGGTGTGCTTATAAGTGCAAAAGTGTATCTAATGGCCACGCACCGGGGTACGCACCATGTACTTAAGAAAAGACTCTAGATGAGAAGGGATCGAGATAAATAGTGATCAAAACATCACTTAAACAAGTCCATGAAAAATATGATCATTAGTACCAAATATATGTTTTGGCATGAAATTACCATAAGTTTAAAAATAAGCATTTAAAACATGTAAGGCATGCAATCTATCAAGGGTTGTGCACAATATAACCAATATTACAATTATGAAGTCAAAACTAGGAAAAAAACCTCATTAACTAGGCTTAGCATATATATAAGAGGGTCAATCTGCAATCTGTTTGGAGTTAACAAGTTGCAAAGAACAGAAAGAGAATAGCGATCAGGTGCGGATCGCATACAGGTGTTAGCGGTCTATTGCATGTCCGCTAAAGGATTACAGCGGTCTTTAGGGAGACCGTTTCTACCTGTAGCAGACAACATTAAATTAGGGCATGCAAGACCTATCCTAAGGAAATAAATGCATGTAGACATGACAGACAGGAAGGTAAATATGCTACAATAGAAATCCAGTCATGGAGATGCATGAGTTTTCGTGAAGTAAGCCAAAATTATCAATTTCCTATTAACGGGGAGATTCATGCATGTTATGATAACCTAGTTGCGCAGTGATAGAGAAACGTAAAATACTCCATGTATACTCAATGAAAATAGGAGAAAACAGAGGGCTTTTAATCTTGACATATTATTCTAGCCATCCACGAGATAACCTACATTTGGGACAAGCTTTAGACTTCGAATTTCTGAATAGAAGCTCGCTCAGGTTCCTACACATCTTTTGCCAAACCAACAACTTCTCGCCCCTCTATCTTCTGGTTCACTTGACCTAAATACGTGAAAATTGGAGGGTATGTAGAAGATAGAAAGGGGAACAAAAAACTTAAAGCCACAACGTAAACTAACCTCGTTTAGGGCTTCTAATCTCCTGTTCTTTACTGGACCAGTACGCTGGTTCCTGCACAGCTTGCAGCAAAACAGCAACTTTGGGGGCTTCTATCTCCTCAAATAGCCCTCAAGGCACGAAAATTTGAGAAAAGTTAGACAACAGTAAGGAGAACAAAATCTATAAAAGCTCTAACCTGAGACAGAGCCTCCTTACCTTTGAAAAATGCGATCTAACATTAGGGTTCGCATGGGTCGAAGTTAGGCTATATTTATAGGGTTTACCTAGGGTTTGGGGGATTAGATCGAACTTAGAGTCCTAATTAGGGGTAGGATCGATCCCCGAGAGTCCTAGATATGTTTACATGTTTACACACTTCGATCCATGAGGATTTGGATGTCAAAGATCTAAGCTTTTCACGTTTCTTTCATTCACGGAATCAGAAGGGATTAGCGGTCATGGAGGGACCACTAGGATGGATTGGCGGTGTAACGACCAGGAGGTCCAGATATCGATAAACCGACACCAAGAACTTGGGGAAGCCACCCAAGAGGCTGATGAGGCCCCGTAAGGGTTGGAGGGTTTTGTCGAGGGGATGCATAACGAATTGGAATTACACGTGCGCAATATTAATTATTGCAACAGTTGAACTATAAATGGAAGCGAATTAAATATCAGAGTGATAGATATATACAATAGTCCAGATCCACAAAATGTACAAGTCCAACAACTGTACAAGAGTCAAAAATATACAACTACGCGCGGCATACCTCGGCCAAAAAATACAAGAAAAGACAAACAACTGACAACAACCTACTGACAGACTACTGCTGGCACTACGACCTGCCGTGAAAGGCGCGGGAAGATGCGGAAGACGGCTGCTGCTGCTCACCTGAAAGAGTAAGGGTGAGTCTTAGCCAGACTCAGTAGGGGTCACGCGGATCCCTACCTCGTAAATAAACAAAGGAAAGCAATTAAAACATGCATTGGCAGATTTAAACAACAATTCAGCAAAGCTGTAAAACTATCTAAGCAGTTTAATAATAGCTAACAATAATGCCAATTGAATTTAAACGTGATTACTTGAAATCTACCAATAGAATAAACTCAATATTTCCAAGTGATAGGAGAAAGAAGGACCACCAGAAAGTGAAACCAGATGTGTCCACTGACGGCTTATACTGCGTCTCAAGCATCTACGGAAGTCTAGATCGTGACAAGCAAGACGCGTAACAGTACCAGAATTAAGAACTAGTCAGAGTAACACTCGTCAGTGTCAGTCCAAGCATCTGACCAAGTGTGCACACACTGGCTCATTGTCTTGAGTCAGGCCTCTAGCTAGTTTCCCCCCAGTAGGACGCTACTGTAAAGCAGGGGCCCACGGAAACTAGCTTAAAAATCGTAAACCGGGACTACCCCGCCACCTCTCCTAGGTGGGCCGACACTAGAGGTCGTCGGGCTACGACTAGTGGTTCCATCACAAGGAAAGAGAACTAATTCTATCGGGATCTAAAAACATGCCAAAATAATTTAAATATGGCGAATATGCAACGTGGAAAGCATAAAGAAATGAGCATGATTAAATTGAAATCCTGCAGAACATGGCGGTCTAATATTGGCCCGCCACAGGCTCTGGCAGTCGAAGATCGGGGCGCTACAAGGACTGTGGCGCTCCACTAATGGGCCGCTACACTCCACCGCCATACTATTTTATATAGTGTAAACATGCTCTAACGGTCCAAGATGGATCCGCCAAAGGCCCTCTGGCGGTTCTACGATAAGCCGCCACACTAACCGCCCTAACGGGTCAAAGGTCGACTGACCTGGTCAACAGTCTCTAGCGGTCGAAGGATGAGCCGCTATAGGGACGTAGACGGTCCACTTATGGGCCGCTACAAGGAGTATAGCGTAGGGGTTGTGTACCGCCAAGGTCCGCCGCCTCACTGCTTAAAAGAAACGGTCACTGGCAGGACCGCCACCTGCCTAGTGAACCGAATCCTGTTAGCTTGGTGCGATAGATAAACATAGATCCAGAGGGGGGGTGAATGGATCTCTCAAAGAATTTTACCCAATTTAAGTTCTACCGCTTAGATGTGCGGAATTAAAAGCGGATGCAGATATAAACTGAGAAAACTTAGGAAGCTATTGCAAAGTAGTCCAATAGAATAAACTCACACTCGATCCTAAACAAACATCTAGTGAGCGCAGCAGAGAAGTGAACACATAAGGCAAACAAACCACAAAAGAACACCAGGCTTTTTAGGTGGTTCGGTCCAAAGACCTACGTCCACCCCTCACTCCCAACCGGAGTGAGGCTTCCACTAGTAACACTAGCACAGCAGACTCAGTCTGCAACAAATGCTGCCAAACAGCTTGACCAGGGGAACAACCTGTTGAATCTCTGTAGTTTTGATGATGACTAACACTATGAATCAAATTATGTGTTGCTTCAAGGTGACTGTTAAAGATCCTGCATTGTCTGGATAATCTCTGGATCTAGTTTCTGAAAGGAGCCTTGGGAAATTTCTTGTTTGCATGCACATCTTCTGATTAAAATGTCTTCATCATGCTCTTCTGATTAAATGCTCCTCTAACACGTTCACTCATTAGCTCGTACCTGTCTGTCTTCATCTATATGGGTTCTGTGCTTTTAGTGCGTTGACGCACTTGGCTGACTGCGTAGACGCAATTGTGCGTCTTTCACTTGCTGTCTTGTTCATTGCGTCGACGCTGACACTGGATGCGTTGACGCATTGGCCAGTTGCCAAGGGCGTGAGCATCTCGCTTGAGGAGCTGAGGCGACGCTGCACGATGGAAGCATTGACGCCTTGGGCTGATGTCCAAAGGTATTTTGATCAATAACCAAGCCGATGCGTCGACGCTGTCACTAATGCGTTGACGCATTGGTGTGTATTGTGAAGGGTCCTGCTCTCCATTATAAACTCATTACGTTAACGCCTTGGCTTTACTGCGTTGATGCGTTCTTCAGTCCTTTGATAAGTTCCGTGCAATCTGTGTGAACAAACGTATGACTTGAATATTTCTGAGATTGACTGAATGTTCTCTGAAACCTTACAGGGACTTAAAGACAAATTGGAACTTTATTCCAATCATGTGAGCACGTGATTTGAGGGAATAATCGTCTAACACGTGGCTCGGCTCATCTGGAAGCATCTTCTTCACGCATGTCTCCCACACCCTCAGTCTCTCGTGAGTCTGGATATATAGGAAGGTTTCTGCTCCTGAAAAGCTGTGGAAGCCACAAGAAAAAGGGTGAGGCCAGAGCGAGAGGAAGAGAGGAGAAGCCATCTTGATCCATTCGTTGAGCGTACCTGGAAGAGAGAGAGTGATGAAGGAGAGGATGGTTTTCTGCTATGTTTTGTCTATGCTTTTTTAAGAAGCTACATTGTTTCTCCGTTCGATTGTCTTTCAATATTTCTTTATGTCTTCGTTTGTTCGTTCTCAAATTCCAATACTCTGTTTTCGTTCCCTCTAGGTGTAGAGGAAGAGAGGTGAATACTCTGGGTCGCAGTGTGGCTTCCCTCTGATTTAGATCAGAGGAAGGGAGGAGTTCTCCAGGGTTTTGTGTTCAGGTAGTGAGAAGGCTACCTGGGTTCTTCCCTCCGGTTGAGGAGGAAGAGAGATAGCGTCTCTGAATTGCAGTGAGGGTGGGTCACTGCTGGGTTCCCTCTTGTCTAAGAGGAAGGGAGAGTTATCTCCAGGTCAGGTCTTGTGGTGTGAGACCTGGGTGCAAGCTGTGAGTTCAACGTCTGTAGGGATTTCGATCCCCAAGCTGTGGATCAGCGTGTTGTTGGCAGACTGAGTCTGCGGTTCTTTCTTGTGAAAGGGAAGCCTCACTCTGCCTTGAGTGAGGGATGGACGTAAGTCTGCAGGAAGCAAACTGAACCATCTAAACCTCTTGCTCTCCGTGGTGTGGTTGTGCGCATCTATTTTCTTTATGCTTCTGTCTGGCTTCATGAAGTAAGTGTGATTGTTGATGATTGAAACCTTGGTCTGACTGCTCGCTTAGTGCTTGTGCATATGTGCTGATGAAATTCTGAGTGATATATGTTCTGCGCTCGTGACCTGCTTTATCTTGGTTAAGGTTCCGGATCATTTTACATATTGTCAGTCTTCCTAGCCAATCTCATCTTCTAAGATCTCCTCGGCTCGGACAAATATTTTTTAAACGGTGATCTATTCATCCCCTCCCCTTCTAGCTCACCGTCCTCCTGTTTAACAGTTGGTATCAGAGTAGGTTTACCCGAGATGTGGTCCAACGACCAGGGTAATCCTGGAACCAGTGGTTCTCGCAGCTACATAGTTGAAGGACAGTCAATCTCCCGTCCCCCATATTTTGATGGTTCTAATTATTTCTTTTGGAAAAATAGGATAGAAGTTTTCATCCGATCTCAGAGCCACAAGCTGTGGAGAGTCATTACAACTGGACCTTATGATTTACCTCCGAATGAGGAGATGTGGTCTGAAGAACAAGTCAAATTATTCGTACTGAACTGGTCTGCGCTCAACATCATCCAGTGCGCAGTTCACCCTGAAGAATATGCCCGAATTTCGGCGTGCAAGACAGCTAAGAAGATGTGGGATGAACTAGCGCTGATTTACGAGGGTACCTCTCAGGTCAGAGCTACCAAGGTAAACTACCTAACCTCTGAGTATGAATTATTCAAGATGAAGTCAGAGGAAAGCGTGACTGATATGTACGCTAGGCTGTCACTGATCACAAACAGCCTCAAGGGATTTGGAAAGGAAATATCTGAAGGGGATATAGTCAGGAAGATCTTAAGATCCTTGACTCCAGCGTGGCACACAAAAGCTACTGTGATAGAGGAATCAAAGGATTTAACAACCATGACCGTCACTGAACTCATAGGGTCTCTTATGACCTATGAGATAAATCTCAAGAAAACAGGAGAAGGAAATGACAGAAAGGGCAAGAATGTTGCTCTTAAAGTTGAACGACACAGCAGCAGCAGCAGCAGTAGCAGCAGCAGCGGAGAGTCTAATGGAATTCCAGACCTTGACAGAAGTGAAAAAGCACTGCTCAC
The DNA here is from genome assembly GCA_022559845.1 of Amorphophallus konjac. NCBI lineage: Eukaryota > Viridiplantae > Streptophyta > Magnoliopsida > Alismatales > Araceae > Amorphophallus > Amorphophallus konjac. The sequence continues at coordinate 265,375,877 of CM040123.1, forward strand.
ACGTCAGTTCAGAAAATTCCTGAAAATGCAGGGAAATTCATATAGGAAAAGAAGAAACTACTCATCAGGTAAATATCTGAACAATGGCAATGACAAGGATAGGAATGCTAAAGGTGTGATGTGTTATCATTGCAGGAACTTTGGGCACATGAAGCAAGATTGCCCTGAGCTTCAGAAGAAGACACCGGACTACCACAAGAAAGGCTCCAAAGTGTACAAGAAAAAGCCAAAAGCTATGGTATGCACTTGGAGCGATGAAGAAGAAGACTCAGAGACTAATTCCTCAGGAAAGGAGACTGAAGGAGTATGTCTGATGGCCGACGAGGAAAAGGAGGTAACCAATCCCTTTGTAACTTACTCTATTGATGACTGGGAAGAGAAATATGGTGAACTGCTAGATATGTACAATGCCTTAGCTAAAGAACGTAGAGTCATCAAACGCAAACTCAATATGGTTAATGAAGAACAAGAACTCGTCAAGATAGAAAATTCCAAACTGGTAGCTGAATTAGCTCAGATGGAAAATGTAAGAAATGAGAATAATCTTTTTAAGAATGAACTTAAAAAATTTAGAAAACAGCTTGATGAAACCAATCAACATACTGAAGAAAACCTGAGACAAAATGACTTAATCAAGGAAGGGTATGAAGCTGTTATAAAGGTCAATGATGAATTGCTGGAAAACAACATATCTCTGCGAAAGGAGTTGGAAGATAAGAAGAAAACTCTTGAGAGGTTTGTTTTGGGAGAAAGCAATTTGAACGCCTTGTTAGGCACCAAAGTAAACTTTAACAGAGAAGGTTTGGGTTTCAACCCAAATAAGAAGGAAGCATTTGGGATAAAAACCACCACATTTTGCACTGAGAAAGGAAAAGAGAAACTGCACATCCAGTTCCAAAAGTACTGAACAACAAAAGAACATCCATAAACAATAGCCTGGTTTTGGAAAAAATGTCTTTAAGAAATTCAACAAGCCCACGCACCAGAAACAAGGTGCCTGTCAATTCAACAACTATGACTCTAATAAAAGAATGGGCTATTTGAAAAGAAACATGGGAAGGTCTAACTACACACAGAATACTGTCAATAAAATGTCTTCAACTAGACAGTTTAGAAATTATGGTCTGGCTGGGACCCAAGCTTTTATCAACATAAACTGGACACACTTTGAGAAACAAAAGGAAACAACTGAAATGCACATCAATAGCAAAACTGTCAATTCTCAGCATAGAAAGAAAAAAGGGGTGAAGCAGATCTGGATCCCCAAAACTGTGCTTAATCATTTGAGCGGTATTTTTGGACCCAACTTACCTTGGGCTCCAAAGCACACTACTTAAATTGTTATTGTGCAGGTGAGCCTAGCAGTCGAGAACAACAAGTGGTATCTCGACAGTGGCTGCTCGAGGCACATGACAGGGGATCAAAGAAAGTTCAGCAAGCTTGAATTGAAAGCAAGAGGGACAGTCAAGTTTGGAGGTAAAAACAAAGGCCAAATAATTGGGACCGGAACCATCGGTAAGAAAACCTCCAACTCTGTTGAAAAAGTATTGTTGGTCGAAGGTCTGTAACACAATTTATTGAGTATTAGTTAGTTATGTGACAAGGGTCACAAGGTCCTCTTTGATGAGCATGCTTGCAAAATTTTAGAACCAAACTCCGATAAAATAAAGTTCATTGCAAATAGAGTCAATAATGTCTATATTGTGGATCTTGATGTTGAGTCTGAGTCTAATCTGTGTCTCTCTGCTGATTCATAGAATAACATGTTTGACTGGCATAGGCGACTAGGTCATGCTAGCTTTAACACCTTGCATAAATTAGCTAAATTTGACTTAGTTAGAGGCATGCCTAGCTTGAAGTTCAAATCATTCTCTAAGCCTTGCGATGCCTGTGCTCTAGGCAAGCAAACCCGAGCTTCTTTTAAAATAAGGACTGAGAGCTTGCCAAACAAGCTTATGGAACACTTGCACATGGATCTCTTTGGTCCTACCAGAACCCAGAGCCTAAATGGTATGAGATTTGGTTTTGTCATTGTCGATGACTACTCTAGATTTGCATGGTTGTTTTTCTTGGCGAATAAGAGTGATGTTTTTCAAAAATTTGAACATTTTTTCAATATACAGAAACATGTAGGCCACAAGATCACTGTTATCCAATCAGATCATGGAGGAGAGTTTGAGAACTCCTCATTTTCTAGTTTTTGTGACAAGGAGGGACTGACTCACAAATTTTCTTCTCCCAGGACCCCAGAGCAGAATGGAATTGTGGAGAGAAGGAATCGAACAATAGTGGAAATGGCAAGAACATTACTAATGGAGAGTCAGCTACCGAAGAGTTTTTGGGCAGAAGCAGCAAACACAGCCTGTTATATACTTAATAGAGCTTTGGTAAGACCCATACATAAGAAAACACCATATGAACTCCTGAAAGGTAAGAGGCCTAATGTCTCATATTTCAAAATTTTTGGTTCAAAATGCTTTATTCATAATAACAACAAGAGAGACTTAGATAAATTTGATGCTAGAAGTATTCTGGGAATATTCTTAGGATACTCTGAAACATCTAGGTCCTTCAGGGTCTTTAATAAAACTGATAGAACTATAGAGGAAACCCCTCATGTCATTTTTGATGAAACAAAAATCTCTAACAGTCTAAATGATGATAACAGGTCTACAAGTCATGATGGAGAGTTCCTGAATCAAATGCAAGAGGAGGAAGTACAACCGGCTGAAGAACCAACTGATCTGAACCCAGTAAGTACAGCCGAACAAGGTGAGTCCTCAACAAATGTCAGAATTTTAAAAGACCACCCTATAACCAATATAATTGGTAGTCTTCATGATCCCCCTAGGACAAGATCCCATTTCAGAAATGTTCAGAATCAAGATTTAATTGCTTTAGTTTCTCAAATTGAACCTAAGACCATTGAAGAAGCTTTAAGTGATGAGAATTGGGTAACTGCCATGTGTGAAGAACTAGGGCAATTTGATAGAAACAATGTCTGGGAACTTGTACCTAGACCTGAAAATTTCAATGTAATAGGAACAAAATGGGTTTTTAAGAATAAACTGAATGAAGAAGGTGTCATCTCCAGGAATAAAGCTAGACTTGTAGCTAAAGGCTACAGTCAGGAGTATGGAGTAGACTTTGATGAATCTTTTGCTCCAGTAGCTAGAATGGAGGCTATCAGAATTTTATTAGCATTTGCTTGTTCAAACAACATAAAACTTCAACAAATGGATGTTAAGAGTGCTTTCTAGAATGGAATTCTAAAAGAAGAAGTTTATGTTGAACAACCTCCTGGATTTCAGTTTTCGACTAAACCTGATCAAGTTTTCAGATTAAACAAAGCTCTTTATGGACTAAAGCAGGCTCCTTGGGCCTGGTATGAAAGGCTGACCAGTTTCTTACTGAATAAAGGATATGACAGAGGTAAAGTTGACCAAACTTTATTCACTAAGAATTCCGGACAAGATCTCATCATTGTTCAGATAAATCAAATGTCAGATGGCTGCTTCTTCCACCAAACCAAGTACACGCTAGATATCCTAAAAAGGTTTGGGATGACTAACCTGAAGCAAATATCCACCCCAATGAGCACAAGCATGACCCTTAATGCAGATGAGTCAGGTAAACAAGTGGATGAAAAACTCTACAGAGGTATGATTGGATCCCTCTTGTACTTAACAGCTTCTAGGCCAGACATACAATTCAGTGTTGGCTTATGTGCAAGATATCAGTCTAGGCCTACTGAACTTCATTTGTCTGCTGTAAAAAGGATCTTTAGATATCTGTCTGCCACATACACATTAGGATTATGGTATCCTACTTCTCGCACATTAGATTTAGTTGCATACACTGATGCAGACTTTGCTGGATGCAAATTAGATAGGAAGAGCACCAGTGGCCACTGCCAATTCTTAGGAGGATGCCTAGTTTCTTGGAGTTCAAAGAAACAACATTCAGTGGCCCTTTCCACTGCAGAGGCTGAATACGTGGCTGCAAGCAACTGTGGCACTCAGGTTATCTGGATAAAGCATCAGCTTCAGGATTACCAAGTAGAGACAGGTTGCACTCCCATTTTTTGTGATAACACTAGTGCCATAAACATTGCAAAGAATCATGTGTTACACTCTCGAACAAAACACATTGAAATCAGGCACCACTTTATTAGAAATGAAATTGCAAATAAAACATTTGAACTAATTTATGTTGGGACTGTAAATCAAATTGCTGATATTTTTACAAAACCTTTAGATAGTGAAAAATTCACTTCATTGAGAAGAGAACTTGGTATTTACAAACTCTGACTAATCTGTGGAAATGAATTCAGTTTCATGTAATTCCATGATGATAGTGTTAGTTCTATCACCTTTTTTCTGGAGGGGTCACTATGTGAGGGGGAGCGGGTGTGAGATTTGAGTGGGATCTGTTCTGTTGCTGCGCTGTTATCAGGATAGAATGGGAGATAGAGCTACTAGAGAGGGGGAGCTTGACTAATTAAAAATGTTTGAAAGATGGTTTTTGTTGCTGGATTAATTGTCAGAATTGATCTTGAGCATCCCTTTTTAGTAGAACCTCGTTCATTTCCTACATTCTTAAGTTTGTGCAATTAAAGTCCAGCCATAATCTTCTTCTAGTAAGTCTTAAGAGGCTAAGATTAACCTTCACAAGTATATCCTCTTACTTTGTTTCTTGACTGATGAACAAGCTAGACTCATATGAAATGGGTTCTGTTATAGGCTTTTCATTGGATTTCGTGATAAGACCACGAGTAATTGCCCTGGCTTTGTCTTCAAACAACCTTCTTGAAGAGCTAGTTAAACTGATCAGTGTTTAAAACTGTATACTGAGAAACTAGGAATCCCATCAATGAAATGGGAACTTTCTAAGTCATGAAGTATCAGTTCTCATAAACAAAAACAAAAGAAAGAAATTCAATTCAAAATTTATGTTTGGCAGAGCAATGATGACATGTGGTGAGTAACTGGGGATTCTTGCCTCTGATCAAGGTGTCTCCTCATGTAAAAACCAATAGTCACTATCTCTGTTCTCTAACTGAGAAGGTATGAGGCTCTTACACTGAGTAACTGAGGATGCTGGCCTCTGAGCAAGGTGCATACTTAATGTCAAAGGTGTAACTGGCCAAATACACTCTATAACAGTGCTTTCTCTCCTTGGAATGTTTGTCCTCAGCGCCTACAGGCTGTTTTCATGGTTCAAATTCTTGTTGTCTTTTTGACGAGCCTTAACAACTACCTCAGTCATATTTGTTGACACTTGCTCTTCTTTCATATTCATCGTAAGTTGATAAACTTCAAGCTTCTTCTGAATCTCTTTCTCTTACCAGAACTCCAAGATTCTTCACTGACCTTAAAGCCCCACTTAAGCATCTAAGATTTGACACTGAGTTTCTACTGTTGGAACTCTCTCCATCTTTTCTCATCAATCCAGCGTCAACATCTCTCTTTCTCTTTTGTTTTGATGATGTCAAAGGGGGAGAAGGTTGAAAGGAGGAGGGCGAGTGAAGAGGTTGAAAGGAGGAGGTTGAGCTAGTGAAAAGGAAGTTTTTGAAATGTTTTGGGTAAAAGATAATGAGTGCTGTGAGTTCAGGTTTTGAGTGGTCACCATTGCTGTTTTATCGAACTATTGCTGTTGTTATTGAGACTGCTTTAGGTTGGTGTTCCTTTTTCACTGAATTTGACTCATGGTGTTGCCATCATCAAAAAGGGGGAGATTGTTGAATCTCTGTAGTTTTGATGATGACTAACACTATGAATCAAATTATGTGTTGCTTCCTGGTGACTGTTAAAGATCCTGCATTGTCTGGATAATCTCTGGATCTAGTTTCTGAAAGGAGCCTTGGGAAATTTCTTATTTGCAAGCACATCTTCTGATTAAAATGTCTTCATCATGCTCTTCTGATTAAATGCTCCTCTAACACGTTCACCCATTAGCCCGTACCTGTCTGTCTTCATCTATATGGGTTCTATGCTTTTAGTGCGTTGACGCACTTGGCTGACTGCGTAGACGCAATTGTGTGTCTTTCACTTGCTGTCTTGTTCATTGCGTCGACGCTGACACTGGATGCGTTGACGCATTGGCCAGTTGCCAAGGGCGTGAGCATCTTGCTTGAGGAGCTGAGGCGACGCTGCACGATGGAAGCGTTGACGCCTTGGGCTGATGTCCAAAGGTCTTTTGATCAACAACCAAGCCGATGCGTCGACGCTGTCACTAATGCGTTGACGCATTGGTGTGTATTGTGAAGGGTCCTGCTCTCCATTATAAACTCATTACATTAACGCCTTGGCTTTACTGCGTTGACGCGTTCTTCAGTCCTTTGATAAGTTCCGTGCAATCTGTGTGAACAAACGTATGACTTGAATATTTCTGAGATTGACTGAATGTTCTCTGAAACCTTACAGGGACTTAAAGATAAATTGGAACTTTATTCCAATCATGTGAGCACGTGATTTGAGGGAATAATCATCTAACACGTGGCTCGGCTCATCTGGAAGCATCTTCTTCGCGCGTGTCTCCTACACCCTCAGTCTCTCGTGAGTCTGGATATATAGGAAGGTTTCTGCTCCTGAAAAGCTGCGGAAGCCACAAGAAAAAGGGTGAGGCCAGAGCGAGAGGAAGGAGAGAAGAAGCCATCCTGATCCATTCGTTGAGCGTACCTGGAAGAGAGAGAGAGTGATGAAGGAGAGGATGGTTTTCTGCTACGTTTTGTCTATGCTTCTTTAAGAAGCTACATTGTTTCTCCGTTCGATTGTCTTTCAATATTTCTTTATGTCTTCGTTTGTTCGTTCTCAAATTCCAATACTCTGTTTTCGTTCCCTCTAGGTGTAGAGGAAGAGAGGTGAATCCTCTGGGTCGCAGTGTGGCTTCCCTCTGATTTAGATCAGAGGAAGGGAGGAGTTCTCCAGGGTTTTGTGTTCAGGTAGTGAGAAGGCTACCTGGGTTCTTCCCTCTGGTTGAGGAGGAAGAGAGACAGCATCTCTGAATTGCAGTGAGGGTGGGTCACTGCTGGGTTCCCTCTTGTCTAAGAGGAAGGGAGAGTTATCTCCAGGTCAGGTCTTGTGGTGTGAGACCTGGGTGCAAGCTGTGAGTTCAACGTCTGTAGGGATTTTGATCCCCAAGCTGTGGATCAGCGTGTTGTTGGCAGATTGAGTCTGCGTTCTTTCTTGTGGAAGGGAAGCCTCACTCTGCCTTGAGTGAGGGATGGACGTAAGTCTGCAGGAAGCAGACTGAACCATCTAAACCTCTTGCTCTCCGTGGTGTGGTTGTGCGCATCTATTTTCTTTATGCTTCTGTTTGGCTTCATGAAGTAAGTGTGATTGTTGATGATCGAAACCTTGGTCTGACTGCTCGCTTAGTGCTTGTGCATATGTGCTGATGAAATTCTGAGTGATATATGTTCTGCGCTCGTGACCTGCTTTATCTTGGTTAAGGTTCCGGATCATTTTACATATTGTCAGTCTTCCTAGCCAATCTCATCTTCTAAGATCTCCTCGTCTCGGACAAATATTTTTTAAACGGTGATCTATTCATCCCCTCCCCTTCTAGCTCACCGTCCTCCTGTTTAACACAACCTCCCCTCTTCCTCCCAACCGGAGGGACACCCCAAGTGACTCCCAGCCACTTGGAAACCAGAGACGCACAGTCTCTCTTCCTCCAAACCGGAGGGAACACCTAGTCTTGCAACCCACAAGACTAGAACCGGAGGACCAATCCTCCCTTCCTCCAAACCGGAGGGAAACCTAGAGACCCAAGTCTCTCTTCCTCTGAAACCCAGAGGGAAGCACAAGTGACACCAAGTCACCTGCAAACTAGAGGTCTCGGACCTCTCTTCCTCCCAACCGGAGGGACCCCTGGACTTGAAACCTACAAGCCCAGAACCGGAGACAAATATCCCTTCCTCCAAACTAGGAGGGAATTCACAAGTAGCACCCAACTACTTGCAACCGGAGATAGCAATCTCCCTTCTCCTGAACCAACAGGAGGGACCCCGACCTCTCTACAGAGTATCGGAAACAAGATATCAAATGAAAAAGAAAACAGAAAATAGAGTCACAGCGACTGAAAGGCTGTAAATGAAATACAAGGAATGTGGTTCTCGAAGGAGCTGACTGGATTGGATCTGATCCAAATTCCAGTAGGCAGATCTTCAACTGAAGCTTCTTCTACACGAGCCCTCTCTCTTTCTCTTTTTCTTCTTCTGCTGGATCTCTCGATCTCTCTTCTGCTCTCTGGCTCACTCTTCTTCTTTCTTCTTCAACTGCTCTCACTCTCTTTCTTTCTCTTTTTCTTCTTCTTCTCTGTTCTCTGTATCGTGGAGGCACTCACTGCTCTTATATTTTTCTTGATGGCTCACTGCTCTTCAAATCATTCTTCAGCCGATGGAGGAAGCTCCATATTTATTCTAGCAGCAGGCAGCTAGGGCTAATGCTCTTTTTGATTCCCGCCCAAGCTTTAGTCCACATGGCGGGTTCTTAGCATCTTGGATCACGTGCCAGATGCCAGCCTCGTATCACGTGCCCAGACACCTGCAGGTTTAATGAAGAGTTCAGTCGGTGTACAAGCCACAGGCTGTATAGACTTCATATAAAAGCAGCAGTGTATAGACTTAAGATGTGATAACAATTGTATAAACTTGAACTTAGAAATGAATGTATAGACATTAGAACAGCATATGAGCAAGTGTGTACACTGAGAGAGTGTATAGTGTTGAAGTTCTTCATGCGAAGCTCAGTGTATAGACTTGCAGTGTGATAACGAGTGTATAAAGTTGAAGCAATGGAAACGAGTGTATAGACTTCGATCAATATGCATCAGATGACTCTGTATGGACTTGAAGACCCTTAGCCAATGTATAGACTTCAAGTGAAGACCAATGTATAGACTTCACGTGAAAGCCCAATGTGCAGACTTGAGCTATGCAAGCTACAGTGCCGATGTATGGACTTTGTGAATGTTCAGACTTGAATGCTCGACCAGTGTACAGACTTGCAGAGCCGAACCCAATGTATAGACTTGAGGAATTGAAGCCAATGTATAGACTTGTCGAATGGCTCAGCAATGTATAGACTTGGCGAACCATGGTCCAATGTATAGACTTGAAGCCTTAAGAACGAGTGTTTAGACTTTGAAGCAAACGCCAGGTAAACGATGTGTAGACTTGGCCAGAAAACGTAGGGAAAGGTATGAGTGTATAGACTTGGCCAAACGTAGGGAAAGGTGAGGAGTGTATAGACTTTGCTTCACTTCGAGCAGCCACAGTGATGTATAGACTTAGCCTTTGAGATGTGGCTGTACAGACTTGGAGAGTTGAAGCCAATGTACAGACTTGATGATATCAAACCGATGTACAGACTTGTAGATGCGAAGCCAATGTACAGACTTTATGATATGAAGCCAATGTACAGACTTGCAGATGCGAAGCCGATGTACAGACATTAAAAGCTGTGAACAACAAGGCATGTTGTACAGTCTTACTCAATCAAACTGATGTATAGACTTTGAAGGATTTGAACGGGAGAATGTGTAGACTTTAAGAACCGAAGCTCACGTTGTACAGACTTTGTTACCCAAACGATCAATGTATGGACTTGAACTTCTGGAAACGAATGAATAGACTTTGCCACAGTCTAATGTATAGACTTTCGGTGTGAATGAAATATTGTACATACTTGCTCAAATAGTCCGATGTATGGACTTGGAATTCCAACAGAAGGATGTATGGACTTTGATAAGAGAATGGCTGTACAGACTTCAACATAGCTGCGATGTACAGACTTTGACAAAGCAGCGATGTACAGACTTTAAGTGAAAGTCTGATATACAGACTTTAGCTGAATACCACTGTATAGACTTCGAATATGAAGACTCTGTATAGACATGAAGAAGCTGAGTGAACAATGTATAGGCTTTGAACTCTGTACAGACTTGAAGACCCTGAGCCAATGTGTAGACTTTGCCTTAGAAACGAATGTATAGACTTGAAACAGAAGTCAGGCAAGCGTTGTAAAGACTTGGATGAGGCATTGCATGAGACGATGGATGTACAGACTTGGGCTGTACAGACTTTGAAGGCTTGAAGGTGATGTATATACTTCATGAGACGCTGCATGCCAATGTATAGACTTCATGAAAATCACACGATGCAATGTGTGGACTTGGTGACTCATGCAGATAGACGAGTGTACAGTCTATGCCATGCTCACAGTTAAGCAATGTACCAAGTTCTGAATGAGCAGTTCTGAATGAAGTAAACACATATGACATCAATTTGTCATCATCAAAACACACGTAAACTATGTCATCATCAAAACATAAGTAAACACATATGACATCAAACATATGAGAGTCATAGTGTTTCTCATCATCAAAACACAATATCCAACAAATCCGTGGGGTTTGTAACCGAAACCCCTCCCGATCGACCTAGATCGACGGGATACACGGTTTTAACCTGTTCCCTGCCATTCCACCATCATATAAACATAATTTACAGCCTAAGAACCCAATAACAATGGCCATGGAGGATTAAAACAAAAATACAATGTTCATGCTCCAAAAACAAAAATGACGAGGTTCAGGCTATGAAAGACACAACGACGATGGGCATGGCAGAGGGAATGATCCTAGCGAGCTTGGGAAGCCATCCCCCTACCTCGATCGTGACAAAAACGCCGTTAGGGACGCATGCAAACCAAGGGAGCCGTGCCGCTCTCTCACGCCCACCCTTCTCAACACGTCGCGGTCCGTCTCGAAGTTGATGTCACCGCGCTCCACGCGTCACGAGCTATCCGATGACTCCTCCCATGCCTCCGTCCGTGACCCGGGCCGACCGTGCCACCAAGAGAGGGGGAGAGAGCTTTACGTGAGAGAGAGAAAGTGAGAGAGTGAAAGAGAAAGATGGGGAGAGAGAGGAGGGTCGACGGTTGGGTTAAAAAAAATATTATATTATTATTTTCTCTACTTTTTACCTCTAATTGCCCTATAACCCTCAAAGAAGCATAATTAACTATATCCCCATTAATTTCTTAAAACTCTTTTAATAAATGGGATAAAATGCTAGAAAAAGCCCATTAAATCCATTAAAATGCATACATTCATGGATTAAATTTTATATTAATACCGGTAAAGATCAGTTAAAGAACAGATATTACAGTCCCTCCCACCTAATAGAAATTCATCCTCGAAATTTAAAAGGGAGAACTGAAAAGAAATTATACCTTATTCAAATAAGAAAGGAAACTGATGACGCATTTCATCCTCACGTTCCCAAGTCGCTTCATTACCAGAGTGGTGCTGCCATAAACCTTTAACCAGAGGAATTACCTTATTTCTAAATTGTTGCGCACGACGATCTTCAATTCGGATTGGGTACTCTGGCGTAGACAAATCTGCAGTCACTTCAGGCCAAACTGAATCATCGAGCACGTGAGATGCATCAGGGACATACTTTCTCAACTGGGAAACATGAAACACATCGTGGATTGCTTGCATCGCCGCTGGCAACTGGAGTTGATAAGCCACTTGGCCAACACATTCCAGAATAGGAAACTGACCAATATAACGGGGACTAAGTTTTTCACGCTTCCCAAATCTCATAACACCTTTCATCGGAGATATTTTTACAAACACCATATCTCCAGGCTCAAACTGCAATGGTCGCCTGCGCTGATCTGCATAGCTTTTCTATCAACTCTAAGCTGTCAACATTTTCTATCTGATCAAGCGAACCACATCAGCACACTGCTGAACCATATCAGGTCATGTCAGCAATCTGTCACCGACCTCAAACCAGTTCAAAGGTGTACGACAAGGATGCCCATATAAAGCTTCATACGGTGTCATATCAATGCTGGAGTGATAACTGTTATTATAGGCAAATTCCACTAATGACAAATGCTGACTCCACAAACCCTGCCAATCTAGGCAACACGATCGCAGCATATCTTCTAAAGTCTGAATAGTCCTTTCTGACTGACCATCAGATTGAGGATGAAACGATGAACTAAAAGTCAATTCTATGCCCAACGCTTTTTGAAAACTACGCCAGAAGCCAGAAGTAAATCGTGGGTCACGATCTGACACAATAGATACTGGAATTCCATGCAATGGCACAATCTTTTCGACATAAAGTTTGGCCAATTTCTGAACACTCCAAGCAACTTTAATCGGCAATAACCTTGCTGTCTTAGTCAAACGATCAACTAACAGCCAGATTCCATCATAGCCTTGTGAAGTCCGAGGTAAACCCATAACAAAATCTGTCGTGACATGATCCCATTTCCACATCAAAATTTCTAAAGGTTGAAGCATTCCTCTAGGCTTTTGATGTTCATCTTTAACCTGTTGGCATGTCAAACATTTAGACATAAACTCAGTTACATCCTTTTTCATTCCTGGCCACCAGAACTGCCTTTTTAGATTTTGATACATCTTGGTAGTGCCAGGGTGAATAGCATAACGGGATCCATGGCCTTCACGCAAGATGGCACTCCTCAACTCATCAACAGCTAGGACATACAACCTCCCTCTAAAACTGACTACTAACTCATCATCAAACTTAATATCATGCATCATTATAATGCGAGACAAATCAGAGTCTGCCTGCTGAGCTTCCTTGATCGGCTGATAAATAGCTGGAGTCATCACAAGACTAGCACACACAACTATCATCGGATTAAAAGGAATTTCCACACTGAATGTCTCGCAAGGAAACTGTTCCCACAACTTCCATTCTCGGACCAGCAAATGACTGATTTGCACTTTCCTGCTCAGAGCATCAGCCACCACATTCATTTTACCTGGCTGATAGGAGAGTGTAAAATCATAGACTTTCATATATTCCATCCATCTGTGCTACCGAAGATTTAAATCTTTTTGGGAAAACACATACTGCAAGCTTTGATGATCTGTAAAGATCTCAAATTTCTCACCATATAAGTAGTGTCTCCAGATTTTCAATGCAAAGATCACCGCTGCAAGCTCTAAATCATGTGTTGGATAATTCTCTTCATGATGTTTCAACTGCTAGGATGCATAAGCTATAACTTTACCATGTTGCATAAGCACTGCACCCAGACCTACTCGAGAAGCATACGTGCATACCACGAATCCACCCGAGCCAGAAGGTAAAACCAGCACTGGAGAAGTAGTGAGTAGCCTTTTCAATTCATTAAAGCTCTGCTCACACTGATCTGACCAGACGAAAGGTACATCTTTACGAGTCAGACGAGTCATTAGGGCGGCAATCCGTGCAAAATCTTGAATGAATCTTCGATAATAGCCAGCAAGACCTAGAAAACTTCTGATTTCTGTCACAGTCCTCGGTCTCTGCCATTAAAGAACTGAAGTCCCGAGATTAAATGGCACCCAAGAGGGGGGGTGAATTGGGTATTAAAAAATTTAATCAAAGCTATCCTCAATCTTAAGATTATGTGATAACACTATGGAACTAGTGCAATAAAAAATAGATCTATCAAAATTAATCACTACAATAACCCTTGATACTAGGCGGAGTTAACAAATCCGTAGATTCACTCACGCAAACTGTTATCTTTCCGACAAGAGTAACTTTGTCAGTCCGAATTCAGCTTTTAATATACCGAGGATCTATTTGAAAGTGATCAGTTAATCTAGATCTAAAAGATGCAATTAATCTAATTCCACAAGCATGCACAGAAGGGGGATAGGAGAAAAGGAACAAACCACAATGAGACAGCGATTTTTAGGTGGTTCGGATACCACAACGGTAACCTACGTCCACCCCTCACCGACCGTGAGGATCCACACACTATCTTATAAAGAGATACAAGATCGAACACACACACACACACGTTGGGAGATGAAGGCTCCCAGAAGGTGTAAGGACACCCAACAACACACACAAAACCAACGAATTAACTAGACACACACACGGATCTAGAAAGATCCACACACACACAAGATTGTTACAGGATTACAAGAGCCACACTTGAAGCATAGAAAGATTGAGAATGGAAACACAAAAGAAAAAGCTTGATTGATGCTCCCCCTTAGTTGATGAAGATTTTCTAGGATGCAGCTTGAACTCCACTTGGCTTGGGCTTGATCTCCTTCAGATATGGCTTGATCTTCACTTGAGAATGGATGAAGAAGGATGAAGAACTCTTCTCGGAGCACTGTTCACGTCTACAGTGCTAGCTCCCTTCTCTTCCCCTTTGGTAGCCTCCTTGATCCAACTTGAGCATTAGGGTTTTCTTAACCCTCTTGTATGTGTTTTATAGACTTTGAATGGTCCATGGACTCCCCCCAGACCAGATCCACAATATCTGGAGGGTTTGGTTGCTTAGGGATTAAACAATACCAAGAGGAAGGGCTTTCCTCGAAGTGACAAAAGTCAACAATGTTGGGCAGCTCGGGGCTGGCGGTCGACCTCCAGGGGCTGGCGGTTGACCGCCACTGAGAAACCAGCAGGAGGCCGGTCCCTGGGAATTCCGATCGATTAGGATTGAGGGGGCAGTTGACCGCCACTGAGACAGGCTGTAGAAAGATCCATTCTGTTATTTCAGGTCGACCGAGATCAGACCAGAGGTCGACCGGACTGTCAAAAACCTGAAAAATGAAGAGTTTAGCCCAGAAAATGTATCCAAATGATCGAGACATGAATTGAACGAATGGTTAAAACTTATTTCAAGTTCATTTGATTTCTTGGAAATGCATGTGGAATGCTAAACACTTAAGCAAAAATCGTGAAGAAATCCCGCATGATAGCTTATGGAATTCACTTAAGGTATTAGTTCCAAGCACGTGAACAAGTATATGTCCTTGGTTTTGTTATCATCAAAAGCACTGAGATATATACAACAATCTCCCCCTTTTTGATGATGACAAAACTCTAGGGCATGCAAACCATGTTTATTGTTTTCGGAACTCCAAAATGAACGTAATGCTTGAAAGTCATTCAACATGCTTGAAAACCATTCAACACAGCACATTCCATCCAACCACTTGTTTGCCAACAAGAATATGAAATAAAACACAAGTGCCAACCATCTGAATTCAAACACCAGTACATTCAATTCATCATTTCATTACAAAATACATTAGTGCGAGAGTGAATGCACGACTCTAATACAAAAGACTTGACACTACTGACAACCCTCACATGATCAACATACAAGCAAGCAACACAACCACACATCGACATACATAAGTATATAAACCTGCCCTACTACTTCTCCCCCTTTGTCAACATCAAAAAGGGATAGGATAGACGAAGGAGGGACTCAAGCAACACAAGACCAAAAGAGAACATGCTAGAGGCTAAAGCAAAACACATCCTCATGGAGCATCTGCTGGAGGTGGCTGATCTGCTGGAGGAGGAGGTGGATAGCCAAGGTGTTGACGGATGTCGTCAAGGTAATGGTCATGAACCTGAAGAAGGTCATGAATATGGGCAAGACGCTCGTCACGAGCCACATCCCGGTGCCGCGCGTCAATAAGGGTAAGGTGCAAGAGGATGACGGATGAGTTAGACGCATCGACACTTTCTCGGAGGGAAGCCATATGGGTGGTGAGAGTGGCCATGTGAGTAGAGAGAGTGTCCAAGGAAGTAGAGAAGGTATCCATGCGCCCTAATATGGCGTCAAAAGTAGTGCATATAGTGTCCCCAAAGGTAGAGAGACGATCCCCAAAGGTATCCACACGAGTCTCCAATCCGGTGAGCCGCCCGTCAAGAGCCTCGTAATCTACCAAACGGCGCTGTCCGGCCCCCTGAGTAGAAGACTCTCCATGGTGAAACTGAGGTGGAGGAGGCATCTCAAAATCCTGGTGAGGAGATGGTCGAGGAGGCTACTCCTCGACTGGAACTGGAGGGGGGATATCCCCTTCACCTTGCTGTTCTGTGGGTTCTTGTTCTTCCTCACTATCCTCTTCTTCCCCATAAACTGGAATGTCCCGTGTAAGCTGACCGTCGGGACCAAAGGAATAGCCAAAATCTGTGAAAATTTTATGCTTGTATATATCATCCTGCCTGACCAAAATAAATTGCTCATTCGCCACAGCAATCCCGACATAGATGAAGACACCGGTCAACTGAGAAGCATATGGGAGAGAGCGCAGGAGGTAGGTACGGTAGGTTCCAATCAGATCTGTCATGAGCCAACCCATATTAATTTGAATCTCATTCATGACATGATAAAACAAGAATCTCTGAACTTCTGTAACTTCATCCCTACCGCCCACTTTGGGATAAATCAAGGAGGTGAACATGTGATGCAAAATCCGTTGTAGTGGAGGAAAGTGAGTGGCATTCAGTTTAATCAAATTGCTCACACCATGCACATACTCACAGTTAGTCATAAGAGAGAATGTGGCTGGAACTTCACCAAAACCATATGCCCTATCTGCACCCATGGTGGATACTCCTAGGGCCCACTGAAATAGATCCGGGGTGATGTGAAGCTCCGCACCTTCAACCGTGGTATACAACTGTTCATTCCTCACAACCAGGTACCCGTAGAACTACTAGACCAGACGAGGATAATACATGTTGTACCGGGTAACAAAATCCATCCAACCCTCCTAAACCTCAAATAGAGCACATAAATCTGGGAGGAGCTCATTCACCTCGTTGAAGTCGACCAAGCGGGGGTCGATAATAGGACATGGAGGTAGAGGTGCTCGAGGCAGAGGAGGAGCTCGCTGAGGTGGAGGAGCCGGGGCCTATTGCCCTGGACGGCTAGCTTCCCCTTGGGCAGAACGCCGAGAACTCCGTCTGGGCGGCATCACGAACTAGAGAAACCCACCGGGAAGCCCTCGAACGATCGATCTCAACCCCGGGACAGGGATGGAGCACAGGGGCACTGCTAGGGCTTGGAACAACCTTTACACTGTATGGAAGTTGAGAGAGATCTCCACAACCTCACGAACGACCGTATGGAGGATGTCCCGAAATGATGACGGGACGGCCGAATCGTGTGCGGGTGGAGGAAGAATGGGTTGTGGAGGCTTAGGTGGAGGAGAAAAGAAGTGCTAGGGTTAGGGCAAGGTAGTAGAGAGTGAATGAAGGTGATAGGAGAGGAGAATGGTGAAAGGGGGGCCCTTATATAAAGGGTCGGTTGGCCTTTAGGCTGGTTGGTCTGTCGCCAGCGGTCGACTGGCGCGACCCTGGCGGTTGACCGCCAGGACCGAAATCCCATATTTTTTTGAAAATTTTCCTTTTTTTTGTTTTGTTTCTTCTTTTTTTTTGTTTTTCTTCCCTTTCCTTTTTTTGTTTGTATATGGGAGATAAACAACCGACTGCCTGAGTGGGGCCATCAACATGACATGGGAATTGTGTGGAGGTGAAGTTGTGGATATAAGAGAAAATGTCCTGGCTGCCCCTAGGTAGTACCTTTAGTTCCAACATCACTGAGTCCACAGATGTTTTTAAACAAGGGATATTTGGCCGCAGAAAAAATTTTCAAGGAGGGCTAAATATAAGTAAGTACATTCAAGCATACGTAAGTGAATGAAGACACACAAGGTATTGAAAGAAAACAAAGTCAATATGCATGTTATTCTACCCTTGATGCACATGAATTTCTACAAATGCAACCCTATACCCTAAATGCAAACCTATGCATGTATGCTCTCACCCTTGCACATCCCAAGTTCTCTTCTTATCTTATTAAATTGATCCTGGTTTAGGGGTTTGGTGAAAATGTCAGCTAGCTGATTGTGTGTGTCAATGAAGTTCAATTCAAAGACCCCTTTTCCTACATGATCTCTCAGAAAGTGATGACGAATATCTATATGCTTGGTCCTAGAGTGCTGAACTGAATTTTTTGACAGATTAATTGCACTGGTATTATCACACAGTATTGGAACAGTTTTCATTTCAACATCTAAATCAAGCAGTTGATTTTTGATCCAAAGTACTTGGGCTCCACAACTTCCAGCGGCTACATATTCAGCATCGGCCATTGAGAGAGCTACTGAATGTTGTTTCTTGGAGACCCAAGAGACTAGACAACCACTAAGAAACTGACAGTACCCACTTGTACTTTTACGATCTACAATGCACCCAGCATAATCCGCATCGGTATAGGTAATTAAATCAAAGGAACTATCGATAGGAAACCACAAGCCAAAGTCTATTGTGCCAATGAGATATCTAAAGATGCGTTTAACAGCTGATAGATGAGATTCTTTGGGACATGACTGAAAACGGGCACAAAGACATACACTGAATTGAATGTCATGGTGACATGCTGTAAGGAACAGTAGTGATCCGATCATACCTCGAAACAGTGTAGGATCTACTATTTTACCATTTTCATCTTTATCCAACTTTATGGTGGTAGCCATGAGAGTTGATATAGGTTTTACTTCCGCCATCCCATATTTCTTTAACAATTCCATCGTGTACTTTGCTTGACTTATGAAAATGCCTTCGGAGGTTTGCTTCACCTGCAATCCAATAAAGAAAGTTAACTCCCCCATTAAGCTCATCTCGAATTCTCCTTGCATGATTTTTGCAAATTCATCGCATAAGGCATTATTAGTAGCTCCAAAAATGATGTCATCCACATACACTTGAACTACTAAAATGTCTTTACCTGATTTCCTCTTGAATAGTGTTTGATCAACCTTACCTCTCTTGAAGCCATTTTCAACCAGAAATGAGGTAAGCCATTCATACCACGCCCTTGGTGCTTGCTTTAGTCCGTACAAGGTCTTTTGGAGCTTGTACACATGTCGTGGATGTTTGGAATCTTCAAAACCAAGAGGTTGCTCTACAAAAACATCCTCTTTGATATAACCGTTAAGAAATGCAGATTTAACATCCATTTGAAATAACTTAAAGTTCAAAGAACAAGCATAGGATAATAAGATCCGAACTGCTTCAAGTCTAGCAACTGGTGCAAAAGACTCATCAAAATCAATACACATCTCCTGGCTATACCCCTTGGCAACAAGCCGTGCCTTATTCCTAACAACCAAACCCGCATCATTTAGCTTGTTTCTGAAAACCCAACGGGTTCCAATAGTGAGATGGTTCTTAGGACGCGGTACGAGAGTCCACACCTCTTTTCTTTCAAACGGGTGCAGTTCTTCATGCATAGCCTGAATCCAGGATTCATTTTGAAGAGCTTCATGAATGTCCTTGGGTTCTTCTTGTGAAAGTAGAGCCATCAAATCCTCCTCTTCTACCTGCCTTAGAGAGGACCTTATTTTTACCCCATCCTCCAAATTACCTATGATGTTTACAGCTGGATGATCCTTTTGAAATGTTGAAGAACTGGGCAAGTCAGGATGCTGCACTTGTGATTCTTGCAGTGTCTCAATTGTAGGATCCTCATCTTCCTCATTTTTGCTTGATATTGCCTTCAATGGTTCATCCTTAGCTTGGACATTTGATGAGTTCTGAGGATCTTCATATGCATCCAAAGTAGAAGAAATTTGATTTGTCAGTTTTGATTCGGATTCATCAAAAATAACATGAGGACTTTCTTCAACGACCAAAGTCCTTTTATTGAATAATCGGTAAGCTCTAGAATTGAGTGCATAACCTAGAAAAATTCCGTTGTCACTCTTTTCATCAAACTTACCCAGGTTGGACTTACCATTGTTCAAAATGTAGCAAGGACATCCAAAGGGTTTAAGATAGGAGATGTTTGGTTTCTTACCCTTGTAGAGTTCATATGGAGTTTTCTTCCGAATAGGCATTACCATTGCCCTGTTGATGATGTAGCATGATGTACTCACCGCCTCAGCCCAAAAATACTGAGGTAGGGAATTCTCACTGAGCATGGTCCTGGCCATGTCTATCAACGTTCTGTTCTTCCTCTCCACTACTCCATTTTGCTGGGGCATCCTTGGTGACGAAAAATTGTGTGTGTACCCCTGCTCTTCACAAAAAATGTTGAATTCATGATTTTCAAATTCACCACCATGATCACTCAGGATGGTGGTGATGAGGTAACCTCTTTCATTTTGGATTTTTCTGCAAAACACTTGAAACTCCGTCAGGGCATCACTTTTATTTGCTAAAAATAACACCCATGTGAATCTGGAAAAATCATCAACAATCACAAAGCCATAGGATTTTCCTCCTAGGCTAGAGGTTCTAGTTGGACCAAAAAGATCAAGATGCAGCAATTCCAACGGCCTAGCGGATGAAACAATGTTTTTATTTTTGAAGGAAATTCGTGTTTGCTTACCTTTTGTGCAAGCTTCACAGATTCTATCACCTTCAAATTTTAATTTTGACACTCCATTCACCAAATCATGTCTAGACAACTTGGAGATTACTCCAAAACTAGCATGACCTAATCTTCGGTGCCATAACCATGAATTTTCATGATTGTTCGCAACCAAGCAGAGATCATCACAAGAAACATTGTCAATATCAATAGTATAGACATTGTTATTTCTTTTTCCAAGAAATTTGATCTCATTTGTGTTCTTGTTCAAGACAATGCAGTGGGTTTCATCAAAAACAACTTTAAAACCCTTATCGCACAATTGGCTTATGCTTAGCAGATTGTGATTCAGACCTTTCACCAAAAGGACATCTCCAATAAGAATTTCAGAATTCTTACCAATGTTGCCAATCCCAACGATTTTACCTTTGTCTTGACCTCCAAAGACAACTGAGCCTCCATCCTTATCTTGCAGTGTAGAGAACACTTTCTTGTCCCATGTCATATGCCTTGAACAGCCGTTGTCCAAGTACCATTTGCTCCCCCTGGCTTCAAGACATATCTGCAAGAAGAAAATTTTTCATGCAATTATTTTTGGTACCCAAGCTAGTTTGGGTCCGTAGGAGTTAGTCCAGTTCTTGGTATATCTCTTCTTGGTCCAAAAAATAGGGTTTCTAGGTTGGCTTTGTCTGAACCAGCAATTAACAATAGCATGACCAAATCTTTCACAATGATAACAATTAATAGGTGCAAACTTTCCTTGACACTATCGTGGTTTGGGTTGAGCATGTTTTGGTTCAGGCTTGGAACATGAAACATGGTTTTTATCTTTTTCATTTACGAAGGATGTGGTGATCTTATGCTCAAAAGATTTTTTATTTTGGGGAGTGTATCCAAGACCTTCCTTTTGAAAATTGACTTTAACTCCCATCAAATTATTAATGTTTTACTTGCCCTTAACAAATCTTGACAATGTGGACGGAAGATCAGTCACTTCTTTTTCTAAACTCACAATTTTCTCTTCAAGTTCTGAGTTTATGGATTTCAGAATTTGTTCTTCAATTTTCATCTTTTTACATGCTTTCTCCATTTCAACTATTTTACAAGATAATTGTTCTTTGGCTTTATCACAATCTAAAATTGTTTGTAATAGACTTTCTCTTTCTTCCGTAGCCTCAAACCATTCCTGTTCCAATTTCTCAAATTTGACAAAGATATCTTCATGTGACAAGTCATCAAGTTTCTTTTTGAGAGTTTTATTTTCAGATCTAATTTTCTTATATTTCGTGTACAACTTTTCATATTTAGTTTCCCATTGTTCATTGGAAATAAAATCTGGATCAGAATTTACCTCTGTATATTCATCTTCATGTGCCATGAGGCACAAACTTTCCACAAGTTCTTGGATCTCTTCATCAGATGGTTCATCTTCTTCGTCGCTCCATGTGGCGACCATGGCTTTGGGTTTCTTGAAATTATCCTTCTTGAATTTCTTTTTCAGATCTGGACATTCACCTCTCATGTGCCCAGGCTTCTTGCATTCGTAGCATATGATGCGACTTGGCTTGCTCGATTCGCCTTTAGTTTGAGTGGGATTTCTTTGCCCTTTTCTGAAGTTTCCCTGAAAGTTTCTCTTCTTCCTTAGAAATCTCCTCACTTAACGAGTTATCATCGCCAATTCTTCCTCTTCATTGCTTTCGTCACTTGATTCACCTTCTTGAAATTCGTCATCGGAGTGATGAGCTTTCAGTCCAATGACCTTTTTCTTCTTGATGTCTTCATCAACTGTCCTCTTTATGTTTATCTCATAAGTCATGAGTGACCCTATGAGTTCGTCCAAGGTGAGAGTGGACAGGTTCTTTGAGTCTTCAATTACCGTGGCCTTTGTGTGCCAAGCCGACGGTAGGGACCTTAACACCTTCCTTACAAGGTCGGAATTTGAGTATTCCTTCCCAAGACTTTTGAGACCATTTGTGATCTCTGTTAACCTTGCAAACATCTCAGAGATGGTTTCTTCAGGTTTCATCTTAAATAGCTCATAGTCAGTGACTAGGAGATTTGCCTTGGTTTCCTTGACCTCTGAAGTTCTCTCGTATATGAGTCGCAGCTTGTCCCACATTTCTTTGGCCGAGCTGCACATAGAAACACGAGAGAATTCATTAGGGTGTATCGCACATTGCATAATATTCATGGCATTGAAATTAGCGGTGCATTTCTTAATTTCCCCAGGTGTCCATTTATCTTCATCATCCCCGAGTTTATGAGGACCCTTGTCCACAACTCTTCAAACTTTGTACTCTTGAGCCCTCAGAAAGACATGCATTCTGTTCTTCCAGTACGAGTAGGTTGAACCGTCAAAGAAGGGAGGACGGTTGATGGAGTGACCCTCGGGCATCATACCCTTGTTTACCATTTAACCGGATCTTACTCTAGATCGTTAGATCCTAAAAGAAAGAGCCTTAGCTCTGATACCAATTGAAGTCCCAAGATTAAATGGCACCCAAGAGGGGGGGTGAATTGGGTATTAAAAAATTTAATCAAAGTTATCCTCAATCTTAAGATTATGTGATAACACTATGGAACTAGTGCAATAAAAAATAGATCTATCAACATTGATCACTACAATAACCCTTGGTACTAGGCGGAGTTAACAAATCGTAGATTCACTCACGCAAACTGTTATCTTTCCGGCAAGAGTAACTTTGTCAGTCCGAATTCAGCTTTTAATATACCGAGGATCTATTTGAAAGTGATCAGTTAATCTAGATCTAAAAGATGCAATTAATCTAATTCCACAAGCATGCACAGAAGGGGGATAGGAGAAACGGAACAAACCACAATGAGACAGCGATTTTTAGGTGGTTCGGATACCACAACGGCAGCCTACGTCCACCCCTCACCGACCGTGAGGATCCACACACTATCTTGTAAAGAGATACAAGATCGAACACACACACACACACACGTTGGGAGATGAAGGCTCCCAGAAGGTGTAAGGACACCCAACAACACACACGAAACCAACGGATTAACTAGACACACACACGGATCTAGGAAGATCCACACACACACAAGATTGTTACAGGATTACAAGAGCCACACTTGAAGCATAGAAAGATTGAGAATGGAAACACAAAAGAAAAAGCTTGATTGATGCTCCCCCTTAGTTGATGAAGAGTTTCTAGGATGCAGCTTGAACTCCACTTGGCTTAGGCTTGATCTCCTTTAGATATGGCTTGATCTTCACTTGAGAATGGATGAAGAAGGATGAAGAACTCTTCTTGGAGCACTGTTCACGTCTACAGTGCTAGCTCCCTTCTCTTCCCCTTTGGTAGCCTCCTTGATCCAACTTGAGCATTAGGGTTTTCTTAACCCTCTTGTATGTGTTTTATAGACTTTGAATGGTCCATGGACTCCCCCCAGACTAGATCCACAATATCTGGAGGGTTTGGTTGCTTAGGGATTAAACAATACCAAGAGGAAGGGCTTTCCTCGAAGTGACAAAAGTCAACAACGTTGGGCAGCTCGGGGCTGGCGGTCGACCTCCAGGGGCTGGCGGTTGACCGCCACTGAGAAACCAGCAAGAGGCCGGTCCCTGGGAATTTTGGTCAACCGAGATTGAGGGGGCGGTTGACCGCCACTGAGACAGGCTGTAGAAAGATCCATTCTGTTATTTCAAGTCGACCGGGATCAGACCGGAGGTCGACCAGACTGTCAAAAACCTGAAAAATGAAGAGTTTAGCCCAGAAAAATGTATCCAAATGATCGAGACATGAATTGAACGAATGGTTAAAACTTATTTCAAGTTCACTTGATTTCTTGGAAATGCATTTGGAATGCTAAATACTTAAGCAAAAATCGTGAAGAAATCCGACATGATAGCTTATGGAATTCACTTAAAGTATTAGTTCGAAGCACGTGAACAAGTATATGTCCTTGGTTTTGTTATCATAAAACGTACTGAGATATATACAACAAGAACAGCTTCAATCTTCGCCGGATCAACTGCAACTCCATCACCAGAAATCACATGGCCGAGAAAATACACTTCCCAAAGCCAAAACTCACATTTGTTGAATTTTGCATACAGCTCGTGATCTCGCAGAGTCTGCAACACAATCCTGAGATGTTGTACATGTTCTTCTTCAGAAGCAGAATAAACAAGAATATCATCGACAAAGATCACAACGAACTAGTCCAAATATGGACGAAACACATGCTACATCAGGTCCATAAAAGCTGCTGGAGCATTGGTTAGCCCAAATGGCATAACCAAGAATTCATAATGACCATCTAAAAGTAATCTTTTCCACATCAGATTCCTGAATCCTCAATTAGAAATAGCCAGATCGAAGATCAATCTGTGAAAAGATAATAGCTGACTAAAGTTGATCAAACAAATCATCAATCTTTGGCAAAGGATACTTGTTCTTGATAGTCACCTGATTCAATTGCATGTAATCAATACATAGCCTCAGGCTTCCATCTTTCTTTTTCACAAACAAGATTGGAGCACCCCATGGAGAAAAGCTGGGATGAATATAGCCTTTTTCGAACAGATCTAACAACTGTGCTCGTAATTCTTTCAATTCAGCTGAAGCCATACGGTAAGGTGCCTTTGCTAAAGGTGCCATACCTGGAATTAATTCAATCACCATTTCTATTTCTCGCTGAGGAGGTAAGCCCGGTAACTCATCAGGAAATACATTAGGAAATTCACAAACCACAGGAATATCATTAATGTCCTGTTGTGGTGCCTCAACAGCAACCACCAAAGCTAAGAATCTCTGACAACCTGCATTAAGTAATCTACAGGCTCGAATAGTAGAAATAATCATGCGAGAAGAATGAGATCGAATACCTTGGAAGTAGAATGCTGGTTTCCCATGTGGCTGAAAATAGACTTTCTTTGATCTGCAGTCAACCACGGCTTCATACTCTTCTAACCAACCCATGCCCATAATAATATCATAATTCATCAGCTGCAAAGCATATAATCTAGCTGGCAACTGGTGATTGCCAATCATAATAGGAGTCTTTTCTAGACAAAGAGGAGTGAACATGAAATCTCCAGAAGGTAACTCCACAAGCAACTCACAATATATCTCAGATGTCAGCTCCTCAATACAAGCAATAAAGTCTTCAGAAATAAATGAGTGAGAAGCACCTGAATCAAATAAAACACAAGTTGCACGGCCATAAAGCATAATAGTACCTTCCATGAGATGAGATGCCACCGCTTCAGCATGAGTAATGTGAGAGACCTTCCCTTTTTGCTTTTTGCCAGCTACAGTAGACTGCTGGGAAGAAGACACTAAAGCTTGAGGATAATATTGCTGTGACTGAGGTGGTGGAGGAGGTCTGAACTGAGGCGGCTGTGGTTGAGAAAATTGAGAGAACTGAATCAGTTTCGGCCTCTGAGGACAATCTCGAACCACATGCCCAGGTTGATCACAACGGAAACAAATCACCGGCATCAAACAAGGCTTGCCCGGATGATAACCACCACACCTCGGACACGGTCTCGGCCGACTAGCCACTGATCCCTGTCGCTGGGAAGAAGGTGCTGATTGCTGCTGCTCGGTACCCGAAGATGCTTGACTGCCATACCGCTTCTTAAACTTCTTGAACGACTTCTTAAACTTGGGCTTGGAAAAAGAAGTGTCACTGGCAGTAGGTACAGCAGATGGAACTCCTGCCACAGACGGCTGACTGGCTTGTTGAGACTGCACACTCGGTTGAACTAAGTCAACTTAGGTACGCCCTCGGGATCTTGCCATATCCAATTCTAATGCTGCCGTCGCCTGATAAGCCGCATCCATCTCTGCTATTCGGGTTGCAATCAGAGGCTGCCTTAATTCTGCTTTCAACCCACACAGAAATTGCTCGCTCTTCAGACCTTCATCAGCAAGAATATGAGGCGCATATCGACCCAATTCCACGAACTTGTTCTGATATTGCAGCACAGTCATGTCACCTTGAGCCAGTTCCATGAATTGGTGCATCTTGTCCATTCTGAGGTACGCTGGACTGTAAGTGCGCGCGAAGGCTGTGACAAACTCCGTCCATGTGATCTGACGAAGCGGACGAGATCTGAAAGCAACCTCCCACTCCGTGGTCCACCACGCGAGTGCTGCTCCTTGAAGTTGGAAGGTAGCCAGCATGAATTTTTCATCCTCCGTGCACTCCATAGAATGAAATACATGCTCGGTTGCATCAAGCCACACTCTAGCTGCATCAGGGTCTGCATGTCCTTCATAAGTCGGTGGGTGGAACAGCAAAAACTCTTTCAATGCCCTGCCACGGCCACCTGGAGGCAAATCAGCTTGAGGAGCAGGATCAGCTTGAGCTGGCGCTGGCACATTAGCCGGAGGAGGAGAAGTGCCACTTTCTTCCCTAGGTACACGTGCCCTTCTACGAGGCGGCATTTTAAGCTAAAAGAAGACACATAACAATGGAAAATTCTTCAGTAATCACGGAAAACATCCTAAGCCAGCAGTAGTAAACTCACATGGACTTGTTCTGGACTAATGCAATTTTGATTCCTTATACATAACCTCAACACTGCTCTGATACCAACTGTAACGACCCGGAGATCCGGATACCGATAAACCGACACCAAGAACTCGGGGAAGCCACCCAAGAGGCTGATGAGGCCCCGTAGGGGTTGGAGGGTTTTGTCGAGGGGATGCATAACTGTTGACACCCGTTTTATGACCAATAAGTTGGGTAATCTCCTTGTTTATCCATATGATGCTCCGAGTTGTTCACTCTTCATCGAGTCTCCTTGATCAGTTTGAAGCCTATTTCTTGGGTCTTCTCCTTGGTTGGAGTGTGGTTTATTGTGGCCTTTTATTCGATGAGCTTAGCGAGCTTTGCACCTTTTTTATCCTCATTGTTAATAACGGTCCTCACTGGGGGTGTTACTTCCATATAACGCATGATCCCTGTGCTGTTACTTATTGAAGAGTCCTAAAGTTTGAGGCCTTTGTTTTAAAGCTTATCTCTTGCTTATCCATTGAATCTAATGGTCTGTCGTGCAGCCGTTATTTATTCCAACGCGTCCAGCCTTGGCCGTTACTTTCCTTCGAGAGTCCAACTTGTTTGATCTTCTTCCCATTGATCTTATCTCTTTTGAGATAAGGTTGAATGTAACGGACGTTCCCTGGCGTGTTATTTTCATGTGGCGGTCTGTCGACCAGCCGTTACATCCAACAGAGAGTCCTGGTAGGTCAGGCCTTTTCTATGCTACTCCGTGGTCGAGATAAGAGCTTGAATTGTTGATTTCTCTTCCAAATCTGATCCTCAGAACCTTCTGTTTGTTTCTATGGACTCTTGGTGATATTATCTTCAAGGATTTGCTAAGAATTATTCTCTTATCTTGCTGGATTATCCTCTGCTCGACCGGAGAGTTTGAGGGTCTATAAATAGCACCCTTAACTTCATGGCCCAAAAGAGGAAGATCTGGAGTTCGCGTCGAAGTGCTGCCGCATTCTGGAGTCACATCTGACCAAGGAGAATTGTCTCTCACGTTCATCTACTTCACGGTGAAGGGAGTATTCGTTCCATTGGTTTTCAAAGTTCATCATTACATATTGTGTTCTTCTTCATCTCCCTTTCATCAAAAGCATTGTCCCTCTTCTTTCTCCACGTTCTCCCTAGTTTTTCATCATCTAAACATCCTCCTATCTTTTTAAAACGCCCAGAGGGGTTAAAAAACCAAAACCTCCCCGGTACTTTCCTTTCCTTTTGCATGCTATTGAGTTTATTGAAGAATTGATGCTATATTATTTAAAGGGCTAATCTGGGTTTGTTCTCTTGTGTTTTCACGTTCTTTGGCAGGTTTACAGGTTCACCACACGAGGCCCAAGTCTTCTGGACGGCTGGAAGAGTTGGAGTTAAAAGAATCCACAAGCTATTACTGCAGGTTATTTGATGGTCTTGTGCAGGCGCGTCAGATTCATATAGCGGTTCATCGAGCGACCGTCACTTCCCAGTGACGCGTGAGCTTTCGGCCGTTACATTCCGTTGATCTGCAGATTTCCCTGATTTTATCTCTCCCGTGGGCGGGTGCTTCATCCACCTATTTTCAAGGTATTTTCAAGTCTTTGGCTTGTTTCTACTTTGGTGGCGATCACGTTCTTTCTTAGTATTGGGTATTAGCTTTCTCTCCATCTTATATCTCTTATCCTCTTTGCTTACTCCACCCTTGCGGTGTGTTTTTTATTTGCTCTTGCTCCACGCACCGGCGTGTGTTTTTCTTTATTCCCTTAGTTTAGTTTGATGATTGAGATAGCATGCCCATGCTAGAGCTTGTTCTGGTTGCCTAGGTTCATGGTTCGCATGTCCTTGGGTTGATCGAGATCTTTGATTTTTTGCCTATCATCTTTATTGCACATAAAACAAAAAAAAGAAGAGAAGCAAAACAAATCAACAGATAATTTTTTGGCGATCACGGTGGGACAACTTGTGCCAATCGTGTCTTGATCTCTGTTTAAACCTGCCATCATTCCCTTGTTTGATTGTCCTCGGATCTCCCTCTTACTTCATCTTATTTCTGGTTCTCTGGGTGTTCTGACGGCCCTCTGTCCCTGCGTTACTCCACTCTGACGCAGGGGCATTAGACCGTTATATGCCTGATCCTGTGTGCGGGCTTTTCACGGATTTCCCTTTTATTTCTGGTTGTTTTTGGCTCTCTGGCTCATCCGACGGTCCTGGTGCTCTGCGTTATATTACTTCTGGCGGTCTGGTCTTCGACTGTTATTATCTTCTGACACAGGGTCTATAGACCGTTATGCTCCAGACAGGTACGCATCTCGAGGTGCATTACTTTCCGTAGTTTCTGCTGTGATTTTCTTGCTTGGGTGATATCTGACTTCCTCCCTGATTGTTCTACATATTTACATCATTGCGTGCATAATTGTTTGCTAGATTCTAGGCTAGATTTTGTATGCACTCCGGTGCACATAGGTTCATTCATACTTTCATACATTAGATTGTATTTTCCCACCTTGGTGTGTGGACCTCTTGTCTCCATATTCCTTGGGGCCAACTAGGAAATCACACCAGGGACCTCCATAAGTCCCCGCGAGCCGTGGATTCCCACACGGACGCCGGGCCGGTTGTACCTTTTCCACCCCGTGTCTAGGGTTGCATAAGTGAAGGAGTGGTCACACTTAGAGTCAAACCAAGCTTTACATCCATCTCCCGTCATGAACCTATTGTTGAGAGCTCATATTAATCCATCCACTAAAGTTTCAAAGGAGAAATCATAAGAATCTTGAAGCATCATATTAAACAACTTAGTTGACTTTGAGTGTCTTCATCTCGTGCTACTTACATCTTTGTGATAAATCATCTAAGTTTGGTTGCTCATTGTGTGTTTGTGTTGTGTTGTTTACATCTTGTTAAGGTTGTTCGTTGCATGTGGAGTTGTTTTCGTCAGTTGGAAGCACCTCCTAGGGTCAACTCATTCTCCAAGTGCTACTCAAATCCGCTCTTCGAATCCACCATGGCTTCTTTCAATCCTCCCCATTCCCAAGAGGATTCTCTTCCTCAAGGGCTTCTTGAAAACCCTGCTAGGGTTACCTCGCTCTCTTCTGGAGAGGGGACGGCCCCTCTTCCTTCCTCTACCTCCATGGAAGGTGGTCAGGCTACCCCTTCCTTCTCTACTCCTTCTGCGGGCTCCATTCTCCAGATGATGGCCCAATTGGATCCGGCCCAACTCCAAACTGTCTATCAGGCCATGCAAGGATCCAATATCTCCCCTCCCACGATCATGCAGGGTCAATCCAATCCTTCCATCCAGATCACTCCAATTAATCTCACTCCAGTCCAACCCCAGACCATCACATTCGCTGGCATGGAGACGGGCCAATCTTCTACTTCGGCCCAGCAATCTTTTGACAAGGGGAAGTCTCCTATCCCTTCTTTCGTTCAGGAGGATCATCATTTGTCTAGCCCACCGGTTCCACAAGTCCTCATGGTCCCCTCCAACTTCCTGCGCCCTCAGGCAGGAGTTGTCCAAGTCCACTCCAATCTGGGTCAATCTCAGGCCCAATATCCTTCTTATGGGCCCCCTACTGCGGTCGTTTATCCTTCTCCTCCTGCTTATGGGCTCCCACCTCCTGCCACGGTCCACCCTTCCGCTCCTCAACTCCAATCATCATCTCTCACTACCCCTGCTCCGTCCAGAGAGCAGGAATTACTTGATAAATGGGCCACCATGCAACAGCAACTCGATTTCCTCCAGAAGCGGGTTGGCCCACAATCCTTGGCAGATGTTCATGTTCCTAGTTTCCAGAACATCTGGTTCCCTCCCCAGTCCGAGCTCCCCAATTATAGAAAATATGACGGGAACGGCAATCCCTTTATTCACGTGAGGGATTTCTTATATGAATCGGCACAATTCCAATATGATGATCGTCTTATGGCATATTTATTCCGCCGATCATTGGACGGTGTTGCACTGGAATGATTTTATTCTCTGCCATTGGAAGAAGCTGAGAGCTTTAAGGTAGTAAAAGACAAGTTTATTCAGCGGTTTCAAGACCGGGTCGGCCCGGAATATTCTTTTACAGATCTGGTGGCCGAAAAGATAAAAACAAATGAGGAGTTTGCCACTTATGCAGATAGGTGGAGGCAGATGGCCGCTAGGGTGCCCGGCCATATTCCGGAGGAAGAGAAGGTCAAGCTACTTATTTCAAATGCTACTCCAACCTTCCGAAACATCCTGGCAATGAATGACATAGCCAACATGCACCAACTATATAGCCGGGCGCGCTTTATTCAGACTCAGTTCAAGGACTCCCCCATACACTCTCTATTTGAAAACCAAAAGCCCAAATATCACAAGAAACCCCAAGGGCCGGTTACCAAGGGGGTCCAGACAAATGAGCAAGTTCAAGCTGTTGCTTTTCCATTCCAAAATGCACCTTTCGGCTTCCCTCAAAACCCCCGCACTCCACAAAATCCCGCTCCACAGAACTTCCAAATCACTCCGCAAAACCCTCCGCCCACCTTCACCATTCCACAAAACACCTTTGCCGCACCACAGCAACCACCACCACCCCCACAATACCACAACGTCCCTCCACCCAACGGCTATAACAACAACTCGAACAACAAGCGCCCGGCTCCCAAGAGGGCACAATATCCTCCACTGCCAGAAACCCTCACGGATATTTTCTCGGCTCTTATGTCGGTAAATGCTATACAGCTTCCTCCGGAACGGCCCAACTGGAATCCGGCCGTTGATCAGATGAAGTATTGTATGTTCCACAGGCAACCGAGACATACCATTGAAGAATGTTTTCAATTCCGAGACCTAGTATATGACCTTCATGAAGGATAGAGGATAGATTGGGCCGAAATGCACAGGGCCATCGCAGAAATTAAGGAAAAGAGAAGGCAGCCGTAGAGGCAGCAAGTGCAGCAGCATCAAGCACCGCAGCCGCAGCAGCCACCACAACAGCAGCAACCACAACAGGTTCAGGATCTGGGGATCCATCAAAATCCGATGCCAAACCATCCGCCCGCTCCACAACCTCAGCCGCCGGCGCCGGAGCAAGTCAATGTAGTCCAACCCCCGGCTCCTAATGCCGAGTGGTCTTTTGATGATGATGGTACTGCACCACAAGTAATGGCCCTCCACCATAACCACCGCAACCCCCTCACTCCTTCATTTATCCTCCCTACACACCCAACACCCTCTCTGCTTGTCCTTCCATTCACACCCGCACCAGCAAATCCACCACCACCCACAGCGCCATCATACCCTGATGGGGACATCCCTTGCCCCTCCACATTTTCTGAAGCTCGGATTGATCGTCGGTGTACGCCATTATGCTCCTCATGTGTTTGTGAGTCGATTTATGTAATTTTCTTATTTTTATTTGAGTCTTAAACATGTAATTTTCCCTTTATTGAGTCATGTACCTAGGTTAGAAAGTCATTTTCCTAAGTCTTGAAGTCATTATGTTGGTTTGATAGGTTAATGGGCCCAATTCATTGGGCTAGGCCCAGGGGCGCCCCTCCCTTGGACTGTTTGGTCATTAGTTAGTTTGTCAGGGTCAGTTTGGTCTTAGGAAAAGTGTGGGGTCTATAAATAGCCCCATCCCTCTCTCATTTGTAACAATTATGCTTGAAAATTGAATCCAGAAAATTTTCACACCTTCTAGTTCCCTCTCAATATCTCCCTCTCTCTCTCTCTTACTATCACTCTCTCTAAGTGGGTTGTGCCCCCTCTCTCTCTCCTCCCCACCCCAATTTCGAAATCCATTCTCTCTCCTCCCCATTCACCCCTCATTAAGGCCCCTTCCCCATGCACTCATTCAATTCCCTCTCCAACCCCTAGGTGGAAACCCCTTCTCCTAGGCACCTTTCCACTCTCCCAAGCAACCCTCCCTCTCCCCAAGACTGAAAGAGCCCTTCCCTAGGCCAAATTTCAAATTTCCCTCTCCCTTGGGCTGTGCCCTTTCATCTCCCCACCTCCCTAACCACCCAAGGTCGCACCCCCCCTTCCCCATCCACCCAATAAGCCCATTTTCATCCCCATCCCCATACCCTCTCCTCCACCTATTCTGTCCATGTTGCAGGTTTCAGAAAAGTAGTGACTTGCAGAAGCAACTACGACCGTCTCTCAAAGATTCAGGTGGCAAGGCCTACATTTCTGGAATCATCTACGAGTTAGCTTTCCAACGGAAGTGGTTTTGTCGGCATCCGAGTTCGGAGCTGTCCCGAGGAACGTCATCTTCAACGACTGCGCAATCTGTCCCAGACTGAAGGCCATAGCGATCTTGGAAGCTGTTCAGCGGTCAACCTTGGAGCAATTCAAGCACACTTCCTTCTAAAAAATTCTTCTTCGGTCAGTCCTCCATCAGTATCAGAAGGAACGATGCCAATCGCCTGTCCGAGCTATTTTTTCTGAATTTTCTCGCCGGAGTGCGCAGTCTGCCACCTGTGGGTCCAGGTTTGACCTGTCCCTACTTATCTGGCTACTTCGCTCTCCTCCGACCTCGGATTGTGGTCCCGTCAACTTCTGCTCGAAGCTACTCTGTCCACAATCGCGTCACCACCAGTTTCGTCCCAATCAGAGTTCGGGAGCATCCGTAGTACCTTCTGCAACCAACTGCACCAACCCTGCACCCGCCAGAGACAGAAAGTTGCAGCCAGGTTCCAGTCGCCGGCCCGATCAGCCCCGAGCTTCAGAGCCTTCCCAAAAAATCAGACATCACCCTCAGTCAGTTGGGAAGCTTTTTGCGCAAGTCTCATCAAGATCTGAGATCTGTGGAATTTTTGACAGCATCATCACCGCCCCACTATCCAGCAACCTGCAGATTGGCAGAACCGGCGGAATTCGGCAAGTCGGATTTCCTTTGCGTAATTCCCCACCCCGCTTGGCCAGCTGAAGGCCCCTCCCTGCGTGGAGGTAGTTTTGGATGTAATAAGCTTAATCCCCATCCCAAGATCACCCCTCCTGCGAGAGGTGTAGTTCATGTGATAATCTTTTCGCAGATTTTGAAGCGACACCGACGCGGCTTGCGGGCGCAAACCCTTGCCTCCCCGCTCGCCCCCGCCTTCGGCCGGAGTCGGCGTCTTCACGCCGGCTAGGTGAGCCTCGGTTCCCCTTTCCTTGCTGGTTAATATCACTTGCTTAGCTTAGTATTCTTGCTTTGCTGCGTCGGACGGAGAGCGAGAGCCCGGCCCAAATTACCGTTCACGTGAGTCTCCATCGCGGGCGAGTTGTGAGCGAGCCATTTCAACCCACACCCTTGGTGTGATGGCCACCCGTGAGTGGGCATCCCTGGACCAATTGAGATTCTCCCCAAGTTTTCCAAGCACCGGAGCATCATTGTCCCACCCCGGACCCTCTCCATTATCGCTTAGTTACCCACGGGCACAAGTGTGCACCAAGCGAGTGAGCCGCTCGAGTAGTATCATCGCCAATTTGCTTGCTTGCAATCTTAGGTCCAAGGGTCATATTGTCTTGTGGTCATCACCCCCAAGGTGGTGTCACATCAAATTGGTATCAGAGCAAGTTCACAACTTGTCTCTATCAAGTTGGTCCTAGGACGCTCATATGCATTTAGAGTCCTCGGTTGCATCATTCTTATCCACTAGTATGGCCGCCTCATACCAACCTTACCCATCTTCCCTCTCTATGAGTCCAAAACCCCAAGAGAGACCCATCACCAACACACATGACCTCCACAGCCATGTTGAATACCTCATGGGAGCTATGAACAATACCTTTGGGCGCCTAGATAGCATAAAAGGCCAACTTACCCGATTAGGTGACAATGAGCCCACCCCAAGGGTAGCTGATAGATTAGTCCCCCACCCACTTCCCGCCTTTGATGGAACCTCTCTTAGAGAATATTTAGATTGGGAAGCGGCATTGGACCAATACTTCACTTGGTATCCCATGTTCGAGGATAAAATGGCTTGGGTCGCCAAAATGCAACTAACCAAACAAGCTCAAACTTGTTGGATGCAAATTGTTGGGCTAAGAATACTTAGAAGGGAAGCACCCATCACCACATGGAAGGACATGAAGGAGCAACTTAGGGCTAGATATGTTTCCCCCTCATACTCAAATCACCAAGACCTAAGGAGCACTCCAACTCCTTCATCCCCACCTAGCCAACCCATGACCCTAATTCCCCATTCCACATCACTTCCCACCAATCCCACCCCAACCACCACACCAGCACCCTACCTACAAACTCCCACCACAACCATATGTCCACAATCCCAATTGGACCCCGTGTCCACCCCTCCACCGAGGCCCATAATGGCCACCACCCCCAAACCCAAAACCCCTCACCCAACCCACCTCCCACTTCCTACACCAATCTTTCCCCAACCTAGGCCTCCTCTACTTCCCCTTTCTATCCCAACCCAAGTCCATGCTTGTTCACCACCCCGGGTGTGTCATACGCTAGCTATCACCAAACCACCCACCATAAATCCCCCTACTCCATTAGCAATAGAAGTTACAACCCACACACCCACCCAAGTGGAGAAGGATGCCCATCCGAATCCACCTCCCAACATAGAGGAAATCCAAAGGCCAAACAACTCACACACCTCTAGCCTAGCTCCTCTAGAGACACCCAACCTCACCATAGATAAGTCCATACTCCAATGGCTCAAGAAAGGTCTCACCATTCCTAGTTCACAACCATGCCACCTACCCATGGGATATCAATCCCAAATCATTCCCATTCAGCCACATGTCACTTATCAAACTTCCTATTGTGTGGAAGATTTGGGAGACTTAGTGAACTACCTACATTGGCAAATTCACTTGACCAATATGCTAGCCATGAGGCCGTCCGAGACTAACACCATTAACCTAGCATATCCCACCATTGGCTCCATCACTTCCATCTACACTAATGGCTAAGTTACTAGTGAGATCATCCTCCTTCTTCCCATGGAGAAAGAACCTATCCTAGTCCACGCCCCAACCATTGAGATCCCAAGTGCTTTGATCGACCAACCCATTAGCAACCTTGGCCCAATTATTAAGGAGGATGACTCACCATTCGAGGACCATGAGAGCATAGAGTACCCCTACCAAGGTGACCCTTACCATGATCCCTTTGACCCTTTTCTATGGGAGCCTAGATCTCCATGTAACCCACTCACCTTATTCACCACCTACCTTACCCTACCCTTACCACCCATGATAACCCAAAACCTTCCCTTCCTAGAATTGGGTTACACCAAAGAAGCCTTGACCATAGGCAACATACACAATGGGATTGATAGATGGCCCCACTCCATGATGTCTCCATTCTTAGATCCCTTTGACTCATACGAATGGAAGCACAAGGGCCACCCCACACCTATGCACATAGAAGTCATCACTAGGATTGAAATGCATGTGCTTAGACATACCACCCCACTTGACATGATTAGAAAGTCGGGTCCATTCATTCATATCACCCACATGTCAAGAAGAAAACATGAGTGGTCAATATTTGGTTGTAATGGTCCACCATCATTCATCATAAATCTCAAGCATGTTAGGAGCAATCATGGATGTCCGGGTCCCTCGGCACTCATCACACTCACACATGAAAGGGACAACTGTGGATGCCCCGGTCCTCCCAAGACATTCAAAGTCTTCATAACATCAATGCATGATAGGTCTACATGTGGTTGCCCTGGACCACCTTTGCATACCACGCTCTACTCACTCACACCGCATCTTAGTACATGGCATATGCATCAAAACATGCATCAAGCAAAAAGCGATGAGAATTACAAAAGGTGGGCAAAAACTCGTGAGCACCACTTGAAATTCCACGTTGGTGACTTGATGATGATGATGATTTTGGAGTGGCTCTACTCTAGGGTCATCGCCATTTTGAGGGCACGAGGACTTGGACCTTGCCAAGTTCCGAGTGGCCTTGGCACCCGGCTTGCGGGTTGAATTTACCAATGGGTTTTGGGATTCATCCCACTTCCCACGTGGCGGATCCGGCACCCTCTAAGGGTACCGCGGTGGATCCTAGTGAGTGTCTTGAGCCTACACCTATCCTTGTGAGAGACACCATCGGAGTGCCACCACAAACTAGCCCGAGAGCCCGACGTCAGCACATGGCGACAATACTAAGCAAAGCAAGATCTCTTCGCCAGCCTAAGGGTGTGTCCGAGCCACTTTGTCGAGTGGAAGCACCGTTCCTCGGCTATGGACATGGGTCGAGTTTGGAGAACAAGGTTCGCCCGGAACTGCGTTTGGGATGCTACTTCCCAGGTGGACCCATACTCGACAGGGTCAAGTTTTCCCCACCCCGGGGGTATGATGGAGACATCCCTTGCCCCTCCACATTTTCTGAAGCTCGGATTGATCATCGGTGTACGCCATTATGTTCCTCATGTGTTTGTGAGTCGATTCATGTAATTTTCTTATTTTTATTTGAGTCTTAAACATGTAATTTTCCCTTTATTGAGTCATGTACCTAGGTTAGAAAGTCATTTTCCTAAGTCTTGAAGTCATTATGTTGGTTTGATAGGTTAATGGGCCCAATTCATTGGGCTAGGCCCAGGGGCGCCCCTCCCTTGGACTGTTTGGTCATTAGTTAGTTTGTCAGGGTCAGTTTGGTCTTAGGAAAAGTGTGGGGTCTATAAATAGCCCCATCCCTCTCTCATTTGTAACAATTATGCTTGAAAATTGAATCCAGAAAATTTCCACACCTTCTAGTTCCCTCTCAATATCTCCCTCTCTCTCTCTCTTACTATCACTCTCTCTAAGTGGGTTGTGCCCCCTCTCTCTCTCCTCCCCACCCCAATTTCGAAATCCATTCTCTCTCCTCCCCATTTACCCCTCATTAAGGCCCCTTCCCCTTCCCCATGCACTCATTCAATTCCCCCTCCAACCCCTAGGTGGAAACCCCTTCTCCTAGGCACCTTTCCACTCTCCCAAGCAACCCTCCCTCTCCCCAAGACTGAAAGAGCCCTTCCCTAGGCCAAATTTCAAATTTCCCACTCCCTTGGGCTGTGCCCTTTCATCTCCCCACCTCCCTAACCACCCAAGGTCGCACCCCCCCTTCCCCATCCACCCAATAAGCCCATTTTCATCCCCATCCCCATACCCTCTCCTCCACCTATTCTGTCCCTGTTGCAGGTTTCAGAAACGCAGTGACTTGCAGAAGCAACTACGACTGTCTCTCAAAGATTCAGGTGGCAAGGACTACATTGCTGGAATCATCTGCGAGTTAGCTTTCCAACAGAAGTGGTTTCGTCGGCATCCGAGTTCGGAGCTGTCCCGAGGAACGTCATCTTCAACGACTGCGCAATCTGTCCCAGACTGAAGGCCAGAGCGATCTTGGAAGCTGTTCAGCAGTCAACCTTGGAGGATCTCGAGCACACTTCCTTCTACAAAATTCTTCTTCGGTCAGTCCTCCATCAGTAGCAGAAGGAACGATGCCAATCTCATGTCCGAGTTATTTGTTCTGAATTTTCTCGCCGGAGTGCGCAGTCTGCCACCTGTGGGTCCAGGTTTGACCTGTCCCTACTTATCTGGCTACTTCGCTCTCCTCCGACCTCGGATTGTGGTCCCGTCAACTTCTGGTCGAAGCTACTCCGTCCACGATCGTGTCACCACCATTTTCGTCCCAATCGGAGTTCGGGAGCATCCGTAGTACCTTCTGCAACCGACTGCACCAACCCTGCACCCGCCAGAGACAGAAAGTTGCAGCCAGGTTCCAGTCACCGGCCCGATAAGCCCCGAGCTTCAGAGCCTTCCCAAAAAATCAGACATCACCCTCAGTCAGTTGGGAAGCTTTTTGCGCAAGTCTCATCAAGATCTGAGCTCTGTGGAATTTTTGACAGCATCATCACCGCCCCACTATCCAGCAACCTGCAGATTGGCAGAACCGGCGGAATTCGGCAAGTCGGATTTCCTTTGCGTAATTCCCCACCCCGCTTGGCCAGCTGAAGGCCCCTCCCTGCGTGGAGGTAGTTTTGGATGTAATAAGCTTAATCCCCACCCCAAGATCACCCCTCCTGTGAGAGGTGTAGTTCATGTGATAATCTTTTC
Source organism: Amorphophallus konjac (assembly GCA_022559845.1). Lineage (NCBI taxonomy): Eukaryota > Viridiplantae > Streptophyta > Magnoliopsida > Alismatales > Araceae > Amorphophallus > Amorphophallus konjac. Next base: position 265,414,616 of record CM040123.1, read on the forward strand.
ACATATTTTGAAGCGACACCGACGCGGCTTGCGGGCGCAAACCCTTGCCTCCCCGCTCGCCCCTGTCTTCGGCCGGAGTCGGCGTCTTCACGCCGGCTAGGTGAGCCTCGGTTCCCCTTTCCTTGCTGGTTAATATCACTTGCTTAGCTTAGTATTCTTGCTTTGCTGCGTCGGACGGAGAGCGAGAGCCCGGCCCAAATTACCGTTCACGTGAGTGTCCATCGTGGGCGAGTTGTGAGCGAGCCATTTCAACCCACACCCTTGGTGTGACGGCCGCCCGTGAGTGGGCATCCCTGGACCAATTGAGATTCTCCCCAAGTTTTCCAAGCACCGGAGCATCATTGTCCCACCCCGGACCCTCTCCATTATCGCTTAGTTACCCACGGGCACAAGTGTGCACCAAGCGAGTGAGCCGCTCGAGTAGTATCATCGCCAATTTGCTTACTTGCAATCTTAGGTCCAAGGGTCATATTGTCTTGTGGTCATCACCCCCAAGGTGGTGTCACATCATACCCACCATTAGTTACCCCCGCTACGGTCATAACCATCCCCACATCCAATCCTCCGCCCGTCACCCTACCTACACTCGTCCTCCCACCATCCGCACCATCCCCCATCATCACCCCACCTTCCGCTCATCCCACGCCACTCATCCGGCCACCATCTCTTGTTAACCCCAACATCACCCCTCACCAGATCATCTCTCCCACGTAGTCTATTCCACTCATCCACCCTACCAGGCCAATCATATCATTTCCGGACGCCACGGCAAATTGCGCCCTAAGAAGCGGGAAGTTGTTCCATCGGAACTACCGTACTACCTCCAATCCCCAGTCCTCTCAGTCAACGGCCAAACAAGAAGAAGCCGAACCTCTGCCAGGAACTCAGTATGACTTGCTCCATCATCTGGACCGAGTGCCCGCCAAGATATCAGTTCTGGAACTTATCAAAAGGTCCACCCTGCACCAGGACGCTCTCAGGGATTTCCTACAGAAGGTGATGGTCAGCGAGGACATAGCAGTTGATAGCTTACCAACAGCACTGGCAACTATTTCCAAAGGGCCGGCAATCACATTTTCAGAAACCGAGCTAGCACCTCCAGGAGCTCAGCAGATGCCGCTCTGCATTACAATTATTCTGAATAAGGTCAGCATTGAGGCAGCACTGGTCGACACAGGGGCTTCAATTAATGTATGCCCACTCAGCACTCTCCAAGCTTGCAATATATCTGAAGAATTGTTACGACCTACCCCCACCACTATAGCAGCATATGACAACTCGAGGAGAGCATGTCACGGGGTAGTCACTATTCAAGCGGAGCTCGGGGCCCTTACTATGCCCGTGGAGTTCTATGTGCTGGACATTGACCCCATGTTTAAGGCGATCTTGGGTCATCCATGGATTGATACACTCGGTGCCGTACCCTCCACCGCACATCAGTGCATCAAATTCCCTTTCCAAGGGAGAGTCATCAAAGTCAAGAGCTTGTCCACGGTTCAATCGGTTAAGGCCATTTCAGAACAGAATCTTCCTACACTTTGGCCAAGCAGCCGACCCGTCATATCAGTGCTGGATTTGAACTTCCCTTGGGCTTATACGCCTCCTAGGCCCATCACTACTCCAGTTAACATCAAGATGAAGCCCCAGATCCGAGACTCAAAAGGCTGGAACATTATACTGAAACTGGGCTACCAACCGGGGAGAGGCCTCGGTGCACAATTACAAGGAATGACCAAGCCCATACCCAAGGGAAGAAAGATGGGCAGGAGAGGTCTTGGCTATCGAGAAACCGCATTATCTATGATGGGTGATTCTGGGCCACTCACCTGGGACTACCGTCAACACTTTGTTCGAGGGCCTCTCCAGCCCGGCACATTAGCTCTGCAGCCAGCTCTGTCAGGGAGAAATACAATATGTCCGATTGCCAGTCCACCGCCAGCACTGAAGAGGCCAGAAGATGATATGCTTGATTATGGTCAAGCCCTTCAGGGGTTGTTTCATGAAGAAGACTACCAGAAGAAGCAAGAGGTTCGGCTCGTGCAATGGAGGCCGAAGAAGCGGCCAGTCGATGATCCACGGGAGGAGGGGAGCTCGCCGATTGTCTTTTCTTGGTCTCCCTCCCGCTTTCAATCTCTCCTCCAGCAATGGGATTTCTTACCCCGTCTTCCTCCTATCATGGTAAATCCATCCTTCGTTGATCCACCCGAAATTCTATTTATTCCTTGTGCTTACGGGCATTGCCCGCCCATTGATCTATCCACTCTATTCACTCCTCCTCCTCCCAACGCCCAACTCCATGAGATGTGGTTCTCATCTTCCGATCCCTTCTTTGACTGCATCTTCCCCGAGCTATTCCCTATGCAGCTCCCACCTCCTCCATCTTGTTGTGTAGTCTCTGCTGATCTCCAAAAAAAATGTCAAATTCGAAACGGAGATTTCAGTGGAAGATTATGCTACCCTGTCTCCATCCTCATCCCAGGGGCACTAGTCCCCTGCTCCTTCCCTTCCACTAGGTCTCCTTTCTCCTAGGTTAGGATTAGGGTCTATTGAGTCTAGGGAAGTAGAATTAGTTAGGTCTAAAGAAGTAGGGTCTTGTTCTAGGTCGTCCAACCCTTCCTTCTCTGAGCCGCGCCCGCTGGCGCGTCCTCCCAAATCTATTCCTGATAGGTTCTTGCAAGACCTAGCTCAGCGTTGTCATGCCCTTTTGAAATGTCCAGAATTTGTTGCTACGGAAATCGTGATTGAAGATGAAGAGGAAATAGAAGGGGTGTGGAGCGATGACGGACTTGGCGTCTATGAAATCCTGGATGAGAAAGATCCGGTTAATGAGGGCAGTGACATAGATGACACTACCGATCTGTACGCACAAGGACTTAAGAAATTTGACGAGCCGTCGTCAGTAGTGGATGAACCTACGAAAGAAATCAATCTGTGAACTGAAGAAGACCCCAGGCCCATCATTATTGCTGCTAATCTCCCTCCACAAGTAGAAGAAGATCTTATCAAGGTTCTAAGGGAGTATAGCGATTCCTTCGCCTGGTCTTATGAGGATATGCTAGGTCTTGACCCCACTTTAGTGGAACATCGACTCGTGCTTAAACCAGGGGCAACACCTGTGAAACAACGGTCAAGGAGATTTCACCCCCACATGGCCTTAAGGATTAAAGAAGAAGTTGACAAGTTATATAATGCCAGATTCATTAGAGTTGTTCTATATCCTCAGTGGGTGGCAAACATAGTCCCTGTCATCAAGAAGGATGGAAAAGTGCGTATTTACATCGATTTCAGGGATCTCAATAAAGCATGTCCCAAGGATGATTTCCCGCTGCCTCACATTGATGTCTTGGTCGATAGTACCGCCGGGTACGAATCGTTGTCATTCATGGACGGTTACTCAGGATACAATCAAATCTGTCTCGCTCCATAAGATCAAGAGAAAACCTCCTTCACCACGCCCTGGGGCACATATTGTTATGTAGTTATGCCGTTCGGTCTGAAGAATGCATGTGCCACCTATCAAAGGGCGATGATGGCCATCTTCCACGACATGATGCATATCTATATGGAAGCTTATGTGGATGATATTCTGGTAAAGTCAAGAACCAAAGAAGAGCACCCCTCTATCCTGGATAAGGTGCTGCAAAGAGCCAGGGAGTACAAGCTTAAGATGAATCCGAAGAAGTGTGTAGTTGGAGTCTCTTCAGGGAAGCTGTTAGGTTTCATAGTGAGCAAACGGGGGATCCAGATTGATCCTAACAAAGCACAGGCCGTCATGGACATGCCTCCGCCTAAGAACATTACAGAACTTCGAGGATTGATTGGTCGATTGCAATTCGTTAGAAGATTCATATCCCAACATTCTCAAAGGTGCCGTCCATTTTATGAATTGCTTAAGGCGGGGGTTAAGTTTGAATGGAATGAAGATTGTCAAAAGGCCTACGAGGACTTAAAGGAATATCTATCCAATCCCCCGGTTTTGCAACCTCCTATCCCTGGGAAACCCCTAATTCTATACATCTCGGTTATCGAAGACTCCCTAGGGGCGGTATTAGCACAAGTAGACGATGAAGGGAAAGAGTGGGCTGCTTATTACCTCTCTCGGTTGTTTAACCCATCTGAGTCCAGATACACCGCTATGGAGAAGACTTGTGCTGCCTTAGTGTGGGTAGCTCAGAAGCTTAAACACTATTTCCTTGCCCACCCAGTTAGGTTAATCTCTAGAATGGACCCGATTCGCTATCTCTTAGAAAAGCCCGTCCTTTCTAGTAGGTTAGCTCGCTGGCAGAGCTTCCTCTCTCAATTCGAGATCACATTCATCGTTCAGAAGGCGGTCAAAGGATACGCCATCGCTGAGCATCTTGCCCATCTTCCTATTCCTCACACTGATTCTATTCAGGACGATTTCCCTGATGAGCATCTCTCAGTTCTCTCTCACCATCCCTTCTGGTCTCTACACTTCGATGGTGCACTCAATTCTCAAGGCCGAGGGATCGGCGCTGTTCTGCTTACTCCTGAAGGAGTAACTATTCCTTTTGCTTATCAACTTCGATTTCTTGCTACCAACAACATCGCTGAGTACGAAGCTCTCCTGGCTGGACTGAAGCACGCCTATCTCCTAGGTGCGCGTTATTTGAACATCATCGGAGACTCTCAGCTCATCTTATGGCAAGTTCTGTCCACTTACCATACTCGTGACCCCAAACTCAAGCCATATCAAGATTTGGTCACGCTTCTTGCTAGGCAATTCCGTAAGCTAATCTACATCCATACCCCCTGTTCTCAGAACATCCTAGCTGACGCTCTAGCATCTCTTGCTTCTTCTCTATCTTTTTTTTTTAAAAAAAAGCCCTGCCTAGGGGCGGATGGGAGGGACCATCAGACCACTAGGAGGTAAATTTTATTGCTAAAGTAAAAGAATAGAGATTACATCAATCTGATGCTGGGAAAACCCAGCTTATCCAACCGAGCCTCTCCCTTTATAATTGAGGGTAGCTCATTGTAATAAAGAAAAATATTACATTTTGATGAGCAAGCTAAGGAGGCCAATAAATCCGCTACTTTATTGCCTTCTCTGTAAATATGATCAATCTTGTCATGCTGTGAGATAGATCTCCAAATCACTCTGACATATGATAGAATAGACCAAGGGCATTGGTATTCCTTTTTAATTACTCGAACAAGGACTTGTGAATCACATTCAATAAGGGCTAGCTGGCTTGAGATAGTGTGGAGGTACTTGATACCATCAAGCAGAGCTCTCGTTTCTGCTATAAGACTGTTGGTCTGACCATAGAAATGGGAATAGGCAAGCAAAACATTACCACTATGGTCTCTTATAACACCTCCACCTCCTGAATTTCCATTGGGTTTGCAAGCACCATCAGAGTTTAATTTGAGAGATGGCCAAGGGGGGCATATCCATTTTACAATTTTCAGCTGAGCATCATTAGAAAGGTGAGTAGAAATACCCAAGGTATCAAGAATCTTCCGTTTGCAAATATTAGCTTCCTTGAAATTGGCATTAGCACATGCGGTTTTCACTTGACTTAGGATTTGGTGAAGTACCCTGCTTTTGTACAGAGTACTGCCTTCATACCTCACAGAATTCCGAGCCCTCCAAATACTCCAGCATCCATAGCCAATGACTGCTAGGATTAAGTGGCCATAAGCTGATTTCGGTTGAATAGTACTAGCAGCATTGGAGATGAGTGAGATAATGGAATTTCCTTCCAACTGCAATCCAATAGAATTGAAGTATGACCATATGTGTGAAGATAATTCGCTGTGGAGAAATAGATGGTTCATGGTTTCCCCACGATGGACCTGACAGCAGGAACAAATAGAGCAAAGGTGCACACCTAATCGCTGAATATTGGAATCAACAGGAAGGCTGTTGTGAAGGATTTTCCACAAATGGATAGAAATCTTCGTCGGTAACCAATGAGACCACAGCCTTTCCCAATGCACTGCTAGCTGGTTTGAAACAGTTTCAGAAAGAACCTGATAAGTAGAAGCCACTGAGCAACTCCCTGAGGCTGACAAACTCCAAGCATTAAAATCGGTATCTAAAGATAGGTTGGTGTTGATAACTGCTGTCTTGACAGAAGCAGGCATAAAACTATCTAAAAGTTCCTTTTCCTCTCTTGATGAATGCATCAGGAAGTCATTAATAGAGATATAAGGGTTAGGAATGCTGTTAGCAGGAACAAAGTCAGCCAAACATTGATTCCCAATCCAATGATCATACCAGAAATTTGTGAGCTTGCCATCCCCAATGATGACCTTTTGAAATTGGAGGACCAGTGTTTTTGCCTTAGTCCAGCTTCGTCTAGCAAGGCCATTCATAGTATTAAAATGCACATCTCTCAAATGTTTCTGCCCAAAATACTTTGCTCTGAAGAAACTAGCCCACGGTGAATTAGTATGCAAAGCCTGCCATAGCATCTTAACTCTTAAGGCTATTTCCATTTGCCTAAGTGACATAATGCCGAGGCCTCCCTGTGAAATAGGTCTGCAAATGGTAGCCCATGATCTCCAATGTCTTTTATTCCCATTTTGGGAGGAGCCCCAAAAAAAATTGGCAAAAGACCTCTCAAGCATAAGGTGTGTTCCTGAATAGAGGGGAGAAGAGGATAGAGAAAAGATTGGGATAGAGGTTAGCACATGCTTGATCAATATCAACTTTGCCCCTTGGGAGAGTAAGCTGGATTTCCAACCAGCAATTTTCTTTTGAATGGATTGAATGATACCAGCAAAGTGAACTTTTTTACTTCGGCCTAAAACCAGAGGGAATCCAAGATACTTGTGAGGGAAACTATGTCTTGTGAAGCCTGTGAGATTAGAAATCCGAGTAATAATGGAAGCATTAGTCTTTGGATGCAAAAAGAATCCACTTTTACTGATATTAATAAGCTGGCCAGACCCTCTTTCATAATTCCTGAGAATTTTTAATAAGTTTCTGACAGAGAGAATGCTAGCCTTTGTAAAGATCATGGTGTCATCTGCAAATAATAGGTGGGATATAGTGGGACACCTCCTAGGCCCTTGGAAGTAGTCTATTTGTCTATTTAGATGAGCTTCCTTTAGTGCCCTACTCAAGCTTTCCTCAGCAATGATAAATAAGGAGGGGGCAAGAGGGTCACCTTGCCGAACACCTCTTGAAGATTTAAAGAAACCAGCTGCATCACCATTCAGTAGAACTGAAAACCAGCAGTTGTTAATCATCTTACCAATTATTTGAATGAAAGCCAAACTGAAGCCAAACTTGTGAAGGACAGTAAACAGGAAATCCCACTCTAGCCGATCATAAGCCTTGGCCATATCCAGTTTAAAAATAACATTCCTTCCTCTGGTTTTTCTGCCCAGTTCCTGTGTCAATTCTTGAGCAAGAGCAATGTTTTCTGTTATGTGCCTCCCCTTTACAAAAGCAGACTGTTCCAGTGATATAATGCTAGGAAGAATAGAAGCCAGCCTTTTATTAACAATAGAAGAGATGATCTTATAGAAAAAGCTACATAAACTGATAGGCCTGTAGTCAGAAATCTCCACATCATTTGGTCTTTTAGGAATAAGAGCTATTAAGGTGGATGTTACAGATCTTGGGAGAGGCTGTGGACTAGTAAAAGCCTCTTGAATAGCACTAACAACCACTCCAGCAATGATAGTCTAGGACTTTTGGAAGAAAGCCCCTGTGAAACCATCGGGACCTGGTGCACTGTCAGCAGAAAGCTCAAAGATTGTCTCTTTAATTTCCTGTTCAGTGGGAACAGCACATAGCATTTGGTTATCTTGCTGGGTGACTAAATTCGGAATACAATTTAAAGAAGATTCCTCAATATAATGGTGCTGAGAGGAAAAAGTAGTCTGAAAATGATTAATTGCAATTCCATTCATTTCTTCATGGACTGAAGTTAATATACCAGAGGAATTCCGAAGCTGAGTGATACACTGCTTATTTCTTTTGGCCTTGGTTGAAGTATGAAAAAATCTAGTGTTTCTATCCTCCTCCTTTAACCATCTGATCCCAGACTTCTGTCTCCAAAAACTTTCCTCCTGTAATAGTCTTTTAGAAAGAAGGGATTTGGCTTCCTCCAAGGTTGTGTGATTGTCCATAGATGGATGTAAATCATAAGAATGCTCTGCTTTGAGTACTGAATCCTCAGCTGCCTTCAAGTTTAACTGGACATGACCAAAAGTCTGCTTGTTCCAATTGTGAAGCATTCTCCTCAAGTATTTAAGTTTTAGATACAGAGTAGTCATAGCAGAGGTGGCCAGAGGACTGGTATTCCAGCAGGTATTAACATCCATGAGAAAATTGTCATGCAAAGTCCACATATTATGGAAACAAAATCTTCTCTTGAATTTATTATTTTGAAGCAATTTCACCAATAATGGAGCATGATCAGAAGCTTCCCTGGACAAGTGCTCTACTGAAATGGGGAACAAGTTTAGCCATTCTGAATTAATCAGAACCTTGTCCAGCCTTGCCCAAATACCATTGCACCCAGCTTGATTATTATGCCATGTATACTTTGACCCCATGAAGCCTACGTCAATAAGTGCACATCTGACACACATTCATTAAAGTCAGAGATTGCACCCAAATTGGGTGGATTTCCACCTAGTTTTTCATCTATAGTCAGGATACAATTAAAGTCTCCAGCGACTGACCAAGGCCCTGTAAATTGTGAGTGCACCAATTGAAGAGATGTCCACAAAGGCTGTCTCTCCCAAGCAGAACATTTTGCATAGACAACAGATAGATGAAAAATTGGCCACACAGAACCTGATTAAGTAAGGGTGAGTTGTTGCTCATCTGAACTAACAATTGAGAAAACCAGGGTGTCCCTCCAGAAAATCCAAATATGAGCATATCATCACAGTTTGCAATACAATTATCCATACCCAACTTTCTGCATATGCCTTGCATTTTACTGACATGAAGTTTGGGTTCCAGTACAGCAATACAGTCAATTTTATGAGTCTTAATGAAAAGTTTCACTCTCCCAACTGAAACATCATTTCCTATACCTCGTATATTCCAAATAATGAAATTCATGAGGATTTTGATATAGGGAGATTTCTTGATGATCCAGACCTGATCATGGATCTAGTTTTAACACATGTGTAATCATTTAAAAGAACCCTGACATTATCAATAGCAGCTGCAGAAGCAATGTCCTGGCTTTTAGCTACCAAATCAACAATATGCTGCTGAGACTGAGAGGAATAAGATGACGCTGGCTGAAGGCCTAAAGAGGAAGTAGGAAACTGTTGTGAGCCCACACTTCGAGAATCAACAATAGCTAACTCTGGAACAGGAACAATGATAGCATTTGCATCAAGTCTTTGTCCTGAAGGGAGCTCCATATTGGGAGGAGCATTGCATTTTACTGGGGGTATCACTGATCCAGCCAAATCAATTACAGGTAATAAACTTGGTTCAACATTAGTCTCCTTAGAAATGATATCCATATGAGCAGGATTTGAATTTTCATGATCAACAGCGGAAGTGCCATTTAAGACAGCAGAATAATCCACCGCAACCTTTGAAGGAGGCACCACCTCATCTTCAGTAATCATTGTTGGAGAGGCTCCCACAAGAATCACATCTGTACTTTCAGGAGAGTCATATATCTTACTTGGAGGAGGTTCATCAGTTTTTACATTCTTAAGAACAACTGAACCTGAAGCGGCCACCGGTTTCCAGACATTTTTTCCTTTTGGAATAGTTCGAGAGGTACCCTGAGGAACATTTGGATTGACTAAAGCTTGAGTCAATTTACCCTTACAGTCAACCGAACAGTGTCCTAGCCTGGAGCAAATCGAACAGAATGAAGGAAGCACCGGGTATAAAACTTCTTGCCAAGTCCCTCCTCCAGGAAAACCAATCCACAGTCTATGCGGAAGAGCCTTTAGAATATCTAATTCAACACATACATGGGCTACGACAGTATTGGAAAGGTTTAAAGTTGAAGGATCAATTTTTAACACCTTCCCTATGTTTCCAGCAATGGAACGCAACATTGGTTCCACAAATAAGTTCACAGGTAACCCAGGGAAGGATATCCATACCGGCAATATAGACGAGTCCTCATTTGGAGAGAACTGCATCGTCCATTTGAAAAAGCGGAATAATTTGCCATGAACATAAAGGTGTTCTCTCAGAAGCAGTTGCAGATAATCCTCGTGATTGCGAAAACGTAAGAGAAGGTGCTTGGAGTCCAAAGCACTGATGACAAAATCTTCTTTGAACCTGCAACGGTTGGAGAGGTGAGCTCTGATCTCAGGGAAAGGAGGCCTGCCGTGAGGCGTTCGAGCCACAAGGGTAAAGTCGAAAGGCTTGAGGGACGCAGATATTTCCTCAGCATTGAAGAAAACAGTCGGTTCTCCGCCATCCGTTACAGCAGGCTCGTGGACGATGCCAGGGAAGACCGACGGTGACATGGAAGATGCAAGAACTTCAACAAACGAACGGCGACAACCCGGGAGGCTGTATACTACGGAGACGTTGAGGGAGGACGTAGCCAGAGCATGAAGAGACGGTTAAGTATCCACAAAGGCAGCGGGGGCCACGATGGGCCCCCCCGAGGGCTCCATGGAGAGGGGGTTAAAGCGCCGCCATGGACCTACGAGACAAGAACACCTGGTGATGGCTGGTTGATTCTCTTTCATCCTCTTCTTCTCTATCTTTCCCTCTCAGTCGGAACACTGAGACTATCATCGTTCAGAGATTGGACGCACCCTCTCTTCAGGACCCGTGGTTCATCAACCTTAGGCAAGCTGTAGAGGCGAGGGCTGAGAAGGAAGTATCTTTAATGGAGCTAGAAGAGATTCTGGATGAAGAAGAGTTGCCTTGGTATCATGAAATCGAATTATTTTGCAAGGAAGGGTCATTCCAGAAGGGGCAAATGCCAAGCAACGCAAGTCAATAAGAAGAGCCGCCGCAAGGTACACCATTATTGCAGGAGAACTGTACAGGCGCGCTACCAATGGAATGCTCATGAGATGCTTAGATGATGTTGAAGCTTGGAAGGTGGCTGAAGCAGCTCATTCTAGCGAGTGTGGAGGTCATGTCAATGGCCAGGCTCTAGCAAAAAGAATCCTTAGGTAGGGCTACTACTGGCCCACTCTAGAGGAAGATTGCTCCCTCTATGTCGGAGGTGTCTTAAATACCAACTCCACGCTGATAAAATTCATGCTCCAGCTTCATCTCTCCATCCTCTTTCCACTCCTTGGCCATTCTCTATGTGGGCTTTCGACGTTGTCGGCCCGCTCGGTGATCCTAATTCTCAGATCAAGCAGAAATCCTTTATCCTTACCGCCACTGAGTACTTCACCAAATGGGCCGAAGCCGAGGCATACGCAGAGATCAAAGCTTCAACGGTGTGTTGCTTTATCATGAAGAATATCATCTTGCGGTTCGGAGTGCCAAGCAGCATCATCACCGACAACGGACCCCAGTTCATCTCCCAAGAGCTCAAGGACCTATGTAAGAAGTTCAATATTGCATTGCATCATTCATCTCCATATTATCCTCAAGGCAACGGTCAAGCCGAGGCCACTAATAAAACCCTTCTTAAAATCATCAAGAAAACATGCGAATCTCTTAAGTTTTCCGATTGGCCAGAACGATTAGTGGAAGCTCTGTGGGCTTACCGCACCTCCGTCCGTACTCCTACGGGACAAACTCCCTATGCCCTTACCTATGGGATGGAGGCGGTGCTCCCATATGAGATTTTGATCCCTTCCCTTAGAGTGCAGCTCGATAAGGAACTTAATCTCGATGAACGTCGAGAGGCGTTGCTGGTCCAGTTAGAACTCTTAGATGAGAAGAGGATGAATGCGGCCGATCACGTATCTGTTTATCAAAAGAGAGTTTCACGTTATTTTCAGAACAAGATAATCGAACGTAAATTCAAAAAGGTGATATGGTTTTGAAACGCAAATTCATTCGGTCTGCAGGTCCTAGGTCTAAATTATAACCTAATTGGGAAGGGGCGTTCATTGTAAAAGAAGCTTATTCAGGGAATGCTTACCGTTTAGTGAACGCGGAAGGTGAGGAGCTCTCTCACCCGTGGAATGGGTTGTATCTTAAGCATTTCTTTCCTTAGAGTCTAATCAGTGCCACCCCAGCAGCGAGATGTTCCTCCCTTCATTCAAAAGGGTCCCGAGTGCGGCAATCACACACCACACGACGTCCCTGGTTAGGTTTTCCACTTTAAAAGACACCGTTTCTCCTTGGACATGCTTTGGGGGAAAGTCTACATCCCTATCCGTTTCTTCCTTCGGCTGTGGAGAGGGGGATTTCTGTAGCCCACCAAAAGAGCAGCCCAACAAGACCCAATAGGGTCCAACGAGGCAAGCTCACCCGAGTGATAGCCCACGGGGCCCACTCAGGAAAGAAAAGCCCAATGAACAAACACTCGAGGAACCAACTCTCCCCGGCGGCCCCTAGGCTCGGAGGGCCCGAGTGATGGTCAGGTCACAAGGTGGGTCTGGTCCAAGCCGTTTCCCCGCCCGGGAAAGACAGGCGTTAGCCGACCTATCCGACCCTTCTTTCACCGAGCTATGCTCATCGCCCGGACAGGGCTGGCGTTTCAGGAGCTCTGCCAGACCAGACATTAGCCGTTCGTACTGCCGTTAAGAGTCCCCAACGGACAAGGGAATCAAGAAGTCACCGGACTTCAAGACGATAACGCTCCCACGATAAAGGCCATGAAAGCCCACGTTGAGGACGTAACTCCCGCCGGACACCCCTCAGCTTACAGGACTCCTAAAGGCAGCATACTATTTAAACCAGGGCTACCCTCCGGTGGAAGGTAAGAAGAGAAAAAGGAGCCATTCAGGCACTCACTCTCGAAACTCCTGAGCAATCCGCTTCACCCCTTTGGTGGAGAGGAATCTCGCGCACCATCTTTTCTCCTCCCCATCATTGCTTCCACCGCAGCTCTACTGACTTATCCATCAGAGGGTTTTGCCCCAGGGAAACCCCCTGGGCCCTCTGATACGTTTCCCTGTCTTGCAGTTCATCTTCTAGTGATCCACAGCCCGCTCAGGACTCAGCGCGAGATTTCGCCTCTTCATCTGGCGCCGTCTGTGGGAAACGCACGAAGAGCCAAGATGGTGAGAAGAAGCTCAGGGAGGAGATCCGCCGTCGAGAAGGGTAAGGCCGTGGTGGCGGCAGGAGATGGCCCCTCTAGGGCCTCACAGAACCCTCCCTCCAACGCCAGCGTCCCCACCAATGGGCCGCCGCCCCCTCCGACGGCGACGGGGGTACCCCCCAACGGTGGCGGCGAGGTCTTCCAGGCCCTCAATAAGAAGCTTGACGTCCTCGTGGAGCTCATGAGGGCCTAGGCCGCAAGGGATGCCAGGTCTTGCGCCCCGTCCGGGAGCCCCCCCGTCGAAGTGCGTCCCAGCATACCGCTGGGGGCCGCTTCACCCTCCGCGGTCAACAGCTCATCCGCAACAACCCGGGAGGACCCTCGCAAGCTCCGCCCCCAGAGCAAGAGGCTTCCTCCACGCCCAGAAAAGGGAAGCAGGGGGCGAGGCCTCCACGCCCGAGTGCCGGCGATCCTGAGGATCGCCACGACGCTCCCCCCAGTCCCACCGCGCGACCGCAGCCGGAACTATCCCTCCGGTTGAGGGATTTCGAAAGACGTTTTGCAGAGCAAGAGCGCGCCCTCCGCGCCCTGCAGAAGACCTCTCTCCCGGAGGATGAGGAGAAATCCCCTTTCTCCGAATACATCTTGAAGGCAGAGGTGTCTCCCAGAACCTCCATTCCGACCTTCAAGCTCTATGATGGCCAGGGCGACCCAGCCGACCACTACGACAGCTTCGACGCCCTGGTGACTCTGCATGGAACACCGGATCCTATTAAGTGCCGAGCCTTTGCGGCCACCCTGGTCCAAGGCGCTCAGACATGGTTCCGGGCCCTCACCCATGGGTCCATCCGGGACTTTAGGCAATTCGGGCGAGTCTTCAAGGAGAGCTTCGCCGGAAGCGCCCCCCCGAGGTCAGTAGCGGGGCTCCTGGCCCTCAAACAGGCACAAGGGGAAAGGCTCTGGGCTTATGTCCACCGATTTAAATCAGAAGCCCTCAGAATTCCCCGCCTGGATGTGGCCTCGGCCACGACCGCTCTGACCAGGGGCACCCGGGATGAGAATCTCCGCCGCGAACTGGTCCTCCACCCTCCCTCGACCCTTGCCGAGCTAGTGACTCTGGCACTGCGCCACGCCGAGTGCGAAGAAGTACTCAGCGCCTGCCGAGACACAACCGGCTCGGGTCGGGAGGGGGACAAGAAGCGGGCCTCAGAGCCAAACCCTGGCTCGGGCAAGAAGCACGATCGGGAAGGAGAGCGCAAACGGAAGTATGAGCGGTACACCCCGTTGACCACGCCAGTCTACGAGATCTACGAAGACATCAAAGACTCGGGACTCCTCCGCCAGCCCGAACCAATGAGATCGAAGAACCGCAAGCGCGACAGGCATTGCCTGTTCCACGGCGACCACGGGCACCACACCGGCGACTATCACCAACTCCTGGACGAGATCGAACGTCTCATCCGTCAGGGGCACCTGGCCCAGTTTGCAGCTGGGCGCAAAGAAGACCGAGACGCCGCCGAGGAGATCGACAACGCCCCCCGAGGGGTCCACATCAACATCATCTCCGGAGGAACGGCATCGGGCGGCGACACCAGCCGAGGAAGGAAGCGTCATGCTGAGCGGGCCAGCCGGGTCTCAGAGCCCTCAGGGGGCCCGCCGAGGGAGCCGCAGGTCATAGTCTTCTCCGACCAAGACCTGGAAGGGCTAAGCACCCCGCATGATGATGCCCTCGTTATCTCTGCCACAATAAACCATTGTAACGTAGATAGAATTCTGGTTGACAATGGGAGCGCCCCCGATGTATTATCTTGTGACTGTTTCCTCAAGATGGGGGAAGACCCATCCAAGCTCTGCCCGATCCGAACACCCCTTTGCGGGTTTAACGGCCTGGCCACCTACCCCGAGGGAGCCCTAAGCCTGCCGGTCACCATCGGCACCCCACCCAAAACCGTTACGGTCATGGTGGACTTCATAGTGATCAAGGGTATGATAGCGTACAACGCCATTTTCGGCCGAAAATTCTCAGCCGAATAAAGGCCGTACCATCTACCTATCACCAGAAAATAAAGTTTCCCACCAAAAACGGGATGGGGGAAGTCCGAGGTAACCAGGCCACGGCTAGAAGGTGCTACAACATCTCGGTGGAAGCCTCAAGGCCGGACGGGGGGGATAAGGGCCCCAAGGGAATCGAAGGGAAGACCGTAACCGCCGAGCCCGGTGGCGAATTGCTAACGGTATTCCTAAACGATGATCCGGCCCTCGGAGTAAGGATCGGAGCCGACCTACCACCTAAGGAACAGCAGCAATACAAGAAATTTCTTTCTGAGTACGTCCAGGCCTTTGCTTGGTCCGGTGATCAACTACCTGGCATACCAGAGAAGACCGTGATGCACAAGCTCAGCCTCGACCCCACCGTCAGGCCCGTACAGCAACGGAGAAGGAAGCACGCGCCCGAGAAGCAGGCGGTCATCAAGGCGCAGGTCACCAAGGGACAAGAGACAGGCCTCTTCAGACCAGTCATGTACCCTACGTGGCTAGCCAATGTCGTCCTGGTGCCAAAAACCACAGGCAAGTGGCGAATGTGCGTGGACTTCACCGATCTGAATAAGGCTACCCCCAAGGACTGCTATCCGCTACCGAGCATCGACCAATTGGTTTACTCAACCTTGGGCAATGAGATACTCAGTTTCCTGGATGCCTATTCGGGTTATCACCAGATCAGAATGAATCCAGAAGACATCGAGAAGACCGCCTTCATCACCAACTGTGGCGTGTACTGCTACACTCGGATGCCCTTCGGGTTAAAGAACACCGGAGCCACATATCAGCGACTGCTAAATCACATGTTCGAGGGACAGCTAGGTCGGAACGTCGAGGCTTACATTGACGACATGCTCGTCAAGACCCCCAAGGCCCGAGACCACTTCACCGACCTCGCCGAAACCTTCGGCACCCTCCTGAAGTACAACATGAAGCTCAACCCCGCCAAGTGCGCCTTTGGAGTAAAATCCAGGAAGTTCTTGGGTTTCCTGGTCACTCAGCGCGGGATCGAAGCCAACCCTGACAAAGTCCAGGCCATCCTGGACATGCGCCCGCCCACGTGCATTAAAGACGTCCAACGTCTGACAGGGCGTGTCGCCGCTTTCAGCCGTTTCCTGTCCCGTGCGGCCGAACGATGCTTGCCCTTCTTCAAACTGATGAGGGGACCCAAGCTAGCATCTGCTACGTTCGCATGGGATGAGGAGTGCCAGACAACATTCACCGGGCTTAAGGAGCTCCTGGCTTCGCCACCGGTGCTCTCCAAGCCCGTCCCCGGCGAAGTCTTACTGCTCTACCTCTCGGCGACGCCATCCACGGTCAGCTCGGTCCTAGTCAGAAATGACTCGGGAATCGAAAGACCGGTTTACTACACCAGCAAGGTGCTCAATGAGGCCGAACGGAGGTACCCCACAACCGAGAAACTCGTGCTAGCATTGGTCACCTCCGCGAGGTGCCTCCGCCCCTACTTCTAGGGGCACCCCATCACCGTGCTAACCGGCGAGCCGTTGAAGAAGATTCTGGCCCACCCCGAGGCCTCAGGGCGACTCGTCAAATGGGCCATTATGCACAGAGCCTACGACATCTTGTACCGGCCGCGATCAACAATCAAAGGCCAAGCGCTCACCGACTTCATTACCGAAAGCACCATCCCCACCGAGGACAGGCCTCCGACCATGACCGGGCCAACCTGGGAACTGTTCGTCGATGGATCGTCCAATTCGGCAGGCAGCGGCGCGGGGATCCTCCTGAGGTCCCTCGAAGGGATAAAGCTACAGTACGCCTTAAAATTCAACTTTCAGGCATCCAACAATACTTCCGAATACGAGGCCCTTATCTCGGGAGCACGCATGGCCCGACGGCTGGGGGTCGAGCGAGTCAGGATCCACACCGACTCTCAACTAGTCGCAGGTCAGGTCAACGGCGAGTATGAAGCTCGGGAGGCACCCATGATCAAATACCTTCAGTTGGTCTGGAGCCTGGCCCAACAGTTCGAGGGATTTGAAGTAGTCCGGATAGCCCGGGAGCAAAACTCTCGGGCGGACGCCCTCTCTCGATTGGCCTCCTCCCTAGACCCGGAAGGTACACGATCGGTCCTCCTAGAAGAGCTAGAGCGCCCAAGCATCGACACGGAGCTCCTCGCTGTTGACTCGGCCACTCCAAGTGACTGGCGCTCCCCCTACCTGTCCTGGCTACAAGACTCCCAAGAGCCCTCCGACCCTCAGGAAGCCCGCCGAATGAAGTATCAAGCTCGGCGCTTCGTCGTCCTCGACAACACCCTCTACCGAAGATCGTTCTTCGGTCCCCTCCTGAAGTGCCTCGGTCCCGACGAGGCAGGCCGAGCCATCCAAGAGGTTCATGAAGGCCTGTGCGGAGTGCACTCAGGGGCAAGGTCGCTGGCCAGAGTCCTGTTACGACAGGGGTACTGGTGGCCCACCCTGCAGCACGACTGCTCAGCCTATGTTCAACAGTGCGACCGGTGCGAGCGGTTCGACCATTTGGTCCATCAGCCGGCCACGGAACTTGTCACCCTAGCCGAGCCTTACTTTTTCACTCGGTGGGGAATCGATATCCTTGGGCCATTCCCAACGGCCCAGTCCCAGAAGAAGTTCATCGTCGTCGCCATCGACTACTTCACCAAGTGGATCGAGGCCGAGGCTACGGGCCAACGGGCTGGTTGAAAATGCCAACAAGACTATCTTGAAAGGCATAAAAACCAGACTCGGCAAGGCTAAGGGTAGCTGGCTCAAGGAATTGCCTAGCGTACTGTGGTCGCACCGAACAACCCCCAGGACTGCAACCGGTGAAAGCCCTTTTCAGTTGGTATACGGCACCGAAGCCGTCGTTCCATTGGAGATCGCCAACCCGTCTCTCCGAGTGATCAGCTTCTCACTCGAGGCAAACGGGCAAAAGTTGCTCGAGAACCTCGACCTGGCAAGCGAACTTCGAGAGATCGCGAACGTCCGGGCAACGGAGTACCAGCGTCGCCTCACTCGATACTACAACGCCAAAGTCCGAGACAGACGTTTCCAACCGGGGGACTTCGTCCTCAGGAAGGCCGAAGCCTCTCGACCACTAGAGGCGGCGGGCAAGCTATCCCCCAACTGGGAAGGCGCCTACCGAGTGTAGACACGCCATTCTTGACGTCTCCTGAGAAAGTCTCATATTACTATACAACACCCCGCGACGGCTTACGCATTTCGAATCTCTTAAATACTTCCTTTTCTTGGGTCTTCTTCTGCCTTTTCCGGCATCCGGAATCGTCTCGTCACGGCATTCGGACGGCATCAACACAAGTCAGACGCATCAGGAGGTTCCGGAATCAAGAAGGGTGTCTGCCGGGCGGCCGCCAACACCTGAATTGAGGACCCGGGTGGGTCTTAATGGGGGCGTCCAGGCCCCTGGACGCCCCCATTCTTTTAATTTATTTTATTTGTTTTTTAAAACCCAAAAAATAAATAAAAAATATATATTAATGGAGGCGTCCAGGACCCTGGACGCCTCCATAAAAACTAATATAAAAAAAAATATGTAAAATGCCAGTTGGCATAAAAGACAAAACATAAATAAAAAATATATATATTAATGGAGGCGTCCAGGCCCCTGGACGCCTCCATAAAAACAAGTATAAAAATTAAAATGCCAGCTTTGGCATAAAAACAAAACAAAATAATAAAAAATAATATATTTATGGAGGCGTCCAGGCCCCTGGACGCCTCCATCAACTCCCTCATGGGCGCCGCCCACCGAACGATGGTTTGTCGTGTGTGAAAAAATCCAAATTATGGAGACGTCCAGCCCGCTGGACGCGCCCATTTCAAAATCACGAGGCACCGCTCATGAAACCACGCGTTGTGTCAAACCGCGTGCGGCCGTCGGTGGTGTTCGGTGGACCTGTTAGGGGCGTCCGGGGCCCTGGACGCCTCCACAAAAATATTCCAAAAAAATTAATAAAAATAGAATAAAATATTAGTTCGACCCTGATGGAGGTGTCCAGGGTCCTGGACGCCTCCACCCTCCGGAGCCCTATAAATAGAGGCCCACCCCCTCAGTTCTAGGGGAGCTTCGAAGAGATCCGATAGGCTGCCGGAGCCCAGAGGCTACCGGAGTCATTTTCTAACCCGTGGGGTCTTTTGTAGGTGGAGGTTCTGCCGGCTTATCGGGTGCCCACGCTCGCGAGAGGAAGGTCGTCTTCATCCACCGCGCTTCCACGCCATCCCTACGCTGCCGGAGCTCCGCCGGATTTCACCATCGGCACATCCAATAAGCCAATCCTTTCCTTTTCTTCTTAGTTCTTTTGCATTCATTATCTCGCATCATCTATCCCCCTTCATAAGGGCGCCTCTTCTTATATACTTCTTGCATCCATCATCTCATTTTCCTCCTACTCGAGTCCGAGAGGGGTTTAAAAGACAACACCAATCAAGTGTGTGTCTTGCCATCATTTCGTTATTTTTATCGCAAGGATTTGAATACTACACCTTCATCTTTCTAATCCACTCGTTACTTGTTTATCGTTGTTTTGTAAGGGTACCCAAGGAAAGCCCTCTCCGTCGGCCGGCCGAAGGGGGAGGAAGAAGCAACCCGCCATCTCCCGCTCTTGAGGTAGGCGCGATCACTTTCTTTATTTTGGGGTCTTTCGGCCCCTTGGCGATCACATCTTGTTCTCGAGGCCACGGCGCGTCACTTCCCCAATGGCCGTTTAAATTCCCGTTCTTACTCTCTCTTTATATTCTGTTGTATTCTGCTCATATTCTCGAGGCCGCGGCGAGTCACTTCCCTAATGGCCGTTTAAATTCCCGTTCTTATATGTTATATTCTTATCTATTCATATTCTCGAGGCCGCGGCGAGTCACTTCCCCAATGGCCGTTTAAATTCCCGTTCTTATATATTATATTCTTATATATTCATGTTCTCGAGGCCGCGGCGAGTCACTTCCCCAATGGCCATTTAAATTCCCGTTCTTATATATTATATTCTTATCTATTCATGTTCTCGAGGCCGCGGCGAGTCACTTCCCCAATGACCGTTTAAATTCCCGCTCTTTATATTCTCCTTATATTCTGTTACATTCTTATCTGCTCATATTCTCGAGGCCGCGGCGAGTCACTTCCCCAATGGCCGTTTCAATTCTTGCTATTTAATTTCTGCACCATTCCCGTCTCCCCGAGGTCACGGCGAGTCACTTCCCACTATGACCGTTTAACCCCCATATCTTACTATATTACATTTGTCCCGCTCGCCCCGCCGGAGCAATCTCCCGTGGTGGCCCCTTCTCTTTTCTCTTATTTCTGTGTTGCAGCAAACAAAAAGAAGGAGCCCGCGCGCTCCGCCTCCTCTTCACTCCTCGAACCGCGTGACGTCGCTCACAGATTGGCGATCACGGTGGGACCTCTACTGCTTCCTTTTGGCTACCCTTGCAAGTTCGGCACCATCCGTGCCTCTCCACCTTGGCGCCCGCGCGCGCCCCCGTTGTGCTCACGGCAGCACTGTCAGTTGTGATTGGTTGTTTGTTTATTATATGTCTGTTATTTCTGTTGTTTTCCCACTCCATATCTCTGTCAGCATTTCATTGCATGCATCCATCCCTCTTTTCTATCTTTTTTTCATTTTTTTGAGGATCACCCTTTCCCGGTGAAGGAAGGACTCTCCGTTTGAGAATTCCTCTCAACGGACTAGAATCTCTTCCACTGGGACCTCCGTAAGTCCCCGACATCGAAGAATCTCCTCTTCGTTCACTGGGCTGGTTGTACCATTGAAGTTCCCCGAAGTTAGTCATTTCATTCGTGGTGAGACGAGAGACCCTAGCTGACACGGCGGTGAAACAAAAATAAACTAGGGTCCCTATTTTGTGTGAACTTCGGATCTCGCTAAAAACATAAAAAAAAATCATCAAAATCAAAACACAAAAAAAGGCGTAAAGGCATCCACTTGTTTGATAATCTCTGCTACCTGCTTGCTAGTGTATGTTTTTGCGTTCTGGGAAAACTGTGAGCATGGCTCACGAGTCTTTTGAGGAAAACCACCCTAGTCGTGGTTTGTCAGCCGACCCGTGAGTCTATGCTATGGACTCGGGTCCTTCTCATGAGCCCTCGCATGAGGTGCAGGTTATTACCGGGGACACATCCCCACCACAGGATATCTCTTCCTTACTAGGCGTCCTCGCCAACACGGAGCTTACCTCTGAACAGCTCCGGACCTTCCAGGCCATTCTATAAGGGAAATCTGTTTCCCCCACGCCCCAGGAATCAACTCCGGCCATCGCACCTCTCCAAGAGTCCGTGCAGGCCATTCCATCTCCTTCATTGGCGCAAGCCATCCAGTCTCCCTCGCTTCAAGGACAAGCGAGCCAACAACCACCCTCATTCCAGTTCCCGTCACAATCTCAAACTCCCGTTGTTCCCCACACACCGCTTCAGCCAGGGCCAACTGTCGACGGTCCGACAGCTCCCTCTCATTCCGGGTTCCCCCCTCAAGTCTCCGGGAGACAGTTTCTCCCCCAGTGGCAAGTGCCACCTTCACCTCCAGAGGAGCTCGCCCAATCGCTCATCAATAGGTTCAATCGCATGGACGAGTAGTTTCAAAATCTGAGAAGGATGGTGGACGTGAAAGTCACCCCGGAGGTTGCTTTGCCAATCCTTCCCGTCATTCATCTTCCTCCCTCCGAAATGCCCACGTACCGCAGATACAATGGTACCGGAAACCCCTTCATTCACCTCAAGGATTTCATGTATGAATCCTCCTATTGGCAAAACGATCAGAGGTCCCTGGCATACCTCTTTCGGAGATCATTGGATGGTCCCGCGCTAGAGTGGTTCTATTCTTTGGAGCCCAGCGAGGCCGAGAATTTTGAAATAGTCCAGAGAAGGTTCTTACAGAAATATAGGGATAGGGTCGGTCCCTCACTCTCCATTACCGACCTAGTGGCCGAAAAGATGAAGTCCGACGAGGATTTTGTCCGCTATGCTGATAGATGGAGGTCTCTGGCGGAAAGAATAAGGGATACCCTCTCTGAGCCCGAACAAGTGAAGATGATTGTGTCTAATGCAACCCCCCAGTTTAGACACGTCCTGGCCATGAATAAACTTACTACAATGGAGGAACTCTATGAAAGGGCCCGGTACATCCAAACCCAGTTAAAAGACTCCCCCATTATGAACATGTTTGAGTCACCGAAGCCCAAAGTAGTCAGAAAGACAGGCGCTAGTGTCCCGGGCGGAGCCACAGAAGGGGTCGTGACAAATGAGCAAGTGGGTGCGATCAACAATGCCAACTATGCGGTCAACCCAAGGCCTCCACAAATGCCCCGACTTCTCCTCCAACCAGGTCCTTTCCCTCTTCGTCCTCCACCCCAAAATAATCCACCCCAGGATAATATGCCTCCATTACGTCAACCCCAGTAACAAAAACCACAACCTCAGCAACAACAACCACCGCTTCAGTACAACCAAGTTCCACCCCCGGGGAACTATGGTCCCCAACAGCAACAAAGGAGGCCGCTCGGTCCCAAGAGAGCTTACTATCCACCATTGCCAGAAACCTTAGCAGACATTTTTAATGCCCTCATGGCATCAAACCAACTCGCCCTACCCAGAGAATGGCCTGTGTGGCCCCCAAATGTTGATACCTCCAAATACTGCGTCTACCACAGGCAGCCAGGACACACAGTAGATTACTGCTTCCATTTCAAAGATTACATCCACGATATGAATGATGAACATCAAATAGATTGGAATGAAATGAGACGATACGTCGCCGCTCTTAAGGCTAGGAGACCTCCTCATAGGCCACAGCAGCAGTTACAACAGCAGCAGCAGCAGCAACCACAACAACAACAACAACAACCTCAGCAGGCCCCACAACAACAGCCCGACATGGGCATAATCCAGAATCCATTACTGGAGCACCAACAGCCCAATCATCAGGTTAACCCCATCTCCTCCTTCCCGGAAGTCGGGAGAGAGCAGGTGTGGCACCAAGAAAGTACCTCCATTCTTTCTACCGCCAATCATATCATCACGCAACACCCTTGCCTTACCCGGGTAGCACCTCTCTCTCATCAACCCGCGTCAGTATCACCTTCACCATTTCCACTACCATTACGCCCTCTCATCCATACCCCGATCTCCTATCAACCGACACTCTCCACTACGCCTTCACACCCTCTCATCTTCTCTCACTCCCCCACTTTACCATCCACCTCTACCACATTTACCCCTACGCCTTCTAAACCCCTTATCATCCGTCAACCATACATAACCCCGTCTTTCTCCACCATATCACCACTAATGCCTTCAAAACTACTCATTACTCATCGCCCACCTCAAAATCATTGTCCACTTCAAGCCCTACCCACTTCTACTTCGTCTCCACCTCCACCTTCCAGACCCCTTATCCTTCATAATCCGCGCGATATCCCCTCTACCTCCACCATGCCTCCACCTAACAAACCCCTCATCAGAATCCCTGCTCCCGTCATCACCCCTGCTTCATCGACCATTCCTCCACCACTACCCCTCAAACCTCTGTTAAAACCCACTGCTACCCCCACAGAGGTACAAAAGCCGCAGGCAATGGTGCTCCAGAGTGGAAGGATTTTCCACAGGGTTTTCCCCCACAACAGTCAGAATCTTGAGCAATCTCAGCCAGAGAAGGATGATGGAGAACAACCAGAAAGAGCTATCCCTGGAACACAGTATGATCTATTAAAACATTTGGACAAGACGCCTGCTCGGATCTCCATCCTGGAGCTTCTTCAAAGATCCACATCCCACCAGGCAGCCTAAATGGAGTACCTTCAAAGAGTCATGGTTAATGAAGACCTCCCCGTGGAGAAGATTTCGACCGTCCTAACCCCAACGGACACACAACCGGCCATCATGTTCCACAACTACGAGCTCGCTCCCAAGGAGGCTCGAAAATATGGACTGTGCATTTCAATAAAAATTAATGGGGTATCCATAAACCCGTGTCTTGTGGACACGGGTGCGTCCATAAATGTGATCTCCATGAGCACTCTTCAGTTGTGTGGGGTCGACGAGGAACAAATAAGACCTTCCTCGATCACGGTCACGGCTTATGACAATAGCAAAAGGCCGCCGCAGGGGATGATTATTCTGAAGGCTGAACTAGGCCCCATGTCAATTCCCACAGAATTCCATGTCCTCGACATGGACCCCACATTCAAGGCTATACTGGGTCGCCCTTACATCGAAGCCATGGACGCTGTGCCTTCCACCAACCATCAGTGCATGAAGTTTCCTTACAATGGGAGAATTATTAAAGTGGTCAGTACACCTATCCTTCACACAGTGGATGCTATCAACACCTCTCTGCCCTCTGTTTGGCCGTCTCATCGGCCCATATTGTCACTACTGGATGTACGTGATTCATCTCACGTTCCACTAGCACCAAAGGAGCCGGTCAGGACAACCGCAACATCATGTCTCCCTTTTCACTCCAAAGGGTGGGAGATTATGAGGAACATCGGCTATCAACAGGGTAAAGGTCTGGGCGCACAGTTACAGGGTAGGCTCAAACCGCCAAAGAAAATTAGGCCGAACTGCAGGTTTGGCCTAGGCTTCAAAGGACCGTTCAAGGCGGATTGGAAGCCCCTTACATGGACTCTATCAAACCACTTCAACAGAGGGCCCGTTGTTCAGATGGGAGATTACCCACGAGAAGCATATGGGGGATCACATGCTGTATATTTGGCTGAAAAATGTCTGAGGATCACCAAAAGAGGCAAGATCAAAGATCCGGAATGCGAGTGGAACAAATGGTTCGACATACGGGACATCTCCGTTGCACTGGAAAGGATGTTCTCGTCTCCGCAACTTGAAGGACCACCATTGATCTCCAGAATACCAGAGAATATTACCACTCTTGCCAAGGTTCCAAACTATCCTCGTCCTCGCCAGAAGGACTCTATCATCGACGGATCTTCATCCGTCCTCAACATTGCCGTCGACGGCTCCTTAGCCGCCATCTTCTCCATCCACTCGTCTCAGCCTTTGCTGATATCTTCTTCCTGGGTCAGTGGTGAGGACACGCGCCGCATCACTCGACGGAGCACACGGAGCATGCCGGCATCCCTTTGGCTCGGCGACCACTTGGCAGACTAGTAGAGCTATCTTTAGTTATTTTATGCTTTAGGCCATGTTGGGCCTTGGATTAGTCCCTGCGTGGACACTTTTATTAGTTGTGTGGACCTTTGTAGGCCATTTGGAGCAAATTAGGCTTTAGTTGGACCATTTTATGCTTATTAGATAGGAGATAGGGCTATTGGGCCATTTTTTTTGGTTCAATCTCTGGCCCATATGGGCTGGCCACCCACTCCCTTGCTTAGCCCACCTAGGGTTAGGGTTTTGGGCGCCCAACTCTTTTCCCTCCTCTTGGAAGGTGGCAGCCGCCCCTCTCCTAGATTATAGGAAGAGGGGTGCGGCCCTCCCCCCCCCCTTGCCTTGTTGCGCCCCCCCTTTCCCCATGCCATGTGGCGCATCCCCCTCCCCTCCCTCTTGGCTAGGGTTTCAACCCTAGCACCTCCCCTCCCCATATATAAACCTTGTATTTTTTCCTTTGAAAGATAATGAAGAATTAATTTGTGAGAAACCTTGTGCGCAGCCACCACCAAGGAGAGGGCGACCTTCTCCATCCTTCCCCAAGGGGTGCGACGCCCCTCTCTTCCCCTATCCCCCATCTTCTTCTCCTCCATCTCCAACTCCTGGGTGCGACTCCCTTGAGAAGGAGGTCCTGGTGAGGTGAGGATCGTGCTGTGAAGCGAGTCTCTTCATCCCATGTCGGAGAGAGATCCAAGCGGCGAGACGACGTCAAGCTCGGTGGCGTTCAATCCAATCTCGGATGCACCTGCTCTGCCTGCAAGCTAGGGGTCCAAAGATCACGTCGGTACGAACCCTTTCTGTGGGCAAACCGTCAGGCTTTCTTCTAGACTTTTCTTCCCCTACAAGTCCCCCTTCCAACCCCACCGGCCTTGTCCCAAAACTCGAATCACAGAGGAAGTTGTCTTTGTAGACACTTTCGTCGCGCAGGCTGCTCCCTGGACAGACTCGCCTGTGATCAGAGTCGCCTTGGACACCCGTGTGCACCCCCGTTCCTTCTCCGATCGACCACAACCTCTTCACATAAGTTGTTCCCCTCCCTGTCCCCGAACCATTCGTGGTGGTTTCATCCCAAAACTCCATTGGGGCTGAAACTTCCCTTTGTGGCTACTTTCGGTCCTCCTCTGGGCGCTACAGTAACCCGGCGGGACAGATCTGGAGTACCCTCCAAAGGGACCACCACCTCCCCTTACTGGAATGGCCTGAAAATTGGAGGGCTATCTCCACACACACCACTCCATCTCCAGTGGCCGCCCCTGGTCAGAATTCCATCCGCACCCCTACGCCCTCATATCCCATCTCGGGTTCACAGACCTGACTGCCCTGAAGTGCAGGCTGCGACCCCCACTTTCCACCCCGCCCACGCCCAAATCCTCCAAGGCACCGCCCCCGCTACCTTGGTCATCTGTTAGCCCTACCTGTAAGCTACCCACCAGAGAAAACCCCATCCCTAAATCTGTCCGGAAGCCTGCGTACCGACTGTTCTCCTGGTCTCTACCGGTGTGGGCAGACAGGCAGTCCGACTGCACGCCAGGTGTTTGACGAATTGCCACGGTCACCATCGGCCTCGACTGCAGTTCTCCTTCCACGGGCGCCTGTGGGACATCCCCACCAGCGCCCTCGCTGAATTTCGCAGGTCCAGGACGTGATTAAGGGCGCTTACCGGAGTCGCCCCCGGGCTGTTTGGCGGGCTTGTGCAGGTTGGCCAGCAACCTGTCCCCTCCTTCCGAACGCACTCCAGAGGCTTCCCCGAGGATCGGCGACATCCTTCTTCTTCCCGGAGGAGCGACCCCACGACAGCAAGGTACCGGGGACTCCTGCCACCTCAGCCCCTCCAGAGGTGGACGTTCTTTCAGCAGTTCGCAGAGCTACCCGGGACCTCCTCGCGGCCCACCCCTTCACCGAGTGCTGCCCGTCAGCCCGTGCATCGGCAGCCCCGACTCCTCTGTTTGTAGCCTGTTACCTCCCTGCGAGGAGTGGGCATTTTGGGTCAATTGTGTATTATTACTTCTACGTATCGGGGTTGTTGGTCTCGGCCGGGGTTCCTTCCCCACGCCTAGGCGTGGAGGTACGTGCGACGTTCCTCCCTTGGCATTTGCTTTGCTAGTATGCTCTCGATTATGCAGCGTGCGAGTGTAGGATCCTAGCTACATATTCAATCACCGTGGGTTTTGCGAGTTGAGAGCACCATTCCGTGGCCCTAGTCGAGCACCGAGCTCGGACTAGACTCCTTAGTTGCGCGTCGGCTCCTTTGCCGCTTTGATCCACTCGCTTCCCTCATAGGGACGGCCGTGGACTTGGGTTTCTTGTTGAGAGACGCCTCTCTTCGGAGGAATAGTACGGAGGTCGTTCCTCGGCTTGCCTTGTCACGTGTGAGTGCTGGCCGCACTTGGTCTTCATCATAGGTTAGTCCATTTGTCAGTTCCGTTCCGCATCAAATTTGGTATCAGAGCTTAGGGAACCAGTTTGTTCTAACAAATTGGGGTCTTAGGTCATTCGAGTCTTTAGGTTGTCTAGGGTGCAATTGAGGCCTTAGAGTTATCTAGGTTGCATTGAGTCTCTTAGTTCATCTAGGTAACCCACCATTGCATTGTAATGTTAGGTTTGTGTCTAGTTAGAGTTTTGTCCTTGTCTCGTTGAGTCTTGCATGTCCAGCTCCGCGCCAACCCCATGGTGGTTCCTCGAGCCCACATGTCAGGTGAGTCATCCCTATTGGCCCGATTCGATGCTCTTATGGTACGACCTCTAAGTGTCGCCCCTACCACTCAGTCGTCGGGAGACCCGATCCCTATACCGATGACCGAGTCATTCCAGCGCCCTGTCATGTCCACTGCCGTCCTACCTAATGGGATGCATACGGAGATCGACTTCATCAGTAGGGTGTCGTCTAACTGTGTCTCACAAGACATTATTGAGTCACTCTCAAGACTGGGGAGATTGTTCTCCGTGATGGTTTAGCTTTTATCGAGTTCAACGGTGGTTTGGCCCCGTTAAATATTTCGATGGCGCTTGGTGCAAGATCAGCACACTTGCTGGTCCATGCATCATTTTAGGGCGAACTTGGTTGGAGGAAAGAAGTGCGACCATCGACCTGGATAGGAGGACCTGCACCCTACACCCATCTCACCTTCCCGGTGAGTTTGTCTTCCATGACGGCGTTACGCTGACCACCTCCCTGTCATCACCTGGGTTTGTTCCAGTGAGTTACGAGGCTGAACAGGAGTTGATTGAGGAGTACCTAACTGAGGTTGAGGAGTTAGGGAGTGATCCCCTCCACATCATAGAGGACTCCGTTTCCCCTCCCGAGAGAGAGGCTTCACCCTTAGACCCTCATATAGAGACATTCTTACCTTCCGAGGGTGAACTGGTCATTGGAGAGTCTTTAGCTAGCTGGCTAAGGGAGGGTCCACTTCTAGATGTCTCCATTCCTTGCTATACACCCATGGGACCAGCCCTCCCAATAATACCCCTTAACTCCTTTCACACCACTTTTCGGTCCTTCTGCTTTCTTGAAAATGTGAAGGACTTCCTTAGGAGTTTAGATTATCAATGGGAGTTGACTTACATGTTGACCTTAGGGTCTGACCAACCCTATAGTCATAGCTTTACACTCCCTGCTTTGGGGTCTATTACCTCGGTCTACACCATAGGACATATCACATCCGAGGTCCTTTTATTATTTCCTATACCCGTGGAGGTTGATTTTGTCCCCGCTTATGGTTTCACGGTCCCGAGGGAGGAACCTTGCCTTCCTTGCCTTCCTCATGAGCCTCTTGCCCCATACATGAGAGTGCCTGAAGGTGATTATCTGCACCTGGGCGAATGTCGCACATGGGCAAGTATAGTGAAGGGACCTGTCGGGAGGGGTCATCATTTCTTTGACCCTTTCGATCCCCTCCCTAGTGAGCCTCTCGACCCATATTCTTTTCCCCACCTTGTCGAGGAGGTCCACTATCATACACCACCTAGGCCTTCTAGTCAACACCTCACCTTACCGGCATCCAGATGCCCGAGCTTAGGAGGCCAGGGACACATGTCTCTTCCCCATGTTTCTTCATGTCCACCATCATATAGGGGTTTGTCTCATATAGGGAATGTCATGAGTGAGTTTGGGCAATTTGGTCCCCATGAGTCTACCACATTCCGTAGGACACCCATGCATGATAGATACAACTTCGGTTGTCCTGGTCCTCCCCGTGTTGTCCAGTCATGTAGGCGTCATAGACATGCTGGGTCTATGTTTGGATGCCCTGGGCCACCCATGCATTCATATCGGTATGAGTCCACGCCACTAGTTCGGAGTCTACATCATCATCACCCCCTCGAGGCCAGCAACGCACGTTATAAGGATCTAGCTGATGCGCATCGACGCACCCGTGAGTTCCAAGTGGGAGAGCACGTCATGATCAGGGTTAGACCTGAACGGTTCCCTCGGGGGCCGTGAAGAAACTCCAGGACTGCGGTGTAGGACCCTTCCGAGTTCTGAAGCAATAGGGTCAAATGCGTATGAGATTGAGCTGCCAGACGACTATGGGATCTGTTCGACGTTCAATGTCTCAGATCTGGTGGCATATCGGGATCCCGCGGTGATTCCCAGTGAGCTTTTTGGGCCTACCCCTCCTGTTGAGAGCATTTCACCTTCGGAGCGCCCACCTCCTCCAGCCCCTTTACAGACACGCGAGCATATAGATTGCATACTGGATGAGCAGGTGACCACGACCAGGAGCGGAGCCTACCAGCGCTTTCTAGTGCGTTGGAGAGGGCGCCCTGCGACAGACGACACCTGGATCACACGTGGAGAGCTGGAGCGGATCGACCCGGACCTGCTGGAGCGTTACTTGAGCGACCGTGACCCTTACTCGACGGGGTCGAGTTCTTCCCACCCGGGGAGAATTGGTGAGGACACGCGCCGCATCACTCGACGGAGCACACGGAGCATGCCGGCATCCCTTTGGCTCGGCGACCACTTGGCAGACTAGTAGAGCTATCTTTAGTTATTTTATGCTTTAGGCCATGTTGGGCCTTGGATTAGTCCCTGCGTGGACACTTTTATTAGTTGTGTGGACCTTTGTAGGCCATTTGGAGCAAATTAGGCTTTAGTTGGACCATTTTATGCTTATTAGATAGGAGATAGGGCTATTGGGCCATTTTTTTTGGTTCAATCTCTGGCCCATATGGGCTGGCCACCCACTCCCTTGCTTAGCCCACCTAGGGTTAGGGTTTTGGGCGCCCCAACTCTTTTCCCTCCTCTTGGAAGGTGGCAGCCGCCCCTCTCCTAGATTATAGGAAGAGGGGTGCGGCCCTCCCCCCCCCCTTGCCTTGTTGCGCCCCCCCTTTCCCCATGCCATGTGGCGCATCCCCCTCCCCTCCCTCTTGGCTAGGGTTTCAACCCTAGCACCTCCCCTCCCCATATATAAACCTTGTATTTTTTCCTTTGAAAGATAATGAAGAATTAATTTGTGAGAAACCTTGTGCGCAGCCACCACCAAGGAGAGGGCGACCTTCTCCATCCTTCCCCAAGGGGTGCGACGCCCCTCTCTTCCCCTATCCCCCATCTTCTTCTCCTCCATCTCCAACTCCTGGGTGCGACTCCCTTGAGAAGGAGGTCCTGGTGAGGTGAGGATCGTGCTGTGAAGCGAGTCTCTTCATCCCATGTCGGAGAGAGATCCAAGCGGCGAGACGACGTCAAGCTCGGTGGCGTTCAATCCAATCTCGGATGCACCTGCTCTGCCTGCAAGCTAGGGGTCCAAAGATCACGTCGGTACGAACCCTTTCTGTGGGCAAACCGTCAGGCTTTCTTCTAGACTTTTCTTCCCCTACAAGTCCCCCTTCCAACTCCACCGGCCTTGTCCCAAAACTCGAATCACAGAGGAAGTTGTCTTTGTAGACACTTTCGTCGCGCAGGCTGCTCCCTGGACAGACTCGCCTGTGATCAGAGTCGCCTTGGACACCCGTGTGCACCCCCGTTCCTTCTCCGATCGACCACAACCTCTTCACATAAGTTGTTCCCCTCCCTGTCCCCGAACCATTCGTGGTGGTTTCATCCCAAAACTCCATTGGGGCTGAAACTTCCCTTTGTGGCTACTTTCGGTCCTCCTCTGGGCGCTACAGTAACCCGGCGGGACAGATCTGCAGTACCCTCCAAAGGGACCACCACCTCCCCTTACTGGAATGGCCTGAAAATTGGAGGGCTATCTCCACACACACCACTCCATCTCCAGTGGCCGCCCCTGGTCAGAATTCCATCCGCACCCCTACGCCCTCATATCCCATCTCGGGTTCACAGAACTGACTGCCCTGAAGTGCAGGCTGCGACCCCCACTTTCCACCCCGCCCACGCCCAAATCCTCCAAGGCACCGCCCCCACTACCTTGGTCATCTGTTAGCCCTACCTGTAAGCTACCCACCAGAGAAAACCCCATCCCTAAATCTGTCCGGAAGCCTGCGTACCGACTGTTCTCCTGGTCTCTACCGGTGTGGGCAGACAGGCAGTCCGACTGCACGCCAGGTGTTTGACGAATTGCCACGGTCACCATCGGCCTCGACTGCAGTTCTCCTTCCACGGGCGCCTGTGGGACATCCCCACCAGCGCCCTCGCTGAATTTCGCAGGTCCAGGACGTGATTAAGGGCGCTTACCGGAGTCGCCCCCGGGCTGTTTGGCGGGCTTGTGCAGGTTGGCCAGCAACCTGTCCCCTCCTTCCGAACGCACTCCAGAGGCTTCCCCGAGGATCGGCGACATCCTTCTTCTTCCCGGAGGAGCGACCCCACGACAGCAAGGTACCGGGGACTCCTGCCACCTCAGCCCCTCCAGAGGTGGACGTTCTTTCAGCAGTTCGCAGAGCTACCCGGGACCTCCTCGCGGCCCACCCCTTCACCGAGTGCTGCCCGTCAGCCCGTGCATCGGCAGCCCCGACTCCTCTGTTTGTAGCCTGTTACCTCCCTGCGAGGAGTGGGCATTTTGGGTCAATTGTGTATTATTACTTCTACGTATCGGGGTTGTTGGTCTCGGCCGGGGTTCCTTCCCCACGCCTAGGCGTGGAGGTACGTGCGACGTTCCTTCCCTTGGCATTTGCTTTGCTAGTATGCTCTCGATTATGCAGCGTGCGAGTGTAGGATCCTAGCTACATATTCAATTCACCGTGGGTTTTGCGAGTTGAGAGCACCATTCCGTGGCCCTAGTCGAGCACCGAGCTCGGACTAGACTCCCATAGTTGCGCGTCGGCTCCCTTCGCCGCTTTGATCCACTCGTTTCCCTCATAGGGACGGCCGTGGACTTGGGTTTCTTGTTGAGAGACGCCTCTCTTTGGAGGAATAGTACGGAGGTCGATCTCTCGACTTGCCTTGTCACGTGTGAGTGCTGGCCGCACTTGGTCTTCATAGTAGGTCCAGTCCTTTTTAGTCCCGTTCCGCATCAGTCAGACAATTGTCTGATGATCTTCCCATATCCCCTTCTCTGTTTACATACCTACGCGGGCTTTTCAACCCGCGCCAGGTCTTCAACCATGATCTGCTCTATGAGCCTCACAATCCTCTAGCCATAACCACTTTTCTCTCTCCTCCAATCTCTTTTCACTGCTTTGTCATTAAAAATGAAAACGAAAAAAAAACGTCAATTTTCAAACTCCCCAACAACACATCTTCGTTGAGGAAACCTCCTACATCTCCCACGGGTGCGTACCGCCTTGCGGACCACCCGTCCAAGGTCCGATGAGCGACCTTTTCTACCCCTCCTCTGAGGGGTCTTCTCCTGTACATTCTACACCATCCTCTTCGTCTTCCTCTTCTTCTGTAAATATTGTCAGTCAATCTAGGAATGATAGGCCAAGGGTAGTACCTAGGAAGAAATCCAAGGGTAGGCAGATCCCTCGTCGATTCCTTCTGGATTTGGCCGCCAGGTGTCAGGCCCTTCTTGCCATCCCCCAGTTGTTAGAAAATCCCATCCAGCTACCCGAAATAGAATGCGAGGGCGACTGTGCATCTGATGAAGGGTATGGAGTCTACGAGATCACGGATGAAGAATGCCCCACTGAAGATGAGGGTGAAGAATATGAGGATGCGGCGGGCGCATACGCTAGTGGAATGAGGAGATTCGACGAGCCGTCAACCGCCGTAGAAGAATCCACCAAAGAAGTCAACTTGGGAACTGAGGAAGACCCTAGGATCATCCTCATAAGTGACAACCTACCACCCTCTGAAGAAGAGGCATTAATTGAGGTTCTCAAGGAATATAAGGACACATTTGCATGGAGCTACGAGGATATGCCGGGTCTAGATTCAACCTTGGTCGAACACCGTTTAACCCTAAAACCAGGGTCCGTCTCGGTAAAACAAAGGTTAAGGCGTTTCCACCCTCAGATGGCTTTGAAAATGAAAGAAGAGGTCGATAAGCTCCACAAAGCCAGGTTCATTAGAGTCGTTCTTTATCCTCAATGGGTGGCGAACATTGTCCCGGTCATGAAGAAAGATGGGAAAGTCAGGATTTGCATCGACTTCCGGGACCTTAACCGCGCGTGTCCAAAGGATGATTTTCCCTTACCTCACATTGATGTGTTGATCGATAACACGGCAGGCTACGAGACCCTCTCGTTCATGGATGGATTTTCAGGATATAATCAAATTCGTTTGGCAGAAGAGATCAGGAAAAGACGTCATTCACTACCCCTTGGGGAACATATTGTTACGTGGTCATGCCGTTTGGATTAAAGAATGCTGGAGCTACTTACCAAAGAGCGATGATGGCCATATTTCATGACATGATGCACATATATCTGGAAGTGTATGTGGATGACTTATTGGTAAAATCAAGGACCAGGATGGAACATCCAGAAGTTTTGGCTAAGGTCTTGCAGAGGTCAAGGGAGTTCCAACTGAAAATGAACCTGAAGAAGTGTGTGTTCTGTGTGTCGTCAGGTAAATTGCTGGGGTTCATTGTGAGTAAAAGAGGGATCGAGATAGATCCCGACAAAGTCAAGGCTATCAGGGATATGCCGCCTCCCAAGAATTTAAGGGAAGTCCGAGGTTTAATCGGGAGGTTGCAGTTTATTCGTCGGTTTGTGTCCCAACATTCACAAAGGTGTAGACCTCTCTACGAGTTGACCAAGCCAGGAGTAGAATTCCACTGGAATTCTAAATGTCAGAAAGCTTTTGAAGGGTTGAAGGAATATCTGGCTAGTCCACCCGTTCTCATTCCACCCAAACCAGAAAAACCTCTGATCCTTTACGTCTCAGTCTTGGATGACTCCGTGGGAGCCGTCCTCGCACAAGCTGATGAAGAAGGCAAGGAACGGGCAACCTATTACTTGTCCAAACTTCTCAATCCCTGTGAGCAGAAGTACACCGACATGGAGAAAACCTGTGCTGCCCTCGTTTGGGTAGTGCAGAAATTGAAGCACTACTTCTTGGCTCACGAGGTCCACTTGATTGCTCGAATGAATCCTATCAAATTCCTTCTGGAGAAAGCCGTCCTTACGGATAGGCTAGCACGCTGGCAAAGTTTTCTCTCTCAGTTCGACATCACCTACATCCAGCAAAAGGTGATTAAAGGCTATGCCATAGCCGAGCATCTCGCTCACCATCCTCTTCCCAAGTTCGATCCCGTCCAATCAGAGTTTCCAGATGAGGAACTAATGTCCGTCAACCAATCAGATGAGCCAATGTGGACGCTATATTTTGATGGAGCTCTGAATTCTCAAGGGAGAGGAATCGGCATCGCCCTCCTGTCGCCTGAAGGCCTCACATTCCCATTGGCATACCAACTCAAATTTCCAGTCACCAACAATATAGCCGAATATGAAGCTCTTCTAGCTGGCCTAGAACTCGCTCATTCTTTTCGTATCACTGAGTTGCGAGTCGTAGGTGATAGTCAACTCATCCTTCGCCAGGTGCTCACTAAATATCGCACTCGCGATCCCAAACTCAAGCCATACCAAGAACTCACTGCTGCCTTTGCCAAACTGTTCGCCAAACTGATCTTTGTTCATGTCCCTCGTCATCAGAATATTCTCGCCGATGCCCTCGCCTCGTTGGCATCATCCATAAGGTTCCCTCTAGGAAGATGGTTTAAGTCCATTTCCATCTACAAACTTCACGCCCCTGCAATCGATGATGCTTCCTACGTAAATATCAAAGACAGGATAGCAAGAAGATCCTGCAGGAAGATATCCTTGAGAAGAGGGAGATCATGTTGGCAGAGGCTGAAGAAGAACTGGCTGATGAAGAGAAACCATGGTTCTATGAAATTGTCAAATACTGCCAAGATCAGTCTTATCCTGAAGGGGCCACCACAGAGGACAAGAAAGCCATAAGAAGGGTGGCTCAGAAATATACATTGGTTGGAGGTCTACTCTATAGGAGAGCCTTACTGGTATTCTGTTAAGATGTCTTGGTGACGATGAGGTTTGGAAATGTGTAGAGGAGACGCACTCGGGTGTGTGCGGTGGCCACGTGAATAGTCAGATGCTCGCCAAGAAGATCATTCGTCAAGGCTTTTATTGGCCCACTATGGAAGAGATTGTGATGTCTATGTCCGTAGGTGTGTCAAGTGTCAACTTCACGCCGATAAAATCCATTCACCATCTTCCTCACTTCATCCAATATCCTCCCCGTGGCCTTTCTCCATGTGGGCATTCGACATCATTGGTCCCCTAGGTGATCCCAATTCCCTCACCAAGCAGAAATCTTTCATCCTTACTGCGACGGAATACTTCACCAAATGGGCCGAAGCCGAAGCTTACGCGGAAATCAAGGCATCAACAGTCTGCAAGTTCATCATGAAGAACATCCTCGCCAGATTCGGCGTCCCAAGCACGATCGTCACCGACAATGGGCCACAGTTCATTTCTCAGGACCTACAGGACCTCTGCAAAAGGTACGCAATTGCATTGCATCATTCATCGCCTTATTACCCACAAGGTAAAGGCCAAGCGGAGGCCACCAATAAAACATTGCTCAAAATCATCAAAAAAACCTGCGAGTCTAGTAAGTTTTCAGACTGGCCAGAAAAGCTTATCGAAGCTCTATGGGCCTATCGCACTTCAATCCGTACCCCCACCGGGCAGACTCCATTTGCCCTTACTTATGGTATGGAAGCGGTAGTCCCGTACGAGACTCTGATCCCTTCTCTCAGGGTACAATTGGACGAGGAATTTCCCCTCGACGATCGTCGTAATTCACTCCTCGCCCAGTTGGAACTCTTGGATGAGAAGCGGCTGGCCGCTGCCGAACACGCGCGTGTGTATCAAAATAGACTCGCTCGCTTTTACCAAAAGAAAGTCGTTGAGAGAAAATTCAAAGTCGGTGAGATGGTCGTAAAAAGAATTTTTGTCAAACCTGGAGGGCCGCGTTCTAAGCTCCAACCCAATTGGGAAGGACCATTTGTAATTCAAGCCGTGTACCCTGGCAACGCCTACAAGCTAGTCAACGCCGAAGGGACCGAGTTATCCCACCCTTGGAATGGGCTTTATCTTAAGAAATACTACCCTTAGCACAAAACAAAAAAAATGATGAAAAGATAAAAACATCAAAAACAAAGAAATATTGAAAACCACTAAAAATATGAAAATTCAAAATGCCGATGCCTGGCAGTCACCATGTAGTTAAGTCCCTGCATCTAACCTTCATGTTAGGATAGGGCCCATTAAGGCTTGGTAGGCACCGGGTCTTGGTTTGCCAGAACCGTGGAGATCCCTGTCCGGCCACGTCGGCCTATGCTCGCTCGAAGGAAGCCAACATGTGCTCACTTATGTATTTTATTCAAAAAATCGGTAGCATCACCTACGGTGGGGCCCCACCCAGAAGATCTCCGGAAGCTGTAATCTTCATTCTTTTCTCTTCGATCAAATGAGACAGTCGGCGCCCTTAAAACGCTGAGCATGAGAAACCGAAACTCAAACCCCAAAGGCAAGAGTAGGATCCATTTCCTCGAGCATCGATCAGAGCACGAGAAGAGGGCAGTGTCCCCGCAGGCATACGAAAAGGGAGCCCACAAACGTCAAACGGCTATATCTCCCTCACAAAAAGAAATACAAAGTCAAAATCAAGAGAAAAGCCTGGTTGTGTCCGTGCCTGTTGTGATAAACGGAACCCCTCAAAGCAAAAGTCTGAATCCACAAAAAAGGGGGGGCTATGGAATGTAAATGCTCGAGATTTGGTCCGAAGTTGTCCGAAAGGAAAGAGTTAATGGGCCCTTATTCGCTCGCCGGGTTAACGGTTTTGCCGATCCTCTCAGGAGGTTTATCCCCCACGCTCTTCCTTCTTCCTCTAAAGATGAAGGTTCGATGGAGTTTCTGAAAGGTGAAAACTGCCCAGGGTCTGCGACCTTATTTTAATATACACATATGGTTGCCTACTTTGAAAAGCAAAAGCTATCGCTGCGAAGGAGTCTCCGTGTTTCTGGCTAGTCAAGACCCCTGTTTACCACCTTGATGTCTTCTTGTTTAACCTCAGGCTTAGGCCAATACAAGCGCGTCACCTATGAGTGCGACGGCGTCTGATTCCGGGTCAGCGTCACGCGGTTTGTCGTTAGGGTTCCAGGGTGTTCCATCATATACCATCTAGAGTTGTGAGGAAACAGACCCGGGTCGGGTAAATCATTTACCTCGAACACCTTTTGGGTGAATCCCTGTGGTCGGAAGCGACTGGGAGCCTAAGCATGGCATGACGGTATTATCATCAGGGTAAGTCTTAGCCGGCGGGATCATCATTCGAGGGGTCTAGAGGCCCAAATCAACCTAGATGTGCACTTAGGATACTTGGGAGGTTAGTAAGAAACCCCTGTTCTCACGTAGGTTAGGTGCCATGTGGGTGCTTGCCGGGCGTTAGCAACAAAAAAAATTGAAATGATAAAAACAACAAAAAAAGGAAAAAGAGAAAATGTGCATATTTACAAAAAAAAAGAATCTTTTTATGATAAAACAAAAAATGTCAAATATAAAAAGAAAACAAATCAATTTTGCATGATCGCATTTGCGTACAGCATCTCACTTTAATACCGCTTGCATTCGTGTGCTTGCTGTCGCATTTATCGTCACCACATTCTTTCCCTTGCCTTCGTTAAATAAAGGCTTGGCCCCTTGACCAGTTATCAAGGACAGTCACAGTGACCATTTGCTTATTGAGCAAGGGGCCAAGTCAGAACAAAAATTCTGATTTGTTTGTTTCAGTGATGTGTGCAGGGATTCAGGCAACAGAAGCAAAGGTGAAAAACAAACAAACCGAACCTTGTATTTTATTCCAAAAACCAAAAAAATTACATCAAGTTCTGCCCTCTCTCTCTGCATTACTCGTCCCACTACTCTCCGGGCACAACGCTCTCAAAGGTGCTACCCAACTACGAAAAGCGGTACTCCTACCGCTCTGTACTCCTCTTCCTATTCCCGCATCCCGACGTTGATCTACGGAAGCAGCAGAGAAGCTACCAACACGAAAGCCACGCTCTCGTGCTCTTCGGTAGCGCTCCTCACCATCTCTCAGCCACTGTTCAGCAAGACCAAGGCTGATTCGGAGTTCGAATAGTTGGGCCTCCATGGCCCTTCGTTCCTCCCTTTCAGTCAATCTGTTGGCTCTTTCTCTCTCTACGTCTCTTTCTTTCTCTGCACGTTCTCTCTCGCGGTCTTCCCTCTCCAACTGGAGAGTGATCCTCAGTTCCATAGCATCCCTAGAGGAGTCGTCATCAGGATGACGCCGCAGTTCCCTCTCCAGTTCTGCTATCCTAGCCTCCTTCTGCGCAGCTTGGGCAAGCACTTCTTCCGTCTCCTTTTCCTGCCGAGTGTACCATCTCAGATACGCGATAAGGCGTAAACAAAGAGAACTCAACACTGAAACTTTTACCTGTATACGGAGCATCCCTTCTGCCTCCGCAGCACGCTGCGTGGCATGAGCAAGTTGCTCATGAAGCAAGTCAAGTTCTGAGGTGGGAATCCATAAGCTGGAAGAGGCACCACCTACTCCCATCGCTGGGGAAGCCGCGCCAATCTGGGCATGCTACGACCGCGTGAATAAGCAGCCAACATCTGGAATCTGGGTTTTAATTAGGAACGTACTGTACACCTACCAAGGCGCTCGTAGCTCCACGGGCATCACCCAACTGTTGTTCCATCTCTGCCAAGCGAGTTCGTAAATTCACTATCATGGCATCCCGGGCATCCTGCAGCCTTACGAGTCAGCATTTTCACCAGAAAATCAAGAAAAGGAGAAAGAAGAAAAGAGAAAAGGGGAAACCTACCTCCACAAATCCCCGGGGTTGGAGCCTCTCTGCGTACTTTGTCTTATATAGACGCAAGTAGTCCTCGCTATCCCGTGCCTGTGATTCTACAATCGTGCCACCCCGTTGCCAGTCTTCATACTGTTCAGGGAACCGCACGCGTCAGTCAATGCAGGTCGTCGGTCCCCGCGTCTTTCTCCCGACACGAGGTGGCGCAGCTGAATCCACCCATTCTTGAGCCAGTCCTAAAGTCCTCATAACCAATCGTAGCCGAAGCGGCTCGATTTCATTCAGGCAGTGCATCCACAGTTCCCGTCCGAACCGGGTACGACTTGCTAGAACCCACGGTTGGTCGGCATCGACCATGTCTGAGTAGGGTCTCCAGTTTATCATCGCTGCAGGGAACTCCTGTAGCTCCCGCCTTAGCACCATCAGTTGGTAGGTTAGGGGTGCCGCACTCATGATGGGTTCCCATCGCCTGGCTAGCGGCACCATCACGGGTCGCCAATGCCGAGCTCTCCCCATGGGGAGGTAATAATAGCTCCACAGCTGCTCGGCACAGGTCATCAGTACCTTGCAAAAACACAAAAAAAAATATACAAAACAAGCAAAACCAAAAATACCTGGATGAATGGTGTGAAACCACTCACAGTCATCTCACGATCCGCTTCTTGGAACAGGCCTGCAAACAAGTGCGCCAGCATGGCAGCTCCCCAGGCGTAGTATCCTACTCTTTCAAGGTCTGACAGCAGCTCTAGGAAGCAACATTGGATACCATCCCCTTTCGAGCTCAGTACCAATCTCCCCAAAAAGAAGAGGAGAAATCTCCTCAAATCTATGTTGCATCTTTCCCAGTTGCCGAAATCTGTGCAGTACACGGCACGGCATCCTATTTCCATTCTTTCCATAAACTCTTCTGAGGATTCATCATCCCGCCGACGAGTGTCGGTGAGCCCTAATGCATCCATGAGGGACGCCCTAGCTACCGACCTGTTTTTCCGACCATCTAGGTCTAAACCCAATAACTTCTGGGCACCTTCTCGATAGTCCGCGTAAGTGACTCCGGTCACTGCCTCGCCCTCCACCTTCAGGCTTGTGATCCGGACCACATCCTCCAAGCTGGGCACCATGTGCCCCCAGGGCATCAGGAATGCCCGACTCACTGGGTCCCATCTTTCACACAAGGCTTGGATCAGGACCAGGTCGAGCTGGATCGGCTCGATCCGAAGAAAGGTGCCAAAACCCATCACGTCTAGCCTAGCCTTCTAAAAATCCGGGAGACCTCGGTATGCTGCTACTACCAACTCCCATAAGATCTGTGATTTCATCACACTCTACGCATGCGGGGAATGGAGAAAGGTTTGGTCAGAAAGAAAGGAAGAAAAAAGAATGGAAAAAAGGGCAAGAAAGCTCAGCTTACGAGTTGTGATTGGGCCCTTTCGCTGAAGTGCCCTTCGAGGTCCGAAAGCCTCCTGGAACTACTACCACTGGACCTGCTTCTCTTCGAGGAGTGGGAAGAATCGCCCTCCATCCAACTCTCGGAATTTTGAACTCCTCCTCTCCCGTGAAAACTTGTGCTCCTCGAGTTAGCTCTCGATATACCAGGGAGGATAAAAGGGACACGAATTTATAGAAATGGAAGGAGTACAGGCCAAGATTACCTCCATCACCTTTAATGATAGCCCTCGCAATGAGGCACCTGCCATGCGGTCCCGTGTGTCACTTCACCACTCGCACAGGGTGATTGATTGGACGAAGATATGACAACTAGCCCCCTATGTTGTCTAGGGATACCCTATCATGTTTTGGAGGACGTCCGCAAAACTTGACACAACATCCAGGAAAAGGGACTAGGGCCGTCATTTTTGACTTCGACGGTAGATTCCCGTCGAAAATGGTCACAAGACGCGATTCTCTGCTTGGGGTGGAGTCTCGGCAGACCCATCACATGGGAACAGTGCAAAGGAGAGGAAGTGTAGGGAAGAAGGAATGCACAAGAGAACAAACAAGCAGCAGAAAACCAAATCACTCCATTCATAATTCTACATAAGCTGTCATAAACACTACAATCATAGAGAGGTGGCGAGTCCACCAGCTCGCCGATCCTCACCATCACTCATCTCTCTGGGCGCTCCCCTCCTCTCCCCTGAGGTGCGGGTCCCTCAGAAGCCTCTGGGATCCTCGTGCAGCAACACCTGCCTCGCCTCTTGGCGCCTGCTCCGCAGCAGTGACTCGCTGCTCCTCCCCTGGCGTGGCGAAGAAGCCACTAGCGGCAAAGCGATCAGACTGGCGCAGTCGCTCCCCGAACTCTCGCGCTCTCTCGTACCGCGTCTCCATCCCTCCTAGCCTCTGCACGACGGCCTGAAGGCCCAGCTGGAGCTCCCTCACTTGGGCCTCCAAGGCCCTCCTCTCGGTCTGATCCCGCTGTCGCTCGGACCTTCTCTCGACTTTCTCTCTCTCTGCCTCTCTCCTCATCATCTGCAGAAGAACCCTTAACTCCAGGATGTCTGGGGAAGGTCTCTCCTCACCACAATGTCGCAGCTCCGCTACAGTCGCCACCCAGGCATCACGCTCCTCTTCCGCCCGGGTCGCGCGGGCCACCGCACCGGTAAGTTGTTCCCGGAGGGAGGCAATCTCGAGAAAAGGGGCCGAGGAACTGGAAGATGCGCCACCAATCATCCCCGCCGTCGCTGTCTGCTGGGCACGCTGGAACAAAATAAACAACGGCCGTCAGTGAAACTCCAAAATCTGAAGATAAAAGTGCGGCACGTAACTTACCAGGAGCGACAGCTCATGTTGAGCGACAGCCAGCTGCCGCCTAGCCTCTGACAGTTGGGCGCGCGAGCCGCCGATGCGACGCGTGCCCCCAGCTTGGGGAAGCCCCGCATAACTCTCTCTCTGCCGCCGCAGGAAGTTGGCGCTATCCTGCACCAATACACTCCCTTGCTGTCCAGGGAGACGTACGTGCCAGTCCTCGAGCCTTGCCTTGCCGCGACTCTCCCTCCTGACGCGGCTCGGCTCGTCCGCACTCGCCCACTCATCGGCCAGGCCCAGGGTCCTTACCATGTCCTGCACCAAGAAAGGGGTCCCACATCAGTCAAAAAGAACGCGTCCCCTATCTAGGACGCATCCATCATTTGAGTACAACACTCGCCGAACCCTTTCCCCCCTCGCACGGCTTGCTTCAAAACTCAAAATGGATCAAAGAGGGGGAAAACCAAGCACCTACCAGACCGTGTTCACCTCCCTCCGCGACATCGGGCCCCTCGGGTCCCTCGGGGGCCCGAAGCGGCCCTTCCTCCTCCATAGACGCCGTTCCATGCTCTGGCGCGTCCCTCCTTGGGCGAGGGGTCCCGCGTCCCTCTCCACCTTCGCCGTGGTCGAGACCGCCGAACTCCATCGATCGAGGGGAAGAAGACAAAGACGGGCGAGCAAGTTTCGGCGGAAGGCGGGCTCGTTTGCGGGTAAGGCACGGAGAAGAAAGGCCACCCGTCGCTTTAAATTTGAATTTGAGAATTAAGACGCGTCCTCACGCTTGGACGCGCCCAAAAGAAAGCGAAAAAAAAAAGGGAACAAAAAACCCTCCATGCAAAGTAGTTCCCTCCTGTCCAGGGCAAAGTCCCGTGAAGCGTGAACAACGTGGTGTGAAAGAAAGTGCAGGAAGGAAAAGGGCACACGACAAAAGAAACCACACGAAATCCATTTCATATAAACAGTCAAAAGTACATCATACAGTGAGGACGGTGAGGTGTACAAACAACTCTCTAACTCTCACCACCCCCCTCCTGGTCATCTCTCTCCTCCCTCCTCTGACGGGGATCCCTAGGGGGCCTCTGCGACCTCTGCGAACCCTGAGAAGCCGTGCTCGCCTCTCCAAGTGGCACCATGCCAGCCTCCAAGGTGCGGTGACGCTGCTCGGCCGAAGAAACTAGAAAGTTGCCCACAGAAAAGGAACCGGACTGACGAAGTCGCGCCCCGCGCTCCTTCGCCCTCTGATACCGCTCCTCACTCTCCCGAAGTCTCCCCTCCGCCGTGCCAAGACTCAGCCGGAGCTCCGACACCTGGGCCACCAGAGCTCTCCTCTCGTCCCAATCTCGATATCGCTCTGCCATCCTGTACTCCCTTTCTTTCTCTATGGTCTCCCTATCCCTCTCCCTCTCTCTCTCCACGGTCTCCCTATCCCTCTCTCTCTCCTCTCTCTCCCTCATCACCTCTCTCCTCGACAGCTCGAGGGCGATCCGCAGATCCACTACGTCGCGAGGAAGCTCCTCAGCCTCCCTTCGCCGCTCCTCCTCTAGCTCCGCAATCCGGGCGTCACGGTCTGCCACCCAGGCATCGCGCTCCTGCTCAGCACGAACAGCACGGGCCAGGACCTCCCGAATCTCGGCCACCTGTCAAAGCACGCATGCGCCGTAAGAGAACAGTGATAGAAGGAAAGCAGCTAGAAGAGGGTCAGGGCCAAGCAAGCACTCACTC
Organism: Amorphophallus konjac; assembly: GCA_022559845.1. Lineage (NCBI taxonomy): Eukaryota > Viridiplantae > Streptophyta > Magnoliopsida > Alismatales > Araceae > Amorphophallus > Amorphophallus konjac. The sequence continues at coordinate 265,458,552 of CM040123.1, forward strand.
GAGCCTCGCGATCACGCTCAGCCTCCTCAGCCCGAGCCACCGCATACGCCAGCTGCTCCTGGAGGGCAGAAACCTCCGGAGGAGGGCCCTGCGAACTGGAACCCGCTCCACCAGCCGTCCCGGCTACCGCTGTCTGGTGGGCCCGCTGAAACACGGGGCAAACGTCAGTTAAAGGCTAAGCATCAAAAATCTAGGTCACAAAAAAATGCATTGCATAGACTCACCAGGATCTCCAACTCCTGTCGGATGGCCACTAACTGCCGCCTGGTGTCTGCCAGCTGGGCCCGCAGGTCGACAATCATGTTGTCACGAGCATCCTGCATTGCACATAAGTTAGTGCCACATGCATATACATATAGAAGGATGAAGCAGTTTCATTTCACTTACCCCTGCCATACCACCCAAGGAGAGGCGGTCCCCGTACGTAGCTCGGTACCGTCTCATGTAGTCTGTGCTGTCCTGTACATGGGACACCACTGGGACCCCGCCCTGCTGCCAATCTTGGTACTGTGCTGGGAAGCGCGTGCGCCAGTCCACAATCTTTGCCTTCCCCTTGGTCTTCCGCCCGATGCGGGCCGGCTCATCTACATCAACCCACTCCTGGGCTAGCCCCAACGTCCTCATAACCAGCCTCAGCCGAAGCGGCTCGATCTCGTTCAGGCAATGGACCCACACGTCCCGCCTGAAATGAGGAAGACCCGCTACAACCCAAGGCTGGCCAGCGTTGCCCATGCCCAGGTAGGGTCTCCACACCACCTGCATCACCATACATACATCATGATAGTTACCATTCAGTCACATGCATAAAAAAACACAAAAAAATCATACGCATCATACCATGGCCTCGGGATACTCGCTCAGCTCCCGACGAAGTGACGCCAGCTGGTAGCTGTGTGGTGCCGCTACCACGACCGGCCTCCACTGTCGCGCTAGAGGAACGGCTCTCCTGTTCCCCTGCCTGGCCCTCCCCATTGGGAAGTAGTAATAACTCCACACCTACATCCATCATACATCATTAGCACGAGTAATTGCATATTTAACTACCGTAAAATGCATAAATAAATTATGTACCTGGGAAAAGGTGCGAAGCCACTGACTGTCGTCTCCCTCTCTGAAGTCTGGGAGAGATCGGCAATCAAATGGGCAAGCAGAGCCGCCCCCCACGCGTAGTGCCCCACTCTGTCAAGGTCCGCCAGGATCCCGAGGAAGCGGTAGTGGATGTCATCCCCCTTCGTCCCCAGCAGAAGGCGGCCCAAGAAGAAGAAAAGAAACCTCCGGAGGTCTAGATCCACCAGCTCCCGCTCGCTCGGGTCCTGGGTGAAAGCTGCACGGGCATCTCCCTCCAGTCGTGCCAGAAACTCCGCTCCAGTCTCGCTAACCCGCTGGCGCGGGTCGACGAATCCAAGCGCCTCCATAATCTCCACTCGGCCAACTACCCTGCTGTCTCTATCAGTCACGCTCGTCTCTAACCACAGCAGGTCCAGGGCACTCTCTCGGTAGTCGGGGTAGGTGACACCACTCACCGCCTCTCCGTCCACCTGTAGCCCGGTGATCCGAGCCACGTCCTCTAGTGTCGGCACCATGTGCCCCCAGGGCATCAGAAACGCCCGGCTCGGTGCGTGCCACCGCTCTCTCAATGCCTGGATAAGAGGAAGGTCGAGCCGAAAGGGCTCGATCCTGAGGAAGGCTCCAAAGCCCATGGCGTCCACACGCGCCCTCTGAAAGTCTGGCAGCCCACGGTATGCTGCCACCACTAGGGACCAGCTGATCCGGCCCTTCATCACGCCCTGCACACCACAAAATCAACAAAGAACACATCAGCATCATGAATAATATTAAGCAATAACACTACATATTCTACTTATTTATTTTATGTTATCTTATCTTTAAAAAATTTTAAGATTTTTATAGAGGCGTCCACAACGTTGGACGCTTCCTCTCTATTTTCCTTTTTTTTCTTTATAGAAAAACCCAAAATAAAAAAATATATTAATAATATATATATTATTATGGAGGCGTCCCAGGTCCTGGACGCCTCCTCATTTTTAAAATCCTATTTTATTATTTACGTAAATAAACAAATAAACAAAAAGAAAAAGAAAATGTGGAGGAGTCCAGGGTCCTGGACGCCTCCTTTCCCTCACTCCCCGGCCTTCTCTCACAGCCTCTCGCCCGTCCGTTTAGCCTATTGAACCACAGAGTGAGAGTTCCGAAGGGCTTACCGGGTCGTGATCGTCCTCTCCCACGTCGCCAGCGCCCGCAGCGGCCTCCGCGGCCAGAAGAGGCACCTCCATCTCCTCCTCCGCAGCAATCTCCTCTGCTGCAGCCTCCTCGGCATCATCCCTCAGCCTCCTCGGACGACGAGCCCGTCGTTTGCGCTTCTCTCCACCCCGGCTCGGGCCTCCTTGCTCCATTGGGACTAAGAATGGGTCGTCTGGTTTGACTGGGTCGCCTGAATGAACAGTAAATGAGCAAAGGGGGGGGCCAGCCCTTTTATATAGAATCTACCTTCTTTGGGGCGTCCAGGCGCCTGGACGCCCCCACAATATTTTATTTTTTTTTCAAAATTCAAAAATTTAGGGGCGTCCAGGCGCCTGGACGCCCCCAAAACAAAAAACCAAAAAAATAATAAATAAAAAATTAGGGGCGTCCATGACCCTGGACGCCCCCAAAATAAAAACTAAAAAAAATTATTATAAAAAATTAGGGGCGTCCAGGCCCCTGGACGCCCCCATAATAAAAATTTCAAAAAAATATATAATAAAAGAAAAAAAAAGAGATAAGCGTATGTATATAATCCAAACAAAAGAAAAAGAAAAAGAAAAACCACAAAAAAGGATAATAATAATTAAGGGGACAAGGGTCCAAAACATCCAAATGCCATATTTTATTCCATCAGAAAAGCAAAGTGAACTACATCAGGGGCTTAGGCGCCTTAGGCCTTAACTTCCCCAGTTCGGTTACATAAGCCCTCCACAGCTCACATTCTTCCCCCACGTGCGCTAAGGCCTTTCCCGCAACACTTGTCTTCCAGGGTGCTTTGACGGCCTTCGCTTCCTTCGCATCAGCTTCAGTACCCAACTCTCTCTTCTTCAAACGAACGATGCCAGTCGATAGTGGGAACGAATGGCGTGGAATGCCGACCTGGAGGCAGCATCGATGCGCGTTATAAAGGACAAACTCGGTTGCGCCGATCAGTTGAAGATCAACTTCGGGGGAAGGCCTCATGAGGAGATCAAGCGAAAGCAAACATGCCGGTGCGCAAGTAAAGAAGCCTTGTGTCACGGTGCGGAAGTGAGACCGCCAGTCTTCACGTTTCTTCAGCCACGGAATGCGGTTCACTACAGTACCACCGAACCCTAACACGTCGGCTATGTGATGAAGAGGGCTTTGTTGGAAGAGCTTCAAAGCGGTTGGCATTCCCTCACGGTGATCAAACTTGAAATGCAAATCCATCCAACAACTCAGGACAAGTGCGCAACCAAAAGGAGGCTTACCCATGCTCGAGGCAGTAAGGCCACTATATAGGTAAGCGAGGACAGCGGGTCCCACCCTCTTTCCACGCCAGATCTCGCAGATAGCACTCAGTTGGTCTTCCTCCACCATGTTGTCGGTATAAGGAAACAAGAGAGCACCCGCCAGATAAATGGTGAACCCCTTCATGATTCCCTCCAAATAGTCATCGTCTGGTGACCCTCTCAGGGCGTCCATGACCCACTCCGCAAGCTTTTGGAGATCGATCCCCTTTTGAGTACGGACCTTTCTGGTTGCGTCGGGCGGCATGAAGCTTCCAAGGACGCTTTCGGAAGTCCCCTATGTCAGCATCCGCATAGCCTTCACCTTCCCGTCACTCTTGAATTTCTTCAATCCGAGCAGAAGTTCCACCTCCTCGAGGAGGATGGTCACCTCGAAGGTCGGGAAGATAAAAGTGTGGGTCTGGGGATGCCAGATCTCCACTAGTGCGCCCATAGCCACCCAGTCCATACGAATCTTCTCATAGTGTTTGGCGTGAATAAGGAGCCCCTGCAGATGCCACTTCGAGAGTATGGCCCTCATGCCGATGGAGATGTTGGAAGTTAGCTTTGAAAGCCATGGCAGTTTGGAAAACTTCCTCGGGCCTGGGAAGAGTGGACATGGCTGGAAGAGAAAAGAAAGAAGAAGAAAGGAAGGAAGTAAGAAGAAGGTTCACGTGGAGAAATTTGAAATGAATCAGCTTACCATATGCGACATGATCGTCCCACTCAAATGACCCTCGAGGTCGGAGAGTCGCCTGATCTCGTTGCTAGGCCTGCTCCTCTTCATAACGCGGGAAGACTCTCCTTCCATCCTGAAAATCTCTAGATTCTCCTCTCTTTCCTCTCCTGAGCTTCCAAAACCCACCCTGGTGCATTTGAATGAACTAGCCTAAGGGGAGTTCTTATAGGAAGGGAAGATCGCTACAGGACGGAACATGTCACATCAGTGGTCATTGTCAAGATTGTATCTGGATCTCCTTTGTATTGTGGTGCGATTCTGCTGTGATTCTGCTACTTTCTGATGTTGCTAACCTTTGCTAGTCTGTGCAGGTTTTACTAACGGACGTCTTTGTCCTATCTCCTATCCCACCTTTCAATGGTTGGTCCCACCATGTCATGCATCATAGTATACGATACCTACGCTACTAGAACATGTCAAGGACCTTGCGGCCCGAACAAATCTGGGATTTGAGTTCCCCTTCAATAAAAACAGTGATGATCCCGGAAGAATTTAGGTTGTACGGATAGGCCGTTAACTTGTGGTAGCATGGGGACGACGGTTCCATTCAGTGAGTTGGTGTGCGGATAAACGGGCCCCAGCCCAGTGTCGGCTCACCGGATCGGTATCCTGACCCGTTCTTAACAAGTTGACAATATTATCCTTGGCTATTTTCTATTTTAGTTTGTTTAAAATTTTTATTTTAACCCAGCATGCATTCATATAGGATTTTGATTTATTGCGGAAGATCATTCAAGTGATTCGATTGCGAAGGCCGTTGTGCTTCAATTCCTACAAATATGAGATATTCCACTCCGAATGAAATACTGAGTTTCCTTGAAACGGCCCTACGTTGCTCTTCCAAAAGGAGACCCTTGTTTGGACAGACCCTCAGATATTCCTTTTTACCTTGTTTGACCCACCTTGGTCGCAGCACTTCCACGTTGGCTGGTAACCGCTCCCCAAAGGTGAAACCTGCAGGTTTATGACCCAGGTGCTTCCACACCGAGAAGTTGGTCTCTTTTTATTTCATGCCTGAGCGCACATCTCACCCTCCCTTATTTGACCTCCATCCAAGCAATCGTCAATATTTGAAAGACCTTCTTCAAGGTCGCCTCATTGAAACTTCAAGAAAGATTCCAGACAGTAACGTCAAAAGCGTGTCTCATCACACCTTGGCATCAACTTATCAGTCCGCTCCCACTTCATTTCACTCCACTTCGATACCATTCCACTACGTGTCGCTCCCTTGCAAAGCAGACGCCAAGGTGGGGCAGCTGTAGACACGCCATTCTTGACGTCTCCTGAGAAAGTCTCATATTACTATACAACGCCCCGCGACGGCTTACGCATTTCGAATCTCTTAAATACTTCCTTTTCTTGGGTCTTCTTCTGCCTTTTCCGGCATCCGGAATCGTCTCGTCACGGCATTCGGACGGCATCAACACAAGTCAGACGCATCAGGAGGTTCCGGAATCAAGAAGGGTGTCTGCCGGGCGGCCGCCAACACCTGAATTGAGGACCCGGGTGGGTCTTAATGGGGGCGTCCAGGCCCCTGGACGCCCCCATTCTTTTAATTTATTTTATTTGTTTTTTAAAACCCAAAAAATAAATAAAAAATATATATTAATGGAGGCGTCCAGGACCCTGGACGCCTCCATAAAAACTAATATAAAAAAAATATGTAAAATGCCAGTTGGCATAAAAGACAAAACATAAATAAAAAAATATATATTAATGGAGGCGTCCAGGCCCCTGGACGCCTCCATAAAAACAAGTATAAAAATTAAAATGCCAACTTTGGCATAAAAACAAAACAAAATAATAAAAAATAATATATTTATGGAGGCGTCCAGGCCCCTGGACGCCTCCATCAACTCCCTCACGGGCGCCGCCCACCGAACGACGGTTTGTCGTGTGTGAAAAAATCCAAATTATGGAGACGTCCAGCCCGCTGGACGCGCCCATTTCAAAATCACGAGGCGCCGCTCACGAAACCACGCATTGTGTCAAATCGCGTGCGGCCGTCGATGGTGTTCGGTGGACCTGTTAGGGGCGTCCGGGGCCCTGGACGCCTCCACAAAAATATTCTGAAAAAATTAATAAAAATAGAATAAAATATTAGTTCGGCCCTGATGGAGGTGTCTAGGGTCCTGGACGCCTCCACCCTCCGGAGCCCTATAAATAGAGGCCCACCCCCTCAGTTCTGCCGGAGCAATCTCCCGTGGTGGCCCCTTCTCTTTTCTCTTATTTCTGTGTTACAGTAAACAAAAAGAAGGAGCTCGCGCGCTCCGCCTCCTCTTCGCTCCTCGAACCGCATGACGTCGCTCACACCGAGTGGTCGAGACGCTCGGAAAAGGTGCGTACAGGTTAGCGACAATGGAAGGGAAACCTATTCCTCGGACATGGAACGCAGCCGCACTACGCAAATTCTACTTTTGAAATTGTACAGCAAAATGGATGGAATAAATCCCTGTTCTTTTCATTCCAAACCATTGGTACATCAGGTAGGCAAATGCCAGTACATCACATAGCAAAAACAAAACAAAAAATCCATCTAACATCGCTTCAAGGGGTCATCGCTCGACTGACTCGGTCTTGATCACCTCGCGTCCAGCCACTGACTCTGCCTCGTGCGGAAACTGGCTCGGACAAAAGGTGGTCGAGCCAATTGGCTCGGATGGCCCGTGACAAAGGTGACAGAGGGACTTCAGGAGGAAGGCCACCCTTAAATGTTGAGGAAGGCTACCTCCCAAGTTGGTAGCAACTAGGAAAAAGGAGTGCCGTGAAGGCCTCCCCTCTTCCAATCTGGCAACTCCTTGGAAGGAAGGAGAGAGCAAGCAGCCCCCGAAGAGTGAAAGAAATGAAGAGCAGAAGAGGGAGAAAGAGGCTACAGACGGAGGATGGCCTCGGTGAGGAGGGAGCTTGATACGCCCCCTCCCCTCACACGGAGGGAAGTGACGGCAGACTCCCCTGATGCCCCCATCCGTCCTCCGCCTCGGCGTCCACCCGGAAGCCTCGCCGGAGCTAAGAAAAGGCCAACGGCGTGCTTCCGCACGCCGAAGTCCTCCCCAGATCCGCGCGGCGACCGTCGGACCCGTCTCGTGCACGCACGGCGACCGTGGGATCCGTTCAACATTACAAGACATCGGGAGCCCGCCACTCCCCGTCGTCGGCGGCATCGCCCTCCGAAGGATCCTCCATGCTCCGAATGCAAAGGCACAACGCAGAGTGAAAAGGAAGGAGTGAGGAAAGACTGTTAGAGAAAATCCCAAGCAGTGGAGAGGAAAGGGCGTCTTTCGGTCCTTCTTATAGGCCAAAGGAGGCTACACGCCTTAAATGACCCCCCCTCGGTAACACGCCAAAGGATCTCTCCCCTGAATAGTCACCTCCAACTCCTCGTTTTTCGCCCAAGCAGGATTCACGAAGCGGCCTGACATTCAAAGCATGAGGGAACCGAAGGACACCCCGTCAGAAGCCTACCAAAACAACGTGCGAAAACTGTGCAGGACATATCGGCACCTCCCAACTACTCAAGATCCGCCAACCAAATCACGGCAAGGATAGCACTCAAACAGAGCAAGTCATTTATTATCACACCAAAAGGAAATCCTCTAAAAAGAGGAAAGAGAGACAAAAAGGGAAAGAGGCAAAATACATCAGGCATCGGGCCCACTTTGACGTTCGAGACCGGCGGAAGGAGACGCGTCACCCCTGGCGCCTTCGGTGACGGCTGGCTCGGACACTGACCTCGCCTGTGCGAGAACTGTCTCGGTCGTGAGCCCTCCCGAGACGCCTAGAGCCGGTGACCCCGACGGAGGTGACTCCTCCGAATCTTCCCCAACCGACGAAGAAGAGCTGGAAACCGACTCATCCGAGTCATAACACTGGCCAAAGGGGAACTTGATCACGGAGTTTTGTTCATTGGCGTAGTCTACCGCCCGGCGATAGCCCTGCTTGAACCCCTTTCGAGCACCCCGGCGTAGTGCTACCTCATAATAGGGTAGGGCGGCTTCCACCAGGTCGGCCGAGTAAGCATCCGAGCTCCTGTAACGCTCTATTGCCTCCGCCTCGATCTGCCCCGCCCTTCCGACGAGCTCGACACGAGCCCGCTCCGCCTCGGCCGCACGCTCCTCTGCCCGGGCCCGGTCCGCCTCAGCCTCAGCTCGGAGACGCTCCGCCATCTCCACCCGATCTAGCAGCTCGGCGCGTTCGAGCTCCCAGCGATTGTCTAGCTCGAGGCGACGCAGACGCTCCTCCTCCAGGGATCGGCTTGCCCTCTCAAGAGACTCTCGGGTCTTGGCGAGCTGTTCGGTCAGCACCCCGGCTTCTAGTCAGCTCGCCCGCGCCACCTCCCGGAACGCGGAGAACTCCTGCCGGAGCCCCTCATGCTCCCCCTTGAGTCGGGCCAGTTTCCTCTCGCATCCCCCAAGGGTCCAGGCAAGGTTCGACCGCTCCGCCTCCGTCCGTGCGTGCGCCTCCGCCATCAAAGCCGCCGACCGAGCTATAACCAGGCCGCCCTCCATCAGAACATCAAGGAGCCCGGGGGGGTATTGCGCCTTTCTCCCCCCTTCGTCCTTTCGGCAATCGACCGGCAGACCCGATACAGGTCGCCCGTAATGCCGAGCCTTTCCAAGGGCTCCGGCAGAGGGGACCGCTCCGCCCGGGGCACCCCGCCAGAAGGCTCTGCTCGAGCGACGGGACCGGCCGCCTCGCGCGCCACGGTCGGTTGGGGTTGCGACACCTCCCCGGGCGAACCCCCAACCTCGACCGGTGCCGCGAGACCGACCGCACCGGGAGCTCCAAGCACCTGGGGCTGCAATGCCCTAGCGGGCGAACCCCCAGCCCTGCCTGTCTCGGCCCGCACCTCGCAGGCCGGGACATCGCCGCCTCCGGTCGACCCCCAGGCCTCAGCGTCAGCTACTTCAGCATCGGCCCCCTCTACCCCCGTGGGGGGGAGAGCCGACCTATTGCCGCCCTCTGAAGGGCCCCCGGTCTCCTCGGCCCCCTCTCGCCTGGCAAGTGGGGGAGCTGGCCCCGAGGGGTCAGCCCCATCTTGCCCCCGAGAGGGTAGCGCCGCCGAGCCGGAGTCGCCCCCGGTGGTAGGAGGGAGACCTGCCTTCTTGGCCCGTTTCTTGGCCTTCGCAGCCTCCCGCAACTTTCCCGCCATGGGATCCTTGCGCTTCGTACCAGCTGGCCGTGAAGACCCCCCGGGGGCCACCCTCTTGCCCTTATCCCGGGCTTGGGCATGACCCGCAGGAGCCTCTGGTTCGTCGGCGGCCGAGTCATCTTCCCCCAGATCGATGACCTCAGCAGTTTCCTCCAGAGGTTCCCGCCTCACGTCTGCAACAAAGAAAGAAGACCCGGTCAGGAGAAGAAAAGTAACTACCACCCCAAGAGAAGAACCTCGAGAGCGGTACCTGTCGACGTCAACCGCGTAAGCAAACACCGTTTGATGTTCTCCGGCGTCACCAGCTCCTCGGTCGATTGGCGGTTATCCAGTAGACGGGCGGCCTGTCACTCCACGTGGGGAGGGAACTCCTCCTGGCGAGGAGGAAGATTCGGGTGAAAATTGGGCGAGACCAGGCATCTCCAAAACTCATCCGTCGCCTCCGCCTTCACCCAGAAGAATTGGGTCTTCCACCCCGTGTGCGAGGAATCCTTCGTAGCGAGGGAGATGCAACTCCTGTTCCTCCTCGCCTGGATGAAGTAGAAGCCCTTCCCCGCCGATGGATGCGCCTTCAACTCGAAAAAATAATGAAAGAGGTCCAAGGAAGGAAAAATGTCGTGCGGACGATAGAGAATCCGAAAGGCGGAGAGGAGGAGATACGAGTTGGCCACCAACTGAATAGGCGCCAACCGGAAAAACTCGAGAAGCTGGAGTACAAGGGGCTCGAAGGGGAGGCGGAACCCGCTCTTCCAAGCCAGAAGGAAAGTGCAAATGTGCCCCGTACGGCTGTCCAGACTCGTCTCATACGGGGCGGCGACAACGAAGCTATACCTGAGAGGCAAGCAAAAGCGATGCTCCAACTTCCTCACCTCAGCCTCCCCCAACTCACTGCAGTTGGGGACGGGCTCCCGCCTCACCTGCCTGATTTCCAAAGGCAGACCAGCCATCGAGCCGGAAGATGATCCCCCGCACGAGCTCGAAGACTCCAGAGGGGAAGGAAGTTGCCGGACCGCCTCCGTGGTTATCCTCGCCAACTCCTCAAACGCCGCCGCAAGACTTCGCGTGTAATGCCCCGGATTTTTTGGATATTTTTCGGATCATTTTAGTGGGTCTCGGAGTGTATTTTGTGCTTTACACGTGTTTTTCCCTGATGTGCCTTCGGAACTCTTTGCAGGGCAAACCGTGGCGTTCTCCGACTCCGGGACATTACCACTGCGTTGCGCTCTTCCCGAGGATCGCGGAGGTAATTTTTCATAATTTTTTGAATTTCTGTAAAATTCGGGTTTTCCTATATATACTAACCCTTTTCTCTCTCCCCCTCTCATTTCTCTCTTCCCTCCCTCTCTCTTCTCTCACGCTCTCTTTCTCCCCTCTCTTCTCCAGCGGCCGACGGAGCGAGGCGGGGGCGAGGTGGAGGTGGCGCGGGCGAGGATGCGGGCGAGGACAGGCGAGGATCGAGGCGGAGGAGGTGCGTGGAAGCTCGGTGGCGCGATCGCGAGCCGGCGAGGGTTTCGCGACGATTTCTTCTTGGATCGGCGTCCACATCGCGTCGTTTCTTCGGTGGAGGTAGGGAGATGGACCCCCAGCTCGTGCACTTCTTTTCCCGTGAGTTTGGTAGGCCGTGGTGAGCCGAGCGGGCTAAACGGGGCGATTTGGGGAAAAATGCATGTTTTTGAGGTGTGAGCCGGATCTTCCGTTTTACCTTGTTTTCGGGCGATCCAGGGGTTTAGATGCATGCCTAGGGGCTTGGGGAAGGTTTCCCCTTTTGTTTCTCCTTCACCTGGGGGTGAACGGGGCGTGGAATGATTTTTCCCGTGGTTTCCACTGTTTTCGGGCGCGGACTGAGAACGCGCTATGCTCCAGTAGCGCATTCTTGATGGTCGCGCTGCCCCGATAGAGCGCGTTCATCGGGGAAGATGAACAGTATGGCGGTTCCTGTCGCGCTATAGGGCTATGGCGCGTTCTGGACTGTCGCGCTATGGAAACATAGCGCGACCTGCCTTGTCGCGCTATAGGCTCCTAGCGCGTTCTGCTTGAACGCGCTATGGGCCTATAGCGCGTTAGTGAAGTGACCATCCGGGCTGCCCGGGGCGGGCGGTCTGCGGCTGATCATGCCCCCCTTTAGCCGTGTGTGTCCTGGACACCCCGTGGAGTTTCATGACCGTGTCTTTGGGTGTCTAGAGGTTATCCCACTTACCTCGTTTTGTGTGTCGTGCGCTTAAGGGTCCAGGTGACCTTTTAGCGTCCGATTGTGTTGTGTTGGTCTCCGGTCGACCCGGTTGGGACCCAGTGGTCGACCTACGGCCTTGTGAGTATCCCAGACACCCCATGGGTTCTGTGTCTGTATTTTTGAGGTGTCAGGAGGGACCATGTTACCTCGTTTAGCGTGCCCATAGGGTTAAGAGTCCGGGTGACTTCTCGCGTGTTGGGCTTCGTGTTACCCTCGATCGAGTCACCGTGTACCGGTGTGCGTGCGGTGGGGTCTTCCCCGCATGTTGTGGGTTTCTTTGGAAGGCGATTCCCGTGTGGGCCACATGTTTGGCCTTGGACTGCGAGTCCAGTTATCCGGCCTGGGGCTGGAGCTTTCCCGCTTGCTACAAGATGGGAAATCGTCATGGTGGCTTGTGTGCTACCCTGGGAATCATGCTTCTGTGTTTTCCGTGTGGCCCGTGTGGGTGGCCTTGGTCCCTTGCGTTCCCTTCCCGAGGGAGTGGTCTTGGCGACTCGTGAGTTGTCTCGGTACTTGTGCTACCGTGGTTTTAGACCTAGAGATTGGACTAGATTGACGGCCTTGTGCTGTTGCGTACAACGGTCTTGACCCCGAGTCTTGTGACTCAAGGACCGTTGGCTGTAGCGCGTCTAGAGGACTGTCCAGAGTCCAGTGGCTTAGCGCCACTCGAGTTTTCTCGACTCTCGCGCACGGTGTGTGCGTGGCCATGGACTGTGAGTCCCGTTTCTTCTCCGACTGTGGTCACCGTGCGACGGGGCCGGTACGTGGGGTGGTCCCCATACGTCGTCGGATTCGGACGTTGTTTTCCATTGAGTTGAGAGTCTACTCCTTCAGTGACCCTCCACTAGTCGTAGCCTACCACTACGCGTGTGCTGGTCGCACCAGGGAGTGGTGTACGGGCTTACCCTGAGGACGGTTTTAGACTGGTTACCGTCGGGCCCCTCGTCAAATCAGAGTCTAGTGCTAGGGGAAAACTGGTCAGAGGGCCAGACCTAGGACGCGTGGTCTGTGTGTGCACACGTGGTTGGGGACAGTGGACGCACGTCGATGGGCGTGACCCCAGCTAGTCACTTGTTTGTGGTTACTTGTACGGTGTCCGCGCCTCGGGTAGGACCTACCACGTCAGGCGGTTCACCTGCGGTGCGGTGTAAGACGTCAGGGGACGCTACCGGCTGTGCTTCTAGTGGGTGGTACTCCTGTCGAGTACGGAGTGACAGACTGTCAGTCTCTGTGTCTTTGACCTTTGAGTTTTCGGTCACGTTGCCCGTTGAGTTTCGGTTGGTTCACCGTGACGCGTGTGTTGGTTTTCGCGTCATGAGACTAGTGCTAGTGGCTTTACCGAGGTTGGGTCTTGTTGTGCGGTACCCGCGATCGGATGGTCGGGGTTGCACCTTGGACAGCGTGTCCAGGTTGGCTATCCGGGGGACAGGCCTCTACGGCGTGGTTGCCGTGTGTTCTTGCTTCGGTAGGTGGTACTAGCGTGGTTCGGTAGCTTCGACTGCGTGATCGATGTCTGCCTTCTAGCAGTAGGAGTAGCTGTAGTGCCGAGTTTTGACCGGCCACCGATTTGCTGTTCCTGCTGTAGTTGTAGCTCTCCTTTCCGCTACCGCCGTTGTTTCCGGTTGGGGTTCCGCGGGATCCCTGTTGAGTCTCTGTTTTGGAGACTCATCCCCTGCTTTTCAGGTGTAGCGGTCCTTCCTCGAGGTTCGAGGGTGCGGAGCGGAGGTTCTCAGTTGCCAGCTTGCCGAGCCGAGTGTTCACTTGGCATGTGGTACGTTTTACTGCTTTAGACTGTACTTTCTATTGGACTGGACTCTGTTGTAGCTGTAGTTGTTCTTTCTTTCAGCTTGTTGTTGTTGGTTGTCCTGCTTTATTTCCTATTTCTTCGTGCCTCCACACTCCTTTTAGCCCTTCCGAGCCCTCCCGGCTCGTGGGCGACGGTGCGAGTCTCGGGTTATCGGGCCTTCCCGGTAATCGGATTCTCGGGTCGTTACAGCTGGTATCAGAGCGGTGGTTGTGGACGTACATAGGAATTCGAAATATTGCAGTGATCAGAGTCCATAAGGTCCAGTACAGTCGGCAGCTGGCTTAGGGTCTTGTGTTCGCTTTCCGCCTAGTTTCTCGCTTGAGAGCTTGAGTGCGCTGTGCGGCGCTGTGAAGGTGGTTGCTGTCCGCGGCTTTCGTGCTAGCATGGGGTCTAAGGATCGAGGTCGAGAGCCTTCTCCCTCATCGGTGGTGGCCCTAGTTGTGCTGCGTTGGGCAGAGGTTGCTCGCAGGCGTAAGTTCACAGTGCTGCGTTCGAGGAACCTGCAGCGTGGTCAGGTGGCTGGAGAGGATTTTTCGTGGTTAAGTGGCCGTGAGTGTGCTCTGAGGGAGCTGCTGTCGGTTTTGGCCACTCCAGCTTGAGGTTTGTCCAGCCCCTGAGGTGTTCAGGTTGTGGTTTAAGGTGGCAGAGTGGGTGTTCTGATCGAGAAGTGTGCTCGGGTGAGCGGAGGATCTTCTTGGTGAGCTGCCATTTCGTCGAGCCTGATATCCTGTCGTGCTCTGTGGCGTCAGAAATGACGTGTTGGTTCCGATTATTTTACGGATTTCGAGGCAGGATTGGGCTGTGGTGTCCCAGTAAGTCTTGCTCCTGCGCTCTTGTGTGCGATTGGGTTGTGTTCGCCTTGGAGTTGGCTTGAGATGTGAAGGCTCCGTGGCGAGTTCGGGACTCGAGGATGAGCATCGGAGGTTGTTGTTATGGCTCGTGTTGCGGCTCTTGGCATGCCGTGTTGCAGTTCGAGGAATTGCAGCGGTGGTGCATCGAGAGGTGCTGTAATGGTGGTCCGACGTGACACTCGTCGAGTGTGTCAGAGGCGCTGACCTGATGGAAGCGATGGTTTTCCTTGGTGCTGGATGGTGCTGTTTCCAGCGTGCGCGAGGTTCCAGGTCAGGTCGAGCGTGGAATTCTTCCGTTGGTCGAAGTGCGTTGGTTTCTCCTTTGTTGGAGAGATTGCGTTCGGCTAAGGATCGTCGTCTTGCATTGTGTGTTCGGATTGGTTGGCCTTGTGTGCCATGAAGTCCGTGCGAGACGTGCTCCTTGTTTTGGCAGGGTGGTTGCCTGTGAGAAGTTGTGCCCATTCCCTTGTCGTGTGAGGGTGCTGGCGCTGTTCTGGAAGGACGAGTGCTGGTTGGGGGGTGTTTGCTTTCTCGGCTGTGTGCGCGGATTTGAGTGCGCAGCGGAAGCGTGGTGGGCCCATAACCCACTGGTTCAGGATCGTAGCGTTGGTTGCTACGGGCGGATTCCTGAGTTCACGTTGAGCATCGGAGGATTGGTTCCTCGGTGTGAAACGTGTTGTTGCCGTGCCGTTGCTCGAGGTATTATGGTTGTTGGCACTGGCAAGTTGGAGTGTTGGGAAAAGTGCTGGCTAGTGCGCCGCATGAGTACCATGTTCCTGTGATAGAAGCCGTGTCAGGCGTTGGTGTTGGACCTGGATGAGGTTGTTGAGGATGTCGCCTGACGATGGTTGAGGATGTGTTGGTCAGAGTCGGTGGCTTGGTGCCGACTTGTGTTCCTAATCGTGTCCTCGGTTGAGATCGTGCTTTGAGGAAGTGGTCTCTGGCAGACTATGGGTCCCGGTTGATGGCTATGAGTGGCTGGTGAGCCTAACCATGTGACCGACCACAGCAGTGTCTGTTGGTTCTACGGTCTTATCGGATTGTGACGGTGAGATGTAGGGACCCGTGAGCATTGTTCAGGTGGTGTCCCGTGGCTCTGTGGTAAGGGCAGAATCGGGATTGGCAGGTGTCCACTTGGATTGATCGAAGGATTTGATGAGACCAGATAGAAGAGTGACGCCTGTGGGCGGAGGCCTTTTTGTGAGATTGGCGTCGGATTGGTGGTCCTTGATAGGACGTTGGTGTCACAATGGTTATCCCTGGTTTGGTGACCAGCATGGGATGATTCCCCTGTGAGTCTGAGTCTAGTGAGGTGATGATTGAAGACACCAGGATCCGTCATTCGGTTTCGTCGTGCTCCCCGAGAGGGTCGAGTTGGAGCGATGTTCGAGCTCGGATGCGGTGTCTGAGAGGAGTGCAGCTCGAGATGTGGCATCAGTCTGTGTGTGAGTCGACGGATGGCTTGCCGAGGTTTGGAATGTTTCCTTTGGACCCCGTCGAGGACCAGGAAAGAAGGAAGAAGCTGAGCAAGCGGAGGTTTCCCATTGACGAGCGTTGGTGACCAGTGGATGGTCTTTTCAGAGACAGAAGATGCTGGTTGTTGGGGCTCGAGCGTGGCGAGGGCCGTGTGCCAGCGAGACCTTTGGTGGTCGTTTCTATGATGTGCCTTTCTGGATGGGATCTGGGCTTTGTCGAAGTTTATCTTCTGACAAGAGTTGGCACGGTGTTGTGTCTGGCTTTCGGCTTGCCATGTGTGAGGTGTTTCTTGGTGTTGAGCCGATGAGCTAGTTGCGGTCTGTTGAGATGACTGCTTGAGCTGGTGGAGGCTCTATTTTGGTTGCTCCCTCGAGGAGGGCGTGTGACCTGTCAGCTGGCTGCGAAGCTGATGTGCCATTTGTCTGCCGACCATTGGATGGATCGGTAGCTGTTGCTCGTGTCGAGGGTTGTGATTCCTCGGTGAGCAAGATCGTGGTTGCGGCGCCATGGTGGATTCTCGCGTTGACTGAGGTGATGCCGGACTATGTCCTTTGGTATATGCCTGCTCTGCTGGCCAGTGTGCTCGGCGCGAGGAGCGAGGTGTTGTGTGTGATTGTGAGTCTGGCTGTGTTCCTCAAGATCCGTGTTTTCGTGAGAATCAAGATTTTATGTGCTGGGGCTCTGACAGCGTGTCAGTTGATTCAGTGTTATTCCCCTGGGACTTCGTGATTGGTCGTGAATTTCGAGGACGAAATTCTTTTAAGGGGGGAGGGTTGTAATGCCCCGGATTTTTTGGATATTTTTCGGATCATTTTAGTGGGTCTCGGAGTGTATTTTGTGCTTTACACGTGTTTTTCCCTGATGTGCCTTCGGAACTCTTTGCATGGCAAACCGTGGCGTTCTCCGACTCCGGGACATTACCACTGCGTTGCGCTCTTCCCGAGGATCGCGGAGGTAATTTTTCATAATTTTCTGAATTTCTGTAAAATTCGGGTTTTCCTATATATACTAACCCTTTTCTCTCTCCCCCTCTCATTTCTCTCTTCCCTCCCTCTCTCTTCTCTCACGCTCTCTTTCTCCCCTCTCTTCTCCGGCGGCCGACGGAGCGAGGCGGGGGCGAGGTGGAGGTGGCGCGGGCGAGGATGCGGGCGAGGACAGGCGAGGATCGAGGCGGAGGAGGCGCGTGGAAGCTCGGTGGCGCGATCGCGAGCCGGCGAGGGTTTCGCGACGATTTCTTCTTGGATCGGCGTCCACATCGCGTCGTTTCCTCGGTGGAGGTAGGGAGATGGACCTCCAGCTCGTGCACTTCTTTTCCCGCGAGTTTGGTAGGCCGTGGTGAGCCGAGCGGGCTAAACGGGGCGATTTGGGGAAAAATGCGTGTTTTTGAGGTGTGAGCCGGATCTTCCATTTTACCGTGTTTTCGGGCGATCCAGGGGTTTAGATGCATGCCTAGGGGCTTGGGGAAGGTTTCCCCTTTTGTTTCCCCTTCACCTGGGGGTGAACGGGGCGTGGAATGATTTTTCCCGTGGTTTCCACCGTTTTCGGGCGCGGACTGAGAACGCGTTATGCTCCAGTAGCATGTTCTTGATGGTCGCGCTGCCCCGATAGAGCGCGTTCATCGGGGAAGATGAACAGTATGGCGGTTCCAGTCGCGCTATAGGGCTATGGCGCGTTCTGGACTGTCGCGCTATGGAAACATAGCGCGACCTGCCTTGTCGCGCTATAGGCTCTTAGCGCGTTCTACTTGAACGCGCTATGGACCTATAGCGCGTTAGTGAAGTGACCATCCGGGCTGCCCGGGGCGGGCGGTCTGCGGCTGATCATGCCCCCTTTGAGCCGTGTGTGTCCTGGACACCCCGTGGAGTTCCGTGACCGTGTCTTTGGGTGTCCAGAGGTTGTCCCACTTACCTCATTTTGCGTGTGATGCGCTTAAGGGTCCAGGTGACCTTTTAGCGTCCGATTGTGTTGTGTTGGTCTCCGGTCGACCCGGTTGGGACCCAGTGGTCGACCTACGGCCTTGTGAGTATCCCGGACACCCCATGGGTTCTGTGTCTATGTTTTTGGGGTGTCAGGAGGGAGCGTGTTACCTCGTTTAGCGTGCCCATAGGGTTGAGAGCCCGGGTGACTTTTCGCGTGTTGGGCTTCGTGTTACGCTCGATCGAGTCACCGTGTACCGGTGTGCGTGCGGTGGGGTCTTCCCCGCATGTTGTGGGTTTCTTTGGAAGGCGATTCCCATGTGGGCCACGTGTTTGGCCTTGGACTGCGAGTCCAGTTATCCGGCCTGGGGTTGGAGGTTTCCCGCTTGCTACAAGATGGGAAATCGTCGTGGTGGCTTGTGTGCTGCCCTGGGAATCGTGCTTCTGTGTTTTCCGTGTGGCCCGTGTGGGTGGCCTTGGTCCCTTGCGTTCCCTTCCCGAGGGAGTGGTCTTGGCGACTCGTGAGTTGTCTCGGTACTTGTGCTACCGTAGTTTTAGACCTAGAGATTGGACTAGATTGACGGCCTTGTGCTATTCCGTACAACGGTCTTGACCCCGAGTCTTGTGACTCAAGGACCGTTGGCTGTAGCGCGTCTA
The DNA here is from genome assembly GCA_022559845.1 of Amorphophallus konjac. Classification (NCBI taxonomy): domain Eukaryota; kingdom Viridiplantae; phylum Streptophyta; class Magnoliopsida; order Alismatales; family Araceae; genus Amorphophallus; species Amorphophallus konjac. Next base: position 265,476,892 of record CM040123.1, read on the forward strand.
GAGGACTGTCCAGAGTCCAGTGGCTTAGCGCCACTCGAGTTTTCTCGACTCTCGCGCACGGTGCGTGCGTGGCCGTGGACTGTGAGTCTCGTTTCTTCTTCGACTGTGGTCACCGTGCGACGGGGCCGGTACGTGGGGTGGTCCCCGTACGTCGTCGGATTCGGACGTTGTTTTTCGTTGAGTTGAGAGTCTACTCCTTCAGTGACCCTCCACTAGTCGTAGCCTACCAGTACGCGTGTACTGGTCGCACTAGGGAGTGGTGTACGGGCTTACCCTGAGGACGGTTTTAGACTGGTTACCGTCGGGCCCCTCGTCAAATCAGAGTCCAGTGCCAGGGGAAAACTGGTCAGAGGGCCAGACCTTGGACGCGTGGTCTGTGTGTGCACACGTGGTTGGGGACAGTGGACGCACGTCGATGGGCGTGACCCCAGCTAGTCACTTGTTTGTGGTTACTTGTACGGTGTTCGCGCCTCGGGTAGGACCTACCACGTCAGGCGATTCACCTGCGGTGCGGTGTAAGACGTCAGGGGATGCTACCGGCTGTGCTTCTAGTGGGTGGTACTCCTGTCGAGTACGGAGTGACAGACTGTCAGTCTCTGTGTCTTTGACCTTCGAGTTTTCGGTCGCGTTGCCCGTTGAGTTTCGGTTGGTTCACCGTGACGCGTGTGTTGGTTTTCGCGTCATGAGACTAGTGCTAGTGGCTTCACCGAGGTTGGGTCTTGTTGTGCGGTACCCGCGATCGGATGGTCGGGGTTGCACCTTGGACAGCGTGTCCAGGTTGGCTGTCCGGGGGACAGGCCTCTACGGCGTGGTTGCCGTGTGTTCTTGCTTCGGTAGGTGGTACTAGCGTGATTCGGTAGCTTCGACTGCGTGATCGAGGTCTACCTTCTGGCAGTAGGAGTAGCTGTAGTGCCGAGTTTTGACCGGCCACTGGTTTGTTGTTCCTGCTGTAGTTGTAGCTCTCCTTTCCGCTACCGCCGTTGTTTCCGGTTGGGGTTCCGCGGGATCCCTGTTGAGTCTCTGTTTTGGAGACTCATCCCCTGCTTTTCAGGTGTAGCTGTCCTTCCTCGAGGTTCGAGGGTGCGGAGCGGAGGTTCTCAGTTGCCAGCTTGCCGGGCCGAGTGTTCACTTGGCATGTGGTACGTTTTACTGCTTTAGACTGTACTTTCTGTTGGACTGGACTCAGTTGTAGCTGTAGTTGTTCTTTCTTTCAGCTTGTTGTTGTTGGTTGTCCTCCTTTATTTCCTATTTCTTCGTGCCTCCACACTCCTTTTAGCCCTTTCAAGCCCTCCCGGCTCGTGGGCGGCGGTGCGAGTCTCGGGTTATCGGGCCTTCCCGGTAATCGGATTATCGGGTCGTTACATCACGCCTCCACTGTGCCCTCACGGCGCATCAAGGAGCCCCAAAAGCAAAGAAACTAAGGAAAGCCCAAAACCCTGGGAAGCCTAGAACGACGAACAGCGCCCAACGCCTATAAAACCTTGGAGGGAGGTGGCGCGTCGTTCCGTGCTCCGAGAAAAGGGGGGCCCCTTCATTTCAAATCCATCAGGATCATCATTACGGGCCCAGGCGACCACTACACGTGGCTCCACAACACCAACAGAATTCCACCCACCTGAGCCACGCCGGTCCAAAGCCTCAAAAACTACTCGACCGAGCCTCCATGGCTCGAGAGTAGGAGGGGGACAAGTGGAGAGGGGGATTTCTATAGCCCACCTAAAGAGCAGCCCAACAAGACCCAACAGGGTCCAACGAGGCAAGCTCACCCGAGTGATAGCCCACGGGGCCCACTCAGGAAAGAAAAGCCCAATGAACAAACACTCGAGGAACCAACTCTCCCCGGCAGCCCCTAGGCTCAGAGGGCCCGAGTGATGGTCAGGTCACAAGGTGGGTCCGGTCCAAGCCGTTTCCCCGCCCGGGAAAGACAGGCGTTAGCCGACCTATCCGACCCTTCTTTCACCAAGCTATGCTCATCGCCCAGACAGGGCTGGCGTTTCAGGAGCTCGGCCAGACCAGACATTAGCCGTTCATGCTGCCGTTAAGAGTCCCCAACGGACAGGGGAATCAATAAGTCACCGGACTTCAAGGCGATAACGCTCCCACGATAAAGGCCATGAAAGCCCACGTTGAGGACGTAACTCCCGCCGGACACCCCTCAGCTTACAGGACTCCTGAAGGCGGCATACTATTTAAACCAGGGCTACCCTCCGGTGGAAGGTAAGAAGAGAAAAAGGAGCCATTCAGGCACTCACTCTCGAAACTCCTGAGCAATCCGCTTCACCCCTTTGGTGGAGAGGAATCTCGCGCACCAGCTTTTCTCCTCCCCATCATTGCTTCCACCGCAGCTCTGCTGACTTAGCCATCGGAGGGTTTTGCCCCAGAGAAATCCCCTGGGCCCTCTGATACGTTTCCCTATCTTGCAGTTCATCTTCTGGTGATCCACAGCCCGCTCAGGACTCAGCGCGAGATTTTGCCTCTTCAGGCTGAATCCAGGGGCAAGAAGTAAATAAGGAGGCGGCAACCAATCCAGGCACCTTGACGAGAGGAGGTCTCAAATAGGGGCAGTCCGTTATGACCTGACGCCACAAGAAACAAGAAAAGAAAGCAAAGGAGTAGTCTTTATGACAAAATCAAAAGCATCATCTCAAAAGGTCTATCAAGTATAAATTCCAAAAGCTCCAGAAAGACAAGAAAAAGCTAGGCTTGGCAAGAGTGGCAGTACAGTTCCCCACGGGACGAATGAGCCCGGTCGCATGCACGCCTAGAGTGGACAAAGGTTCGATGACGGACGCAAAGTCCCGACGCAACAGACCAAATCTCTAATGGGTTGTCGGGAAAGTAAATCAAGTCCTGAAAGCTTCTAAGACTGGCCTAAGCTTACCCCCGTGTTCTATTTTCCTTTTTTTCAGGATTGAAATTAGTACCCTGGGTATGGCCCTGGTAGAAACACCGTCATGAAAATATGGGCCCTGGCTAGGGATTGTCACCTTATTGCACGCCAACCTCGGGATTCTTAATACAATACGGAGGGCCCGCGTTGCTCGGGAAAGCACTGGTTTTCAAAATCCAAAAACAACATATATTTCAAAATCCAAAAACAACATATATTTCAAAATCCAAAAAAACAACATATATTTTAAAACCCAAAAACAACATATATCTCAAAAATCCAAAAACATCAAATATTTCCAAAACTCACAAAAATTCAGATATTGTTTCCAAAACTCCTAAAAATATCATCATATGCATTGCATGCATCGCATTATTTCCATTATGTTTTCCACCTATTTTGATAAGGCTCCACCCCTTGACCAAATATCAAGAAACGGTCATTCTCTAAACTTGCTTCAAGGCAAGGGGTTGAGTCTAAGAACTGATCTAACTTGTTCCATGTTTAAGTGTGTGCAGAATGCAGGTTCAAGCTCAAGGCTAAAACTTAAAATATTTGCAAGTCCAGGACTGTAACGCACCACCCGTGGGCCATCACATTCATATAACGGTCTGCTCTTGACCATTTCTCTCCTCCATAACGTCGGCTTTGATTCTCTCAGCAGCTCTCTATCTAACGGTCTGGATCGTGACCGTTATCACCTTCTAACGGTCTGTCTCTGAACCGTTACATCCTCCAGAGAACACGATTCTCAATTCATCATTGTAACGGCTTATCTTCTCACCGTTATATCTTTCTAACGGCCCTGCTCGAATCTGTTACTTTCTCCAGAAGCTTTGTTCCACTGGTCATGCTAGCCAATCAATCCACAAAATGCACATCCATCCAACTGAGGCAATCCCACCTTATTCAAGTGAACTTAATGAAACATAAGATTAATAAAAATTCCAATTCTGATTGTCAAATTTCAAGCAACATCCTTCATGAACAAAGAAATCAAATTACATTCAGTTTCTTGTCCGCAAGAGGGCGGATCTTCCTCAGCTCTTTCACGTAGTCACGACGTGCTTCGTCGTTCTCTTCAACTTCTTCTTGCCACGGACGCACCTTCCTGATCTCCCACATGGTCAGCGCGTTCCGTACTACTCTTTCATCTTCCTCGGTCCCCATCTTCCTAGGTAGAAGGGGAGGGTAGTGTGATAGTGCAGAAACTTTGGTTCGTGGAAGTCCGATCTGAAGATGGCACCGGTATGGGTTGTAGATTGCCATGGTGGTGTTTCCCACTAGCTGGAGGTCCAGGCCTTGACGCCGCGGTATTCTAAGAAGAGTGCTCCGAAGGATCCTTGGTCGCATGATGAATTTTTCCGTTGGCAAGGTGTTGAAGAAGAGGCGCCATTCATCCCGTGTTTTCTTGTCCGCCGTCTTGCATTCAACCTGAGAAGAGAATCCAGATGCCCCTCCAATGAAGAAGAGAGGGTGGCTCCCGAAGATCCGGCTAGCTGAAGTTATGTCTTCCTTTGATTGGAATTTGATTCTCATTCCCATCCAACACTCAAGGAGTATCATGGAGCCGAACAAAGGTCCTCCTAAGCAAGCCGAGCTGAGTCCTTCATAGAGGTATGAGAGGATCGCTTGAGAGATGGACATTCCCCGCCACAACCCACTAATAATGCTGAGATTTTGGGTATCTAAAAGGTAGTCGGTTGTAGTGAAAAGGAAAACCCCGCATAAGCAAACCGCCACCGCCTTGGCTATTGCTTCGTGTCTCTCCCACTTGTTTTTACAATGAGACACTATCCACTGTGCTAAGGGTATCAAGTGAATGTGCCGTGGGCTGATCATGGTCCTCACGTCCTTTGGATTGTGGATGAAATCACTCAAAATCAAGGACGGGTCAATAGGCTCCACCGTGTAGCAAACTAGGTCTTCATCCCCCACCTTAGTCTTAGGAAAGGCTAGGTAAGTCTCTACCTCCTCTAATAGGACTGTTGCTTCGAAGGAAGGGAAGATGAAGGTGTGTGTTTGTGGATGCCACAACTCTATGAGGGCTGAAATGCTAGGCCAATCTAATGTCAATTTCTGGAAATTCTTGCCTAAGACCAAGAGAGGTTGAAGGTGCCATGCTTTAAGAATTGATGTAACCTCTAAAGGAAGTGCCTTTACCATGGGAGCCACCCACTTCAGATTAGAATAGCATCTTGGACCCGGAAGAGGCTTGAAGAGAAGAAGAAAAGGAGAAGATCATGAGAAAGAAATTCAAGTGCAGAAATTTCTGAACTTGGTTAGGTCATGGAAGCTTACCACTCTTTGAGCATTGGAGCTTAGGTGCTTGGGAATTGAGGTCAGTCGTTGAAGCTCTCCGTGCTCCTTTCTAGCAGCTTTAGGACCGGTGTAGGCTTTCTCCTCCATAGCCATCACCTCGAAGCTTCTCTTCATCTTGTTTCCTGCCCTTAAGAGAGGTTTTTCAGCCCTTCTAGCAGAGAATTCAGAAAGATACGATTTTGGCTAAGTTTCCAAGTTTTAAAGGCTTGATTTTGGCTTTAGAAAGATAAGATTCGGATTGGAAGGCTTTATCTTAAGTCTAGATCGGATTTAAGGCTTCTTATCTCGGGTTTTGCCCCTTACGGCTCAATCCGTCTCAGAGTACAATTCATGCTATAACGGTCCGTCGTCAGACCGTCACTTGACTCTAACGCGCTAGATCTTGGCCGTTACATTTCCTGTGGGTTTAATTAAGCCCAACCTTGTTCTGTCAAGCTTAACGGTCTTACATTAGACCGTTATTTTCTTATGACGCGTTCTCTCTGAGCCGTTACTCTTCCTGCTACTCAGTTTTGCAAAAACTATCCTCTATCTTCTTTAGCGGCCTCCGTCTCACGCGTTACTTGATCCTAATGGTCTGGACCTAGACCGTTACATTATCTGCTGCTGTGATTTTGCTATTCCCTTCTGCCTCTGTTTAGACCTGGCGGTCTTACATGCTTTTCATTCCATTTATCCTGTCCATCCACACATTATCTCATCCACCTCATGCACATTCCACCTCCGCGCAATCATCCATTCCTTAAACATGCATTTATTCCCCTCAAACCTCATACATTTCCTGCATTACCAATCACACATTCTCACATTCATTCTTGCCTTCATTCATGCTCATCTGTTTACATTCATATACGCCTCCATTCATTCACACATTCACAAAAAAAAACAAAAAGAACTTTTTCATTCTCATTTTCATTTCATATAAGTCATGTACAAGTAAAAACAAGAAGAAAAAATGCATCACTCGGCCGGCTTGTCTCTCGGGCCACCGTCACTGTCTCCTGTGCCCTCCGGCTGCCTGGCTGATGGTCCCATGGCACTATGCTCTCCCTCCTGCTGTCGCCTCTGATCCGCCACCTCGTTCCTCCGATGGCCGGAAGAACTAGTAAAGTACCCTCGAAACCCGCTGCTAGGGGCCGCGCTCTGGCTCCGACTGCTCGTCCCCGACTTCTTCCCTAGGAGACGGAGTGCATCCTTCAAGGCCCCAATCGTGCCCTTCATCTCGAAAGTCTGCACTCGGAGTTGGTCTCGCTCACCTCTTAGGCGCACAGCATCAGCCCTAAGTCGCTCCACCTCTGCATCATCCGGACATCGCGGGGTCTCCGCTCTCAATCGAGCCATCTCTGCCCGCACAAGCTCTGTATGTGCTCGGGCTCGCTCAGTCTCGGCCCGGCTCCTCTCTATCTCTGCCTGGAGACGCTCTGCCTCCGTTCGAGCCAGCCTTGCCTCGGCCACTGCTACGGCTAGCTCTCTTGCCTGTAGTTTGCATTATTGTGACTCCTATGTGTTGATGGTGTTGATATGTAACTTTACTTCATATGGCAACACATTGTTTTGATGAATTGGCAACACTGTTTATGTTTTGATGAAATCACTTTATCAGATTGTCTGTGTGTTATATGCATTTTATCTTGTCTTCACACTGAACACACACTCAAAGTCTCAAAGTCTATACATCGCTGTTGGGCATCAAAGTCTGCACCTTAGCATCAGGTACATCGCTGTTGGGCATCAAAGTCTGCACATGAGCATCATGCAGCAAGTGTGTACAACGCCCCGTGTAGGCACGACAAGTCCATACACTGGTTGTACATTGCACAAATATGCGAAGTCACCAAGTGTGTACATTGCATAGCATGCAGGCGTCAAAGTCCATACATCCACAGTGCATTGGCCAAGTCTATACACTGTCCGTCTCATTTAGAGTCTAAGGTGAAGTCTGCACATTGAGCATCTCAATGAGCATCTCACGCAGGTCCACACATTGGCCTTCAGGCTTGAAAGTCTGTACATCGGTCTTTCAGCAAGTCTGAACATCGTCCGTCTTTGTTAGCGTCTCAGACATTAGGCAAAGTCTGTACAGAGTCCAGCGTCTCATTCAGTGTCTCATTTAGCGTCTCATTGCATGGGTTAGGTCTGTATAGCATTCAGTGTCTAGAGTCTCATGAAGTCTGTACATCAGACTGTTACAGAAAGTCTGTACATTGGACGGTGTCAGGCGAAGTCTGTACAATGACCGTCTTTCTTAGCATCTTGATCTTCCAAGTCTATACAGGCTTCTGTTTTCCAAAGTCTATACATCACCCAATGACTGCAAAGTCTATGCAGAGCTCAAGAGGTGTTCGAAGTCTATACATTGGCCTCCATGACTCAAGTCCATACATTGGACTGTTTGGTCAAGTCTGTACAGTCATTTGTTGATAAGTCTTCACATCGTGAAGTCTATACAATCAACTCCTTCACATATTGCAAGTCTGTACATTGCATTCATCAGCAGTGAAGTCTATACATCGCTTGTCTTCATTCGAGTCTCATGAAGTATGTACATCGTGCATCAGTTCTGAAGTCCATACATCGTCTGTCTTCAATTGAGTCTCACTGAAGTCTACACACTGCATCTTCTCACTGATGTCTACACATTGCATTGATCTTCACTTAGTCTATACATTGACAGTCTTCATATCACCTAAGTCTGTACAGCGGTTGCTTCATACAGCAAGTCTATACATAGCTTTCACTTATATGAAGTCTATACAACGCAGTTCTTCTGATAAGTCTATACAGAGTGTTATTTAATTTGATCATCCGATACTCTGTCTGACAGGGACTCTCTACTGAGATTGCTGACATGGCTCGTGATCCCAGGAGGACGAGGTGACCAGATGCTGACACGTGGATGGAATTGCCTCGAATCTGGAGAATTCCTTGGGCGGGAAAACGTGGAAGCCACCCGCCCTTATCCACCTGCTGCTGTTATATATATCAGTCTTCATCTTCCGTAAAGGCTGATCGAAGTTGGCGAAGTCTATACATCCAGTCTGAAACAGCATCCACCGAGATCCACTGTGAGAGAAGAAAAGCAGAGAAGAAGAAAAGGAGAGAAGAAGAAAGAGAGAGAAGATGAGTTGAGAGAGCTATCGTGAGAGTTTGTGAATCAGTCTCTTGGTCCAGTTACCAGAGCTGATATTGCTCAACTTTGAGCTACAGTCATTTTGGTTTTTATTCCATTCGATTGTGTGTTTTGTTTATTTTCAGTCTTGCTATTTTCTCTTTGATTACTCTTGTTCTATCAAGCTGTTAGTCAGCGGTTTCAAGCTGTGAGGCAGCAGGTTGCAGAGGTGTTCCTCTGATCGGCTAAGTTGTAGTGCCCAGCAGAGCAAGCTGTGATGCTCAGCTGTTGCAGAGGATGCTCCTCTGGTCGGGATAAGCTGTAAGCCCCAGCCGTTGTTGGCAAGCTGTAAAGCCCAGCAGATTGAAGTTGTGTATCAGCAGTAATCCACATTCGAGTTGAATGCGGGGTGGACGTAGGTCGGATTGACCGAACCACCTAAAAGCCTTGTGCCTCTCATGTGTTTGATTGCTTGTTCAGCAGATCTTGTGTGTTTCATTCGATGCATTGGCTGTGTTCGTCTAGTGTTCTTCTAATTCTGCATTTGATTCTAGGCCTAATTTTTAAATATCCAGTTGATCTATTCACCCCCCCTCTAGATCCACATCCTGTGGTGATAGAGCCTTCCATCTAACTTCAACACTTGGTATCAGAGCTAGACTCTTCTACAGGACCTTACCGCCCGAAGTGGATAAGCACAGATGGACGGAAGAGGGATGATAGCTGAAGGACACTCCACATCCAAGCCCCCATACTTCGATGGAACCAACTACGCATACTGGAAGCACCGTATGCAGGTATTCTTGAGGGCTAAAGATTATGAAATTTGGAAGATGGTTAGCAAGGGACCTTTCGAGCTGTCCCCAAATGAAGATGTATGGACCAAGGAAGAAATTAGAAGGTCCACACTCAACTGGAGTGCAATCAATGCAATCCAGTGCTCTCTGCATCCCACCGAGTTTTCACGAATATCTGCATGCTCTTCAGCGAAGGAAATGTGGGATGCACTTGAAGTCGTCTATGAGGGGACTTCACAAGTCAGAGAGACTAAGACTAATCTACTGGTTTCAGAATACGAAGCTTTCAAGATAAAGCCTAATGAGACGATCAAGGAAATGTATGCTCGGCTGACTATTATCACAAATGGTCTCAGAGGCTTCAGGAAAAAATATTCTGAGTATGATGTAGTCAGGAAGATCTTGCGATCCTTGACTCCAATTTGGCACACCAAGGCCACAGTTATGGAAGAGTCAAGAGATCTGCACAATACTAAGGCAGATGAGCTGATCGGATCTCTAATGGCTTATGAGATGAATATGCCGAAGATAGAGGAGGCTGACAGAAAGAGGAAGCCTATAGCTCTGAAGGCTGGTGCTAGCAGATCCAGTCGATCCAGCCCCAACGGATCATCAACTGAAGAGAGCTTGTCTGAAGAAGAAGTGGCAAATGCTGATATTGCCATGATTACTAGGGAATTCCGGAGATTTCTCAAGAAGGAAGGAAGAAGATTCAGCTGAAGAAATCCCAACAGTGGCCGCCGAGACACAAGGTATAAATCAAACCCTGTAAAGAAAGCTGAAACTAATGTTTGCTATCAATGCACAAGGCGGGTCACTTTAAAGCTGAATGTCCGACAAATCAGAACCTCAAGGACAAGTCCAAGAAGAAGAACACAAAAGGAAAAGCTATGGTGAGTACCTGGAGTGATGAGGACGAGGGATCCTTGAGCGTCACTTCAGACAGTGAAGTTGAAGCTGAGAAGCCAATCTGTCTCATGGCAACCACCTCAGAAGATAGAGAGGAAGAATCTGATGAGGTATCCTCTCGCTATAAAATTTTTACTATTACTGATTGGATGGTTGCTTATGATGAACTTACTGATAGAGTAGATGAGGTCAGAAAAGAAAACATGCATCTACGAAGAAAAATTAAAATCATGCGAAATGATACTTCATTGTCTTATAAAATTACCTGCTTAGAAACTGAGAACAGTAATCTGAAACTCACATGTTCTGAATTTGAAGAAATCAATAAAGAACTGAAAATTTCTAAGGAAGAAAATGTGAGATTAGACAATGAAATTGATGCATGGAAACTGAAAATTCAGAATTATGAAAATGAGATAAAGATTGTTTCTGAAAAATATGAAGCTGTCCTCAATGTGAATAATGAGTTAAAAAAATCTATTGATGAAGTTCAGAAAGATAATGAGGATAAGCTAAAAACAATTGAGAAAATGACCCAAGGATCTGAAAATTTAGATGCATTATTGGGGTCAAGGGTAAATTTCATAAGAGAGGGCCTAGGATTCAACTCTAGTGCAACTAAAAGCTTTGGAATGAAAACTATTTCCTTTGTTGCACAAAAGGAGAAAGGACTTCTGATCAACATGAATTCTAATAATACTGTACAGACAAATTTGAATCTGAAAAAGCTAAATGCAGAGGAGAAGGGCAAACAGAAAGTAGGTGAGCCTAGTAGAATTGGGACTTCCAAACCTAGCTCTAGTGCTCAACCCAATGTTAGGGGTCAGCCTGTTCAGGTAAACAAACCCCATGTCAATGCCAAAAAGTCTTCACCACCATCATCACAGAAAAGGACCCAACCAAAACCTATGAATAGGTCAGCAGGGTCAAGGGTGCAGGGAAGATAAAATATTTTCAGAAGTCAGCCCAACAAATTCAATCCACCTAGAGTTCAGTCCTACTACCCCACATAGCCAATCTATCCTAATGGGCGTGGGTGGACTAAAACTCAAGGGATGTATACATGGTATGTTCATCAACCTACACACTTTTACAGACCCTATATCAGAAATTGGGAAAATGGGTATGGCAGTCGGATGCCTAGGAATTACCAACATTTCCACAGCCAGCCCAGGAACTACCATGGCCAAAACTTTATGAATGCAACCTGGCCGAAGCATTGGCACAATAACAAAAATTCTGTGAATAACTCTGTTGGTGCATATAAGAAGAAAGTCAACAAGAAAAAGCAAAATAAAAAGAAATCCAGAAAATCCATTGAACAAAACTGCTTCAAACAAATGTGGATTCCCAAAACCATGCTTTCTTTCTTTACTTGCACTTCATCTGCATTGGAGCCCAATCAGACTTGGGTTCCAAACTCTTTGCCCTAATTGTGTGTGCAGGTATGCCTGGCAGCCAAGAGCAACTTGTGGTACTTGGACAGTGGTTGCTCCAGGCATATGACAGGAGATAAGGCCAAGTTTTGCATGCTAACTGAAAAGCTAGGAGGCCTTGTCACCTTTGGAAGCAACACAAAGGGTAGGATCATTGGATCAGGTAAGGTAGGTAAGTGTTATACCTGCTGCATTGATGATGTTATGCTGGTTGAAGGGTTAGCTTACAATTTACTTAGTATCAGCCAGTTGTGTGATAAGGGTCATAAGGTTTTATTTGATTCTCAATGCTGCAAGGTTTTTGAACCTGATTCAGAAATTATAAAATTCTCTGGAAAAAGAATAAATAACACATACATGATAGATCTAGATGATATTCAGCATTCTAACCTATGTCTTACTGCCAATAGAGAAGATTTAGCATTTTTATGGCATCGTAGGTTAGGCCATGCTAGTTATACCATTTTGCATAAACTAAACAAGCATAGCATGGTTAGAGGACTTCCTGAAGTTTCCTTCAAGAAAGAAAATAAAATCTGTGATGCATGCACTCAATCAAAGATAACTAGAAAGTCATTTAAGTCTAGAACTGAAAACCTGTCCTCCAAACCATATGAGTTGATACACATTGATCTTTTTGGGCCAACCAGATCTGTCAGCTTATCAGGAAGGAGGTTTGGGTTTGTCATGGTAGATGACTTTTCTAGGTATACTTGGGTTTATTTCTTATCTAATAAGAGTGATGCCTTCTCAGAATTTCAGGAGTTCTATGTTAAAATAAATCAGAAAATTGAAAATATTTTGACTGATCATGGAGGTGAGTTTGAAAACTCACAGTTTAATGAACTCTGCAGGTCAAATGGAATCAACCATAGGTACTCCTCACCAAGGACACCTGAGCATAATGGGGTTGTGGAGAGAAGGAACAGAACCCTAGTGGAGATGGGTCGTACACTTCTTGTTGAAGGTGGTTTACCAAGGAAATTTTGGGCTGAAGCAGTGAACACTGCCTGTTATGTAATTAACAGAGTCATGGTAAGACCTTCTACCCAGCAAACACCATATGAGATCCTAAAGGGTAAGAAACCTTCTATTGCTCATTTCAAGGTTTTTGGTTGCAAATATTTTATTCATATAAATGATAAAAGAGACCTTGATAAATTTGAACCTAAAGGTGAACCAGAAATCTTTCTTGGTTATTCTGAAAACACCCGAGCATATAGAGTGTACAATCTGAACTCTAAAACTGTTGAAGAATCTCCACACATAGTTTTTGATGAATCCTTGGTAAATTCTAACGTTGGTCAATGCAGGAATGAAGACAATGGTGAAATCTTGAAGGAAGGAGATCCTGCAGATAAATCCGAGGATGAAGAAGGACATACAGAACTTAATGAAGAGGAGCCTACAGTTCAGGGGGAGGTAAATCAAACACATGACAATTCAACTGTTAACATTAGATATCTTAAAGATCATCCTGTAGATAATGTAATTGGAAATCTGCATGACCCCCCTAGGACTAGAGGCCACCTGAGAATTCAACATGAATTAAATGCATATGCTCTTGTCTCTCAAATTGAACCCAAGTCCATTGACTGTGCCCTCAAGGATATGCATTGGATTAATGCCATGCATGAGGAGCTTAATCAGTTCGACAGGAACAAGGTGTGGCACTTAGTCCCACCTCCTGATCATGGAACAATCATAGGGACTAGGTGGGTCTTCAAGAATAAATCTGATGAATTAGGGAATATTGTTAAAAATAAAGCCAGACTTGTTGCTCAGGGGTACAACCAGGAGTTTGGTATTGACTTTGAAGAGTCATTTGCCCCTGTAGCCAGATTAGAAGCGGTTAGAATTTTATTAGCTTATGCATGTTCCCTAGGTATAATCCTCCAGCAGATGGATGTAAAATCTGCATTCTTGAATGGGGAAATTAATGAGGATGTCTATGTTAGACAGCCCCCTGGATTTGAATGTCTAGATTTCCCTAATCATGTTTACAAATTAAATAAAGCTCTCTATGGTCTTAAGCAAGCTCTTAGAGCTTGGTACGACAGGTTGAGCAAGTTTCTCACTGATCAAAATTTCACTAGAGGAGTAGTTGATCAGACCTTGTTTACAAAGGTGAGTCATTCTGAAATTCTTATTGTACAGATTTATGTGGATGATATCATTTTTGGGTCAACTAACCCCAAATTGTGTGAGGAATTTTCTGAAACAATGACTAATGAGTTTGAAATGAGCTCAATGGGTGAGCTCAAATTGTTTCTTGGACTGCAAGTTACACAAACAAAGGAAGGAATGTTTATCACTCAGTCCAAGTACACAAGGGATCTACTCAAGAAATACAAGATGGATAACCTTAAAGAGATAGCTTCTCCAATGGGTACTTCTACAAGCTTGGATGAAGACACTAAAGGTAACCCATTTGACCAGAAATTATACAGAGGTATGATCGGATCCCTTCTCTACTTAACAGCATCTAGGCCTGATATTCAATTCGCTGTAGGATTATGTGCTAGGTTTCAGGCCAGTCCTAAAGAAAGTCATTTTAAAGCAGTGAAAAGGATTTTTAGATATCTGCTAGGCACCCAAGAGCTAGGATTATGGTATCCTGCTAGGTGTGAGTTAGAGCTTCTAGCTTACACTGATGCTGATTATGCTGGGTGTCGAGTAGATAGAAAAAGCACTAGTGGCTACTGTCAATTCCTTGGTGGCTGTCTAGTATCTTGGGCATCTAAGAAGCAACACACTGTAGCCTTGTCTACAGCTGAAGCTGAATATGTTGCAGCAGGTAATTGTGCTGCCCAAGTACTTTGGATTAAGCACCAACTAGATGATTATCAGATAAAATTGGAATGTATTCCAATTCTATGTGATAATACTAGTGCCATATGCCTTGCTAAAAATCATGTTCATCATTCTAGGACTAAGCACATAGAAATAAAACATCATTTTCTAAGAGATGCTGTGAACAAAAAGGAAATTGAACTGGACTTCATTGAAACTGACAAACAAGTTGCTGATATCTTTACTAAGCCACTTGGAAATGAAAATTTTAAATTTTTTAGAAGAGAACTTGGCTTGTGTAAATTTCAGCATAATGAATGAACTCTTTGTTGACTTGAATAAAACTTTTGAGCTGCTTTGAATAAACTTCTGATTTGGACTTGCTGTTGATAGATTGAATAAACATTGCAAACTTTTGATCATACTCATATGATAAAGACTTATGATAATGCATGACTCTCATATTTTTTATTGCACTCATGATCATCATTGCATATATATGTCTAGATGCATGATATGTCTATATTTCTGCATGGGTCATACTGCACGATAAGATAGTCTGATTAAGCATGAACTTCAAAAATCATCTGATCTGTCATCTTTTGCAAAAATTGCATGCATATAGTCAGGGGGAGTCTTGTCAGAATTTCAAGGTGAATTGCTGCGTCGACGCTGCTATAATGTGGCGTTGACGCAGTGAACGAGATCTGTGAATATCTCTGTCTCATTATTCTGAAGAGTTGACGCTGAAATAGCATGGAGTCGACGCACTGACACTATCTCAGTGTCTTATACTCTTGTCTCTTCAACTGATGCGTAGACGCATTGACCTCCCAGCGTCGACGCTGTCTATTCAATCCTTGACTCTGAATGATTGAGTCTGACAGTATGGCAATCTTTTAGTCAGTTCTAATATTAAGCAATAGAAAATAGATTTCTTCTTTCATAAGAACTTTAATTGCTTAAAGACTGACTTAATGGTTTAAAATTTATAATCTTTAGAGTTGAAAGACTACAATCAGTAAATAAGGATGCTGAAAATTGATAAAGCTCTCAACCGTAGCTTATTTCATGTAAGACAAAGCTACTTATATCTGAAATCTGAAAACTCATCTGAAATCATGTTAGAGAAGCTAAGTTTGTGTATTGTCCTTAAACAAGTCATTCTGAAACAAATAAAGGGCAGCTAAGAAAGATATTGAAAAACATTGAAAATCATTTGAGAAATAGCATTGACAGAGTAATGACTGGTAAATCACTGAGAAACTGAGTAATCCATCAAAGAAGTGGACACCACTCATGTCATGAGGTGTATCAGCTATCTCTGTATAAAATGATCAAAACAGTAGGTTATTTTCACTGAGTACCTGGGGGTAACTGGCGTTTAATAAACGTGTACCCTCACACAAAAAGGTGTCAATCAATTCTATTGAATTTGATCATAGGCAAGATGGTCCATCATGTTGAGTATCTAGGGGTATTGGCGTCTGATAAACGTATACCCTTACGCAAAAAGATTTTTGGTACCTAAATGCCCTAAATGAAACAATATTGAAAATGCTGTTCCTTAAAAGAAATTGCATGGATGTCAATTGTTTAATTTCAATACATGACCTGGTTTCTCTTAACACATTTTACTGAGTCTATTAAAGTAAGATATTCTGAAACTGAATCTCTCATGTAAATATGACTCTGGTTTATTGTTTTATCATGCACATCTACCTTATCCAATGAATGTAGTGCATGAACTCTTTTCTTTTTATAACCTTTAAACAAGAATTTCAATTTCTAAGCCATTTCTCCGTTCATATGACTGAAGGTTCTGTGCTTTAGTTGCTTAATTTCTGAACTACTTGCCAAGAATGCCAGTCAGTTGAACTTTCTTTCTCTTCGCTTGCATTCACTTTCCCTCCTATTTGTTGATGGCAAAGGGGGAGAATATTATCTGAATTATTCATCTCTTCAGTTTAGGGGGATGGTATGGCAAAGGGGGAAATTTTGTTAGCAGGGAGTTGCTTACATTTTGTAGCATGCAGCATGTCATTCATAGCATCTACATGCATATGCATAACAATCTGAATAACAAATCATGTCTTTCATCAAAAATGCATCTGTATGACAGGATGTTGCTACTCTACATGATAGGGGGTTGCCATCATCAAAAAGGGGGAGATTGTTGTGACTCCTATGTGTTGATGGTGTTGACATGTAACTTTACTTCATATGGCAACACATTGTTTTGATGAATTGGCAACACTGTTTATGTTTTGATGAAATCACTTTATCAGATTGTCTGTGTGTTATATGCATTTTATCTTGTCTTCACACTGAACACACACTCAAAGTCTCAAAGTCTATACATCGCTGTTGGGCATCAAAGTCTGCACCTTAGCATCAGGTACATCGCTGTTGGGCATCAAAGTCTGCACATGAGCATCAGGCAGCAAGTGTGTACAACGCCCCGTGTAGGCACGACAAGTCCATACACTAGTTGTACATTACACAAACATGCGAAGTCACCAAGTGTGTACATTGCATAGCATGCAGGCGTCAAAGTCCATAAATCCACAGTGCATTGGCCAAGTCTATACACTGTCCGTCTCATTTAGAGTCTAAGGTGAAGTCTGCACATTGAGCATCTCAATGAGCGTCTCACGCAAGTCCACACATTGGCCTTCAGGCTTGAAAGTCTGTACATCGGTCTTTCAGCAAGTCTGAACATCGTCCGTCTTTGTTAGCGTCTCAGGCATTAGGCAAAGTCCGTACAGAGTCCAGCGTCTCATTCAGCGTCTCATTTAGCGTCTCATTGCATGGGTTAAGTCTGTACAGCATTCAGTGTCTAGAGTCTCATGAAGTTTGTACATCAGAGTGTTACAGAAAGTATGTACATTGGACGGTGTCAGGCGAAGTCTGTACAATGACCGTCTTTCTTAGCGTCTTGATCTTCCAAGTCGATACAGGCTTCTGTTTTCCAAAGTCTATACATCACCCAGTGACTGCAAAGTCTATGCAGAGCTCAAGAGGTGTTCGAAGTCTATACATTGGCCTCCATGACTCAAGTCCATACATTGGACTGTTTGGTCAAGTCTGTACAATCATTTGTTGATAAGTCTTCACATCGTGAAGTCTATACAATCAACTCCTTCACATATTACAAGTCTGTACATTGCATTCATCAGCAGTGAAGTCTATACATCGCTTGTCTTCATTCGAGTCTCATGAAGTATGTACATCGTGCATCAGTTCTGAAGTCCATACATCGTCTGTCTTCAATTGAGTCTCACTGAAGTCTACACACTGCATCTTCTCACTGATGTCTACACATTGCATTGATCTTCACTTAGTCTATACATTGACAGTCTTCATATCACCTAAGTCTGTACAGCGGTTGCTTCATACAGCAAGTCTGTACATAGCTTTCACTTATATGAAGTCTATACAACGCAGTTCTTCTGATAAGTCTATACAGAGTGTTATTTAATCTGATCATCCGATACTCTGTCTGACAGGGACTCTCTACTGAGATTGCTGACATGGCTCGTGATCCCAGGAGGACGAGGTGACCAGATGCTGACACGTGGATGGAATTGCCTCGAATCTGGAGAATTCCTTGGGCGGGAAAACGTGGAAGCCACGCGCCCTTATCCACCTGCTGCTGTTATATATATCAGTCTTCATCTTCCGTAAAGGCTGATCGAAGTTGGCGAAGTCTATACATCCAGTCTGAAACAGCAGCCACCGAGATCCACTGTGAGAGAAGAAAAGCAGAGAAGAAGAAAAGGAGAGAAGAAGAAAGAGAGAGAAGATGAGTTGAGAGAGCTATCGTGAGAGTTTGTGAATCAGTCTCTTGGTCCAGTTACCAGAGCTGATATTGCTCAACTTTGAGCTACAGTCGTTTTGGTTTTTATTCCATTCGATTGTGTGTTTTGTTTATTTTCAGTCTTGCTATTTTCTCTTTGATTACTCTTGTTCTATCAAGCTGTTAGTCAGCGGTTTCAAGCTGTGAGGCAGCGGGTTGCAGAGGTGTTCCTCTGGTCGGCTAAGCTGTAGTGCCCAGCAGAGCAAGCTGTGATGCTCAGCTGTTGCAGAGGATGCTCCTCTGGTCGGGATAAGCTGTAAGCCCCAACCGTTGTTGGCAAGCTGTAAAGCCCAGCAGATTGAAGCTATGTATCAGCAGTAATCCACATTCGAGTTGAATGTGGGGTGGACGTAGGTCGGATTGACCGAACCACCTAAAAGCCTTGTGCCTCTCGTGTGTTTGATTGCTTGTTCAGCATATCTTGTGTGTTTCATTCGGTGCATTGGCTGTGTTCGTCTAGTGTTCTTCTAATTCCGCTTTTGATTCTAGACCTAATTTTTAAATAACCAGTTGATCTATTCACCCCCCCTCTAGATCCACATCCTGTGGTGATAGAGCCTTCCATCTAACTTCAACATGCATTTCACCTAGTTAGTCACATAAGCATCTAAACTGCATAAAAGCATAAGCATTTGAGTATAGAGTTTAGCATCTTACCCGCTCCGCGAGGGTGGCCTCCGCCCCCTCGGCCCGAGCAACCGCTCGAGCGAAGTCGGCATCCCGCTCAGCTCCGCCTCCCGCAGGCTGTGAGGATGACGATGGGGCATCCGGTCCCGCTCTTTGGGCTCTCTCGGCCCGCTGCATTTAGAATTCATACTCAGTCATCATTTTGCATCATAAAGCATAATCATTTTAAGGTCCAAAGTTTTAGAGTCTTACCAAGAGCTCTAGGGCAGTTCGGTACTCGTCCCGCTGCTGGACAGTGGCGTGGAGTAGCCCCTCGAGCTCGGCTATCCTTCCCTCAGGGTCTAGGTGCATTTTTAGAAGCATG
This sequence comes from Amorphophallus konjac, assembly GCA_022559845.1. Lineage (NCBI taxonomy): Eukaryota > Viridiplantae > Streptophyta > Magnoliopsida > Alismatales > Araceae > Amorphophallus > Amorphophallus konjac. Next base: position 265,495,998 of record CM040123.1, read on the forward strand.
TGAGTCAGTGCATATAGGATAAAAAAAAATTTTAAAAGGCATTCAGAGTTTTGAGTTTAGAATTGCATACCGGTCGTCGGGTACCTCGGTACACCCGGTCCCCGTACAATCGAGCAAAGGCCTTCAAATACGCCTCATCGCTCTCATCCCGCTCTTTCACTGCTCTGCCCCGCTTATTCCAGTCATGGACGTACTTTGCTTTCCGGGCGCACCAGTCTATGTCGCCGCTGATTCCCTTCGCTGATTTCCCCGGGTGGTCGTCACTGCGGCGTGGGAAGGTCACCTCAGGCTGATGTAGTCCCCGAGTCCTCAGAATCAGCCGATAATGAAGAGGCTCGATGATATGGATGCAATGCAACCATATGTCTCGTCCCCGGTACGAAAGGGCTGCCTCCACCCATGGCTGTCCCTCGTAACTCTCGCCTCTATACGGGGTCCACCTCACCTAGAAGCATGATAGTCCATTCATCAGCATATAAGTTCATCATATAGAAGCATGTAGAAGTATTCAAAATCATTTAGAAAGCATTTTGAGTTTGGGCTTACCGCCGTGTGCGGGAAGGAATCCAAGTCATCCTGGATCGCCCGGGTCAATCTGATGATCGACCCCGGGTCCCTTGCGACCACCCATCGTCTGGCGATCGGGATGCGGCCGGCGAGGAGTAGTGTGCCCCTTCCGATGCCCGGGAGGTACATGTAGCTCCAGAACTGCATTTGGAAGTCAAATCAGTCAGTTTGCATAAAAAACATTTGCATAATCATAATAGAAGCATTTAAATTGCATTTACCTGTAGAAAAGGTGAGAAGCCGCCCAACATCGTTTATCGGTCCGTTGTGCTGAGGGACTTAAACAGGAAGGCCAAGACTGCCGCTCCCCAGGCGTACTTTCCAACTCTGCCCAGATCCTCGAGCATCGGCAGCAGCCTACAGCTGATCACATCTGCTCGAGTCGCGAACAAGAGCTTCCCGAACAATAGCATCAGAAATCGCCTCAGGGTGCGATCTCCCTCCAGTCCCGCCTCTACCGCCACTCGTGGGCGCACCTGATCTATCACTCTACCCAGATGCTCCTCTGGTAACTCTCCCACGGCAATGGCTGCTCCTCTCAGTCCTAGGCTCTCCTGCAGTACTGATCTCGAGAGCTGGGATGACGTCTGCCCCGGTCTGATTAAATCTAGCCCCAGCAGCTCCTGGGCCATCTCCCGGTAGTTCCTGTAGGTCCATCCTGTCACTGCGGCTCCATGGACTCGCAGCCCGGCAATCCTCGCCATGTCTTCCAGCGTGGGGATCATGTGACCCCACGGGAAGATGAACGCCCTGCTGATCGGATCCCATCTCTCATGCAGCGCGTATAGCAGTGGCGTGTCCATCGTGGTCACCTCGATGCTCAGCACCTCGGCGAATCCCATCCCAGCCAGCCTCTCTCTCTGGTAATCGGGCAGTGCCTGGTACACCGCCCGGATCTGGAGCCAGGAGATCCTCATCCGTATTTTTCCCTGCATTCATTTAGGACATGAGTCAGTCAAATGCATCATAAAATTATTGCATAGCATTTATAAAATGAAAACAAAACAAAAATTGAATAATTAAAAACCTAAAAAAATAGTTCTGGCCTCTGGCGCATGTAACGGCCCTGGTAAGGGGCGTCACATGTCTCTAACGCATCTAGAGTGACGCGTTAGATATGTGACAGTCACTGGAAGGACCGTCACATTCTCTGCTAGAGGGTGTTTTTCCCTTTGTATCCCGTGGCTCTCCCACTTTGGCCAAAAGGGCCTACAGTCAATCCTAATGGGTTCGTAGACCCATTTTCTACCCCCATTCCCACATGCATACACATAAAAAACTATAAAAATTAAAATTGGAAGATTAGGGTGGGCGGCCTACCTCTCGGTCTTGGCCCCTCTTCTTCTTCTTTTCTTGTTCCTTGGGCTCTCCCTCGTCCATGGGGATTTCCCCTTGGTCCTCCTCGGCCGTGGGAACCTCTCTTTCCTCCGTTGTTGGCCCCCTCGCCCTAGTTTCTTCTTCCACGGACCTTGGCACCTCCTCTCGTTCTATTCGGCGGTGGAGGCGTCGGATGGCCTTCTTCTTCCCTTTCTCCCTCTTCTTCAGCGGCGGTGGAGGCTCGTCGCCGGCCATTTCGTCGGTGGTCGTGGGTGGTCGCCGATGGTTTTCTCGGGTTGGGGTGTGTGGGCGTTTGAGGGCGATTGAGTGTTGAATGCTTGAATGATGTCCGTGACCGTTCGGTTTTGTTTTTTTTGAACGCTCAGAAATGTGACGGTCTATCGCCAGACCGTTACATTCTCTGACGCGTAGTGTTTAGACCGTCAGGTCATTTTGAATTTTCATTGAAGAATTTGAACCGCCATTATCTAACGGTCCTGTCCTAGACCGTTACTCTGTGTGACGCTCCTTCCGTAGGCCGTTACAGCTTGCAAGTTTCTTGATGAATGAAATAGTCTATTTGATGTTTAAATGATTGCATTTTCTACCATAATGTTCATTATTGATGATTATCACATGTACAAATGGTTATGCCTTGATTTATACTCATATTAATTATTGGCTAACCTCTTTCTCTTGAATGAAGTTATGAATAACATCATGCTTTGGCATTCGTCAGGCTGGTAAGTCAGGTATTGTATCTCTTTCCCTTGTCCCCTTAATGCATTACTATATATCTATGATATATTATCTCGAGAACCGGCTGGTCATTCGTGTGTTCCAGGATCTGATGTTCCCCTTAAACAAAAATGATGATGATCTAAGTTCACATGTTTAATCGTTGGATAGGCCGTTAGGTTGGAAAATTTTGGGGACGATGGTTCTGTCTTGCACGCCGTGGTTGCAGATGGTATCTTGACCCTGGTTTCTCCAGCTTAGTAATATTATTCTCGAGTATTTTATATTTTAATCTTTCTTTGTATTCGTTTTAAAGATTTCTTTTTCTTTAGCCCAGCATGCATCATACGCATCTTTTGAGCATTCATGTGCTTCATTTGTTCAAGGTATCTCAATGATGGTGAATAGCTGTATTCTTGATCTCGAATGAGGAGAATTATTCCACTCTGAATTAGAAGGTTTCCTTTGATCTCGTCGCTCAATTTGGTTGGCTGAAAATTCCTGTCTGGAGTTTAATCAGTTCTCTTTCCTTTCCGTTGCCTCCGGCGGCTAGCCGTGTTTCCTTTCCTTAGTTGTCAGTTCCTCCAGACATGCATCCTTTGGTTGGCTTTTTCCTTGTGATCAGTTCAAAGTTTTCCAGAAAGTTCCTATCGCTTGTTGGTAAAGAACGGGTGTCGTTTACCTTAACGCCCACTTTTTTGCTTCACTCCGCTTCATTTCCGCTTCATCTCCATGTTCCATTTCATTTCTGTTTCACCTCCACTCGCTCCCCAGGAAAGAGGACGTTAAGGAGGGGCATCTGTTGACACCCGTTTTATGACCAATAAGTTGGGTCATCTCCTTGTTTATCCATATGATGCTCCGAGTTGTTCACTCTTCATCGAGTCTCCTTGATCAGTTTGAAGGTTGTTTCTTGGGTCTTCTCCTTGGTTGGAGTGTGGTTTATTGTGGCCTTTTATTCGATGAGCTTAGCAAGCTTTGCACCTTTTTTTTATCCTCATTGTTAATAACAGTCCTCACTGGGGGCGTTACTTCCATATAACGCATGATCCCTGGGCCGTAACTTATTGAAGAGTCCTAAAGTTTGAGGCCTTTGTTCTAAAGCTTATCCTCTTGCTTATCCGTTGAATCTAACGGTCTGTCGTGCAGCCGTTATTTATTCCAACGCGTCCAGCCTTGGCCGTTACTTTCCTTCGAGAGTCCAACTTGTTTGATCTTCTTCCCGTTGATCTTATCTCTTTTGAGATAAGGTTGAATGTAACGGATGTTCCCTGGCACGTTATTTTCATGTGGCGGTCTGTCGACCAGCCGTTACATCCAACAGAGAGTCCTGGCAGGTCATGCCTTTTCTATGCTACTCCGTGGTCGAGATAAGAGCTTGAATTGTTGATTTCTCTTCCAAATCTGATCCTCAGAACCTTCTGTTTGTTTCTATGGACTCTTGGTGATATTATCTTCAAGGATTTGCTAAGAATTATTCTCTTATCTTGCTGGATTATCCTCTGCTCGACCAGAGAGTTTGAGGGTCTATAAATAGCACCCTTAACTTCATGGCCCAAAAGAGGAAGATCTGGAGTTTGTGTCGAAGTGCTGCCGCATTCTGGAGTCACATCTGACCAAGGAGAATTGTCTCTCACGTTCATCTACTTCACGGTGAAGGGAGTATTCGTTCCATTGGTTTTCAAAGTTCATCATTACATATTGTGTTCTTCCTCATCTCCCTTTCATCAAAAGCATTGTCCCTCTTCTTTCTCCACGTTCTCCCTGGTTTTTCATCATCTAAACATCCTCCTATCTTTTTAAAATGCCCAGAGGGGTTAAAAAACCAAAACCTCCCTGGTACTTTCCTTTCCTTTTGCATGCTATTGAGTTTATTGAAGAATTGATGCTATATTGTTTAAAGGGCTAATCTGGGTTTGTTCTCTTGTGTTTTCATGTTCTTTGGCAGGTTTACAGGTTCACCACACGAGGCCCAAGTCTTCTGGCCGGCTGGAAGAGTTGGAGTTAAAAGAATCCACAAGCTATTACTACAGGTTATTTGACAGTCTTGTGCAGGCGCGTCAGATTCATATAGCGGTTCATCGAGCGACCGTCACTTCCCAGTGACGCGTGGGCTTTCGGCCGTTACATTCCGTTGATCTGTAGATTTCCCTGATTTTCTCTCTCCCGTGGGCGGGTGCTTCATCCACCTATTTCCAAGGTATTTTCAAGTCTTTGGCTTGTTTCTACTTTGGTGGCGATCACGTTCTTTCTTAGTATTGGGCATTAGCTTTCTTTCCATCTTATATCTCTTATCCTCTTTGCTTACTCCACCCTTGCGGTGTGTTTTTTATTTGCTCTTGCTCCACGCCCCGGCGTGTGTTTTTCTTTATTCCCTTAGTTTAGTTTGATGATTTAGATTGCATGCCCATGCTAGAGCTTGTTCTGGTTGCCTAGGTTCATGGTTCGCATGTCCTTGGGTTGATCGAGATCTTTGATTTTTTGCCTATCATCTTTATTGCACATAAAACAAAAAAAAGAAGAGAAGCAAAACAAATCAACAATAACGAATGGGAATTACACGCGCGCAATATTAATTATAGCAACAATTGAACTATAAATGGAAGCAAATTAAATATCAGAGTGATAGATATATACAATAGTCCAGATCCACAAAATGTAGAAGTCCAACAACTGTACAAGAGTCAAAAATATACAACTACTCGGGGCATACCCCGGCCAAAAAATACAAGAAAAGACAAACAACTGACAACAACCTACTGACAGACTACTGCTGGCACTACGACCTGCCGTCAAAGGCGTGGGAAGCTGCGGACGACGGCTGTTGCTGCTCACCTGAAAGAGTAAGGGTGAGTCTCAGCCAGACTCAGTAGGGGTCACGCGGATCCCTACCTCGCAACTAAACAAAGGAAAGTAATTAAAGCATGCATTGGAAGAATTAAACAATAATTCAGTAAAGTTGTAAAACTATCTAAGCAGTTTAATAACAGCTAACTATAATGCCAATTGAATTTAAACGTGAGTACTCGAAATCTACCAATAGAATAAACTCAATATTTCCAAGTGACAGTAGAAAGAAGGACCACCAGAAAGTGAAATCAGATGCATCCACTGACGGCTTATACAGCGTCTCAAGCATCTACGCAAGTCTGCATCGTGACAAGCGAGACGCGTAATAATACTAGAAACAAGAACTAGTCAGAGTAACACTCATCAGTGTCAGTCCAAGCCTCTGACCACGAGTGCACACACCGGCTCATTACATTGAGCCAGGCCTCTAGCTAGTTCCCCCCCCCAGTAGGACGCTACTGTAAAGCAGGGGCCCACGGAAACTAGCTTAAAAACCGTAAACCGGGACTACCCCGCCACCTCTCCTAGGTGGGCCGACACTAGTGGTCGTCGGGCTATGACTAGTGGTTCCATCACAAGGAAAGAGAACTAATTCTATCGGGATCTAAAAACATGTCAAAATAATTTAAATATGGCGAATATGCAACGTGGAAAGCATAAAGAAATGAGCATGATTTAATTGAAATCCTGCAGAACGTGGTGGTCTAATATTGGTTCGCCACAGGCTCTGGCAGTCAAAGATCGGGGTGCTACAAGGACTGTGGCGCTCAACTAATGGGCCGCTACTGATGTGACACCACCTTGAGGTGATGACCACAAGACAATATGACCCTTGGCCCTAAGGTTGCAAGCAAGCAAATTGGCGATGATACCACTCGAGTGGCTCACTCGCTTGGTGCACACTTGTGCCCGTGGGCAACTAAACGATAATGGAGAGGGTCCGGGGTGGGACAATGATGCTCCGGTGCTTGGCAAGCTTGGGGAGAACCCCAATTGGGCCAGGGATGCCCACTCACGGGCGGCCGTCACACCATGGGTGTGGGTTGAAATGGCTCGCTCACAACTCGCCCGCGATGGACACTCACATGTTCGGCAATTTGGGCCGGGCCCTCGCTCTCCGTCCGACGCAGCAAAGTAAGAATACTAAGCTAAGCAAGTGATATTGACCAGCAAGGAAAGGGGGACCGAGGCTCACCTAGCCGGCGTGAAGACGCCAACTCCGGCCGAAGATGGGGGCGAGCGGGGAGGCAAGGGTTTGCGCCCGCAAGCCGCGTCGGTGTCGCTTCAAATCTGCGAAAATATTATTACATGAACTACACCTCTCGTGGGAGGGGGGCTCTTGGGGGTGGGGGTTAGACTTATTAAAACCAAGATTACCTCCACGTAGGGAGGGGCCTTTAGCCGGCCAAGCGGGGTGGGGAAATTATGAAGAGAACGCCGACTCTCCAAGTTTCGCCGGTTCTGCCACTCTTCAGTTTTGCTGAACAGGTTGTCGATGAAGATGCTGCCACGGACTCAACCGAGCTCCAAACTTGATGAAACCAGTGCCAAAAGTTCCCCAGCTGGCCGAGGATGATGATTAAATTTTTTGGGAAGCTCTGGAAATTGGGGCTGATCAGACCGGCGACTGGAGCAGGACAGCAACACTTTGCCTCTGACTGATGCAGAACTGATACAGTGGATTGCAGAAGGCACTACGGTCGCTCCCGAACTCCAAATCGAACGAAACTGACTGTGACGCGGTCGTGGTCGGAGTAGCTTCGAGCAGAAATTGACGGGGCCACAATCCGAGGTCGGAGAGGAGAATGGTGGCCGGAGAAGTGAAGACAGGTCGAACCTGGACCTGCAGGGGGCAGACTGCACACTCCGGCGAAGAAATTCAGAACAAATAGCTCGGGCAGGAGATTGGCTTCGTTCCTTCTGTTACTGATGGAGGACTAGACGAAGAAGAATTTTGTAGAAGGAAGCGTGATTGAATTCCTCCAAGGTTGGCCGCTGAACGGCTTCCAATATTGCTCTGGCCTTCAGTCTGGGACAGATTGCGCAGTCGTTGAAGATGACGTTCCTCCGGACAGCTCCGAACTCGGATGCAGGCAGGAGTACCACCGTTGGAAAGAAGACTTGGAGACGATTCCATCAATATAAGATATGCCATAGGGAGCCTTCAGGGGAAGTCGTGGCTTCTACTGCAAATCACTACTTTTCTGAAACCTGCAACAGGGACAGAATAGGTGGAGGAGAGGGTGTGGGGAAGGGCATGAACAAGGGGTTATTTGGTGGATGGGGAAGGGGGGTGCGACCTTGGGTGGTTAGGGAGGTGGGGAGATGAAAGGGCACAGCCCAAGGGAGAGGGAAATTTGAAATTTGGCCTAGGGAAGGGCTCTTTCAGTCTTGGGGAGAGGGAGGGTTGCTTGGGAGAGTGGAAAGGTGCCTAGGAGAAGGGGTTTTCACCTAGGGGTTGGAGGGGGAATTGAATGAGTGCATGGGGAAGGGGAAGGGGCCTTAATGAGGGGTGAATGGGGAGGAGAGAGAATGAATTTCGAAATTGGGGTGGGGAGGAGAGAGAGAGGGGGCACAACCCACTTAGAGAGAGTGATAGTAAGAGAGAGAGAGAGAGGGAGATATTAAGAGGGAACTAGAAGGTGTGGAAATTTTTTGGATTCAATATTCAAGCATAATTGTTACAAATGAGAGAGGGGTGGGGTTATTTATAGACCTCACACTTTTCCTAAGACCAAATTGACCCTGACAAACTAACTAATGACCAAACAGTCCAAGGGAGGGGCGCCCATGGGCCTAGCCCAATGAATTGGGCCCATTAACCTATCAAACCAACATAATGACTTCAAGACTTAGGAAAATGACTTTCTAACCTAGGTATATGACTCAATAAAGGGAAAATTACATGTTTAAGACTCAAATAAAAATAAGAAAATTACATGACTCGACTCACAAACACATGAGGAACATAATGGCGTACACTGACGATCAATCCGAGCTTCAGAAAATGTGGAGGGGCAAGGGATGTCCCCATCAGCTACACTCCACCGCCATACTATTTTATACAGTGTAAACATGCTCTAGCGGTCCAAGATGGATCCGCCAAAGGCCCTCTGGCGGTTCTACGATAAGCCGCCACACTAACTGCCCTAACGGGTCAAAGGTCGGCTGACCTGGTCAACAGTCTCTAGCGGTCGAAGGATGAGCCGCTATAGGGACGTACACGGTCCAATGATGGGCCGCTACAAGGGGTATAGCGTAGGGGTTGTGGACCGCCAAGGTCCACCGCCTCACTACTTAAAAGAAACGGTCACTGGCAGGACCGCCACCTGCCCAGTGAATCGAATCCGTGGGGTTTGTAACCGAAACCCCACCCGATCGACCTAGATCGACGAGATACACGGTTTTAACTTGTTCCCTGCCATTCCACCATCATATAAACATAATTTACAGCCTAAGAACCCAACAACAATGCCCACGGAGGATTAAAACATAAATACGATGTTCATGCTCCAAAAACAAAAATGACGAGGTTCAGGCTATGGAAGACACAACGACGATGGGCATGGCAGCGGGAATGATCCTAGCGAGCTCGAGAAGCCATCCTCTTACCTCGATCGCAACAAAAACACCGTTAGGGGCGCATGCAAGACGAGGGAGCCGTGCTGCTCTCTCACGCCCACCCGTCTCCACACGCCGCGCTCCATCTCGAAGTTGATGTCACCGCGCTCCACGTGTCACGAGCTATCCGATGACGCCTCCCACGCCTCCGGCCGTGACCTGGGCCAGCCGCGCCACCAAGAGAGGGGGAGAGAGAGAGAGTGAGAGAGTGAAAGAGAAAGATGGGGAGAGAGAGGGGGGTCGACGGTTGGGTTAAAAAAAATTATTATATTATTTTTTTTATTTTTAACCTCTAATTACCCTATAACCCTCAAAGAAGCATAATTAAGTATATGCCCATTAATTTCTTAAAAGTCTTTTAATAAATGGGATAAAATGCTAGAAAAAGCCCATTAAATCTATTAAAAATGCCTAAATTCATGGATTAAATTTTATATTAATATCGGTAAAGATCCGTTAAAGAATGGGTCTTACAGGCGGTCTCGCGATAGACCACCAATTGGCGTTAAATCTGAAAAATTCAGATTTTCCTATTATCTCGTATTTACCTTCTAATTGGTGTATATATCCTATTCTAAATCCGTAATTTACCCAATTTACATTTCTATAATTGGGCTTGGGCCTAAAGGACTAGGATTTTGGTCTTATGGGCCTATTTAGGTGAATTTAAACATATCATAATATATAGGTCTTTAAATAATTATTACTTATACCTTTATTCCTTAAATAGCCCATTTAGTCTACTTAAATGCTTAATAACTATATTAAATCCCTAAAAACTTCTTAGAAAATTCTCGGGCGTTACACCCTCCCCCACTTAAAAGAATTTGGTTCCCAAATTTAATGCACGGGATTTATTTTTAAGGAGACTGTACTTACATTCAAATATCTCTGGAAATCTCTTGCGCATAGCTTCTTCTATTTCGTATGTCGCCTCGTGTGGCCAGGATTTGCTCCATTGGATTTTGACCATGGGAATATTTTTATTTCGAAGCTGACGTACTTCTCGGTCAATTATCTTGAGCGGCCTTTGCTTGTATGTCATGTCTTCCTGTATCTCTAGGTTATCATAAGTGATGACATAGAATAGATCATGGATGTACCTTTTTAGCATTGAGACGTGAAAGACATCATGAACTCTTGCTAGTTGAGGAGGCAAAGCTAGTCGATAAGCAACCTCACCAACCCTTTCAAGAATTTCAAAAGGGCGTATAAATCTTGGAGTAAGTTTGCCTTTGATACTGAATCTTCGGATACCTCGACCCGGAGAAACTTTGAGGAATACGTGATCTCCTATTTGGAACTCCAGGTCATGCCTTCGATTATCTGCATAAGACTTTTGCCTATCTTGAGCCACCTTGAGTCTTTCTTGAATTAGCTTGACTTTTTCAGTAGTATCCCGAATGAGTTTTGGGCCTAGTAATTGCTTTTCCCCAATCTTACTCTAGCATATAGGTGAGCGACAACTCCTACCATATAGGGCTTCAAATGGTGCTATTTTGATGCTAGCTTGATAGCTATTATTGTAGGAGAATTCTGAAGTCCCGCGATCAATGACACCTAAGAGGGGGGGTGAATTGGGTGATTACAAAATTTTAGAAAACTTTAGCCGATTTAAACAAATGTGATAAGATAGCAACTAAGAAGTTTAGATCTATAGCAAAACCAATTAGATCTATCAAAACCAATCGCCACGATAGTTCTTCGGTACTGGGCGGAGGTATGAATCCGAAGATCCTACTCACACATGGTGTTATCGTCCTGACAAGACTAGCCTTGTCAATCTGAACTCACCTTTTGATATACCAAAGATCTAAAGTGAAAATGATCAATTAAGCTAGATCTGAACAAAGAAAATAATAGAGATAATATACGAGAGTGCTAGCACAGAATGGGGGTAGAAGAGAAGGATCAAATCACACAAGAGACAGAGATTTTTAGGTGGTTCGGATGCAACGATGGCAACCTACGTCCACCCCTCACAAACTGTGAGGATTCATACACTATCTTGTAAAAGATTACAAGATCAGAACACACACACACACACACACACACACACACACACACACACACACACACACACTCGTAAGGAGATTGGAACTCCCACAAAGGTGCAAACGCACCGAAGCACACACTAAACTGAATGAAGCAAGACACACACACACACGGATCTGGGTAGATCCACACACACACGAATGTTTAAAAATTACAAATAGCACACACTCGAAGCTCAAGGAATTTGGAAGAAGAAACACAAATGAAAAACGTTTGATGTAGGCTCCCCCTGAGTAGATGATGCGGATTTTGAATGAAGCTTGCTTCTCCAATTGATTTGAGGTTGATTGGCTTAAGATTGATCTTGAAAAGCTTGGAGATGGATGAAGAATCCCTGGATGAAACACTATTCATAGAGGTGTTGCAGCAGCCTTCTTTCTCCCCTTGGTAGCCTCCTTGATCTCCCTTGAATGATTAGGGTTTCTTTACCCTAAGAGATATTTTTATAAGTCTTGGGTTGGTCAAGGGACATGCCAAAACACAGATCCACGAATTTAGGCATGTCTGGTGGCTTTGGAACCCAAAAGTCGAAAAGAGAAGGCTTGAACATGTTGAAGAAAACAAATTCAACAATTGCTGCTTCGAAGGGTTCGGTCGATCGAAATGTTCGGTCAGTCGCTCTGTAACTTCCTGAAACTTTCAACGCTGGGAAATTTGGTCGATCGAACTTGGGCTGTCGGTCGAACGAACTCTGTAAATTGATAGAGTTCTGAGTGCTGGAAATATTGGTGGACCGAACCAACTAAGTTGGTTGACCAAACTCTGGAATTCCTGCAAAACAGAGTTGTTAGCCCCATAGATCATATCCATATGACAAAAACTTTGTGTCCTCATTTTGGGTTTGATTTAGCTCAGTTTGTGCATTTTGAAGACTTTGATCATTTGAGTATTTGCCATGATAAACATCGACCTTATTTGGACCTCAATATCTCACTTTTGCATTTAGACATGGCACGGGACGGAAAATTAAATCTAGGATTTTGTTATCATCAAAATCACCCAGAGAGACTCAACAATCTCTCCCTTTTTGATGATGATAAAACTTTAGACCACTTAATGCATTTGCGTGTCTTTAAAGAGATTTTAAAATCAACGAGGCACAGTTCGCATGACAAATTTATCCCACATTCGAGTCAATCCATCCACAAGCCATATTTCATATGTCACATTTAAATCAACAGAATACATGTTATATTGCATATTCAAACCAAGCTATCCACAAACCAATATTATATCAATCCATTTCATTCATCCATATATGCCCAATTTGAAAGGAAATGAAAACGACGTGTATGCCAATACCAAGTGCATTTCATTCATTTAGGTTCATAATACATAGTACATTGACATGGACACTAGATGACTAGACGGAAGATGACTCCTTGACTCATGGATGCAAGATACACATATGAAAGGTAATATGCCAAATGGCAAACACGCCAAATGGCAAACACACATGCAGACATACATAATGCATAACATATATAAACCTAACTAGATACTTCTCCCCCTTTGGCATCATCAAAAGAGAGAGGGGGATACAAGAGTAGTAGATGAAGAGGGACACTAGTGGATGTAAGAACAGCTACTGTGCAAGGTGATCTGGAGTCCCATCGTCATCATCATCATCAGAAGCATCGTCCTCATCCTCGAAGGCAGCAGCAATAGCAGGAGGAGGCGGAGGTGGAGGCGAAGGAAGACGGCCCTCAAAAGAGTGCAGAAGAAGATCTTGATGCTCCAATTGACGATCAATGTGGAGAAGTGTCTGGTTGGTGATCCGGAAGGCCTGGTGGGTATCCTCGTAGCCGGAGTTGAGAATGGCCATATGGGTAGAGAGGGTGTCCAAGGCATGGGAGAAGGTATCCATCCGACCAGTCATCGTGTCCATGAAGGTGTCAAGCCGGCCAAAGGATGTGTCAAGTCGGGTAAAGGATGTGTCAAGTCAGCTCCCAAAGTCAGAAATCTGCCCCCCAAAGGTATCCATACTAGTTTCTAAGCCTGAAAGATGCCTATCAAAAGCCTCATAGTCTGCCCAAGAGGGCTATCCAGCACCCTGAGCAGAGGACTCCCCATAGTGAAACTGTGGAGGAGGTGGCAAATCCTGATCTGCATCGGGAGGAGGAGGTAGCTGCTCCTCGGGCTGAGCTGGAGGTGGGAGTGGTACTTGAGCCTCTTGTTGGTGTGGATCCTCGGCTTCCTCATTTTCAGAGTCTTCTCCATACATTCTTACATCTCTTTTGAGCTCTTCATCGGGACCCCAATAGTACCCAGAGTCGAAGAACAGCTTGTGTTTATTATATACATCATCCTGTCTCACTGCAACAGACACCTCTCCTGCCAAACCAACTCCAGCATGAAGAAACACCCCTGTCAACTGTGAGGCATAAGGCAAGGATCGCCTTCTTTGTGTACGACATGACCCTATCAAGTCTATCATCAAACGTCCCATGTTGATCCGATTCCCACTAATAACATGGTAGAACATAAATTTATGCACTTCATTAACCTCATCCCTACTGCCCCCTTTAGGATAGATAAGAGTGGTAAACATATGGTGTATAATCCGCTGTAGTGGCGTAAAATAGTTGGCATTCAGCTTGATCAGGTTACTAACTCCATGAATGTATTCATTGCAGGTCATGAGTAGAAAAGTGTCCTCAACGGAACTATGACCAAAAACCATATCATGTATATATATAGCCATTGGCCGTGCTTGGTGGAACGGGAACATCCCTCCTTGCTGAGGTAGGGGTGCGCTCTCCCTGGCACCATCTTTGGCCTTTTGAGTTTAGAAACAAAAAACAAAAACCATATCAGCACCCTTAGCGGACACTCCTAGGGCACACTCAAATAACTCTGGGTTGATTGTAATTTCGACTCCTTTGAAAACCGTATACAAACGGTCATTCCTCATATCCAGGTGCCCATAAAATTCTTGGGCAAGACTAGGATAATACCTAGAGTATCTGGTAACAAAATCAATCCACCCATCTTGAATTTCAAATACAGCACTGAAATCTGGCAATAATTCATTTACTTCATCAACATCAACCAAACGGGGGTCGAGAATCGACCATGGCTGGATCGGCGGTGCCCTTGGAGGTATGGCTGACCGCTGTGGTGGAGAAGCTTGTTCCTCATTTCTCCGGGCACTGGATTCCCCCTGGGTAAGACGCCGAGTGCGTCTTCTAGACGCCATCTAGACAAGAAAACCGCAGTAGAAACCTTGGAGATGACAGATCTCTTCCCTTGGGAGTGGATAGACACCTTAGGACACACCGAAATGCGGTGGAGTACTCTTATCCTCAAACTGGAAGCCGAAGGAAGAGTTGAGGCCACACAAGCCACTGTGGATATTTCATCCCGAAATGTTGACGAACAAGCCGGATCTTGTGCGGATGGAAGAGAAAGGGGTTTCTTGGGTTGGAAATGGGGAGAATGGGTGTTTTAGGGCTTGTGGAGAGGGTATGAAGGTGAATGGGTGTGAGAGAGTGAGAGAAATGGGTTGAAAACCCCTTTAAGAAGGAGGTCGAACATGGGTTCGGCCGGCCGGTTCTCTGGATTTGATCGATCGAACCGGGCAAGTCGACCGACCGAAATGGTAGGCCTACCCCAATTTTCACATTTTTTTTTCTTTTTCCTCCATTTTCATTTCTTTGCCTCCATTTTTTTATCTCATTTGCAATTTCTTTGCTTTTTGTTTGCTTTGTGAGGAAATGAATTGAGATTGGCTTCTGACATGATTTGACTTAAGGAGCTTTTCTGAAACTCCCCCTCAGTGACCGCCTAGGATCCCCAGGTCACTAGTCCACATTTATATAACAAGAAATATTTGGTCTTAGAAGTTTTTCAAGGAGGGGTATATATACATAAATACAGTCAAGCATACAAGGTGGTATCATACATAAACTTAAACAAAAATACACACAAAGTATGCAAGCATTTCACACAATCTACCCTTCATGCTTATGACTTTTTATGTAAATGCAACACTCAACTTAGTGCAGACCTAGATATGTATGCTCTCACCCTTGCACATGTCGAGTTCTCTTCTGATTTTATTGAATTGTTCCTTATTTAAGGGTTTTGTGAAGATGTCAGCCAATTGATTGTGTGTATCAACAAATTTTAACTCAAAATCCCCCTTACCAACATGATCTCTTAAGAAATGATGCCGAATGTCAATGTGTTTGGTCCTTGAGTGTTGAACTGAATTTTTAGATAAATTGATAGCACTTGTATTATCACACAAGATTGGAATTGAATTCACTTCAACATTCAAATCAAACAGCATCTTCAGCAGCGAAAGGGCGTGCAGTGCATGGACTTCACAATGTACAGACTTCACAAAGCTCAGACTTTGAATGCACCGACTTCAGCAGCGAAAGGGCGTGCAGTGTATGGAGCTCACACTGTACAGACTTCACAAAGCCGACATTGAATGCGCCAGTCTCTAGAGGACTGTACAGCTTTCTTTACATTTTATATATCCTTGTATTTTTAGAGGCTTGGCCTCTTATGAATTTGTTCATATTTGGAAAATCAATAAAATAAAGCATCAAGTGGTGATTTGGTGGAGTGAGAACATTCCCTTCCTCTGGAATGGGGGTGCACTCTCCCTTCTTCCTGCTTGATGACTTGGCTTATTAAAAAAAAACATTCAAATCAAGCAATTGATTTTTGATTCAAAGTACTTGGGCCCCTGATGTGAAACGACCACGGGGTATGTAGCAAGCAAACAGAAACTTAGGACCTATTCGGCAATCACAACCACATAGCAATTCAGTTGGCAGATCGGGCCAATTCGCCGTCGCACACACACGAGCCCGGGGTGACTAAATGATGCTAAGGGGAGGTGATGGATCAAGACCCTTGCTGGTAGAGTGCCAGCAAGGCTAGGGTTGCCCTCCCGAAGATACGAAGCCCACAATTAAGGGGTTGGCCGGGTGCCACTTGGAGCACTAGGTCCCTCTCTCACACACTCCACGGTGACCGCTCGTAAGTGGAGCACATGGGGTCGGACACTCTCTCGCTTGCTCAACGGAGCGGATTCTACGGATATTAAATGAACAAGCACCAGAAAGAAATGGAGCAAAGGTTAGAGCTCACCTGGTTGGTTTGAAGAAACCAACCCCGTTCGGAGACGAGGGCGAGCGGGGAAGTGTGGGTTCCCCGCACACTGCGCCGGTGTAGCTTGATCCATGTTTAATAATAACATTCACTACGCCTCACGCAGGAGGGTGGACTTGGGGTGGGGATGATTTGTATTACATGTAAACACTACCTCCACACAGGGAGGGGCGGTGAGCCGGCCAGGCGGGGAGGGGAGATTCGCCGAAAACTCGAGCGGAGACGCCGATGTCGAATCTGCCTGCACTCTGCGATGAATGACTGACAGTCACTGTTGAGGTCGCAACTTCTAGTCCGGAATTCTTCTGATGATGAGACTAGAAGGGAAATCTTCGTATCTGGGACTAGGATGCCTCTGAATTTTGCGGAATTCTTCTGTTGCAGTTGCAGGCCCGGGATGAAGTTCGATCAGGGAGACAGAATCTGGACGCAGTAGCTTCCTGTTTCTGATAGCAACTTGCAGAGGTTTTCCCGACCGTTCCCGGACTCCAAATCACAAACCGCCAGAGTTTCTGGAACCGTGAACAAGCCCTCTCCGCAGAAAAACTGACGGGGAAGCCGAATGAGGTCGGAGTCGACTGGGGGACTCTGAATAGTGATGGCAGGTTGAGGCAGACTGTGAGACGCAGATTAGAGTAGCCGAGGGAGAAAAATGGTAACTCTGTCCCACGGATGCCGAATGCAGTTCCGCTATTTGATTCTGAACGAGGACTGGGCGAGGAAGAACTTTGTTGAAGAACTCTTGGCCTGATTCTTCTGAGATTCTTCGGAGTACAGCTTCTCTTCCGGTTCAGGAGCTCGGTATGAGGAACTCTGCGCAGTTGGGGGAGACTAGACCTCCCGGTCAGCACGGACCTCGGATGAGGACGAGACCAACGCGGTGGCAAAGCAGACTGGCAGAGCTTTCCGTTGATGTAGGCCACGCCCTCAGAAGATCCAGGATGAGGTCGTGGACGACGCTGCAACAGGGGGGGCGGTTCTGCAGAACTGCAGCTGCTCACTAGTATATAGAAAATGGGGTAGATGGGGTGGGAGATGGGGTGGATGTGTGTGGGGGGCGACCCCGGGCTGTGTGGGGGTCTGGTATAGGGTGATCTAAGATGTGGGAGGGGCAGAATGGGGGCTGGAAGATGGTCTAGCAGGTGGAGGAAGGGGGAGCTGCGAATTTGGGTTGGGATAGAGAGAGAGAGGGAGATCTCTCTCCTTTGGTTTGAATGAGAGGTTAATGGGGTTTAATGTTACTTTGGTAAGGGGAAGGGTTGTGTTGGGGAGAGGAAGGGGTGCTTGGGAGAAGGGATTCTCCCTTGGGAAAATGAAAGGTTGTATGGGGAAGGGGAAAGGTTGCTTGGGAGGAGGGAGAGGTGCCTAGGAGAAAGGGATTCCACCTAGGGGTTGGAGTGGACTTAAATGGGAGGTATGGGGAAGGGGGAGGGGTCTTAATTAGAGGTGAATAGGGAGGAGAGAGAGTGAATTTCAAATTTGGGGTGGGGAGGAGAGAGAATGGGTTCGCCCCCTTTAGAGAGAGAGAGAGAAGTAGAGAGAGAGATAGAGATAGAGAGAGAGAGGTGCACTAATGCTCAAAATTCATTCAAACTTTCATTCCTGAACTCAAGTGGAGTTGGGGTCCTATTTATAGGAATTCCAATTTTTACAAAAAGTCCCTGGAGAAAGTGCTAAAAGCAAATAAGCAAGGGGGTGGGGAAGGAAGAGGGCGCCCATGGGCCAGGCCCATTTAATTGGGCCCATATGACCCCCTAGCCTAACAAACATAGGTAAATAGCATGATGACCTAGGGACATGACTCAAAACAAAGGGGAAATTACATCAAAATGACTCAAGAAAGATATAAAAATACATAGCTGAACTTAGGAAATCAAGCTAAACATAATGGCAATCATCCGGACCCGTGGAGAAGTGGGAAGTGGTAAGCGATGTCCCCATCATACTCTCGGGGTGCAGGGAACTCGACTCTGTCGAGTAAAGATCCATCGTATGCGGAGGAAGCCACAGCGAGGTTGCTCTCAAGTCCACCAAAGGTAGCCGGTCCTTTCCACCAAGCGAGGTAGTGCCCATCCCTCTGCTCCAGATGGTCGTAACCTGTTCATTCAATATCCGCTCCAATTGCTCACGTTGGCCCCTCTGGGTTGGTGGAACTCTCTTATGGGTGGTGACTCTCTCAAGAAGTGGAACAGGCTCAATATTCTCACTAGGTGTCACCGTGGGACCCCTGTATGGCACCAAGTCAGCCACATTGAATGTGGGACTTACTCCGTACTCCTCGGGGAGGTCCAACACGTAGGCATTTGTGCCGATCCTCCTCAGAACCTGGAAGGGGCCTGATCCACACGACCTCAGTTTTGAGACATTCCCAGGGAAAGGTCTCTCGGTTCTCACCATCACAAAGTCACCCACGCGAAACTCTTGGTGGCGTCGGTGGGAATCGGCTGATTTCTTATACACCTTATTGCTTTTGTTGGTGTGTTTGCGGATGTTACCATGCAGAGTTGTGAATGATCCTTTAGCGATGAAGGGAGGGCCCGGACAACCAAATGTGGACCTAACATGCAATGGTGTCACGTGGACTTTGATGAACCTAGGAGGACCGGGACATCCACTAGTGGCCCTATCATACCTAGTCTCCATAACAATGGTGGGAGAGCCCTGGTATCTGTAGGAGAACCTATTCCATAAGGTGGTGATGAATGCCGGGGGACCTGGACACCCGTAGATGCTCCTAACGTGCATATGATCAATGATGAATGAGGGAGGACCAGCACATCCAAATGTGAGCCAGTCATGCATTGGGCTAAAAGTGTGCTTGACATGTATGACATGACTAGGCTTAGTAGCCCTACCAAATGATGCACAATGTAGTGGCACATGTATTTTCATCCAAATGGTTCCTCCTATGCATATGGCTTGGTGTGGGAGTTTCCACTCATAGGGGTCAAAGGGGTCAAGAAAAATGGAGTGGGTTTGGTCTAATAAGGTCGGTTGGGGTGGGAAAAGGTTGGCGGAGAGTAAGGTGGGGGGGCATAGGAAGGGGTCGAAGGGGTCATGGTAAGGGTCACCTACGGAGAGGAACTCTAGGTCCTTATGGTCCTCATAACCATTGGATGGCGGACTCTCCTCCCCAGGTAATATGATCGGGCCAAAGTTTTTGGTGGGATGGTCGGCCATGAATGGAGGACTAGATGTTCTACCCGAGACAAGCAACTCTAGTTTGTGAGTAGCATCGGGCCCGTCGGGTGTAGGGAGGAGTAAAAGAAGGTCACTAGTGTAGCAACCCACAGTGAAAATGGAGGAGATTGATCCGACACATAGGTGTAGGAGGTCAAGGCTCCTAGGTCGGTCGGTTATTGTAGACATCATGCCAGTTAGCTCCATTTGCCAAACTATACCCTTAAGAAGATCCCCTAATGTTTCCACTTGATAGGATGATTGGATCGTGGTGTGATAGGTGGATAAGGGTACAATGGGAAGGTTTTGCTCCATGGGTGGGTAAACATAGGACACGATGGGGTGAAGTGATCTCTCCTTTAGCCATCTAGCTAGGGGCCCCTCAATGATTATGGTGCTACTTGTAAAGGCTTGTGGCTCTTGGGGGTCCAAGCTATGTGAAGGGGACATTTGTGATTCTTCCTCACCATAGATATGAACTTGGGTTTCCTCAAGGATGGGGATGGGTTCCGGACTAGCATCTACTCCCATGTGGATGGTTGTGGTCTCCTCTCTCAAGGGAATGGGAAGGTCTATTGGGGGTGGGGTGATGATGGTTGGTGCATGGTGTACCCGGGGTGGTGAGTGAGGCCGGACTTGGGTTGGGGTTGGGAGTGGAAGTAGCGGGGGACTAGGTTTGGGTAGGATAGGAGTTGGAAGTGGAAGGTGGGTTGGGTGAGTAACTTTGGATTGGGGAATGGTGGCTGTCACGGGCCTAGGTGGAGGGGTGGACATGGGGTCCACGTGGGTTTGAGTGGTGAGGGTGGAGTGAGCCATGATGCTTCTTCCACCTAGGAGGGGAATTTCTCGGCCTAATCCATGACACTGTGATTCATATTCCTCTTCCCAATCTAGTGGAGCCTCATAGTCTTCGGTTACCTCTTTAAGTTCCTTTTGGAAAGGGGTGGAAGAAGGATTTTTGGAAGTTTGTGGGGTGTGGGTTTGATGGAGAATTTTGGGTTGGGTGGTGGGGAAAGGAGGAGTGGGAGTGGTCCTCGGGTTATGGTTCTCAGGGTAGGAGTGGGAAGGTTGGGGAGTGAAGATCTTCCTGATCTCAACCCTTATCTCTTCCAATAAATCTAGGGGTCCTTTGGGTGGTGGGGTTTGGGTCCTAATAGAGGTTTTGGGTTGACGGGGAGGGAAAGGGGGAGTGGGAGTGCTCATTGGGCTATGGGTGCTTGAGTTGGAAGAGTGGGAAGGTTTTGGAATGAGGATCTTCCTAAGTTCTACCTTCATCTCTTCCCATGAGTGAATGGGCTCTTGTCTCTCAATCCCCCTTCGAATCTCAAGCTTTCTCCATTCTGTCTCGCCGAAGGGACCAAGGGTTGTCTTGGCGATGCGCACTTTTCTTTCCTCGATCATGTAGTAGTGGTGGAAGTATCTATCCATGGAGGTCTCCCATTTCCTATATGTGTGAGGGTTTCGGGACCCATCGAAGCGGGGCAACTCCGGCACGATAATGAAGTAGTCATCGGGGTGCCTGGTGAGATACATGGTTTGGATGCTCGGATGACCTCAATGCAATGTGCCCTAGGACAAGACTTAGTAGAGACAAGTCTAGAACCTGGCTCTGATACCAACTGATGTGAAACGACCACGGGGTATGCAGCAAGCAAACAGAAACTTAGGACCTATTTCGCAATCACAACCACATAGCAATTCAGTTGGCAGATCGGGCCAATTCGCCGTCGCACACACACGAGCCCGGGGTGACTAAATGATGCTAAGGGGAGGTGATGGATCAAGACCCTTGCTGGTAGAGTGCCAACAAGGCTAGGGTTGCCCTCCCGAAGATACGAAGCCCACAATTAAGGGGTTGGCCGGGTGCCACTTGGAGCACTAGGTCCCTCTCTCACACACTCCACGGTGACCGCTCGTAAGTGGAGCACGTGGGGTCGGACACTCTCTCGCTTGCTCAATGGAGCGGATTCTACGGATATTAAATGAACAAGCACCAGAAAGAAATGGAGCAAAGGTTAGAGCTCACCTGGTTGGTTTGAAGAAACCAACCCCGTTCGGAGACGAGGGCGAGCGGGGAAGTGTGGGTTCCCCGCACACTGCGCCGGTGTAGCTTGATCCCTGTTTAATAATAACATTCACTACGCCTCACGCAGGAGGGTGGACTTGGGGTGGGGATGATTTATATTACATGCAAACACTACCTCCACGCAGGGAGGGGCGGTGAGCCGGCCAGGCGGGGAGGGGAGATTCGCCGAAAACTCGAGCGGAGACGCCGATGTCGAATCTGCCTGCACTCTGTGATGAATGACTGACAGTGACTGTTGAGGTCGTAACTTCTAGTCCGGAATTCTGCTGATGATGAGACTAGAAGGGAAATCTTTGTATCTGGGACTAGGATGCCTCTGAATTTTGCGGAATTCTTCTGTTGCAGTTGCGGGCCCGGGATGAGGTTCGATCAGGGAGACAGAATCTGGACGCAGTAGCTTCCTGTTTCTGACAGCAACTTGCAGAGGTTGCCCCGACCGATCCCGGACTCCAAATCATGAACCGCCGGAGTTTCTGGAACCGTGGACAAGCCCTCTCCGCAGAAAAACTGACGGGGAAGCCGAATGAGGTTGGAGTCGACTGGGGGACTCTGAATAGTGAGGGCAGGTTGAGGCAGACTGTGAGATGCAGATTAGAGTAGCCGAGGGAGAAAAATGGTAACTCTGTCCCACGGATGCCGAACATAGTTCTGCTTTTTGATTCTGAACGAGGACTAGGCGAGGAAGAACTTTGTTGAAGAGCTCTTGGCCTGATTCTTCTGAGATTCTTCGGGATACAGCTTCTCTTCCGGTTCAGGAGCTCGGTATGAGGAACTCTGCGCAGTTGAGGGAGATTGGACCTCCCGGGCAGCACGGACCTCGGATAAGGACGAGACCAACGCGGTGGCGAAGCAGACTGGCAGAGCTTTCCGTTGATGTAGGCCACGCCCTCAGAAGATCCGGGATGAGGTCGTGGATGACGCTGCAACAGGGGGGGCGGTTCTGCAGAACTGCAGCTGCTCACTAGTATATAGAAAATGGGGTAGATGGGGTGGGAGATGGGGTGGATGTGTGTGGGGGGCGACCCCGGGCTGTGTGGGGGTCTGGTATAGGGTGATCTAAGATGTGGGAGGGGCAGAATGGGGGCTGGAAGATGGTCTAGCAGGTGGAGGAAGGGGGAGCTGCGAATTTGGGTTGGGATAGAGAGAGAGAGGGAGATCTCTCTCCTTTGGTTTGAATGAGAGGTTAATGGGGTTTAATGTTGCTTTGGGAAGGGGAAGGGTTGTGTTGGGGAGAGGAAGGGGTGCTTGGGAGAAGGGATTCTCCCTTGGGAAAATGAAAGGTTGTATGGGGAAGGGGAAAGGTTGCTTGGGAGGAGGGAGAGGTGCCTAGGAGAAAGGGATTCCACCTAGGGGTTGGAGGGGACTTAAATGGGAGGTATGGGGAAGGGGGAGGGGTCTTAATTAGAGGTGAATAGGGAGGAGAGAGAGTGAATTTCGAATTTGGGGTGGGGAGGAGAGAGAATGGGGTTCGCCCCCTTTAGAGAGAGAGAGAGAGAAGTAGATAGAGAGAGAGAGAGCTAGAGATAGAGAGAGAGAGGTGCACTAATGCTCAAAATTCATTCAAACTTTCATTCCTGAACTCAAGTGGAGTTGGGGTCCTATTTATAGGAATCCCAACATTTATAAAAAGTCCCTGGAGAAAGTGCTAAAAGCAAATAAGCAAGGGGGTGGGGAAGGAAGAGGGCGCCCATGGGCCAGGCCCATTTAATTGGGCCCATATGACCCCCTAGCCTAACAAACATAGGTAAATAGCATGATGACCTAGGGACATGACTCAAAATAAAGGGGAAATTACATCAAAATGACTCAAGAAAGATATAAAAATACATAGCTGAACTTAGGAAATCAAGCTAAACATAATGGCAATCATTCGGACCCGTGGAGAAGTGGGAAGTGGTAAGCGATGTCCCCATCATACTCCCGGGGTGCAGGGAACTCGACTCTGTCGAGTAAAGATCCATCGTATGCGGAGGAAGCCACAGCGAGGTTGCTCTCAAGTCCACCAAAGGTAGCCGGTCCTTTCCACCAAGCGAGGTAGTGCCCATCCCTCTGCTCCAGATGGCTGTAACCTGTTCATTCAATATCCGCTCCAATTGCTCACGTTGGCCCCTCTGGGTTGGTGGAACTCTCTTATGGGTGGTGACTCTCTCAAGAAGTGGAACAGGCTCAATATTCTTACTAGGTGTCACCGTGGGACCCCTGTATGGCACCAAGTCAGCCACATTGAATGTGGGACTTACTCCGTACTCCTCGGGGAGGTCCAACACGTAGGCATTTGTGCCGATCCTCCTCAGAACCTGGAAGGGGCCTGATCCACGCGACCTCAGTTTTGAGACATTCCCAGGGAAAGGTCTCTCGGTTCTCACCATCACAAAGTCACCCACGCGAAACTCTTGGTGGCGTCGGTGGGAATCGGCTGATTTCTTATACACCTTATTGCTTTTGTTGGTGTGTTTGTGGATGTTACCATGCAGAGTTGTGAATGATCCTTTAGCGATGAAGGGAGGGCCCGGACAACCAAATGTGGACCTAACATGCAATGGTGTCACGTGGACTTTGATGAACCTAGGAGGACCGGGACATCCACTAGTGGCCCTATCATACCTAGTCTCCATAACGATGGTGGGAGGGCCCTGGTATCTGTAGGAGAACCTATTACATAAGGTGGTGATGAATGCCGGGGGACCTGGACACCCGTAGATGCTCCTAACATGCATATGATCAATGATGAATGAGGGAGGACCAGCACATCCAAATGTGAGCCAGTCATGCATTGGGCTAAAAGTGTGCTTGACATGTATGACATGACTAGGCTTAGTAGCCCTACCAAATGATGCACAATGTAGTGGCACATGTATTTTCATCCAAATGGTTCCTCCTATGCATATGGCTTGGTGTGGGAGTTTCCACTCATAGGGGTCAAAGGGGTCAAGAAAAATGGAGTGGGTTTGGTCTAATAAGGTCGGTTGGGGTGGGAAAAGGTTGGCGGAGTGTAAGGTGGGGGGGCATAGGAAGGGGTCGAAAGGGTCATGGTAAGGGTCACCTAAGGAGAGGAACTCTAGGTCCTTATGGTCCTCATAACCATTGGATGGCGGACTCTCCTCCCCAGGTAATATGATCGGGCCAAAGTTTTTGGTGGGATGGTCGGCCATGAATGGAGGACTAGATGTTCTACCCGAGACAAGCAACTCTAGTTTGTGAATAGCATCGGGCCCGTCGGGTGTATGGAGGAGTAAAAGATGGTCACTAGTGTAGCAACCCATAGTGTAAATGGAGGAGATTGATCCGACACATAGGTGTAGGAGGTCAAGGCTCCTAGGTCGGTCGGTTATTGTAGACATCATGCCAGTTAGCTCCATTTGCCAAACTATACCCTTAAGAAGATCCCCTAATGTTTCCACTTGATAGGATGATTGGATCGTGGTGTGATAGGTGGATAAGGGTACAATGGGAAGGTTTTGCTCCATGGGTGGGTAAACATAGGACACGATGGGGTGAAGTGGTCTCTCCTTTAGCCATCTAGCTAGGGGCCCCTCTATGATTACGGTGCTACTTGTGAAGGCTTGTGGCTCTTGGGGGTCCAAGCTATGTGAAGGGGACATTTGTGATTCTTCCTCACCATAGATATGAACTTGGGTTTCCTCAAGGATGGGGATGGGTTCCGGACTAGCATCTACTCCCATGTGGATGGTTGTGGTCTCCTCTCTCAAGGGAATGGGAAGGTCTATTGGGGGTGGGGTGATGATGGTTGGTGCATGGTGTACCCGGGGTGGTGAGTGAGGTCGGACTTGGGTTGGGGTTGGGAGTGGAAGTAGCGGGGGACTAGGTTTGGGTAGGATAGGAGTTGGAAGTGGAAGGTGGGTTGGGTGAGTAACTTTGGATTGGGGAATGGTGGCTGTCACGGGCCTAGGTGGAGGGGTGGACATGGGGTCCACGTGGGTTTGAGTGGTGAGGGTGGAGTGAGCTATGATGCTTCTTCCACCTGGGAGGGGAACTTCTCGGCCTAATCCATGACACTGTGATTCATATTCCTCTTCCCAATCTAGTGGAGCCTCATAGTCTTCGGTTACCTCTTTAAGTTCCTTTTGGAAAGGGGTGGAAGAAGGATTTTTGGAAGTTTGTGGGGTGTGGGTTTGATGGAGAATTTTGGGTTGGGTGGTGGGGAAAGGAGGAGTGGGAGTGCTCCTCGGGTTATGGTTCTCAGGGTAGGAGTGGGAAGGTTGGGGAGTGAAGATCTTCCTGATCTCAATCCTTATCTCTTCCAATAAATCTAGGGGTCCTTTGGGTGGTGGGGTTTGGGTCCTAATAGAGGTTTTGGGTTGACGGGGAGGGAAAGGGGGAGTGGGAGTGCTCATTGGGCTATGGGTGCTTGAGTTGGAAGAGTGGGAAGGTTTTGGAATGAGGATCTTCCTAAGTTCTACCTTCATCTCTTCCCATGAGTGAATGGGCTCTTGTCTCTCAATCCCCCTTCGAATCTCAAGCTTTCTCCATTCTGTCTCGTCGAAGGGACCAAGGGTCGTCTTGGCGATGCGCACTTTTCTTTCCTCGATCATGTAGTAGTGGTGGAAGTATCTATCCATGGAGGTCTCCCATTTCCTATATGTGTGAGGGTTTCGGGACCCATCGAAGCGGGGCAACTCCGGCACGATAATGAAGTAGTCATCGGGGTGCCTGGTGAGATACATGGTTTGGATGCTCGGATGACCTCAATGCAATGTGCCCTAGGACAAGACTTAGTAGAGACAAGTCTAGAACCTGGCTCTGATACCAACTGATGTGAAACGACCACGGGGTATGCAGCAAGCAAACAGAAACTTAGGACCTATTCCGCAATCACAACCACATAGCAATTCAGTTGGCAGATCGGGCCAATTCGCCGTCGCACACACACGAGCCCGGGGTGACTAAATGATGCTAAGGGGAGGTGATGGATCAAGACCCTTGCTGGTAGAGTGCCAGCAAGGCTAGGGTTGCCCTCCCGAAGGTACGAAGCCCACAATTAAGGGGCTGGCCGGGTGCCACTTGGAGCACTAGGTCCCTCTCTCACACACTCCACGGTGACCGCTCGTAAGTGGAGCACGTGGGGTCGGACACTCTCTCGCTTGCTCAACGGAGCGGATTCTACGGATATTAAATGAACAAGCACCAGAAGGAAATGGAGCAAAGGTTAGAGCTCACCTGGTTGGTTTGAAGAAACCAACCCCGTTCGGAGACGAGGGCGAGCGGGGAAGTGTGGGTTCCCCGCACACTGCGCCGGTGTAGCTTGATCCCTGTTTAATAATAACATTCACTACGCCTCACGCAGGAGGGTGGACTTGGGGTGGGGATGATTTGTATTACATGCAAACACTACCTCCATGTAGGGAGGGGTGGTGAGCCGGCCAGGCGGGGAGGGGAGATTCGCCGAAAACTCGAGCGGAGACGCCGATGTCGAATCTACCTGCACTCTGCGATGAATGACTGACAGTCACTGTTGAGGTCGTAACTTCTAGTCCGGAATTCTGCTGATGATCAGACCAGAAGGGAAATCTTCGTATCTAGGACTAGGATGCCTCTGAATTTTGCAGAATTCTTCTGTTGCAGTTGCGGGCCCGGGATGAGGTTTGATCAGAGAGACAGAATCTGGACGCAGTAGCTTCCTGTTTCTGACAGCAACTTGCAGAGGTTGCCCCAACCGTTCCCGGACTCCAAATCATGAACCGCCAGAGTTTCTGGAACCGTGGACAAGCCCTCTCCGCAGAAAAACTGACGGGGAAGCCGAATGAGGTCGGAGTCGACTGGGGGACTCTGAATAGTGAGGGCAGGTTGAGGCAGACTGTGAGACGCAGCTTAGAGTAGCCGAGGGAGAAAAATGGTAACTCTGACTGGGCGAGGAAGAACTTTGTTGAAGAGCTCTTGTCCTGATTCTTCTGAGATTCTTCGGGGTACAACTTCTCTTCCGGTTCTGGAGCTCGGTATGAGGAACTCTGCGCAGTTGGGGGAGATTGGACCTCCCGGGCAGCACGGACCTCGGATGAGGACGAGACCAATGCGGTGGCGAAGCAGACTGGCAGAGCTTTCCGTTGATGTAGGCCACGCCCTCAGAAGATCCAGGATGAGGTCGTGGACAACGCTGCAACAGGGGGGGCGGTTCTGCAGAACTGCAGCTGCTCACTAGTATATAGAAAATGGGGTAGATGGGGTGGGAGATGGGGTGGATGTGTGTGGGGGGCGACCCCGGGCTGTGTGGGGGTCTGGTATAGGGTGATCTAAGGTGTGGGAGGGGCAGAATGGGGGCTGGAAGATGGTCTAGCAGGTGGAGGAAGGGGGAGCTGCGAATTTGGGTTGGGATAGAGAGAGAGAGGGAGATCTCTCTCCTTTGGTTTGAATGAGAGGTTAATGGGGTTTAATGTTGCTTTGGGAAGGGGAAGGGTTGTGTTGGGGAGAGGAAGGGGTGCTTGGGAGAAGGGATTCTCCCTTGGGAAAATGAAAGGTTGTATGGGGAAGGGGAAAGGTTGCTTGGGAGGAGGGAGATGTGCCTAGGAGAAAGGGATTCCACCTAGGGGTTGGAGGGGACTTAAATGGGAGGTATGGGGAAGGGGGAGGGGTCTTAATTAGAGGTGAATAGGGAGGAGAGAGAGTGAATTTCGAATTTGGGGTGGGGAGGAGAGAGAATGGGGTTCGCCCCCTTTAGAGAGAGAGAGAAGTAGAGAGAGAGAGCTAGAGATAGAGAGAGAGAGAGGTGCACTAATGCTCAAAATTCATTCAAACTTTCATTCCTGAACTCAAGTGGAGTTGGGGTCCTATTTATAGGAATCCCAACATTTACAAAAAGTCCCTGGTGAAAGTGCTAAAAGCAAATAAGCAAGGGGGTGGGGAAGGAAGAGGGCGCCCATGGGCCAGGCCCATTTAATTGGGCCCATATGACCCCCTAGCCTAACAAACATAGGTAAATAGCATGATGACCTAGGGACATGACTCAAAACAAAGGGGAAATTACATCAAAATGACTCAAGAAAGATATAAAAATACATAGCTGAACTTAAGAAATCAAGCTAAACATAATGGCAATCATCCGGACCCGTGGAGAAGTGGGAAGTGGTAAGCGATGTCCCCATCAGCTCCACAACTTTCGATGGCTACATATTCATCCTCGGTCGTTGAGAGAGCTACTGAATGTTGTTTCTTGGAGGCCCATGAAACTAGGCACCCACCAAGAAACTGACAGTACCCACTAGTACTTTTGCGATCAACAATACATCCAGCATAATTCGCATCGGTGTATGCAATCAAATCAAATGAACTACCGATGGGAAACCATAAGCCAAAGTCTAGTGTGCCATTTAAATACCGAAAAATCCGTTTGACAGCCAACAAATGAGATTCTTTAGGACATGACTAAAAATGAGCACATAGACATACGCTGTACTGAATGTCAGGGCGGCATGCAGTTAAGTACAGTAGTGATCCGATCATACCTCGAAACAGTGTAGGATCTACTATTTTACCCTTTTCATCTTTGTCTAACTTCATGGTTGTGGCCATCGGAGTTGACATGGACTTTGCTTCTGCCATCCCATATTTCTTTCACAGCTCCAAGGTGTATTTGGCTTGGTTTATGAAGATGCCTTCTGACGTTTGCTTCACCTGCAGTCCAAGAAAAAAGGTTAGTTCCCCCATTAGACTCATCTCAAATTTGCCCTGTATTATCTGTGCAAACTCATCACATAAGGCATTATTAGTAGCTCCAAAGATTATATCATCAACATAGACTTGAACTACTAATATGTCTTTATCTGATTTTCTCGTGAAGAGTGTTTGGTCAACCTCACCTCTTTTGAACCCATTTTCAATCAAGAATGAGGTGAGCCTTTCATACCATGCCCTTGGAGGTTGCTTCAAAACGTACAAGGCCTTCTGCAATTTGTACACTTGCTTTGGATCTTTTGGGTCTTCAAAATCTGGAGGTTGCTCTACAAAAACATCATCTTTGATGTACCCATTTAGAAAAGCAAATTTAACATCCATTTGAAATAATTTGAAGTTCCATGAGCAAGCATAAAACAAAAGAATCTAGACTGCTTCTAATCTAGCAACCGGGGCAAATGACTCATCAAAATCAATACCCATTTCCTGGCTATACCCTTTGGCTACAAGCTGGGTCTTGTTCCTAACAACCACTCCCATGTCATTCAACTTATTTCTGAAAACCCAACGGGTTCCTATTATGGGTTGATTCTTAAGACGCGGCACAAGAGTCCACACCTCATTTCTTTCGAATTGGTGCAGCTCTTCATGCATAGCCTGGATCTAGGATTCATTTTGAATTGCATCATGAATGTCCTTAGGATCTTCTTGAGAAATAAAAGCCATCAGATCCTCTGTTTCCACTTGCCTTAGTGAGGATCTGGTTTTGACACCATCTATAGGGTTACCAATGATGTTCTCGGCGGGGTGATCTTTCAAGAACGTTGCAGTTCTAGGCAAGTCGGGATGCTGCACTTCCTGTTCTTGAAGTGTTTCAATTGAAAGATCTTCATCATTTTCATCCTTGCTGGAGGTTTCTTCAGTTGGTTCATCCTTGGCCTTAGATGTTCCAGCATCATTTGACTGTTTACGAGCTTCATCTGCATCCAAAATAGAAGAAATTTGATTTGTCAGCTTTAATTCAGATTCATCAAAAATGACATGAGGACTTTCTTCAACAACTAAAGTCCTCTTATTAAATACTCTAAAAGCTTTCGAATTTAATGCATAACCTAGGAAGATTCCTTTGTCACTCTTTTCATCAAACTTACCTAGGTTAGTCTTACCATTGTTCAGGATGAAGCAAGGGCAACCAAAAGGTTTGAGGTAGGAGATATTTGGTTTCTTACCCTTGTAGAGCTCGTATGGAGTTTTCTTCAAAATGGGCCTTACCATTGCCCTTGATGATATAGCATGCCGTACTTATCACCTCAGCCCAGAAATATTTTGGTATGGAGTTCTCACTTAACATGGTTCGTGCCATGTCAATCAAGGTCCTATTTTTCTCTCCACTACTCTATTTTGTTGAGGCGTCCTTGGTGATGAGAAGTTATGTGTGTATCCCTGCTCCTTGCAAAAATTGTTGAAGTCATGGTTTTCAAACTCACCACCATGATCACTTTGAATTGTGTTGATGAGGTAACCTCTATCATTCTAGATTTTCTTGCAAAATACTTGAAACTCCATCAGGGCATCATTTTTATTTGCTAGAAATAATACCCGTGTGAATCTGGAGTAATCATTAACAATCACAAATCCATAAGATTTTTCTCCTAGGCTGGATGTCTAGTCGGACCAAAGAGATCAAGGTGCCGCAATTCTAAAGGCCGAGCAGTAGAAACAATATTCTTATTCTTGAAAGAGATGCGTGTTTGTTTGCCTTTTGTGCAAGCCTCACAAATTTTATCACTTTCAAATTTTAACTTTGGTAGTCCATTCACCAAGTCATGTCTAGACAATTTGGAGATTACTCCAAAACTAGCATGCCCTAGTTTTCAGTGCCATAACTAAGCATTTTCATGGTTGTTAGCTACCAAACACATATCATCGCATGAAACATCGTCAAGATCAACAGTGTATCCATTATTATTCATTTTTCCAATGAATTTTATTTCATTTGAGATTTTATTCATGACAAGGCAGTGAGTTTCATCAAAAATGATTTTAAAGCCCTTGTCACACAATTGGCTTATGCTCAAAAGGTTATGATTCAAGCCCTTCAGCAAAAGAACATTCTCAATCAAAGTTTCAGAATTCTTACCTATGTTGTCAATTCCAATGATTTTACCTTTATCCTTTCCTCCAAAGGCAACGGAGCCTCCATCCTTATCCTGCAGTGTGGAGAACACCTTCGTGTCCCCCGTCATATGCCTTGAGCAACCGCTGTCCAGGTACCATTTGCTCCACCTGACTTCAAGGCATATCTGCAAGATACAGAATTCTCATCCAATTGATTTTGGTACCCAAACTAATTTGGGTCCATAGGAGTTTATCCAATTCTGTACATATCTTTTTCTAGTCCAAGCAGCATGATTTCTTTGAGTGTTTTGTTTGAACCAACAATTGGCAATAACATGACCAAACCTACCACAATGAAAGCAATTAACATTTGAAAATCTTATTTGGTATTTGTGTGGTTTAGATTGGACATGTGTTGGCTTTGTGTGTGAGCACGAAGCACAATTATTTTCTTTTTCATGCACATAAGATGCTGTTATCTTGTGCTCAAATGATTTCTTATTCTAGGGCATGTACCACAATCCTTCTTTTTAGAAGTTAACCTTAACTACCAACAGATTGTCTAGGTTTTGTTTGCCTTTAACAAATCTAGCTAAAGTGGACTGCAAGCCAGCCACTTCCTTACTTAAACTCCCATTTTTCTTTTCAAGTTCTGAAACTGTGGATATCAGAACTTCTTTTTCACTTTTCAAGTTCTCAGAATTTTTTTCTATTTTAGATATCTTACATGATCATTCCTCTTTGGATTTTTCAATATCTGAAATTGTTTGAGACAAAATTTCTGTTTCTTCTATTAGTTCAAATCATTCTTGTTCAAGTATTTCAAACTTAATAGAAGAATCCTCTTGTGTGAGATCTTCGATCTTTTTCTTGAGGGATTTATTTTTCGATCTGATTTTATTGTATTTCACATACAACTTTTCATACTCGGATTCCCATTGTTCATTTGAGATAAAATCAGGGTCAGAATTTACCTTAGTTGAGTCATCTTCGTGTGCCATAAGGCACAAGCTTTCCACGAGCTCTTCCAGCTCCTCGTCTAACTGTTCGTCCTCTTCATCGCTCCAGGTGACGACCATGGCTTTGGGCTTCTTGAACTTCTCTTTCTTGAATTTCTTTTTCAAATCTAAGCACTCTCCTCTCATGTGCCCGGGCTTCTTGCACTCGTAGCAAATGATGTTGTTGGGCTTGCTCGGCTCCCCCTTGGTTTGGGCCGGCTTTCTTTGCCCTTTTCTGAAATTTCCCTGAAAATTTTTCTTCCTTCTTAAAAATTTCTTTACTTGGCGAGTGCACATGGCCAAGTCTTCTTCCTCTTCGCTCCCATCGGTAGACTCCTCTTCTTGGGAGTCATCATTATGTTGATTGGCTTTCAAGGCCACGGTTTTCTTCTTCTTGGGCTCTTCTTCGGCAGTTCTCTTGATGTTGATTTCATAGGTCATTAGTGAACCTATGAGTTCATCCAAAGACAATGTGGAGAGGTTCTTGGAATATTCAATGGTTGTGGCCTTTGTGTGCCACGCGGGTGGAAGAGATCTTAACACCTTCCTCACGAGCTCAGAGTTGGTGTATTCTTTTCCGAGACTGTTGAGACCATTAGTGATCTCTGTCAGTCTTGCAAACATCTCAGTGATTGTTTCTTCGGGTTTCATTTTGAAGAGCTCGTAATCCCTGACGAGTATGTTTGCCTTGGTCTCTTTTACCTCGGAGGTTCCTTCGTAGATCAGTCGAAGTTTGTCCCACATCTCCTTTTTTGAACTGCACATGGATACATGAGAAAAGTCATTAAGATGAATAGCACATTGCATGATGTTCATAGCATTAAAATTCACTATGGATTTTTTAATATCCTGATGGGTCCATTTGTCCTCATCAGCGGAAAGATCATAAGGACCCTTTACCACAACCCTCCAGATCTCGTACTCTTGGGCTCTAAGAAAAAGATGCATTCTATTTTTTCAGTAGGAATAATTTGAGCCATCGAAGTATGGAGGGCGGTGGATGGAGTGACCCTCAGGTATCATCCCCATGTTGGTCATTGATCTGGATCTGACTATAGATCGTTAGATCTGAAAAATATAGAGCCTTAGCTCTGATACCAATTGAAGTCCCGCGATCAATGACACCCAAGAGGGGGGGTGAATTGGGTGATTACAAAAGTTTAGAAAACTTTAGCCGATTTAAATAAATGTGCTAAGATAGCAACTAAGAAGTTCAAATCTATAGCAAAACCAATTAGATCTATCAAAACCAATCGCCATGATAGTTCTTCGGTACTGGGCGGAGGTATGAATCTAAAGATCCTACTCACGCAAGGTGTTATCGTCCTGACAGGACTAGCCTTGTCAATCTGAACCCACCTTTTGATATACCAAAGATTTAATGTGAAAATGATCAATTAAGCTAGATCTGAATGAAGAAAACAATAGAGATAATATACGAGAGTGCTAGCACAGAATGGGGGTAGAAGAGAAGGATCAAACCAAATAAGAGACAGAGATTTTTAGGTGGTTCAGATGTAACAATGGCAACCTACGTCCACCCCTCACAAATTGTGAGGATTCAAACACTATCTTGTAAAGGATTACAAGATCAGAACACACACACTCGTAAGGAGATAGGAACTCCCACGAAGGTGCAAATGCACCGAAGCACACATGAAACTGAATGAAACAACACACACACACACACGGATCTGGGTAGATCCACACACACGAATGTTTAAAGATTACAAATAGCACACACTTGAAGCTCAGGGAATTTGGATGAAGAAACACAAATGAAAAACTTTTGATGTATGCTCCCCCTGAGTAGATGATGCAGATTTTGAATGAAGCTTTTCATGTCTACACACTTCGATCCCCAATCTTAGGGGTAGGATCGATCCCCAAGAGTCCTAGATATGTTTACATGTCTACACACTTCGATCCATGAGGATTTGGATGTCAAAGATCTAAGATTTTCACGTTTCTTCCATTCACGGAATCAGAAGGGATTAGCGGTCATGGAGGGACCGCTAGGATGGATTGGCGGTCTCGCGATAGACCGCCAATTGGCGTTAAATCCAAAAAATTCAGATTTTCCTATTATCTCGTATTTACCTCCTAAATGGTGTATATATCCTATTCTAAATCTGTAATTTACCCAATTTATGTTTCTATTATTGGGCTTGGGCCTAAAGGACTTGGATTTCGGTCTTGTGGGCCTATTTAGGTGGATTTAAACCTATCATAATATATAGGTCTTTAAATAATTATTACTTATACCTTTATTCCTTAAATAGCCCATTTAGTCTACTTAAATGCTTAATAACTATATTAAATCCCTAGAAAATTTTTAGAAAATTCTCGGGTGTTACACCCTCCCCCACTTAAAAGAATTTGGTCCCCAAATTCAATGCATGGGATTTTTTTTTAAGGAGACTGTACTTACATTCAAATATCTCCAGAAATCTCTTGTGCATAGCTTCTTCCGTTTCCCATGTCGCCTCGTGTGGCCAGGATTTGGTCCATTGGATTTTGACAATGGGAATATTTTTATTTCGAAGCTGACGTACTTCTCGATTAATTATCTTAAGCGGCCTTTGCTTGTATGTCATGTCTTCCTGTATCTCGAGGTTATCATAAGTGATGACATGGAATGGATCATGGATGTATCTTTTTAGCATTGAGACGTGAAAGACAACATGAACTCTTGCTAGTTGAGGAGGCAAAGCTAGTCGATAAGCAACCTCACCAACCCTTTCAAGAATTTCAAAAGGGCTTATAAATCTTGGAGTAAGTTTGCCTTTGATACCGAATCTTCGGATACCTCGACCCGGAGAAACTTTGAGGAATACGTGATCTCCTATTTGGAACTCCATGTCACGCCTTCGATTATCTGCATAAGACTTTTACCTATCTTGAGCCACCTTAAGTCTTTCTTGAATCAGCTTGACTTTTTCAGTAGTATCCCGAATGAGTTTCGGGCCTAGTGATTGGTTTTCCCCAATCTCACTCCAGCATATAGGTGAGCGACAACTCCTGCCATATAGGGCTTCAAATGGTGCTATTTTGATGCTAGCTTGATAGCTATTATTGTAGGAGAATTCTGAAGTCCGCGATCAATGACACCCAAGAGGGGGGGTGAATTGGGTGATTACAAAATTTTAGAAAGCTTTAGCCAATTTAAACAAATGTGATAAGATGGCAACTAAGAAGTTCAGATCTATAGCAAAACCAATTAGATCTATCAAAACCAGTCGCCACGATAGTTCTTCGGTACTGGGCGGAGGTATGAATCCGAAGATCCTACTCACGCATGGTGCTATCGTCCTGACAAGACTAGCCTTGTCAATCTGAACCCACCTTTTGATATACCAAAGATCTAAAGTGAAAATGATCAATTAAGCTAGATATGAATGAAG
Source organism: Amorphophallus konjac (assembly GCA_022559845.1). Lineage (NCBI taxonomy): Eukaryota > Viridiplantae > Streptophyta > Magnoliopsida > Alismatales > Araceae > Amorphophallus > Amorphophallus konjac. Next base: position 265,531,688 of record CM040123.1, read on the forward strand.
AAAACAATAGAGATAATATACGAGAGTGCTAGCACAGAATGGGGGTAGAAGAGAAGGATCAAACCACACAAGAGACAGAGATTTTTAGGTGGTTCGGATGGAATGATGGCAACCTACGTCCACCCCTCACAAACTATGAGGATTCATACACTATCTTGTAAAGGATTACAAGATCAGAACACACACACACACACTCGTAAGGAGATAGGAACTCCCACAAAGGTGCAAACGCACCGAAGCACACACGAAACTGAATGAAACAAGACACACACACACGGATCTGGGTAGATCCACACACACACGAATGTTTAAAGATTACAAATAGCACACACTCGAAGCTCAGGGAATTTGGAAGAAGAAACACAAATGAAAAACTTTTGATGTAGGCTCCCCCTGAGTAGATGATGCAGATTTTGAATGAAGCTTGCTTCTCCAATTGATTTGAGGTTGATTGGCTTCGGATTGATCTTGAAAAGCTTGGAGATGAATGAAGAATCCCTGGATGAAACACTGTTCACGGAGGTGTTGCAGCAGCCTTCTTTCTCCCCTTGGTAGCCTCCTTGATCTCCCTTGAGTGATTAGGGTTTCTTTGCCCTAAGAGATGCTTTTATAAGTCTTGGGTTGGTCAAGGGACATGCCAAAACACAGATCCACGAATTTAGGCATGTCTGGTGGCTTTGGAACCCAAAAGTCCAAAAGAGAAGGCTTGAACATGTTGAAGAAAACAAACTCAACAATTGCTGCTTCGAAGGGTTCGGTCGACCGAAATGTCCGGTCGGTAAACCGAACTCTGTAACTTCCTGAAACTTTCAACGCTGGGAAATTCGGTCGACCGAACTTGGGCTGTCGGTCGACCGAACTCTGGAATTCCTGCAAAACATAGTTGTTAGCCCCATAGAACATATCCATATGACAAAAACTTTGTGTCCTCATTTTGTTCCATTCATTTTAGGTTTGATTTAGCTCAGTTTGTGCATTTTGAAGAATTTTATCATTTGAGTATTTGCCATGATAAACATCGACCTTATTTGGACCTCAATATCTCACTATTGCATTTAGACACGGCACGGGACGGAAAATTAAATCCGGGGTTTTGTTATCATCAAAATCACCTAGAGAGACTCAACAAATTCCACTACAGGCAAGTGGTCGTGCCAACTCCCACCAAAATCAAGTACACATGCCTGGAGCATGTCTTCCACCACCTGATTAGTTCTTTTAGTTTGACCATCGGTTTGTGGATAGAATGCAGTGCTAAAATTCAATCGGGTCTCTAATGAATGTTGTAGACCCTTCCAGAATTGAGATGTAAATCGAGGGTCTCGATCAGATATAATAGTGATAGGGACTCCATGCAGTTTCACAATTTCTTTTACATATAAGGTAGCCAAGACATCCACGGACCATCGACTCTTAATAAGTAAGAAATGAGCCGACTTGGTCAAGCGGTCAATGATCACCCAAATTCCATCATGTCCTCCTCTTGATTTAGGTAGACCCATGACAAAATCCATCCCTATACTCTCCCAGTTCCACTCGGGAATCGCCAAGGGATGTAGCTTTCCAACGGGCTTTTGATGCTCTGCCTTAATTTGTTGACAAGTGAGGCAGCGTGATACGTAGTCCGCCACTTCTCTCTTCATATTGGGCCACCAGAATTTTCTTTTAAGGTTTTGGTACATCTTGGTAGCACTAGGGTGAATGTCATACCTTGATTTATGTGCTTCGTCCATAACCAGCGTCTTAGTATCCGCATGATCTAGGACACAAATTCATCCTCGGAATAGCAATCTTCCGTCAGTTGCAATAGAGAATTCTGACCGTTGATCTATATCATCCTTGATTTCCATCAGTGTAGGGTCATCTTCTTGCAACTTGACCATGCCCTCTATTGATGTAGGTTGTGACCGAATATTGGCAATAAAGCATTCTTCTTTCTCCACATTTATCTCTAGATTTAACTGGGCAAATTCAACAATGAGATTAGTCATACCTTTCATGAGGCTTGATAACATTCCCATTGGTTTCCTGCTGAACGCGTCGGCTACAACATTCGCCTTGCCTGGATGATATTGAATAGTGAATTCAAAATCCTTAAGATATTCCAGTCATTGCCTTTGTCTCATGTTTAGATCCTTTTGAGAAAAGAGATATTTCAGACTTTTATGGTCTGAATACACCTTGAACTTTTCTCCATAAAGATAGTGACGCCAGATCTTTAGAGTAAATATAACGGCAGCTAGTTCTAGATCATGAACTGGATAATTTTCCTCGTGTCGCTTCAATTGTCTTGAGGCATAGCAAATCACTTTGCCACTTTGCATAAGAACGCACCCGAGGCCAATGCCTGATGCATCCGTGTACACTTCAAATCCGTCACCTTCGACAGGCAGTGCTAGAATAGGGGCAGTGGTGAGATGTTCCTTGAGAGTCAAGAAACTCTCCTCGCATTCCGTGGTACATACAAATGGATTTTCCTTTCTAGTGAGTCTTGTGAGAGGAATGACGATTTTAGAAAAATCCTTGATGAACCGTCGATAATAACCAGCCAGGCCAAGGAAACTTCTAATTTCAGATATAGTCGTCGGTCGGCTCCAATTCTTGACAGCTTCTACTTTAGAAGGATCCACGGCAATTCCTTCTTTGGAGATAACATGTGATAGCGTGATACGCATATCGTTAATACGTCCGCTACCAAATTTAATTATTCGGCCCACAAATTAAAGAGAATAGTTAAGTGGTGAGACCGAGTCGAATCCACATAGAAGTTTAGATTTTAGAGTTGAAAATCTTGAGTTTTTAAGATTGGCATCGGTGAGAGCTTTAGTTGAAAGCTTAAGATTGAAGTTCAGAAATTAAATTTAATTGAACTAAATGAAGGACACTTGAAAACCAATGCTTGAAGAATTAATGAAACAGGTGGAAGAAAGATAATAAAAATACAACACTTATCATACTTAGAAGATTAAGATAAAGAGAAGAGTAGAAGAAATAAATCATAAGAACAATATCAATTCCACTAAATAAAAAAAAAAGACAAATTATAAAGTGTTCCAAACACCAGAAGTAAAGATCTCCTCAACAAGAGAACATAATCATAAAAAGAACTTCAAAATAAATACACTTCCAAAACGTCAAAATAACTTCGACAAGAACTCTAAAAAAAATATAAATGCACTTCCTCACAACCCAAAACCCAACACTCCGAAATAACCCGAATGAACTCTGAACAGAACTGGCTCCCAAAACTCTCCCAAACTAACAATAGAATTCAAATGTACTCTCCACCCCTCCCCCAAAATTAACAACCCCCCATCCCTGCCACCTTAATCCCCTTTTATTGGGCCAAGATCATCCCCCAACCCTCTTTATTTGCTTGCTTTCGGTGCCAAACATTGATGCTCACATTTAATCAACAATTGATGCTGCCATGTAAAGGCCATACCAACCATCGCCCACCTTGATGTGCCATCTATCTTGCTATGCCATCTTATTGAGCCAACCACCTTGCCATGTGATAGCCTTAAAGAGACCATATGCATGTGAAAGGGAGAGAGAGAAGGTGTGAGAGAGAAAGGGAGACATGGAGGGTGAAAAGAGAGAGACAATGAGGGGGAAGTGGGGTATACGTGGTGGTTGTGGTGTCGGTCCGGAGATGGGAAGAGGACGGTGGCAAGGACAAAGGGGAGGTGCGAAGGTGGGGTGTGTGGAGGGAGAGGTGGTGTTGGCAGGGAGAGACGAGGGAAGGAGATGGGCCATGTGCATGGGAAGGTCGACGTCGGCGGAGGTGGGATGCGTTGAGGTGGGAAAAGGAGGTGGGAAGGTGATGCAGTGTGTGCTACGTGTGTGAGAGAGAGCAGCGGCGAAGAGGGGTAGCAGAGGTGGCGAACGTGATGGGAGAGGTCGTGGTGGGTGTGAAGGGAGAAGCGGCCACGGCGAGGGGGGTCGTGCGGTTAGAGAGAGAAAGTGAGAGGGAGAGGTTGATTGTGGCGGGCGTAGGCTAGAGAGAGAGAGAGTGGGAGAGCGCAGAGTGCATGTGAACAGGCTGCATGAGGGAGGCCTACGAAGGTGGTCACGCGGTGGTGCTCACCGCGTGAAGCATGGCGATGGCGGACGTGGGTGGTTAGCAGAGTGAAGATGGTGCCTGGCATATGTGCATGCATGGGGGAGTGAGGGACATGGGAGACGGTGGTGTGAATGGAAAGAGATGGCGTTGTGCAGTGTAGAGAGAGGAAGAGGAGGCGGTGTGGCATGCAGGGTGAGACGGTGGTCACGGTGGGGAGAGAGAAGGGAGAGGTGCAGTGAGGTGAGTGTATGTGGGGAGAGGGTGGTGGGACTGCATGGCCAAGGCGGGTGAGCAGGTAGAGAGGGAGAGAGGGAGGGCTCGCGAGTGTGAGAGAGAAGGAGGGAGAGAGAGTGGAGGTTCAGGAGGTGAGAGACAGGTGTGTGTGTGTGTGTGTGAAAGTGGGAGTGGTGGTGCGACGGGAGAGGCGGTGGTGAGTGAGAGCGGAGGGAGGAGCATGGTGGCACGCTACCCCGGTGGAGGGAGTAAGATGCCGGTTGTTCATGGCGGTGGGTGAGAGGTTATGTGTGAGAGAGGGTGCTGGACGTGGGAGATGAGCAGTGGAGTTAGAGAGAGAAAGGGAGGGGACCGGGGGTGCGTCCATGGCCTTCTGCTTGTGCCACCGTCGTTGAGCTATGCTCCGGTGAACGAAGACTGTCAGAGCCCTCCTGCCACTATGCCTTAGCCCAACTGCCACCGTGGGACGCCCACCGTCAAGAGCTCCAGCCGCCGTTCACCGTTCTCATGAGTTCCCGGGAATGAGGAAGATGGAGCACTGTTCAAAAAAAATAGGGACTTTGGTGAGAGTTTGTGGGAATGTACAAATTTATAACTAAGCCCCTTATGTATAATAATATTAATCATGCAAATTCTATTCTTCTTTCACATGTCTCAGATCTCATTGATTAACTTATGTTTAAATTTTTAATTAATTATAGAAAATCTTAATTTTATGTAAGAATAATATTCATATGAAAAACTTGCATAATTAATTATATTGAAGCCCATAAATAATGAGTGTGACATGAATAAATATATAAAAATATGGACTTATCAACATGGCCAAGGAAAGAAACCTCATTCAGTCAGAACTCACATTTATTTAACTTGGCATATAGTTGGTGTTCCCTTAATGTTTGTAAGGCAGTTCTCAGATGTTCCTCATGTTCTTCTTTCATCTTGGAATAGATAAGGATGTCATCAATGAATACGACCACAAAGCGGTCGAGATATGACCTGAAGATGTTGTTCATGAGTTGCATAAATGTTGCGGGGGCGTTGGTTAACCCGAACGGCATAACCACAAACTCATAATGTCCGTATCTACTACGGAAAGCCGTCTTGTGAAATATCATCTTCCTTAATCTTCAGCTGATGATAGCTAGACCTGAGGTCAATCTTGGAGAAATACTCCACACCAGAGATCTGGTCAAACATCTCATCAATACGCGGCAGTGGGTACTTGTTCTTGATTGTAAGTTGATTCAACTGTCGGTATTCGATACACAGCCTGAGGGATCGATCCTTCTTCCTGACAAATAGAACTGGCGCACCCCAAGGGGATGTGCTAGGTCGAATAAAGCCTTTCTCCAGCAACTCTTGAAGTTGCTTTTTCAATTCCTTGAGCTCTGTAGGGGACATCCTGTAAGGGGCCTTTGGCACAGGTGCTGCTCCAGGTGTGAGTTCAATGGAAAAATTAACCTCTCTCTCGGGTGGTATACCGGGTAAGTCCGAAGGAAAGATGTCTGGAAATTTTTTTACAATGGGAATTTCTTCTATAAGGATTTCCTTGGACTCAGTAATGATAACAGAAGCAAGAAAAGCTTCACACCCGTGTGAGATGAGTTTGCAAGCGTGAAGAGAAGAAATAAGAGTAGGGTGCTTCCTATACTTAATGCCAAGGAAAGAAAACTTTGGAAAATCTGGTTTATGAAAAGAAATCAACCTATTGTGACAATTAAGGTCAGCATAATGGTCACAAAGTCAATCTACTCCTAATATGGCATCGTAGCCCTCCATGTCAAGGCATACGAGATTTGCAGGGAGATTGTGACCCTCTATGATAACTTCACTATTGGGGAGATAAGTTTTAAGTTCCGTTCCCGAACCTAAGGGTGTACTTATAGTTAAATTCGAAGGTAACAGGACAGGTGAAATCGGCAAGGTTTTAGCAAAAGAGCTATACATAAAGGAATGAGAAGCACCAGTATCAAATAACACAAATGCAGGATGCGAGTAAATTTGGACGGTACCTTCCATCAGTTCCCCTTTTTCGGTAGCTTCTTCATCCACAACAGCATTGAGACGAGCCTGCCGCCGTCATCCGCCATCATTCCTGGAGGGTTATTCCTTCACGAGGGGACAGTCTAGCATGCAATGCTCCCGGCTTCCACATCTTAAGCAAGCGCCAAGACGTTTCCAGCATTCCTCAGCTGCATGGCCGAATTTCTCACAGAACGTGCAAGCCGCCATGACTTGCTTGTCTTCCTCCTTCACCTTCTTGTTCTTGTGGTAGTCACTACCACTCTCGTTCCAGGATCTCTTCTTATTATCACGAGATTTGTAAGGTTCCGTGATGCTAAACTTCTCCTTCTTTCCACGCCGATCCATCCTTCGGCTAGATTCTTCCCCCTTGCCCTCAAGTTTCTCGACCATCTATAAGGTACTTTCATATAGATGGGCTCGTTGGACTATCTCCGCATAGGTCCGAATATTTTGTGAGCCAAGTTATTGAATGAAGACGGGCCTCAACCCATCTAGAAAATGGTTGGCCTTTAAAATATCTGTGCTTACCAGATGTTCGGCATAAGGGGCCAAACGGGAGAATTGGAGTTTGTACTCTTCCACTGACATCATGCCTTGGCGTAAAGAAGCAAATTCTGCAGCCTTCTCTCCTTTACGTGCTTGGAGATGTATTTTTCCTAGAAGAGTGTAAGAAACGCGTTCTATGTAGGTTGGGCATTTTGTTGTTGTGCCGAAGTGGTCTTCCACCAAGTTCACGCATCCTTATTAAGTTGAAATGTGGCGAGACGGACCTTCTCTTGATCCGCACACTACATAACATTGAAGATTCTTTCCATCTCATCTATCCAGTTCTCTACTTCATCTGGATTAGAAGAGCCAGAAAACCGTGGAGGATTTAAGCTTCAAAAATTCCGATGTAAATCGCCGGCACCAGCCTTCGCGCCAGCTTGAGCCATATTCTGTAGTGCCGGGGTAAGACCTGCAATAGTCTGTTGCATCCCGTCCCAGTCAACATGGTGTGCCATTGTGAAAATAAGGTACCTGAGAGGATAATCAACTTGTTAATTCCTATGGAATTAATATAATTATTATAGAAAATTTCTAATTTAACTATCTCATCCCGGCTCTACCCATTCTCACATGGTTAGGAATTTCTTTCCTTAGTTCATAGGTGTGGGTCCTTAATCCTTGGACTTAGTCTATGACATGACATTTTCCTAGGACATACTTAAGCCTAGGCTCTGATACCAACTTAACTATCACGTCCCGAGACATATGTACAGCGGAAGTAATATCAGGGACGTGAACAGTCGGCAATACGCCTCAAGCTAGCAATCAAGATCAGAGCGCAATAGACATCCACATAAAAATGGAGTACACAATATTTGACCAAAATTCTAACTTTTATTGATAATAAGGATCCATAATTACATAAAGTTGACTCATGGTCTACTAGACTCAAGAAAAAATAAAAATTACAGAGTAAGACTCAATAAAGTAAAAAGTACATCATGACTCTAGACTACTTAAAAAAACTCTTGACAGTCTAAGTCTTCTCTCGACCATCAATCATCACTCTCGGACCCGTTGCTGGAATACTCTGAATCCGACTCACTTGAACTTACTGAAAAGATTGAAAACGTAGGGTAATGAGCACACTTGCCCAGTAGGTATCTTCGCATCAACACGAAGGCATACTTTAAGTAATTACATTTTTGCTCTAGTGAATAAGGTAAAAGAAAATGCGATAAAATACACGAACAAATCCAAGTAACCAGATAGGAATTATATAGATATGACGAATATGAATGGACAATAGAGCATGATCAAGCGAGATTCATAAGGTAAAATGGCCTTTCATTAACAAAAATGTACTGCATAACCATAAAGGCTATGCACTATAAAGTCATGAATAAGAAAGTACTAGCAAGCATGTAAATTATCACAAGTTGCCTCATGGTTTTCACCCGTCTATAAAAAAAGTACTCCCGGCGTAATGCGACGCCAGTATTCATCATACCCCATGGTTTTCAACACGTTTTCGGCTATCTGTCGAGGGGCTAGTGTGGAGCCCTTGGACACTGTCTGTGCCCGCCTTGCATCTTCAAGTTACAGATCAAGCTACTTTCATGAGAATATAGTAAAGTTCGGCCAATAATATTCAATTCAACAATAGTTTCCATGATAATGTAGCCAAGGTAGAGAACGCACAATAAGAGATCATAAGAATTTCAAAAAAGATGACTTAAGACAAGGTCGTGCTACGGAAAGAATTCGACAGCATAACGGCATATTCTTTAACTTCCATAATTTTATTAATAGTTTATTGACAAGATATTAGGTTCTAGGCAATCAATAGACCATCAAGGATCATAGAAAATCAACCCTTAGGTCAAACCTTGGGTTAGGAACACTTGAGACAAAAACGGTCATGCCAGGGCCGTTTTTGGAAATAGCGGTCATGTCTGTGCCGCTAATAGGATTTAGCGGTCAAATCAGGACCGTTTCTAGGAAGAATTAGCGGTCATGGGGATGGCCGCTACTGGACTATGACGGTCTCTGGATGGCCACTAATTAACAGTGGCGGTCTCCTGAGGGCTGCTAATAGCCTGGACACAGAAAAACATCGATCATGTGAGTGCTTTCTAGACAATTGGGCTTTGAGGGTACAATCAGCTCGGCATCCTAGTGGGAATCCCAGGCTCGTAGAGACTTACAGAGGCCTTGAAACAAGATCACCTAGTCTGGTGGAAGGAATATCCAACGGAGAGGATCATGAGTCCAAGAGGTGTGCTTATAAGTGCAAAAGTGTATCTAATGGCCATGCACCGGGGTACGCACCATGTACTTAAGAAAAGACTCTAGATGAGAAGGGATCGAGATAAACAGCGATCAAAATGTCACTTAAACAAGTCCATGAAAAATATGATCATTAGTACCAAATATATGTTTTGGCATGAAATTACCATAAGTTTAAAAATAAGCATTTAAAACATGTAAGGCATGCAATCTATCAAGGGTTGTGCACAATAGAACCAATATTACAATTATAAAGTCAAAACTAGGGAAAAAACCCCATTAACTAGGCTTAACATATATATAAGAGGGTCAATCTGCATTCTGTTTGGAGTTAATAGGTTGCAGAGAACAGAAAGAGAATAGCGGTCAGGGGAGGATCGCATACAGGTGTTAGCGGTCTATTGCATGGCCGCTAAAGGATTATGACGGTCTTTAGGGAGACCGTTTCTGCCTGTAGCAGGCAACAGTAAACTAGGGCATGCAAGACCTATCCTAAGGAAATAAATGCATGTAGACATGACAGACAGGAAGGTAAATATGCTACAATAGAAATCCAGTCATGGAGATGCATGGGTTTTTGTGAAGTAAGCCAAAATTATGAATTTCTTATTAAGGGGGAGATTCATGCATGCTGTGATAACCTAGTTACGTAGTGATAGAGAAACGTAAAATGCTCCATGTATACTCAATTAAAATAGGAGAAAACAAAGGGCTCTTACTCCTGACATATTATTCTAGCCATCCACGAGATAACCTAGCTCTGGGACAGGCTTTAGACTTCGAATTTCCAACTAGAAGCTCGCTCAAGTTCCTACACGTCCTATGCCAAACCCGCAACTTCTCGCCCCTCTATCTTCTGGTTCTCTTGACCTAAATACGTGAAAATTGGTGGGTATGTAGAAGATAGAAATTGGAACAAAAATTTCTAAAGACACAACGTAAACTAACCTCGTTTAGGGCTTCTAATCCCATGTTCTTCACTGGACAGGTACGCTGTTCCTGCACAGCTTACAGCGAAATAGCAACTTTGGGGGCTTCTATCTCCTCAAAGACTCGACCTCCAAGCACGATAATTTGATGAAAGTTAGACAATAGTAGGGAGAATAAATTCCTTAAAAGGTCTAACGCGTGCTTGAGGAAAGTTAGACAATAGTAAGGAGAACAAAATCCTTAAAAGGTCTAACCTGAGACAGAGCCTCCTTACCTTTGAAAAATGTGATCCAACATTAGGGTTCGCATGGGTCGAAGTTAGGGTATATTTATAGCGTTTACCTAGGGTTTGGGGGATTAGATCGAAATTAGAGTCCTAATTAGAGGTAGGATCGATCCCCAAGAGTCCTAGACATGTTTACATGTCTACACACTTCGATCCATGAGGATTTGGATGTCAAAGATTCAAGCTTTTCACGTTTCTTCCATTCATGGAATCAGAAGGGATTAGCGGTCATGGAGGGACCGCTAGGATGGATTGGCGGTCTCGCGATAGACCGCCAATTGGCATTAAATCCAAAAAAATTGGATTTTCCTTTTATCTCATATTTACCTCCTAATTGGTGTATATATCCTATTCTAAATCCGTAATTTACCCAATTTACGTTTCTATTATTGGGCTTGGGCCTAAAGGGCTTGGATTTGGGTCCTGTGGGCCTATTTAGGTGGATTTAAACCTATCATAATATATAGGTTATTAAAGAATTATTACTTAGACCTTTATTCCTTAAATAGCCCATTTAGTCTACTTAAATGCTTAATAACTATATTAAATCCCTATAAAATTCTTAGAAAATTCTCGGGCGCTACACCTTGCCTAAGGCTTTCAGCCCATTCGTGATTTTGCTCAGTCTAGCAAACATCTTAGATATGGTCTTGTCTAGCTTCACTGTAAAGAGCTCATAGTTCCTGATGAGTAAGTTTGCCTTTGTCTCATTGACTTTTGAGGTCCCTTCATACATGAGCCTCAACTTATCCCACATCTCCTGTGCAGAAGAATACATCGAAATACGTGAGTATTCATTCGGATGAATTGCGCATTCAATAATATTCATGGCTTTATAGTTAGCATAGGATTTTTTGATATGCTCATCATTCCATTTATCCTCATCTTCAGGTAATTGATAAAGACCTTTGCTAACTACCCTCCACACTTCAAATTCATGTGCCCTTAGGAACACAGTCATCTTGTTTTTCCAATATGGGTAATTTGACCCATCAAAGAAAGGTGGTCGATGTATCGAATGTCTCTCAAGGAGCATTCCCTTGTTGGCCATTGCAATGGATCTTTTCTCTACAATCGCAAGATTGTCCTAAAAATCAGAGAACCACTCCGATACCAGATTGTTGGCCCTAGACACACGCCAGGACAAGAAGGGGGGGTTGAACTGTCCCCACAATACAATGGTAAATTTTAAGCTAATGCAACAGAATTAAAACACCTAGCAGATTTATACTATGATGGAATGAAGTTTAAATCCTATGAGAATTAGTTCTCTCAACCTTTCCGTTCACACACGATCAAGATAAACAAATTAAACAAGCAACCCATAAACACACAGTGCGAGAAAGATTTTTAGGTGGTTCGGCAGGAGATACAAGTCCTCCTACATCCACCCCTCACCAAATCGGTAAGGATCCACTCGCTTCGAACTGAAGCGCATGGAGTTTACACTCCAAACACACAGAGACCGAGTCTCCAGCACGATCTGACAATGGGATCAACCCACACACAAACACCGCAACAACCGCAGCATCCTACACTCACAACCGTACGCAGACGGTTCACCACAGAAATATCAGAGTTCAGAATAATGAAAGGATGTTCAATACATGTCCATGCTCAAGATAAACTGAAAAATAATCATTAAGTAGACTTAAGAAGGTTGCAGAAATGTCTCCTCAGTAGATGACGGCCTGCAGATGAATATTCCTTGAAGCTGTCACGGTGGGGGGTCGATCTTCAATAGGTACGAAGCCACACGAATTCCTCCCTGGAGATTCAGCCTCGTTGACACTAGAACGCTTTGACGAATGGATGTTGCTATTGAAGTCTTCAATCCAGAATGCCCCTGCAGGAGGAAGACATGAGATAAACACTCAGAAAGACCCTCTTCGTCTCCAGTTGCGGCCACACTTTCTATTCTCGTGTTAAGGAAATCTGAAATTGTAATAGTTATATAGAGGCACAATAGGATGTTCTTATGACTACAAAGCCCATGCAAAACCCTTGCAAAACCCCTCAGAGATGTGTATGATAACCCTAGGGGCAAAGGAGTCAAAAAGGGATACAATAGGATTAGGTTAGATGGGTTTTGAATAGGGTTCGAAACCCTCGCTCCGGATCACCCCTCATACAGGTCGACTGGTCTTGACCCACCGGTCGACCGGTTCTGTTCTGAAGATGCCCAGCCAGAGCAGAAATTCCATAAGTCGATCGATTCTGAACCACTGGTCGATCGACCAGTTCTGTTCAAAAATTGTCCAGCCAGAACTAGATTTCACAGTTTGACCGGTCTTGACCCACCGGCCGATCGGTTAGAGCGAATTCGATTCAAACATAACCCTATTTTTCTTTTTCTCGCACTGCCGCCAATCAGTCGACCGATTCCCTTCATTGGTCGACCGAAATTTCTCTGGGTTCCAATTTTCTACAGAAATCTTCTACTGCTCGTCGACCGATATTCCTTTCTGGTCGACCGAGGTACCTGCAAAACACATAAAAAAAGTGAAATCAATGAGTGTTCATACTCCATGATGCCACCTTATATTAGAATAAAATTATTGGTGCCTTTGAGAGCTTTTTATCCTATTGAGCACTATCAACCCAATTTCCACAACATAAAACAATTCCACACTTCATAGCAAGATAGCAACATGGTTCAGACACATGAAAACCCATTCCAAACAGACCAAGTCGACTTCCCAAGAAGGCAAGTCGACTTGCATCAATCTCCCTAAAGTAGAAAATGGAAAGAGCCAGCAGAAGTTGACTTGGACCAGTCAAAAGTCAACTTAGCTTCTGCTCATGTCAACTTGGACAGTATGCCAAGTCGACTTGAAGCAAACCCATAGCCAATTTGATATATTTGAGAAATATAAGGCCTTACCAATTCTTCTTGAAGAATGTAAATATGATTTACCACCTATTTTGAATCTTTGACAGCAAGATGACTCATTCATGCATACATTTGAGTTCCAGGAGTCCACCAAGGATTTTAATCCTGCAAAGCAAGATAATAAAAATATAAGCTCCTTAGTTAACAAAGATTCTTCAATGGATATTCTCAATAACACATGCACAAACTATTTGTCATCATTAAAACTCAATCACCAAAATAAACTAGGGGATCCAACATATGTGATTTCCTAAAGTGCATAATATAATTTTATATTACACAAAAATATAGAGGATCCGCATTTGAAGAGGCAAGATCTCGTGCGAAGCCGCGAGTCGTCAGATCTAGGGTGTTCACGGGGTGCAACCACTTCAGAACTGAATTCTGTAAAAAGGGAAAGAGTGTGATCAGGGGGCCCGGGATTGTAAACCCTGAGAAAACCCTCCGATACTTAAGTCAGCGAGTGGTATGAGCGAGGTACGAAGAGAGGGGCAGGAGAGGCCAAGGGCACGAGATGGCTCTCCACCAGTTGAAGTGGCTAAGAGTTGACTTACCTTTCTGGAGGGGTTCCATGGGTTTATATAGCAATCGGCTCCCTTCCCTGGGTAAAGGAAGCGTGAGGGCTTGGGGGACGTTACATCCACAGGAGGGACTTTTACCGTTCAAGGACTCTTGCCCTTCTCTTATCCTCTTGAGCTTCCCACACCCAGGTAACAGTGTAGCATCTGCTTGGATAAGCGCCCAATGGCGAGGAATTCGCCCTATCTTACCGTGGAGTCTTGACGACGGGCTGATTCATAAAATATAAGGGGCATCCCTTGCCTATGCCGGGGGGCCGAGGTTTCGGGCACCCTTACAGGAGCATTCTGTTGTGTCCCTGTGGTTTTGATGATGACAAACTATGACTCATTTATGAGTCTCTATGCTTTTGATGGTGTCATGACTTTGATGTTATCATAATACACATATGTAGAGGTACATCTTTAAATGCTGAAAAGAACAGGTTAAAAAGTTACAGTTCAGGCGACCAATTCAGAAGTTCAAAGAATTCTGATGTTACTTCAAGAAGAAGCTTAATCAAGGTAGAAGTCGACTTAAAGAAGAATAGAAGTCGACTTAAAGAACCATAATTATGAAAGAGTCATGAAGCCTTTCAAAGCCTACTGATATGCATGTGAATTCAAGTTTAGAAGAGCTCAAGCTTAGAAGACTTAATGAAATCTCTTGAAGATAGGTCAGCCAAAAGTGCATGGTTAGCAGAATTCCTCAAGACATGTCAGCAGATCTCCTAAGCTCAGCAGATTTATGAAGTTCATAAGAAGAAGTCGATGCAGTAGTGCATCTTCAAGGAACATGAAGATGGAGTCAACCCCATGTTGAAGTGGAATCGACGTAGACAAGTCTCAAGCAGCAGCAGCAGTAGCTGGCACCTAAAGTGGAGTTGACTCCATCAGACCATAGAATTGACGCAGCAGAGTTAAGATGACAGATATACAAGAAGAACTAGACCTTGGAGTCGACTCCATCAGACTATGGAGTCGACGCAGAAAACATGAGGTGACAAAATGCCTCATTCAGCTAAGAAGGTCAGCTGACTTCTGACTAAGTCATTTGAGGTTCATAGCACAGCAGCAACAACACTGCAGTACTCTCACCAGTCCAGCAAGTCCCATAGTACAGATGCCAAGTCCACTGATCATGTGCAGTCCATGCAGTCCAAGCTCAGCTTAGCAGAGATTACACCAAGGAAGCAGCCATATGCCTTTAAGCTCAAGGCCAACATCTTCAGCAGCATAAGCCAAGGCCACCTTGTAGTCAAAACAATTTCAGCAGTGTAGATGGATTAATCTACCCCGCGTCCCTTAACTAACCATGCATGTATATGAACCAATCATAGAAGTATGAACAAGGGGTAATGAAAAGAAGAACTGACCGTGATCGCCACCAAGGATTAACAACGCCAAAGGATGAAGAAGTGTAAAGAACGGCGCCGTGTACCTTGGAAAGAAAACTTGATCGCGCTTGACAAACGAGGTGCGGGAAACTTTGTGGATTAAAACCTCCTCTCCTTCCAGCCGGCTAGAGGAAAAGGGCCTCACGTTGTATTCATGCTCTCCTATCAAAACAAAGCCAAAACAAGGACAAAAAACCTATAAGAACATGCATGTGTAGCATCAATCCCGCAATGCTAAAATAGGGGTAGAAATTGAGGGCAAACTCACCAGGGGGAGATTTTTAACCCCTGTGGAAGGGTGGAAATAATAGGTGTGTGTATTGTGCATGCATGAGATTTGAAATCACGAGATTTGATTGAGATAATAGAGAGAAATCATCGATGCAAAATGGGGGGAAACGCATATGTAGCAGAAAAGTGCAGAAAATTGTGATGATTTGTGATTTTAAGAGGAAGAGAACTAAGAATATAGATCATGAAATCAAGTCCAGAAGGATGCAATGGAAAGCTAATACTTCCCTCTTTAAGCCAATGTCGAAGTTGTAAGTTGAAATTGCAGCATGGCTTCGCCCCGAACAAAGAAAGAGACCCCCCCCCTCGCGACTGTGAACTAGGCAGTTTTTATAGAGTTTTACAAGAAAGCCCCATCTTCTTATCACGATTCCCGGAGATATAGTCCAAGATAAATCAAGTTCTCTAGATCAAACTCGAGATAATACTAAGGACAAGAGATAGGAATAAACGGGGATCAATTTGGAGGAGGATTCTAGAAGATATTGCTCTTGGAAGGTAGCCCCATCGCACTAGAAAATAGAGTTTTAGTTGTACCAGGATGCTTAAATCCTGATCTTGTGACCCAGATCCCGAGAGATATAGCCAATGAAAATTTGATTTCTATGAATCAAATTCAAGCTAATACAAAGGACAAGATGTAGGAAAAAATGGGGATCAATTTGGATAAGAATTGAAGAAGTTATGGGCTCTGCAAGACAGGCTCGCCACGCAATTTTTGGGGCAGAGTCTAGCATAAATTGGACTCTCTGTTGTGTGTAACGGTCTATCGTAAGACCGCCACATTGCTCTGACGATCTAGGGTAGGACCGCCACGCTCTAGGGGTCGAACGGGGTGATTTCGGGTGAGTTTGGGTGTGACGGTCTACTATAGGACCGTCACATGTGCTCTAACGGTCTTACGATAGACCGTTAAATAGGCTGTGACGCACCTATACTAGACCTTCACATCGTTGTGATGCACCTACACTAGACCTTCACATCGATGAAGGAAAATTCTGGGTAGACTGCGCGCGACCTTGGAAATTGAAGCGTATCTCTCAAACGGGGCAGAACTAGTGAAAGTGGTAGAAGAAAAAATTGTAGATAACTGAGAGAGGAACAACTTTCATGAAGAAAAAAAGATGAGAAAATGATCAGAAGAGGGAGAAAATTGTGCTAGAAGAGAGAGAAAAAATTCTAAACAGCACAGCACGCCGGAAAAATGCGAATAGCTCACAAACGGGGCAATAACTGGCCAATGGCATAGAAGAAGAAATTGTAGATCGTTGAAAGAGGAACAACTTTGGTGAATATAACTTTTTGAATAGAGGGACATAATGAGATGAAAAAGGACCACTTCAAGGACTACGCAGCGGGAGAGAGCCGATTACTTGAGGGAAGCCGGCCTAAATGGGCCGAAAGTCGACTTAGAAGCCAGAAGTCGATAAAATGAGCTCCAGGGCTCTAAGAAATCATGATCTCTAGGGCTCAAAGAGAATGGAACAATGAAAATTGGCTCGAAATCCATCCAAGGAAGGCTCCAAAATAATGGGTAATTCGGGACATCAAAAATGATGAATAAGAGAAATGACGTAACTTGTGGGCTAAAAACGGGTGTCAACAGATGCCCCTCCTTGATGTCCGCTTTGCAAGGGAATGGGCGAAAGTGACGCGGAGGCAAAATTGAGAGGAGATGGAGTGAAAGTGATAGCGACGTGAAATGGAGATAAAGCAGAGATGAAGCGGAGAGAACTGAAAAGCGGGCATCAAGGCAAAAAGACCCCTGTCACAACCAACAAGCGACAGGAATTTTCTCGAAAATGCCGAACTACCACCTGAAATGGATGACAAGGATGAGACATGTCTGGAGAACTAAACTAAAGGAAAGGAAACACGACCAGCCTCATTGGGGACACAATCCACGGATAATGAGTGGGTCGGAAGGAACACAGCATAAGAGCTGGAAAAAGAGAGATAAGACTGAGATAAAATCTAGACAGGAATCACGCTGGCCAAACAGATCGAGCGGCAAGATCAGAGAAAACGTTCAAATTCAGAGTGGAATGAAGAATCTCTTATCCAAGAGAGCTTAAGTGCAATCAACCATTGCTGAGGAGAAATCCTTGAACGGATCACGAGGCATGAATGCTCAAAATGACATGATGCATGCTTGGCTAAAATAAAGAAATCATTAAAACGAATACAAAGAAAGATAAAATAGAAAGTACTCAAGATAATATTGCTAGACTGAGCCAAGACGAGGTCAAGAGTCTTCTTGCAACCACGACGTGCGAGACAGAGTCTATCGTCCCCCACCCGACTCAACCGAGCGGCCTATCCAATGATTAACCGTATGCTCCTAGATCATCATCATTTTTGTTAAAGGGGAACATCAGATCCTAGAACACACGGGCAACCAGCCGGTCCTTGAGAGGCTATAATAACGTAGATACCATATAGTAATGTAACAATGAGCAGGGAAAGAGAGCCATACCTGACTTACTTGTCAAGCGAAACGGCATCTTTTTGGATTTTTCAGATTTTTTATGATTTTTATAGATTTTCAAATAAGACAACAACAATCTAAATGACCATGATAAACAAGCATGAACGAAAGACAACATAACACAACGATTAACTGAACGACCGACAACACAACAAAACATAACGATAAAACGAATGAAAAATAACACAACAAGACGAACAAGCACATATGCAATGGCATGAACAAACCACACGTATGCAAGATGAACATGAGGGACAAGACAACAATGCAGTGAGACAACACACGGTTGGGACAAGAACATGAGAGATGACCACACGGTTGGGACAACGCACGAGATATAGAAGGACGACTAACAACATATGCAAGACAACTAACAACACATGGTGAAGAACAAAATAACATGTGTGGGACAACACGGTGGGACATAAACACGGCGAGACAAGGACACGGCGGGACAAAGGACATAAACAAATACGTCCTTCAATCAAAACCCAAGATCAGAATGAAGCAGAACCGCCAAGTTCATAATCGTGAGGTAAAGTCCTCTCATATAGATATAATCATTACAAACAAAAGCTGAGAAGGACATAAGCTTCAGAACAGATCGAGAGACATGAATGATGAAGAGAACAGATCAGAAGATGTGGACAGGAGACAGAGCACAAAGATATAGCAAGGAATGCCTGAGTATCTTCAACCTGCACACTTAGCAAACAGATTACGTATATATTCTCAAAATAAAATATAAAGGATAAATATTTTTAAATTTTTAAATTTTCTTGATTTTTTTAGATTTTGAAAATATTTGATTTTTTTTGTTTTGTTTGAACAATATTTCATTTTTTTTAGAATCTCATTTTTTTTGATTTTGGATAATATCTCAATTTTTATTTTTGACAATATCTCATTTTTTTTAAATTTTGAAAATATCTCATTTTTTATTTTTGACAATAGCAATCCGCGGCACCCAAAGACATGCTCGAACTACTGACCAGGGATCGCCGTCCCTCCCCTCTCATTAAAGACTTCCCTTGAGCAGGGCGTGCATGTGAGGGTGGCTTACCACAACCAACTGCATCTAAAGAACGGTGCCTCTACTAAGGCCATACTCGGGATACAACCCAGCCTAAGAGGAAGAAATAGAAGAAAAATTAGAGACAAGCTTTATGCAAGATGGGAGATATCAAGATTCGACTTCCTTCTAAGGCACTACCCCTCAAAGAGATAGGTCTGTTGCGCCGGGGCTTTGTGTCTTCAATTTTGAGACCCATATTTACTAGGCACGCATGCGACCGGGCTCATGGCGTCCCGCGAGGAACTATACTGCCACTCTTGTCATGCCTTCGATTCATAATTTTGCATATTTATTCATTCTTATTTTGATAGCTCTTATTGGCTAGATATAGCATGAAAGCTCATTTTTCAAGGGTCAAGACTGCCCCTATTTGAGACCTCTCTCGTATTAGGGAGCGCCTAGGTTGGTCATCTCATCCATCAGCCTCTTGCCCCTGCACTTGGCTGAGCAGAGAAGAGAAAAGACCTTCGTTCATACCCAAAGTATGGCCAAAGCAGCAACGGTGTGCCTTAGAGAGATAGGCTACGGCTCGCAGTGTAGTGTGTGAAAAACCCATATTCAAAAGGTCACCCTTAACAATCGGGGAAAGAACTCAGACTCCCAGCGCGGAGCTATCACCAGCCTATGGTGTGCTGCAGAAGCAACTCTTCTTGACTAATTAAGTAAATTCAATTAAAGCCACTCAACCATGTTGAGGAATAGCATTATAAGCATGTGCAAGAGTAATAAGAGTAATATCAATGATAACATATTCTTGCACAAAATAAAAATACCTTTGCAAATTCGTGGAGTGATCTTAACCATCGAGCTTTGAGGAGTGCGAGCTTTATTTTCCTTGCTTAACAGGACAAAAGGGAGAGGATAGCAAAGGGATTGAAAGATTCCTTGACATGGAGGAGCGACAGACATCAAACTGGACGAAAAAGGATAAAAAGGAAGAGAGACGAGGGCTAGAACTCCCTCGTTAAGGCGTCAAGGCCATGATAACAAGGAACCAAATACAGAAGAAACCAGATTAGCTGAGATCAAGGCGGACTAAAGTCTCGAAAATAACAAGAGAAAGGGCGAAGACCCTGAAATGATGAAGAGGAGAGAATAGATAAACCATGAGAAGATTATGGAAAAGGTAAGGGGGAAGAGAAGTGATCATCCGACGTGGTTGGAGAAAAGGAACTAGGACCACCCGACAAAGTCGGGGAAGGAGAATGAGAGTCACCCGACAGGGTCGGGGAAAGAAAATGATAAACACCCGACAGGGTCGGGGAAAGAGAACGAGAAGTTGAACCCGGGGATACCGGGGGAGGAGAATCAGAGGAGGACATAGGCTGAGGCCGAGAATGGTGAGGAGATGGAAAGTCCGGAGGTTCCGGATAGGAAAAGGAAGAACGGGGATTCATAGACCCGAGATGGGAGGAGAGAATCGTGGAAGGAGAATTAGGAGAGGGCAGATACACCACCCAGGGGTGGGAACCGAGCAGAAGAAATGATTAGTGAAATGAAAAAGAAGGAAGAGAAGTAAACCCCTGAGTGCACAATTGGCGGCCCTTAAACTTACGCCGCCGCCTCTTCTTAGCTGATACTTCTTGAACATGGACTCGCCTGGCGCGGACTCGGACCTTCGGCCTTCTCAATCTGTAATACTTTCTCAAATAACGGGCCCACCTGGCAGATGGCCTGGCCCAGCTGTGAACATGCAACTTCATCGGGGCGGTTGCCCCTAGACACCCAATGCTAACCATAGGTAGACATTCTTGAAGAGATAACTCCTCAAACGAATGAATATCAGAAAACCACGGAGCTTTGTCACTTGGCACTAGCAACATGAGATTCGGCATCTCCACTCAGCAACTGGACACGAAGCATAACTCCCTTATCAAAAGAGACAGGTGAAGCTGAGGGAGATTAATACACGGTGTTGACATGGCCGGCTTGCTAATAAACCAAGGAAGATTGCATAACAAGTGCAGAATATCCCCGAAAAGTGTATAAGATACGGCCAATTGCCCCTTGAACAATAGTCACCATAATCTGCTTGGCGGCCGTATGCGTTAGCACAACACGGGTAGAGAACCCTTCTTGGCCTGTCATCTGAATGGCAATAGAGCGAAGAGAAATAATAGCATCAACGGTGAACTCTCCGGCGAGCAAAGAGATTGCCACCGGCCTTGCTCGGGAAGAAACTGGCATCAACTCAATGGAACTCTTCTTGTCAACCATCGTCACTAGGAGTGTAGGCTCAACATCCCCAAAATAACCAGGGACTAGGATGCGGATCGGCATCCGGCAAATGAAGTCTTGGATCTTGAAATGCACGGCCGGCACCGAATCATCCTGACATGGCTTATTGTCTCCCTGGGGATTAGACCCAAGGGGCACCATGGGTAACGCACACCCGCTCCGTGGGGTGGAAATAGGTGGAAGAATGGGGATAGGAGTAGGTTCAGAAGACGCGGGGGTTTCAACGGGTATGGTGTGTTTAGGTGGTAAAGGGTGGAGATATGACTTGCTCGGGGGAGGGCGGCAAAGGCAAAATTTTCTCAGGCTCGGTCAAAGGTGATGGCGGGGGTGATGGAGGTTTAGGCAACGGTGAGGGTGGTGGAGATGGTGTAGGTGATTGAGAGGATGGTGGAGATGGTGATGTGGTCGATGGAGGTAGTGGACATGGCAAGGGTGAAGAAGGGGGTTGTGGCACCCACCGTCGACGTATCGACACAACGCGCCGAACGACATTGGGGGTGGAAGTAGTGGTGGAAGAAGTAGAAGAAGGGGAGGTGGCACTAGCCTGAGTAGAGGCTTGGGTTTGTGGAGGCTGTGGAGATTGGATAGGAGATAGCGAAGGTAACAGAGTAGGCGAGGTAGTAGGTGATGGAGCGGGTTTAACGCTAGATGAAGAATCACTGGGGTGCCCCCGGTCTTGTAGAGATGGAGACGGCTGCTTGGGCGGTGCTTCTTGTTGCTGCTGCTTGCTGCGGAGATCTAAAGCAACTTACGCATGGCGGCCTAATCAATCCTTTTATTATCTTCCATGTCATAAACATACTCTCGGAACTTGGGACAATCCTCAACCAAATGCCCCTGTTGGCGGTGAAAATCACAATATTGAAGCATATTCCCGACCACGGGTTGGCAAGGCACAGCCGGAGAGAGCGGCAATGCGTGAGCTTCCATCAAAGCCCTAAAAATGTCGGTAAAGCACTCTGACAAGGGAGGACAAGGAGCCCGCTTCGGGAAAGGTGGATGCCGAGGGGTATGAGGTGGTGGAGAAGGTTGTGGAGACTGAAGTGAATGTTGCATAGGTAATAGTGCTTGGCCGGCGGAGGAGGGATTTGGTGAAGGCATATGTGGAATGGAGTGGGGAGGTATGTAGACGGCATCCACCTGCTCGGGATGTGGTGTGACCTTGATCGGGGGTGGAAACGGAGACGGGTATGCGGACGCAGGAGGCTGACTCATGGAAGGTTGATATGCGGAGGCGTATAGGTATGTATAGGTGGGGGGTTGGCTTGTGGAGGGATATGTAGCGGAAGGCTGACTCATGGCGGGCTGACTCATGGGAGCGTAGGGTTGGCACGTGGAGGGTGAAGGTTGATATGTGGAAGTGGATGGTGGAGACTCGGGGTCAAGGGAATCTTGGATTTGTTGGAGAATGAAGCAGGCTCGGCTGTAAAGTTGTTGCCAGGAGGTGATGTCGTTGAGGGCTAAGATAAACCGATACTCGGGCGCGGCATTGGATATCAGCATCTTGATTTGCTCTCTCTCTGGAATGTGCCCTAGGACCTGCGCGGCAAGGCGACGCCAACGGTCAGCAAAGGTGCAGAACCCTCGTCGGGCTTCATCATCTCATGGGCCAGATCCACAATAGAGTACTTGGACCCAACCTGGTCTTGATACTATTGAATAAACTTTTCTTTAACGGCTTGAAAACTCACAACTTGCTCTTGTGGAAGAGAGAAGAACCAATCCCGAGCTGGGCCTTCCAATGACAGACCAAACAGATAAGCCATCAAGTGTTGGTCATGTCGAAATTGGGCCGACTCATAAACAAACTCCTTCAAGTGCACATACGGGTCACCGACTCCACTATAACGGTGATATGTGGGAATTTGTGATGGAGGTGGGAGCCGAAGACCTTGGAAAGCGAATGGAACACTTAAAGAGGATTTAGGATCGATCCGATGTTGAAGCTCATCAAGTTGGCGTTGGGTTTGAACAATCATCTCTTGGGTAGGGAGAGATCGAAAAGAATATGGGCCAGCTTGAGCAAGAGGATGTGAATTTGGACTAGTATGATGATAATGGGCCGGATAAGAGGATCCGGGCTGAGAAGAAGAAGGGCCCATTCCGAGAATGGAAGGATATGTGGGCCTGGAAGAAGCATGAGCATAAGGACCCATTGGGCTGGCAGCATAAGGAGAACAAGAATGAGTCCCATTAGAAAAATAAGGCCCAATAGGAGAATGGGGCCCGTTAAGATGATGAGGCCCATTAATGAGAGAAGAAGGCCCATTAAGAGAAGGAGGCCCATGAAGATGAGATGCAATAAGACGTTGGGCCTGGGCCGGATCCATTTGGTGAACAAGGCTTGAAAGATGGGCCATGAGATTAGCCTGTTCCTCGGAGGGATCAGAGGGACCACGGGAAGATGGGCCCGCGTGGGAAGAGGATTCCACGCGGGAATGGGAAGAAGATTGGAAAAAAGAATGATACAAGGGGTTTGAATGATAATCCATGAGGGTAAATGGAGACTTAATACAAGGATATCAAGGAGAATACAAGTGGAGAAGCAATGGCTTAATGGGCTTGAGAACAAGGGGGGCTGACCCACTAATGCAAAGATGAATGGACAACGGACCAAGGGACAATAGACTAGATAATAGACATACAAAATGGGGTAACCTAAGTGGGCCTAACAACGACGAAACATGTGGATGCAATACAAAACACCACTAATGGGCTTGGACAAGCCCAAACAAAACAAACAATGCAATGTGAGAGTTTTCCCCCAAGTCAAACAAGTTGATATGATGGGAAATATTTTAGAGATTTTAATAAACCTTTTAATAATTTGAATTAATAACAATTCCCTCAAGATAGGAATCCTATGGGAATAAGGTCCAAACTTTGGGTTGACTAAGGTTAACTCCCTCACACTTATGCAAATGTAAGCCTAAGGGGTGAAAAATGTACAACCGGCCCGGCGTCCGTGTGAGAATCCACGGCTCACGGGGACTTATGGAGGTCTCGGATAAGATCACCTAGTCGACCCCAAGGAACATGGAGGTGAGAGGATCACTTACCAAGGGGGAATGCAACTATGATATGCAATGTATGGCCCTATGTGTACCGGAGTGCATGCAAATTCTTACTTAAAACTAGAAAATCAAGACTAAATTAAACTATGCAAACATGATCCAAATAAGACAAATAGTATATGGATGGAAAGACAATACAAAGGTCTACACAACGGGCCCAAGAACAGATCAATCTGACCCCGGGAAGTCAATCAAATCACTGAGCAAAGTTGTCCCCGTGAACCTATGCGCAGACCACATGCAGATTTTATGCAAAAAATGGTAAAATGGTGACAATTTTTAACTAAGCAAATGAGACCCAAATGATGCAAATAAGCTATGGATGGAAAGACAATACAAAGGACTATCCAATGGAATAAAAATTAGTGCAATCAGACACCGAAAAGGCAATCAAATCATTGAGTAAAGATGTACATATGAACCTGTTCCTGAGGCTGCTTGCAGAACTTATGCACAAAACTCAAAAAATTGGACAATATTAGAATATGCAAATGTTAACCAAATTATACAAATGATATATGTATGGAAAGATAATGCAAAGGGCTATCCAACAAAAGAAAAATCAGCATAATTGGACATCGGGATCAAAAGTTATGTCCCGACGAACACGGCCCTGTGAGCATGCGTGCAGGACTGCCAGAATCTGTAACGGTCTACCAAATGACCGTTACATGACCATGACGGTCTACCATAAGACCGTCACACAATCAGAGCCCGTAAAACACCAAAAATAGTGGGAGAATGGAAGAAATACTACCTAAACATGAACATGCACCCACCCAACCTACAAAAGAGCATGAAAACAAGCGTGATGGGCATTGGTTGTCCCACCGTGATCGCCAAAAAATAAGGATGTAGATGGATTAATCTACCCCGCGCCCCTTAACTAACCATGCATGTATATGAAGCAATCATAGAAGTATGAACAAGAGGGTAATGAATAGAAGAACTGACCGTGATCGCCACCAAGGATTAACAACGTCAAAGGATGAAGAAGTGTAAAGAACGGCGCCGTGTATCTTGGAAAGAAAACTTGATCGCGCTTGACAAACGAGGTGCGGGGAACTTTGTGGATTCAAACCTCCTCTCCTTCCAGTCGGCTACAGGAAAATGGCCTCACGTTGTATTCATGCTCTCCTACAAAACAAAGCCAAAACAAGGATAAAAAACCCATTAGAACATACATGTGTAGCATCAATCCCACAGTGCTAAAATAGGGGTAGAAATTGAGGGCAAACTCACCGGGCGGAGGGTTTAACCCCTGTGGAAGGGTGGAAATAATAGGTGTGCGTATTTTGTATGCATGAGATTTGAAATCATGAGATTTGATTGAGAGAATAGAGAGAAATCATCGATGCAAAACGGGGGGAAACGCATATGTAGCAGAAAAGTGTAAAAAATTATGATGATTTGTGATTTTAAGAGGAAGAGAACTAAGAATATAGATCATGAAATCAAGCCCAGAAGGATGCAATGGAAAGCTAATACTTCCCTCTTCAAGCCAAGGTCAAAGTTGTGAGTTAGAATTGCAGCATGGCTTCGCCCCGAACCAAGAAAGAGCCCCCCCCCCCCCCCCCCCGTCGCGACTGTGAACTGGGTAGTTTTTATAGAGTTTTGTAAGAAAGCCCCATCTTCTTATCACGATTCCCGGAGATATAGTCTAAGATAAATCAAGTTCTCTGGATCAAACTCGAGATAATACTAAGGACAAGAGATAGGAACAAACGGGGATCAATTTGGAGGAGGATTCTAGAAGATATGGCTCTTGGAAGGTAGCCCCGTCGCACTAGAAAATAGAGTTTTAGTTATACTAGGATGCTTAAATCCCGATCTTGTGACCCAGATCCCAAGAGATATAGCCAATGAAAATGTGATTTCTATGAACCAAATTCAAGATAATACAAAGGGCTAGAAGTAGAAAAAAATGGGGATCAATTTGGATAAGAATTGAAGAAGTTATAGGCTCTGCAAGATAGGCTCGCCGCGTAGTTTTCAGGGTAGAGTCCAGCATAAATTGGACTCTCTGCTGTGTGTAACGGTCTATCGTAGGACCGCCACATTGCTCTGACAGTCTAGGGTAGGACCGCCACGCTCTAGGGGTCGAACGGGGTGATTTCGGGCGAGTTTGGGTGTGACGATCTACTATAGGACCGTCACATCTGCTCTAACGGTCTTACGATAGACCGTTAAATGGTATGTGATGCACCTATACTAGACCTTCACATCGTTGTGACGCACCTACACTAGACCTTCACATCGATGAAGGAAAATTCTAGACAGACTGTGCGTGACTTTGGAAATTGAAGCATATCTCTCAAACGGGGCAGAACTAGTGAAAGTAGTAGAAGAAGAAATTGTAGATAACTAAGAGGGGAACAACTTTCATGAAGAAAGAATGATGAGAAAATGATCATAAGAGGGAGAAAATGGTGCTAGAAGAGAGATAAAGAATTCTGAACAGCACAGCACGCCGGAAAAATGCGAATAGCTCACAAACGGGGCAGAACTGGCCAACGGTGTAGAAGATGAAATTGTAGATCGTTGAAAGAGGAAAAACTATGGTGAATACAACTTTTTGAATAGAGGGACATAAGGAGATGAAAAAGGACCACTTTCAGGACTGCGCAGCGGGAGAGAGCCGATTACTTGAGGGAAGCTGGCCTAAATGGGCCAAAAGTCGACTTAGAAGCCAGAAGTTGATAAAATGAGCTCCAGGGCTCTAGGAAATCATGATCTCTAGGGCTCAAAGGGAATGGAACAATGAAAATTGGCTCGAAATTTATCCAAGGAAGGCTCCAAAATAATGGGTAATTCGGGACATCAAAAATGATGAATAAGAGAAATGACGCAACTTGTGGGCTAAAAACGGGTGTCAACAAGCATACCTCATGTAGTCGCAGTGCAGCAACAGCAGTAACACCAACCAATTCCAGCAGAAGCCAGCAGTACAAAGGCCAAGCTTAAAGCCAAAGTCAGTCGACCAACTTGCTTATTTCGGTCAACCGAAATTACCAGAAAGACAAGTTGTCATAAAGATAGTGCAGCAAGTCGACCTGTATTCTGCAATAGGTCGACCTACTTATTATCCAGTAAGTCTTCTTCTCAGCGAATTAAATCTATCTTCCACAACACGTGATGGGACTTATGAAATCATGTGATTACTAGTACCAATCATTGGTACAACTGTTTGGGACACCTGAACAACCTTCCAGAAGACTCCTTTATGGAAAATATTCCATACTTTCTACCTAGACCAATCAGAAGATCTCAGACTTGTTTCTATCCAATTCACCCTCTGAATTTCATGAGAATTGAACTATTTTGATGGAATTTGTTGGGCTTGGGTTTCTGGACTCAAGGTCTTCAGATCTAGAGCCTTCCTAAGCAATGGACGTCCCAGATTTCTTTCATCAAAGATCAAAGGACCAAATTTGTTCCTGCTACTACAAAAACACTCCGATAAGCCTTCGTGAGAAGGTTGGTCGAATAGAAAAGTGAGAGAAATTAGAGAGCTCGTCCCTGTAGCAAGAAGAGAAGAGAAAAGAGGAAAAAGAGAGAGAGTGAGAAGCAGAAGAGGAATTCGAGAGAAGGATGTCCAGTTCAGAAGAAAAAGAGAGAGGAAAAGAGATCTAAAGTTGATGGAAAATAGAGCATCGCATTCCAGTTAAAGAGGCTTCATTAGAAGCTACAGTTGTTTGATTTTCTTCATGCTTTATTGAACATTTGTTTCCTTGAGTTTCACTATATTCTTTCTTTTTATTTTTACATCCATTTCAGTTCATCTTTGCCTTGTTGTGCTCGGTGCGCACAAGGTGTTTGCACACAGTACATCACTGTGTGTGGGCTGTTCTGGGAAACCAGAACGTGGAGGATTGTTCCTCCGGTTTCCTTCTGAGGTTTCATAAGAAAGGAGAATTGGTTCTCTGGGCTTCCTTCTGAGGTTTCAGAAGAAGAGAGGATCGGTTCCTCGGGTTACTGCCTGTGGCAGGGTTACTGGTCTTCCTTGGTGCTAGATCAGGGGTTGAAGGATTTGTTTGCCTCGGTTGAAGCTGTGTAATCAGCGGTGGTTGCAGACTGAGTCTGCGTTCTTGCCTTCAGTAAGGGAAGCCTTACTCATTTGAGTAAGGGGTGGACGTAGGTCTGCGGGTAGCAGACCGAACAACCTTAAAAATCTATTGTCCAATGGGTTGCATTGTGTGGTTGCTCCTTTTCATCTATCTCCTTTCACAGGTTGTGTTGTAAGCTGAATGTTTTATTGAATTCATTGATATATTGTTATTCTTACCAGCTAGGTAATTGATAGATTGATCCTGCAATCGATTTGATTTCTGTTCTGTAATGCCCGAGGATTTTCTAAGAATTTTTTGGACATAAAATATAATTGAAATATAATAAATTTAATTTAATTATTTAGGCCCTACACTAATCCAAGAGGATTATGCCCATATAATAAACCCAATAGGCCCAAGAGATTGTTTTGGACCTTAGCCCATATTCTAGAACCTTAAAATAGGTGTAATCACGGAATTAAGGGGGATAATTACTCCTTAGATGATAAATAAGTGGATAATAATAAGGATAATATCAAAGAGTTTGAACTAATTTCAAATTCGACACCCAATGGGGAAAACGGTCTATCGCGAGATTGCCAGGCGTTGGTAAACGGTCTAGAGCTAGACCGCTAAGGCACTGCAGTTCCATGAGTATGAGAAAACGTGAAAAGATTGGATTTTTGACATCCAAATCACCTAGGATCGATTCTATCTACTAGTTAGATAAGTCTAGAAGGCTAGTAGATCGAATTGAAAGCCTAATTTGGACTCTAAGTTCGTTCTAATCCATGAAAACCCTAGCAAACCCTATAAATAGATCCAAGTTTTGACATGCGTGACCCCTACTTTGGCTCGCGTGGAACTCAGGTAAGGAGGCAGAATTAGAGGTAAGTTTCTTCTAGAAATTTGTTTATTATAGTAAGAACTAACTACCCTCCGAATTTCATCCTAAGAGATCAAGTCTACAAGGATTTAGAGGCTTCCAAAGTTGCTAATCCTACATCAATAACTCAGGAAATAGTGCGGCCAACCCAAGAAGATCAGGGAATTAGAAGCCCCAAACGAGGTAATTAGATAGAGGTTCTTTAGAACAATTTGTTCCTGTTAATACCCTTTTCTTACCCTCAAAATTTTATGTCTTTAGGTCAATGGAATCAAAAGATACAAGGGCGTGAAGTTGCTGATTTAGTTCAGGACGAGCAGAGAACTAGGGTTGACTTGCAGCCTTAAATTCGAAGTTTAAAGCCCAAAACCAAGGTAGGTTATCTCATGAATGGCTCAAACTTGAAGTCGGGAATAAAAGCCCTCTGATTTCATTCAATTTCATGCATTGTATCTTGAGAATTTGATGCTTTCATTAGGACTATGCATCTAATATATCTTCATGCATAAACTAGCCTTAATGAAGAAAAAGGAGAATCTTCTTAATTACATGAACCTTTGCATATTGTTGGCCTATCCTTGTTCTATCATGTTATAGAGTTTATATATGTTGATTTCCAGGCATGATATGTCTTAGTTTAACATTTTTTTTTATTATCATTTGCACTCGGATTAATACAGGAGGAAACTATCTTCCTGTAGACCGCCAGAGAACCTAGCAGTTGCCCGATAGATCGCTAGCCATAATTAAACGGTCGCCCACTAGACCTTTTGCTATTCTAATTTATGTAATATTGTTAATCCAAAACATATTGTAGATTAGCCTTAATTGATATATGATAAGCCTAGTTAACTAAGTTTTATTCCTGGTTTTAACATTGGTTTCATAGACTTAGTTATATTTACTGTTCATCATAATAGATTCCATACTTCTATGTACATTTGGTATTATTTTAACTTATGATAATTTATGACCAAAATTATATATGTTCTTGTAATAAATACATGTTTCAAATGATAGAGGATTCATGGTTTAACTTGATCACTGTTTTACATGATTTTCTCTCTCTAAGAGTCATTTTCTTAAGCACATGGCACATATCCCGGTATGTTGTCATTAGTTACACTTTTGCACATTAAGAACACAATCTTAGACATGATGACCTCTCCTTTGGATATTCCTTCCAACGGACTAGGAAATCTTGTTTCAAGGTCTCTGTAAGACTCCGTGAGCCTGGGATTCCCACTAGGATGCCGAGTTGATTGTACCATTAAAACCCATTATCTAGAAAGCACTTTTACTGATATTTTATGTATTCTGGAACTTATCGGCCTTCTGGTAGCGGCCCTACATTTGACCGCCAACGGATCCTAAACGACCCTCCATTAGACCGCAAAGCTTCAGAAGGATTTTCTCGTGTTTGACGAATCTGTCTCATGAAACGGTCCAAGACTAGACCGCTTGAATTCCTAAACGGTCCAGCATATGACTGCTTTCTGTACTATATGGTCCAGTAATAGACCGTTTGGTTCTTGATTTTATCTAACCCAAGGTTTGACCTTTGGGGTTGTTATTTTTGAGTTCATGGATTTTCTTGACTCTAAACCTATGATAATAAGTCAATGTAAAGATATGGAAAATGAAGAATGTATCGTTATGCTGTCAAATTTTCTTTATAGCATAACCTAGTTATTAATTCATTCCTTGAAATCTCTTGTTCTTAATTGAAGCATTCTTATTTTGTTACCTTATCATGGAACTTTTTTTGAACTTGTACATTATTGGCCACATTACTGTTAATAACGTGGAAGTAGCTTGATTTATACTTGAAGATGCAGTTCGAGCACTGATTGTGTTCAAGGGCTCTATGCTAGTCCCCTCGGCTGATTGTCGGAAATATACTGTAAACCATGGGGTATGATACTACTGACATCGCATTGCGCTGGGAGTACTTTCTCTATAAATAAGTGAAATATCCACATGATCCATATAAATTCACGAAGTACTTGCTATAAAGCGAAAAGTACTTGCTTGCTTGACTTTCTAGTGCATAGCCTCCATGGTTATGAAAAGTACATTCTTGCGACATTCTTGTTCATGGAAAGGCCAAATTGACATTCTTGTTATATACTTGATTAATCATAGTCTCATATCTCAAGCTTGATCATATCTTGTTACTTTGGCTTTATTCGCATGATTCATCGTATCTGCATGATTTATCTTATTCTCTAGAGCTAAAATGCTAATCATTTAAATTTGCCTTCATGTTGATACGAAGATACCTATTGGGCAAGTGTGCTCATTACCCTACTTTCCAATCTTTTTCAAGAAATTCTAGTGGGTCAGTTTCCGATTACTCAAGTGATGGATCCGAGAGTGATTGAAGGATAACGACTTGAGAGAAGCCTTAGTTATCAATGTCTAGTCAAGTCATGATGTAATTTGTATTTTCTTGAGTCTAGTGAAAGGATCTTATGTACTTTGGGAATTATTTTATGAAGTAATAAAGTTGAAGGATTTTAGTGAATTATATTGTGCAATTACTTTTTATGTGATTGTCTTACGCTCTGATTATATTACTTGCTCGAGATGTACTAGTCGACTGTTCATGATCTCGATTGTTTCCGCTGCATAATCTCGGGACGTGACAGTGAAAGTGGTATCAGAGCGTAGGTTTTAGGACTTACTTATTCCTAGATAATGATGTCACGTCATAGGTTAAGTCTAAGGTTTAAGGACCCATACCTATGAAACTAGGAAGGAAATTCCCAAACCTGTGAGAGGAATTGGGTAGAACCTAGGGTGAGATAGTAATTTCTAAGCTTAACCTCACTCATTCCATTAGAATTAACAAATTCATTACTCTTCTCAGGTACCTTACTGTCATAATGGCTCATCGTGTTGACTGGGAAGGTATGCAACAGACCGTTGTGGGTCTTACCCAAGCGTTACAAAACATGGCACAAGCTGGCGCAGGGGCAAGAGCGGGAGTCTACACCGTAACTTTCGGAGTTTAAATCCTCCACGATTTTTGGGTTCCTATAACCCAGATGAAGCCGAGAATTGGATAGATGAAATGAACCGCATCTTTGAAGTTTTGCAATGTGTTGATCAAGAGAAGGTCCATCTAGCCATGTTTCAATTAAATAAAGATGCACGTACGTGGTGGAAGTTGATTACGGCACCGCCTCAAGATGCACCACATACTTGGGAAGGTTTCCTTACCCTCTTCCGAGCTAGGTACTTCTCTGAACATGTAAAAGAGAGGAAAGCTATGGAATTTGCTTCGTTACGCCAAGGCATGATGACCGTAGCGGAGTATGAACTCCAATTTTCTAGGCTAGCGCCGTATGCTCCTCACTTGGTTAGCACCGACTTGTTAAAAGCTAACCGGTTTATGGATGGATTGAGGCCCGACTATATTCAACAACTTGGGACTCAGAACATCCGTACTTATGCAGAAATGGTCCAGCGGGCGCATCTATGTGAGAGGACCTTAGAGAAGGTCAAAAAATTGAAAGGAAAGGGAGAGGAGCCGAGACGAAGGTCTGATCGGCATGATAAGAAGAAGTTTAGTATCACAGAACCCTACAAATCCCATGATAGCAAGAAGAGATCCTGGAATGTGAGTGGTAGTGGCTACCACAAGAATAAGAAAGTCAATGAAGAAGACAAACAAGTCGTCGTGGCTTGTACCTTTTGCGAGAAGTTCGGTCACTCAGCCGAAGAGTGCTGGAAGCATCTCGGCGCTTGTTTAAGATGTGGCAGCCGGGAGCACTGCATGCCGGATTGCCCCATTATGAAGGAACAATCTTCCGGTGCTGGAAGTAAGCGTCAGGCTCGTCTCAATGCTATCATGGAAGATGAAGAAGCGCCCAAGAATGATGGGCTAATGGAATGTACTATCCAAATCTATTCCCATCCTACATTTGTACTATTTGATACCGGTGCTTCTCATTCTTTTATATCTACTACTTTAGCAAATGCCTTACCTATTGCATCAGTTCCTCTACCCTCGGACCTTGCTATTACTACACCTTTGGGTCCGGGAACAAAACTTACAAATTACTATCTTGATAGTGAGGTAATGGTAGAAGGTCATAATCTTCCTGCAAATCTCGTATGCCTTGACATGGAGAGCTACGATGCTATTCTAGGCGTGGATTGGCTAGTAGACCACGACACCTATATAAATTGTCGCAACCGGATTATCTCTTTTCGAAAACCAGGTCTTCCAAGGTTTTCCTTCCATGGTATCAAATATAGGAAGCATCCTGCCATTATTTCATCCCTTCACGCTTGCAAACTTATTTCGTAAGGATGTGAAGCTTTTCTAGCTTCCGTAATCATCACCGAGTCCAAGAAGATCATCTTAGAAGACATTCTTATCGTGAATGAGTTTCCCGATGTATTTCCATCAGATTTGCCCGATTTACCGCTCGAAAGAGAAGTAAACTTTTTCATTGAACTCATTCCCGGAGCAGCACCTGTTTCAATAGCTCCCTACAAGATGCCC
Organism: Amorphophallus konjac; assembly: GCA_022559845.1. Lineage (NCBI taxonomy): Eukaryota > Viridiplantae > Streptophyta > Magnoliopsida > Alismatales > Araceae > Amorphophallus > Amorphophallus konjac. Next base: position 265,565,474 of record CM040123.1, read on the forward strand.
CCCACAGAACTCAAGGAATTGAAGAAACAACTTCAAGAATTATTAGACAAGGGCTGTATTCGACCTAGCACATCCCCTTGGGGTGCACCAGTTCTATTCGTCAAGAAGAATGATATATCTCTCAGGCTATGTATCGACTACCGGCAACTTAATCAACTCACAATATAGAATAAATATCCGTTGCCGCGAATCAATGAACACTTTGATCAGATTTATGGAGTAGAATATTTCTCCAAGATAGACCTCAGGTCAGGGTATCATCAGCTCAAGATCAAAGATGAAGACATACATAAAACTACTTTTCACAGCAGATATGGCCACTATGAATTTGTGGTAATGCCGTTCGGGTTAACTAATGCCCCGGTAGCATTTATGAAACTCATGAACAATGTCTTCAGGCCCTATCTCGACCAGTTTGTAGTCATCTTTATTGATGATATTCTTATATACTCCAAAACGAAGGAGGAACATGAAGAGCACTTAAGAATAGCCTTGCAAACGCTAAGGGAGCATAAACTTTATGCAAAGCTTAGTAAGTGTGAGTTCTGGCTTAAGGAGGTCTCTTTCCTTGGCCATATTATTTCACAAGAAGAAATTACTGTCGATCCTTCTAAAATAGAAGCAGTTAAGAACTGGAGCCGGCCGACGACCATGTATGAAGTCAGAAGTTTTCTGGGTCTGGCTAGTTATTACCAGAGATTTATCAAGGATTTCTCAAAGATCGCCGTTCCTCTAACTAGACTCACAAGAAATGAGAATCCTTTTGTATGGTCGAAGGACTGCGAAGAGAGTTTTCTTACTCTTATAGAACACCTTACCACTGCACCAATATTAACACTACCGACAGAGGGTGGTGGCTTTGAAGTCTATACGGATGCGTCAGGCATTGGCCTAGGGTGCGTCCTTATGTAAAATGGAAAGGTGATTTGTTATTCATCAAGATAGTTGAAGCGTCATGAAGAAAATTACCATGTGCATGATCTAGAACTAGCTGTGATAATATTCGCATTGAAGATTTGGTGACATTACCTTTATGGGGAGAAATTCACCATATTTTCGGATCATAAAAGCCTGAAATATCTCTTCACCCAGAAGGAGTTGAATATGCGACAACATAGATGGTTGGAGTATCTCAAGGACTTCGACTTTACTATTCAATATCATCCAGGGAAAGCAAATGATGTAGCTGACGCTCTTAGCAGAAAGCCAATGGCAACTCTAGCAAGCCTCCGGAAAGGTATAACTTGTCTTATTGAAGATTTTTCTCATTTAAATCTTGATATTGACAGAGAAGGAGAAGGAAGTATGATTGCCAATATAATATCTCAACCTACATTGATCAAGGATATAGTTCAATGGCAAGAAAATGACCCTACATTGATGAAGATTAAGGATAATATCAATCAGAGACCGAAATTGTCTATCTCAAACGATGGAAGACTATTATTTAAGGATCGAATTTGTGTGCCAAATCACGATGACACTAAGAAATTGATCATGGAAGAAGCTCACAAATCAAGGTACACCATTCACCCTAGTGCTACCAAGATGTATCAAGATTTAATAAGAAACTTTTGGTGGCCCAATATGAAAAGAGAAGTAGCAGATTTTGTGTCCCGATGTCTCACTTGTCAACAAATAAAGGCGAAACATTTAAGACCTGCTAGGAAATTACACCCCTTGAATATTCCCCGAGTGGAAATGGGAAAGTATAAGGATGGATTTTATCATGGGTTTATCTGAGACAAGAGGTGGACATGATGGTATATGGGTGATCATAGACCGATTGACTAAATCTGCACATTTTCTACCAATCAAAAGTCGATGGTCTGTGAACGTATTAGCAGCATTATATATGAAGGAGATTGTCAAATTACATGGTGTCCCTGTCACCATTATATCCGACCGAGATCCTCGGTTCACATCACAATTCTAGAAGGGTCTTCAACATTCATTAGGGACCCGACTTAATTTTAGCACTGCATTCCATCCACAAACTGATAGTCAAAGTGAAAGGGGAAAATCAAGTGGTGGAAGATATGCTCAGGACATGTGCTATAGACTTTGGAGGAAGTTGGCATGATCACTTGCCTCTAGTGAAATTTTCATATAACAATAGCTACCAAGCTAGCATACAAATGGCACCATTCGAGGCTCTATATGGAAGAAGCTGTCATTCACCTATTTGCTGGAGTGAACTAGGAGAAAGGCAATTTCTTGGTCCCGACATCATTAGAGATACTACCGAGAAGATAAAGTTTATTCGAGAAAGACTCCAGATGGCTCAAGATAGATATAAATCATATGACAATAATCGAAGGCGCGACCTGGAATTTCAAGTAGGAAACCATGTGTTTCTTAAGGTTTCTCCAGGTCAGAGTATTCGAAGGTTTGGTATCAAAGGCAAGCTTACTCCAAGATTCATTGGCCTCTTTGAGATTCTCGAAAGGGTTGGTGAAGTCGCTTATTGAATAGCTTTACCCCCTCAACTATCTGAAGTTCATGATGTATTTCACGTCTCAATGCTCAAGAAGTATGTACCTGATCCATTCCATGTCATCACTTACGACAATCTGGAGATTAAAAAGGACTTAACATATGAGCAAAAGCCAGTCAAGATCATCGAACGAGAAGTGCGTCAACTTCGGAATAAAACTATTCCTATGGTCAGATTCAGTGGACCAAGTTATGGCCACATGAAGCAACATGGGAGACTGAAGAAGCCAAGCTCAAAAGATTCTCAGAAATATTTGAATGTAAGTACACTCTCCATAAATCTTGTATTGAATTTAGGGACAAATTCTTTTAAGTGGGGGAGAGCGTAACGCCTGAGGATTTTCTAAGAATTTTTTGACTTAAAATATAATTAAATATAATAAACTAAATCTAATTATTTAGGCTCTACACTAATCAAGAGGATTAGGCCCATATAATAAATCCAATAGGCCCAAGAGGTTGTTTTGGACCTTAGCCCATATTCTAGAACCTTAAAATAGGTGTAATCACGGAATTAAGGGGGATAATTATTCCTTAGAAGATAAATAAGTGGATTATAACAAGGATAATATCAAAGAGTTTGAACTAATTTTAAATTCGGCACCCAATGGGGAAAACGGTCTATCGTGAGATCGCCAGGCGCTCGTAAACGGTCTAGGGCTAGACCGCTAAGGCACTGCAGTTCTGTGAGTATGAGAAAACGTGAAAAGATTAGATTTTTGACATTCAAATCACCTAGGATCGATTCTATCTACTAGTTAGATAAGTCTAGAAGGCTAGTGGATCGAATTGAAAGCCTAATTTGGACTCTGAGTTCTTTCTAATCCATGTAAACCTTAGCTAACCCTATAAATAGATCCCAGATTTGACATGCGCGACCCCTACTTTGGCTCGCGTGGAACTCAGGTAAGGAGGCAGAATTAGAGGTAAGTTTCTTCTAGGAATTTGTTTATTATAGTAAGAACTAACTACCCTCCAAATTTTGTTCTAGGAGATCAAGTCTACAAGGAGTTAGAGGCTTCTAAAGTTATTGATCCTACATCAATAACTCAGGAAATAGTGCGGCCGACCCAAGAAGATCAGAAAATTAGAAGCCCCAAACGAGGTAATTAGATAGAGGTTCTTTAGAACAATTTGTTCCTGTTAATACCATTTTCTTACCCTCAAAATTTCACCTCTTCAGGTCAAGGGAATCAAAAGATACAAGGGCGTGAAGTTGCTGATTTAGTTCAGGACGAGCAGAGAACTAGGGTTGACTTGCAGCCTTAAATTCGAAGTTTAAAGCCCAAAACCAAGGTAGGTTATCTCATGAATGGCTCAAACTTGAATTCGGGAATAAAAGCCCTCTAATTTCATTCGATTTCATGCATTGTATCTTGAGAATTTGATGTTTTCATTAGGATTATGCATCTAGTATATCCTCATGCATAAACTAGCCTTAATGAAGAAAAAGGAGAATCTTCTTAATTACATGAACCTATGCATATTGTCGACCTATCCTTGTTCTATCATGCTATAGAACTTTATATATGTTGATTTCTAGGCATGATATGTCTTTGTTTAGCATTTGTTTTATTATCATTTGCACTCGGATTAATACAGGAGAAACGGTCTTCCTGTAGACTGCCAGAGAACCTAGCGGTTGCCCGATAGACTGCTAGCCACAATTAAACGGTCGCCCACTAGACCGTTTGCTGTTCTGATTTCTGTAATATTGTTAATCCAAAACATATTACAGATTAGCCTTAATTGATAAATGATAAGCCTAGTTAACTAAGTTTTATTCATGGTTTTAACATTGGTTTCATAGACTTAGTTATATTTACTGTGCATCATGATAGATTCCATGCTTCTATGTACATTCGATATTATTTTAACTTATGTTAATTTGTGACCAAAATTATACATATTCTTGTAATAAATACATGTTTCAAATGATAAAGGATTCATGGTTTAATTTGATCACTGTTTTATACGATTCTCTCTCTCTAAGTGTCATTTTCTTAAGTACATGGCACATATCTCGATATGTTGTCAGTAGTTACACTTTTGCACATTAAGAACATAATATTGGACATGATGACCTCTCCTTTGGATATTCCTTCCAACGGACTAAGAAATCTTGTTTCAAGACCTCTGTCGAACTCTGTAAGCCTGGGATTCCCACTAGGACGCCGAGCCGGTTGTACCATTAAAACCTATTATCTACAAAGCACTTTTACAGGTGTTTTATGCATTCTAGAACTTAGCGGCCTTCTGGTTGACCGCCAGACTCTGCTAGCGACCCTGCAGTTGACCGCTAACGGATCTTAAATGGCCCTCCATTAGACCGCAAAGCTTCAGAAGGATTTTCTCGTGTTTGACGACTCTGTCTCATGAAACGGTCCAAGACTAGACCACTTGAATTCCTAAACAGTCCAGCATATGACCGCTTTACGTACTATACGGTCCAGAAATAGACCGTTTTGTTCATGATTTTATCTAACCCAAAGTTGGACCTTTGGGGTTGTTATTTTTGAGTTCATGGATTTTCTGGACTCTAAACCTATGATAATAAGTCAATGTAAAGATATGAAAAATGAAGAATGTATCGTTATGCTGTTGAATTTTCTTTATAGCATAACCTAGTTATTAATTCATTCCTTGAAATCTCTTGTTCTTATTTGAAGTATTCTTATTTTGTTACCTTATCATGGAACTTTTATTGAACTTGTTCATTATTGGCCACATTACTGTTAATAACGTGGAAGTAGCTTGATTTATACTTGAAGGTGCAGTTCGAGCACTGATTATGTTCAAGGGCTATATGCTAGTCCCCTCGGCTGATTGTCAGAAACATACTATAAACCATGGGGCATGATGCTACAGGCGTCGCATTGCGCTGGGAGTAATTTCTCTATAAATAAGTTAAATATCCATGGAATCCATATAAATTCACGAAGTACTTGCTATAAAGTGAAAAGTACTTTCTTGCTTGACTTTCTAGTGCATAGCCTTCATGGTTATGAAAAGTACATTCTTGCGACATTCTTGTTCATGAAAAGGCCAAATTGACATTCTTGTTATATACTTGGTTAATCATTGTCTCATATCTCAAGCTTGATCATATCTCGTTACTTTGTCTTCATTCGCATGATTCATCGTATCTGCGTGATTTATCTTATTCTCTAGAGCTAAAATGTTAATCATTTAAATTTGCCTTCATGTTGATACAAAGATACCTACTGGGCAAGTGTGCTCATTACCCTACTTTCCAATCTTTTTTAGAAAATTCTAGTGGGTCAGATTCTGATTACTCAAGTGATGGATCCGAGAGTGATTGAAGGATAACGACTTGAGAGAAGCCTTAGTTATCAATGTCTAGTCGAGTCATGATGTAATTTTTATTTTCTTGAGTTTAGTGAAAGGATCTTATGTACTTTGGGAATTATTTTATGAAGTAATAAAGTTGAAGGGTTTTAGTGAATTACATTGTGCAATTACTTTTTATGTGCTTGTCTTGTGCTCTGATTATATTGCTTGCTCGAGGCGTACTAGCCGACTGTTCACGATCCCGATTGTTTCCGCTGCATAATCTCGGGGCGTGACATGTTCTGTGAAAACCTACCTGTGAGTCAGGTTCGGTTTGAGCTACAGCCGGTAGTCTGAGCATTTCAATATTTGTTTTCTGATTCAACTTGCAGCGCACTTGATGTCTGATTCTGATCTGTATTCATTGGGCCTTTTAGTTGGGTTGCAGTCAGCACTTTGGGCCAATCATTCTGCAGAATTACTGTTTGCTATATGACTGCATCTCTATCTTAGTTCCATTGATTTGTTTTCTGACTGCTTACTTTTAATTGGTATAAAATCTTTAAATTAGACATAAATTTTTAGTTGGATCTATTCACCCCCCCTCTAGATCCAGCTGCGCACCTAACAATTGGTATCAGAGTGGGTCTCTGACATTATCAGATCCTACGATCTACAGGGAAAAGATCCTTGTGCGCTCATCACTGTTTTTATCCTTCCGAATTTTTCTGATGGATTCTTTACCAGTGTTCGATGGTTTAAACTTTCAGATCTGGTTAGGTAGAATGTGCAAATTTATTAACATTGTTGATCCAAACCTTTGGACTCCAATTTCTCATGGGCCACACAATTTGCCCAAGGAGAAATCCAAATGGTCTGAGGATCATTGAAAAATAAAAATAATATCAAGGCTCTACAAATGATGAAAGCTGCAGTGGATATTAATGCATTCCATTCCTTATCTTCATGCAGGTCTGCCAAAGAAATTTGGGATAGTCCGATTGCCACCCATCAAAAGGAGAACCCAAGATGCATGATGGCCAATGCAAGTGATCAATTCAGCGAAGGAAATGAAGAGGTAAACTCTGAATCTGAAACTGATGAAATTCCTTATGATGCTTTGATAGAGATGTATTATGACTTGTATGAGAAATACAAAAAAATAAAAACTAAAAATAAGAAACTCAACAAGGAAGCTGAAAATTCATGCTCTAATGACTCTTCATGCATTAACTGTTCTTTTTTGAAAGAATTGAATGAAAATCTTCACTCTGATCTTGAATGCCAGAAAAACTTAATTGCTTCATTGAGAGAAGAAAATGAAAACTTGCTAGAGAAGAAATTAGAATTTGAACAAGTAGAGGAGGAGTTGAAAGAAAAATTAGGTTCAATGCCCAATGTTGAAAAATATGTTGAGGAAATTGAAAACTTGGAAGAACAAAACGAGAAGCTCAATGAATTGAACACGGCTATGTCTGATAGATTGATTTCCCTTGAAAAATGAAAATCTGCTCTGGATGAAGAAAAATCTAAAAAACTATAGAATTGGAAAAAGAGATAGAAAGCTTTAAGATTGTCAATAAAATGTTGAGTGAGAAAGCTGCTTGTTATGAGGAAGAAATAGACAGTTATGAACTTCATATTTCAAACCTTGAATCTGAGATTCTAGATTTAAATAACTCCCTGGCTAAATTTGTTAGTGGAAAAGACAACCTAGACAAACTTCTGGGCACTAAAATCAATTTCTTGAAAGAGGGACTGGGTTTCAATCTAGTGAATAAAAAGAAATTTGAAAACAAGCTTTACACATCATTTGTGCGCAGTTCTGAACCTGCCAGTAGCTCAGACTCACTACCTTTTCAGTTTACTGCCCAGAAGGATCCTAAACAAGCTGCAAGTTAGAAAACTTCAAAACAAACAGAAAAATAGAAACAGGTCAATAATATGCAAAACAAGTCCAAAAACATTCATGCTGCCACTATGCATGTTGTACACAATTCCAATTCACACACACATGCACCCAAGCAGAAAAATTTTTGTCATTATTGTGGTAGATTTGGTCATATGATGCATGCATGTCATATCATGAAGTCTGATGAATTGCAAGCACATAAGAAAACAAATGGATTCGAAGATGCAAAGATGTTTTCAAACAGAAAAAGGTCATTTCAAAATTCTCATGTGTATGTTAAAAGGGGCTATGTTAAAGATCATGCTGTCCAAAAAAGGACAACCGAGTGTCTTTATTGTGGAAAGTCTGGTCATGCAATGCATGATTGCTTTGTTCTAAAAAATGATGAATTGAAGGCTTTTAGAAAAGCCACTGTCCCAAAGAGGCCAACATAGTTTTCAAATAGGAACCGGCCATACAGTCAAGGACTGTTGGCACTTGAAATGGAAATACAATTTCCATGACAGAAAAGGGAGAATTTCTGCTAATCCACAGAATTTTCATACTTACTTTTATAAGAAGAATTTGCCTTCTACTTGTTGTCATTACTGTAGAAATTCAGGGCAAGTGATGAATGATTGTGTTATTATGCAACATGGTGATTTCAATGCTATAAGACTATGGAGAGCAACTCTCAGGGGTGCAATTAACCTCTCAGGACCCAAGAGACCTTGGGTACTTAAAGATCAGAAATGAAGAGTTGTTTTTGTTGGGCCTCCTCTGGGATTGATCAGTAGTGTGTATACTGCTGCATGTGCTGAATGTGTTTTGATTAATTGGCAATAGTAGAGTTGACTTAGTTGACTTTGACCATTTCTCCTTGACCATGAGGATGTTGTGTATTTTGTTGAGTCTTTCATAAATGTCAGATAATTATCAGTCACTTGCATTAAAACTTCTCTGCACTTTGTTGTGGTATTCTTACTATGAGTCGGTGCAAGTTTTTGATGAACTGTGCATGTCCTTCATACATGTGTGTCGGTTGAAAAATAGTGTTGGTGCATTGTATTCATAGTCAGTGCATCTCATTGTTGATGTCAGTGCATGCCTTGTATTGCAAACGAATCAAGTCGGTGCATGTTTGCTTCTAAGTGAATATAGGGTCGGTGCAGTTTACTGATGCACGTATCATAAGAGTCCGTGCATATCCTGCATTGCATATATGCAAGGTCTGTGCAGGTCTTCGCACATGTTAACTAAAGTCTGTACATAAGTGTTTCGTATACTATTAAGTCAGTGCATGATTCTACATTGCTTGAGTAAAGTCAGTGCACATCTCCTTGGGGACCATGAAGGTCAGTGCACATTTCTTTTATGCACACAAAGCGTCTGTGCATGTCTTGCCCCGTGCGTAACCAAGTCTACGCAGATCACCGCTGTAAAGCCATGAAAGTCAGTGCAATCTTTGGTCCTTGCACATGCAAGGTTTGTGCATGATTTGTTTATGGCACTTTGGGTCGGTGCATCCTTGGCATCCTGCACCTATAAAGTATGTACACGCTCTTCATATACCTCTATCAAGTCTGTGCAACACTGTTATCTGTCGGATTGTTTGATGCTGACTAATTGGTTTATATGTTTGACAGGACAAGTGTTCGTGATCCTCAAAGGAGGGCACGTGATCCAAGACTGAAGGCATAGCACTGCTCGAGCCACGTGGAAAGCTCTAAAATTCAGATGATGCCATGTGGCCTTGTGAAAAATCACATCTAGACAAAAAGCTTGGGGGGGGATGTGGTTTCCACGCGCCCATCTCTCTGCTACCTACAAATAAGAAGTCGTTTCTTCAGAAGAAAGGGTGATCGCGAAATTGAGAGAAGAAGACAGAAGAAGTGAGAGCTCAAGAGCAATCACGATCCAACAAAGTAAAAGCCAGTAAAAATAAAGAGAGATGTGAGAGCTTAGTGAGAAGAGCATTGGAGAGTCCTTGTGTTAGGTCTCTTGGTTCAGAACCAGAGCCGTATTGCTCTTTGCTAAGAGCTACATTTGTGTTTCGATTTTCAGTCTTTCCTTTGTTATTTGTTTTGTTTGAAACCTTGTTCTACAAGCTGTGTGTCAGCGGGAGAGGAGGATTCCTCTGATAAGTTAAGCTGTAAACCTCAACGGTAGAGGAGAATTCCTCTGGTAAGCATAAGCTGTAACGCTCAACGGGTGTAGGGAATCTTTCCCCAAAGCTGTGGATCAGCAGTCTTGAAGCTGTGTAATCAATAGTGAAGCCACACTAGATTTTAGTGTGGGGTGGACGTAGATCTCTGGATAGAGGTCGAACCACCTAAAAAACCTCGTGCCTCTCGTGTGATTTGTGTCTATCTCAGTTCTCGCTTTAGCATTTGTCAATTGGATGCATTGGGCCAATTGTTGACCAATTCACTTAAGATATGTTTTGACCATAGTTATGTGCTCTCTGGTTGTCCTACAGTAGTTTGATTTAATCCCGCACTAGATTAGCTGCTGAAAAATTTTTAAATAGGCGATTGATCTATTCACCCCCCTCTAGATCCACATCACGTGGTATCAGAGCCTAACTCTTCTGCAGGGACTAACATTCTGAAGAGGTAGCAATCATGGATGCTAGAGGGATGACAGTAGAGGGACACTCCACTACCAAGCCTCCGAACTTCGACGGATTCAACTATGCATACTGGAAAAATCGTATACAAGTGTTTCTGAGGGCTAAGGATTACGAGATATGGAAGGTCGTGAGCAAGAGACCGTTTGAGCTACATCCGAATGAGGACGTATGGACAAAAGAAGAGATCTGTAAGTCAACACTGAACTGGAGTGCTATCAACGCCATCTAGTGTGCCCTTCATCCCACAGAATTCTCCAGGGTATCATCATGCTCTAAGGCTAAGGAGATGTGGGATAAGCTGGAAGTTATCTACGAAGGAACCTAACAAGTGAGAGAGACTAAAGCGAATTTGCTAGTTTCTAAGTATGAAGCATTTAAGATGAAGCCGAATGAGACCATTACGGAAATGTACGCTCGTCTTACAATCATCACCAATGGTCTCAGAAGTCTTGGCAAGACCTATTATGATTATGAGATAGTGAGGAAGATTCTGCGTTCTCTAACTCCCATTTGGCACACCAAGGCTACAATTATTGAGGAATCTAAGGATCTGAAGAACACCAAGGTGGATGAGCTAATTGGTTCACTCATGACATATGAGATGAACTTGCCAAAGACATATGAGCTAGAGAAAAAGAAGAAACCCATTGCTTTGAAGGTAGCATCTAGCAGCAAGGAGTCATCCTGTGAAAGTAGCTCGTCTGGATCAGAAATTGAGAATGATCAGTTTGCCATGCTGACTCGTCAATTTAAAAGATTTTTGAGAAAAGAAGGAAAGTAATTCAGAAGAAACAATCTGGGTGACAGAAGACATTCAAGGTATAAATCTAATTGTGCCAAAAAGAATGATACTAACGTATGTTATCATTGCAGGAGATCTGGCCATCTGAAGGTAAATTGTCCAAAGCTTCAAAAGGAGAAGCCAAAAGTGAAGAATAATAAAGGAAGGGCCATGATCAGTACTTGGAGTGACGAGGATGAGGGAAGTCACAGCTGCACATTTGAAAGTGAAAAAGGAGAGGAGCCAAGCCAAATCTGCTTAATGGCCAAGAACAGTGAGAATGATGAAGATGATCAGGTAACCTCTCCCTTTGAGAATTACTCTATCTCTGACTGGGAGGATGCATATGCTAAACTCCTTGATAAGTTTGATGGTGTGAAAAAAAATAGGCATTTAAAAAGGAAAGTTAATTCTCTCACGAATGATACCACATTGTCAGATAAAATTGCCTATCTTCAAACTGAAAATAATATTTTACAGAAATCCTGTACTAAAATTAATGAAATAAAATCTGATTTGATTGATGCTAAGAAAGAAAATGAATCACTGAAAAATGTCATTGATGATCTGAAGCTTAGATTACAGAATTTTGAAAATGAAATGAAAATTGTGAATGAGAAATATGATGCTGTATTAGGAGTGAACGCAGAGCTGAAAAAGAGTGTAGAGAACCTAGAACAACAAAACAAGGACAAACTACAAACTATTGAGAAAATGACCCAAGGGACTGAAAATCTAAATGCCCTTTTAGGGACTAAGGTAAACTTTAGAAAATAGGGGCTAGGTTTTATTCCCACTGCCAAGAAGAGCTTTGAAATTAAGACTGTTTCATTTGTAGCTGAAAAAGGAAAAGGACCTCTCATCAAAATGAGCAGTGAAAACCCTCCAGAAATGTCTAAAAATTATAAAATGCCCAGCGCCAAAAATAAGGGCAAACAGAAAATTGATGAGTCTAGTCATATTGATACTCACAACCCCAAACCTCAGGGAAGATTTCAGATTAGGGGTCAACCTTCACATGCATCTAAACCCCAGACTAGATTCACCATGGCTCCCCAGAAAAATGAGAAAAAGAACCAATCTATGCCCATGCACACTTCAAGTGGGTCAAAGGTGTTCAGGAGACAAGACTCGAATGGGGGTCACAAAGGTCCATTCTACCATCCCAGAATTCAGACCAATCATACCTACTATCATGCTCAGTCACATTAGTTCAATAGGTCTAGAAGGGATAGAGTTCAAAGGAGGTCTGAAAACCATTTAAATCCCACTCAAAATTATAGATCTCAGGTCAGAAACAGGTTTAGACAATCCTGGACATGGAATCCCAGGAAACACACTTCCTATGTTCAGCTTAAGACTACCACCAGTTATATTACATCGAATGCTCATGGGTCTAGGCACTGGCACCAACATGATCAATCTGCTAATAACAATGGTGTCAGGACACAGAACAGAAACAAATAGATTCAAACTGTTAATATTGAAAAGAAGAACAACAATGTGAATAAAATAAACAAATCCACCAAACAAACAATCCCCAAACAGATATGGATTCCAAAGCATTTAATGTCATATCTGAACATTGTTTCTCTCGTTCTGGAGCCCAATCATTCTTGGGTTCCAAACTCGTTTGCTTAATTATCATTGCAGGTATGCCTGGCAGTCATACACAATATGTGGTACTTGGACAGTGACTGCTCGAGGCACATGACTGGGGATAAAGCAAAATTTTGTATGCTGGTCGAGAAGAATGGAAGATATGTCACCTTTGAAGGTAACACCAAAGGAAAAATCATTGGATCAGGTAAGGTAGGTAAGTGTACTACCTGTTGCATTGATGAAGTTTTGTTGGTCGAAGGACTTGCATATAATCTACTCAGCATTAGCCAGCTTTGTGATAAAGGTCATAGAGTAATGTTTAATTCTCATAGCTGTAACATCTATGAGCCTGAGTCTGGTATCATTAAGTTTTCTGGTAAGAGAGTGAACAACATTTACTTGGTAGATTTAGATGACATTGCTCACTCTAACCTCTGTCTCACTGTAAATAAAGATGACTTGGCATATCTGTGGCATCGTAGATTAGGCCATGCCAGTTACACTCTTCTTCACAAACTAAATAAACACTGCATGGTTAGAGGTCTTCCTGAAATTTCTTTTAAAGAGAAAAATAAAATGTGTGAAGCATGCACCCAATCCAAACAGACTAGGAAGTCATTCAAGTTTTGGACAGAAAATTTATCCTTTAAACCATATGGGCTGATTCACATGGATCTTTTTGGACCCACTAGATCAGCTAGCTTATCTAATAGAAGATATGGTTTTGTATTAGTTGATGATTTCTCTAGGTTTACTTGGGTGTTTTTCCTCACACACAAAAATGAAGCATTTAATGAATTTCAGGAGTTCTACTTAAAAATAAAACAGAATAATGAAAATTTTATTTAGAACATCTTGTCTGATCATGGTGGTGAGTTTGAAAACTCACAATTTGACGATTTCTGCAGGATAAATGGTATCACTCATCGGTTCTCCTCACCTAGGACACCTGAACAAAATGGAATAGTGGAAAGGAGGAACCGAACCCTTGTGGAGATGGCTCGAACTATGTTAGTAGAAGGTAATCTACCGAGGAGATTCTGGGTTGAAGCAGTTAACACTACATGTCACATTATCAACAGAGCTCTGGTAAGGCCATTCACTCAGAAAACTCTTTATGAGACTCTCAAGGGTAAGAAACCTGCAATAGTCTATTTCAAGGTTTTTGTATGTAAATGCTTTGTGCATGTTAATGATAAAAGAGACCTTGACAAATTTGAATCTAAAAGTGATCCTGGAATATTTCTAGGATATTCAGAAACATCTAGAGCATATAGGGTCTACAATTTAAATTCCAGAACAGTAGAAGAGTCTCCACATGTGGTCTTTGATGAAACTATCACTAAATCTAATGATGGCTTGTGCAGGGAAAAGAATGATGAAGATATTATGGAAGATGAAGATCATGAGGTTCAATCTGGAGAAAATAATGCAGAACAACCTGATGCTCAGGAGGAGGTAATAGGGAACCAAGGTAATCAAATCATCAATGTTAGACTTCATAAAGACCATCCCTTGGAAAATATCATTGGTAATTTACATGATCCTCCTAGGAACAGATCTCACTTTAGAGCTAAAAATAAATTAAACTCCTTTGCATTGATCTCTCATATAGAACCAAAAACATTAACAGTGCTCTTAAAGATGTGCATTGGATCAATGCCATGCACGAGGAGCTGAATCAGTTTGAAAGGAACAAGGTATGGAACTTAGTTCCTCCACCTGACCATGGCACTGTCATAGGAACAAAATGGGTTTTTAGAAATAAGACAGATGAGCAAGGGAAGGTTATTAGAAATAAGGCCAGACTGGTAGATCAGGGTTATAATCAAGAATATGGTATTGATTTCGAGGAATCTTACGCCCCTGTAGCTCAACTAGAGGCCATCAGAATTCTTCTGGCCTATGCTTGCTCATTAGGAATAACATTGAGGCAAATAGATGTAAAATCTGCTTTTCTAAATGGAGAAATAAAGGAGGATGTGTTTGTTAGGCAGCCTCCAGGCTTTGAATGCATTGATTATCCTAACCATGTCTATAAATTGAATAAATCTCTCTATGGTTTGAAACAAGCTCCCAGAGCTTGGTATGACAGGCTTAGTAAGTTTCTCACTGAAAAGAAGTTCACAAGAGGTGAGGTTGACCAAACATTATTTACAAAGGTATGCAATTCTGAAACTATTATTGTGCAAATCTATGTAGATGATATTATCTTTGAATCAACTAACCTAACTCTATGTGAGGAATTTGCTGATTTAATGACACAAGAATTTGAAATGAGTTCAATGGGTGAGTTGAAACTATTTCTTGGACTATAGGGAACTCAGACTAAGGAAGGAACATTTATAACTCAATCCAAGTACGTGAAAAATCTATTGAAGAAATTCAAGTTGGAAAACTTGAAGGAAATATCAGCACCCATGGGTACATCAACTAATCTTGATGATGACCCGAAAGGTAAAAGTGTACATCCCAAATTATACAGAGGTATGATTGGATCTCTTCTTTATCTCACTGCTTTTAGGCCTGATATCCAGTTCTCTGTGTGCTTGTGTGCTAGGTTTCAGGCTAGTCAAAAAGAGTCTCACTTGAGTGCTGCTAAGAGGATTTTTAGATACTTATCAGGCACCCTTGAACTAGGACTTTGGTATCTTGCTAAGTGTGAGCTAGATCTCATAGCCTACACTAATGCAGATTATGCAGGGTGCAGGATAGATAGAAAAAGTACTAGTGGGTATTGTCATTACCTAGGTGACTGTCTGGTGTCATGGGCTTCCAAAAAGAAACACATTGTTGCTTTATCTACAGCTGAAGCAGAATATGTTGCAGCTGGGAACTGTGCAGCCCAGGTACTCTGGATCAAGCACCAACTGATTGATTATCAGATAAAATTAGGATGTATTCCAATTTTGTGTGATAATACTAGTGCTATAGCTCACTAAAAATCATGTTCATCACTCTAGGACTAAGCATATAGAAATCAAACACCATTTCCTTAGAGATGAAGTGAATAAAAATGAAATTGAACTGCATTTTATTGAGTCTAAAAAACAAATTGTTGACATTTTTACGAAGCCTTTGGGGAATGAAAGATTTAAATTCTTAAGAAGAGAATTAGGCTTGTGTAAATTTCTTCATGATGATTGACTCAGAATTCTTGCTTGAATTGCTGTTTATAGTGGTCTGAAAATAATTTTGCGTCAACTTGTCTCTGAATGAACATTTCTAAATTTTTTGAATAATTGTTGTGCATAGATGCATTGTTAAATAAAATTGCATATAGATAGGGGGAGTTTTCAAATGCTTGTTTTTGCACCGAGTATATGTTAGTGCATGTCTTGCACTTAGTCGATGCACAGTGTGAGCATTCTGCATGTAAGGTCAGTGCACCTTGTGTCTAAGCAGCATGTAAGTCTGTGCACCTTATGTCAATTCACATAACATGTCAGTGCATTTGTCTACCATACTCATGCATAGTCGGTGCATTATCCGCTTTATGCATGTTAAGGTTGGTGCATCATGTTGTCAGGGGGAGTTAAGTAAAGTCTGATCTGAGTTCAACTCATTCTACTCTCTCTTCATTCTTAGAAATTCTTAATCTTCTCATTCTGAATGGATGACAGTCTTGTATTTGGTTCATTATTTTGAGTGGCAATTATTACAACTCTTCTATTATAAGAATCACATTTGTTCCTTGAATGAATTGATGGTTTAATTTTAATAGACTGTAGAGTGTAAAGACTGCCTTTAGAAGAATAAGGTGGTATAAAACCTTTTATAGCTCTCAACCTCTCTTTCATAACGATGACAGATAAGATCTTCACAGTATCTAAAAATGACAGTCTTAATGTAGTCTAGGCTGAGAAAATCAGAAAGTGCATTGTCCTTAAACAAGTCACCTTGAAAATTAAAAAGGGCAGCAACAATAAAATTATCAGTAAAAGAAATTAATAAAGTGGCGGAGCAATGACAGAATTGCACTGAGAAACTGAACCATCCATCAAAGAAGTGGAGAGGACTTCATGTCATGAAGTGCATCATGTTACCTCTGTTCATATGGTCAAATCTATAGGGTTGGTTTCACTGAGTAACTGGGGGTGCTGGCGTCTAACCCACGGGTGCCCTTAATGTCAAAGGTGTAAATCATCTGTGTAGCTTTTGATCAGAGATAGATATGGTAGTTTATGCCTAGTAACTAGGGGTACTAGCATCTAACCCACGTGTGCCCTTAATGTCAACGGTATAAATGATACTTGTCTGTTCACTAAGTTCAGATTCAAAATCAGATTATGTGAAAAAGATTTGTTGTAACCCTTGAAATTTAAAATTTACTAAGTGTCAATTATTTAACCCCAATACATATTCAGGTCACTCTCCTTGATACTCATTAATTCTGAAATTAGTAGGATACAGTCTTGACCTAGTCTATCATGATTATGAGACTTAGGTTCATTGCTATAAATTGATTCGATAACCCTATTTCAAACAATCAGTGAATTCACTCTATCTTCTATAACAATCAAACCTGACATTTATCAAGCCTGCACAATGATTGATTCTTATATCTAAAGAATTGTCCAATAACGTGCTTATATTTTGAACCATTGCACATAGTGTTATTCTGTCTTCTACTTCTTCCTGCATCCCTTCTTGTCTTCCTCTATCTCCCTCACTCCTTGTTTGCTGGTGGCAAAGGGGGAGAGATTTTTCAGGTGTCTCCTTCTCTAATCTAGATCGAAGGGGGAGAGATTGAGATCATAGGAAAGTCTATTCTAATAGGGGGAGAGGAGTCCTTAATTCATGGGGAGTTTAGTTTTTTGTCAATAATATCTGACTGTGCTTAATGTCTCATCAAAATACATCATCTCTCTTGCAATTCTTCTGGGGAGTTGCGAGCAACTTTTTAGGTGTTGCCATCATCAAAAAGGGGAAGAATGTTGGGCCTCCTCTGGGATTGATCAGCAGTGTGTATACTACTGCATGCGCTGAATGTGTTTTGATTAATTGGCAACATTAGAGTTGACTTGGTTGACTTTGACCATTTCTCCTTGACCATGAGGATGTTGTGTATTTTTTTGAGTCTTTCATAAATGTCAGATAATTATCAGTCACTTGCATTAAAACGTCTCTGCACTTTGTTGTGGTATTCTTACTATGAGTCGGTGCAAGTTTTTGACAAACTGTGCATGTCCTTCATACATGTGTGTCAGTTGCAAAATAGAGTTGGTGCATTGTATTCATAGTCAGTGCATCTCATTGTTGATGTCAATGCATGCCTTGTATTGCAAACGAATCAAGTCGGTGCATGTTTACTTTTAAGTGAATATAGGGTCGGTGCAGTTTACTGATGCACGTATCATAAGAGTTTGTGCATATCCTGCATTGCATATATGCAAGGTCTGTGCAGGTCTTCGCACATGTTAACTAAAGTCTGTACATAAGTGTTTCGTATACTATTAAGTCAGTGCATGATTCTACATTGCTTGAGTAAAGTCAATGCACATCTCCTTGGGGACCATGAAGGTCAGTGCACATTTCTTTTATGCACACAAAGAGTCTGTGCATGTCTTGCCCCGTGCATAACCAAGTCTGCGCAGATCACCGCAGTAAAGCCATGAAAGTCAGTGCAATCTTTGGTCCTTGCACATGCAAGGTCTGTGCATGACTTGTTTATGACACTTTGGGTCGGTGCATCCTTGGCATCCTGCACCTATAAAGTCTGTACACGCTCTTCATATGCCTCTATCATGTCTGTGCAACACTGTTATCTGTCGGATTGTTTGATGCTGACTAATTGGTTTACATGTTTGACATGACAAGTGTTCATGATCCTTAAAGGAGGGCACGTGATCTAAGACTGAAGGCATAACACTGCTCGAGCCACGTTGAAAGCTCTAAAATTCAGAGGATGCCATGTGGCCTTGTGAAAATTCACATCTAGACAAAAAGCTTGGGCGGGAAATGTGGTTTCCACGCGCCCATCTCTCTGTTGCCTACAAATAAGAAGCTGTTTCTTCAGAAGAAAGGGTGATCACGAAATTAAGAGAAGAAGACAGAAGAAGTGAGAGCTCAAGAGCAATCACGATCCAGCAAAGTAAAAGCCAGCAAAAATTGAGAGAGCTGTGAGAGCTTAGTGAGAAGAGCATTGGAGAGTCCTTGTGTTCGGTCTCTTGGTTCAAAACCAGAGTCGTATTGCTCTTTGCTAAGAGCTACATTTGTGTTTCAATTTTCAGTCTTTCCTTTGTTATTTGTTTTATTTGAAACCTTGTTCTATAAGCTGTGTGTCAGCAGGAGAGGAGGATTCCTCTGATAGGTTAAGCTGTAAACCTCAACGGCGGAGGAGAATTCCTCTGGTGAGCATAAGCTGTAATGCTCAGCGGGTGTAGGGAATCTTTCCCCAAAGCTGTGGATCAGCGGTCTTGAAGCTGTGTAATCAGTAGTGAAGCCACACTAGATTTTAGTGTGGGGTGGACGTAGATCTCTGGATAGAGGTCGAACCACCTGAAAACCCTCGTGCCTCTCGTGTGATTTGTGTCTATCTCAGTTCTCGCTTTAGCATTTATCAATTGGATGCATAGGATCAATTGTTGACCAATTCACTTAAGATCAGTTTTGATCATAGTTATGTGCTCTCTGATTGTCCTACAGTAGTTCGATTTAATCCCGCACTAGATTAGCTGCTGAAAAATTTTTAAATAGGCGATTGATCTATTCACCCCCCTCTAGATCCACATCAGTTTTTGCAGGTGTGTCTTGGAGCCAGGAGAATAACAATGGGTTTAAATAAACAAATGAAGGCACACCCAGTTTGGTAAAACCCCAAAACTCTGCTCTTTCAGTATTAAATCTGTTAATTTTAATGTTTCCCTCTTGGTTGTTATATTTCATGTTTCAGTCTTGATGAGTGTGAGTACATGTCTTAAATGTGTGTGATTGTTCTTCACTATTCTTAAGTTAGTTGTATAACTAACCCATACCCATAGGTATATACAATGGTGTTGGTGAAAGGACAGATTATATCTGTCTGAAAAACCTTCACTATTTGTGAGTTATCTAACTCCACCAAGTACCATGGGATTGAGTTTACAACTGACATAGAGTTCTCCAATTTGAATAATTGAAGGATAGCCTGATTTGTAATTCTCAATTAAGATCTGATGCATACAATCTCAGTGCTCTGTATATTGCATGTTATCTGATGTTGTCATGAAGTGTAATGTGCAAATCTGAAGTTTGTTTCCCATGCTGAACAATTGCTTTCAATCTCAAAACCTGATGCATAAATTTCAATACTTGCTTATGTTTGCATATGCATGTCATTCTATGATCTTGTGCTAAAGATTGATGGTAATTTGTCAAATTAATGAGATTCCTCATGTTTGAATTTGTGGAGTTTGTTTCAAATCTTTCTCCCATTGAACTGAGTTGAAGATCTGTTCTGGATAGCTCTCAAGTCGACCTAATCACCTGTAAAAGTCGAATTAAATTGATTCAGTCTTAGAATATCTTTCTGGATGAGCTGGTAGTCGACTTGAAGAACTTCTCAAGTCGACTTGATCTGTGTTGTCTGTAAATTCCAGCTTCTGGATAAACTCTAAGTCGACTTACGCCTTCTCCAAGTCGACTTAAACTCTCTTTAAAAACCATCTCTCATTCCATGTTTCCATGGATCTAAAATTGAATTAAGCTATATTTCAGACCCTTCTGATTTAAAATTTCTCGATGGTGCTGAAATATTCCATAGCTCTAAAATTGATAAAGATCTTGTTTCTAAAGTTGCATTCTTCATTTCAGAAGAGTCTGTCTTGACACATCTGAACTGGCTGAGGGAGTTTCCTTTAAAAGATCTTGATACTGATTTCTGTCCCTTCTATTCATGAAAGATATATTGTCAAATTTTTTGAAAAGTGACTTTCTCTAAAGATCATCTGACTATTGAGATATCATCCCTCTCAAGCCTTAACTCTGAAAAGTCTTTGAATAGTCTGAAAACTCTGTTCTCAAATTCTAGCAATTTCTGAGGGGGAGCCTCACTCCAAGGTTTTTGGCTTATACTTCTCAAGGGGAGGTTTCTATTATACTCCCTTGTATTGTCTTCATGGTTGAATTAATTTCACAATGCACTCAGTCAGGGGGAGTAAGGGCTTCATGTAATAACATGCATTCCCCACATGCATAAGTTGCCTTAGATAGGGGGAGCTAGCATCCTTTCAGTCCACTCACATGCATGGATCTGGTTTGAGTTTAATGCTTGGCAATCATATTTAAAACTTGAATCTCATGCATACATGTAGGGGGAGTAAGCATGTCAAAATTCTGCATTGTGTCTTCATGCAGTCTAATCTCTTCAGGGCTGTTTGCACACATTTCTGGCCTGGAATACTTTATTCTGATGAATTGAATCTCATTCCATTATTCCATGGTCTTGAAATTGGGTTGAAACTAAAGCTATGGTCGGTCGGTCTTCAGAATCTTAGTTGTTAGTAAGGGGGAGCCTTCTCCAAAAGATTGTGGTATTGATATTCTGTCTTCTTTACTCCTGAAAACTCTACTGTCAAGCTCTTTGCATTGGTTAAAAAGGGAGATTCCATGAAAATATTTACTCTAAATTTTTAACTCTAAAAATTCAGTCTTCAAAACTCTAGCATTGCCTGAGGGGGAGATTTATATCAAGATTTTTGGTTTACATTTCCTTAGGGGGAGTTTCCTTCTATCTACATGAAATGTGGACCTATCATTCACCTCAATTCAGTACAGATTCCTGAAACATGTTCCACATGTCAAAATCAGTCTTCTAACTCAATTCATGTGATCACTCCTGAAAATTGTCCTATTTACTGAAATTACTTGAAAGTATATTAAGTTTAGAGTAGTTTTAATCTATTCATCAAATTCATTAATCTAAGCAAATCATATTTAGGAATCTTCTTTATAAGGCTATGTGAGCACCTATGAATAAAACTGTTGGTTTAAGCCGAATGAATTCAAGAGTTTAAAAATGACTTCCCTGAAAAAGGTTGTATTCAGAACTTAATAGGTCTCAACCAATTCTCACATGTTGTGTCCTATGAAATCTCTGAAAATCTGAAAGTTTAAGGTTTATGGCAACCTTGGTTGAGAAACTTAGATTAAGTATTGTTCTCAAACATAGAGTAATCTGAAAAACTCCAAAGGGCAGCTCATGATAAAAATAGTGAATCAATGCTCAAGGCAGAGCAATGGCTAAGGGTTCACTGAGAAACTAAGCCCTTCATCAAAGAAATGAAGTGGACTCAGTCATGAAGTGCCTTTGCTATCTCTGCTCAAAGTGAAGCAGAATAGTTAGTCTCACTGAGTAACTAAGGATGTTGGCGTCTAAATAATGTGCATCCTTACGTAACAAGGTGTGAGCTATACTTGAATGCTCTTAAAAACTTATGAGCCAAAAGAAAAATCTGAAAATATGCCCAAAAGGTCAGGAAGATTGTTGTAACCCTGAGGTTGAAATAAAAAATGTGAAATATGTTTAATCTCAATACTAGTCTTTAGTTGCTCCTAAGGGAGTCATTGATTTTGAATAAGTAGGGTAAAGGAAGGTTAAACAGAGTTTAATATGTAGTCTTGGTTTATTTATATTAAGTCTGAGTATAAAATGATTCAAAGAGTTTAATTGATAAACTCTAAATTTATTACACTTGAACCAAGCAGAAAATAAGGGTTGTGTCATAAAAAACCTTATACCAGAAGAATTTGAAAATTAGATAGCTTGACTAATGAATAATGCAACAGATTGTGATTCTTCTGTTTCAATGTTTCCTTGAACACTATGAAACAATTCTTCCAATTAATTCACTCTTGTTGGCATCTTACTAATTCTTTTTTGACAGTGACTACTGCTATTCATAATCTTGCTGGTAATTCTAAAATTCTTGGTCTTTCACTACTGCTGCTATTCTCATTACAATCCCTTTCTGGATGTTCTGTTGTCAAATTCTTCTCAAGATAGTTTTTGCTCTGACTGTTGTTCTAAATGACTCTTTGTCTGGACGGTTTGCACACCATTCCTTGCCAGCTGCTATTGATCTTGCAATTTTTGAAAACTTCATCACTTGATTCAACTACTTACCTATTACATTGCTATGCCCTTGTAGCACCCCTGAAAATTATCCTGGAATTTTTTAGAGATTTTCAGGAATTAAATAGAGTTATTAAGCCTATTATTAGATTTAATGGGCTATTTTGGCTAATTAACAATTATTTAAAAGACCAAACAATAATTAAAGTCTAAGCCCACCTAAATAGGCCCAAAAGACCAAAATCTAAGCCTTTTAGGCCCAAGCCCACCTAAAGAGACGTAATTAGGGCTAACTTCGGATTTAAATGGGATAAATAGGGTAAATAAGGGATAAATCCAAAAATTTAGGGAAAATCACCAGAACGCGGTCTATCGCGTGACCGCGTCCTGATGAAGGCGGTCCTAGATAGAACGCGTTCATTTTCCGTAAATGGGGTTGATAAAACCCAAAAAAATTAGATTTTTATCCCATTCAATTGCTAGAGTTCGATGCTATCTGCCATGACAACCTAGTCTAGGACACTTGGAGATCAATTTTACTCCAAACTAGAACTCTAATTCGATCTAATCTAGCCGCCTTAGGCCAAACCCTATAAATAGGCCTGAACTTTGACCTATGTGAACCCTAGTTTTGGAGCGCGTATTTCAAAGGTAAGGAATCGTCTTCCCAGGTTCGACCTTTAGAAGATTTTGTTCCATTTGGTTTTGTCCAATTCCCCTCTAAACCCCATGCCAGGAGATCAAGACCTTGAGAAGTTAGAAGCCCCGGAAGTCGCTTGTTCTCTGCAGATCGCACAGGAACGAGTGGGTTTCTCTTAGAAAGACCAGAGATTTGCGAACCCTAACCGAGGTAATTTCAAGTTTGGTCTTTAGAATTAATTGTTCCTCTTTATGTCTTCTCACTACCCTCCAAATCTCGTGCTAGAAAACCACGAGGTCAGGGAATTAGAAGGTCGAGAAGTTGATGTTTCTACGCAGGACGCGTAGGAATGGGAGCATACTTCCAGAGGTAAATTCGCACTTTAGAGCCCATCCCAAAGGTAGGTTATCTCATGATGGCTTGAACTACGTGTTAGGAGTAAAATCCTTTTCTTTCCTTGAAGTTTCATGCACCGTATGTAGAGAATTTCATGTTTTATCATGACTGCGCATCTAGATTCTTACTGCATGCATAACCCTGCACCCTTAATTAAAGGATAGTAACATTGACTTAAATCATGTAAATACATGCGTCCCTATGTCCCAATCATGCTCTAGCATGCTTTATCTTTCAGTTACCATACTTTCCATGCATTAGTTGCCCTATAATAGGCCTTGCACGCATTATTTTTACCTTCTGTTTGAAAGACAGAAGGCGGTCCATTAGAGACCGCAGCTTCCAAGAGGCGGTCCCAGATAGACCACAGTTTCCAATAGGCAGTTCTTCCTAGACCTCATTATGTTTTATGTTAACCCTAAATAGAATGCAGATCAGCCCTTATAAATATATGCTAAGCCTGAGTAATTCTGCCCTATTTCTGGCTAAATTATTATATTCACGATTTTGGTTATATCATGCATCAATCATGTTGGATTTCATGCCCTATATTTTTTGGAACTTATTTTAACCTTATGATAATTTCATGCCAAAATCATATTGTCTTGTATTAAAGTTATTTTCATATGATTTGTGGAACTTGTCACATTGGTGTTTTAATTGTTATTTTTATACGTGTCCACTCTCATCTTCAGTCTTTCTTAAAGTTCATAGCATGTATTCCGGTACATGACTATTAGTTACACTTTGCACTTATAGGCATACCTTCTTGGACTTGTGATCCTCTCCGTCGGATATTCCTTATGTCGGACTAGGTGATCATGTTTCAAGGCCTTCGTAAGTCTCCGCGAGCCTGGGATTCCCACTAGGATGCCGAGCTGGTTGTACCCTAAAAATCTAATGGATTAGAAAGCACTTGAGTTTCTCACATTTTCCTGCACTCTAGACTAGTCGCGGCCCTCAGGCGACCGCCTCCTTCTGGTAGCGGTCAGCCCGTGGCCGCGTTCTCCTGTAAGTGCTGCTACGTCCTGGCGTCGACCCTATCTAAAAGCGGTCTTGGCTCGACTGCTACTTCAAGAAACGGTCCCCGTGAGACCGCGTTCTCCCAGATTATGTCTAACCCATGGTTTGACCAAAGGGTTAACATTACTCCATTCTCATATGATCTTCTGATTATCTGGAACTCAACACCTTGTTAAATAAATCATTAATGCATTATGGAACTATAAAAATGTACCGTTATGTTGTCGGAATTCCTCCGTGGCATAATGTTCAATTAATTCATCCTTGAAGTCTCATGAATCATTTTCGGTACGTTCTTACCTTGATGTTGTTATCATGAACCTATTGTTTGAACTTGACATTATTGGCCTATATTTATTTTACTCGTGGAAGTAGTTTGATTTATAACTTGAAGATACAAGAGCGGGCACGGAAAGTGTCCAAGGGCTCCACGCTAGCCCCCTCGGCAGATGGCCGGAAACATACTATAAACCATGGGGTATGATGAACACTGGCGTCGCATTGCGCTGGGAGTACTTTTTTTATAAACAGGTGAAATTCACGAGGCTCATGATGAAATTATACATGCTTGCTTGCTACATGACTTTCTAGTGCATAGCCTTATCAAGGTTATGAAAGTACACTCTCGTTGCATGCTAGTACAATCTCATTAGTGAAAGGCCACGTTATTCTTGCTTAATCATGCTCATAATCTTCATGTCACTATAATCCATGTCTTGTTGTTACTTTAGATTTATTTGTATGTTTTATCACATTTTCTTTATCTTGCCGCTAGAGCTAAAATGTTAATTACTTAAATATGCCTTCATGTTGATACGAAGATACCTACTAGGCAAGTGTGCTCATTCCCTACTTTCTAATCTTTTTCAGAAAATTCTAGTGGATAGGATTCGGATTTCTCGAATGACGGATCTAAGGGCAAGAGCGATTGAAGAATGAGAGAAGCCCTAGAATGCTAGAGTGTCATGAGACAACTATGTAATTTTCTTTTTATTGAGTCTAGTGAATTGAAATGTCCAAGAGTTGAATATAAGTGTACCTTGATTATTATTCAATAAAAGTTAGATTTTGAGTATATGACCTTGTGCATTCCTCTTCTTATGTATGAATATTTAGCGCTCTGATTATATTGCTAGTTTGAGGCATATTATCGACTGTTCATGTTCTGACTTAATTCCGCTACATATCTCGGGGTGTTACAGCCCATGTTTCATTCCTTCTTATCAATTGGAATCTGACCTTGCTGCTTTTGATGAGAGTTCATTCTTGTATACATATTTCATTGGCTTCTAAACATACCTTGTCGATTTCTGAATCTCTCTTGAATTAAAATTCACCATCTGCATAAATCTTTTGTATGACTTTCACTTGTTAATCTGTCTATTCTGAAATGGTATCAAACTATTCTTCTTTTTGCTGATGTCAAAGTGGGAGAGAGTTTGATAAGTCATTACTTAAAGGAGATAATGTTGTGTATGAGTGCATTCATTTAAAGACATTTGAACTTGGCTTGGCTAATATTGCTCATAATGACTCATAGTTGCCATCATCAAAAAGGGGAAGAATGTTGTGTCCCTGTGATTTTGATGATGACAAACTATGACTCATTTATGAGTCTTTATGCTTTTGATGATGTCATGACTTTGATGTTATCATAATACACATGTAGAGGTACATCTTTAAATGCTGAAAAGAACAGGTTAAAAAGTTATAGTTCATGTGACCAATTCAGAAGTTCAAAGAATTCTGAAGTTAGTTCAAGAAGAAGCTTAATCAAGGCAGAAGTTGACTTAAAGAAGGACAGAAGTTGACTTAAAGAACCATATTGATGAAACAGTCATGAAGCCTTTCAAAGCCTGTTGATATGCATGTGAATTCAAGTTTAGAAGAGCTCAAGCTCAGAATATTTAATGAAATCTCTTGAAGATAGGTCAGCCAAAAGTGCAAGGTTAGCAGAATTCCTCAAGACATGTCAGCAGATCTCCTAAGCTCAGCAGATTTCTGAAGTTCAGAAGAAGAAGTCGAATCAGTAGTGCATCTTCAAGGAACATGAAGATGGAGTCGACCCCATGTTGAAGTGGAGTCGACGTAGACAAGTCTCAAGCAGCAGCAGCAGCAGTAGCTGGCATCTAAAGTGGAGTCGACTCCATCAGACCATGGAGTTGACGCAGTAGAGTTAAGATGACAGATACCGAAGAAGAACTAGACCTTGGAGTCGACTCCATCAGACTATGGAGTCGACGTAGAAAACATGAGGTGACAAAATGCCTCATTCAACTAAGAAGGTCAGCTGACTTCTGACTAAGTCAGCTAAGGTTCACAGCACAGTAGCAACAACACTGCAGTACTCTCACCAGTCCAGCAAGTCCTATAGTACAACTGCCAAGTCCGCTGATCATGTGCAGTCCAAGCTCAGCTCAGCAAAGATTACACCAAGGAAGCAGCCATATGCCTTTAAGCTCAAGGCCAGCATCTTCAGCAGCATAAGCCAAGGCCACCTTGTAGTTAATACAATTTTAGCAGACCTCATGCAGCAGCAGTGCAGCAACAGGAGTAATGTTAGTATTGGTGTGCTACAGGCCAATTTAGGGTCGGGTAGGCCCAATAGTTGTATGATCTTGTTCTTTATTAATAAAGTGGTATTTGAGTTTAAATATGTGATTGTATATTACTTTACGATGTCCCTAGGATATGTGATTGTAAAGTCAACTCGAGATGGGATCTCGATCATGAGACTGACTTTACATGGACACATACCTTAAACTGTTCCTGGTTGGAGGGTAATCACTCGGGGACTTTGATTACCTATTAAACCAGTACACACGATGTGTACGGGACCAGTCTCATGGTCGCTGGTGCGGGGCACCAACACATATGTGTAGGTGTATATCCTTGGAGGCTGTACACTGAACTGATCTGCTATTGGATCTTCAGATGGTTGATTATACCTAATGTCAACTGAAGATCCAACTATCTCAATAGCATTGTTGGTCCTTTGACCTGAGACATTGATCGGATCTTACACGAGGACTGGAATAGTTTAATTACTTGCCTAAGTGACTTTAACCATAAGTCACGAATTGTTGAGTCATTAACCATTTCAGGATACGTGTGAAGATCATCAATGGTCAAGAGGGGATCGCTCACTGTCGGGTATATATCAGACAGTTAATGGGTCATGACATTGACGCTCCATTAAATCCCTGGCCAGGGTCGTATGAGTTCGTTTAGAACGGACATCATACACTTTAAGGAGGTCATGGTCAAATGGCACGATCATAGGGTTTGACAGAAACCATACCCTCGATCGAACCAGACTCATAGAAGGAGCGAGGGATTATAGCGATGCGGCAACTGTAGACTTACAGGTACCAGACGGGCTGGTTTAAACCCGGCGTCCTCTAGGATCATGCGGATTTGCTTGACCCAACGTGATCAAAGGTTCAAAATAAATTAAACTATTATTCGGCTCTAGTAGAAGTGAATAATAAGTTTAATTTACTTCTAATTGGGAATTAGAAGTTAATGGGCCTTAAACTAGAGTGACTATGGGCCTAAAGGATCACACACAATGGATTCTTGGGTAACGGATTATTATTGTACAAA
The DNA here is from genome assembly GCA_022559845.1 of Amorphophallus konjac. NCBI lineage: Eukaryota > Viridiplantae > Streptophyta > Magnoliopsida > Alismatales > Araceae > Amorphophallus > Amorphophallus konjac. Next base: position 265,593,886 of record CM040123.1, read on the forward strand.
TGTATATATTAATTCCCTTGAAATCCTTTTGGAAAGGCATATAAGAGGGGCTTAATATATATGTACAATAATGAAAGGGATACATATACAATATCGATTAATAGTGGCTCTTTTAGAAAGGGCTAAATCCTATAAATATGCATCCTACGAGAACTCCTCTCCTCTCCTTGGCTTAATCAAGTATTAACAGTAAGGAGGAGAGGTTTTCTCTTCCCCCTTCCTCCCTCTTGCTCTCTCTCTCTAGAAGGGGAAAGCTTGGGGAAGATCATGCCGGGAGGATACCGTCGCTGTGCGAGGATCCGTGTGGATCTGTTCTAGAGGCCGTACTTCTGTGCGGCTCGGTGTTCACGAGATTCTGCATCGGGCACTGCGGACAGCGTCGTTCCGCGCAAGGTGAAATCTGCAACCCGTAGTTAGGGGTTGGGGTGTTTTAATGCATCGATTAGAGCACGGTTCTAGGATTCCAACAAGTTGGTTCGGGTAAATTAATTTTGTTATCTGCTGCATTGCCCGAACAGTGTTGTATGGAACCTTACAAGTAACACCAACCAATTTCCAACAGAAGCCAGCAGTACAAAGGCCAAGCTTAAAGCCAAAGTCGGTCGATCGACTTGCTTATTTCGGTCAACTGAAATTACCAGAAAGACAGTGCAATAGGTCGACCTGTATTCTACAATAGGTCGACCTACTTATTATCCAGTAAGTCTTCTTCTTAGCGAATTAAATCTATCTTCCACACCACGTGATGGGACTTATGAAATCATGTGATTCCTAGTACCAATCATTGGTACAACTATTTAGGACACGTGGACAACCTTCCAGAAGACTCCTTTATGGAAAATATTCCATACTTTCCACCTGGACCAATCAGAAGATCTCAGACTCGTTTCTATCCAATTCACCCTCCAAATTTCACGAGAATTGAACTATTTTGATGGAATTTGTTGGGCTTGGGTTTCTGAACTCAAGGTCTTCGGATCTGGAGCCTTCCTAAGCAATGGACGTCCCAGATTTCTTTCATCCAAGATCAAAGGACCAGATTTGTTCATGTTGCTATAAAAACACTCCGATAAGCCTTCGTGAGAAGGTTGGTCGAACAAAAAAATGAGAAAAATTAGAGAGCTCGTCCTTGCAGCAAGAAGAGAAGAGAAAAGAGGAAAAAGAGAGAGAGTAAGAAGCAGAAGAGGAATTCGAGAGAAGGCTACCCAGTTCAGAAGAAAAAGAGAGAGGAAAAGAGATCTGGAGCTGAAGGAAAACATAGCATCGCATTCCAGTGAAATAGGCTTCATTAGAAGCTACAGTCATTTGAATTTCTTCATGCTTTACTGAATATTTGTTTCCTTGAGTTTCACTATATTCTTCCTTTTTATTTTTACATCCATTTCAGTTCGTCTTTGCCTTGTTGTGCTCGGTGCGCACAAGGTGTTTGCACACAGTACATCACTGTGTATGGGTTGTTCTGGGAAACCAGAACGTGGAGGATTGTTCCTCCGGTTGCCTTCTGAGGTTTCAGAAGAAGGGAGAATTGGTTCTCCGGGCTTCCTTCTGAGGTTTCATAAGAAGAGAGGATCGGTTCCTCTAGTTACTGCCTGTGGCAGGGTTACTGGTCTTGCTTGGTGCGAGATCAAGGGTTGAGGGATTTTTTTCCCTCGGTTCAAGCTGTGTAATCAGCGGTTGTTGCAGACTGAGTCTACGTTCTTGTCTTGAGCAAGGGAAGGCTTACTCATTTGAGTAAGGAGTGGACATTGTTGACACTCGTTTTCAGCGTATAAGTTGAGTTTTTTCTCTTATTCTCCTTTATAATGCTCCGAATTATCCATTGTTTTGGAGTCTCCTTTGACCGTATTTCGAGCCCATTTCTTGATCATTTTTCAAGTTCATTGAGCTTTGGAGGCCTTTAGCTTTAATTCTCGACCTTTCGGGACCGATTCGGGCAGTCTGGGCGACCGAACGGGCGACCGGAAGTATCCTACGCAGCTCTCTAGTCGCAGTGTCCAAGAAGACCGCGTTCTCCCATTTTATTAAAAAAATAATACAATATTGAAGTCATGGTCATGGTGAGACCGTGACCATAAGGTCACGGTCCCAACCAAACCGCGTTCTAAGAGGCTCTATCCCGGGCGCCCGAGAGCCCGACGGCTCTATTCCTCGGCCTTTTCATGACCTTGGACAGCCGTGGTTCGCCCGTGACCGCGTCTAGATAGTCGTGGTCGTGCGACTGACCGCGTTTGTGTAGCAGAATCTAGGTCATTCCGAACTCTGATTTCTTCACCGCAGGACTCTTTGGACACCTTGTTGACACCATTTTCGAGGGAGATAGGCCTCCAACTCGACTATTATCTCTTCTGGGCTCTTATCCTCACTTTTATCTCGAGCTTTATCCTCACTTTTATCTCGAGCTTAATCACATATATCCCCTATTTTGAGTGTTTATCCTCGGACTTAAAACCCTAGGGTTTCCTGTTCCTATAAATAGAACCCAGTTCGCAGGTCGCGAAGGGGGGGATCTTTCAGGACGTGGGGTGAAGCCATGTTGCGACGCCGACTCAACTCTTCGACCCCATCTTGCAGAGGGAAGTATTAACTTCAATTTCCATTGCTCAGGGCTCATTTTCTCTCTTTCTCCTCTTAGTTCCCATCTTCCCAATTTTCAAAATCATCACAAATCTCTATTTTCTGCATTTTTGCATTTTTCTCCATTTTACATGACATATTCCCACAGTTGTGATCGTGATTTTTCCATATCTTTGTTTCATTTTTATAACAATACACACCTATCTTTTGCACCCTTCCACAGGGGTTAAAAACCTCCCCCCGGTGCGTTCTCCCTCAATTTCTAACCCTATTTTACCACTGCCGGATTTGATACTACACTTGCATATTCTAATGGGTTTTTATCCTTGTGTTGGCTTTGTTTTGCAGGAGAGCATGCATAGTACGTGACGCCCTCTTCTTCTAGCCGGCTGGAAGGCGAGGAGGTCAGATTCCACATAAGTTCTCGCATCCCTCTTCACGCGTGATCATGCTTTAATGGTCTCTTCTTTGGGCCACATCTTCTTCCCTTCATTTCCAAGGTACGTAGCGCCTCTACTCTCTTCTTTTGATCCTTTTAACGTTGTTATACTTAGTGGCAATCATGGTTTATTTGCTTATCCTCATCGCCCCTTTTGTTCATGTTTTCATGCCCATATGCATATGATTATTAGTTTGGGGGCGGGGTAGATAGTTTATCTACAAACTCTATTTTTTTGGCGATCACGGTGGGAAAACTAGTGCCCATCGCGTTTTTCTTATTCTCCTGCAACTTGGGTGTGTGTATGTCATTTTTTAGGTAGCATTTTCTTAGGTTTTCTGCATTTCTGCGTTTCTGGGGTATAGTCGCGGTTGCCAGGAGACCACTTCTATGAGAACGCGGTCCCCAGGGGACCACGTTCTGATTCTGGCAGACTCTGTGCACAGGCTCTCAGGGGCATCTTTCTTGACGATTTAATTGACCTCCCGAGGTCGGATCGCTCTATTTTTGGTCCCATTTTGTAGCCCTTTGTATTGCCGTTTATTGCATATATCATTTGCATTATTTGGGTCACTTTTCCATATATTAATCTTGTCTTGAACTTTGAGTTTTCTGCATAAAGTCTACATGCAGACCCAGGGACAGACTCACAGGTACGTCTTTGAATGATGATTTGATTGGTTTCCCGAGGTCGGATTGCTCTATTTTTGGTCTCATCTTGTAGTCCTTTGTATTATCTTCATTTCCATATTTTATTTGCATTCATTCTGTCATGTTTGCATAGTTAAATCTTGTCTCCATTTTCGGGTTTTATGCATAAAGTCTGCATGCATACCCAGGGGCAGACTCACGGGTACGTTTTGCATTGATAATTTAATTGCCTTTCAGGTTCTGAGTGTGCTTGTTTCTGGTCTTGCCTTGTTGTCCTTCGTATTATCTTTGTTTTCATATATTGTTTTCATCCATATCATTGTGTTTGCATAGTTTAATCTTGCCTTGCCTTTTCACTTTTATGCTAGAATTCTGCATGCACTCCGATGCGCATAGGGCCATGCATTGCATACCATAGTCGCATTCCTACCCTGGTAAGTGATCCTCTCGCTCCCATATTCCTTGGGGTCGACTAGGTGATCTTATCCGGGACCTCCGTAAGTCCCCGTGAGCCGTTGATTCTCACACGGAAGTCGGGCCGGTTTTACCTTTCCACCCATTAGGCTTGCATTTTGCATGCGTGTGAGAGAGTAAACCATAGTCAACCCAAAGTTTGGACCTTATTTCCTATAGGATTCCTATCTTGAGAGAATTGTGCTTAATTTAAAACATTAAAAGGCCCATCAAAACTTTAAAAAATAAAATTTTTTATCATATTAACTTGTTTGACTTGGGTGAAAACTCTCACATTGATTGTGTTGTTTGGGCTTGTCTAAGCCCATTTGTGGTGTTTTGTGTTACATTCCCTTATCATCCACATATTCTTTTGTTGATAGGCCCATTTAGATTAGCTCATTTTGTGTGTCCATTGTCCAGTCCCATTGTCCTAGGTCGGTCTTGTATTGGTCCTAGTGAGTCAACCCTCTCCTTTCTTTAGCCCTTCGCGCCATTACTTCCCTGGCTGTATTCCTTTGAAAGTCCTGTAGAAAGTCTCCATTTGCCCTCATGGAGCACCATTTTAATCCCTTGTATCCATCTCCTTCTTCCCCATCCTCCTATTCCCGCGTGGAATCTAGGGCTGTCAATGGGTCGGGCTGGCCCGACAGGCCCGCGGGCTTGGCCCGATTTCGGGTTAGGCCGCAAGGCCTTTTTCAGCCCGTGGGCCCTTAGCTGGGCCTAAAAGTTTGGCCCGACTAGGCCCACGGGCTGGGCTCGGGCTTTAAGTTCGACCCGCGGGTCTGCCCGAACCGCTCTCTTTTTTTTTACTTCTTTCAAATTTTAAAAATTACTTGTTCACATTATATTATTTTACTTAATTATAAGATTTAAAACTCTATTTTCATACAAATCATATAATTAATATCAAAAATTTAGTTAACTTAGTGAGATTATAAGTTTTATATTATTAAATATATTAGTTTTCATTAATTTTTATTTTTAATTTAAGTTGTCGGGCCGGGCCTTAGTCGGGCTTTACGAATTTTTAATAGTATCGGGCCCGACCCGACATAACTCGGGCCCGGCCCGGGCTCGGGCCTCAATATTGCCCGGCCCATTGACAGCCCTAGTGGAATCCTCTTCCCATGCGGGCTCGTCTTCCCGTGGTCCCCTTGACCCATCTGAAGAACATGCTAATCTCATGGCCCATCTCTCATGTCTTGTTCGCCAAATGGACCTGGCCTAGGCCCAAAAATTGATTACAAACCATCTTAATGGGCCTTCTTTTCTTAATGGGCCGCATTCTTCTCTTAATGGGCCTCATTTTCTTAATGGGCCCTCTTCTTCTTCCTATGCTGCCGGCGCAGTTTCTAATGGCCAACTTTGTCCTAATGGGCCTCCTCCTTCTTCTCCTTATGTTGCTGGCCTAATCGGTCCATATGCCCATGTCCAATCCAGGCTCATGTATACTTACACTCCTGGAATGGGCTCTCATTCTTCTTCTCGGCCCGGATCCTCTTATTCAGCCCATTATAATCCTGGTCCAAATTCACAATCTCTTGCTCAAGCTGACCCACATTATTCTCGATCTCTCCCTACCCAAGAGATGATTACTCAAACCCAACGCCAGCTTGATGAACTTCAACGCCGAGTTGATCCCAGGTCCTCCTTAAGTGTCCCATTTGCATTCCCGGATATCCGGCTTCCACCTCCTTCACAAATTCCCGCATATCGCCGCTATGGTGGAGTCGGTGACCCGTATGTGCACATTAAAGAGTTCGTTTACGAGTCGGCCCAGTTTCGACAAGACCAACGCCTGATGGTATATTTATTTGGTCTGTCATTAGAAGGCTCGGCTCGGGATTGGTTCTTCTCTCTTTCGCAAGAGCAAGTTGTGAATTTTTAAGTTGTCCAAGATAGATTTCTTCAGCAATTTCAAGACCAGTTTGGGCCCAAGTTCTCTATTGTGGATCTGGCCCATGAGAAGATGAATCCCGACGAGGAGTTCTCTACCTTTGCCGACCGCTGGCGTCGCCTTGCAGCACAAGGCCTAGGGCATATTCCGGAGGGAGAGCAGATCAAGATGTTAATATCTAATGCCACGCCTGAGTACCAGTTCGTCTTAGCCCTCAATGACATTACCTCCTGGAAATAACTCTATAGCCGAGCCCTCTTCATTCGTCAACAACTCCAAGGTTCCCTTGACTCTGAGTCTCCTCCACATCCCACGCCCACATACACCTCGCCATCCTCATATACTCCCTTTGTACCCTCCACGAGTCGGCCATACACCCTTACATATCAGCCTCCCATGAGTCCCGCATTTCAACCTTTACCCTCCACGAGTCAGCCCTACGCCTCCACGTACCCCCAGGTGCCTCTGCCTGTGTCTCCATCCCTTCCGGTCAAGGAAACACCACACCCCAAACAAGTGGATGCCGTCTACATACCTTCCCACTCCGCTTCGCGTATGCCTTCGCCTAGTCCTTCCGCTAGTCGCCATTTACCTTTACCTACACAACCTCCACAACCTCCTTTATCTCATACCCCTCGGCATCTACCTTGCCAGAAGCGGGCTCCTTACCCTCCGTTGCCGGAGTGCTTTACAGATATCTTCAAGGCTTTGATGACCACTCATGCGTTACAACTCCCTCCGGTTTTGCCTTGCCAACCCGCGGTCGGTGATTTGCTCCAATTTTGGGATTATCATCGCCAACAGGGGCATTGGGTTGAGGATTGCCCAGAGTTCGGAAGTTTGTTTACGACCTGGAAGACAAGAAAAGGATCGATTGGGCCGCGATTCATAAGGTTGTTCTACATCTTTACAGTAAGCAACAACAACAGCAGGCGCCGCCTAGGCAGCCGTCTCCATATCTACAAGGCCAGGGGCACCCCTGTGATTCTTCATCTAGCGCTGTGCCCGCTCCGTCATCTACTCCATCACCCGTTCCCTCACCTAGGCCACCGCCTACCCTATCATCTCCACCTATTCCATCACCTACCCCATTACCTTCACCATCTCCTACCCCATCTTCATTGCATTTACATACTCAAGCCCTTGCTCAGGCTAGTGCCTCTCCTTCCTCCATTCCTTCTGCTATCACCGCTTCCACAACCAATGCCACCCGACGCGTTGTGTCGATATGTCGATGATGGGCGCCTATTGACACTGAAAATATTTCTAATTTTTCTTGACCTTTGCTTTGGCAGGTCATAAACTCTGGCCGAGTGCCCCTACACCCCCAAAATGGGAAGCCGAAGACTCAATCAGCGGAAAACCCGAGGAATCCGCTCAGCACACCCGGAATGCCGAAGTGGTCCGTAAGTGGCCCAAGAATTATCCCATGGGGGTGAGAACATCTGGAGTGGTTGCCCAGTCAATGAAGACGCTTCCTACAAGCGTAAAGCAGGCCTGAGGGCATGATTTGAAGTGCCGAAAGTGATATCAGCGAAAACCCCGGGAAATCCGCTCAGCACACGCGGAATGTCGGAACGGTTCGTAAGTGGCCAGAAAGTCATCCGATCAGGGCAGAAATACTTCGAGGATGGCCCTCCTAATGAAGACACCCCATGTGACCACAGCGTGGAGTTGGCGGCACGAATCAACGTGCCGAACACCAAATCAAGAGAAAACTAGGGTTACCCGATTCGAGTACACATGGCACCGGAAAAGGTCCGTAAGTGGCCGAAAGGACGCCCAGTCAGGACGAAAATACTTCCAGGGATAGTCCACTCAATGAGGATATCCTACATATCTGTGAAGTTGATTTGGTCACGCAAACCACTGTGTCGATGGCCGAATCAGGACAAAACCAGAGAAAATCAACACGGGTTCGGCACGTGCCGTAAATCTTCGGAAACTCCAAATCAGGGCGCCGAAACGTACTCTGGGGCCACTACACCAACTCCAAGACTGCCCCGGGCAACATCTCCCTCCAGGGCCAATTCCGGGGCAAAATGCCAAAATTACGAAAATGCCACCATCATTGAGTCGGTGGCACTCTTGTGCTTGAACCGGTGGCACCTTTTCTTTAAAAAGGGTGAATTGGCCTTTGTTTGAAGTGAGTCGGTGGCCTATTTTTATTTTTAAAAAAGTGAATTGGCAAAAGGCTGAATCGATGGCACACTTTTTGTAGTGAGTCGGTGGCATATGTTTTAAGGAAAGTGAATTGTTACACTTTTGCAAGGTGAATCGGTGGCATTCTTTTGAAGGTGAATCGGTGCACTTTTCAAAGTGAATCGGCACCCTTCTTCAAGCACTCTGAGTTAGCGGCGTCCTCAGGCCTTGGCGGAGCAGCGAATCGGCAATGCTTCTAGGTGAATCGGTGGCACCTTTGGGTGCTGGCGGGCAGTGAGTCGGCGGGAGGCGAGCTGTCCCATCCGAGGGGCAATCCCCTGCTTCGTCTATAAATAGAGCACCCGTCGCAGAAACAAAAGGGAGAGCATTCCGAGGAGGCAAAGACACCCGAAGAGAGCCCCACAGAGAGCAAGCAGAAAGAGAGCACCAGAGTAGTGAGAGATAAAGAGAGTCGAGGGAGCAGAGTGGAAGACGGAGGTGGGTCTTGAAGCCCCCGAAGAGGGGGGCTAATAGCGCCCTGTGTTCTTCTGATTTTTCTGTTCCATTTTTCTTTTTCTTTCGTGGATATCCCTCTGTACTCTCTGCAACTTGGTGAATGAAATAATAAAAGTGAGTCCCACTCGTCTGCTATCTTTTCTGTCTATGTGTTTGTGCTTCAAGTGTGTTGCTAATTACTACAGCTCATTTCACATTTCTTATTCTTTGTTTCTGTCTCGGTCGTGAGGGGCCCCTAGGGGCTACAGTCGTTTTATCATCCCATGATCGATTGGGAACTATAGCCTCTGGCTTGAAGATATGATGTTAGAATGGCCAATCGCCACGCCCAAGGGGCGATAATGAAACCCCCCACCCCGGGATCCGCCTATTCCCACCGTGTGTTTCTAATGCGTGCACAGTATTTGTGAAATGGTCAAGCAGTGAGGGTGTGTATGTGAGCGTAGGTTTTACGTTGATCGCCAAACCGATGAATGTTCTGATTTTTGTGAGATGGATGAACGCCCTTTCACCCACCTCGATGGGTTGTAGGGGAGTTGGCGCACTCCAACATTCGTTCCAGTCACAGCTTTGTTTATTCCATGAAGGTCACCATGTACACTCCCTGGATGCTCGATAAATTGCCCCTGATGGCCTTTACTCCCTTGAGCCTCCCCCTTTAATGTGTTTTCAAATACAGACACTAGCCCATTTGCTTGGCCAGGATCGTCTGCTTCGGCCTCCGGAGGGGACCCTCAGGTTGTCGTGTGGACAGTTGGATTGTTTATGCTCGTTCACTGTTTTATCCGATCGCAGTGATTGTTTCTCAATTGTGTCTGCGGATCCATCACCGGGGAGGAGAACAACCTCGATTATTGATTTCTATTCGGTCACTCTCTACTCACCATGGGTTCCAAGGGATCTGTCGCTCTGTCACATGTTCCCCTAGAAGCCCCTTGCACAAGGTGAGATATGAAATGCCATTCACTTGGCTACATTCTGACCCTTTGCAACTTCTCCGGATGATCACGAATCCTTAGTAGGCCAGCCCTCAAGATTCAGTAAGTGTTGATTTCGGGTTCTGAGATAGGCCCATTGGGCTTCTCAGTTGATTTATGGACTTACACCGGCTTCCCCCGTGTGTATGTCTCATTGCTCTCCGAACACTCCAGGTGTAAGGGAGATGCTACCAAATTTTCGCGGTGACTTATGGATTGAGCAACAAAATAAGATAATAATAATAATAATAATATAAAAATAATATATATATATATATAACAACAACAAAAATATAATAAAAATAATATATATATATATATATGTATAATAATAACAATAAAAAACAAATAAAATAAACATAAATAAATAAACAACAAAATAAAAAAGGGGGTTGATTCGGTGCAGGTGGCACCGACTCACCACCCGAGGGGTGATTCAGGGGTGATTCGGTGCCAACGCCACCGATTCACAACCCACAGGGGAATGAGTCGGCGGCACCCATCTTTATTCACCCACGTAAAAGTGTGATTCGGTGCCATATAAAACAAAGTTGATTCGGTGATGGGTATAATAATAAAAAAAAGAGAACAAAGGTGATTCGGGGGGGTGCCACCGAATGGCACCATCCTCCTTTTTCCCCCTTCACATATAAAAAAAATAACACAATAAACACCCACATTCTCCCCATCCCTCCTTAATATCTCCACACATTAAATAAAATAACAAAACCAACCCAAACCTGCACAGACCTCCCCATTATGCACCGACCTTCAACCCACTTGCACACCGACCTAGCCCTGCATCGACGCATATCTCTGCGTTAACACCCAACCAACATCACGTCACACCCTTCCCCATTCCCTCATGTTAAAAAAAAAAAATCAAATGCCACTAATACTCTCGTATGTTCACTCACGTGACAATAAAACCCACGCACTTAATACATCCATTCAACCCATGCACTTACATTTATTCACGTAATGCACACTCGCACTCATTAACACTAACCACTCATTAACACTAAACTTCCATTAATGTTAATCCATGCACACATGCTTATATCCTACGTTCCCTCCCATCCCTTATATAAATAAAACAAAAACAAAACAAAAACACATAAAAAAAATAAAACGTTCCCTCACTCACATATGTATAACTTTGCATATGCATTAAAAAAAGGAAAGAGAGATAAAATAATAAAAATAGAAGAAAATGAAAGATAAAAAATATGACAAACCAATAATGGCCAAATAAAATGATGATGATAATAATAATAATAATAAAAGAATAAAAGTGATGAATCAACAACAAGGAAATATTTAACAACCCAATAAATGTCAAAAGGGGAAGTAAAAGATGTACGCATGTAATAAAAAATAATAAAAAAGGGGAATAATAAAAACAGAATAAGAACAAAGAATTAAGAAGAAAAAAAAGAGAGAGAACACACTCACATACCTAAATAATAACAAGAATAAATTACAAATAATGAACTCGACTGTACCCGCTTCGGGACTCTCACCTCCTCTAGATCCGAGTATGGGGAATATTAATGTTGCCTGACAAGTCGTGCCTAGACCTCGAGATTCATCCCATTATGGTCATATCATAACTTTGCTCTGGGCCAATAATCCGCTGCCTTCAATTCGTTTCGATCAGGCTTCAACCGCATTCCCTCGGTTCTTGAATAGAAAATTTGACGTACATCGACATATATTGTCCCGACGATATACGCGTCTGCCCGAACACGGTCACGCCAGGCCCACCTCATGGGTCCATATGTGTGCACCATAACGTCATGCGTAGTCTCAAAATAAAAGCCCCCCATAACTCTCGAAACAAGAGAGGCGCGGTCGAAATCTCTCATGAAGTCACTAACAAATGATCAAATAAACAAAGAGCAATAAAACTAAGTATCGCTACCCTGTATGCTTGCATGAGCCGCTTCTCTCGTACATCAAATGGTGTTTAGCGGAAAGTCGAGTTATGCCCGACCGGATGCTTTCGCTATGCGTGATGATGATCATCGGACCTAAGTTCTCCGCCTTGTATCGGAAGTCGACTTAATAAATAAACACTACCATATTGTGTGCTTGCATGCAATTACACCTTTCGTGTATTCTACGGGCCCCATGATCCCTCTACTTTGGCGATTAATCAAGGGTTGTCTCTCTTTCAGAAGGACGTAATTAACATCGTAGCCTTTACGGTACGGCAGGTTTTGAGTCCCGACACGAACCTCACAATCGACTGACCAAGTCAGATCGAGCACACAATAATTTGTCACATATGTGACTGGCATGCCTAACGCATTTTAAATAAAAATCATTCCACCACCGCCACGGCCTTCCCTTTTGCCCTCATCACCGCCTCCATCTCCATCATTAGTGCCTTCATCACCATCTCCACCCTCTCTTCCATCTCCGCCGTTACTCTCTTCGCTCGAGCCTGCGCAAGCTCCGCCCTCGCTGCCTTTGCCTTCACTCGAGCCCAGCGTTGTCGCATTGCCTTTGCCCTCACCTTTGCCATCACTAAAAACCCCTGTTGAAACCTCCACATCTCCCAAACCTTCACTTCCGCCTTCCAAACCCACTACCTCAACTTCTTCTCCATCCATTTCCACCCCACGAAGCGGGTGTGCACTGCCTTTGGTGCCCCTCGGGTCTGGTCATTTTCCAGTAATTAATTGAAGACCATGCAGCCAGTCGCCATTTCATTTCCCAGTAATTAATAATCACCGTATTCAGAAATTTATATCTATGAAATGAAACCATAAAATTCCTGCATGAGCATGACTTTGAAATCTTGATAATTTTCTCTATCTATCTATGTTCTTGTTTCCTGATTTCGTGAACTTTTGACATTGTGAACAGTGTTATGTGTCTTAAAATGTACATGCCCGGTGCGTAGATAGCCACAGGAATGGGCGCCCAAGATTGGGATGTCTATTAATTGAATAGTGACCCTCCAGAGGGTCATCAATTAAATGATGACTTTCTGAAGGGGTGTCATTTCTTGAAAAAAAAAGAAAATGGAATGATAGTCTGGAGATTGGGTGCCCCTTCCCACAGGCGCCATTTACCAAATAAATGGCACCTATGAGGGCGCCAATTCCCATATGGCAGGGCCTATATATATAAAAAAAAGGGAATGGGCGCCCCTGTGATCAGGCGCCATTTCCTAAATAAGTGGAACCTGTCACGGCGCCAATTCCTGAGAGGATGATTCTTGTCCCGCAGTTTTCACCATGAGGATTAGGCGCCCCTTTGTGCAGGCGTCATTTTCTTATATAATGGCAGCCAGAAGGGCACCATTTCTACACTGTTGATTTCCAGTTTTCCTACAGCATGTCTGGTTCACAGAATGGGTGCTCTTCAGTGAGGGCGCCAATTATGAATATAATGGCTGCTCGAAGGGCGCCAATTCAGTAACCTATGGCAGCCCTTGAGGCGCCAATTCCACCCAAGTTCCTGACCTGTCTCGTGATTTGTGATGATATAACTATAGTTCATTTCCTGCATAATAATCTGACCTTGAACTCCATTCATGAAATCTACCTTATGTTCCTACAATGGTTAAACCCTTGGAATTCTATATTAGCTATAAACAAGAGTGGATGTCGAATAAATACATGAATCAATGATGGCGTTAATGGGGCCCGATCTGGTTCTGAGAGGAGCACCCAAAAGTACTTGTACCCATGGGAGCTATATTGATCACGGTGATAGTATTGCACCGAAGTACATATATTCTTGACTTGAGGCATTCCACTCATTCTCTCGTGACAATACTTGACATGACATGCGTGCTTGACCTGACTTGTGTGGCCCAGAACGGGCAAAGTACTTGCTTGACTGAAATAGCCAATTCTAGTAAACACGTACTTGATATTACTTGCTTGAACTTGGTTCTTACTTTCCTGAAAAATTGTGTAAACACTTGATAGTACTTGAAATCATGTAATATTCTTTCTATAAAGTTCTTGACATCTTGCTTGTCAACACTTGATAGTACTTGAAATCATGTGATATTCTTCTATACAGTTCTTGATTTCTTGCTTGTCCATCATGCATAGCTATACCTGCATTGCAAGTAACATGTAAATTACTTAAAGACTGCTCGAACTTGAGATATAATTCCGACTGAGCGATTCGCTCATCTAGTTTCATTTCAACATTTTCATGTAACTCGGATAGTGACAACCACACGAATGGGAATGAGATCAAGTGATAGGGCTATCGGATGTCGAGCCGTTTCCGAGTCGTGTCTAGCCATGTCTAGTCGAGTCCTACATTATATTGCCTTTTGTTATTTGGAAAAAACTTGTTAAGGCTCGTAGCCTAGTAGTTTGGTTTGAATAATGAATGTCATGGACTGGAATTATCAGCGTTATGGTTAATTGGATAATTGTCATCTTGGAATATTGATATTATTTTGGAAATTTGAATCTTAATTATTATTTGTCCAATATTTTGCGCACTCTGTCTTTTGTCGAAAATCTTATTGCTCTGATTTACATGATCTATATAAACTCGTCGCGCACCCCGGGTATCTTCCGCACTCGGGGCGTGACAGTTTCCGTGATATCAGAGCCTAAGATTTCAAATTCCTAGGAAAACCCAAGTCCAAGGATAGGTTTACACCTTATACACTGTGATATGGGTAGAGCCATGGGTCAAGTCATGTGTTAACGTTCAACATTACAATTCAAACATGAAATTAATTAGACCTGAATTATCTTGTAAGATTATGACTGCTGAAAGAGCATAATGGCGCGAGATGCAGCGCACAGTGCAAGGTCTTACGCAGGCGCTACAGCAAGTGGCGTAGGGCGGAGCCAACCGTGGAGCTGGTGATCTCCACAGGAGTTTTCGCAACATGAACCCACCCAGATTCACGGGTTCGTCTGACCCTGAGTATGCTGAAAGCTGGTTGAAGGAAATTGAAAGAATTTTTCTTGTAATGCAATGCACGGATGAAGAAAAGGTTTTGTTGGCTACATTCCAACTGGAGCGGGACACTCGATGTTGGTGGGAATCCGTAGAAGCAACATTTCCTGGTAACTATGTCACATGGGCTGAATTTCTTGAACATTTCAACAGCAAATACTTTTCTGACCGCATTCAGGAGAAAAAGGTCGCGGAATTTGCCGCACTGAAAGAATAGACCCTAACTATGGTCGAGTATGAGGCCCAGTTCTCAATACTGTCCATGTATGCACCCTACTTGGTATGTACTAAAAAGATGAAGGTAAGAAGGTTCTTCAATGGGCTTAGGCCCCAATACATTACCCAACTAGCACCAATGGATATCCAAGTCTATTCGGAAATGGTCCGACGTGCACAGTTGCTCGAGGACGCCACTGAATTATCTGAAAGGATCGTAGGAAGAGGCAAGAAGGAGCAAGTCACAAGTCCCGGAAACTTCAAACCATTATTTAACAAGAAGCGGTCCGACAATGGAGGGGAGTCCTCCAAAGAAAAGAAGTTTAAGAAGAATGACAAGCCATTCTCCACCACCACACCTTCTGCGGAAGTTTGTAAACACTGTGACAAGGCCGGACATAGAACCGAGGAATGCTGGAGGAGACTGGGAGCCTGTCTCCAATGTGGGAGCCGAGAACATCGAATCTCTAATTGCCCGATGATGAATGAGCAAACCACTAAAGATGAGAAGCGTCCGGCAAAGAAACAAGGCCATCTGCAAGCTCTCCAAGAGACGGAACCAACATAAGGTGGAATTATGGAAGGTACACTAACTGTTTGTTCTAAGACTGCTAAAGTGTTATTTTATACCGGAGCAACTCATTCATTCGTTTCCAAGAAATTTGCTGCTTCATTTTCTAAGAAACCTGAACTGTTAGATTTGGTCATATCTACACCTCTTGGGAATGAGTCCGATATCACACATCACTACTCAAACTGCAAGTGATGTGACACAAGATGCAGCGGAGACTTTGATTCCTTGGA
The DNA here is from genome assembly GCA_022559845.1 of Amorphophallus konjac. Classification (NCBI taxonomy): domain Eukaryota; kingdom Viridiplantae; phylum Streptophyta; class Magnoliopsida; order Alismatales; family Araceae; genus Amorphophallus; species Amorphophallus konjac. The sequence goes on from CM040123.1 coordinate 265,609,508, forward strand.
CCTAATTCGCAATCACAATTACAAGGCGCCGAGAATATGTTAAAGCCACCAACGCACCGTGCGCACACGATTCCCGTGGTGACCCGGTGATGCCGAGTCGAGGTGATGGAGATAGCCCCTGACTGATTAGAGGACCAGCACCACTTTAGTTAGCCCTCCCGAAGGTTTGAAAGCCCACAAACAAGGGCGGCCGGATGCCTTAAGGGCACGGGGTCACTCGCTCACTTATAGCCACGGTGACCACACTGAAAGGTGGCGCCGGGATCGGGCACTCGCTCTCCTACCGGCCGATATGTTTCGCGGATATTAAATAAACAGGTATAAGGAGGCAAGGGCAGGAGGCTCACCTGATCGGCGTGAAGACACCGATCCCGGTCGGAGACGAGGGCGAGCGGGGAAGTGTGGGTTCCCCGCACACTGCGCCGATGAAGCTTCAATCCTGTTTAAAAGTACAACCACTACACCTCGTGCAGGAGGGTGATCTCGGGGGTGGGAAATATTCAAGTACAATCAACACTACCTCCACGCAGGGAGGGGCGGTCAGCCGGCCAGGCGGGGAAGGGGGATTCGCCGGAAGGTGCGCGGGTGAAGCCGAAACAGAAGCTCCATGTTCGCTATGTTGGCTGACTGCCAGTCGCTGTAGAGACCGTAAATCACACTCCGGAATTTCGCCGGAGGCGAGACCAGCGTAGAATTCCTCGTATCTGGCATGCAGATGATCCTGAATTTCCTCGATTTCTTCTGCTACAGATGCCGGTCCGGGTCGGGCTTTGGACAGAGTGGCAGGTTCTGGCCACAGTCACTATCTGGCACGAACAGTGACTTACAGAAGCCACACCGGTCGCTCCTGAGTGCCGAATCTCGAACTGTTGGAGGTGTTGGAACCGTGGATGAAGCCTCTACGCTGCAAAACTGACGGGGAAGTCATCCGTTGTCGGGGTGGACTGAGGGACGCCGATGAGTGGGAACTGGTCGCTGCAGACTGGGGGAGGCAGACCCGCGCGACTGTAGGGGAAAAATCAGAACTTTGGCTCCCGGATGCCGAATGTGGTTCTGCTTCTTGCTGCTGGACGGGGACAGGTGGAGGAAGATATTCGTAGAAGAACTTGTGGCTTGAATCTTCCAGTGGCTGGTCCGGGTAGGGCTTCGAGCAAGGTGGTCGCTTCTGGCCGCAACAGCTACCTGGCATGAATAGTAACTTGCAGAAGTTGTCCCGGCTGCTCCCGGACACCAAATCTCGAACTGTCGAAGTTGTTGGAGCCGTGGATGAACCCTCTTTGCGGGAAAACTAGTGGGGAAGCCGTCTGATGTCGGGGCGGACTGGGGGATGCCGATGAGTGGAGGCAGGTCACTGCCACCTGTGGAAGACAGACCCGACCAGTCGAAGAAGAAGAATGAGAACTCTGGCCTCCGGATGCCGAATGCACTTCCGCTTCTTGATCTAGAAAGAGGACTGGTGGAGGAAGATATTTGTAGAAAAACTCACGGCTTGAATCTCTCACCGTCGGCCGTGGTGTAGCTTTGAACAGGGTCCAGAAACTCTGCTGACGGAGCTCTGCGCAGTCGGGGGAGATTGGCTCTCCCGGACAGCCCCGAACTCGGAATGGTACGATTCTTCCTCGCCTGCGTAGGGGACTGGACGAACTTTCCAGAAATGTATGATTCGCCTTCAGACGTTGCCGTATGAACTCGTGGTGGCTTCTGCTAGTCGGACCTTCTTCTGCCACCTGTAAACTTGGGCCAAGTGAAAGAAGTGGTGGTGGAACTAGGCTAATGGAAGGGGTGGTTTAGCAACAGTGGGAGTGGGGGTGGGATGGCTGATGGGGGAAGGATGTTTGGGAATGGTGATAGGGGTGGAGCAGTGATTGTGGATGTCCAAGAGGGTGGAGGGGGAAGAGGGCCGCAGCTGGGAGGTGGGGGGTGGTGGAGAGAGGGGTGCGGCCAAGGGTGGGGGTGGGGGCGCAAATGGTCTAGGGGAGTGGGGTGTTGCCTTTGGATTTGGAGTGGAGGGGTAATGGAGGTGTTAATGGAAGCCTAGGGAAGGGGAGGAGTTGCCTTGGGGAGGGGAAGAGTTGCTTGGGAAGTGGGGAAGATGTGTGGGGAATGGGAAGGGTTGCCTAGGGTGGAGGGGTTATTGAATGGAGTTATGGGTCTACGGAATATGAAAGGGTGGAGGGGTGAGGTGGCAGCTGAGGTGGCAGGGGATGGGGGAAGTGAAAGGGCAGGTTCGCCCAAGGGAGAGAGAGAGAAGGGGGAAGAGAGAGAGAGGGGTTCGCCCCCTAGAGAGAGAGAGAGAGGATGAAGGAGCTAGAGAGAGAGAGGGGTGCACTTATGCTCAAATATTCAATACTTCATTACCTCAAAAGAGGGGGTTTGGGGTCCTATATATAGAAAAACCCAATTTATAAAAAGTCCTCATGAAATGGACAAATGACGGAAGACCAAGGGGTGGGGAGAGGGGAGCCCATGGGCCAGACCAAAGAAATGGCCCAATAAGGCCCACTAGCCCCATTAGCCCACTAGCCTACATACAATCATAAGTAAATAACATGATAACCTAGTAACATGACTCAAAACATAGGCAAATACATCAAAATGACTCAAGAAAATAGGAAAATGTAATAGGATGATAAGCACCAATGTTCCGTCTGAAGAAGGGATGCTCCCTAGCTGCCTCCGGGAGGGAGAGAAGTGCCAAGCCAGAGGGTATGTGGTGTGATGCCCTCATCAGCAAGGTTATGATTAAAGGAAATAATCTACCTGTCAACCTGATATGCCTAGATATGAAGGGGTATGATGTCATACTAGGTGCTGACTGGCTATCCACACACAAAGCAACTGTAGATTACCAAAATGGAAAGATAACTTTTGTGGATTACCCAGAGCTGGTTTACATTAGCCCTCGGAATAGATCACCTCTTATCTCAGCTCTCCGAGCTAGCAAACTTATAAGTAACGGATGTATGGCTTTCATAGCATTTGTGACTGCCACGGAAGTCGATGAGTCTAAACTTGAAGACATCCGTGTAGTTCGGGATTTTCCGACATTTTTCCAGAAGAATTGCCTGGCTAACCCCCGGAAAGGGAAGTGTCGTTCACAATCGACCTTACCCCTGGTACTGGTCCTGTTTCCAAGGCACCTTACAGAATGTCCCCTGCTGAGCTGAAAGAGCTAAAAGAGCAGTTAATGGAGTTATTGAAAAAGGGTTTCATCAGGCCGAGTACTTCCCCATGGGGAGAGCCCGTACTCTTCGTCAAGAAAAAGGATGGATCAATGAGACTCTGTATCGATTATCAGCAGCTGAACCATCTTACAATCAAGAACAAATACCCGCTGCAGAGGATTGACGAGCTGTTCGATCAAATATCTGGAGCTAAATACTTCTCCTAGATTGATCTCCGGTCTGGTTACCACCAACTGAGGATCAAAGAAGAAGACATTCATAGAACTGCATTTCGAAGTAGGTATGGGCATTATGAATTTACTGTTATGCCTTTCGGACTAACAAATACCCCTGCAGCCTTTATGCAGTTAATGAACAACACCTTTAGGCCACATCTGGATCAATTTATTGTGATCTTTATTGATGATATCTTAATTTATTCAAAGTCTAAAGAAGACCATGAAGAGCATCTGAAGAAGGCATTGCAGATATGAAGGAAAAATAAATTGTATGCCAAATTTAACAAGTGCAAGTTCTGGCTCGAGGAAGTATCATTCTTGGGCCATATAGTCTCGAAGAATGGAATTTCCGTCGACCCATCAAAGGTCGAAGCCGTGAAGAATTGAGAACGACCAACAAATGCAACGGAGATTCGAAGCTTCTTGGGGCTAGCTGGTTACTACCGGCGTTTGATCAGGGACTTCTCAACAATTGTTGTTCCTCTCACCAGGTTGACTCACAAGGAAGTACTTTATGAGTGGAGTGAAGACTGTGAGAAGAGTTTCCAAGCCTTGAAGGATCTCTTGACCACTGCTCCAATCTTATCACTACCAATTGAAAGAGAGAAGTATGAGGTATATACCGATGCTTCTGGTATTGACCTCGGGTGTGTATCAATGCAAGATGGGAGGGTCATTGCATACTCTTCCCGAAAATTAAAGAAGCACGAAGAGAACTATCCGGTGCATGACTTAGAACTGGCCACGGTAGTATTCGTCTTAAAGATCTGGAGACACTACCTCTACAGAGAATAATCCATTGTGTACTCCGATCATAAAAGTCTCAAATATTTATTTTCTCAAAAGAAACTGAACATGAGGCAAAGACGTTGGCTTGAATAACTCAAGAATTTCAACTTCACTGTACAATACCATCCTGGTAAGGGTAATTCCGTAGCAGATGCCCTTAGTCGAAAGCCGAGATCAATTTTGACCAATTGTATGATTCAAGAATGGAAGTTACTGGAGAAATTCTCCGAACTCAATGTGAGCACGGATGAGAAGAACGGGTGTATTACTCTATCCCATATGAGTCTACATCCAGATTTGCTACCTGAAATTAAGAAGCTACAAGAAGAAGATTATGCACTAGTGAAGATAAGGGACAAGCTGGACGAGAGACTTGATTTCAATCTGGCATCTGATGGAAGATTGCTATTCCATAAATGGACATGTGTACCGACTGTCCCGAGTTAAAGAAGAATGTTCTTGAAGAAGCTTATCGTTTAAGATACACAATTCACCCTGGAGCCATTAAAATGTACCAAGACTTGAAACGGACTTTCTGGTGGCCTAATATGAAAAGGGAGGTAGCGGACTTCGCGTCTCGCTGTCTGACATGTCAACAAGTAAAGGCGGAACATCAGAAACCCGTCGGAAAACTGCATCCGCTAGATATTCCCAAGTGGAAGTGGGAAGACATCGACATGAACTTCATCATGGGCTTGCCTAAGTCTAGGGGCGGACATGATGGAATTTGGGTAATCATCGACCATCTAACCAAATCGGCCCATTTCTTGCCTATCAAAAGCCGATGGTCGGTTGATGTTCTTGTTGCCTTGTATATCAAGTAGATTGCTAGATTACATGGAGTTCTTGTGTCTATTGTATCTGACCGAGACCCGCGCTTTACTTCCCATTTATGGAAGGGTCTACAACACTCTTTGGGGATGAAACTCAACTTTAGCACTGCTTTCTATCCCCAGACATATGGTCAGACTGAGAGGACAAACCAAGTTATTGAAGATATGTTAAGGGCATGTATTATAGACTTCGGCAGAAGCTGGCATGACCACTTACCCTTAGCCGAATTTGCTTATAACAACAGCTATCAAGCCAGTATCCAAATGGCACCTTTCGAGGCACTTTATGGCAGGAGTTGTCGATCTCCAATATGCTGGGATGAAGTCAGCGAAAAATAAATTCTAGGCCCATATATGGTAAGAGATTCAACTGAGAAGATACACCTTATTCGAGAAAGACTCAAGATAGCACGGTCTAGGCAGAAGTCGTATGCTGACAATAGAAGAAGAGATCTGGAATTCTAAATAGGAGACCATGTTTTTCTCAAAGTATCTCCCGACCGAGGTATTAGAAGATTCGGTGTTAAGGACAAGCTTATACCGAGATTTATTATTCCATTTGACGTATTAGAAAGAGTGGGCGAGGTAGCTTACCGCATTGCTTTGCCTCCACAACTATCAGAAGTGCACAATGTATTCCATATTTCTATGCTGAAGAAGTATGTGCACGATTCTTTCCACGTCATTGACCATAATGACTTAGTGATACAGAAGGACCTTACCTATGAGCAAAAACCAATGAAGATCCTCAACCGAGAAGTCCAAGTTTTGAGGAACAAGATGATCCCTATGGTGAAAATCCAATAGAATCGATGCTTAGAATAAGAAGCTACATGGGAAACCGAGGAGTCTATGAGAAGGAGATTTCCGGAACTATTATAGTTTGTAAGTACTCAACACCCTCCATGTCTCCATATATGTAGTTGAATTTGGGGACCAAATTCTTTTAAGTGGGGGAGGGTGTAGCACCCCGATAAAAAATAATAGAGAAATTAACCATTTTCCTAAATAAATAACTCTATATGAAGGTCAAATAATAAGAAATATCATAGCCCTATACTTTATGAGGGCCACTATATATATTTAAGAGGCCCAACATCGCTTAAAGATCAATACACCAACAAACTAAGTAACTATATATATATGTGTGTGTGTGTGTGTGTGTGTGTGTGTGTGTGTGTGTATCTTAAAGACCAACACGTGAAGGGGTTCAGCCTTTGTCCAAAACAATAGGAATGAGGGCGCCAATTCCACTAACAAGGGCCACCTAGTTAATGGGCGCCCCTATGCTAGGGCGCCAATTCCAATAGTGATAAAAAAGGGGGGTTATTCTTCTAGTAAGGTTTGAAACACAAACAGGGTGTTTTCGCTGGCAATGTACCCTTCCCTGGCCATGGACCCCTGGTGTTCTTTCCCTATAATTTATTCCCCTCCATCGAACGATGCGAGGGCCATTACCGTCATCATGTTGCTGTTCTTGCAGAAGAGAAGGATCTCCCTTCTTCTCTTTGCATCACGTGAAGAAGACGTGAAGCCTGCGTTCTCCATCCTGCTGCTGAGGCTTTGCTGCAGAGAATGTGGAGGGCTTGATTTTTTTTTATTTCTTCTACTATACCTCGTTAACCGCACCAAAAAGATAGGTGTTCTCAAGATCTGACCCAACTCGTAACTAATAGGGTAACATAACATGCATGATTAGTACTAGTATAATCCATCTTTCGCATTACATAGCCTGTTACACGGTTTACGGAGATCATATATAGCTTGTTACACTATTTTACGGAAGTCAGACACCCTACTGCCATCAGGTAATGGGCGACCAACCCCTGGGCACCCATTCCTGAATGGGGGACCCAGTGATGGGCGCCCATTAATTGAAGACCATGCAGCCAGTCGCCATTTCATTTCCCAGTAATTAATAATCACCGTGTTCAGAAATTTATATCTATGAAATGAAACCATAAAATTCCTGCATGAGCATGACTTTGAAATCCTGATAATTTTCTCTGTCTATCCATGTCCTTATTTCTCGATTTCATGAACTTTTGATATTGTGAATAGTGTTATGTGTCTTAAAACGTACTTGCCCGGTGCGTAGGTAGCCACAGGAATGGGCGCCCAAGCCTGAGGTGCCCATTAATTGAATAGTGACCCTCCAGAGGGTCATCAATTAAATGATGACTTTCTGAAGGGGTGCCATTTCTTGAAAAAAAAAGAAAAAGAAAATGGAATAATAGTCTGGGGATTGGGCGCCCCTTCCCACAGGCGCCATTTACCAAATAAATGGCACCTGTGAGGGCGCCAATTCCCATATGGCAGGGCCTATATATATATATATATATATATATAAGGGGAATGGGCACCCCTGTGACCAGGCGCCATTTCCTAAATAAGTGGCACCTGTCAGGACGTCAATTCCAGAAAGGATGCTTCCTGTCCCGCAGTTTTCACCATGAGGATTGGGCGCCCCTTTGTGTAGGCACCATTTTCTTATATAATGGCAGCCTGAAAGGTGCCATTTCTATACACTGCTGATTTCCAATTTTCCTAGAGCCTGTCTGGTTCACATAATGGGCGCCCTTCAGTGAGGGCGCTAATTCTGAATCTAATGGCTGCTCGAAGGGCGCCAATTCAGTAACCTGTGGCAGCCCTTGAGGTGCCAATTCCACCCAAGTTCCCGACCTGTCTCGTGGTTTGTGCCGATATAACCATAGTTCATTTCCTGCATAATAATCTGACCTTGAACTCCATTCATGAAATCTACCTTATGTTCCTACAATGGTTAAACCCTTGGAATTCTATATTGGCTATAAACGAGAGTGGGTGTCGAATAAATACATGAATCAATACTGGCGTTAATGGGGCCCGATCTGGTCCTGGGAGGAGCACCCGAAAGTACTTGTGCCCATGGGAGCTATATTGATCACGGTGATAACATTGCACCGAAGTACTTACGTTCTTGACTTGGGGCATTCCACTCATTCTCTTGTGACAATACTTGACATGACATGCGTGCTTGACCTGACTTGCATGACCCGAAACGGGCAAAGTACTTGCTTGACTGAAATAGCCAATTCTAGTAAACACGTACTTGATATTACTTGCTTGAACTTGGTTCTTACTTTCATGGAAAATTGTGTAAAAACTTGATAATTCTTGAAATCATGCAATATTCTTTCTATAAAGTTCTTGACATCTTGCTTGTCAACACTTGATAGTACTTGAAATCATGCGATATTTTTCTATACAGTTCTTGATTTCTTGCTTGTCCATCATGCATAGATATACCTGCATTGCACGTAACATGTAAATTACTTAAAGACTACTCGAACTTGAGATATAATTCCTACTGAGCGATTCGCTCATCTAGTTTCATTTAACATTTTCAGGTAACTCGGATAGTGACAACCACACGAATGGGAATGAGACCGAGTGATAGAGCTACCGGATGTCGAGCCGTTGCCGAGTTGTGTCTAGCCATGTCTGGTAGAGTCCTATATTATATTGCCTTTTGTTATTTGGGAAAAACTTGTTAAGGCTCGTAGCCTAGTAGTTTGGTTTGAATAATGAATGTCATGGACTGGAATTATCGACGTTATGGTTAATTAGATAATTGTCATCTTGAAATATTGGTATTATTTTGAAATTTTGAATCTTAATTATTATTTGTCTAGTATTTTGCGCACTCTATCTTTTGTCAAAAATCTTATTGCTCTGATTGACATGATCTATATAAACTCGTCGCACACCCCGGGTATCTTCCGCCCTTGGGGCGTGACACCAGCGAAGTTGCATGTTCATAACCGGGCCAGGCCGTCTACCAGATGGGCCCGCTATTCGAGAAGACATCGCAAGTGGAGAAGATCGAAGGTCCGAATCCGCGTTAGGCGGGTCCATCACGAAGAGATTTCAGCTAAGAAGAGGCGGCATCGCAAGTATAAGGGCCGTCAGTTGTGCACTCTAGGGTCCACTTCTTCTTACTCTCCTTTCCCGTCATCATTTTTCTTGCTCAGTTGCCACCCTTGGGTGGTTTATCTTCCTTTCTCTGATCCAATGTGCATGATTTTCTCCTCTTTTCGGGGGTCCACAAACCTCTATTCTTCTTCTTTACATCCGGAGTCTCCGGATTCTCCCCCCTCTCACGATTTTAGGCCTCGGCCTATGCCATCTTTTCATCCCAATTTCGGGCCATCATATGATTCTTCATCCCTGGGACTCTCGGGTGTTGCTTCTGATCCTTCTACGACTCTGTCGGATGACCAACATTCTCCTTTTCCGACTCTATCGGATGACCACTATTCTCATTCTCCGGCCCTCCCGGATGCTACTTCTGATTCTTCTCCGACCACGTCGAATGATTGCTCTCCTTTTTCCTTATCTTCGCAGCAATCTAATCATGGTTTTTCTATTCTTTCTTCTTCACCCTTTCGGGGTTGTTGCCCTTTTTGTGCTATTTTCGAGGCTTTAGTCTGCCTTGATCTCAGCTAATCTCTGTTTATTTTGTATCTGGTTCATTGTTATCAGGGTCTCTATGCCTTAACGAGGGAGTTCTAACCCTCGTCTCTCTTCCTTTTCATCCTTCTTTGTCTAGTGTGGTGTTCGCTGCTCCTCCGTGTAGAGGAATCATCAACTCCTTTGCTATCCTCTCCATTCTTGATCCTCACAAGCAAGGAATGCAAAGCTCGATGGCCAAGATCGCTTCAGGATGCTATTTTCACGCTATGGATTTGTAATGTATCTTTATTTTGTGTAAGAATATGATGTCATTACCCACTATTATTCCTGCGCATGGTTATAATGTTGTTTCCTCAACATTGTTTGAGTGGCTTTAGTTGAGTTTGCTTAATTTAGTCAAACTGAGTTCGCTTCTGCAGCATTCTTAGGTTGGTGATAGCTCCGTGCTGGGAGTCTAGTACTTTCCTCGATCGTTGAGGGTAACCTTTAGCATGGGTTTTCACACACTTCACGGTAAGCTATAACCGATTCTTCTGAGACACATCGTTGCTGCTTTGGCCATACTTTGGGTATGTACAAATGTCTTTTCTTTTCTCTGCTCGGCCAAGTGCAGGGGCAAGAGATGGATGGATGAGATGACCAACCTAGGCGCTCCCTAATACGAGAGAGGTCTCAAATAGGGGCAGTCTTGACTCTTAAAAAGTGAGTTTTCATGCTAAATCTAGCCAATAAGGGTCGTCAAAATGAAAATCAATGCAAAATTATGAATCAAAGGCATGACAAGAGTGACAGTACAGTTCCCCGCGGGACGTCATGAGCCCGGTCGCATGCGTGCCTGATAAATATGGGTCCAAAATTAAAGACACAAAGACCCGGCGCAATAGACTGTATCTTTGAGGGGTAGTGTCCTGAGGGAATTCGAGTCTTGATGTCTCCCATCTTGCATAAAGCTTGTCTCCAACTTTTCTTCTTTTCTCCCTGTTAGGCTGGGTTGAATCCCGGGTATGGCCTTAGTAGGGGCACCGTTCTTTAGAGGCGGTTGGTTGTGGTAAGTCACCCTCACATACACGCCCTACTTAAGGGAAGTCTTTAATGAGAGGGGTAGGAACGACGATCCTTGGCCAGTAGTTTGAGCCCGTCTTGGGTGCTGCGGATTGCTATTTCAAAAATTCTAAAAAAATCAGATATTATCAAAATCTAAAAAATCAAATATTGCTAAAAAATAAGAAGCCAAAAAAATAGATATTGTCAAAATCCAAAAACTCAAATATGTCAAAAATTCTAAAAAAATCAAATATGTCAAAATAAAAAAATCAAATATTGTTGAAAATCCAAAAAAATCTAAAAAATCTAAAAATCTAAAAATATGTGTCTTTGGTTCCCTTCTTCATGCATTTTTCGTTTTCTATTTATTTTAAGAACGGATATAATCTGTTTGTTAAGTGTGCATGTTGCAGATATTCAAGATGTCCTTGCTCTCTTCTATCTCTCATTTTGCCTCTTGTTCATATCTTCTGATCTGTTCTTTTCTTCAATCTAATCTCTCGATCTGTTCTGGAGTGTATGTCATTCTCAACTTTTGCTTATCTCGCTTCATCATATCTTCATGAGAGGGCTTTACCTTATGATTATGAACATGGCGGATCTGCTTCATCTGATCTTGAGCTTTCATTGAAGAGCGTATTTGTCATGTCTTTTGTCCTGCCGTGTCCTTGTCACACGTGTCTATGTCCCTCCGTGTCATCACACGTGTTGTTTTGTCCCTCCATGTCTATCATGTTTTCTTCCCATTGCATCATCATGCCATGTATTGTTGTTGTCATCCCACACACGTGTTGTCCGTGTCTTTTGTCCCCCGTGGTTTGTCATCCCACGCGTGTCTTTGTCCCACCATTGCCCTTGTCCCACTGCCTGTGTTGTCCCACCGTGTGGTGTCGTCTTGTCCCACCGTGTCATTTTCATCCCACGCTTGTTGTTTGCTCTTGTGATGTTATGTCTATGTTTTGTTGTGATGTTTGCTATATTGTTATGCTTCGTTCCTCTTTGTTATGTTATATTTCGTTCATTATGTTATGTTATGTTATGTTATCATCGTGCTTATCTTGTTGTGTTTGTGTCTTATATTCAAAAATCCCCCCAAAAATGCTATTTCGCTTGCCAGGTAAGTCAGGTATGGCTCTCTATCCCTGCTCATTGTTACATTACTATATGGTTTCTACCTTATTATAGCCTCTCAAGGATCGGCTGGTTGTCCGTGTGTTCTGGGATCTGATGTTCCCCTTTACCAAAAATGATGATGATTTAGGAGCATACGGTTAATCGTTGGATAAGTCGTTAGTTTGAGTCGGGTGGGAGATAATGGACTCTATCTCGCACGCCGTGGTTGCAAGAAGACTCTTGACCCCGTCTTGGCTCGGTCTAGTAATAATATCCTTGAGTACTTTCTATTTTATCTTTCTTTGCATTCGTTTTGATGATTTCTTTATTAATTTTAGCCCAGCATGCATCATGTCATTTTGAGCATTCACGTCTCGTGATTCTTTCAAGGTTTCTCCTCAACAATGGTTGATTATGCTTATTTTCTCTTGGATAAGAGATCCTGATTCCACTCTGAATTTGAACAATTTCTCCGATCTTCCCGCTTGGTCTGGTTAGCCAGCGTGATTCATGTCTGAATTTTATCTCATTTTTATTTCTCCTTTTCTAGCTTTTCAGTTGTGTTCCTTCCGATCCCCTCATTGTCCGTGGATTGTGTCCTCCAATGAGGTTGGTTGTGTTTCCTTTTCCTTAGTTAGTTCTCCAGACATGTCTCATCCGCGTCATCCAATCCTTGTGGTTAGTTCGACGTTTTCGGGAGAATTCCTATCGCTTGTTGGTTGTGACGGGTGTCTTTTGCCTTGATGTCCACTTTTCAGTTCTCTCCACTTCATCTCTGCTTCATCTCCATTTCACGTCGCTTTCGCTCTATCTCCTTTCCATTTCACCTCCGCGTCGCTTTCACTCGCTCCCTTGCAAAGCAGACATCAAGGAGCAGCATCTGTTGACACCCGTTTTCAGCCTATAAGTTGAGTTTTTTCTCTTATTCTCCTTTATGATGCCCCGAATTATCCGTTATTTTGGAGTCTCCTTTGACCGTATTTCGAGCCCATTTCTTGATCATTTTTCAAGTTCATTGAGCTTTGGAGGCCTTTAGCTTTAATTCCCCACCTTTCAAGACCGATTCGGGCAGTCTGGGCGGCCGAACGGGCGCCCGAAAGTATCTTGCGCAGCTTTCTAGTCGCGGTCTCCTTGGAGACCGCATTCTCCCATTTTATTAAAAAAATAATACAATATTGAAGTCGCGGTCCCAACCAAACGCGTTTTAAGAGGCTCTGTCCCGGGTGCCTGAGAGCCTGGCGACTCTGTTCCTCAGCCTTTTGATGACCTTGGACAGCCGTGGTTCGCCCGTGACTGCGTCTAGACAATCACGGTCGTGCGACTGACAGCGTTTGTGTCACATAGTCTAGATCATTCCGAACTCTGATTTCTTCGCCGCAGGACTCTTTGGACTCCTTATTGACACCATTTTCGAGGGAGATAGGCCTCCAACTCGACTATTATCTCTTCCCGGCTCTTATCCTCACTTTTATCTCGAGTTTAATCACATATATCCCCTATTTTTCGTGTTTATCCTCGAATTTAAAACTCTAGGGTTTCTTGCTCCTATAAATAGAACCCAGTTCGCAGGTCGCGAAGTGGGGCTATTTCTGGACGTGGGGCGAAGTCATGCTGCGACGCCGACTCAACCCTTCAACCCCATCTTGCAGAGGGAAGAATTAACTTCAATTTCCATCGCTCAGGGCTCATTTTCTCTCTTTCTCCTCTTAGTTCTCGTCCTCCCAATTTCCAAAATCATCACAAATCTCTGTTTTCTGCATTTTCTATATTTTTTTCCATTTTACATGGCATATTCTCGCAGTTGTGCTACATGATTTTTCCATATCTTTGTTTCATTTTCATAACAATACACACACCTGTCTTTTGCACCCTTCCACAGGGGTTAAAAATCTCCCCTCGGTGCATTCTCCCTCAATTTCTAACCATATTTTACCACTGCGGGATTTGATACTACACTTGCATATTCTAATGGGTTTTTATCCTTGTGTTGGCTTTGTTTTACAATAGAACATGCATAGGACGTGAGGCCCTCTTCTTCTAGCCGACTGGAAGGCGAGGAGGTCAGATTCCACGTAAGTTCCCACATCCCTCTTCACGCGCGATCATGCTTTAGTGGTCTCTTCTTTGGGCCACATCTTCTTCCCTTCATTTTCAAGATACGCAGCGCCTCTACTCTCTTCTTTTGATCTTTTTAGCGTTATTATACTTGGTGGCGATCACGGTTTATTTGCTTATCTTCATCGCCCCTTTTGTTCATGTTTTCATGCCCATATGCATTGATTATTAGTTTGGGGGTGGGATAGATAGTTTATCTACAGGCGTAGGTCTACGGGTAGCAGACCAAACCACCTTAAAAATCTACTGTCCAGTGGGTTGCATTGTGTGGTTTCTCCTTTTCATCTATCTCCTTTCACAAGTTGTGTTGTGAGCTGAGTGTTTTACTGAATTCATTGATATATTGTTATTCTTACCAGCTAGGTAACTGATAGATTGATCCTGCAATCGGTTTGAATTCTGTTTAGTGAAAACCTACTTGTGTGTCAGGTTCTGTTTGAGCTGCAACCGGTAGTCTGAGCATTTCAATATTTGTTTTCTAATTCAGCTTGTAGCGCACTTGATGTCTGATTCTGATCTGTAATCATTGGGCCTTTCAGTTGCGTTGCAGTCAGCACTTTGGGCAAATCATTCTGCAGAATTACTGTTTGCTATATGACTACATCTCTATCTTAGTTCCATTGATTTGTTTTCTGATAGCTTGCTTTTAATTGGTATAAAATCTTTAAATTGGGCATAAATTTCTAGTTGGATCTATTCACCCCCCTCTAGATCCAGCTGCACACTTAACACATTCCTCTGCCTTATGATCGCTCGGTCGATCGCCTGTAGACTTTTCCCGAGTGTTAGGGAGGCCTGTCGATCAGGCCATCGAGCCAAGGCTCGATATGCTATGTTGGCCCTAAGAGAATGAGGCCCCATAGTAAGTGGGCCCGACAGGGGCTATCACTTGTTGGGCCTGGCGGGCCTCGATGGGCTGTTTGGGCCATGTACATGGTAGGCCGCGAATCTTCCCCACTCCAGCATTCATTAAGAGTGGTGAAGGATTTTAGTTGTCTAGTAGTTACCGATTCAAGAAAGGCAATGGTGTGGGCCGAGGCACATGACACAAAAGGAGCTGCATTGAATCTATATGAAGGCTTGAAGCATTGCAACAGTAGAGACCATGGGACCCCTTGCACTAGGGTGGTGTTGGGTACACTTGAATTTATAACGAGAGATCGAGTAAGAGAGTTTGGATAGTTGAGGCAGAGTTCTCAGATGATGAGTCAAGCGTCAAGCTAAACGTAGTAGAGCTTCCTTCGTCGTACGATCGGAGCACTAAGCATCGAACGTTGAATCTTCTTGAGCTAGATAGAGGAGGTGACTGTAGAGAGAGAAACTTCGTGGGAATTGAGCATCGAGGACTGAGTCTTCCTGCACAGAAAGAGAAGTCCTTGACCAAGAGTAAGATGCCTTTGGAAAACTCTCTGATATTTAAGTCAACACAATATGGAAGGATTGATAATGGAGGTCGGAGGAAGTCGAGAGCCAGAGAGAGGAGAGAAGAAGGAGAGAGTAAATTCTTGGGGTCGCCATCTTTTTGAGAGGCCGTTATGACCTGTCTTTTGTAGGCCTTATGTTGAGAGACATTAATGACAACCTGGTCGTTGGGATATACGCAAGGAGGTGGTTGTAGGGTGTCGGGTGATGTGCGGAGTTGATGACTAGAGTGACGTGCAAGCTGTGTCGGGCGACGTGTAGAGACATCGATTGAATATTGCTATTAATGCGATTGAAATTTAAAAATAGGCGACAAACATCTAAAGCGGTGAGAAGGTGTCACGTATCTAGATTTGGTGGGAATAGCCCACATCGGGTGAGTTTAGTCTTTTTCACATATTAAGGGGCATTTTAGATAAGTTTTTGTATTAAAAAACACTAATATTAAAATATTATCAAGGACCGTGAATGGTATCAAACACAAGTAGTTTTTTCTCTTATTAAGATTATATCAGAACAGTATATGAGATAGTGACAAACTTATGCTTTTATTTTAGGATAATCAGATCATGTATTTATTATCAAAATGCTTCATGTCATGTCTCTATAATAAGCAACATTATTGAGGTTTTAGTGTCAGTAGCGTCCATGAAATTAATAGTTGTGTTGTAAAACATAATTTTTTAGAAAATTATATAAGAAAATACGAAATTTTTTGAAAAGAATGCAAGCATACGAGGACCACGAGCGTCAAACAAACACGAGAAGTTTTATCTCTCTCCTCTTAACCCTCTCAAAATTGAAATAAAGTAAATGACAAATGAATATAAGGGTGGTATTCTAGATGGAGCCATTACGTGACCCTAATGTGAGAGAGAGAGAGAGAGAGAGAGAGAGAGAGAGAGAGAGAGAGAGAGAGAGAGAGAGAGAGAGAGAGAGAGAGAGAGAGAGAGAGAGAGAGAGAATACATGTGCAATTATTTCTTTTGTTTTTAGTAATAATTCGGATGCTTAAAAAAACCCCATTCCGTAAAGCTCTGTCCACGTCACCGTCATCTACTGGAAGGGGTCGTGTCGTTGGTCGTGTGGGCATCAAAGAGGAGGCGCGCTGGTGAGAAAAATTAAATATCGCGACTTAGGTGTCAATCCTTATAATATAATAACTTATTTGATTTGCTGAACGGGTCCATGGTTTCGCACCGTTGGTCGGGACGCAACGGTCGACGGAGTCCGGTTTCACACTCGCAGGAACGCGGATGTCGACCAGGTCCGTCCCACATGCCCATGACCTGCGCCGATCCCACCAAATCTGGACCTTCTACGCTGCGGTTTGCACGCTTCTCTGAGAGAGACTGACACGTGTCCCGGACACAACACGACACAAACGTCGGGAGAGTCAGACCCCTCCCTCTCTCGAGCACGTAAATGTAAAGCGTCTTCCGTTCGTGGAACATGAGAAGCCCCAGAATGGACCGACGTTCCTGCGCCATGGTGCAGTGATTCACACGGGCAGGGGAGAACATATAACTGGCCCTAGATAAGGGTGAACGGTTCGGATACGGAGTGGATAGTGTGATCTTTAAATTTATATTTGATTAATAATTAAATTATTTGATATTTAATTATATTATTCGTTAAATATTTTATTAAGATAATTATCTAATTAATATGAATTTAAATTCAATTAGAATTTTAAACATATAATTATGAGACCTACTTAGAGATGAGTCGTGTGTTGAACAAGATTATCAAAAGATTGAATTTCATCCTTAAAAAAGAGAAGACTTACCAAATGAATGTAAGTGGAGTTATTATTTTAAAATTATATTTTAAGATAAAAAATGATGGGAATCGACGCCGAGCATGTACATTTTATTTTACATTTGTGTCCTTTAGTTTATTTTTATATCCATGGGAAAGTATAAGCGCAATTGTACGACTTTGTAAGCCAATGCGTCATTCCCTTGGATTGTGTGGGTTTTTGTGCAAATGTGTAGTAGGTCCAGTTAGGGGGCTCCCTCCCCTTCCCCATTGGTCCACCTCATCCATGTGGGGCTGGTCAACCATCCTAGGTGGCCATCTAGAAGGTTTGAATACTAATTGACCACATGGGAGACAAAGGGGTTAAAATTTCAAAGGTAGGCCACCTACCTTACCTACCTAGTCAAAGGAGTGCTCCATTCATATGTAATTTATTTTTTTTTTTAGTTTTGACCACATGGGGGATGAAAATGACATATTTCCCACGAAATTATCAGCCCCCCACCCCTTGCTATTTTCTATATAAACCTATGTATAATGTCATTAGAGATTAATGAAGAAATTATGTGAAAATTACTTGAAGCAAGAAGGGTGTGCCCTCTCTCCCTCTCTCCCCTGGTGTTCTTCCTTCTCCAACCCCAAATTCTAGAGTGGTTCTATCTTCAATCCCCTCCTCTCAACCTCCGGTGATCGTCTGTGCCGCCGCCGCCGCCGTTCGTGCCGCCTTCGAGCCGCCACGGGATCGTCTTCGGTTTTTTGTCCTGCTGGACAGAGGTGTAGTTCGTGAATTCCTGAAGCCAGCCACGAGTTCAGATCGATTTGAAATTTTGAGGGTTGGTTCCTATCTTATAGCCCCTTCTCCACAAAGAAATCCAGGTTCAAAAGCCACAGTTTCATATCTTTACCATTTCGTTCAACTCTCTATCTCAGATATGTTCTGTCACTGTCTACAGTGACAGTAACCTTGAGTTCTCCACCTTCGACCACCCTTTTGATTTTATTTATACCTCCCAATTTAACTGTGTGTTCTGTCCATCGTCCCCTACCACCACAATTTTTCTTAAATGTTTATCATCCTTCTACCTATTTTTCAAAATTCATGTTCTACCGGAGCTACAATACTTTTAGCCAGATCCCAGATCCGACCTTTGTCCAATGAACAAATCACAGAAAATCATAGACACATCCAAACGTGTCCAAACTAATTTTGCTGTCTTCCCAACTCCATTTCCAACAACTTCTCTGAAGAACACAACCCCAGATTCGGACGTCTACCTCGCGGTCAAAGGCAATCCATAGTCAAGTTCTCTGCAGGTCTGAGTCTTCGGTTACTGTATAACAGAGATTGAAAATTCCATAAGTCAAGATCCGAGGAGATCCATGCCAGATCTTTAGGCCTACGTTGAAGAACTTCAAGCTAGCTTTCCAACGACGCCAGTCTCGTGTCGATCCGACATCGGGGCTGATCGCAGCGCCCATTCTCGCCGGAGCGCGCGCCGAAATACAGAACCGGCAGATTTCAGATCGGGTTTTCCGACCGGTGCCGAACGGAGCCGCCGGGCCTCCGGCCGGCGAACCAGCGTGCCGCCATCCCAAGGAGCGACCCTCCGTGCATCCACCACTACAGCGGTGCCCCCGGGTCCCACACGGCCCCTCCAGACAGCATGTGGGCCCCACCGTCACGTGTTCGGGTGTTGCCGAATCAACGCGAGAAGCCGCCCGTCAACCCGAATTCGGTCCTCCCGGACCCCATTGTGTAGCCCTTTACCTCCCTGCGTGGAGTGGGCAGCGAGTTGCATTTCTGTAATATCCGTGTATAATTGTTCCGGAAGTATGACTTCGGCCGGGTCCGTCTTCCCCACGCCGAGCGCGTGGAGGTATCGTCTTCGCTCCTACACTTGGCATTTCGCTTATTTCATATATGCTTGTTTATGCCGCTGCTAGAGAGCATGTGTAGGGATATCTAGCTCGATATATTTTCATATCACCGCTGCTGCGAGAGAGAGTGAAGTCGTCCCGTGACCCGATCCAGGCACGAAAGTGCGAGCCGACCACCCTAGCTCTTGCCGGTTTCTCAACCGCGCACGTCCGACGCTTCCCTCGTTAAGGGACGATCGCGAGCTTGTCGTGTCCGTGTCTCGTCCCGCATCAATTTGGTATCAGAGCGAGTTGAGTCTAGGGTGTCAAAAAGAAAAAAAAAAGAGTGTCATTTACGTCTAGTCATTAGTCCGTTTAAGTTGAGTCTGGGATCATCATATTTCTAAAACACAAAAAAAAAGTGTCTTTTTGCATTTACATCCCTTTACTCGGTATATCAAAAGGTGTTGTCCGAACGTTAGGCTACGCCTATCGGGAAGGCCGCACACTTGCGCGAGTGACCTTCGGGTCAATTATCTCCGCCACCTATCAAGTCTTGGTTTACGTCTAGGGTCCTTAGTGTGCATGCATTCCAACTTTGCATTACTTAGGGTCGTGTCTAGTGTCTTGCCCAAATGGCCTTGCATATCCATTCCTAGGGATCCATTCCCGTATTTTGGCAACTATGGCCCACCCATGTCGACCCGTCCAAGGTGATAGGTCCGTGTCCGAGTACCTTCGGGCATATCATAAGTATTGGTTGGAACATGGCTTGGGAGAGGAGAGCAACACGGCCGCATTTCAGTTCCGGAGAGGTTTGCGCCTTCACTTCCAATTGGAATGCCTTATCCGCAATGCATTCTCTCTAGTGGAATCCTATACGGTCGCTCTAGTGGTCGAACCATTTGAGTCACACTTCTCTCGGTATGGTGGCTTTCGACAAGCATCCACCTCCCAGCCGCCTACACCATGGCCTTCACCACTCGAGAGAGTTCCAATGTCATCCATCTCTATTTTCGAATTTGATTCGGAATCCTCTCATTTGGAACCACCAAGGCCCGAGCCACCCGTATTTATAACGGGTACGCTTTTCATAGCCGAGCCGCTTCTTAGTTGGCTCAAGGATGGCTTGGTCTCACCTCCCTTCCCATCAATGGACCCCACACTACCACTAGTGTCAAGCAACTCATTTCATACCACCTTCCGGTCTCGTCACTATGTGGACACATTGGACGACCTTCTTAAAGGGTTAGACCGGCAGTTGACCTTTACACATTTATTGGCCCGAGGCTTCGACCAACCCGCTAGTCTTAGCTTCACCCATCCGGCCTATGGGTCCATTACCTCCGAGTGCACCGTGGGTTGTGTCACCACGGAGATCCTCTTACTCCTTCCCTTACCGACCGAGCCCGAATCCATACCCTTTTGTCCGAGGGAGGAATCATACTTCTTGCTTACGGTCCCCGTCCCACCCATCACAATGCAAGAAGGTGACTATCCACACCTTCAAAACTTCTACACGTGGGACCGTGACTTGGGGGAGCCCACCACAAGGGGTCATACCTTCTTCGATCCCTTTGACCCATTCCTTAGTGGACCCCATGACCCACCTTATATAGTTCATTTCTTCAAGGGAGTCCACTATCACACTCCTACCCCACGGGCCGGGTCATTTACACCCACCAAGCCCGTCCACGATACAACAACATTCGGCCCTCCTAGCCCTCTCAAGTCCCCCAAATCCAAAGGGCCGTCCATGCATGACTGGGTCATACTTGGATGTTTAGGTGTTCCCCATACCACCCATCTCCGGTTACATAACATGCATGCATGGCACACATTCGGGTGTCCTGGTCCGCCGTCACCTATGTACGGGTCGGACTAACAATAGGTGTGTCTAGAGTCATATATGAGTCGGTGTGTTTTCCTTGTGTGGTTTATTTTGTGTGGTTTGTTTGCATGGTTTGTGTATCGTTTGTTTATCTGCATGCGTCTTGTGTAAGCTCGTTGTCGTTCTCTTATGAGTAAGAGGCGGTGGACTCACTTGATGAGTATGGGATTGGTTCCACATCTATACCCGGATCAGTCACCTATAGGGACTCAGCGGTGATTCCTAGTGAGTCTTCGAGCTGTTTTCTTCCCTTTTGAGAGTGCCCCTTCGGAGTGATCACCTTTAGCCCATAGCAGTTCGCATATCGAGTATATATGGAATGAGCAGGTAACGATCACTTGGAGCGGAGCGTACCCGCGTTACTTGGCACGGTGACGGATCCGCCGGAGTATTCGAGCATCCTTACCCCTACTCGACGGGGTCGAGTTCCTCCCACCCGGGGAGAGTTGATGGGAATCGACGCCGAGCATGTACATTTTATTTTGCATTTGTGTCCTTTAGTTTATTTTTATATCCATGGGAAAGTATAAGCGCAATTGTACGGCTTTGTAAGCCAATGCGTCATTCCCTTGGATTGTGTGGGTTTTTGTGCAAATGTGTAGTAGGTCCAGTTAGGGGGCCCCCTCCCCTTCCCCATTGATCCACCTCATCCATGTGGGGCTGGTCAACCATCCTAGGTGGCCATCTAGAAGGTTTGAATGCTAATTGACCACATGTGAGACAAATGGGTTAAAATTTCAAAGGTAGGCCACCTACCTTACCTACCTAGTCAAAGGAGTGCTCCATTCATATGTAATTTTTTTTTTTTTTTAGTTTTGACCACATGGGGGATGAAAATGACATATTTCCCACGAAATTATCAGCCCCCCACCCCTTGCTATTTTCTATATAAACCTATGTATAGTGTCATTAGAGATTAATGAAGAAATTATGTGAAAATTACTTGAAGCAAGAAGGGTGTGCCCTCTCTCCCTCTCTCCCCTGGTGTTCTTCCTTCTCCAACCCCAAATTCTAGAGTGGTTCTATCTTCAATCCCCTCCTCTCAACCTCCGGTGATCGTCTGTGCCGCCGCCGCCGCCGTTCGTGCCGCCTTCGAGCCGCCACGGGATCGTCTTTGGTTTTCTGTCCTGCTGGATAGAGATGTAGTTCGTGAATTCCTGAAGCCAGCCACGAGTTCAGATCGATTTGAAATTTTGAGGGTTGGTTCCTATCTTATAGCCCATTCTCCACAAAACAATCAAGGTTCAAAAGCCACCGTTTCATATCTTTACCATTTCGTTCAACTCTCTATCTCAGATCTGTTCTGTCACTGTCTACAGTGACAGTAGCCTTGAGTTCTCCACCTTCGACCACCCTTTTGATTTTATTTATACCTCCCAATTTAACTGTGTGTTCTGTCCATCGTCCCCTACCACCACAATTTTTCTTAAATGTTTATCATCCTTCTACCTATTTTTCAAAATTCATGTTCTACCAGAGCTACAGTACTTTCAGCCAGATCCCAGATCCGACCTTTGTCCACTGAACAAATCACAGAAAATCATAGACACATCCAAACGTGTCCAAACTAATTTTGCTGTCTTCCCAACTCCATTTCCAACAACTTCTCTGAAGAACACAACCCCAGATTCGGACGTCTACCTCGCGGTCAAAGGCAATCCATAGTCAAGTTCTCTGCAGGTCTGAGTCTTCGGTTACTGTATAACAGGAGATTAAAAATTCCATAAGTCAAGATCCGAGGAGATCCATGCCAGATCTTTAGGCCTACGTTGAAGAACTTCAAGCTAGCTTTCCAACGACGCCAGTCTCGTGTCGATCTGACATCGGGGCTGATCGCAGCGCCCATTCTCGCCGGAGCGCGCGCCGAAATACAGAACCGGCAGATTTCCGATCGGGTTTTCCGACCGGTGCCGAACGGAGCCGCCGGGCCTCCGTCCGGCGAACCAGCTTGCCGCCATCCCAAGGAGCGACCCTCCGGGCATCCACCACTACAGCGGTGCCACCGGGTCCCACACGGCCCCTCCGGACAGCACGTGGGCCCCACCGTCACGTGTTCGGGTGTTGCCGAATCAACGCGAGAAGCCGCCCGTCAACCCGAATTCGGTCCTCCCGGACCCCATTGTGTAGCCCTTTACCTCCCTGCGTGGAGTGGGCAGCGAGTTGCATTTCTGTAATATCCGTGTATAATTGTTCCGGAAGTACGACTTCGGCCGGGTCCGTCTTCCCCACGCCGAGCGCGTGGAGGTATCGTCTTCGCTCCTACACTTGGCATTTCGCTTATTTCATATATGCTTGTTTATGCCGCTGCTAGAGAGCATGTGTAGGGATATCTAGCTCGATATATTTTCATATCACCGCTGCTGCGAGAGAGAGTGAAGCCGTCCCGTGACTCGATCCGGGCACGAAAGTGCGAGCCGACCACCCTAGCTCTTGCCGGTTTCTCAACCGCGCACGTCCGACGCTTCCCTCGTTAAGGGACGATCGCGAGCTTGTCGTGTCCGTGTCTCGTCCCGCATCAAAAAAGGAGTAAAAAAATAATCAATAACATATTAAGATTTGAGTTAATTATATATAAAATATGTGTATCTTTAAATATCCATCTAAGAGTTCATATTCGGTCAATAATATCAAACATAAATATTTTAATATTTAAATTTATATCCGATTAATAATCAGATTATTCCATATCCGATTAAATTATTTGTTAAATATTTTTTTTCAGATAATTATACGATCAAATAAATATGAATTTAAATTTTAAAAGAATAAGTGTCAGTCTTAACTCGTAACTACCGTCCTGTATCATTTATCATTGTCATCAAATTTCTTTTGCTATTTAAGTGTCAGATGCACCGGCAACACTTCCGCTGTTGCGGTGGGATTGACATCATCTCTATTCTACTTTTTCTATACTATTTGGATTCCAATTAATTAATCGTAGTCTTTCATCCGTGATGACATTCACTTCTCTTTTATTTAGATAGACTGTGAAATAACTCTTTAAAAAGTAATAAAATAATAAAGATCAAGAGTTGAGATGAAGTGAAAAGTGGAGTAGACGATCTTTAAGAAATCTCGTTTGACGTTGTCACTATCTAAAGTCACAATAATGACAATGAACGATAGTGTAAATATTGGCTGACGCGGAGAAAAGTCTAAATGGATGGCCAGTCGCGGTAGAGGATTCATGTCCACCGTGTATACGTCTTCCATAGTGTATGTAGGGGACATATTCTAAAATTTATTGGTTGGGGGACCGTGGGTTGGGGCCCTTGGGGGGGGGGGGCGCGGGTTTCTGAGGAGCGGGGAGGGCCGGAGGGCGGTTGGTTTCACCGAACAAGGAAGGGCGCAGGGAGAACATTTACTTGACAAGGGTCAACAACCGCCAAGTCTTTCCCCCTTCCCCCGCAACACAGAGGCACCTGTCTTCTTCTTCCTCAGTTCCCTCCTACTTCCTCTACAACACATACCCCCCCCTCACTTGTGTGCTGTGCTCCGCTGCTGCTGCTGCTGCTGCTCTCTCTCTCTGAGTTTCGTCGTCGTGCTCGGGGAACTTGGAGGCCTGTGATTGTGGAGCTGGAGGAGGAGGATGCCGGAGGGTGAGAGGGACACCTTCCCGATGCTGTCCGACGTGCACCCGCCCGCGCCCGGCCGCGACCGCGACGTCGAGCTCTGCCGCGTAACCAACCGGAGCGCGTCCATTGCAGCACCCTCCACCTCCTTCACCGGCGGCGAGCCCTCCGCCTCCTTCTACGACGCCGACCACTGCGCCATCATGTTCCACACGGGCCCACTGATGAGGGGCCCCGCCGCCGCACAATTCTCCCCCATGAGCGGCCCGCTCTACGGGGGCCGCAACCGCGGGACGTCAACTCCTCCGCTGCTGCCGCCGCCGACCGGGGAGAAGCCGCGGGGGAAGTCGCCGGCGATCGTCTCGCAGGAGGCGTGCGCGGATGGGTGGGCGGACGAAGGGGGCGACGGGAGGAAGGGGCATTTGTTGAACTCGGGGCAGCTGGGGATGTGCAACAATCCCTACTGCACCACATGCCCGGGGGCGTATCATGCCAAGGTGGCCTCCCCCAAGAGGACGTACGGAGCCTCCACCTCTCTGGAGAACAAGGTAACTCCTCCCCTCCCCTCATTCGGCCTGTTCACTCCTCGTCCATGTGCTTTTCTTGTAGTGATGCTCTGTTGAATTTCTCACAAGAGAAGTCCTTCGCTTTTGTCTTTCCAGTTCTGAGCTTCCCAGGCCCTGTCGTGGCCCTCTTGTGGCTGATAGGTTAGGTCTAGTTTTTTTCCGTCACAATTAGATGGATCGCCCTTTCTTTCCTTTTTCACCGGCCCTTGGCCTGCTTGTACTCCAGGGGTATGCCCCTTCGACTTTGTATCCCGCTATTTAATTAATAAAATTTCTCATGGGCCATAGTGGCCGCCTGGAGGAGTGAGTCCCATTCCCCCCCCCCCCCCCCCCACCGGTGCGGTCTCTATTGCCTCTATTATTTTTTTAAAAAAGTCCTTTGCTTTTGACGTCTTTTAGTTGTTATGTAACCGTTTTCTGATAACCAAGAATTCATCATATTTATGATTGTGTTATTCATCTTCGCTTATTTCATTTGATGCCACGCAAAGTTTGCCACCTTGTTTCTCGGTTGGGGGGTCAAAAGCAAAGAGATGGAAAGTTCTTGGCAAGATTTTGGAGAGATTGGATAAATTCTTAAAGCAACTTGCCGTCTCTGAGAGAAGATAAATCATTCTAGCCTTTTAAGGGCCTGAAAAAGATGGCAATCCATGATGCCGTGGAATGCAAATAATATCTTTCAATTGCCAAGCATCTTTCGACCAATTGGACAATTCTTTATGACTGTTTCTTCTCATGCGTGATGCATACATTAATGAAAAGCATTATATCAAACACAGTAGTTTCAGTTTTCTGCACAAGACTGGATATAACCCTAGTCTTCGTCATCTTCATGTAATGATGTACTGCCTGAAAAGGCTCTGTTTTTTTCATTTTTTCTAGGTATCGGACACTCTTATGTTGTTCCCAATTTTGAGCTGGCATTTTCATGTGTTTGTATGCAGCTCCATAACATTCTTTATGAGGATGCTAGAGGCTGGGCAAGGAAATATTTTTCCCTCATCAAGTCAAGCTTCCCTATCATGAATCCCCATACTAAGGTTGTTCAGCAGTGGAACAAATTTTTTGTGATTTCTTGCCTGGTGGCAATTTTTATAGATCCATTATTTTTCTTCGTTCTCTCAGTGAATGAGGTATGTTTTCTTTCCTCTTCTGTGCCTTGGAGTGATGCACTTCATTTTTTATGTTGGAAAATATTTTTCACATATGTACATCAGGGTATGAGTTTTTTTGTGAAAGTGGGGAGTACCACTGTATGTATTAAATGAAAAGGAAGATGTACAAGTGTAGACAAAGAGCTCTCAAAAAGAGATCCTATACAAAAAACCACACCAAGGCGGTGGGGGGCGGTCCCCCCCCCCAACAAAAGCAAAAGAGGTGAGTTGAGGGCATTCACATTACAAATCAACTCTGCCCATTCTCTTACTCTAGTACAAATGAAAGAAATAAGAGAGTCCTCCACCCTTGGCCCCCTCTTGAAGATTCTATTGTTCCTTTCACACTAAAAGGACCAGAGAGTGGCATGCAAAATGAGCCACCAAACTACACGATCCCCTCTACAGGGCCAACTCCTACCCTAGGAACCGATGAAGGGCTGCACCTCAGTATGCTGGCTGAGAACACACCGGGTTCTCGTAGTCACACCCCCCCACACAGCCTGCGAGTAAGGGTAATCAACAAATAGGTAGTCCACAGACTCATCCTCCTAGCCACACTAGCAGCAGGTAGGTTGGATACCCGATAGGAAGGAAAGGAGCTTGTCTTGGGTGAGAAGCCTCCCGTGGGAAATTCTTCAGATCAGCAGCTTCACCTTCAATGGACTCCTCGGCGTCTAGATGTGGGGAGCAAGATTGTGCCGCACCCCGCCGTCAGAGATGAAGGAGTAGACAGACCTAACTGAAAAGGTCCCCTCCCTATCCCACCTCTAGACCCACGCATCCTCCCTGAAGTGGTGCGGGACAAAGTCAAGGAGGGTAAGGAAGAGGTCTAGAGCTGTTCTATCTCTGCACACTTAAGGCCCCTCTTGAAGGTCGGTGCCCCAGAAAGGTGGGGATCAAAAGTTTGGTCCACCAGCCCCCAAGGGTTAGTCGAGATCGCGAATATACTAGGAAAGGAATCCTCCAAAGTGAAGTCATCGCACCATTTGTTTTTCCAGAAAAGACAGCGGTTGCGTTTCCCTAGATGGACCCGAACACCGGAGACAATGAAGTCCCTGTAGGAGAAAATACTGTGCCAAATAGGAGACGCGTGGGATGGAGCCGGAAAGTCCAAGTCCCACACTCTCCTCCTACCGAAGTACCTCTGCCTGATGAGTTATGCCCAATGACCTTCATCCCCTGCTCCTAGCCTCTAAAGCCACTTACTCAAGAGGGCTAAATTGAAATCACCCACCTTCTTGATCCCGATTCCCCCTTGCTCTTTGGTAGCAGCCACCCTCCCCCATCTGATGTCGTGTCATCCCCTGCACTTCCTCCCACTCCCATGTCAAAACTCTGAATGGCTTCAATCTTCTTCAACACAGTCTTGGAGATGTGGAACATATAGAGATAATAAATAGGTAAACTATCCAAAACCTATCTGTAAAGGACTAATCTGCCCCCATAAGATAACAACCTCACCTGCCAGCCACTCAATCTAGCCTCATACCGCTAGATAATAGGGAGTCAATCAGCACACCAGAGGGCCCCTGAAGTGAGAGGGAGACCCAAGTAAGAGATAGGGAAAGCCCCTGTCTGACACCTGAAAATGCGAGCAATCCAATGAATAGGCCTGGCCTCTAAGTTAACTCCAACAACCAAGCTCTTATTGAAGTTAACCTTCAAGTCAGTAGTCTCGTCCAATAGCTCCAACAAAATTCTCGTCACATACATCTGCCTCTCATCCTCTGCGAGGAACAAGATGGCATCATCAGCATACTGCAAATGGGTGATCGAGAGACCACCTCTCCCTACATGGAAACCCCTTATCAAACCTGCGGACTTTGCTCTCTGCTATACCCTGCTAAGGACATTAGCCACCAGCACAAAAAGGAGAGGGGACATGGGATCTCCTTGTCTGAGTCCCCTGTCACTGTGAAAGAAGGAAGTCGGTTTCCGGTTCACAAGAACTGCAAATGAAGCAGACGAGATGCAAGACCTGATCCAGTCGATCCATTTAGTCCCAAAACCCATCTTCTTTAGTACATCAAACAGGCAAGACCAGTTGACCCTATCATAGGTCTTTTCAAAATCTAGCTTCAAAGTCACCCCTTTCTTTTTTTGAGTCTTCATGGCAAACAAGCACTCATGGGTCACCAAAATATTGTCTTAAATATGACGACCTCTGATAAAGGCTCCTTGGAAGCAACTGACCATCATGTCCATAACTCTCTCCAGCCTACCTGCTAGTAATTTGGTGATGATCTTGTAACTCCCATTCAACAAGTTGATAGGCCTGAAGTAACAGAAGTCCTGGGCCCCTTGTATTTTGCGGATGAGAACAATGAAAGTTTTATTGATTTCCCTCAAATGTGCCCTCCGCTCATGAAATTCTTTAATTGCTGTCAAAAGATTTCTTAATTGTGGGTCCTCTCTGAGCACAACTGGGTTCGGAGAAGACAGGGTCCGATGGAGGCCAACAGCTCCCCTACCCCCTTTTTCTGGCGAGACATCTACCATGATCTCCTTGCCTTTCCCACCGACCACAGTTGGAAGCCTCCTCTGCCCCCCCTGAGTAGGCCGAACTGGGGAACCCCCCTCCCGATCTAAATGAGGACGAATACCCGCCGAGGGGGAAGGGCTGATGATGAGCGGGGGGCCGGCGACCGGCAGGCTCTGCTTCAGCTCCTGTTGCCTCTCCTCCGGTGGAATCGGGCGAGGAAGACGACCCATAATGGGTCCCGGCGACCCGTTTCGAAACGGAGAGACGGGTAAATTACGGGTCTCCTTGCTCGACCCGCCTAACCGATCGACCGGTACACCCGAACCGCCATCCACCTTCTAAAGAAGACCGCCCCAGTCCACGGCAACCTGACCTGGCTGGGAGCAGCTGCAGGGCAGTCGATTCAAAATTGAATTGACTGCCACCTCCCGCCAAGACTGCCTGTCTCCTACCTCTCAACCATGGGCCTGTTGCCCTAATTGTGCTGCCGCCTCCACCTTCAGCAGCCACAGTCTGGTCACATCAAGGTATAAGTTGGGTACACATGTATTTGCTTGTTGAATGCTTACTGATATCTGTGGGTCATTTTAAGATCTGGACTAATTGACCTGGATCTCAGCTTTCTGAGTCTGCACCTGATAAATCAAAAATAAAACCGTGGCTGAATGACATCATGATACCATTAAAATGTTTTCTTCTTAGATCATCATTTTGAGAAACCAATTCCACACAGTTTCATAAATCAAAGCATGTGATACAACATATATTTTAAGCCTTCCTGAAAGTCATTTTGAGGTGAAACCAGAAGAAGAAGCAGATCCTTCCAGCATTATAGACACAGCTGCCAATTTATCGAGTCATAAGCTTTCCAAGATCTGCGTTGGTGACAATGTTTGTTCATGTATTCAAAACCAGGTGAGTCACTTAAAATTGGCAGGGGCAAATTTCTTGGAGATCTTCATTGGATTGCCCAAATCACTTGATTCAGGGAGTAACAGGCTGATCTCAAATTAACCAATGAAAAACAAAACACAAACAAGGATAAAAAACAGGGAAATTAGAAACCAAGAAAATAAATAGTTGTAGAAATGTATGCATTCCTTCCAATATTAATAAATAAAGAAGCTTATGCATTTCTTGATACTGCAGGGGTGCCTGAAACATATCATCTACACAATTATTCTAAAGTTTCTACTGAAGTTCCAACCATACTGAGACTTCCTCAATATTCCCAAGCCTGTGGTTGAATTCGTGTGGTTAGGACTTGGAATTTGTGAACTGAGGGACATCCCTAAAAAGCTTGATAACTAGGGATCAGGTTCATGAACTGAGGGTCTAATGATTGGGCTGTTATGTTTTAAAAATAAAAGTTATTATATGAGACCCATAAACCGAAGGCCTTTGGATAATCATCAATGGAACATTCAATCAAATTCTTACGTCTTTACTCACCATAAGAGACATAATTTTTAGGAAATCACGATTTTTGAAAATGCAGCAGAATTTATAACTTTTCAAAATTGGTTTCCTTGCTCAGATCACATTGGGGTTTTGATGAAACGAAGAATAGTGGGTAATCTAAAAATCTAATCTTTACCTCGTGGAGATAGGGATCTCTCATGCTCAATGTAGTGCTCCTCGTGAATTGCCCTAGCTGCGTAGTCACCTGACCTCTAGCGGTATCCACACAAAGCAGGATGAAGATGGGATCTCCTCCACGCAGAGTCTCTACCACCAAAAGGGGGGCCACCTCCAATAGAGTGAGAGAGAGAGAGAGAGAGAGAGAGAGAGGAGAGAAGGAGTGAGGCGGCTGGGGCAAGCCTTGATGCTTGGCCAGGGCACCCCCAACCTCTTATTTATAAAGGAACCAAGTGGGTTCTTGCCTTGAGCAGGAACTCGGATCTCTTGGCCCAATCCAATTCCCAATTGGACTTCTCCCTTGATCCTGCTGGCTGATTAAGCCCAATTCCTATTCTGATACTTGCACAATTGGCCCTTTAAATATCTTATATTTATCTATATATCTCTATCTTCTTCTTTGCTCTTGTGTGTGTGACCCTCTAGGCCCAATATGAAGTTGGCAGTGAGTCCAATAATGTTGAATCCCTTCTAATATTATTTTATTGAATTAACCCTTTAATTTTTATAAATTAATTATCTTATAATTAATTTACTTGCACTTACAAATTATGGATTGTACTGAGCAATGCGCTATGACCTCTAGATGATGTAGGGGATTTACAATCCATTGGAACCTTTCAGTACACAACTGCCATGTAGCTATAATCCCTCACTCATATAATACCCCGAATCACTTTCGGAGTATGATCATGCTGTCAAACTCCCATAGATGCTTGGATAGTCTCACACTCTAATATTAAGCATGAAACCCCTTTCTAATTAGCCAGGGATTTCCCCTCTATAGGGCATTCTTCTCTAAATATCGAGAGGTAATGATTCCATATTAATGACTCAATAGTGTTCACACGTATCATGAGGTACCCGAGTACCTATTGTACAAGACCTAGTGGTTGAGTCCACAAGTCAAGCGTCAAAGTACGACAATCCTCATGCAAGACATCTTTGGTGTCTTAAGTGTAAGGATCAACTACACCATTGTGGCTTGGAGTCTCCCGATTAATAGTTAGGTATCATAACCATTTGGGAACACTTCAGCAGATCACTTCAGTGAACTCATTCTCCAATGAGCATCTATACATTTACCTTAGTGTCTCCACACCGATAGTTGTGAGATCAGTCAGCCTCATTACATGAGTAGATACAATGTGCACTAGTCTATCTGGCCCATTTGATGTCCTTCTTAACTGTCCTATGACCATAAATGTTTAGGACTTGTGTTTATAGAAGACTGATCTCACCATCACAATCTCATTGTGATTCAGTTCTCACTTGCACAAGTCCACAGACTTTGTTATGCTTAGCATACACACGTGTCAATAAAGTAGACATAATGAATGTAAATGCTGCAATTATTGAATAAGACTTTACAATAAATGTCCCATCATACTCATGATGATTGGCTTGTAGGGCATACATTTCTTTTAGTAATCTTATGTAACTTGGTTTGTTTCGTCACCTTCAAATGGTTGTGTAGAAAATAGGGGCATTTCAGTAAATAAATAGGGATATTTTCGTAATGTTTTTTTAACTTTTCCTTTTCTATCTGGTTGCTCTTGTACAGGAGGGCAGAGATGTGAATTTACCTTTGAGTCTTAATATAAATAAAGGACCGAACTTTCCTGGAGGGTGGTTCCAGACCTCCTCCTTGTTCCTCTCATCGACCTCTCTCTCTCATCCTATTCTAACATGGTATCAAAGTAGGAGGCCATGGGGTCTCCTCAGAAACCCTTTCTCTCTTCCTAGGCTACACCTCTCCTAGGGGGTGTTCCTTACTAGCGCAGCAATGCTCCCTCTCTTTCTCTTCTCTTTCAACCCCCAAACATCCCAAAAACCCTAGGCAGACAGCCGGTACAGGGTCCTGATTGTGACCCTTCTCGAAGTGTGGATTTCTCTCCAACTCCTTCAGCAGGCTGCGGACCCATCTCTGAGCTCTCTGCAGAGTTCTCCTTCCCAGGCCGAAGCCCTCTTTAGGCTGGATCTATCTCTGCCTCTGCCGGAGACCTCCTGTGCAGACCGTGGCCTTTCTAGCAGGCCCCACTGCCCTCTATCTCTCTCTCTGCGGCACTCTCTCTGTGACACTATTGCTAGGAAGCCGGACCCTCGCTCTGCGCGGACTGGCTCACTAGTATGCCCCTCTGCGGCCCAGGTTCTGGTCGAGAATACTTGGTCCTACTGCACTTGATCAGGCTGAGAGTCTGACCTGCTCTCTTATTTTGCTGCTGCCTCTGCCGCTTTTGTTCAGTCCTGATTTACTCCCTCTGCTGTTCTGGTCCAAGCCAAAGGTGCAAGGTGCTTCGATTCAAGTTAATCAGTGTAGTTGCTCTCTCCTTTGCACTCTGATATGGTAGATACCTCTTCTACAGTCTCTGACTTCTATGGTTGAACCTGTGACACTGGCGTCTGCTGGCCAGACCACATTACAGATTGCATCAGAAAAATTGACAGAGCTTAATTTTCCATCATGGGCTGTCGTATCTGAACTATATATTGTTGGTTGCGACAAATTGGGTTTTCTGACTGGTGATCAGAAGATGCCACATTCTCTAGATCTTCTCTTTCATGCTTGGAGGTGCGATAACAACATGGTTATGTCGTGGCTTCTCAACTCTGTCAGCCCTGGGATATGATCGACTATTTTGCACAAGTCCACTATTGCAGACATGTGAAAGACCTTAGCGGGCCTCTATGGTCACAAGAAGAATAAAGTTCGTTGGTACCAATTGAGCCACAACATCCATGAGTTGAAGTAGGGTCCTCTTACTATCACAGCCTACTTCTATGCTTTAACT
Source organism: Amorphophallus konjac (assembly GCA_022559845.1). Lineage (NCBI taxonomy): Eukaryota > Viridiplantae > Streptophyta > Magnoliopsida > Alismatales > Araceae > Amorphophallus > Amorphophallus konjac. The sequence continues at coordinate 265,642,397 of CM040123.1, forward strand.
TAATTGTGGAATGAGTTAGATGTCTATCGTACAACTAAGTGGACATCATTTGCATATCAGAAAACCTATCTGACATTTCAAGACGATGACAGGATTGTGACATTTTTGGGTGGGCTATATTATGACTATGAGGCCTTACATGGACAGATCCTCAACATGGACCCAGCTCCCTCATTGGAGGAGACTTACTTCAAAGTTCTGAGTAAAGAATAGTGATGACAGGTCATGAGCTGCAAACCTTTCATCCCTGCACACTCTGATGTTGGAGATACTCTACACTAGCCAGTGTTTCTGGTAGCCATCCTCCTACTGGCGGTAGGAAGCGAGGAGACAAGAAGCGTATTCACTATGGTCACACAAACCATGATTCATATTTTTGTTGGGAAAAATATGATGACAGGATGCCTACGAGGTTCAGAACAAACAAGTGTGGGGACAAAAGCCGTGGAGCAATGTTTCTATATCTCATCCTTCTGCTGCCCCTACCTCTACTTTTGATGGGTCTTCTAGAGCAGAGACATTAGCACTCTTCTCTTTAGACATTGTCACACTACAGTGTCTTCTTGCATAGCTCCAGAGCACCTTTTCATCTCTCTCCTCTTCATTATCATTAGGTATACATGGTGCTGCCTTGAGTGCCATTGCTTGATCGACTCGAGTGCTACTGATCACATGATGGGTACATCTACTTCCTTTCATTTTTATTCTCTATTGTCGGGTCAGGATAAAGTCACAATCGCTGATGGAACTCGTACCACCATTGTTGGCAATGGTTTCATTAGACTCTCAGATCACTTGACTCTTTCCTCAACACTTCATATGCCATCTCTTTCCATTAATTTATTTTCAATGAGTAGTCTTACTAAATAGTTAAACTGTTATGTGACTTTTTTCTCTACTTATTGTGTTTTTTAGGATTTGGAAAGCAAGCAAACAATTGGGATTGGCCGTGAAGTAGATGGAGTTTACTTTTTTGTGCTGAGTAACACAATTACTCATAAATCCTTTGCACCTTCACTTCGGGATAAACAAGCTCAGGAGATTACTTTGTGGCACTCTAGATTTGGACATTTGTTTTTTCGTTCATTGAGAGTCTTGTTTCCCTCTTTATTTACATAACTTTGTAATTTCTGACCAGCTTAGGGGCATTTTTGATAATGTTTGGACTGAACAGTGGTGTTTTATGCAATTCTTGAACTCCAGGGGCATTTTGATAATTTTTGAAAGGTTCATAGGTATTTTGGTAATTTTTGATTAGAACGAGAGTATTTATGTATTTTTTAGACAACATATGGTTTTTTCTATAATTTCTAGACAGACTAGGATATTTTTATAATTTTTGGACTGAACATGGACTTCTCAATAATTTTGGACAGGCCAGGGATTTTTTTATAATATTTAGACAAGTCCCTCGTTAGTGGAGGCATACATGGCAAAAACACTTAGGAGATTGTTTCTCCTTCTTGAGGTCCCATGGGCTACGATCCATCTCTATGCGTCCGTTAGCGCACCGCAAGGATTGACCTGTCCAGTCAGGTCGTGGGGATCAAGCGGGCAATGCCCCTTGCCGGTAGTTTGCGGGGGAGGGGGGGGCGGAGCCCCTCGGAAGAATTTTTTTTTATAATCCCTCTCCAAGAAATGGTGCAAGGGGTATAGCCACATCACGAGAGCATATATGCAAACTAAGGAATTACATTAGGCACAACCACATGGGCATATTTGCAAACCCCAAGGGCACATGTGCAACCCTTGTTGGGTTCACACCCTCCTTGGTGGATGCGCACAAAGCACAAAATGTCTGAGAGATTGCTTCTCCTTAGGCTTCCATCCTCCTTGGACTTTGATCTTCTATTTGTGTGTGTTGAAATGGGGGCCACGGGGTCTATTTATAGGCATTAGGGGACGGTTACCCTTTTGGGACCTACTCGGACTGGATGCGCTCCCTCGGGAACCGGGACCGGATAGGTCCCCAAAGGGGGGCCTTTGTGTCAGGATAGGCTAAGGAGGGCCAATCGGCACTGGATAGGTCCTTCGGGGACCTACCCGGACTGGATAGGTCCTTAGGGTACCTATCCGGTCCGGATAGGTCTCGTGGGGGACCTATCCGGTCTCCCAAGGTAGGATGAGAGGGGGGGGTCCGCCCCCTTTTTTTTAAAGAGAGAGGGGGTGAAATGGGACCGGACCTATCCGGTCCGAATAAGTGGATTGAGAGGAGTTCCCCCAATTTCTTTTTTTTCTTTTAATTTTTTTGTCTCAACAATGTGTCATCTATTTCATGCCAAACTTGTCAGTTGGTAAGGCATTGTAGAACCATTTTTGTCCTTCTATGAATAAAAGTACCACTCTTTTTGAGCTTGTTCATTCTGATGTTTAGAGACCTTCCCTTGTTCCCTCCTTGGATGGCTACAGATCTTTCATTACTTTCTGTGATGACTACTCTTGTTGCTCTTGGTTGTATTTGTTACGGTCCCAGGATGAAGCGCTTTGTGTTGTTCAAGTATTTTGTAACATGGTTAGCACTCAATTCAACATGAAAGTGATTATCCTTCATTCTAACAGTGCTCGGAAATACTTTGCTAGAAGTGTGAACATCTTTTTTGAAGATGAGGGGGTGCTTCACGAATCCTCTTGTCCATATTCTTCTCAACAGAATGGGATTGCTGAACCGAAAAATTGCCATCTTCTTGAAACTTTCGTGGCTCTTTTTTTTTCAGTGTCTGCCTAAATCCTTCTGGGCGGAGGTAGTTCATACTGCCAAGTACATCAATTGGATTCCATCCGAGAGTTTAGCAGGTTATTGTCTTTTTGCTCTTCTTTATCCGAACAAGTCCTTATTTCCCCTCTTATCTCGGTTGTTTGGCTGTCTTTCCTTCATTCATATTTTGGGACCATGTAGTGCCAAACTTGATCCATAAGCTATTTGTGGTGTTTTTCTCGGATACTCTTCTACACTGAGAAGGGTTACAGGTGCTATGATCCTATTGCCATTTTTTTGTCCTGAAGGATGTTACTTTCTTTGAGTCTGAATCCTACCACTCCCCCCAGACTCGGCCTCAGGGGGAGTATTCTACCATCCTACATAATTTCTCTTCTTTCGTTACTCATTTATTGCCTGTACCTCTCTTTTTAGCCCTATCACATGGTGATCTTCTAGTGCTCCCACTCCTGTGACTGATGCGGAGAGCGTTGAGAAGCAAAAAGAAGTTATTACTTACAGGTGAAAGAAGTTCAGAGAGAAGTCCTCTACTGATCCGCTAATGCTAGAGGGTGCTAATCTTTCAGATTCTTTTGCACTTGATGACTTGAATCTTCCAATTACTATTAGAAAGGGTGCTTGAGACTACACTAAACAACCCATCACCAATTTTGTTACCTACTCTCAAGTTTCTCCCTAGTACTATTCTTCTCTCTCTTCACTGGCCTCTATCCATGTTCTGACTATATACTTTGAAGCTGTGCATGATCCGAAATGACAGCATGCAATGGATGAGGAGTTGAGTGCTTTGAACAAGAATGAAACTTGGGTCCTTGTTGATCTTCCAGAGAATAGACAGCCAATTGGATCCAAATAGGTCCATACAATTAACTATAATGCAGAGGGTGAGGTATAAGGGTATAAAGGTAGGGTTGTTGCAAAAGAATTTACATAGATGTATGGGATTGACTATCATGAGACTTTTATTGTTATGGTAAAGTTGAAATCAGTCAGGGTGATCCTTTCATTGGCTGTCCAATATTCTTGGTCTATGTACCAATTGGATGTCTGTTGCACCCGTGATTTATCTCACAAAATTCTGAGGTATTATCTTCGCATGAGCCAAGGTCTCTATTCGGCGTATCGCCGTCCTATGGAGTATTTCCACGCGGGGTTCAACAATAGGCGTATCGCCTCCCCACGGAGTATTCCCTTCATAATAGGGCTTCATAGCCCACATATTTCTGCAAATTATAGACCTCTCGCAGCAATCGAGATGGTCGGAAGCCGGATTCAATCTACGACAATCGTTAGGATTGTGTAGTTCCGGTAAAATCCCTAAGGGATGAAGTCTCCCTCCTTTGAACGTGTAACTACGGGCAAGGGAAGCTTCTACAAGAGCAAGAGACACAAAAGGAGGTCTACACGCAGAAACAACGGAGTCCCTCGCACGTGTATCACGCAGCACAGACGATAACAAGTCGTGTCTTCACTCCCCACGGCACAAAGAAGACGACAAACGAACAAGACAGAGCTTTCTTCTCTCCCTCCACATGGCGCAACGAGTGAACGAGCCTCCAAAGCCCCACAAGCCCTCCTTTTATTGAAGCCAGACGAAGGAAGGGACCTGTCCGGGGTCGCCCGCCCCCAGGGGGGCCCGCGCGGACGCGGGCAAGCCCGCACGGGCCCGGGCGGACCTGCCCGGGGTCGACTGACCCCGGGGAGGTCCCGGTCGGACCTGCCCAGGGTCAATCAACCTCGGGTGGGCCCGGGGACCTCCCACCCCGGGCCGGTCCCCTCTCCCGCGCGCCAAAACAAAAAAAAAGGAAAAAAGGGGGGGGGATCCTGTTTAACCCGTACGGGTTCAAACACCCTCCCGTTTAACCCGTACAGGTCCAAACGACCCCGGGGAGCCTCCCACTTCTATAAATAGACCCCCAAGGGTTTACAAGGAAGCACTGAGCAGAATCTACAACCTATGCACTTGGAGCATCCAGCACTTGGGATTTTTTGTTCGTTGTTTTGGCCCGTGAGGGGTAAGTCCCCGGGTCTTGTGTATATGCCCTTACAGGGTATTTTTGTAATTATGCCCCTCAGTGGGCCATAGTTGTAAGTTTCCACGCCCCGGGCGACTAAGTTAAGTAGTTCCACCCATATATCGGGGGAATTACGAAAATGTCCTCCCCGGGGCCCGAGAAACAAAAATGTCCTGTTGATTACAGTTATACCTTGCAATTTTTTGTAATTGGGGCTACGTCCCTACTCCCCGCGTTAGTGCGGATCCTTGTACAGTCGAAAACTCGCCGACAACCTTGAGACCCATTTGGGCCATAAATATATTCAATGTACTCCAAGGGTTGTCTTTGTGTGCCAGTCGGGGGGGGGGGGGAATTATAAGAAAACCCCTAACTTCAAAAAATTACATATATATCCCTCCTTCGGCCAAATTGACGGTTATGTGTCTTCTACGAAGCCCCTTGTCATTCCTTTGGTCCGGAAATGTTGTCAGCTCAGTTCGACACTCGGGTGTTACCTCAAACCTAGGTCTGTGTAGGGCATGGTAAAATTATCAAAATACCCCTGTGACCTAGAAATGGCATAGCAGTCCCTAAAACCCTCCAAAAAGAGCCTCAGCGCCTTGGGAAGTCAGGAACCCGGTCCTACTTCCGTTCCAGCCCAGAAATTTCAGAAATACCCCTGGCCTAAAATTACCAAAATACTCCCAGGGTCCAGAAAACCTCCCTCTACTTCAAAAATGCCTACGGCCTTCGCACATTTGCGTTTATGCTCCTAAATTTTAGGGCTTTGTCTGAACTTAAGGCCTTTGATGAAGCCCTAGCCCTATCAAATGTTGGTGGTAAATGAGTGGTTATGGAGAGTCTCTCGAGTGCGCCTGCCCTCCACATCAGAACCTAAGGAGAGGACTTTGGGATTTTTTTGACAGTCAAACAAAGGTGTTTGGATGTTAGGCCGATGTAAATCAACATTGACTACGGTCAGTGGGGAGAGGTCCAGCACTCGAACCCAAATCGTCTGATATCATGCGCACCCACGGAATAAACCCCCTCATATAGGGGAATGTCTCTTTTCAAAAAGAACCCTTTATTATTTATTTTTCTACGAAAAATTCCGTGGTCTCACAATGTCAAAAATGCTTTCTTGAATGAGGATCTGCAAGAAGAAGTGTATTTGTTGCTGCCATCTGGAATTGATACAAAAGGGAAGGTTTGTCGCTTGAAGAAAGCACTTTATGGGCTGAAACAGTCTCCTAGAGCCTAGTTTGATAGGGTGCGCCTTGCCATAGTCAGATTTGATTTTAAACAATTAAATGCTGATCATACCATGTTTGTCAAGTGGATAGGGGGCCGTACACCCATCCTAATTGTTTATGTGAACGATATGATTATCACAGGAGATGGTGTGGCAAGAATCAAACAATTAAAGGGGGACTTGGCCGCGGAATTTGAAGTCAAAGACTTGAGTGACTTGAGGTATTTTTTAGGAATTGAAGTAGCCAAATCAAAGAATGGAATCTACATCTGTCAAAGAAAGTATGTGCTGGATTTATTGACTGAGACTAGGACGTTAGGGTGTAAACCTGCAGCAACACCAATTGAATCGAATCATGACTTATCAGAGGCAGGGGGAGAAGATCTCTCACTAGAAGATAAGGGTCTATATCAAAGGTTGATGGAAAAACTTATGTATTTGTCATTAACTCGACCAGACTTGACTTATGCTATGAGTGTAGTCAACCAATTTATGCATGCTCCACGAACAACACACATGAAAGTTGTAGAACATATACTGAGGTATTTAAAGTCATGTCTAGGAAAGGAAATTCTATTTCAGAAAGCTGAAGGCTTGAGCCTTGAAGGATTTATAGATGCAGATTGGGCTGGTTCATTAGACGACAAGAGATCGACTTTTGGCTATTGTACTTTTCTAGGTGGTAATCTGGTTACCTAGATAAGTAAAAAGCAAATAGTGTGTGTGAGATCAAGTGTAGAGGCAGAGTATAGGGCCATGGCACGTGGGTTAGCGGGGTTGATTTGGCTAAATGTTTTCCATTGGATCTGGGAGTCCTGGTGAAACTACTCATGAAACTCTATTGTGACTACAAGGCAGTAATAAATATCGCAAACAATCCTATTCATCATGACAAAACCAAGCACATTGAGATTGACATACACTTCATTAGAGAAGAGTTGGACTCTGGAGAAGTTTGTATGTGTGAGACACGGAAAAATCTAATCTTTTTATCGTAGATAAAATATAGATTTGTTCTTTTTGAAAAGAAACATCCCCCCCTTATCTAAGTAGAGGGTGATTCCGTGGGTGTGCATCATATCAGACGATTTGGGTTCGAGTGCTGGACCTCTCCTCACTGACCGTAGTCAGTGTTGATTTACATCGGCCTAACGTCCGAACACCTTTGTTTAACTGTCAAAGAAATCTCCAAGTCTTCTATAGAGATTCTGATGTGGAGGGCAGACTCACTCGAGAGACTCTCCATGATCACTCATTTACCACCAACATGTTAATAGAGTTAGGGCTAGGTCTGAACAAAACCCTAAGATTTAGGAATAGAAACGTAAATATGCTGAAGCCGTAGGCATTTTTGAAGTAGAGAGAAGTTTTCTCGACCCTGAGGGTATTTTGGTAATTCTACCAACCCATGGGGTATTTTGGTAATTTTACCAGGTCAGGGGCACTTCTGAAATTTCTGAGCTAGAACGGAAGTAGGACCGGGTTCTGACTTCCCGAGGCGCTGAGGCTAGGGCTGTCAATGGACCGGGCCGGCCCGATAGGCCCGCGGGCTTGGCCCGATTTCGGGTCGGGCCGCAAGGTCTTTTTCTGCCCGCGGACTTTTAGTCGGGCCTAAAAGCCCGGCCAGACTAGACCCGCGGGCCGGGCTCGGGCTTTGAGTTCGGCCCGCGGGCCGGCCCGGCCCGTTCTCTTTTTTTATTTAATATCAAAAATTTAAAAAGTATTTACTTAAAATTATATTATTTTACTTAATTAGAAAGTTTAAAACTCTCTTTTCACACAAATTATGTAATTAATATCAAAATTTTAATTAATTTAATGAGAGTATAAGATTTATATTATTAAATCTATTATTTATTATTATTATTATTATTATTTTATTTAAGTTGTCGGGCCGGGCCTTAGTCGGGCTTTGTATTTTTTACATAATATCGGGCCTGACCCGGCCCGGCCTGACATTGGTCGGGCCCGGGCCGGGCTTGGGCCTTAATCTTGATAAGTCGGGCCCGGGCCGGGCCGACCTAAGCCCGGCCCGGGCCCGGCCCATTGACAGCCCTAGTTGAGGCTCTTTCTGGAAGGTTACGGGGGCTGGTAGGCCGTTTTTAGGTCGCAGGGGTATTTTGGTAATTTTACCATACCCTACACAGACCTAGGGTTGGGGTGACATCTGAGTGTCGGACTGAGCTGACAACATTTCCGGACCAAAGGAATGACAAGGGGTTTCGTAGAAGACACATAACTGTCAACTTGGCTGAAGGAGGGGTATATATGCAATTTTGTGAAAGCCGGGGGTTTTCTTATAATTTTCCCCCGAGAACATACATAAAACATGCTGAGTGCTTTTATAGTTCGAATGAGTACAAGGGTTGTCGGCGAGTTGTCGACTGTACAAAAGTCCGCATTAACGCGGGAAGTAGGGGCGTAGCCCTAATTATAAAAGTTGTAGGGTAAAACTGCAAATAACAGGACTTTTATGTTTCTTGGATCCCGGGGAGGACATTTAAGCAATTCCCCCATTATCGGGGCAGAATTATATGACATAGTCGCCCCGGGACTTAGAAACAACAACACGGCCCATTGAGGGGCAAAATTACAAATATACCCTCATAGGGACATATCCACAAGACCCGGGGACTTACCCCTCGCGGGCCAAAAACAACGAACAACGAACAAATGCTGGATGCTCCAAGTGCGTAGGTCGTCTATGTGTGTAGATCGTAGATCCTTCTGGACCCTGGGGGTCTATTTATAGAAGTAGGAACCTCCCCGGGGTAGTCCGGACCCGTACGGGTTAAACAAGAGGAAAATGACCCCGGGGAGGTCATTTTTTGAATATTTTTTTGGTTTCTGCGCGGGAGAGTGGACCTCCCAGGGGTGGTAGGTCCCCCGGACCCCATCCGGGGTCGCGCGGCCCCGGGAGGACCTCCCCGGGGTCGCGCGACCCCCAGGGGACCTGCCCGGGGTCACTCAACCCCGGGCGGGTCCCACCCTGTCCCGCGCGGGCTTGCCCGCCTCCGGGCGGACCCGCCCGGGTGAGGGCGACCCCGTACGGGTCCCCCCATCTCCCGGACGGGTCTCAATAAAAGGAGGTCTTGGGGGCTTTGAAGCCTCGTTTTCTCGCCATGCCTCGTGGAGAAGAGAGAGAGGAAACGCCTCTTTGTTCGTTTGTCGTCTTCCTCGTGCCGTAGGCCGCAAGGGGGAGACTTGTTGTTGTCCGTGCTTCGTGGTACACGCGCAAGGGACTTCGATTGCAGTGCGTAGACCTTCGTTGTTGCCTCCCGTCTTCAAGTAGGAGCTTCCTTTATCCGTAGATGCATGTCCAAAGGAGGGAAAGCTTTATCCCATAGGGATTTTCCAGGAGCCACACGATCCTAACAATCGTGGTGGGTTTAACCCGGCGCTAGACCACCCCTTTTGCTGCGAGGGGTCTATGATTTCAGCAATATGTAGGCTATAGAGCCCAAGTGTATGGAGACACTATTTGGGATGGCGATACGCCATGTATTAAATCCGTACATGAAGATGTCCCATAAAGAGGCGGTACGCCAAGTGTAATTATACACCTCGATCAGTGCGAGGGAAACATAATAATAGATTGGATTTTGCTAGAACAAATCATGGGTGCAACAAATGCCCCCCACGGGACATCCGTCAACGCCGTAGGCAGGGGGCGGGTGGCCCGTGTCTTCCATGAATTTTGCTTATCCCCAAGTTCTCTGACAGACCGCAGGATCTTGGAGGACTGCTTAATAATTTTATTGCTGTCCCTTGACTAATTTAGCCTTCGACTGAGCTTCATTACTCATCTTTGTCTTTCCGGTATTGGCTTTGCAGCTCTTGCAGACATGGCTCGCCCTAGTCGGAGTAGAGAGACCTCCCGGAGGTCCAGGGTCAGCGGTTCTGACGACCACTATGTGCGGAGGACGGATAGGCCTATGCCACCATTCCCTCCTCGCAGCATCACTTCAGAGAGTTTCGATGCAGTGGACCGCGGGTTTACTTGGGTCGCTGAGGACCCAACAGAAGAGACTACTACCCCTGAGGGCACTGTGGATGTCTTCCGGAGCACGAGGAGGCAAGGAGGCTATATTTATGATCGCTCGGGCGGCCATCCATCACACTTCCCATTGGATCGTCATCTCCTGCCTTTCATCCAGAGCTTTGTGCCACCTGGAGTAGAGGTTGACGACTCCCGACTGTCGGGAGAGAGACGCCGTCTCGAGCGGGCCATATTGCTTGGACGGGACAGCATGCACGACACTTGTAGTTTTTCCTATCCGAGCTTCCCAGAGGGCTTTGTGCGACAGGAGCAGTACCCTGACCAGAGGAGCCTGGATTTCTTCAGGGAGTTTGACAGTTTCACCGTCCGAGCGGTGCCGTCTTCACCAGCGCTTTGGCATCTGGCCGGGCATCATAGGGCCGCTGACGTATCCATCGACGGGATGTTTCTGACTCCCTCCGGCGCGGCTTTTGCTCATGATGATTATGACCATGGCTGTTTATTGGCGCGGATTTTGGCACAGAAGGCCCCCAGCTGGTATGGGAAGTGGTCCGTCACTCCTTCCCACTGCTACCGTCGTGGTGCCACAGAGTGGCTGTGGGACATTCTATAGAGTAGTCCTTGACAGGGCAGGTATACTCCATGCAGTGACAACAACTTTGTACTCATATCCTTGCCATGCATGGCTGATCCAGGCCTTAGCCGAGAGGTTCAATAGACGCTGGAACACCTTTATGACTGCAGAGGGAGAGACTTCACTGGACCTGTGGGCCTTCCACAGGATCTCTGGCCTCCCTGTCTGCGGACAACCATACGAGGAGTCGTCTCTGGACGACATGCATCTGAGTGCTTCAGACGGCTCAGGTCGATACTTGCTACCCTACTGCTTCAGGTACTTGATGAAGACCTGGAGAGATTTGGCCCTTGTGGGCAAGGAGAGAGCTGCACGGACACCGAGGGCCCTGAATTCTTGGGTCACACACTTTTACAGTGGTCCTTATTGCTTTTACGAGGAGTTTGCTTCTTCAGGTATAACTTGGGAGCAGTGCCGAGAGGTAGAGTTCCAATTTGCTTCACATCCTCGCCACCTGCCTACCCTGACGCGGGGGTGGAACTCGAGGGATTTGCCGCCGTTGACATACATGGCGGCTTACTTGGCCTACTGGCTGGCCAGCTTTGTGATCCCTCATGGAGAGGATGGAGTTCTACGGACAGAGGTGATCTACCCGACATGTTTGTTGGCTTGTGGACGCAGGGTTGCCATTGCTCCGGCCACGCTGGCGAATATCTACCATTGCTTTGGAGCTCTGACTTCACATTCATCGCCCAGAGACAAGCACATCTTGATGCCTACCCATTATCTGAGTGCATGGGCCGGCTTGCTGTTGCCAGAGCTCTCACAGAGGACGCCAGTAGACAATCCAGTTGCACCACTGGTTTTTGCTTTTGCGGGTCACCTAGACCAAGATGTAGTTTTACAGCTTGCCAGCGCCCGCCGTGCTTTGTCTTTTCTCCGTACTAGGAGGGATGAGAGTATGGAGTTTGATCACAGCTCTCGCTCGTACCGTCCCTACTCGGAGCGGCAAGGTGACATTGTTGTCTGTAGGTTGTCTTCCTGGGCCCTGCCTTCCCCCTATGCACTTGCCGATTGGGTTGTATGTATACGGCCCGGAGTTCTGGTCTACTGCCGTTCCAGCACAGCGGTTCTTGAGCCATACTATCCACACAGGTTTGCAGGAACTTCGGGTATGATCAGGCCATACCCCCAAATGCAGATTTTCCCTTGACACTTCAGTAGTACCGACAGAGGGACATACACCTGGTAGCAGCTTCATGGCATAGCTTCCTCTTCCGTGACGTGAAAGAGGGGTACCCTGTTCCAGAGCAGACACGCAAAGGCTTCTTTGATATACACTGTGCGCGCTGGTGGTTTAAAATCAGCAACATCTTCAAGCATCGAGCTGACACTATTCGAGCTGTTGAGGAACAACGTTTGAAGAAGGAATGCCTCCCTTGTCATTAGCTCCTGAGTTTGTCAGATCTCATTTTTCTGGAGCTGCCAGAGCTATTCATGAGATTGAGACCCGCTGGAGGGAGGGGGGACTTCCTGTTCCTGTCGATAGGAGCCAGTACACTGGGGCTTTGAAGCCTCTGAGGAGTGCACCGACAGCAGCTTATACCTCTCGGTCTGCTCGTCGAGGAGTAGCCCCTGGGTCTTCAGCGCCGTATTCCCGGTGGGAAGATTTGAAGACCTCTTGTGGTCTAAAGACCAAGTCTCAGCTATCTGAGGCTGTTCCAGAGGGGGCGTTTGCAGGTAGTGCCTTCACTGACTGGAGGGCCCACATCATCAATGTTGTGGGCTGCGCGGGCCCCATAGAATACATTTCAGACTTGGAGGTGGCTGCCACCCCCAATACCATCTTGGCGATTGTAAATAAGGTTGCTCGGGCGCTTAGCTTAAACTCCGAGCAGATTATTCTGAAACCCGAGAGACTCATCGGGGAGTCATGTATATGCTAAATTCCTTAGCCCTGTCCTCTCTTTTTTTTTTCTGCCATTGAAGATGCTGACTCCATGCAATCTTTTATCACTTGCAGAGCACACCAGTGGTTCAGAGGCTCATGCTCGTGAGAAGAGGCCCCGAGCTGGAGACCGAGAGAGTGACCCGCGGCCTACCTCCCGTCTGCGTTCTGAGGAGGCATCTCCTACCCCAGCAGAAGCTTCCAGTAAGGGCGAGGGAATTTTTTTTTTCCAAATCAGTACTACAACCCGTCTATGTAATGTTGTAGCCTGACTGTTTTCCCTCTCCTTTTGTTTTTTGATGCAGCTCCTCCTGAGACTCGGGCTGCCGTGAGCTTTTCTCCCCGCCCCGGGAATGAGTTCACAGAGGCGGGGTTGGAGGTGGACGAGTCCGTTCCTGATATTAGTGTGGACATTGAGGGGTTGGACCCTCTCGCCGATGACTATAGGCCTGTGACCGGCGACTCTCCCGCGCTTGATGTGGGAGGGACCTCCATTATTCAGGATTAAGGTAAATGCCTTTCATACGCAACCCTTCTTTCCCTCTCTTTCACATTAGGGAAATATGTGCTTTGGCTAATATAGCATTACCTGTTACAGAGACTGCCAGAGCTCAGCCTACTCTCCCCGTCGTTGAAGAAGGGGGGAAGTCCCCTGGCAGGGAGGAGACTTCTTCGCCATCAGATTCCTCCAGCGGGGGAAGCTCTGATACTTCATCGAGTACAGGGACCTCCAGTACCTCCTCCAGCGAAGGCTCTTCTTCCTCTTCCTCGAGTTCTTCCGAGGAGGGAGAGATCAGGATGAGCCCAGGTAATTTGAGGTCAGATTTTCTTCATGCATGGAGTTATGAAACTTCCGTCCTGGCTTCTTTTATTGCTCATCATATAGCCGCACAGACGACCTCCTCCTTGGATGAGCTTTCTAGGCTTATGGAAACAAGGTCCTCCGCTGACCTGCCAGCTTATGACGAGAATATAAGGGCTCCGATCACCGGGGTCGAAGTCTCTGATGGGGGAGTCGCCTCCCTAGCAGTGGGGCTATCAGCTGGTACTGCCGATGTTGTGGAGTCTGGTAAGGTGCCAGCTTCAGGTATGCACAAAGTATTTTGTACAGTCTCTCCGCCATGCCTTGCTGCATATTGACATTGTATAATGCCCTGTTTCGAACAGCTGACGATTCTTCCGAGGAGAGGCATTGCCACCAGCTTACAGGGGTTGACATGACGGCAGGTTCGGGCCAGAGGCCCACAGAGGATCGAAACACTGAGGACCAGGCCGCAGTCTCCACCGAGCCATCGGCTCCGAGTATATCCCTTTCAGAGTCTCTTTTTTTATGACATCAATTATCATTTACCAGCCCTACTGCCCTTTCGGGTTTTCGCCAGGACTGGCCTCCTTTAGCTTTTTCCAGTGCGCCGTTGCGGGTTTTCACACTGAGGGGTACCCATTTTTGCCTAAGGCGCCCTTTCGGGTTTTCACCTTAGTCGGGTTAAAGCCTTTTTGCCCTTGATCGCTCCCCTAACGGAAACAACCAAGTCCGCTGGGGGATCAATATTTTAACCCCATTTTTTTTTTGAACCTATAAAGCCAAAAGGCAAGGAGAAAGTGACACTCCCGTAGGGACGTGTGTGCCGCATAGGTGGGACCAATGGGTGGATTCGACTGCCCTAGTGGGACGCAATTAGCCAAATCCAAAAGCCGAAGAGCCAAAGGTTGAGCGGGTTGGCAACCCGAAAGGGGTGTGCATGAACCAAGCCCGGCTAGGACAGTAAAGGAGTAGGTTTAACAGTCCGAAAGGGACATGCGGGTTAAACCTGGAGGCCGATAGGCGAGATGGGTTGGCAGCCCGAAAGGGGCATGCATGGGCCAGACCTGAAAGGATGAAAGGAGGGAAATGATGGATTTGACAGCCCTAGTGGGGACGTGAGAGTCAAACCCGAAAGTCGATAGGCGAGATGGGTTGCCAGCCTGAGAGGGCATACTGAGACCAAACCCTAAAAGGTAAAATGAGCCCCAAGGCATGATGAGTTGGCAGCCCGAGAGAGCATACTGAGGCCAATCCCGATGGGATAAAAATGGGTTCGACAGCCCTAGTGGGACGTGAGAGTCAAACCCGACAGGCGATAGGCAAGATGGGTTGGCATCCCGAAAGGGCATGCTGAGGCCAACCTCGAGGTAGTAAAAAGAGCCAAAAAGCATGATGAGTTGGCAGTCTGAGAGAGCATACTGAGGCCAACCTCGAGGTAGTAGTAAAAAGAGCCAAAAGGCATGATGAGTTGGCAGCCCGAGAGAGCATACTGAGGCCAACCTCGAGGTAGTAGTAAAAAGAGCCAAAAGGCATGATGAGTTGGCAGCTCGAGAGAGCATACTGAGGCCAAATCCAGTGGGACAAAAAGGATAAGTGGGTTTAACTGCCCAAAAGAGACATATGAGCTAAACCCAGAAGCCGGTAGGCGAAATGGGTCGGGAGCCCGAAAGGGGCATGCGCAGGCCGAACCCGATGGGACTAGAAAAACAGATTGGATAGCCCGGAGAGACACGGGATCCGAGCCTATGGGGAATCCCGATGGGACAGAGTATGACAATGTCGGGACGCCCTGGTGGGACTAGGTGTCGCAAGACGTCGTAGAGGATGTAGCTGAGGCATTAGTATAACGCTCTTGCCATATATAGGGTGAAGTCGCTAACTTAGAACCACCCGTAAAGCATGGTGAAAGAGGATTGTTTGTTTGTTTTTCACATTACCAACCTCACCGCCCTTTCGGGTTTTCGCCGAGGTTGGCCCCCTTTAGCTTTTTCCGATGCGCCCTTACGGATTTTCACACCGAGGGGTTGCCCATTTTTGCCTGAGGCGCCCTTTCGGGTTTTCACCTCGACCGGGTCTATGGCCTTTTTGCCCTCAGTCAACCGTTGAAGGATGACTAAGTCCGTCGGGGTATCAATATTTTTAACCCCATTTTTTTTTTGAACCTTCATTGAGGAGAGGTACTGTCTTGTGAGGATTGCTGTAGCAACTCTTTGTGGTGGCGCATGATAGAGCTTCATATGCTTGCCGTTGAGAGGAGGGAAAGGATTATCTCCCTTGTGGTCGGTGACCGTATAGGCCCCTCCTTCATAGACCTTCTGTATGACGTAGGGTCCCCGCCAATTGGGCTGGAGCTTGCCGCTTGATCTTCCCGTGAGAACCTCCTTTTCCTTAATCATGACGAGGTCGCCTTTCTTGAACGCCCTTTGCTTGATTAGCTTATCATAGGCACGTGTCATGCGGGCTTGATACACTTGTAAGTGCCTGTAGGCTTTGAGTCTTTCACCTTCAAGGTTGGACAATTCCTCGAGCCTTCTTTCAATTTCAGATTGGTCTTGGCCTGGCAATCCGGCGTGTACAGCAACGCGGTAAGATGCCAGCTCGATCTCCACAGGGACCACCGCCTCGGCTCCGTAGACCAAAGAGAATGGGGAGCAACCCATGGGGGTTTTATAAATAGTCCGATAGGCCCATAGGGCTTCGTGGATCTTCTCGCCCCAATCCCGTTTGCGGCCACCTACTATCTTGGACAACAACTTACAAAGGGTCTTATTGAAGGTCTCGGCCAACCCGTTGGCTTGGAGATTGTAGACTGATGACGTCCTCCAGTCAATATGGAATTTAAATGCCAAAGCATAAATGGTCTTTGTCACGCCCCGAACAAGGCGGAATTATCAAGGCGTGAACAGTTATACGGGCAGGTCGATCAAGAGACTCAGATGATAAGTATGAACAACAAATGGACAAAATCACATCTTTATTTCATAATCTGACATTTCCAACAAATATCCTTCAAGGACTTACAATACTATTCAAACTCGATATATTTATTTATAAGTAGACAGACTGGGAAAAGAAACTTATTAAAAACTATCATCACTCTCATCACTCCAGCCCATTCCTGTCATCTTCAGAATTTCCTGGAAATTAACAACAATACACAGGGTGAGCTAGAAAGCTCAGTAGGACTTATATCTCTTTACCAGGTCACTTTAAGTAATTAGCATTTTGGATCATCTATATGCTTTCGAATAAAACAAGTAATAAAATAAATGACAAATAGAGAACAAGGTCAGGAAGTCAAGAATTTCAAGAATAGATATTGTAGAACTCAAGTGTAAGCATGAAGATCAATAACAAGTATAGAATTGTAAATATGGCCATGTAACAAGGATATTAATCACTCCGGTCAAACATGTCATGTATAGGAAGTTAAGCATGTAACGAGTTAAGTATGTAATAAGTGAATTTCCTAGTTCAATCTTGCATGTCAGTTGGCGCAATACCACATCTGATCATTCAACTCCCTCGGGCACAAGTACTTTCAGGCTTTACTCGCCTAGGACCAGATCAGGGCCCCCATGTTTGCCAGGCATTGAGTATCAGGTGGACCAAAGTCCCATGTAATTTTCAGAACAATTCATTTATAATTATGGCCAATTCGAGTTTCAAGAAAAGCTTAAGAAGCGTAGTATAGCACACAACTAGTCATTTAGTTATGGAGGACTCTAGAGGTGGCCCCTACAGGCTCAAGAGGTGGCTCCCATTATGTAGCACTTTGCGCCATTCCGGCCTCAAGAGGTGGCTCCCATAACGTAGCACTTTGTTCTGCATGGCACTTAGCTCCTACACTCCCAAACGGTAGTTTATGGCTAAAGTATAGATATAGCAAAATTTTCATTTCCAAGGACATGTAGTATGAAGAAAGGGCATGTAGAATGAAGAATAAATGAAGTTTATATGAGAAGTTCAAGGATGATTTAAGGCATCATGTTTAACGACATTAAGACAATAAAGAGAATGAATTTTCGGTCAAGGTGCGATCAACTCTCGTGAAAAATCTTGTAAAATAAGTTTAGATCAAGTTTTTCTCAATCGAGTAATTAGTAGAAAACCAAAGAAAACGCGGCCAGGTAAGAGGTGGGACAGTGGGAGGCTCCCCTCGTATTCACGAGGTCCTAATTAAGTAACCACTTATCCACTTAAAGCGTTTGCCCGTGGACCTCTAGCCTTAGATACCGGTCTCTCTTGGTAAACTTGCTAGCTACACGATTTTTCGGAGACATGAAAACACGTAAATCGAACGGAAATCATTCTTGTATATTCTAACATGTTCATTTGTGAAAGAATTTCAATGAAGGAAAAGACATTGAAAAAAGATGTCAAGCTTCCAATTGCATAATATGTTCATGTATGAAGAAAATTTGAAAGAAGATGTCAAGCTTTCAGATAGAGCTTAGATCAAATAGATAGGGTCAATCATGTATAGAAATTCTACGGAAATTAGAGCATAGTTATTTGAACAATTAATGATTGCTTTACGAGTTCATTCACCTAGTCATTTCTTTGTTAATAGTATTCTTAAGACAAGAACATGATTTTAAAATTCAAAATTTAAGTTTTGAAATAACGCACATAAACGAGGTAAATCGGCGTGGTTACCGTATTCAAATCATGGTCCATATGTGATCCACGTTATTGAAACACGTTATGAACTCTCATTTTTGAACTTTAAATCTTAAAATACATGATCATGAAAAATTTACATAGAATCAAAATACTCATGCAAAGAAATATATATGGAGATCTAATTAAGTTTTCGCCTGAGAGAAAACTTACCTCGTTGAAGATCAAAGAAGAAGAAATTTAAGAACGAAGAACGCTTTCGAACACTCCTCCAACTTCGAGCTTTCTCCCTCTCTCCAATCAGTAATTCCTCCCAATAGATTTGTGCTTTGAGTAGGAAGAGCCCAGCCCTATTTATAAGTCAAAATCTCCCACCTACTTTTCCTATTCCACCAATTTTGTTCCACTATTACACCAACCTTGTTCCACTATTACACCAACTTTGTTTCACTATGTGAATGACATAATCAATGACCTCCTTTATTCAATGATGTAAGAATGACCTCATCAATTAGTTAAGATTAGATTAAAGCTACTAATTCTCTCTTAAATCGGATGCTATAGTACTGCTACAGTACCGACGTCTTCGCCTTCTCAGAATCGTTCCGTGAATCTCGTCGTTCGTGTTAACAAGTGGAATAGTATTTATGTTTATGGATTCTATGACGGAAAATATTCATAATTTATTTTATTTTCATCTTTCATTATTTCTTTTTGCATATGAATGCATATAAAAAATTTCAAGTTGCTACATCCTCCCCCACTTAAAAGAATTTGGTCCTCCAAATTCACATCATGTAATAGTAATTTAAAACTTCAAATGGGGGGTTCAAAATTCTAACATGAGATCAAATCTGGATACTTCTTCTTGATTGACTCTTCTAATTCCCATGTAGCCTCCTCGAATCCACGCTTACTCCATTAGACTTTTACTATCGGTATAACCCTATTCCTTAGCTGGTGAAAATTTTGATCTAAGATCTTGGTTGATCTTTCTTCATAAGACAAATCCTTTTGTAGCTTCAAGTCATCGAATTGAATCACATGCAAAGGATCATACACAAATTTCTTTAGCATGGATACATGAAATACATCATGGACACCGGCTAATTGTGGAGGCAGAGTTAGCTTGTATGTCACTTCGCCGATTCGTTCTAGAATCTCAAAAGGGCCAATATATCTTGGACTCAGTTTTTCTTTGATACCAAACCTTTTAATTCCTCGCGTGGGTGAAATTTTCAAGAAGACATGCTCCCCCACTTGAAATTCAAGGTCTCTTCTTCGATGATCGGCATAACTCTTTTGCCGTGATTGAGCAATTTTCAGCCTTTCACGGATCAACTGAATATTGTGAGTTGTATCTTGAATAATATCGGGACCCATCAATCCCTTCTCTCCAACCTCACTCCAGCATAGAGGTGATCTACAACTCCTACCATACAGTGCTTCAAAAGGTGCCATCTGAATGCTAGACTGATAACTGTTATTATATGCAAATTCAATCAATGGCAAGTGTTCATGCCAACTTCCCCCAAAATCTATCATACAAGCTCTTAACATATCTTCAATAATCTGATTCGTCCTCTCGGTTTGTCCATCTGTCTAAGGGTGGAAAGCCGTACTAAAATTCAGCCTTGTACCCAAAGATGATTGCAAACCTTTCCAGAAGTCGGAGGTGAATCTCGGATCTCTATCCGAAATAATAGAAGTTGGAATACCGTGCAACCTTACAACCTCCTTGATATATAGGGCAGCTAGAACATCCACGGTCCATTTGGTTTTGATGGGCAAGAAGTGAGCGGACTTAGTTAGTCGGTCCACAATCACCCATATAGCATCAAGTCCACTTCGGGTCTTTGGCAATCCAACTATGAAATCAATGCCAATACTATCCCATTTTCATTCCGGTATCTTTAGAGGTTTTAACTTACCAGCCGGCTTGAGATGTTCGGCTTTAACTTGTTGGCAAACCAAACATCGGCTCACGAACTCGGCTACCTCTCTTTTCATGTTAGGCCACCAAAAGGTTCTTTTGAGATCTTGGTACATTTTTGTAGCACCAGGATAAATAGTGTACCTCGATCGATGTGCCTCCTCCATGATTTTGTTCTTGATGGTAGAACAATCGGGCACACAGGTTCTTCCTTGGAAGAGCAGCCTTCCATCATCTGCCAAAAGGAAATCTGGTCGTTGATCTAATTTCTCTTTAATTTCAACAACCAATGGATCATCACTTTGCAACTTTTTAATTTCGAAGAGTAACTTGGATTGGAGACTAATATTTGCAATTAAGACTCCTTCTTCCTTCTCCTCCATATTGAGGTCTAAGTTTGCCATTTGTTCTAACAATTGCCACTCTTTAATCATTAGGCTTGAGAATAATGCCATTGGCTTCCGGCTAAGAGCATCAGCTACGGCATTGCCTTTTCCAGGATGATATTGTATAGAGAAATCAAAATCCTTCAAGTATTCCAGCCACCTTCTTTGTCTCATATTAAGTTCTTTTTGAGAGAATAAGTACTTGAGACTCTTGTGGTCAGAATATACAATAAATGCCTCACCATAGAGATAATGCCTCCATATTTTTAGAGCAAAGATTACTGCGGCTAATTCTAGATCATGCACATGGTAATTAACTTCGTGGGTCTTCAGTTGCCTAGATGCATAGGCTATCACCTTGCCTTGTTGCATTAATACACAACCTAGGCCAATTCCCGAAGCATCAGCATATACCTCGAATCCTCCTCCCGCAATAGGCAGAGTAAGAACAGGTGCAGTTGTCAAGCGCTCCTTTAGAGTCCGAAAACTCTTCTCACATTCCTCAGCCCATACATAAGAATTTTCCTTCCTTGTTAGTCTAGTCAATGGCACGGCAGTTTTAGAGAAGTCTTTGATGAATCTCCTATAGTAACCGGCCAATCCTAGAAAACTTCGGATTTCAGTCACATTTGTAGGCCTTTCCCAGTTATTGCCAGCTTCTACCTTTGAAGGGTCAACAGAGGTACCTTCTTTAGAGATCACATGACCGAGAAATGAAACTTCTTCTAACCAGAACTCACATTTGCTCAATTTAGCATATAATTGATTCTCTTTTAATATCTGCAAGGCAATCCTCAAATGTGCTTCATGTTCTTCCTTGGTTTTGGAGTAGATCAATATATCATCAATAAATACCACCACAAATTGATCTAAATAGGGTCGGAACACACTATTCATGAGTTGCATAAAAGTTGCAGGTGCATTAGTCAGCCCAAAAGGCATGACAACAAATTCATAGTGTCCATATCTACTTCTGAATGCTGTCTTATAAATATCTTCTTCCTTGATTCTCACTTGATGATAACCCGACCTGAGGTCAATCTTAGAGAAATAATGAGCTCCAGAGATTTGATCAAATAGTTCATCAATTCTTGGCAGAGGGTACTTATTCTTGATAGTCAATTGGTTCAACTGCCTATAATCAATGCATAACCTCATAGATCCATCTTTCTTCTTCACAAAAGGAACAGGTGCTCCCTAAGGTGATGTACTAGGTCTGATGGATCCCTTCTCTAATAATTCCATCAATTGCTCTTTTAGTTCCTTCAGCTCAGTAGGTGACATTCTATAAGGAGTTTTGGATACAGGGGCTGCTCCAGGTATCAAATCGATTGAGAATGAAACTTCTCTCTCGGGTGGTATGCCAGGTAATTCCTCAGGAAATACATCCGGATATTCCTTAACAACATATATTTCTTCCAGAATGGGTTTCTTAGTGTGAGACACGGAAAAAATCTAGAATCGACTCTTATCGTGGATAAAAGGTAGATTTTCGTTCTTTTTGAAAAGAAACATCTCCCCCCCATCTGAGTAGAAGGGTGATTCCGTGGGTGCGCGTCGTATCAGACGATTTGGGTTCGAGTGCTGGACCTTTCCCCACTGACCGGAGTCAGTGTTGATTTACATCGGCCTAACGTCCGAACACCTTTGTTTAACTATCAAAGAAATCTCAAAAGTCTTCTACAAGGGTTCTGATGTGGAGGGCAGGCTCACTCGAGAGACTCTCCATGACCACTCATTTACCACCACCAAGTTAATAGAATTAGGACTAAGTCTGAGCAAAACCCTAAGATTTAGGAATAGAAACGCAAATATGCGGGAGCCATAGGCATTTTTGAAATAAAAGGGAGTTTTCTGGGCTCCGAGGATATTTTGGTAATTTTACCAACCCAGAGGTATTTTGGTAATTTTCCCAGGCCATGGATATTTATGAAATTTCTGGGCTGGAATGGAAGTAGGATCGGGTCCCTGACTCCCCAAGGCACTTAGGCTCTTTCTGGAGGGTTTCAAGGGCTCTGAGGCCATTTTTAGGTCACAGGGGTATTTTGGTAATTTTACCAGACCCTAGACCTAGGTTTGAGATGATACCCGAGTGCTGGACTGAGCTGACAACACTTCCGGACCGAAGGAATGACAAGGGGCTTCATGGAAGGCACACCTCTGTCAATTTGGCCGAAGGAGGGGTATATACACAATTTTGGAAAGCCAAGGGTTTTCATGCAATTTTTCCTCGAGGGTACACATGGAGCATGCTGAGTGCTTTTATAATTCCAATGAGTACATGAGTTGTCGGCGAGTTGTCGACTGTACAAAAGTCCGCATTAGAGCGGGAGATAGGGACGTAGTCCCAATTACAAAAGATTGCAGGGTATAACTGCAAATTACAGGACTTTGGTCTTTTACGATCCCGGGGAGGACGTTTTTGCAATTCCGCCATTGTAAGGACGGAACCACCTGACTTAGTCGTCCCGAGACGTAAAGACTTACAAAACATGGCCTGCTGAGGGGCATAATTACAAACATGGCCCGCTGAGGGGCGTAAATGTAAATATACCCCGTAGGGGCATAAATACAAGACCCGGGGACTTACCCCACACGGGCCGAAACAAACGAACAAACTCCAAATGCTCCGAGTGCGAGAAGTGCTTCGTACCTTCCAGATCTCTCCCTCCACTTGGACCCTTAGGGTCTATTTATAGAAGGCGGGAGGGCCCAGAGGGGTCAAATGAACGAATTTGTCCCGATTCTGTCAAGGTGGGGTGGCAAAAAGCCATTTTGACCCCTCTGGCCACCAAAAAGGGCCAAATGACCCCTCTGAGGGGGTTAAAAATCTTCTTCTTTTTTTTTTAAATTATTTTTTTTTTGAAGGCCCGGACCCCGGAGGGGGGGCGGACCCGGGCGGGGTCGCCCGACCCCGGGACGGGAGCGCGACCCCGCCAAAGGGCGGACCCCGGCGGGGTCGCGCGGCCCTCGAGGGTCGCGCGCGTGACCCCGCTGGGTCCCAGCGGGGCCGCGCGCTCCTCGGGGCGCGCACGTGACCTCGCTGGGTCCCGGGGGGGGGGGGGGCCCGGGGGGGGGGGGGGGGGCGCGGCCCTTTTTCCTCTGCGGTTCGCCGCAAAGGGGTCGTTTGACCCCGGTGGACGCCTTTTGACCCCTCTCGACGCCGTTTCGCTCCGCTTTCGTCGTCCCGGGTCGGAGAAGAGTCGTGGTGGAGCTATATATCTCGGGGAGATCGCCCCTTCGCCGCGTGGCAGCATCGCATCCGCAGAGGGAGCATTGTTTATTTGTCTGGTCGCTCGTCGCCGCGTAGGGAGGAAGCTTTGCGCCCGTCTGTGCCGTATGATACACTCGCTCGGCTACTCGGACCGGTATGCATATGTTTCTTCCTTGTTAACCTTCTTGCCGCGACGTCGACCATGATAATATTGTCGGATCAATAGACCCTAAATCACGGAGATACTCCGTAGTTCGACGGTGTTGACGATACGCCATCCTTGTCGTCGAACGTTGCATAGCAACAATCTCTCAAAGTAACTTGAGATAATTTCGGGTGCAACAAATGCCCCCCACGGGACGTCCGTCACGGCTGGAGGCATGGGGCGGATGGCCCGTGCCCTTTGAAGGGATTGAGCGATATCGGCATAGCCGTTGCATATTTTAGCCTGACGCTTCTCCATTTTTGTTTCTCCTCTTTGTGCTTTCAGCCATGGCTCGCAGCAGTGGGAGTGGGAGTCGGTCGAGGAGGTCCCGTGCTAGGGGCGCTGACGACTGCGGGGTTGAGCGCATAGACCGGCGGATGCCGCCTTTTCCGCCTCGTACCATTGATGATGACAACGTCAACCAATTAGACCTTGGTTATTCATGGGTCGCTGAGGGCCCGACAGAGAGTGCCGGAGCAGCTGAAGGTCTTGTTGATGTGTCTCGGATTGCGAGGCAAGGCGGTCTTTATACGTATGACCGCACTGGAGGGTATCCATGCCACTATCCCCTGGACCGCCACCTTTACAGCTTTCTCCAGGGTTTCGCTCCTGTCGGCATGGAGGCCGACGATCCATCACTTCCAGAGGAGAGACGTCGCCTTGAGCGGGCGATACTAGCAGGCAGAGATGGCATGCAGGGATTGTGTTCCCTGACTTATCCGAGTTACCCGGAGGGCTTTTCTCGGCAGCGGCAATATCCGGACAGGCAGAGTCTGGGCTCCTTTCAGCGACATGAGAGTCTCACCGTCCGGTCTACGCCGATGTCTCCAGCGACTTGGCATCTACATGGGCAGCACAAGGCCGCGGATCAGGTTGTAGATGGCCTCTTTCTGGCACCCACCGGAGCCAGCTTTGCACAGGAAGAATACATCCACGATTGCATGTTGGAGAGGGTTCTGGCTTTGAAGACTCCCAGCTGGTATGGGAAGTGGTTCGTCATTCCTTCTCACAGTTACCACCGAGGCGCGACAGAGTGGCTCTGGGGCATTCTGCTGGTTTACCGGTCTTTGTTGGATAGGGTGGGGATTCGTCATGCAGTGACTGCCGCTCTGTACTCCTACCCTTGTTACACTGGCCTGCTACAGGCTCTAGTAGAGAGGTTCAGCCGCCGGTGGAACACTTTCGTCACAGCTGGCGGGGAGACTTCACTGGACCTCTGGGCCTTCCAGAGGATTTCTGGTCTTCCGATCTGCGGGAGACCCTATGAGGAGCTATCGCCAGATGACTTGCACCTCTGCTCTACAGATGGGGCAGGACACTATACCCTGCCATACTGCTTCAGGTTTCTGATGAAGACCTGGAGGGACTTAGCCCGAGTAGGCACAGATCGGACTCCACGCACACCGCGGGTGACACTGAATGCCTGGGTGAGCCACTTCTATAGCGGTCCGTATTGCTTTCACGAGGAGTTTGCACAGTCCGGCACCACCTGGGATGAGTACCGAGAGGTCAGAGTGGACATTCCTCCACATCTTCGCCACCTGCCTGCGCCGACACAAGGCTGGAATTCACGGGGGCGGCATCCTATTACTTATCTGGCGGCTTATTTGGCGTACTGGCTTTCCAGCTTCGTAGTCCCTCATGGAGAGGAGGGAGTCCTGCGGGTGGAGGTGATTTATCCAGCCTGCATGCTTGCCTGCGGATAGAGACTCGCCATTGCACCAGCAGCCTTGGCGAATATTTTTCATTCGCTTGGGACTTTGTCTTCCCACTCCTCGCCACGAGAGAAGGGTATATTGCTGCCCACTCATTATTTGAGTGCTTGGGCAGGGCTACTGTTTCCAGAGTTGTCCAGGAGGACTCCGGCCGAGAATCCAGCAGCTCCGTTGATTTTCTGGTTTACCGGGCAGCCATCCCAGGATCCAGTTGCACAGTTAGTAGGGGTCAGGCGGGCCTTGTCTTTTGTTCCGGTGAAGAGGGGAGAGGGCCTAGCCCTTGACTACTTCTCCTACCTTCACCGTCCTTTTGCCAGGTAAGAGGGAGATGCTGTCGTCAGCCGGGTTTCCACCCATGCTTTACCTTCCCCCCAGGGTTTAGCAGAGTGGGTCGTCAGCATCCGACCCAGTGTTCTTGTATATCGACGCTCCAGTACGGCGATATTTGAGCCTTACTACCCACACCGGTTCGCCAGGAACTTCGGGTATGATCAGGCTATCCCCTCCAGTGGAGAGTTTTCTTTGCCCCTCCGGCTATACAGGCACAGGGACATACACTTGGTCGCGGCAGCTTGGCAGGACTTCCTTTGCCGTGAGGCAGGGCCGGAGTACCCGATCCCAGAGCAGGAGCGCAGAGGCTACTTCGACATCTATTATGCTCGCTGGTGGTTCAAAGTCAGCAACCTCTTCCGGGAGCGCCGAGATGCCATTCGTACCGCTGAGGAGTAGCGTTTGGAGCGGGAGGATCTGCCTCCTCTGTGTGTCGATCCAGCCTTCCTCAGGTCTCATTTTTCGGGGATTGCCCGAATTGTGAGTGACATTGAAGAGCGCTGGCGAGCAAAAGGCTGGACACCCATTGTTGACAGGAGCCAGTATAATGGGGCTTTGAAGCCCTTGAAGAGCAAGACGGCGTCGGCTCTTGGGGTCCCTTCTTCCTCCACCACAGGCGTAGCCTCAGGCCCCTCAAAGGCCTATTCTTGGTGGGAGGATTTGCAGACATCTTGTGGGGTGAGGAAAAAGTTCCAGTTGTCCCAGCCGATACCTGACGGAGCACTTGGGGGCAGTACCTTTGCTGAGTGGAGGGCTCATGTGATCAACGCAGTGGGCTGCGCAGGTCCCCTGGAGTACCTCTCTGGCCTTGAGTTGGCGACGACTCCACTTGCCATTTACGATGCTGTAAAGGCAGTTGCGCGCGCCCTCCGAGTGAAGCCGGAGCAGATAGTATTAAAGCCAATGGAACCCATAGCGGCTACAGGTAATTCCTGTTCTTCCTGACTTTAATATACATATGTATATTTATATTCTGGGACATGCATTTACATATTCCCGAGACACTTGCAGGTGGAGCTGTTATGGTAGCCGGTGATGTACCACCGAGGGGTCCTCCTGATGCTGAAATTGGGGGGAATTCTGCTGCCGCCAAGAGACCTCGGGCCGAGGTTCCTGAGGAAGGGGATGTGAGGTCAACATCCCGTCCTCGGCTTGAGGTTGAAACCCCTGAAGTTGAGGCTGTGTCCAGTAAGTAACTCTCCCAGATACTGGTCATTTCTGAGCATACATATAGTGTTATAAACACATGCTTGCTTCATTAAATGCAGCTCCCCCGGAGGCTAGGGTTGATATGAGCTTCTCTCCTCCTCCAGCGGGAGACGACATGCCGCTGGATGAGTCCGTGCCAGACGTCACTTTCAGCTTCAAAGAGTTGATGTCAGACGATTATATGCCGGTGACGGCCAATTCTCCCTCGCCTCTTACAGCAGGGACCATAGAAGGTTAGGCTTCAGGTAGCATGCTCAACCTTGTTTTCTCCATTGATACATGAAGATTTGAACAGCAATAACCCCTTAGTGTTCTGCTGGCTGTGCAGGGGTTCATGAGGTTGCTCCACCTGGCCCGTCAATAGGAGGTGATGTCGGCTCTTCCTCCGGGGCCGGATCCGCTCCTGGGAGTAGATCCACTACTAAGAGTGGGAGCTCTGCGGCCACAGGCTCTCTCCCTGACGAGAGCTCGAGCCCTACTTCCAGCGCCACGACCTCCAGTTCTTCATCTAGTGAGAGTGACTCTCAAGAGGAAGGAGAAATATCAGATACCGGAGGTGAATGCAGCGACATACATTTTGTTTAATTGAGTCCTTCTTATAAAGATTTGCTTGACTCATATAAATGCTTGTCCCACAGGAGTGGACTTGGTCCGATCCATGGAGGAGTTCTCACAACTTTTGGGATCTGGCTCACTTGTGGGCCTTTTGACTGGCGGCAGTGCCTCGACAGGCACCAAGGCCATGGAGATAGCAGGTGTTGACACCACAACACCGGGAGATCCCACGCCAGTGGGCTCCTCTGATGTTGACATTGGTGAGGACATCATAGCTGAGGACGGCATAGCTGATCTTTCAGGTAAGAGATGTTAGAGGCTAATGATAGACCTCTTTACCATTTTGCATCTGCTTTTGTCAAGCTGATTAATGCATCTGTTATGTGGACAACTTCAGGTCAGGCCATTGAAGAAAGTGCATCACTCCCTGGTAATATAGCTCCAACAGGGGAAGCTTCTCAGGGCGCACCAGAAGACCTGCAGACTCCAGGGGAGAGTGCCTCACCGGCAGACACCCATGCTACAGGTACTGCTCGTTTCTGACAACGAACATAGCAAATGATACATGGATTCTGTTGTGGCACTGACCCCTCTCCTGTTTTTGCCATGTAGCTTCTCTTTCTACGGAGCCGATGGTTGAGGCCTCCTCACGGGAGGAGGTTAAGGAGGCAGGGCCGACTTTTGAGACTGAGCAATCTTGCTCCCAGAGGTTTCCTGGTACAGAGTCTGCCCTTCCCGGCATAGCTGAAGAAGGGGCTGAACATAACTGTCCTCTGGACTTTGACATCTTGTGCGTGCCACTTTATAGATAAGCATTTACATGTTATTGCTTAACTGTAGAGGGTGGGGACGCAAACGTCCTGCCTGGCGGACCCGGCTTAGCTTCTGTCGCTCATTCTTCCACGGCTGTTGAGGATGGACAGGAGTCTGCGGCAGCATCAGGTATATGCCCATGTTGTGCCTTTTTATAGTCGTTTGTGAATGCCCACTTGATTATGAACAAACACTCATTCGGTCTCCTTCTTTCTTTGCAGCTCCTGAAGAAGAGGCACCAGAGGTGCCTGTGGATTTCCCACCTCTTGGAGTTGAATGGCCTGACGCCCTTGTACTTGGAGTGGCATTACATGCTGGCATGGCTGATCAGCTTCTGCAGAGTCTTGACCAGCTTCTTCAGGCCGACCCATTGCCCACCGTGGAGACTTTGAGGACCGGTCTGGAAGTATTCACCAGGAGCTACCATGGGTTAAATCTTCCTCGAGATGCATGGGCCACGAAGCTGGAACTCTTGTGGAGCGAGTTCGCTCGTCTCCATCTTGCACAGGAGCAGAGACAGAGAGTCCAGTTACAGATCCAGGAGCAGGAGGAGCGGCTACGTGAGCTTCGAGCGGCCCGGGCAGAGGCCGGTCTTCTCCTTGCGAGCTCCGAGGGGGATAGTCGGAGGACCTCTCTCCGAGTGGAGGAGCTGCAGAGAGAGCTTCATGAGGCTGCCGAAGAGCATCGTGTTGTCCAGGTGAGGGTGGAGACCTGCCGTCGCCGATTTGATGAGCTTCGGGAGGAGATCATCCAGGAGGAGTCCCGTCTTGCGGAGCTGCAGAGGGACGTACACCGTGGTTGACGAGCTCTGGCACTTTCTTGTACATAGGGCTCTCACGCCCCGTTTTTTGTTGGAGTTATTCCCGAGGGCTTGTCTCGGGCTCCCTTGATGACATTAATGAATAAAGGATAGAACTTAGCATAGCCGTTTTTGCTTCCATCCTCTTGCATGTATGTCTTTCTTTTTTTTTATTTTTAATCACTTTACCAGCCCTACCGCCCTTTCGGGTTTTCGCCAGGACTGGCCCCCTTTAGCTTTTTCCAGTGCGCCCTTTCGGGTTTTCACACTGAGGGGTACCCATTTTTGCCTAAGGCGCCCTTTCGGGTTTTCACCTTAGCCGGGTTAAAGCCTTTTTGCCCTTGATTGCTCCCCTAACAGAAACAACCAAGTCCGCTGGGGCATCAATATTTTTAACCCCGTTTCTTTTTTTCTTTTTTTTTTCTTTTTTTTTACCCTATAATGCCAGAAGGCAATGAGAAAGTGGCAATCCCGTAGGGATGTGTGTGCCACAGAGATGGGACAAATGGGTAGATTTGATTATCCGGGTGGGACGAGTGAATCAAATCTGTGAACCGAAAGGCAAAACGGGTTGGTAGCCTGAGAGGGCGTACTGAGACCGCACCCGATGGGGTAGAAACGAGCCGAAAGGCATGATGGGTCGGCAGCCCGAGAGAGCATACTGAGGCCGAACCCGGTGAGACCAAAAGGTGTAATGGGTTGGCAGCCCGAGAGAGCATACTGAAGCCAAGCCCGGTATGACAAGAGGGGTGGATTCGACTGTCCGGGTGGGACGTATAAGTCAAATCCGTGAGCCGATTGGCAAATAGGGTTGGCAGCCTGAGAGGGCATGCTGAGGCCAAGCCCGTGGGGATAAAGGAGTAAACCTGACGATCCCGGCGGGAGACATGAGTCAAGTCTAAAACCAAAAGGCGAGATGGGTTGACAGCCCGAGAGAGCATGCAGAGGTCAGACCCAGAAGAAGAGAAAGGGTGGATTTGACAGCCCTAATGGGACGTGAGAGTCAAACCCGAGAGCCGATAGGCGAGATAGGTTGGCAGCCCGAGAGAGCATACTGAGGCCATTCCTGATGGGACAAAGATGGGTTTGACCACCCTAGTGGGACGTGAAAGTCAAACCCGAAAGCCGATAGGCGAGTAGGTGGGTTGGCAGCCCGAGAGGACATGCTGAGGCCAGACCCGGTGGGACATGTGCCAGAAGACACGATGGATTGGTAGCCCGAGAGAGCATACTGAGACCAGATCCCAAGAAGATAAGATGAGCCAAAAGGCATGATGGGTTGGCAGCCCGAGAGGGCGTACTGAGACCAATCCCAAGGAGGTTAGATGAGCCGAAAGGCATGAAGGGTTGGCAGCCCGAGAGAGCATACTGAGGCCATTCCCTAGAATGAAAAAGGAACCGAAAGGCATGAAAAGCTGGCAGCCCGAGAGAGCATACTAAGGCCAGTCCCAGTGGGACAAGAGAGTAAGCGGGTTTAACTGCTCAGAAGAGACACGTGAGCTGAACCCGAAAGCCGATAGGCGGAATGGGCCGGTAGCCCGGAAGAGGTATGCATAGGCCGAGCCCGATGGGACAAAGTATGACACCGTCAGAATGCCAGTGGGACTAGGTGTCACAGGACGACATGTAAGGCGTAGCCATGGCATCAGTATGATGCTTTTGGTCGAGATGGGGTGGAGTCATTGACTTAGAGCCACCCATAGAATAGATAGAGAGAGGATTTTTTTTTTACATTACCAACCTCACCGCCCTTTCGGGTTTTCGCCGAGGCTGGCCCCCTTTAGCTTTTTCCGGTGCGCCCTTTCGGGTTTTCACACCGAGGGGTTGCCCATTTTTGCCCGAGGCGCCCTTTCGGGTTTTCACCTCGACCGGGTCTGTGGCCTTTTTACCCTCAGCCAACCGTTGAAGGCTGACTGAGTCCGCCGGGGTATCAGTATTTTTAACCCCTTTTCTTTTTTTTTGTTTTTTTTTTTGAACCTTCACTGAGGAGAGGTATTGTCCTGTGAGGACTGCTGCAGAAACTCTTGCGGTGGCGCGTGGTAGAGCTTCATATGCTTGCCGTTGAGAGGAGGGAAGGGATTGTCTCCCTTGTGGTCAAGGACCGTATAGGCCCCTCCTTCGTAGATCTTCTGAATGACGTAAGGCCCACGCCAATTAGGCTGGAGTTTGCCGCTGGATCTTCCCGCGAGAACCTCCTTTTCTTTGACCATGATGAGGTCGCCTTTCTTGAACGCCCGTTGCTTGACTAGCTTATCATAGGCACGTGTCATGCGGGCTTGATACACTTGTAAGTGTTTATAGGCTTTGAGTCTTTGACCTTCCAAGTTGGACAATTCCTCGAGCCTTCTTTCAATTTCAGATTGGTCTTGACCTGGCAATCCGGCGTGCACAGCAACACGGTAAGATGCTAGCTCGATCTCCACAGGGATCACTGCTTCAGCTCCGTAGACCAGAGAGAAAGGGGAACATCCCGTAGGGGTTTTGTAAATAGTCCGGTAGGCCCATAGGGCTTCGTGGACCTTCTCGCCCCAATCCCGTTTGCGGCCACCTACTATCTTGGACAGCAGCTTGCAGAGGGTTTTGTTGAAGGCCTCGGCCAACCCGTTGGCTTGGGGATTGTATATTGATGACGTCCTCCAGTCAATATGGAACTTGGCCGCCAGAGCATAAATAGTCTTGTTCTTGAACGGCGTGCCATTATCGGATATAATCCGACTGGGGGTGCCGAATCTGTATATAATGTAGTGCCGCACAAAACGAGCAACTATCTCCCCCGTAACTTCCCGTAGCGGAATGGCTTCCGCCCACCTGGAGAAGTAATCAGTGGCAGCGAGTATGAACTTGTGCCCCTGGGACGATGGTGGGAATGGTCCCACAATATCCATACCCCACTCTGCAAATGGCCAAGTAGGCGCTGTTGGATGGAGCGGGTTAGGTGGCCGCCGAGGGACTGGGCCAAATGCTTGGCATTGATGGCATGTACGAGCGTATTGATTGCAATCTTCGTACATGGTGGGCCAGTAGAACCCTTTGAGCTTGATGCTATTCTTCATCTTGGCTCCTGCCTGGTGAGCTCCGCACAATCCGGAATGAACCTCGTGCATGACGGTCTTCGCTTCCTTGGACGAAAGGCACCGCAGGAGGACCGATCGGTCTTTTCCATGGACAAGCCTAAAGAGCAGACCGTCAATCAGCT
The DNA here is from genome assembly GCA_022559845.1 of Amorphophallus konjac. Lineage (NCBI taxonomy): Eukaryota > Viridiplantae > Streptophyta > Magnoliopsida > Alismatales > Araceae > Amorphophallus > Amorphophallus konjac. The sequence goes on from CM040123.1 coordinate 265,674,667, forward strand.
GGTAGGATGTCGCCCTGCGTAGCAGTTGCACCCTCTGAGCCCGATCAGGAGGGAGCCAGCCGTTCTTTATTTTTATAATTGGCTCGCGCCAATCTTCTTCTTCAGGAGCATTGTCCTCTTGAATGTTGTCGACTTCGTAAACAGTGAGGCCGGATTCTTCGTCGAGCACACTTGGCATGAGCCTTCGGTGTCTGACTGTAATATTCAATTCTCCCTCAGGCGGGAGTTTTAGGGCTGCTGCCAACTTTGCAAGAGCATCAGCCTGGGAGTTGCTGCCTCTGGGGACATGGCCTATTTCAAATAGATAAAATTTTTCCTTGAGCCTCATGACGGCTGCATGGTAGGGGACGAGCTCCTTTTTACGGACATCATAGACGCCCAGTACTTGTCGGATGACGAGCTGAGAATCCCCGTACACTTTGGTGCACTTGATATCTATCTCCAATGCCAGTTGAAGCCCAATAATTAGTGCTTCATACTCTGCCTCATTATTAGTCAGCGACTTCATGAGAGCGCAAGAGTTGTGGAGGATGTCGCCTTGTGGAGATACAAAGACTACCCCCGCGCCTGAGACATAGTCTGTAAGGCCACCGGCCCTTTTGATTGTCCGAGAGGCACCATCAAAATATAACTCCCAATGTGGGAGGTCGAGGGTGAGGACACCCGACTCCATCTGTGGTGGGACTTTTTCAGAAGACTCCCCGATTTCTTGAGAAGGCACTAACACCTCTTCGTCGGGCAACTCGAAGTTGAGTGGCGAATCTTATGGCACAGGGTGTGCAGCTAAAAACTCCGCCATCCCTTGTCCCTTAATCGCCTTGCGTGGGACGAAGGTGATATCAAATTCCATGAGGATAAGTGCCCATTTACCAAGCCTACCTGAGAGGACAGGCTGGCTGAGCAGAAATTTGAGTGGGTCACATTTTGAGATGAGCTCCACTCGGTGGGCTAGAAGATAGTGCCTTAGCTTCTTGACAGCAAACACCAAAGCTAGGCACATCTTTTCCATGGGAGCGTACCGATGCTCAGGCCCGATCAATTTTCGACTGAGGTAGTAAAGCGGCTGTTCTTTGCCCTCATCATTGACCTGGGCTAGCAGAGCCCCCAAAGAGGCATCCATAGCAGCAATATATAAGATAAGGGGTTTCCCTCTGACGGGTGCCCCTAAGACTGGAGGAGTCAACAGATACTCCTTGATTTGCTCGAAGGCCTTCTGACAGTCTTCGTCCCATATGAAGGGTGCTCCTTTCTTCATCAGTCTGCCGAAAGGTAGGCATCTTCCTGAGAGGTTAGAAATAAACCGCCTAATATAGGCAAGTCTCCCCTGAAGAGATCTGAGCTCTGTCAAGTTCTTGGGCGGAGGTAGTCCTCTTATAGCCTTGATTTTGTCAGGGTCAATTTCTATGCCTCGATACCTGACAATGAAGCTGAGGAACTTGCCGCTGGAGACGCCGAAGGCACACTTCATCGGGTTCATCTTGAGTTGAAATTGTCGAAGCCTTTCAAAGACTCGACGCAGGTCAACTAAGTGACCCTCCCGCTTCTTTGTCTTGAGGACCAGATCATCAACATAGCATTCGACAAGGTCATGTAGCATCTCGTCGAAAATCTTGGTCATTGCCCTTTGATAGGTTGCGCCGGCATTCTTCAGGCCGAACGACATCCTTTTATAGTTGAAGATCCCCTTAGGAGATCGGAAAGCCGTATGGCCTTTGTCTTTGACGGCCATGCGGATTTGATTATAACCCGACGACCCGTCCATAAAAGACAAGGCTTCGTGACCAGTGGTCATATCAACCATTGTCTCAGTGATTGGGACAGGGAAGTCATCCTTTGGGCATGCCTTATTCAAATCCCTGAAGTCGATGCAGACTCGGACTTGGCCGTTCTTCTTCTTGACAGGGACTATGTTAGCGAGCCATACAGGGTACATGCAAGGCTCTATGAAGTCCACATTGAGCATTTTGTCAACCTCAGCATTGACCTTCAGCTCCAGCTCGTGGCGCATACGCCTTTGGGCTTGCTTGACTGGCTTGACTGTTGAAAGTATTGCCAGCTCATGTTCAGCCACAGAAGGGTCGAGCCCGGGCATTTCTTTATAAGTCCAGGTGAAACAATCCCTGAACTCTTCTAAAAGCTGTCGATACGACTGCCTTTCTTCCTCACTGAGGAGAGCACTTATGAAGGTGGGACGATAGTCACTTTTGCTTCCAAGATTGATTTCGATCAACTCGTCCACAGTTGCTTGACCACCGTCTTCAAGCTCCGGTGGAGCTGGTTGGAGGTCGACGAAGTCTCCCTCGTCATCAGTGTTGGCTTCATAGACATCAAATTCTTCGAAGCACTTTTGCTCGTGGCTTGAAGCCGAAGGGCTTGCTTCATCTTGCTGATGGTTAGCAGGCTGAGCTGCTCCTTCCTCTGAGGGGTGGTCATTGTCGACTCTTGATGAAGGTGATGGTATCGTGGACACATCAGCGGACTCCCTTACAGAGTCATCAATGTTGGGCTCAGCTTCTGCTTGCCCGTGATGGAGAGGTAGCAGCCCTATGGTGTTGACTGCAAAGTGGACCTCGAAGTCCGTCTCCTGGTCATAGCCAAGGCCCCTTGTATCTTTGCGGGAGAAGGGAGGTTGCCCACGAACCTGCGGAGGGTTCCACAGTTGATGGAAATACGCCGCTCGTGCAGGGTCCAGAGTTTGCGGGATGTGCTGCTTTTTACACATCTCCTTAATGTGCTCTGGCATATCGTCCATCTCCTGGACTGGCTCTGGCACCACATCGGTGGGAGTATCCCAGCCGAAGTCATCTTTAGGAGGACACGGTGGGACTAAATGACCTTTGTAAAAGATGATCGGTTTGACCTCCTTGCCCTTGTTGCGTCTCCTTCTCCGTTGATAGGAGACTGCAAAGGTCTTCAACTGCTCCACCTCATACTCGTCCCGTTGGGACGAGAGCTGAAGGCACTTGGGTGATAAGGAGATACTCCCATCAATGACCCGGCTGATAAGGTTGGCTTCAAAGTCCATACTCCGCCTTTCTGGTTGGGTCGGCTTGGAGGCGGCACTGAGGCTCAGCCTGTGCAGCTTTACCATATCTTGGTTGACAGTGAAGAGCTGCCCTTCCTCGACTTCAGGGTCCACCTTTTGCTTCCCTTAATCTTTTAAAGGCTCGGGGATTGTTAAGGTGGGCTTCCCAAAATATAGTGAAGCATCGGCCAGATGGCACTCATTGGGGTGGAACGGGGCTTGATCTGCGAAGACCGTATGTTGCTCCCCTTCCTTGGCATATTTAATGCACTGATGCAACGTTGAAGGAACGACCCAATTCTCATGAAGCCAGGGTCTTCCAAGCAGTATCTTGTAAGACGTGTCTGAGTTGATGATATAAAATGTCGCCTGAGTGACAAAATCGCCCAAAGCTAACTTGACTCTAACCCGACCAAGCGCTTCCTCGGAACCCTGATTGAATCCCGAGATCTTGACATCGGTCACCTTTTGCAAATAAGGTGCCAAGTATAGAGACTTGAAAGTCTTCAGAGGCATGATGTTGACGGCTGCTCCAGCGCCAACCAGGATACGATTCACGTCATGCCCATTAATCGTCCCCTTCATATATAAGGGGCGATTATGACACGGTGAGGACAGCAACATGTCTTTGTCCGTGAAGGAAATGTTGGCTGTGAGTGCTTCATATGCCTGGGCTTGCAACTCTGCAACATGGGCTTCATATGCCTCTAGGTCTTGGAGTATCTTGACCAGAGCCTCCCGAAGATCCTTGCTCCAGGCGATGGCCTCCCAGATGGTGACATTTGTTGGGAACCGCTTCATATGATGAATGATTTTGCGGTCCGCCCGAGCACGGGTCTTGTCAAATGGCGGGATGATCTCTGCCAGGGTCTTCGGCGCCTGGCGAGGCTTCTCCCGCTTAGAAGGGCGCTCCTCCGTGTTCAGTCCTTCCGCCTCTTCTTGGAATAGCGGAGCCAAAGACTCCTCCGGAGGTGGCAAGGGTTCCTCAGGCTGGTCTTCATTAGAAGGACCTGCTGGGCTTGTAGTCTCGACCCTGTTGGAGGGGCCGGCTTGCTCTGACGCCTCCTCGCGCACTGGCGACTTGGCTGGCTCCTCTTCTTCATCGGAGGAGGCGATTGTAAAAGGGACGCCACCCGGCTTAGCCGTTGAGATGGGGCCTGAACCCTCTGAGGGGCTGAGGATGAAAGGGATTCCCCGAACTTGAGTTTCTGGGATAGGACCCGGCTTTTCCCCTCTGAACAGTATGACCCGATCAAGAGTCGGGGGACCTTCACGTCCACGCCCTCGGTTACGACCTCGGCCACGTCCCCGGCCATTTCTTGCCGAGCGGCGCTGATATGTCGCCATAGGAGCCTGGCCTCCAGTGCTATCAGCCGTGGGACAGTAAATGTTGTCGGGCGGCGGAATCGCCACCATGTTGCAGGAGAGCTCTTGCAGCATTTCCTCGAGCATCTTGACAGTGAGCTCCTCATCTTTGTAGAATAAGGAGAGCTCCTCCGGGATTGGGAAGTCTTCACCTTCTTCAAGACGGTGAACCATTTCTCGGAGCCATTGCAGAAGACGGGCTTTGCGCCCAAGCTTGTCCCAGGGAATATATTCGTCTAGAGTGACGACCCTGGTAGGGCGAGGGGGAGTGTACTCCTCCAGCTCATCTATGAGCTTTTCAAGTCTTTGTAGAGGAGTTGGCTCCTTAGGAGCCTCCATAGCAGCGGCTAGCTCGGCTTGCTTCTTCAACCTCCTCTTCAAATTCTTCCTGCGATTCTTCTCCTGCTTCTTTTGGCGTGCTGCCTCTTGAGAAGAGAGAGGAGTTTGCTTCGGCAGTGGGACTCGCTTGCCCCCAGCATTTTGCTTTCTGTTCCGGGCTGGCTCCTTAGGAGCTTTAGTGCCACGGCTCTTTCTGGGGGCAACCTTGGTCCAATTTGCCTCCTCTGGCTGAGCTTGGAAGGTGGCATTGATTGCCTGAGCAATTATTTCAGGAGGCAACTCCTGGAACTCTGCCAGTCCGCAGTGGGGCCTCCGGGAGCTTTGTAGTTCCACCGACTTTGCTTGGACCGGTGGGTTGGCTTGCTTGAGCTGCTGAGGCCTTTCCACAATTGGCGGCTGCGCCAGCTTGACAGAATCTTTCACTGGGGCCTTCGCGGGCTCAAGAGGTTGAGTTTTTTCCATGACTAACGGCCTTGTTGACTGGGCAGGAGCTTTGGCTGAAGGTTCTGACACCTTGGCTTTGCCTTTATTGTCTGGCCGAGAGTTCTCTCTTAGGACGATGCCAGGCTGACTGGACCTTGGAACTCTCGCCCGCGGCTTGGCTTCCTGGGTTCCGGACCTTAGGCACTTTACAGGTGGCCTTGCCTTTAATGAGTAATGGGAATTCATCATTTTCCGCGGGCTCACTTGGCCGGGCTAATCGGGAAAAAGCTTCGGTTTCTCGCCGAACCTGCTGGAGAGTCTCCCTGGCGGCTTCTGCAAGACGCAACCTTGTCATGGAGTTCCCCTGAGTATCGACAACCCCTCTCTGGATGAGGGCTTCAATGAAGTCCTGGACCTCTGAACATTGCTGAGTGGGGTGAGACACCCTTGCATGATACTTGCAATAGCGGGGGTGACTCTTGGCCGTCTCATTGTAATAAGACGGCGGGTCATGTGTCAGCACCCAGCCATCTTCCAGAAGCTTGTCAAAAATCTTCTCAGTGTCCTCCTTGGGGAAAGAACACTGGTGAGAGGGTCGCCACCCTGGATACCAGAGTGTGGACTTGGGCGATTGGGAACTGGCTCCCTGGGAACTAACTCCCTCCTCCTGCGGCTCGGGGAACTGGAAAGCTGCCGAGGCATGTATGACGTTGACGGAGAAGTGAAGGCTCTCCCTTGCATGCGGCTGCGGTGGCTCGACCAGGAACTCACCCATGTTGACCTTCCCCCGCCTGATTAGGTCCTCGGCGAGGTCCTTGAACGGCTCACAGTTGTGGATAATATGGCCAACAACTTCATGATATGGGCAATAGCCCTGATGAAAAGCAGCACCTGGCGTCTGCTCCACGGGTGACGGGGTAATCAGTCCCGCCCGTTGGCATGCGAAGAAGACATTGGGAGTTTTCTCCCAAGGGAAGGAGTATAACTTCTCTGGGAGCTCGACTTGAAGTGGAGCCTCCACGTCTTCCGGCGAGTCCTCCTCGTCCTCAGGTGAATCCGAGGACTCTTCAGAAAGCCAACCCCTGAGCGGGGCCTGACCCGTGGGTGATACACCCGCCTCCCGTATATGGGCTGGAGCTAACCCCCTGGCAAATGGGCCAAAAGGGAAAGTGGATAACTGCTGATCAATGCTCTCTAGGAACTGCAACAAGCGCCTTTGTTCTAGCTGCAATTGCCGGATTTCCCCTCGGATTTTCCGAATGGTCCTCCGCAGCACTGAACATTCTGGGAATGGAGGAGTGGTTCTGGGACCACCATTGGGCTGTCGACTTGAGGGCCCGGCTTCGGAGGCATTGGAGCTTGAAGCCATTGCCACCAAATGGACCACGTTAGCTGACCGGTTCGATCGGCTCCAAGGATGAGGCTGGGGTGGGTCGACTGCATGGCCCAGCATATTTACCAGGCCCTTTTGAATGAGCTCCTCTGCTATATTCTTGAAAACATAGCAATCCCCGACGGTGTGACCCAACCTTCGGTGATACACACAATAGGTTGGATCATCTGTCTTATCCACCTCCGCGGGCTTCCGCGGGTCCGGCAGAGTGACGAGCTGCTCCTTCATACATAGATCAAAGAGCATCTTAGTATGCTCCTTTCTGAAGGAATAAGGCGTCTTCATGTTCTCCGCTAAGAAAGACGCATTTGTCTTATCACCAGACTTGTTGCCTTTTCCTTTGGACTTTCCTTCCCCTTTATCTCCGTTCGTCGGGGAGAAGTCCACGGCATTCACCTCTTTACCGCTAGCCAGACGGTCTTTGGAGGGTTTGCCTTTTGTAGAGACTTGTGCAGGGTGATCAGCGAAGAACATCTCAATCTCCGCCACGACCGTGTTGAGCTGGTCGAAGCCTCTGATATTGGAGCCCAGAAGCTTTTCGCTGACTTCTGCCGAGAGACCCCTTCGGCAGATGGTGATCGCATCTTCAGGCGTTGGAGGGTTTTCGCAGCGCATGCTGACGTCCCTCCATCGCTTGATGAAGTCTAATGCTGTTTCACCCTTCTTCTGTCGAAGGGAACAAAGCTCTGCTAGGGAGACTTTGCGTTCGACCATTTGGAAGCGGTCGACAAACTTCTTTTGCATATCAGCCCAATCAGATACTGAATTGGGCTTTAACCTTGAATACCACTGGAAGGCGGTGCCAGTCAATGACGTGGCGAAATACCGCAGCAAGTATGCCTCTTCCAGGGCTAATTCACCCATGGCCGTCATGTAATAGGCCAGATGTTCATGCGGAGAACCTTGCCCGTTGAACTTCTGGAGTTTCGGGGCTTTCGGACAATCAGGCGGAAGCTTCTTGAATTGATGATGGAGGGGATATGGCACGCTGTACAAATCAACAGTAGCCACACCCTCGCCATGTTGAGCAAACTTCGCCTCTACAATGCGCTCGATCATCTGCTTCTGCGCCATGAGGCTTTCTGCAGCAGGAGTAGCAGATGACCGCGCATTGGCTTCATGCGGCGGGACTTCAAAGTCCACCGCCAATGGGAGTCTTGCAGCGGTGACAGAGGCATTGGCTGCTGCTGGAATGGGAGAAGGCTGCTGATCCGCTCCAGCCGGTGCCGCCTGAGGCGGGGAAGGAACCTCCTTTTCGCGCAAAAGCGACTGTAAGAGGTTCTTAAGCTCTTGGTTTTCCCGTCGAAGCTCGTCCAATGTGGGGGCCCGTGGCTCTTCCCCCTGCTCGTCTTCGTGCCGGGAGCGACTGTCGCCATCAACACTGTGGACGTCTTCTTGGCGCTCTTCTTGCCGTGGCGGCTCAGGCTGAGATGTACCGGCGGTCGGCGTCTGCTGTGTCTGCGCTAGAATTCGAGAGACCGGCCTTGACCTTCTCAAATATTGGATGGGTTGGTCAAGCTCTCCCGAGGTGTTCTCGGGCTGTTTGTCGCCGGAGGTGGCGTAACAGGTGAACACTTTGACAGTGTCATCGGTCACCTGGACCACCCACTTTTTCTTGGGCGGTTGTCGCTCCGGCTTGGGCGGCCTCCCAAGTCTGTCGAAGACAGACACTCGGGATGTGGCTGCTTGAGGTGAGCGATCCTCCTCCGTGTGTGTAGAACTAGCCCACGGGGAGGTCGGTCGCACTTTCTTGCCGGCTCCTCGGCGCTTTTGTCCCCGTAGGGGTTGAGATGTAAATCTCGCAGACGTCGAGGCCTCAGTGCTTGGCGGACTCCGCATCCGCTGAAGCTCTGACATGCGGAAGGGCTCCTCCGCCCTCGTGCGCCTTATAATTCGAGCCTCCTCCTTGGTGACCCAAATTTTCTTCAATTGGAGGTGGCGCTCCTCCACTGGGTTGCCCCCTGTCTTAGACCGGGGAGCTCGAGACTTGGGTTGCCGTAAGGGACTCTGAGTTGCCACCGGTACGGCAGGCTTCTTCTTCTTCGCTCCGTCCCCCCGAACTTGCCGGAGGAGCTCAAAGCGGTTGGAGGTAGAAATAGTAGGGACATGACGATCCCGTGGCAGGATCGGTTCGCCTCCATCGAGCCGGATGCGAATATCTCCGACAATTACAGTCTTGCCGGAGCGCGAGACAGCCGCTTCGGGCCTTGCACCCTTGCGGCTACGACGCTGCCCCCATTGGGCAGGGGCGGCGGTGGTGGCACCCGCCATAGGCATGGTGTCATCCTGACGGCGGCGGCGTTGCCCTCGTTGAGCAGGGACATCACCTCTGAGGGTGGTCGCAGTAGGTTTGGCGCCGTTGCGGCGGCGGCGTTGCCCCCGTCGAGCAGGAGCGACGCCAGCAGTGATTTGATTGACCGAAAAGACTCGGCCAACAGCTGGGGCAGAAGGCCTGACACCTTCGGCCGTTGACGTGGCAGCCAAGGGAACTCGGCTGGTTGTCGGGATGAAGGGCTTGACACCCTTAACTGTTGGAGAATTGACCGGATGGACCCGGCCAGTTGCCGCAGCAGAGGGTCTGACACCCTTGAGGACGGTCCCCTTTATCGGGCGAGCCCGGCCAGTTGATGCAGTAGAGGGCCTAACACCCCCAGTGACGGTCTTGTTGACCGGACTGACCCGGCCAGTTGCTGGAGTCGAAGGCCTGGCGCCTCCGACAGTTGTCTTCTTGACCGGGCAGACCCGGCCAGTTGAAGGGGCCGAGGGCCTGACGCCCCCGGTAGTTGTCTTGTCGACTGGACTGACCCGGCCAGTTGCTGGAGTAGAGGGTCTGACACCCTCGGCGACTGTTGGTACTGCAGGAGCGGCTGAACTGACTTCAGCCACTGGCACCACGCCCAAGAAGAAGGGCGAGCCGACGAACGCTGGGAAGTCGCCGAAAACAAGTGGTGTTGCTAGGTAGCCGATCCTGGCATGGTTGGCAACGATCTCGGGGCCGTAGGTGACGGCTGCCATCGTTGCTGCTGGTGTTGGAGGTGGTGGTGGTGCGTAGCACGAAAGGAGTGGCGTGCAGATGCACAAAGAACTCTCAATTGAACAGAGAGATGTGCCCTCCTCTTCCCGTCCTGTAAGAGGAAGAGGGGCAATCAGAACCTTGAAGAAGGTTTAGAGACTTTCTTTGACAGAAAGAAGAAAGGCGGGAAAAGTCCCACCGGGCGTGCCAGTCTGTGAGACACGGAAAAAATCTAGAATCGACTCTTATCGTGGATAAAAGGTAGATTTTCGTTCTTTTTGAAAAGAAACATCTCCCCCCCATCTGAGTAGAAGGGTGATTCCGTGGGTGCGCGTCGTATCAGACGATTTGGGTTCGAGTGCTGGACCTTTCCCCACTGACCGGAGTCAGTGTTGATTTACATCGGCCTAACGTCCGAACACCTTTGTTTAACTATCAAAGAAATCTCAAAAGTCTTCTACAAGGGTTCTGATGTGGAGGGCAGGCTCACTCGAGAGACTCTCCATGACCACTCATTTACCACCACCAAGTTAATAGAATTAGGACTAAGTCTGAGCAAAACCCTAAGATTTAGGAATAGAAACGCAAATATGCGGGAGCCATAGGCATTTTTGAAATAAAAGGGAGTTTTCTGGGCTCCGAGGATATTTTGGTAATTTTACCAACCCAGAGGTATTTTGGTAATTTTCCCAGGCCAGGGGTATTTATGAAATTTCTGGGCTGGAATGGAAGTAGGATCGGGTCCCTGACTCCCAAGGCACTTAGGCTCTTTCTGGAGGGTTTCAAGGGCTCTGAGGCCATTTTTAGGTCACAGGGGTATTTTGGTAATTTTACCAGACCCTAGACCTAGGTTTGAGATGATAGACTCGGAGCTCCCCGCCGTTGACTCGGCCACTCCCGACGACTGGCGCTCCCCCTACCTCTCCTGGCTACGAGACTCCCAGGAACCCTCCGACTCTCGAGAAGCCCGCCGGATGAAGTACCAAGCTCGGCGCTTCGTCATCCTCGACAGCGCCCTCTACCGAAGATCGTTCTCCGGGCCCCTTCTGAAGTGCCTCGGGCCCGACGAAGCGAGCCAAGCTATTGAGGAGATTCATCAAGGCCTGTGCGGAGCACATTCAGGAGGTCGGTCGCTGGCCAGAATCCTGCTAAGGCAAGGATACTGGTGGCCGACCCTCCAACGCGACTGCACGGCTTACGTACAACATTGCGACCGTTGCCAGCGGTTCGACCATTTGGTCCACCAGCCGGCCACGGAACTTGTCACCCTTACCGAGCCCTACCCTTTCGCTCGGTGGGGGATCGACATCCTTGGGCCATTCCCAACGGCTCAATCCCAGAAGAAGTTCATCATCGTCGCCATCGACTACTTCACCAAGTGGATCGAGGCTGAAGCAACAGCGAGGATCACCGAGACAGTCGTCTGGGGTTTCGTATGGAAATCGATCATTTGTCGCTTCGGCGTCCCCCGAGTGATAGTGAGCGATAACGGGCGGCAATTCGACTCTCGATACTTCCGAGATAGATGCGCCGACCTAAATATCCGCAACCACTTCACTTCGGTCGCCCACCCTCAGGCCAACGGGCTGGTTGAAAATGCCAACAAGACAATCTTGAAAGGCATAAAAACCAGACTCGGCAAGGCTAAGGGTAGCTGGCTCGAGGAACTGCCTAGCGTACTATGGTCGCACCGAACGACCCCCAGAACGGCAACCGGTGAGACCCCTTTTCAACTGGTATATGGCACCGAAGCCGTCGTTCCATTGGAAATCGCCAATCCGTCTCTCCGAGTGATCAGCTTTGTGCCCGAGGCAAACGAGCAGAAGCTGCTCGAGAACCTCGACCTGGCAGACGAACTCCGAGAGATCGCGAACGTCCGAGCTACGGAATACCAGCGCCGCCTCACTCGGTACTACAACGCCAGGGTCCGAGGCAGACAATTCCGACCAGGGGACTTCGTCCTCAGGAAGGCAGAAGCCTCTCGACCACTAGAGGCGGCGGGCAAGCTATCCCCCAACTGGGAAGGCCCCTACCGAGTGATCGAGACGCTCGGGAAAGGTGCGTACAGGTTAGCCACAATGGAAGGGGAATCCATTCCCCGGACATGGAACGCAACCACACTACGCAGATTTTATTTCTGAATACTGTATCAACAAATTGGGTAAAATAAACCTCCTTATCTTTCGCATTCATTCAAGATAACTGTTGGTACATCAGAAAGGCAACTGCCAATACATTACATAACAAAAAGCGAAAATCCATCTGGCACCGCAGCAAACGGCCATCGCCCGGTCGACCCGGTCTTGACCTTCTCGCATCCAGCCACTGACTCTGCCTCGCGTAGAAACTGGCTCGGACAAGAGATGGTCGACCCAGTTGGCTCGGGTGGTCCGTGACAAAGGTGACAGAGGGACGGCAAGGAGAAGGCCACCTTTCACGCAAGGAAGGCTACCTTCCAAGTTGGCAACAACCTGGAAAAAGGGCACGCCGTGAAGGTCCCCTTTCTTCCAAACTGCCAACTCTTTGGAGGCGAACAGAAAGCAAGCAGCCCCCGAAGAGTGAAAGAAATGAAGAACAAAAGAGAGAGAAAGAGGCAGCGTACGGGGGTAAGGAAGGGACTGGAGCCGCCTCCTCCCCTCCCACGGAGGGGAGTGGCGGCCGGCATCCCTAACTCCCCCATCCGCCCTCCATCTCGGCGTCCGCCCGGAAGCCTCGCCGGAGCCAAGAGGAGGAAAACGGCGTGCCCCCGCACGTCGAAGCCCTCTCCCGATCCGCGCGGCGACCGTCGGACCCGCCTCATGCACGCGCGGCGACCGTGGGACCCGACCGATATTCCAGGACATCTGGAACCGGCCGCTCCCCGTCGTCTGCAGCATCACCTTCTGAAGGGTCCTCCATGTTCCGATCGCGGTGGCGCAACGCAAAGCGAAGACGAAGGAATAAGAGCAGACCGCCGGCGAAAGTCCTAAGTGTTAAGAGAGAAGGAGCGCCCTTCGGTCCTTTTTATAGGCCAAGGGAGGCCACGCGCCTTAAAAGACTCCCCCCTCGAAAACACGCTACAGGACCTCCCTGGAAGGTCACCTCGAAATCCCTGCCCCCCGCCCTAGCGGGATTCGCGAAGCACCTCGCCTTTCAAAGCATGGTAATACGGAAGGACGCCCGCCAGAAGTCTCCCGAATCGACATGCGAAAACGGCGCAAAAAATATCGGCACTTTCCAACTGCCACGATACGCCAACCAAATCACAGCAAAGATAGCGATCAAATAAAGTAAGTTATTTATTGCCTTCCATAAAAGCCTCTTACAACGAGGAAGACGGACAAAAAGGGGAAGGGGCAAAATAAAGTTACATCAGGCCTCGGGCCCACTTTGAAGCTCGGGAACCGCAGTAGGGGACGCGTCACCCCCGGTACCCTCGGCGACGGCCGGCCCGGACACTGACCTCGCCTGTGCGAGAACTGTCCCGGTCGTGAGCCCTCCCGAGGCCTCCGGAGCCGGTGACCCCGCTGAAGGCGATTCCCCCGGTTCTTCCCCGGCCGAAGATGAGGAGCTGGAATCTGACTCGTCCGAGTCATAACGCTGGCCGTAAGGAAAGTCACCTCCGGCCAGGTGCTCATTAGCATAGTTCATCGCTCGGCGATAGCCCTGCTTGAACCCCTTTCGAGCACCCCGGCGGAGAGCTACCTCGTAGTAGGGTAGGGCGGCTGCAATCAGGTCGGCCGAGTAAGCTTCCGAGCCTTTATAGCGCTCGATCGCCTCCGCCTTGACCTGCCCGTCCCGAGCCCGCTCCGCCTCGGCCGCACGCTCTTCCGCCCTCGCCAGACGCTCCTCCAGCTCGGTCATCCTCCGCTCGGTCTCGGTCATCCGACCCTCCGCCCGGGCTCGGTCCGCCTCGGCCTCAGCACGAAGGCGCTCCGCGTCCTCCGCTCGATCCTGCAGCTCGGCACGCTCACGCTCCCAGAGGCCGTCCAGCTCGACGTGGCGTTGACGCTCGTCTTCTAGACGCTTGCTCTTCCTCTCGAGCGATTCTCGGGCCCTTGTCAGCTGCTCGGCCAGTACCTCGGCCTCCCGACGGCTCGACCGCGCCAACTCCCTGAGAGCAAGGAACTCCCGTCGGAGCCCCTCGTGCTCCCCCTCGAGCCGAGCTAGTTTCCTCTCGCATCCACCGAGGGTCCAGGCGAGCGTCGACCGCTCCGCCTCCGTCCGGGCGTGCGCCTCTGCCATCACGGCCGCTGTCCGAGCTATAACAAGGCCGCCCTCCATCAGGATGTCAAGGACCCCGGCAGGAGTGCTGCGCTTTTCTCCGCCCCTCGTCCTATCGGCGATCGACCGGCAGATCCGGTACAGATCACCCGAGACACCAAGCCTGACCAGAGCTTCCGGCAAAGGGGACCGCTCCACCCTGGGCGCCCCGTCAGAAGGCCCTGTTGTGGCAGCAGAACTAACCGCCCCGCGCACCACGGTCGGTTGGGGTTGCAACGCCTCCCCGGGCGAACCCCCACCCTCGACCGGCGCCGCGGGATCAACGGCACCAGAAACTGCCGGCACTTGGGGTTGCGACACACCCCCATTTGCACCGACCGAGCTCTCGGTCCCAGCGCCGGCCACGCCGGCATCGGCCCCCTCTGTCCCCACAGAGGGGAGAGCCGACCCATCACCTCCCTCTGCGGGGCCCCTGGTCTCCTCGGCCCCCTCTCGCTCGGCAGATGGGAGAGCCAGCCCAGAAGGGTCGGCCCCATCCTGCCCCCGAGAGGGGAGCGCCGCCGAGCCAGAGTCGCCCCCGACGGCGGTAGGAAGACCGGCTTTCCTGGCCCTCTTCCTGGCCTTCGCGGCCTCCCGCAGTTTCCCCACCAGGGGATCCTTGCGCTTCAGGCCGGTCGACAGAGAAGTCCCCTCGGGGGCCGCCCCCTTGCCCTTATCTCGGGCATAAGCGCGACCCACCGAGACATCAGGCTCGTCGGCTGCCGAGTCCTCTCCCAGATCGATGACCTCGGCCGCCTCCTCCAGAGGCTCCCGCCTCACGTCTGCAACAAGAAGAAGCCCCGGTCAGGAGGAAAAAAAAAAAAGGGTTACCACCCCAGAAGAAGAACCTCAAAGAACCGTACCTGACGCCGTCAACCGCGGGAGAAGACACCGTTCGATGTTCTCCGGTGTCACCAGCTCCTCGGTCGATTGGCGATTCTCCAACAGACGGGCAGCCTGCTGCTCCACGTGGGGAGGAAACTCCTCCTGGCGAGGGGGCAGATTCGGATGAAAATTGGGCGAGGTCCGGCATCTCCAGATCTCGTCCGTCGCCATCGCCTTCACCCAGAAGAACTGAGTCTTCCACCCCTTGTGCGAGGAGTCCTTCGCCGCAAGCGAGATGCAGCTCCTATTCCTCCGCGCCTGGATGAAGTAAAAACCTTTTCCCGCCGATGGATGCGCCTTCAGCTCAAAGAAGAAGTGGAAAAGGTCCAGAGACGGGAAGATGCCGCGCTGGTGGCACAAAATCCCGAACGCCGAAAGAAGAAGATAGGAGTTGGCCACCAACTGGATAGGCGCCAACCGGAAAAAAGTGAGCAGCTGCAGCACGAAAGGATCGAAAGGAAGCCGAAATCCACTCTTCCAGGCCAAGAGGAAGGTGCAAATGTGCCCATTGCGGTCGTCCAGACTCGTCTCGTACGGAGTGGCGGCAGCAAAGCTATAGCGGAGAGGCAGACGGAAACGATGCTCCAGCCTCCGCACCTCCGCTTCTCCCAACTCGCTACAGTTGGGGACGGGATCGCGCCTCACGGGCACAAGCTCCGGACTCTGATCCGCCATCGGATCGGGAGAAGACCCCTCATACGAGCTTGAAGACTCCGGGGGAGAAGGAAGCTGCCGAACCGCCTCCGCGGTTATCCTCGCCAACTCTTCAAACGCCGCCGCAAGGCTCCGCGTCTCCGCTGTGCTCTCACGGCGCATCAAGCAGCAAGGAAAGCCTAAAACCCCGGAAGCCTAGAACGATGAACAGCGCCCCCTATAAACCCCTGAGGGTGGCGGCCCGCCGTTCCGTGCTCCGAGAAAAAGGGGGGCCCCTTCGTTTCAAATCCGTCAGGATCATCATTACGGGCCTCGGCAACCGCTATAAGCGGCTACATAACGCCAACGGAATTCCACCCACCTGAGCCACGCCGGTCCAAAGCCTCGAAAAACTACTCATCCGAGCCTCCTTTGGCTCGGGAGTAGGAGGGGGACAAGTGGAGAGGGGGATTTCCGCAGCCCACCACCAAGGCGGCCCAACCCAAGTGATAGCCCACAGGGCCCACTTTGGGAGAAAAGCCCAATAAATAAAGACTCGAGGAACCAACTCTCCTCGGCGGCCTTCTAGGCTCGGAGGGCCCGAGACAACGGTCAGATCGGATGGAAGGTCCGGTCTAAAGCCCACTCTCCGACCGAGAGAAAGAGGCTCCAGCCGACCTATCCGACCCCACCTTCGCCGGGCCATGCCTATCGCTCGGACACGAGCTAGCATCCCCGTAGCTCGGTGAGACCGCTTGTTTACCTGCAGGTGCGGCCGTTCAGAGTCCTCCGGTAGCGGGAGAGTCATGGGAGCTGCCGAACTCAAAGGGAATAACGCCCCCACGATCCGGCCATGAAAGCCCCCGATGAAGACGTAACTCCCGCCGGGAAGCCCTCAGCTCACCGGACTCTTAAAAGGCGATGCACTATTTAAGTAAGGGAGACCCTCCGGAAGATGGTAAGATGAACTAGCCCTTCACATACCCTAAGCTCCTGGGCACGATTCGCTTCACCCTTGGTGGAGAGGATTCTCGCGCATCAGCTCTCTCCTCCCCTCATTATCGCTTCCACCATCGCTCTACTGACTTAGCCATCGGAGGGTTTTCCCCCAGGGAGATCCCCTGGGCCCTCTGATACGTTTCCCTTCTCTTGCAGATTCATCTTCTGGTGATCCACAACCCGCTCAGGACTCAGCGCGAGATTCCGCCTCTTCAACATGATCATGAAAAAATTACATAGAATCAAAATACTCATGCAAAGAAACATATATGGAGATCTAATTAAGTTTTCGCCTGAGAGAAAACCTACCCCGTTGAAGATCAAAGAAGAAGAAATTTAAGAACAAAGAATGCTTTCGAACACTTCTCTAACTTCGAGCTTTCTCCCTCTCTCCAACCAGTAATTCCTCCCAATAGATTTGTGCTTTGAGTAGGAAGAGCCCAGCCCTATTTATAAGCCAAAATCTCCCACCTACTTTCCCTATTCCACCAACTTTGTTCCACTATTACACCAACCTTGTTCCACTATTACACCAACTTTGTTCCACTATGTGAATGACATAATCAATGACCTCATTTATTCAATGAGACCTCATCCATTAGTTAGGATTAGATTAAAGCTACTAATTCTCTCTTAAATCGGATGCTATAGTACTGCTACAGTACCGACGTCTTCGCCTTCTCAGAATCGTGCCGTGAATCTCGTCGTTCGTGTTAACAAGTGGAATAGTATTTATGTTTATGTATTCTATGACGGAAAATATTCATAATTTATTTCATTATCATCTTTCATTATTTCTTTTTGCATATGAATGCATATAAAAATTTTCAAGTTGCTACAATCTTGTTCCTGAAAGGCGTGCCATTATCGAATATAATCCGACCAGGGGTGTCGAATCTGTATATGATATAGTGCCTCACAAAGCGGGCAACTATCTCTCCTGTAACTTCTCGTAGCGGGACGGCTTCTGCCCATCTGGAGAAGTAATCAGTGGCGGCTAGTATGAACTTGTGGCCTTGAGATGATGGCGGGAATGGTCCCACAATGTCAATGCCCCACTCCGCGAATGGCCAGGTAGGTGCTGTTGGGTGGAGCGGATTGGGCGGCCGCCTAGGGACTGGCCCAAATGCTTGGCATTGGTGGCATGAACGAGCATATTGGTTGCAATCTTCGTACATGGTGGGCCAATAAAACCCCTTGAGCTTGATGCTGTTCTTCATCTTGGCTCCTGCTTGATGAGCCCCGCACAATCCGGAGTGGACCTCATGCATGACGGTCTTTGCTTCCTTGGATGAAAGGCAACGTAGAAAGACTGATCGGTCCTTTTAATGGACGAGCCTGAAGAGCAGACTGTCAATCAGCTGGTAGGATGTCGCCCTGCGTAGCAGTTGCACCCTCTGAGCCCGATCGGGGGGGAGCCAGCCATTCTTTATCTTTATAATTGGCTCTCACCAATTTTTTTCTTCAGGAGCATTGTCCTTTTGAATGTTGTCGACCTCATAAACAGTGGCCGGATTCTTCGTCGATCACGCTTGGCATGAGCCTTCGGTGTTTGACTGTAATATTTAATTCTCCCTCAGGCGGGAGTTTTAAGGCTGCTGCCAACTTTGCCAAAGCGTCAGCCTGGGAGTTGCTGTCTCTGGGGACATGGCCTATTTCAAATAGGTAGAATTTTTTCTTGAGCCTCATGACGGATGCATGGTAGGGAATAAGCTCTTTTTTTCGGACGTCGTAGACGCCCAATACTTGTCGTATGACGAGATGAGAATCCTCGTACACTTTGATGCACTTGATGTCCATCTCTAGTGCCAACTGAAGCCCAATAATAAGCGCTTCATACTCTGTCTCATTATTAGTCTGGGACTTCATGAGAGCGCAAGAGTTGTGGAGCATGCCGCCTTGTGGAGATACAAAGACTACCCCCGCGCCCGAGACATAGTCTGTGAGGCCGCCGGCCCTTTTGATTGTCCGAGAGGCACCATCAAAATATAACTCCCAATGTGGGAGGTCGAGGGTGAGGATACCCGGCTCCATCTGTGGTGGGACTTTTTCAGAATGCTCCCCAGTTTCTTGAGAAGGCACTAACACCTCTTCGTCGGGCAGCTCGAAGTTGAGCGACGAATCTTCTGGCACAGGGTGCGCTGCTAAGAACTCCGCCATTCCTTGTCCCTTGATCGCCTTGCGTGGGACGAAGGTGATGTCGAACTCCATGAGGATAAGCGCCCACTTGCCGAGCCTACCGGAAAGGACAAGCTGACTGAGCAGAAATTTGAGCGGATCACATTTTGAGATGAGTTCCACCCGATGAGCTAGCAGGTAGTGCCTTAGCTTCTTGACAGGAAATACTAAAGTCAGGCACACCTTTTCCATAGGTGTATACCGGTGCTCAGGCCCGATCAACTTTCGGCTGAGGTAGTACAACGGCTGCTCCTTGCCCTCTTCATTGATCTGGGCTAGCAGCGCCCCCAAAGAGGCATCCATGACGGCAATGTAGAGAATAAGGGGCTTCCCTCTGACGGGTGCCCCTAGGACTGGAGGAGTTAGGAGGTACTCCTTGATTTGCTCAAAGGCCTTCTGACAGTCTTCATCCCATATGAAGGGTGCTCCTTTCTTCATCAATTTGTCGAAAGGTAGGCATCTTCCAGAAAGATTAGAAATGAATCGCCTAATGTAGGCGAGTCTTCCTTGAAGAGATCTGAGCTCTGTCAAGTTCTTGGGCAGAGGCAGTCCCCTTATAGCCTTGATTTTGTCAGGACCGATTTCTATGCCTCGGTACCTGACGATGAAGCCAAGGAACTTGCCGCTGGAGACGCCGAAGGCACACTTCATGGGATTCATCTTGAGTTGATACTGTCGAAGCCTTTCAAAGACTCGACGCAAGTCCGCCAAGTGAGCTTCCCGCCTCTTTGTCTTGACGACCAGATCATCGACGTAGCATTCGACATGGTCATGTAGCATCTCGTCGAAGATCTTGGTCATTGCCCTTTGATAGGTTGCACCGGCATTCTTGAGGCCAAACGACATCTTTTTAATGTTAAAAATCCCCTTGGGAGACCGGAAGGCCGTATGGTCTTTGTCTTTGACGGCCATGCGGATTTGATTATAGCCCGACGACCCATCCATGAAGGACAAGGCTTCGTGACCGGTGGTCATATCAACCATTGTCTCGGTGATTGGGACGGGGAAGTCGTCTTTCGGGCATGCTTTGTTCAAATCCCTGAAGTCGATGCAGACTCGGACTTGGCCGTTCTTCTTCTTGACAGGGACTATATTGGCGAGCCATACAGGGTACATGCAAGGCTCTATGAAGTCCACATTGAGCATTTTGTCAACTTCAGCATTGACTTTTAGCTCCAGCTCGTGGCGCATACGCCTTTGAGCTTGCTTGACTGGCTTGACTGTTGAAAGTATTGCCAACTCATGTTCAGCCACAGAAGGGTCGAGCCCGGGCATTTAAGTTCAGGCGAAACAATCCCTGAACTCTTCTAGGAGCTGTCGATACGACTGCCTTTCTTTCTCGATGAGGAGAGTACTTATGAAGGTGGGACAATGGTCATCTTTGCTTCCGAGATTGATCTCAATCAACTCGTCCACAGTTGCTTGACCACCGTCTTCAAGCTCTGGTGGAACTGGTTGGAGGTCGACGAAGTCCCCTCATCATCAGTATTTGCTTCATCTTGTTGATGATTAGCAGACTGGGCTGCTTGCTGAAGGTTGGCAAACTGGGGTGCCCTTCCCTCTGAGGGGTGGTCATTGTTGACTTGTGATGAGAATGCTGTTGTCGTTGACGCCTCACTGGATTCCCTTACAGAGTCATCGGTCTTGGGCTTGACTTCAGCTAGCTTGTGATGGGGAGGTAGCAGTCCTATAGTATTGACTGCAAAATAGACCTCGAAGTCCTTCTCCTGGTCATAGCCGAATCCTCTCATATCTTTGTGGGAGAAGGGAGGTTGCCCACGGGCCTGCGGAGGGTTCCACAGTTGGTGGAAGTACGCCACTCGCGCGGGGTCCTGAGCTTGCGGGATGTGCTGCTTTTTACACATTTCCCTGATGTGCTTTGACATGTCTTCCATCTCCTGGACTGGCTCTGGCACCACATCGGCGGGAGTATCCCAGTCGAAATCATCTTCAGGAGGGCACGGTGGGACTAGGTCACCTTTGTAAAAGATGATCGGCTTGTCCCTCTTGCCCTTATTGCGTCTTCTTCTCCGTTGATGGGAGATTGTGAAGGTCTTCAACTGCTCCACCTCATACTCTTCCCGTTGGGACGAGAGCTGGAGGCACTTGGGCGGTAAGGAGATACTTCCGTCAATGACCCGGCTGATGAGGTTGGCTTCAAAGTCAATGTTTCGCCTTTCTGGTTGAGTTGGCTTGGAGGCAGCCTGGAGGCTTAGCCTGTGCAGTTTTACCATGTCTTGGTTGACAGTGAACAACTGCCCTTCCTCGACATCAAGATCCACTTTTTGCTTCCCTTTATCCTTTACAGGTTCAGGGATTGCTAAAGTGGGCTTCCCAAAATATAGGGAAGCATCGGCCAAGTGACACTCATTGGGGTGGAACGGAGTCTGATCTGCAAAGACCGTATGTTGCTCCCCTTCCTTGGCATATTTAATGCACTGGTGCAAAGTTGAAGGAACGACCCAATTTTCGTGGAGCCACGGCCTTCCAAGCAGCACCTTGTAAGATGTGTCGGAGTTGATAATATAGAATGTCGCTTGGGTGACAAAATCGCCCAAAGCCAGTTTGACCTCAACCCGACCAAGCGCCTCCTCGGAACCCTGGTTGAATCTCGAGATCTTGACGGCGGTTACCTTCTGTAGATAAGGTGTCAGGTATAGAGACTTGACAGTCTTCAAAGGCATGATGTTGACGGCTGCTCCGGCGTCAACCAGGATGCGATTGACGTCATGCTCATTGATCGTCCCCCTCATATATAAGGGGCAATTGTGACATGGAGAGGACATCAACATGTCTTTGTCCGTGAAGGAAATGTTGGCTGTGAGTGCCTTATAGGCCTGGGCCTGCAGTTCTGCAGGATGGGCTTCATAGGCCTCTGGGTCTTGGAGTATCTTGACAAGAGCCTCCCTGAGGTCTTTGCTCCAGGCAATGGCTTCCCAAATGGTAACATTGGTTGGAAACCGCTTCATGTGATGAATAATTTTGCGGTCCGCCCGAGCACGGGTCTTGTCAAACGGCGGGATGATCTCCGCCAGAGTCTTCGGCGCCTGGCGAGATTTCTTCCGTTTAGAAGGGCGCTCCTCATTCTGACCCTCCGCATTTTCTTGGAACAGCGGAGCTAAAGACTCCTCCGGAGATGGCAAGGGCTCATCAGGCTGGTCTTCATTAGAGGGACCCGCTGGGCTTGAGGGCTTGACCCTGTTGGAGGGGCCAGCCTGCTCCGACGCCTCCTCGCGCACTGGCGACTTGGCTTACTCCTCTTCTTCATCAGAAGAGGCGATTATAAAAGGGATGCCACCCGGCTTAGCCGCTGAGACGGGGCTTGAACCCTCTGAGGAGTTGAGGATAAAAGGGATTCCCCGAACTTGGGTTTCTGAGACAGCACCCGGCTTCTCTCCTCTGAATATTATGACCCGGTCGGGAGTCGGTGGACCTTCACGTCCACGTCCTCGGCCACGACCTCGGCTATTTCTTGCCGAGCGACGTTGATATGTTGCCATAGGAGCCTTGCCCCCGGCGCCATCAGCCGCAGGAGAGTTAATGTTGTCGGGCGGCGGAATCGCCACCATGTTGCAGGAGAGCTCTTGCAGCATTTCCTCGAGCATCTCGACAGTGAGGTCCTCATTTTTGTAGAATAAGGAGAGCTCCTCCGGGATTGGAAAGTCTTCACCTTCTTCAAGACGGTGAACCATTTCCCGGAGCCATTGCAGAAGGCGGGCTTTTCGCCCAAGCTTGTCCCAAGGAATGTATTCGCCCAGAGTGACGATCCTAGTGGGACGAGGGGGAGTGTACTCCTCTAGCTCATTTATGAGCTTTTGAAGTCTTTGCAGAGGAGTTGGCTCCTTAGGGGCTTCCATAGCTGCTGCTTGCTCAGCTTGCTTCTTTAACCTCCTCTTCAAGTTCTTCTTCTGATTCTTCTCTTGCTTCTTTTGGCGTGCCGCCTCTTGAGAAGAAAGGGGACTTTGCTTTGAAGGTGGGACTGATTTGCCCCCAGAATTTTACTTTTTGCTCCGGGCTGGCTCGTTAGGGGCCTTAGTGCCACGACTCTTTCTGGGAGTGACCCTAGTCTAGTTGGCCTCCTCCGGCTGAACCTGGAAGGTGGCATTGATTGCCTGAGCAATTATTTCAGGCGACAGCTCCTGGAACTCTGCCAATCCACAGTGGGGCTCTTGGGGGCGTTGCAACTCCACCGACTTTGCTTTAACTTGCGGCTTTGCTTGTTCGAGCTGTTTAGGTCTTTCTTCAATTGACGACCTTATTGGCTCGACAGGAGCTTTGGCAGGAGTTTTGGTCTGAGGCTCCCTCACCTTGGCCTTGCCTTTATCGTCTGGCGGAGGGTTTCCTCTTATGACGATGCCGGGTTGACCGGGCCTGGGCAGAGGTTTGGAACCTTCCCCCTTGGTTTGGCTTTTTAGGCTCCGGGCCTTAGGCCCCTCGCACCTAGCCTTGCCTTCGGGGTTTGGCTGCGGATTACCACTGTCCGTAGACTTGTCCGGTCGGACTTGTTGAGAGGTGGGTTTGATCCCACGCAACTTGGCCTGCTCCTGTTGAACTTGCTGGAGAATCTTTTTAGCGGCATCTTTAAGACGCCGCCTCGTCATAGAGTTCCCCTGGGCATCGATTTCCCCTCTTTGGATGATGACTTCAATGCAGTCTTGGACTTCTTGACACTCTCGGGTGGGGTGAGACACCCTGGCATGGTACTTGCAATAACGGGGGTGACTTTTGGCCGTCTCATTGTAGTAAGACGGCGGATCATGTGTCAGCACCCCACCATATTCCAGGAGCTTGTCAAAGATTTTCTCAGTGTCCTCCTTGGAGAAAGAACACTGATGAGAGGGTCGTCACCCTGGATACCAGAGTGTGGATTTGGGTGGCTGGGAACTGGCTCCCTGGGAACTGACTCCCTCTTCCTGCGGCTCGGGGAGCTGGAAAGCTGCTGCAGCATGTATAACATGGACGGAGAAGTGAAGACTCCTGTATATGCGGCTGTGGTGGATTGACCAAGAATTCACCCATATTGACCCTCCCTTGCCTGATCAAGTCTTCGGCGAGGTCCTTGAATGGCTCACAGTTGTGGATGATGTGGCCAACAACTTCATGATACGGGCAATAGCCCTGATGAAAAGCAGCCCCTGGCGCCTGCTCAATGGGTGACGGGCTAATGAGTCCCGCCCGCTGGCATGCGAAGAAGATGTTCGGGGTCTTCTCCCAAGGGAAGGAGTATAGCTTTTTTGGCAGCTCGACTTGAAGTGGGCCCTCCTCGCCTCCCGGTGAGTCCTCCTCGTCTTCAGATGAATCTGAAGATTCCTCAGAGAGCCAACCCCTGAGCGGAGCCCGGCCGGTGGGTGATACACCCACCTCCCCTATATGGGTTGGAGCTAACCCCCTGGCAAATGGGCCAAAGGGGAAGGTGGACAACTGCTGATCAATGCTCTCTAGGAACTGCAGCAGACGCCTCTATTCTAGTTGCAACTGGAGGATTTCTCCTCGGATTTTTCGAATTGTCCTCCGCAGTGCTAGACATTCTGGGAGTGAAGGATGAGCGGCTCTAGGACCGCCATTGGGCTGTTGATTAGAGGGCCCGGCTTCGGAGGCATTGGAGCTTGAAGCCATCGCCACCATATGGACCACATTAGCCGACCGGTTCGATCGGCTCCAGGCATGGGGCTGGGGTGGGTCGACCGCATGGCCCAACACATTTACTAAGCCCTTTTGAATGAGCTCTTCCGCTATATTTTTAAAAACATCGCAATCCCCGATGGTATGACCCAACCTTCGGTGATACACACAATAGGTAGGGTCCTCTGTCTTGTCCACCTCTGAGGGCTTCCGCAGATCCGGCAGAGTAATGAGCTGTTCTTTCATGCATAGATCAAAGAGCATTTTAGTATGCTCTTTCCTGAAGGAATACGACGTCTTCATGTTCTCCGCCAACCGAGACGCTCTTGCCTTGGCGTCAGGCTTGTTGCCATTGCCTTTGGATTTTCCTTCTCCCTTTTCTCCATTTGTCGGGGAGAAGTCTACAACATTTACCTCCTTGCCGCTAGCCAGATGATCTTTGGAGGATTTGCCTTTTGCAGAGGCTTGTACCGGGTGGTCAGCGAAGAACATCTCAATCTCCGCCACCACTGTGTTCAGCTGGTCGAAACTTCTGATGTTTGAGCCCAGAAGCTTTTCACTAACTTCTGCCGAGAGACCCCTGCGGCAGATGGTGATCGCGTCTTCGGGCGTCGGAGGATTATCGCAGCACATGCTGACGTCCCTCCATCGCTTGATGAAGTCCAACGCGGTCTCACCTTTCTTCTGTCGGAGGGCACAGAGCTCCGCCAGGGAGATTTTACGTTCGACCATTTGGAAACGGTCGACGAACTTCTTTTGCATGTCGGCCCAATCAGCTACCGAATTGGGCTTCAACCTGGAGTACCACTGGAAGGCGGTGCCAGTCAACGACGTGGCGAAGTATCGCAGCAAGTATGCCTCTTTCAATGCCAATTCACCCATGGCCGTCATGCAATGGGCCAAGTGTTCATGAGGAGAGCCCTGCTTGTTGAACTTCTGAAGCTTCGGGGCCTTTGGGCAATCAGGCGGAAGCTTCTTGAATTGATGGTGGAGGGGATATGGCACGCTGTACAAATCAACGGTGGCCGCACCCTCCCCATGTTGGGCAAACTTTGCCTCCACGATGCGCTCGATCATCTGCTTCTGCGCCATAAGGCTTTCTGTAGCAGGAGTAGCAGATGATCGCGCATTGGCTTCAGGCTGCGGAACTTCCAACTCCACGGCCAATGGTAATTTTGCCGCCGTGACGGAGGCATTGGCCGCAATCGGAATGTGATGAGGCCGTGGTTCTACCCCAGTTGGGGTAGCTTGAGGTGGGACATGAACCTCCTTTTCACGCAATAGCGCTTGCAAGAGGTTCTTGAGCTCTTGGTTCTCGCGTCAGAGTTCTTCCAATGCGGGAGGGTGTGTCTCTTCCCCCAGATCTTCCTCATGCCGGGGGTGGCTGTCCCCATCGATGCTGTGGATGTCCTCTTGGCGCTCTTCTTGCCGTGCCGGCTTCGGCTAAGATGTCCCAGCAACCGGTGCCTATTGTGTTTGTGCCAAAATCCGGGAGACCGGCCTCGACCTCCTCAAATATTGAAGTGGCTGGTTAAGCTCCCCCGAAGTGTCCTTTGGCTGTTTGTCGCCGGAGGTGGTGTTACAGGTGAACACTTTGACAGTGTCATCTGTCATCTGAACCACCCGCCTCTTCCTCGACGGTCGTCGATCCGACTTGGGCGGCATCCATAGTCTGTCAAAGACAGAAACTCGGGATGTAGAAGCTTGAGGGGAGCGATCCTCCTCTGTGTGCGTGGAACTATCCCATGGGGAGGTCGGTCGCACCTTCTTGCCAGCTCCTCGACGCTTTTGCCCTCGTAGGGGCTGATTTGTGGATCTCGGGGTGACCGAGGCCTCAGTGCTCGCCGGGCTTCGCATAAAGTGCAGGTCCGGCATGCGGAAGGACTCCTGCGCCCTTGCGCGCCTTAGAATTCGGGCCTCTTCCTTGGTGACCCAAATTTTCTTCAACTGGAGGTGGCGCTCCTCCACTGGGTTGCCCCCTTTCTTAGGCCGGGGAGCTCGAGGCTTGGGTCGCTGCAAGGGACCCTAAGTAACCGCCGATACGGCGGGCTTCTTCATTTTCGCTCCGTCCTCCCGGACTTGCCGAAGGAGCTCGAAGCGATTGGAGGTAGAGACAGTCGGGACGTGGGTGTACCGTGGCAAGATCAGCTCGCCTCCATCGAGCCAGATGCGAATGTCCCCGACAATTACAGTTTTGCCGGAGCGAGATGTCGTCGCTACAGGCTTTGTACCCTTGCGGCTACGACGTTGCCCCCGTTGAGTAGGAGCAGCGTTGGTGACGCCTACGGTAGGCATGGCGTCGTTAGGGCGACGGCGCTGCCCTCGTTGAGCAGGGGCGGTACCTCTGAGGGTGGCCACAGTAGATCTGGTGCCGTTACAGCGACGGCGTTGCCCCCGTTGAGCAGGGGCGACGCCGGCAGTGACTTGATTGACCGAGAAGACTCGACCAATAGCTGGGGCAAAAGGCCTAACACCTTCGGCCATTGACACGGCAGCTGGGCGAACTCGGCTGGTTGTCGGGATGAAGGGCTTGACACCCTTAATAGTTGAAAAGTTGACCGGGCGAACCCGGCCGGCTGCTGCAGTAGAGGGTCTGACACCCCCGACGGTTGTCTTGTTGACCGGGCGAACCCAGCCGGCTGCTGAGGTTGGGGGTCTGACACCCCCGATAGTGGTCTTGTTGACCGGGCGAACCCGGCCGCTGCTGGAGTCGAGGGCCTAACACCCCCGACAGTTGTCTTGTTGACCGAGCGGACCCGGCCGGTTGACGAAGCAGAGGGTCTGACACCCTCAGTAATTATTTTCTTGGCCGAGCGAACCCGACCAGTTGATGGGGCCGAGGGCCTGACGCCCCCGACGGTGGCTACAGGCGTGGCTGAATTGGCTTCAACCACAGGCGTGACGCCCAAGAAGAAGGGTGAGCCGACGACTGCTGGAAAGTCGCCGAAGACGAGCGGGGTCGCCACGTATCCGAACCTGGCGTGGTTGGCGACGATCTCGTGGCCGTAGGTGACGACGGCCATCACTGCTGTTGTTGTTGGTGGTGGTGGTGCGTAGCACGAAAGGAGAAGTGCGCCGAGGCACAAAGAGCTCTGAAGCGAGCAGAGAGATGTGCCCCCCTCTTCCCGTCTTGTAAGAGGAAGAGGGGCAATCAGAACCTTGAAGAAGGTTTTTGGGGACTGACTTTGACAGAAAGAATAAAGGCGGGAAAGGTCCCACCGGGCGTGCCAGTCTGTGAGACACGGAAAAATTTAATCTTTTTATCGTAGATAAAATATAGATTTATTCTTTTTGAAAAGAAACATCCCCCCCTTATCTGAGTAGAGGGTGATTCCGTGGGTGCGCATCGTATTAGACGATTTGAGTTCGAGTGCTGGACCTCTCCCCACTGACCGTAGTCAGTGTTGATTTACATAGGCTTAACGTCTGAACACCTTTGTTTAACTGTCAAAGAAATCCCAAAGTCTTCCATAGAGATTCTGATGTGGAGGGTAGACTCACTCGAGAGACTCTCCATGATCACTAATTTACCACCACCATGTTAATAGAGTTAGGGCTAGGTCTGAACAAAACCCTAAGATTTAGGAATAGAAACGCAAATATGCGGAAGCCGTAGGCATTTTTGATGTAGAGAGAAGTTTTCTCGACCCTGAGGGTATTTTGGTAATTCTACCAACCCAGGGGTATTTTGGTAATTTTACCAGGCCATGGGCACTTCTGGAATTTTTGAGCTGGAACGGAAGTAGGACCGGGTTCCTGACTTCCCGAGGTGCTGAGGCTCTTTCTGGAAGGTTACGGGGGCTGCTAGGCCGTTTTTAGGTCGCAGGGGTATTTTGGTAATTTTACCATACCCTACACAGACCTAGGGTTGGGGTGACATCTGAGTGTCGGACTGAGATAACAATATTTCCGGACCGAAAGAATGACAAGGGGCTTCGTAGAAGACACATAACTGTCAACTTGGCCGAAGGAGGGGTATATATGCAATTTTGTGAAAGCCGGGGGTTTTCTTATAATTTTCCCCCGAGAACATACATAAAACATGCTGAGTGCTTTTATAGTTCGAATGAGTACAAGGGTTGTCGGCGAGTTGTCAACTGTACAAAAGTCCGCACTAACGTGGAAAGTAGGGGCGTAGCCCCAATTACAAAAGTTGTAAGGTAAAACTGCAAATAACAGGACTTTTATGTTTTTTGGATCCCGGGGAGGACATTTAAGCAATTCCCCCATTATCGGGGCAGAATTATATGACATAGTCTCCCCGGGACTTAGAAACAACAACACGGCCCACTGAGGGGCAAAATTACAAATATACCCTCATAGGGACATCCACAAGACCCGGGGACTTACCCCTCGCGGGCCAAAAACAACGAACAACGAACAAATGCTAGATGCTCCAAGTGCGTAGGTCGTCTATGTGTGTAGATCGTAGATCCCCCTCCTTCTGGACCCTGGGAGTCTATTTATAGAAGTAGGAACCTTCCCGGGATCGTCCGGACCCGTACGGGTTAAACAAGAGGAAAATGACCCCGGGGAGGTCATTTTTTGAATTTTTTTTTTGGTTTCTGCGCGGGAGAGAGGACCTCCCGGGGTGGGAGGTCTCCCAGGCCCCACCCGGGGTCGCGCGGCCCCGGGAAAACCTGCCCAGGGTCGCGCGACCCCGGGCGGGTCCGCCCACCCGAGGGCGGCCTCGCGCGGGCTTGCCTGCCTCCGCGCGGACCCGCCTGGGTGAGGGCGACCCCGTACGGGTCCCCCCGGCCCCGGATGGGTCTCCTCCGCGTCGGGTTTCAATAAAAGGAGGTCTCGGGGGCTTTGAAGCCTCGTTTTCTCACCGTGCCTCGTGGAGAAGAGAGAGAGGAAGTGCCTCCTTGTTCGTTTGTCGTCTTCCTCGTACCGTAGGCCGCAAGGGGGAGACTTGTTGTTGTCCGTGCTTCGTGGTACACGCGCGAGGGACTTCGATTGCGGTGCGTAGACCTTCGTTGTTGCCTCCCGTCTTCAAGTAGGAGCTTCCTTTATCCGTAGATGCATGTCCAAAGGAGGGAAAGCTTTATCCCATAGGGATTTTCCCGGAGCCACACGATCCTAACAATTGTGGTGGGTTTAACCCGGCGCTAGACCACCTCTTTTGCTGCGAGGGGTCTATGATTTCAGCAATATGTAGGCTATAGAGCCCTAAGTGTATGGAGACACTCTGTGGGATGGCGATACGCCATGTATTAAATCCGTACATGAAGATGTCCCATAAAGAGGTGGTACGCCAAGTGTAATTATACACCTCGATCAGTGCGAGGGCAACATAATAATAGATTGGATTTTGCTGAAACAAATCATGGGTGCAACAGTATGCCTTGTGTAAAGTTGTAAGAACAAATTGCTGATGTCTTCACAAAGGCCATGACTGAAGGTTAGTTTAGATCAGCTCTTGACGAGCTGAGCATTAAGGACATCTATGCTCACCTTGTGGGGGAGTGTAGGAAAAAAAGGCATTTAAGTAAATAAATAGGGATAGTTTTGTAATATTAGAAGTTATAGGGATTTTTTTGTAACTTTTCCTTTTATTTCTGGTTGTGCACAGGAGGGCAGAGATGTAAATTAACCTTTCAGTCTTAATATAAATAGAGGGCCGAACTGCCCTGGAAGGTGGTTCGAGACCTCCTCCTCGTTCTCCCTCTCTCTCAGCCTATTCTAACAAGTTGAATTGTTGAATCCAGTTTTAACATCTGATTTTACATACCCAACTCTTTCAAGTGTTTCTAGCTTGTTCTTACCCTGTCCTGACTGTATTTAATTGAAACCCTGGTATATTCCCATCTCGTCAAGTTGCTCGTGGCTCAGTTATTTTCAGCTCAACTTGTGCAGTTCACGTTTATTCTCTTATTTCTGTATTAAACCAGAGATGTTCAAACCCTTTAATTGATCTGGTAGCTTTCATGAGTCTTTGTAGCTCAGTTCTCTGAGCATCATAAAACTGAGTGTGGTTGTATGGACTAAGAGTGATGTATTATTGGCAAATGCGTGAGTGGGTCACCGTTCAGGTCCAGTCACACTATATAAAAGTGCCGGTAAATAGGTGAATGGGTCGCCTTCAGGTCCACCTTCTCTTTGCCTGAGTTTGAAGTTGAAACATGCACAGGAATGGGTTGAATTTTCATACATTGGCAAATGGGTCAACCGTGGGCCCACATCAAAAGATATCTGATGAGGTTTTTAAGGTAGGGGGGATATGGGGTTTATTGTGAGTGAATTTTTATCGTTGTTAATCTTCTTTGCGTATATCATGAATTAATGCTCTGTTGTAGCATTGCACATTGTTGCATTGATATAGTAATGGACAAGGCTTTGTCTATGTGTATGCTTACCATCTTTTCCCTTGACTAGTGCATAACATGAAGTGACAATGGTCTGGTTAATCCTAGTTTTACCAGGATTAGCATCTTTATGCTGATTATGTGACATATACTGTTTGTTCCGATTTTTCCTTTGAAATTTCTCTTTTGTTGAACAGGATAACAAATGTATCGTCTTCAATTCGGCTTTTGCAATAGCAATTGCGGTTGTTAGAAGTGTGACAGATTTCATCTACCTATTACATATGCTTCTTCAGGTAAACCTGTGGGTATATGTCCTATGGTCATGATCCTACTGCAAATTTGAATGTCATTCCGTTCATTGGTGCTCATGGTGGTTCTGGGCCATTTTTCTCTACAGTCTACAGTCATTTGTGATATATATACACCCATGCAGACATAGGAATAGCAAACATACTCCAGTAACACTTATACATGCATATCCACTTGGATGTGTTTATCATTTATTGCATGTTAGTGTACCTACCTTTCGTGGTCTGATGCTTTTAGTTTGGTTGGTTGCAGAGAAATGCTGAAGCATTTTGTTAGTTGCTGCCATGAATTCCACCTATTGATCCTAAGATACCTGGAAAACCAGGACTAACAAAAATTATAACCCTGTATAGGTGTTCGACCCCGAAGAAAGTCTAGGACTATAGTATGGTATCATTGTAGGTTTCAGGCAGCAACATACAATGACTGAGAGATAGGCAGATGTGCCAAATTCAGAAAAGAACCCTATATCACGGACTCATATATATGCACATATATGTGCATGTCTAGCTGATAGAAAATATGAGTGTGAATGTGATAATTCAAGAACAGATGAGCATGAAAATAATGGTTTAAGGACAGATTCTTGCCGCGTCAACGTACTTTCTTTGTTCTCAGGGTAAATCCTACACTAAGGCTGCTTGGAGGATTACATCAAGACAGTCTGTCCTCATTACATAAAACAAAGACAGATTAATGCAAGCATGAAATTTTTGACCCGAGCTTCTGATTTTAAATGATGGTTCAGAACATTAAATCTCAACGCATGTTCGCATTATATACTGAGTAAAAATTGACCCTGATGCAAGGTTTTGGTGTGGTAAGGATATTCCTTTGGTGAAGGAGCAATGATAGCAGCAGCACCCTCCTTTGCGCCAGTGAAAGGAACAGTTGCAATCAACAATGAAGCAGCAAAACCAGCAACTCAGCCCTCTAAGGCAGGAAGGTCTTAAAGGAAAAAGATGATCTTAGCAGAGGTTTATTGAAACAAAAAAAGAGTTGTGATCGTTGTTCACACTTCACACTCAAGTATGAATTCCAATGAAGGTCTAAGAAGGGGAAGTAATTTTAGAGGGGTCTGTTTACAAAAGTTGTTGAACTCTGTTCACACTGGGAAAGCCCCTGTTCACACCTGGCCTTGCCTCTCCCCTCTCTCTTGCCCAATGGGTCTTAGTCGAGCAAAAGGGTGGTATTTGCATATTTTGACAGGGGTTTACAAATAAAAATCCAGACTTCTGTTCACACTGAATCCAATGAAATCTGAATTTTTAATTGCTCATTGGCATCTCTCTC
This sequence comes from Amorphophallus konjac, assembly GCA_022559845.1. Taxonomy (NCBI): domain Eukaryota; kingdom Viridiplantae; phylum Streptophyta; class Magnoliopsida; order Alismatales; family Araceae; genus Amorphophallus; species Amorphophallus konjac. Next base: position 265,706,697 of record CM040123.1, read on the forward strand.
TCACCTTCCTTGGAAATTGGGCAGGAGAAGAAGAGAAGGGTATGATTATTTCATTTAAAACCTAGGTCACCGTCCATCAATCTCTTTTTTTAAGAGAAAAAGGAAAGTCTACTGCTTCCTGTTGTGCCAAGGAGAAAGGAGGGCTCCTCGTTCTACTGTGCCAGGAAATAGAGAGAGGGAGAGAGGATTTTAAGTAATATTAAATAAATATAGAGGAGTCCTATTAGGACTCTGACTGGCGGTCTCTCTCTTGGGTTTGTCTCTGCTGCTCAGGAAAGAAGGAAGAAGTCATTGGGTGAAATAGAATCCTCTTGGGACTTAGATTACCCAGCATTTAATGCTCTGAACAATATGTAAAAATCAGAAAATAGAGGGAGAAGGGAGGCAGAAGAAAAGGAGCCAGGAGGCTCCCTCTTCTACTTGCCCCTCTCTCCTTCTCTCTCCTCTCTCTTTTCTCTATGAAGCTTACCTGATGGGATTTAAATGAGGACAAAAAAAGGGCTGGTCCCACATGCTTAACCGATGGAGGTGTAAGGAGGGTTCTCTCTCCTCTCTACCGATGGGGTTTAAAGGTAGGAATAAATGCTATTAGCCAATGGGGTTTAAGATGGGATTCAATGCTCTTAACCAATGAAGTTACAAGGAGAAGTAAATACCCAGTGGGGCCCATGCTTCTTAACCGATGGAAAAGGGGGTTGGTTACCTCCCTCTCTTCTCTCTCATTCCAGAGCGTAGTAAGGGCATAAAATACTGCATGAAGGATAGAGAATGTTGCTTCAACTCATGGATGTTGTGACTCAGCTGATAATGGCGAACTTTATTCATGTCACCGTAGAGGCCCGATAAGGTCTTCCACATATCTGTTGCAGTCAACTTATGAAGAGTGGTGGGTCGGGTTGCAAAACTGGCAGAGTTGAGTAATCATGACATGATCATGATGAGGGTCTATGAACGATCTAGAGGGGGGTGAATAGATCAGTCACCCAATTTAAAACCGACTGCAGCAATCTCAAGTGCGGAAATAAAATAAGCTGCTGCAGGACGACAGGGGGATAAGCGAAAGTGATCACAGAAAGCCAACTGTAGCAGATCTGAGCTTAAGCGATCCTAAGCATGCATCTACAGCGGATGAAAGAGATAACAAAGATGGACAACAATTCGCAAGACAAGCACACAATAGACAGGAAGTTTTTAAGGTGGTTCGATCTCAAGCCCGAGATCTACGTCCACCCCACATTCCAATCCGGAATGTGGCTTCAACCGCTGATACACAGCTTCAATTGTTGGGCCTCACAGCTTGCCTACAACCGCTGACTAACAGCTTGACCGCTGGGCATTACAGCTTTGCCAACCGCTGGGGACTACAGCTTAACCCGTCCAGAGGAATCCTCCTCTGTCCGCTGAGCAATACAGCTTAGCTCTGCTGACTAACAGCTTGAAAACAAGGTTTCAGAAAACAAAGTAGAAACAAACGAAAAACAAGAAATCTCAAATGGAATGTAGCTCACAATGAGCAATCTCAGTTCTACTATCTGAACCAAGAAACTGATGAACAATCATTCAGAGAAAGTCTCTCAGACTCCTCTCACTCAACTATCTTTTTCTCTTCTCTCTGGATCGTTTCTTTTTTTCTCTGCTGCACTCTCTCTTTTTCTTCTGTTCTCAATAGCACCCACAGATCTTCTTGCACGATCATCATCTCCAGAAGGAGAAGTCTTCTTTTTATAGCAGCAGCAGGTAGATGGGCGTGTGTCCTCCACAATTCCCGCCCAAATGCCTTGACCACGTGGAAGCATTTCAGCTTGCTGCGTTACACATGTCACGATCTTGGCACATCCTCCCTTTTTGGATCACGTGCCCTTCTTAGTTTTCTCGACCAGCAGTCCTGTCAGATCAAACTTGATTATCAGTTTGAATCAATCTGAAGAAAGCGAAAAAGATGCATCGAGTAGGTTTGAGATTTGAACTACGCATGTATAGACTTGCCGGTGTGTAGTGCAGTATGCATGTAACAAAGTATGCACGATGAAGATGAATGCTCAGGCTGCCATCAAGGAGTGTACAGATTTGCTATGCCTAGAGTTTAAGCATGAATGCATAATGCACAAACTATGCGTGTACATGTGTGGACTTTGAGTGCATGACACTGCCTTACGTATGTATGCAACAGAATGTATAGACTTTGAATGCATGGTGAAGAGTGTACAGACTTTGTCTTGAAAGATGCATAAATGCACATAGGAAAGTATGCACATTGAAGAGAAATGCTCAGGCATGCTATCAAGGAGTGTATAGACTTCGCATGCATGCGACAAGACGATGTACAGACTTGCTAAAATGATGCACGGACATATCAGCAGAGAATGTGCAAACTTTGTATATGCATGAAGCAACCGAATGCACTGACTAAGCCACGAGCTGAGCTAACGGATGTATAGACTTGCTCAGTCATCAAACCAACCAAGTGCAGACTTAGTGTACGCATGAAACAAACTAGTGTACTGACTATGGCTAACACATGCAAACACGCATCGATCAGTGATATGCAAGAGATGGTCAATGCACTGACTATGTGGCGTGCAACTATAATTAATGCACCAATGCAGGTTATGCACGAACTAGAATAGACCTGATGTAGAGAACAGACAATGCACCGTATAGCTGCGTCAACACAATGCCCATACTATGTTAACGTACACCCCCTTTCCTCTTCATGCATGAAGTATATATGTTGAAGTATGAAGAACGATGAAGCATGCAGAACATTTACTAATTCTAATCTTACATGATTCATTAGTGGTTGCTATCATCAAAACTATATAACATCATCAAGGCACAGGGGGCACAACAATCTCCCCCTTTTTGATGATGGCAACCCAATGAATAGATGCCATGAGATCGGTTCATGCATGCACAGACTTATGCACTAATAGATGTACAGACTTATCCCATCTCCCCTGCACATTCTCCCCCTTTGCCATCAGCAAATAAGGAGTAAAGACAGGAGCAACGTTCTATGTGACAGTTCAGAATGTGAGCATATTATGACGCAATCCTTAAAATATATGAATCAAGCAATGGCTTTCTTGATGTCAATTAGGTTTAACAGTGAAAGAAGGTAAGGAGAAAGAACTGGCTTTCTGAGATAGGATCATATGCTTCAGTTATAGCAATGAACTTAAGTCACATGACCATAATAGTCTAGGTCGATACAATACCCTAGTTACTTCAGAGAAAGTGAAAGGCAAAGAAAGTCACCTGAACTTGTATTGAGATTAAACAATTGACACTCAATGATATTTGTTTTCTAAGGGTTACAGCAATTTCATTCACATGCTTCTGAAACATGAACTTATTGAACAGACAAGTATCATTTATGCCGTTGACATTAGGTGTATATCTTGATCAGAGGCTGATACCCCCAGTTACTAAGCACAAACTACTATATCTATTTCTGATCAAAGCTACAGGAAAAATTTGCACCTTTGACGTTAAGGGTATACCTTGATCAGAGGCCAATACCCCTAGTTACTCAGTGAAATCTCTCTTGTAGATTCGACCAAATGAACAGAGATAACCTGAGTCACTTCATGACTTAAGGTACTCTCCATTTCTTTGATGGAGACCTCAGTTTCTCAGTGAAACTCAGTCATTACTCTGCCACTTTGTTCACTTCTTTTTCTTTGATGATCTTAAATTTAGCTGCCCTTGTGATTTTTGGAGAGACTTGTTTAAAAACAATACATGATTCTTGGTTTTCAAACCTTAACCAACACTAAATCTGTCATGTTTAGGTACTGTGAGGACTTGTTCTATCATAATCATGAGATAGAGGTTAAGAGCTATAAATGCTTTCTATCATCTTATTTTCAGAAGACAGTCTTTTAAACTTTACAGTCTATTAAAGTTTAACCTTAGTTTCAATCAGTAAGCACATGTGATTCTTATAACAGAAGGGTTGTAATAATTTCAGCTCACGATAATGAACCAATCACTAGACTGTTATCCATTCTGTGAAGGGGTTGAATTTAGTTCTGATAATGCAAACCTCCCCCTGACAACAATATGCATTTCTAAACTATGCAATGATTCGACCTATCATGCAGTTAACACATTGGGTGCATCGACTATGTGTAGAGCATGCTTCAACATAAAGTCTATACAATGCAATTGATTGACTACATGCGCAACCATCCGTCGACTATATGCCCGACTATGCATCGACTACAGAGATAATATGTGCAGCAACTTATGTACTCAGTCCACAGGTGGTTATTCCATCATCAAACAAATTTATTCACAAGTTCAAGAACATCCAAACCAATTATTTCAAGTACTCTAAAAGATATTTCAAGAGAAAAATTAGTCATTTTCCTGCTGAAATTTACAAAGCCCCAGTTCTCTTCTTAGATATCTAAATCTTTCATTTCCAAGAGGTTTTGTAAAAATATCAGCAACTTGTTTTTCAGTTTCAACAAAGACTAATTCAATTTCACTCTTGCTCACAGCATCTCTAAGAAAATGATGTTTAATATCAATGTGCTTAGTCCTAGAGTGGTGAACAGGATTTTTAGAAAGGCAGATGACACTAGTGTTATCACATAGAATAGGAATACATCCCAGGTTTATCTGATAGTCTGATAGCTGATGTTTAATCCATAGTACCTGGGCAGCACAATTACCTGCAGCAACATATTCTGCCTCTGCAGTGGAGAGTGCTACAGTGTGTTGCTTTTTAGAGGCCCAAGATACTAGGCAACCACCTAGGAATTGGCAATATCCACTAGTGCTCTTCCTATCTATCCGACACCCAGCATAGTCTGCATCAGTGTAAGATATAAACTCGAACTCACACCTAGCAGGGTACCAAAGACCAAGTTCTTGGGTGCCTGACAGATACCTAAAGATCCTTTTCACTGCACTAAAATGAGACTCCTTAGGACTAGCCTGAAATCTAGCACATAAACATACTTCAAATTGTATATCAGGCCTAGATGCAGTGAGGTACAAAAGGGATCCGATCATACCTCTATACAACTTTTGATCCACTGGGTTACCTTTTGTATCTTGATCAAGACTTGTGGAGGTACCCATTGGAGCTGCAATGTCCTTGAGGTCTTCGAGCTTGTATTTCTTCAGGAGGTCCCTAATGTATTTGGACTGGGTGATAAAGGTTCCATCTTTTGTTTGAGTCACCTGCAATCCAAGGAAGAGTTTCAGCTCACCCATTGAGCTCATTTCAAACTCTTGTGTCATTAAGTCAGAAAATTCCTTACACATCTTTGGGTTAGTTGAACCAAAAACAATGTCATCCACATAAATCTGAACAATAAGTATGTCAGGGTGACTTACCTTTGTAAACAACGTTTGGTCAATCTCACCTCTTGAGAACTTCTTGTCGGTAAGGAATTTGCTGAGCCTGTCATATTAAGCTCTAGGAGCTTGCTTCAAACCATAGAGAGCTTTATTCAACTTATATACATGAGAAGGGAAGTCTGAGCATTCAAATCCAGGAGGTTGATGAACAAAGACATCCTCCTTAATTTCCCCATTGAGAAAAGCGCATTTTACATCCATCTGCTGGAGATTTATTCCAAGGGAGCATGCATAAGCTAACAGAATTCTAATGGCTTCTAACCTGGCTACAGAGGCAAAAGACTCTTCAAAATCAATTCCGAATTCTTGGTTATACCCCTGAGCAACAAGTCTGGCCTTATTTTTGACAACATTACCTAGCTCATCAGTTTTATTTCTAAAGACCCATTTTGTCCCAATGACATTTCCATCAACAGGAGGTGGGACTAGATGCCACACCTTGTTCCTGTCAAACTGATTAAGCTCCTCGTGCATGGCATTGATCCAATGCACATCCTTTAGGGCAATGTCAATGGACTTGGGTTCTACATGCGAAACCAATGCATATGTATTTAATTCATTTTGAGCTCTAAGAAAGCCTCTAGTCCTAGGAGGTTCATGCAAATCATCAATGATGTTCTCAATAGGATGGTCTCTTAAGAATCTGACATTGGTAATTTGGTTACCTTGATCTTCATTTACCTCCCCCTGAACAGCAGGCTCTTCTCCATTATTTTCTTCTGGCTCTTCTTCTTGATCTGATTGGTCTGCAGATTGTCTTTCATTCAATATTTCTCCATCATCTTCTTTCCTGTACAGACCATTTTCACATTTAGTCAGGGATTCATCAAAGACAATATGTGGAGATTCCTCAACAGTTTTAGAATTAAGATTGTACACTCTATATGCTCTAGTGTATTCAGAATACCCAAGAAAGATTCCTGGATCACTTTTAGGTTCAAATTTATCAAGATCTCTTTTATCATTAACATGAATGAAACATTTATAGTCAAAGACCTTGAAATAAGCAATTGAAGGCTTCTTACCTTTCAGAATCTCATAAGGAGTTTTCTGAGTGAAAGGCCTTACCATGGCTCTGTTGATTACATGGCATGCAGTATTAACTGCTTCTGCCCAAAATTTTCTTGGTAAGCCACCTTCAACAAGCAGTGTACGGGCCATCTCCACAATTGTCCGGTTCCTCCTTTCTACTATTCCATTTTGCTCAGGTGTTCTTGGTGAGGAGAACCGATGAGTAATCCCATTGACCCTGCAAAATTCATCAAATTGAGAATTCTTAAACTCACCTCCATGATCAGATAAAATATTTTCAATTAAATTTTCATTTTTCTGTTTTATTTTCAAATAGAACTCCTGAAATTCTATGAATGCATCATTTTTATGTGCAAGGAAAAAGACCCAAGTAAACCTAGAGAAGTCATCGACTAGGACATATCCATATCTCTTCCCTGACAAGCTGACTGAACGTGTGGGTCCAAATAAATCCATATGTATCAGCTCATAAGGTTTAAGGGACATGTTTTCAGTTCTTGATTTAAATGACTTTCTAGTTTGCTTGGACTGTGTGCAAGCACCGCACACCTTATTTTTCTTTTTGAAAGAAATTTCAGGGAGTCCTCTAACCATGCTATGTTTATTCAATTTGTGCAGAACAGTATAGCTGGCATGGCCTAATCTACGATGCCACAAGAATGCTAAATCAACTTTATTTGCAGTGAGGCAAACATTAGAATGAGCTAAATCATCTAAATCTACCAAATAAATGTTATTCACCCTTTTTCCTGAGAATTTAACTGCATCGGAATCAGGTTCAAAGATTTTGCAATAATGAGAATCAAATACAACCTTGTGTCCTTTATCACAGAGCTGGCTGATACTAAGTAAGTTATATGCAAGACCATCAACCAGCAGTACTTCTTCAATGCAACAGGTAGTACACTTACCTACCTTACCTGACCCGATGATTTTACCCTTTGTATTTCCTCCAAAGGTGACAAGACCTCCATTCTTCTCAGTCAGCATGCAAAATTTGGCCTTGTCTCCTGTCATATGCCTGGAGCAGCCACTATCAAGATACCACATATTGCTTCTGGCTGCCAGGCATACCTGCAGTCACAATCAGGTGGAGAATTTTGGAACCCAAAACTGTTTGGGCTCCGAAGCAGAAACAGAACAATTGAAACAAGAAATCAATTGTTTAGGAATCCACATTTGTCTAGACATGGTTGGCTTAGTGGAATTCATGACATTCTGTTCATCATCTTTCTTTCTCTCAGCACCAACTGATTGAACCTTCTTCCTCTGGTGCTTTGGTTTATATTGAGTTCTGGCTCCATCTTTATTAGCAGCAAAATTGTTTTTGTGCTAATGCCCAGGCCAATAGGTCCTCAGATAATTGCGGCCAGCTATAGTCCTAGACTGACCAACCCAGCTAGCAAATTGAGGTCTATGCCAATGAGTGGTAAAAGGTTGATATCTAGACCTCCCTTGGACCTGATTCCATCCAGACCTATAGAATGATTGCACCTGTTTCTGAGGATAAGTATAATAGGTCTGAACCTTGGGCTGGTAAGTATGGCTTTTCTGGCCCCATGCAGCATTATGTCTCCCTTGCACTGTTGACCCACTAGACTTCTGTACAGGTTTATGTTGGGTCTTCTTCTGGACAGGTGATGATGGTGGAGACTTGGTGGCTTTGCCCTGGGGTTTAGACTTGCTTGGAGGCTGACCCCGAACCTGAGACTTATATTTGGGTGAAGGGCAAGATCTGCTAAGCTCACCTACCTTCTGTTTACCCTTGTCCTTGGCACTGGACATTTTCGAATTAACAATTTTTGAAGTAGAATTTTCACTTACCATTTTTATGAGAGGTCTCTTCTTTTTCTCTATCACAAATGATATGGTTTTCATGGCAAGGCTTTTAGTGGCAGTTGAGTTGAATCCAAGACCTTCTTTTCTGAAATTTGCCTTTGACCCTAACAGAGCATTGAGATTGTCTGTGCCTTGGGTCATATTTTCTATTATTTTCCTTTTGTCAACATTTTCTTTCTCTAAATTTTCAACTGTTTTCTTTAATTCAGAGTTCACACACAAAACAACTTCATATTTCTCATTTGAAATTTTTGATTCATTTTCAAACATTTGAACTCTCAGCTTCAAATCATCAATAACATTCTTTAATAATTCATTTTCCTTTCTAGTATCTGTTAAAGCAAGCTTCAAATCATCAGACTCAGCACATGAAAATTTTAAACTATCATTTTCTGATTGCAGACAAGCAATTTTATCAGACATGGTTTTATCATTCATAAGTGAGTTTACTTTCTTCTTCAAATGCCTGTTCTCCTTTCTAATATCATCCACTTTATCTAGTAAGTCTCCGTAAGCATCCTCCCAATCAGAAATTGTATAGTGCTCGAAGGGAGAGGATACCTCATCGGAGTCTTCTTCTTCCTTTTCATCATTCCTGGCCATCAGGCAGATGATCTTTTCTTCGTCTTCACTTTCTGATGTACTGCTCAAATTGCCCTCGTCCTCGTCGCTCCATGTGCTCACCATTGCTTTTCCTTTGGGAGCTCTTTTCTTGGACTTTTCTTTTAGCTTCTGGAGCTCTGGACAATCTGCCTTCATATGCCCAGCCTTCCTGCAATGATAGCAAACATTAGCGTCAGCTTTCTTAACTGGGTTGGACCTATACCTGTTGTGTCGCCGACCGCTGAATTGTCTTCGGCCGAAATTTCTGCCTTCTTTTCTCAAGAATCGCCTGAACTCTCTTGTCAACATAGCAAGTTGATCTCCATCGATTTCAGACCCAGATAGGCTGCTCTGCTCGCTTGATGATCCACTGTGACTGGATCTGCTTGTTTTGCTGGAACTAGCCTTTAGCGCAATTGGTTTCTTCTTGTTCTCGAGCTCATCAATTTTGGTAAGGTTCATCTCATATGCCATTATAGAACCTATTAGCTCGTCAACTTTCATCGTCTGAAGATCTCTTGACTCCTCGATCACTGTCGCCTTTGTGTGCCAGACAGGAGTCAGAGACCGCAAGATCTTCCTTACAATCTCATAGTCGGAATAGTTCTTTCCCAAATTCCTCAGACTGTTAGTTATGATCGTCAGACGAGCATACATCTCAGTCACAGTCTCATCAGGTTTCATCCGGAATGCTTTATATTCAGAGACCAGCATATTTGCCTTGGTCTCTCTCACCTGTGATGTCCCTTCGTAGATAACCTCCAGTGTGTCCTACATTTCCTTGGCGGTTTTGCACGATGAGACTATGGAGAATTTAGTAGGATGAAGTGCGCACTGAATAGAGTTGATGGCACTCCAGTTCAAAGTAGACTTTCTGATTTCCTCTCTCGTCCAAACCTCTTCATTCTTGTGCAGTTCGAACGGTCCGTTGCTCACAACCTCCAGATCTCGTTGTCTTTTGCCCTCAGAAAGATCTGCATTTTGTTCTTCCAGTAGGCGTAGTTAGATCCGTCGAAGTACGGAGGCTTGGAGATCGAATGTCCTTCTGCTGTCATTCCCTTAACGTTCATGGCCGTTCCACTTTAGGATGTTAGTCCCTGAAAAAGAGTTAGGCTCTGATACCAACTGGTGAGGTCTATGAATGATCTAGAGGGGGGTGAATAGATCAGTCACCCAATTTAAAACCGACTGCAGCAATCTCAAGTACGCAAATAAAACAAGCTGCTGCAGGACGACAGGGGGATAAGCGAAAGTGATCACAGAAAGCCAACTGTAGCAGATCTGAGCTTAAGCGATCCTAAGCATGCATCTACAGCGGATGAAAGAGATAACCAAGATGGACAACAATTCGCAAGACAAGCACACAATAGACAGGAAGTTTTTAAGGTGGTTCGATCTCAAGCCCGAGATCTACGTCCACCCCACATTCCAATCCGGAATGTGGCTTCTACCGCTGATACACAGCTTCAATTGCTGGGCCTCACAGCTTGCCTACAACCGCTGACTAACAGCTTGACCGCTGGGCATTACAGCTTTGCCAACCGCTGGGGACTACAGCTTAACCCGTCCAGAGGAATCCTCCTCTGCCCGCTGAGCAATACAGCTTAGCTCTGCTGACTAACAGCTTGAAAACAAGGTTTCAGAAAATAAAGTAGAAATAAACGGAAAACAAGAAATCTCAAATGGAATGTAGCTCACAATGAGCAATCTCAGTTCTGGTATCTGAACCAAGAAACTGATGAACAATCATTCAGAGAAAGTCTCTCAGACTCCTCTCACTCAACTATCTTTTTCTCTTCTCTCTGGATCGTTTCTTTTCTTCTCTGCTGCACTCTCTCTTTTTCTTATGTTCTCAATAGCACCCACAGATCTTCTTGCACGATCATCATCTCCAGAAGGCGAAGTCTTCTTTTTATAGCAGCAGCAGGTAGATGGGCGTGTGTCCTCCACAATTCCCGCCCAAATGCCTTGACCACGTGGAAGCATTACAGCTTGCTGCGTTACACGTGTCACGATCCTGGCACATCCTCCCTTCTTGGATCACGTGCCCTTCTTAGTTTCCTCGACCAGCAGTCCTGTCAGATCAAACTTGATTATCAGTTTGAATCAATCTGAAGAAAGCGAAAAAGATGCATCGAGTAGGTTTGAGATTTGAACTACGCATGTATAGACTTGCCGGTGTGTAGTGCAGTATGCATGTAACAAAGTATGCACGATGAAGATGAATGCTCAGGCATGCCATCAAGGAGTGTACAGACTCGCTATGCCTAGAGTTTAAGCATGAATGCATAATGCACAAACTATGCGTGTGCATGTGTGGACTTTGAGTGCATGACACTGCCTTACGTATGTATGCAATAGAATGTATAAACTTTGAATGCATGGTTGTTGCACCCGTAATTTTCTCGAAATACTTCGAGAATTTCATTCCGAAACAACCGATGAAAAAGATACGGTGTAGCGCCGATGTCGTCGGACTGCGGAGTACCTCCGCGATTTAGGGTCTATCGGCCCGATCATATTATTACAAGTGGCATCGCGACAATAGAAGTTAAGAGGAAGATATGCATGCATGCCTGTCAAAGCGGCCGAGTAAGTGTATCACACGGCACGGACGGGCACGAAGATTCTTCCCCACGCAGCGTCACCACGGCTTCTTCTCAACTCAGATTGACAGAAACAGAGCAAAACGGCGCGAAGAGGGGCCAAAACGCATGCCCGAGGGTCAAATGACCCCTCCCGGACGCGAGAGGGGGCCGCGGCCACCCCGCCGGGGTCGGCGGTGGTCGCACGACCCCGCTGGCACCCCAGCGGGGTCGCACGACCCCACTGTGGATTGGCGGGGTCGCGCGACCCCGCTGGCATCCCTCTGGGGTCGCGCGACCCCTCTGGCATCCCAGCGGGGTCGCGCGACCCCTGTGGCATCCCACCGGGGTCGCGCGATCCCCCCCTTTCTCTCCGGTGTTCAAAAAAAAAAAGGGGAGGATTTTTAAACCCCCTCAGAGGGGTCATTCATCCTTTTTTGGCATCCAGAGGGGTCATTCATCCCTTTTTGGCATCCAGAGTGGTCATTCAGCCCTTTTTGACATCCAGAGGGGTCATTCATCCTTTTTTGGCATCCAGAGGGGTCATTCATCCCTTTTTGGCATCCAGAGGGGTCATTCATCCCTTTTTGACATCTAGAGGGGTCATTCATCCCTTTTTGGCATCCAGAGGGGTCATTCAGCCCCTTTTGACATCCAGAGGGGTCATTCATCCTTTTTTGGCATCCAGAGGGGTCATTCATCCCTTTTTGGCATCCAGAGGGGTCATTCAGCCCCTTTTGGCATCCAGAGGGGTCATTCATCCTTTTTTGGCATCCAGAGGGGTCATTCAGCCCTTTTTGGCATCCAGAGGGGTCATTCAGCCCTTTTTGACATCCAGAGAGGTCATTCATCCCTTTTTGGCATCCAGAAGGGTCATTCAGCCCTTTTTGACATCCAGAGGGGTCAAAATGGTTTTTTGCCACCCCACCTTGACAGAATCGGGGCAGATTCGTTCATTTGACCCCTCTGGGCCCTCCCGCCTTCTATAAATAGACCCTAAGGGTCCAAGTGGAAAAGAGGACGGAACCTCTACGAGAAGAGCACCGCGCACGGAATTGTTCTGTTTGTTTCGGCCTGTGAGGGGTAAGTCCCCGGGCCTTGTACTTATGCCCCTACGGGGTATTTTTGTAATTACGCCCCTCAGTGGGCCATGTTGGCAATTATGCCCCTCAGCGGGCCGTGTTTTGTAAGTCTTTACGTCCCGGGACGACTAAGTTATGTGGTTCTGTCCCTATAATGACGGAATTACAAAAATGTCCTCCTCGGGACCGTAAGAGACCAAAGTCCTGTAATTTACAGTTATACCCTGCAATCTTTTGTAATTCGGGCTACGCCCCTACTTCCCACGTGGGTGCGGATCTTTGTACAGTCGACAATTCACCGACAATCCTTGTACCCATTTGAGCCATAAATGCAATCTATGACTTCATATGTCTTCTTTATGCATTGACTGGGGAAATTACAAGAAAACCCCCGACTCGTCAAAATTGCAAATATACCCCTCCTTCGGCCAAATTGACGGATGTGTGCCTTCTATGAAGCCCCTTGTCATTCCTTCGGTCTGGAAGTGTTGTCAGCTCAGTCCAACGCTCGGGTATCATCTCAAACCTATGTCTAGGGTCTGGTAAAATTACCAAAATACCCCTGTGACCTAAAAATGACCTCAGAGTCTTTAAAATCCTCCAGAAACGGCTTCCATGCCTTGGGGAGTCAGGAACCCGTTCCTACTTCCGTTCCAGTTTAGAAATTTCATAAATACCCCTGGCCTGGGAAAATTACCACAATGCCCCTAGGGTGGTAAAATTACCGAAATATCCTCGGGGTCCAGAAAACTCCCTTTTATTTCAAAAATGCCTATGGCTCCCGCATATTTGCGTTTCTATTCCTAAATCTTAGGGTTTTGCTCAGACTTAGCCCTAATTCTATTAACTTGTTGGTGGTAAATGAGTGGTCATGGAGAGTCTCTCGAGTGAGCCTGCCCTCCACAGCAGAACCCTTGTAGAAGACTTTTGAGATTTCTTTGATAGTTAAACAAAGGTGTTCGGACGTTAGGCCGATGTAAATCAACACTGACTCCGGTCAGTGGGGAAAGGTCCAGCACTCGAACCTAAATCGTCTGATACGACGCGCACCCACGGAATCACCTTCTACTCAGATGGGAGGGGATGTGTCTTTTCAAAAAGAACGAAAATCTACCTTTTATCCACGATAAAAGTCGATTTTAAGATTTTTTCCGTGTCTCACAGACTGGCACGCCCGTTGGGACTTTTCTCGCCTTTCTTCTTTCTGTTAAAGAAAATCTCTAAACCTTCTTCAAGGTTCTGATTGCCCCTCTTCCTCTTACAGGACGGGAAGAGGAGGGCACATCTCTCTGTTCAATTGAGAGCTCTCTGTGCATCTGCACGCCACTCCTTTCGTGCTACGCACCACCACCACCACCAACACCAGCAGCAGCGATGGCAGCCGTCACCTACGGCCCCGAGATCGTTGCCAACCATGCCAGGATCGGCTACCTGGCAACACCACTTGTTTTCGGAGACTTCCCAGCGGTCGTCGGCTCGCCCTTCTTCTTGGGCGTGGTTTCGGTGGCTGAAGCCAGTTCAGCCATGCCTGCAACAACTGTCGGGGGCGTCAAGCCTTCGGCTCCAGCAACTGGCCGGGTCAGTCCGGTCAACAAGACCATCACTAGAGGTGTCAGGCCCTCAACCTCAATTGCTGGTCGAGTCCGCTCGACTAAGAAGACAACTGTCGGAGGCGTCAGGCCTTTGGCCCCAGCAACTGGCCAGGTTAGTCCGGTCGACAAGGTCGTCTCTGAGGGCGTCAGGCCTTCAGCTTCGTCGATTGGTCGGGTTCGCCCGGCCAAGGAATCAATCACTGAGGGTGTCAGACCCTCTACTGCATCAACTGGTCGGGCTCGCCCGATAAAGGGGACCGTCCTCAAGGGTGTCAGACCCTCTGCTGCGGCATCTGGCCGGGTCCAGCCGGTCAACTCCCCAACTGTTAAGGGTGTCAAGCCCTTCATCCCAACAACCAGCCGAGCTCCATTGGCTGCTCCGTCAACGGCTGGAGGTGTTGGGCCTTCTGCCCCAACTGTTGGCCGAGTCTTCTCGTTCAATCAAATCACTGCTGGCGTCGCTCATACTCAACGTGGGCAACGCCGCCGCCGCAACGGCGCCAACTCCAATGCGGCCACCCTCAGAGGTGCTGCCCTTGCTCAACGGGGGCAACGCCGCCGTCGTCAGGGTGACGCCATGCCTATGGCGGGCGCCACCACTGCCGCCCCTGCTCAACGGGGGCAACGCCGTAGCCGCAAGGGTGCAAAGCCTGAAGCGGCTGTCTCTCGCTCCGGCAAGACTCTAATTGTCGGAGACATCCGCATCCGGCTTGATGGAGGTGAGCCGATCCTGCCCCGGGATCGTCATGTCTCGACTGTTCCTACCTCCAACCGTTTCCAGCCCCTCCGGCAAGTCCGGGAGGACGGAGCGAAGAAGAAGAAGTCTGCCGTATCGGTAGCAATCCAGGGCCCTCTGCAACGGCCCAAGCCACGAGCTCCCCGTCCAAGGACAGGGGGCAACCCAATTGAGGAGCACCAGCTCCATTGGAAGAAGATCTGGGTCACCAAGGAGGAGGCCCGAATCATAAGGCGTGCGAGGGCGGAGGAGCCCTTCCGCATGTCAGAGCTTCAGCGGATGCGGAGTCTGCCAAGCACTGAGGCCTCGACGTCTGCGAGATTTACATCTCAACCCCTACGGGGACAAAAGCGCCGAGGAGCCGGCAAGAAAGTGCGACCGACCTCCCCGTGGGCTAGTTCTACACACACGGAGGAGGATCGCTCACCTCAAGCAGCCACATCCCGAGTGTCTGTCTTCGACAGACTTGGGAGGCCGCCCAAGCCGGAGCGACAACCGCCCAAGAAAAAGCGGGTGGTCCAGGTGACCGATGACACTGTCAAAGTGTTCACCTGTTACGTCACTTCCGGCGACAAACAGCCCGAGAACACCTTGGGAGAGCTTGACCAACCCATCCAATATTTGAGGAGGTCAAGGCCGGTCTCCCGGATTCTAGCGCAGACGCAGCAGGCGCCGACCGCCGGTACATCTCAGCCTGAGCCGGCACGGCAAGAAGAGCGCCAAGAAGACGTCCACAGTGTTGATGGGGATAGTCGCTCCCGGCACGAAGAAGAGCTGGGGGAAGGGCCACGGGCCCTCACATTGGACGAGCTTCGACGGGAAAACCAAGAGCTCAAGAACCTGCTACAGTCGCTTTTGCGCGAAAAGGAGGTTCCTTCCCCGCCTCAGGCCGCACCGGCTGGAGCGGATCAACAGCCTTCTCTCGTTCCAGCAGCAGCCAACGCTTCCGCCACTGCTGCAAGACTCCCGCTGGCGGTGGACTTCGAAGTCCCGCCGCATGAAGCCAATGCGCGGTCATCTGCTACTCCTGCCGCAGAAAGCCTCATGGCGCAGAAGCAGATGATCGAGCGCATCGTGGAAGCGAAGTTCGCTCAACATGGCGAGGGTGTGGCTACCATTGATTTGTACAGCGTGCCATATCCCCTCCATCATCAATTCAAGAAGCTTCCACCAGATTGCCCGAAGGCCCCGAAACTCCAGAAGTTCAACGGGCAGGGCTCTCCGCATGAACACCTGGCCTATTACATGACGGCCATGGGTGAATTAGCCTTGGAAGAGGCATACTTGCTGCGGTATTTCGCCACGTCTTTGACCGGCACCGCCTTCCAATGGTATTCAAGGTTAAAGCCCAACTCAGTATCTGATTTGGCTGATATGCAGAAGAAGTTTGTCGACCGTTTCCAAATGGTCGAGCGCAAAGTCTCCTTAGCAGAGCTTTGTTCCCTTCGACAGAAGAAGGGTGAAACAGCATTGGACTTCATCAAGCGATGGAGGGACGTCAGCATGCGCTGCGATAACCCTCCGACGCCTGAAGATGCAATCACTATCTGCCGCAGGGGTCTCTCGGCAGAAGTCAGCGAAAAGCTTCTGGGCTCCAATATCAGAGGCTTCGACCAGCTCAACACGGTCGTGGCAGAGATTGAGATGTTCTTCGCTGATCACCCTGCACAAGCCTCTACAAAAGGCAAACCTTCCAAAGACCGTCTGGCTAGCGGTAAGGAGGTGAATGCCGTGGACTTCTCCCCGACGAATGGAGATAAGGGGGAAGGAAAGTCCAAAGGGAAAGGCAAGAAGTCTGGTGATAAGACAAATGCGTCTTTCTTAGCGGAGAACATGAAGACGCCTTATTCCTTCAAAAAGGAGCATACTAAGATGCTCTTTGATCTATGTATGAAGGAGCAGCTCATCACTCTGCCGGACCCGCGGAAGCCCGCGGAGGTGGATAAGACAGATGATCCAACCTATTGTGTGTATCACCGAAGGTTGGGTCACACCGTCGGGGATTGCTATGTTTTCAAGAATATAGCAGAGGAGCTCATTCAAAAGGGCCTGGTAAATATGCTAGGCCATGCAGTCGATCCACCCCAGCCTCATCCTTGGAGCCGATCGAACCGGTCAGCTAACGTGGTCCATTTGGTGGCGATGGCTTCAAGCTCCAATGCCTCCGAAGCCGGGCCCTCAAGTCGACAGCCCAATGATGGTCCCATAACTACACCTCCTCCATTCCCAGAATGTTCAGCGCTGCGGAGGACCATTCGGAAAATCCGAGGGGAAATCCGGCAATTGCAGCTGGAACAAAGGCGCTTGCTGCAGTTCCTAGAGAGCATTGATCAGCAGTTATCCACTTTCCCTTTTGGCCCATTTGCCAGGGGGTTAGCTCCAGCCCATATACGGGAGGCGGGTGTATCACCCACGGGTCAGGCCCCGCTCAGGGGTTGGCTTTCTGAAGAGTCCTCGGATTCATCTGAGGACGAGGAGGACTCGCCGGAAGACGTGGAGGCTCCACTTCAAGTCGAGCTCCCAGAGAAGTTATACTCCTTCCCTTGGGAGAAAACTCCCAATATCTTCTTCGCATGCCAACGGGCGGGACTGATTACCCCGTCACCCGTGGAGCAGACGCCAGGTGCTGCTTTTCATCAAGGCTATTGCCCATATCATGAAATTGTTGGCCATATTATCCACAACTGTGAGCCGTTCAAGGACCTCGCCGAGGACCTAATCAGGCGGGGGAAGGTCAACATGGGTGAGTTCCTGGTCGAGCCACCGCAGCCGCATGCACGGGAGAGCCTTCACTTCTCCGTCAACGTCATACATGCCTCGGCAGCTTTCCAGTTCCCCGAGCCGCAGGAGGAGGGAGTTAGTTCCCAGGGAGCCAGTTCCCAATCGCCCAAGTCCACACTCTGGTATCTAGGGTGGCGACCCTCTCACCAGTGTTCTTTCCCCAAGGAGAACACTGAGAAGATTTTTGACAAGCTTCTGGAAGATGGCTGGGTGCTGACACATGACCCGCCGTCTTATTACAATGAGACGGCCAAGAGACACCCCCGCTATTGCAAGTATCATGTAAGGGTGTCTCACCCCACTCGGCAATGCTCAGAGGTTCAAGACTTCATTGAAGCCCTCATCCAGAGAGGGGTTGTCGATACTCAGGGGAATTCCATGACAAGGTTATGCCTTGCAGAGGCCGCTAGGGAGACTCTCCAGCAGGCCCGGCGAGAAACCGAAACTTTTTTCCGACTAGCCCGGCCTCTTGAGCCCGCGGAAAATGATGAATTCCCATTACTCACTAAAGCCAAGGCCACCTATAACGGGCCTAAGGTCCCGAACCCAGGAAGCCAAGCCGCGGGCGAGAGTTCCAAGGTCCGTCCCAGGTCCAGTCAGCCTGGCATCGTGCTAAGAGAGAACTCTCGGCCCGATAACAAAGGCAAAGCCAAGGTGTCAGAATCTTCAGCCAAAGCTCCTGCCCAGTCAGCAAGGCCGTTAGTCATGGAAAGAACTCAACTTCTTAAGCCCGCGAAGACCCCAATTAAGGCCTCTGTCACCCCAGCGAGGCCGCCATTTTTAGAAAGGCCTCACCAGCTCAAGCAAGCCAACCCACCAGACCAAGCAAAGTCGGTGGAACTACAAAGCTCCCAGAGGCCCTACTGTGGACTGGCAGAGTTCCAGGAGTTGCCTCCTGAAATATTTGCTCAGGCAATCAATGCCACCTTCCAAGCTCAGCCGGAGGAGGCCAATTGGACCAAGATTGCCCCCATAAAAAGCCGTGGCACTAAGGTTCCTAAGGAGCCAGCCCGGAGCAAGAAGCAAAATTCTAGGGGCAAACGAGTCCCACTGCCGAAGCAAACTCCTCTCTCTTCTCAAGAGGCAGCATGCCAAAAGAAGCAGGAGAAGAATCGCAGGAAGAATTTGAAGAGGAGGTTAAAGAAGCAAGCCGAGCAAGCCGCTGCTATGGAGGCTCCTAAGGAGCCAACTCCTCTACAAAGACTTCAAAAGCTCATAGATGAGCTGGAGGAGTACACTCCCCCTCGCCCCACCAGGGTCGTCACTCTAGACGAATATATTCCCTGGGACAAACTTGGGCGCAAAGCCCGTCTTCTGCAATGGCTCCGGGAAATGGCCCACCGCCTTGAAGAGGGTGAAGACTTCCGAATCCCAGATGAGCTCTCCTTATTCTATAAAGATGAGGAGCTCACTGTCGAGATGCTCGAGGAAATGCTGCAAGAGCTCTCCTGCAACATGGTGGCGATCCCGCCACCCGACAATATTTACTGTCCTACAGCTGATAGCACTGGGGGTCAGGCTCCTATGGCAACATATCAGCGCCGCTCGGCAAGAAATGGCCGGGGACGCGGCCGAGGTCGTAGCCGAGGACGTGGACGGGAAGGTCCCCCGACCCTTGACCGGGTCATAATATTCAGAGGGGAGAAGCCGGGTCCTGTCCCGGAAACTCAAGTTCGGGGGATCCCTTTCATCCTCAACCCCTCAGAGGGTTCAGGCCCCATCTCAACGGCTAAGCCGGGTGTCGTCCCTTTTACAATCGCCTCCTCCGATGAAGAAGAGGAGCCAGCCAAGTCGCCAGTGCGCGAGGAGGCGTCAGAGCAAGCCGGCCCCTCCAACAGGGTCGAGACTAAAAGCCCAGCAGGTCCTTTTAATGAAGACCACCATGATGGGCCTTTGCCACCTCCAGAGGAATCTTTGGCTCCACTATTCCAAGAAGATGCGGAAGGCCAGAATACGGAGGAGCGCCTTTCTAAGCGAGAGAAGCCTCGCCAGGCACCGAAGACTCTGGCAGAGATCATCCCGCCATTCGACAAGACCCGTGCCAGGGCAGACCGCAAAATCATTCATCACATGAAGCAGTTCCCAACAAATGTCACTATTTGGGAAGCCATTGCCTGGAGCAAAGACCTCAGAGAGGCTCTTGTCAAGATATTTCAAGATCCAGAGGCATATAAAGCCCATGTTGCAGAGTTGCAGGCCCAGGCGTATGAAGCACTCACAGCCAACATCTCCTTCACGGACAAAGACATGTTGCTGTCCTCTCTGTGTCATAATCGCCCCTTATATATGAAGGGGACGATTAATGGGCATGACGTAAATCGCATTTTGGTTAACGCCGGAGCAGCTGTCAACATCATGCCTTTGAAGACTTTCAAGTCTCTATACTTGGCACCTTATTTACAAAAGGTGACCCATGTCAAGATCTCGGGATTCAATCAGGGTTCCGAGGAGGCGCTTGGTCTGGTTGTAGTCAAGCTTGCCTTGGGCGATTTTGTCACCCAAGCGACATTTTATATCATCAACTCTGACACATCTTACAAGATGCTGCTTGGAAGGCCATGGCTGCCTGAAAATTGGGTTGTCCCTTCAACTCTGCACCAGTGCATTAAATATGCCAAGGAAGGGGAGCAACATACGGTCTTTGCAGATCAAGCCCCGTTCCACCCCAATGAGTGCCATCTGGCCGATGCTTCTCTGTATTTTGGGAAGCCCACTCTAGCAATCCCTGAGCCTATAAAGAACAAGGGGAAGCAAAAAGTGGACCTTGAAGTCGAGGAAGGGCAGCTCTTCACTGTCAATCAAGATATGGTAAAGCTGCATAGGCTGAGCCTCAGTGCTGCCTCCAAGCCGACTCAACCAGAAAGGAGGGATGTTGATTTTGAAGCTAACCTCATCAGCCAGGTCATTGACCGAAGCATCTCCTTGCCACCCAAGTGCCTCCAGCTCTCGTCCCAACGGGAAGAGTATGAGGTGGAACAGTTGAAGACCTTTACAGTCTCCTATCAACGGAGAAGGAGACGCAACAAAGGCAAGAGGGACAAGCCGATCATCTTTTACAAAGGTGATTTAGTCCCACCGTGCCCCCCTGAAGATAATTTCGGCTGGGATACTCCCGCTGATGTGGTGCCAGAGCCAGTCCAGGAGATGGACGATATGCCGAAATACATCAGGGAAATGTGCAAAAAGCAGCACATCCCGCAAACTCTGGACCCTGCACGAGCGGCGTATTTCCATCAACTGTGGAACCCTCCGCAGGTTCGTGGGCAACCTCCCTTCTCCCGCAAAGATACAAGGGGCCTTGGCTATGACCAGGAGACGGACTTTGAGGTCCACTTTGCAGTTAACACCATAGGACTGCTACCTCTCCATCACAGGCAAGTAGAAGCTGAGCCTATGATTGATGACTCTGTCAGGGAGTCCGTTGATGTGTCTACGACACCATCACCTTCATCAAGAGCTGACAACCACCACCCTTCAGAGGAAGGAGCGGCTCAGCCTGCTAACCATCAGCAAGATGAAGCAAGCTCTTCGGCTTCAAGCCACGAGCACGAGTGCTTCGAAGAATTTGAAGTCTATGAAGCCGACACTGATGATGAGGGAGACTTCGTCGACCTCCAACCGGCTCCGCCGGAGCTTGAAGACGGTGGTCAAGCGACTGTAGATGAGTTGATCGAGATCAATCTCGGAAGCAAAAATGACTATCGTCCCACCTTCATAAGTGCTCTCCTCTGCGAGGAAGAAAGGCAGTCGTATCGGCAGCTCTTGGAAGAGTTCAGGGATTGTTTCGCCTGGACTTATAAAGAAATACTTCTGTGGCTGAACACGAGCTAGCAATACTTTCAACAGTCAAGCCAGTCAAGCAAGCTCAGAGGCGTATGCGCCATGAGCTGGAGTTGAAGGTCAACGCTGAGGTTGACAAAATGCTCAACGTGGACTTCATAGAGCCTTGCATGTACCCTGTATGGCTCGCCAACATCGTCCCTGTCAAGAAGAAGAACGGCCAAGTCCGAGTCTGCATTGACTTCAGGGATTTGAACAAAGCATGCCCGAAAGACGACTTCCCTGTCCCAATCACCGAGACAATGGTTGATATGACCACTGGTCACGAAGCCTTGTCTTTTATGGACGGGTCGTCGGGTTATAATCAAATCCGCATGGCCGTCAAAGATAAAGACCATACGGCTTTCCGTTCTCCTAAGGGGATCTTCAACTACAAAAGAATGCCGTTCGGTCTGAAGAATGCTGGCGCAACCTATCAAAGGGCAATGACCAAGATCTTCGACGAGATGCTACATGACCTTGTCGAATGCTATGTGGATGATCTGGTCGTCAAGACGAAGAAGCGGGAAGATCACTTAGCTGACCTGCGTCGAGTCTTTGAAAGGCTTCGACAATTTCAACTCAAGATGAACCCGATGAAGTGCGCCTTCGGCGTCTCCAGCGGCAAGTTCCTTGGCTTCATTGTCAGGTATCGAGGTATAGAAATCGACCCCGACAAAATCAAGGCCATAAGAGGACTACCTCCGCCTAAGAACTTGACAGAGCTCAGATCTCTTCAAGGGAGACTCGCCTATATTAGGCGGTTTATTTCTAACCTCTCAGGAAGATGCCTACCTTTCGGCAGACTGATGAAGAAAGGAGCACCCTTCATATGGGACGAAGACTGTCAGAAGGCCTTCGAGCAAATCAAGGAGTATCTGCTGACTCCTCCAGTCTTAGGGGCACCCGTCAGAGGGAAACCCCTTATCTTATATATTGCTGCTATGGATGCCTCTTTGGGGGCTCTGCTAGCCCAGGTCAATGACGAGGGCAAAGAACAGCCGCTGTACTACCTCAGTCGGAAGCTGATCGGGCCTGAGCACCGGTACGCTCCCATGGAAAAGGTGTGCCTAGCTCTGGTGTTTGCTGTCAAGAAGCTAAGGCACTACCTTCTAGCCCACCGGGTGGAGCTCATCTCAAAATGTAACCCACTCAAGTTTCTGCTCAGCCAGCCTGTCCTTTCGGGTAGGCTTGGTAAATGGGCACTTATCCTCATGGAGTTTGATATCACCTTCGTCCCACGCAAGGCGATTAAGGGACAAGGGATGGCGGAGTTTTTAGCCGCACACCCTGTGCCAGAAGATTCGCCACTCAACTTTGAGCTACCCGACGAAGAGGTGTTAGTGCCTTCTCAGGCTACTGGGGAACATTATGAAAAAGTCCCACCACAGATGGAGCCGGGTGTCCTCACCCTTGATCTCCCACATTGGGAGTTATATTTTGATGGTGCCTCTCGGACAATCAAAAGAGCCGGTGGCCTTACAGACTATGTCTCAGGCGCGGGGGTAGTCTTTGTATCTCCACAAGGCGGCATCCTCCACAACTCTTGCGCTCTCATGAAGTCGCTGACTAATAATGAGGCAGAGTATGAAGCCCTAATTATTGGGCTTCAACTGGCACTGGAGATGGACATCAAGTGCATCAAAGTGTACGGGGATTCTCAGCTCGTCATCCGACAAGTACTGGGCGTCTATGATGTCCGGAAGAAGGAGCTCGTCCCCTATCATGCAGCCGTCATGAGGCTCAAAGAAAAAATTTACCTATTTGAAATAGGCCATGTCCCCAGAGGCAGCAACTCTCAGGTTGATGCTCTTGCAAAGTTGGCAGCAGCCCTAAAACTCCCGCCTGAGGGAGAATTAAATATTATTGTCAGACGCCGAAGGCTCATGCCAAGTGTGCTCGACGAAGAATCCGGCCTCACTGTCTATGAGGTCGACAACATTCAAGAGGAGAATACTCCCGATGAAGAAGATTGGCGCGAGCCAATTATAAAAATAAAGAACGGCTGGCTCCCTCCTGATCGGGCTCAGAGGGTGCAACTGCTACGCAGGGCGACATCCTACCAGCTGATTGACGGTCTGCTCTTTAAGCTCGTCCATGAGAAAGACCTATCGGTCCTCCTGCGGTGCCTTTCGTCCAAGGAAGCGAAGACCGTCATGCATGAGGTCCACTCCGAAGTGTGTGGAGCTCACCAGGCAGGAGCTAAGATGAAAAATAGCATCAAGCTTAAAGGGTTCTATTGGCCTACCATGTACGAAGATTGCAATCAATATGCTCGTACATGTCATCAATGCCAAACATTTGGCCCAGTCCCTCGGCGGCCACCTAACCCGCTCCATCCAACAGCGCCTACTTGGCCGTTTGCAGAGTGGGGTATGGATATTGTGGGACCATTCCCACCATCATCTCAAGGCCACAAGTTCATACTTGCCGCCACCGATTACTTCTCCAGATGGGCGGAAGCCGTTCCACTACGGGAAGTTACAGGGGAGGTAGTTGCTCGTTTTGTGCGACACTATATTATATACAGATTCGGCACCCCCAGTCGGATTATATCCGATAATGGCACGCCGTTCAAGAACAAGACTGTTTATGCTCTGGCGGCGAAATTCCATATCGATTGGAGGACGTCATCAGTCTACAATCCCCAGGCCAACGGATTGGCCGAGGCCTTCAACAAAACCCTCTGCAAGCTGCTGTCCAAGATAGTAGGTGGCCGCAAGAGGGATTGGGGCGAGAAGGTCCACGAAGCCCTATGGGCCTATCGTACCATCTACAAAACCCCCACGGGTTGCTCCCCATTCTCCCTGGTCTATGGAGCTGAAGCAGTGGTCCCTGTGGAGATCGAGCTAGCGTCTTACCGCGTTGTTGTGCACGCCGGATTGCCAGGCCAAGACCAATCTGAAATTGAAAGAAGGCTCGAGGAATTGTCCAATCTTGAAGGTCAAAGACTCAAAGCCTACAAACACTTACAAGTGTATCAAGCCCGCATGACACGTGCCTATGATAAGCTGGTCAAGCAACGGGCGTTCAAGAAAGGCGACCTTGTCATGGTCAAAGAAAAGGAGGTTCTCGCGGGAAGATCCAGTGGCAAACTCCAGCCTAATTGGCGTGGGCCTTACGTCATCCAGAAGGTCTACGAAGGAGGGGCCTATACGGTCCTTGACCACAAGGGGGACAATCCCTTCCCTCCTCTTAACGGCAAGCATATGAAGCTCTACCATGTGCCACCGCAAGAGTTTCCACAACACTCCTCACAGGACAGTACCTCTCCTCAGTGAAGGTTCAAAAAAAAAAAAAAGGGTTAAAAATACTGATACCCCGGCAGACTCAGCTAGCCTTCAACGGTTGGCTGAGGGCAAAAAGGCTATAGACCCGGTCGAGGTGAAAACCCGAAAGGGCGCCTCGGGCAAAAATGGGCAACCCCTCGGTGTGAAAACCCGAAAGGGCGCACCGGAAAAAGCTAAAGGGGGCCAGCCTCGGCGAAAACCCGAAAGGGCGGTGAGGTTGGTAATGTGAAAAAAAAAAATCCTCTCTCTGTCCATTCTATGGGTGGCTCTAAGTCAATGACTCCACCCCATCTCGACTAAAACATCGTATTGATGTCAGGGCTACACCTTACATGTCATCCTATGACACCTAGTCCCACTGGCATTCTGACGGTGTCATACTTTGTCCCATCGGGCTCGGCCTATGCATACCTCTTCCGGGCTGCCGGCCCATTCCGCCTATCGGCTTCCGGGTTCAGCTCACGTGTCTCTTCTGAGCAGTTAAACCCGCTTACTCTCTTGCCCCACTGGGACTGGCCTTAGTATGCTCTCTCGGGCTGCCAACTTTTCATGCCTTTCGGCTCCTTTTTCATTCTAGGGAATGGCCTATGTATGCTCTCTCGGGCTGCCAACCTTTCATGCCTTTCAGCTCCTTTTTCATTCTAGGGAATGGCCTATGTATGCTCTCTCGGGCTGCCAACCCTTCATGCCTTTCGGCTCCTTTTTCATTCTAGGGAATGGCCTATGTATGCTCTCTCGGGCTGCCAACCCTTCATGCCTTTCGGCTCATTTTTCATTCTAGGGAATGGCCTCAGTATGCTCTCTCGGGCTGTCAACCCTTTATGCCTTTCGGCTCATCTAACCTCCTTGGGATTGGTCTCAGTACGCCCTCTCGGGCTGCCAACCCATCATGCCTTTCGGCTCATCTTATCTTCTTGGGATCTGGTCTCAGTATACTCTCTCGGGCTACCAATCCATCGTGTCTTCTGGCACATGTCCCACCGGGTCTGGCCTCAGCATGTCCTCTCGGGCTGCCAACCCACCTACTCGCCTATCGGCTTTCGGGTTTGACTTTCACGTCCCACTGGGGTGGTCGAACCCATCTTTGTCCCACCGGGTATGGCCTCAGTATGCTCTCTCGGGCTGCCAACCCATTACGGCTTTCGGCTCCTTTCTATCCTCTTGGGTTCGGTCTCAGTATGCCCTCTCAGGCTACCAACCCGTTTCGCCTTTCGGCTCACAGATTTGATTCATTCGTCCAACCCGGACAGTCAAATCTACCCATTTGTCCCACCTCTGTGGCACACACGTCCTTACGGGAGTGCCACATTTTTCTCGCCTTTTTGCATTATAGGTTCAAAAAAAAAAAGAAAAAGAAAAAAAATGTGGTTGAAAATATTGAGACCCCAGCGGACTTGGTTGTTTCTGTTAGAAGAGCAATCAAGGGCAAAAAGGCTTTAACCCGGCTAAGGTGAAAATCCGAAAGGGCGCCTTAGGCAAAAATGGGTACCCCTCAGTGTGAAAACCCGAAAGGGCGCACTGGAAAAAGCTAAAGGGGGCTAGTCCTGGCGAAAACCCGAAAGGGCGGTAGGGCTGGTAAAGTAAAAAAAAAAAGAGAGAGAAAAGGCTTATCAAGCATCAGACTCGCTCCTCCTCAGCTCAGCAAGGCGAGTTTCACTCTAAAGAACTTCCTCCTGGAGCCCCTCAAGCCTACGGCGAAGAGTCTACATCGGCACGCGCAAGACTGCGCTCCTTCTCGGTCTCCCGGACCTCTCACAAAAGCCCATCTCAGCCTGGGCTCTCTGAAGTGGAGGCCATCTGCTCGCGCTCATAAGTGGCCTTGACTTGGGCGCCCACCTCAGCCTGGGCTCTCTGAAGTCTGCAAAGTTTCTCCTCCTACTCCTCCACTCCTAAATAGCGCGAAGGTGGGCGAACTCCTCCCATAAAGACGCAAGCTCAGTCATCCAGGCGTCTTGAGGGAGACCAAATACATGCATCTGGCAATGCTACACCAAGTTGAGGACCATTCGGCCACTCCATCCCAAGGGCCATGAAACTCTGAAGCAGCTTTGAAGCCTCACTAGCTGAAGCTAAAACAAAGAAAGGAGTTGCCTTAGCCCGTGTACGGCCGACATCTACCCAGACCAACATGCCCTAAGGGCTGGTCTACATCCACCTTGGCTATCACAAGTCAGCAGTTAGTCTGCTTTAACATTCGGCGACATACCTCAGCGGTCAACCGACACATCGGCATGTTCGGCTACACGCCTCAGTGGTCAGCCGACACATCTTCAATGATACCTCAGCGGTCAACCGACACATCAACATGTTCGGCTACACCTCAGATGTTAGCCCACACATCTTCGGCGACATACCTCAGCGGTCAGCCGGCACAATGACTTTTGGCCAAACGCACCCCCAAGGGTCGGCCAGTGTCAGTCTCTAGCTATCACAGCTCAACAGTCAATCAACGACGACTCAGATGGATGCGCATCTTCGAGACAGGCCTACATCAAATTCGGGCTAACAAATCTCTCAGAAGTAGGCCCCCATCAACTTCGGGCTAATAAGTCTCTCAGAAGCAAGCCCCCATCAACTCTAGGCCAACAAGTCTCTCAGAAGCAGGCCTACATCCACTCGGGCCAACAAGTCTCTCAGAAGCAGGCCCCCATCAACTTCGGGCTAATAAGTCTCTCAGAAGCAAGCCCCCATCAACTCTAGGCCAACAAGTCTCTCAGAAGCAGGCCTACGTCAACTCCGAGACAATAAGCCTCTCCGAGGCAAGTCTGCATCAACTCTCAGCTTTCTGCAAAGCAATGAAGCAGTGAGGTGCAGTCCTACAACAATCTTCCCATGTCATGAAGACTCAGGAGATACCCACAAATACTACAAAGGGCACGGACCGTCCGCCTCTACCTCCGGCCTCGACGAACGTTCCGTGGGGGGCATTTGTTGCACCCGTAATTTTCTCGAAATACTTCGAGAATTTCATTCCGAAACAACCGACGAAAAAGATACGGTGTAGCGCCGATGTCGTCGGACTGCGGAGTACCTCCGCGATTTAGGGTCTATCGGCCCGATCATATTATTACAAGTGGCATCGCGACAATGGAAGTTAAGAGGAAGATATGCATGCATGCCTGTCAAAGCGGCCGAGCAAGTGTATCACACGGCACGGACGGGCGCGAAGATTCTTCCCCACGCAGCGTCACCACGGCTTCTTCTCAACTCAGATTGACAGAAACGGAGCAAAACGGCGCGAAGAGGGGCCAAAACGCATGCCCGAGGGTCAAACGACCCCTCCCGGACGCGAGAGGGGGCCGCGGCCACCCCGCCGGGGTCGGCGGTGGTCGCACGACCCCGCTGTTGGCACCCCAGCGGGGTCGCGCGACCCCACTGTGGACTGGCGGGGTCGCGCGACCCCGCTGGCATCCCTCCGGGGTCGCGCGACCCTTCTGGCATCCCAGCGGGGTCGCGCGATCCCCCCCTTTCTCTCCGGTGTTCAAAAAAAAAAAGGGGGAGGATTTTTAAACCCCCTCAGAGGGGTCATTCATCCTTTTTTGGCA
Organism: Amorphophallus konjac; assembly: GCA_022559845.1. Lineage (NCBI taxonomy): Eukaryota > Viridiplantae > Streptophyta > Magnoliopsida > Alismatales > Araceae > Amorphophallus > Amorphophallus konjac. The sequence continues at coordinate 265,734,977 of CM040123.1, forward strand.
TCCAGAGGGGTCATTCATCCCTTTTTGGCATCCAGAGGGGTCATTCAGCCCTTTTTGACATCCAGAGGGGTCATTCATCCTTTTTTGGCATCCAGAGGGGTCATTCATCCCTTTTTGGCATCCATAGGGGTCATTCAGCCCTTTTTGACATCCAGAGGGGTCATTCATCCCTTTTTGGCATCCAGAGGGGTCATTCAGCCCCTTTTGACATCCAGAGGGGTCATTCATCCTTTTTTGGCATCCAGAGGGGTCATTCATCCCTTTTTGACATCCAGAGGCGTCATTCATCCCTTTTTGGCATCCAGAGGGGTCATTCAGCCCTTTTTGACATCCAGAGGGGTCAAAATGGTTTTTTGCCACCCCACCTTGACAGAATCGGGGCAAATTCGTTCATTTGACCCCTCTGGGCCCTCCCGCCTTCTATAAATAGACCCTAAGGGTCCAAGTGGAAAAGAGGACGGAACCTCTACGAGAAGAGCACCGCGCAAGGAATTGTTCTGTTTGTTTCGGCCTGTGAGGGGTAAGTCCCCGGGCCTTGTACTTATGCCCCTACGGGGTATTTTTGTAATTACGCCCCTCAGTGGGCCATGTTGGCAATTATGCCCCTCAGCGGGCCGTGTTTTGTAAGTCTTTACGTCCCGGGACGACTAAGTTATGTGGTTCTGTCCCTATAATGACGGAATTCGTAAGAGACCAAAGTCCTGTAATTTGCAGTTATACCCTGCAATCTTTTGTAATTCGGGCTACGCCCCTACTTCCCGCGTGGGTGCGGATCTTTGTACAGTCGACAATTCGCCGACAATCCTTGTACCCATTTGAGCCATAAATGCAATCTATGACTTCATATGTCTTCTTTATACATTGACTGGGGAAATTACAAGAAAACTCACGACTCGTCAAAATTGCAAATATATCCCTCCTTCGGCCAAATTGACGGATGTGTGCCTTCTATGAAGTCCCTTGTCATTCCTTCGGTCCGGAAGTGTTGTCAGCGCAGTCCAACGCTCGGGTATCATCTCAAACCTATGTCTAGGGTCTGGTAAAATTACCAAAATACCCCTGTGACCTAAAAATGACCTCAGAGTCTTTAAAATCCTCCAGAAACGGCTTCTATGCCTTGGGGAGTCAGGAACCCGATCCTACTTCCGTTCCAGTCCAGAAATTTCATAAATACCCCTGGCCTGGGAAAATTACCACAATGCCCCTGGGGTGGTAAACTTACCGAAATATCCTCGGGGTCCAGAAAACTCCCTTTTATTTCAAAAATGCCTATGGCTCCCGCATATTTGCGTTTCTATTCCTAAATCTTAGGGTTTTGCTCAGACTTAGCCCTAATTCTATTAACTTGTTGGTGGTAAATGAGTGGTCATGGAGAGTCTCTCGAGTGAGCCTGCCCTCCACATCAGAACCCTTGTAGAAGACTTGAGATTTCTTTGATAGTTAAACAAAGGTGATCGGACGTTAGGCCGATGTAAATCAACACTGACTCCGGTCAGTGGGGAAAGGTCCAGCACTCGAACCTAAATCGTCTGATACGACGCGCCCCCACGGAATCACCTTCTACTCAGATGGGAGGGGATGTGTCTTTTTAAAAAGAACGAAAATCTACCTTTTATCCACGATAAAAGTCTATTTTAAGATTTTTTCCGTGTCTCACAATGGTGAAGAGTGTACAGACTTTGTCTTGAAAGATGCTTAAATGCACATAGGAAAGTATGCACATTGAAGAGAAATGCTCATGCATGTTATCAAGGAGTGTACAGACTTCGCATGCATACGACAAGACGATGTACAGACTTGCTAAAATGATGCACGGACATATCAGCAGAGAATGTGCAGACTTTGTATATGTATGAAGCAACCGAATGCACTGACTAAGCCACGAGCTGAGCTAACGGATGTATAGACTTGCTCAGTCATCAAACCAACCAAGTGCAGACTTAGTGTACGCATGAAACAAACGAGTGTACTGACTATGGCTAACACATACAAACACGCATCGATCAGTGATATGCAAGAGATGGTCAATGCACTGACTATGTGGCGTGCAACTATAATTAATGCACCAATGCAGGCTATGCACGAACTAGAATAGACCTGATGCAGAGAACAGACAATGCACCGTATAGTTGCGTCAACACAATGCCCATACTATGTTAACGCACACCCCCTTTCCTCTTCATGCATGAAGTATATATGCTGAAGTATGAAGAACGATGAAGTATGCAGAACATTTACTAATTCTAATCTTACATGATTCATTAGTGGTTGCTATCATCAAAACTATATAACATCATCAAGGCACAGGGGGCACAACAGATCATAGTGTTATCGCGCCTTTAGTCGGGATAAAGTGAATCTAGAGAGTCGGCATCTTTTGATCACCAGTCACGAACCCTAGCTTATCACATCCAACAATATAGAGCTTCGCAACTGCCCAAGATGGGTAATTATTTTCTATCAATTTTTTTTGAAGTGATTTGTAGAGTGACTTGACCCATGGCGGCTGGAGGCATCAGCTGAACTTGGGGAGAAGAGGTCTCTGACTCTGTGAAGGTATTATCCGCCATGTGAGAAACCCTGAAGGATGGTTAAGCAGGGCCATGGGAGGAGTAACTGCTGACAACCGCTGTCAGAGTAGTTCTTGTAGTCTAAGAACAATTAGAGTTGTGTGGATCAGACCCTCAGCCTGAACAAGAGTGGCAAAGGCAGCTGGGAGATCTGCTGGAAGGCCTAAACAAGAGCAGTAGAGGCGGGAGATCTGGCTCTTGGCTTGATGTGAGACACGGAATATTTTCACGTGGGAAAAATAAATGTTCTTTTTGAAAAGAGACATTCCTCTGCATAGAGGTTTATTCCGTGGGTGCGCATAGTATCAGACGATTTGGGTTCGAGTGCTGGACCTCTCCCCACTGACCGTAATCAGTGTTGATTTACATCGGCCTAACGTCCGAACACCTTTGTTTAACTGTCAAAGGAATATCAAAGTCTTCTGTAGAGGTTCTGATGTGGAGGGCAGGCTCACTCGAGAGACTCTCCATGACCACTCATTTACCACAGACCAGCAACAAAGACTGGGTTAGGGTTTTAACTGAGGCCATGTTTGGGCAAAACCCTAGAATTTGGGAATATGAAGATGATTTGGGGGAAGCCGTAGGCGTTTTTTGAAGTAGAGAGATTTTCTGGACCCCAAGAGCATTTTGGTAATTTTACCAACCCAGGGGTATTTTGGTAATTTTCCCGGGGCAGGGGGCATTGCTGAAATTTCTGGGCTGGAATGGAAGTAAGACTGGATCCCCGACTCCCCAAGGCGCTGAGGCTCTTTCTAGAGGGTTTTAGGAGGCTGCTAGGCCATTTTTAGGTCGTAGGGGTATTTTGGTAATTTTACCATACCCTAGACCTAGGTTTAAAGTGATACCCGAGTGTCGGACTGAGCTGACAACACTCCCGGACCGAAGTAGTGACAAGGGGCTTCATGGAAGGCACACATCTGTCAATTTGATCGAAGGAGGGGTATATATGCAATTTCCAGAAGTCGGGGGTTTTCTTATAATTTTCCCACCCGAGGATATACATAAAACATGCTGAGTGCTTCTATAGTTCAGATGAGTACAAGGGTTGTTGGCGAGTTTGTCGACTGTACAAAAGTCCGCCCTAATGCGGGAAGTAGGGGCGTAGCCCCAATTACAAAAAGTTGCAGGGTAAAACTGCAAACAACAGGACTTTTATGTTTCTCGGACCCCGGGGAGGACATTTACGCAATTCCCCATTATTAGGACAGAAACATATGACATAGTCGTCCCAGGACTTAGAAATAACAACACGGCCCACTGAGGGAAAAAATTACAAATATACCCTCATAGGGGCACATACACAAGACCCGGGGACTTACCCCACGCGGGCCGAAACAAACGAACAAAAGAGCTCTGAATGCTGGATGCTCCGTAGGTTGTAGCTTGTGTGTAGATCGTCTCCCCTGTTTTGGACCTCCGGGGGTCTATTTATAGAAGTGGGGAACCTCCCCGGGAGTGTTCGACCCAGTACGGGTCCAACGGGATGAAAATGACCCCGGGGGGTCACATTTTCAAAATTTTTTTAGTCCGTACGCGGGAGAATGGAACCTCCCTGGGGTGGGAAGGGTCGCGCGCCCCCGGGAGGAAACCTGCTCGGGGTCGCGGACCCCCGGGGGGGGGGGGGGGGCTGCCCGGGGTGGCGGATCCCAGGGGGGGGGACCTCCCCGGGGTCGCGACCCCCCGGGCAGGACCTGCCCGGGGTCGCAGACCCCTGGTGGGTCCCGCCCGGGGTTGGGTGGCCCCGGGCGGGTCCGCCCGCCCCGAGGCAGTCCCGCGCCGGACTGTCTGCCTCCGGGGTGGACCCGTCCGGGTGACGGCGACCCCGTACGGGTCCCCCCGGCCCCGGACGGGTCTTCTCCTGCTGGATTATAATAAAAGGGGGGTCTCCCGGGCTTTGAAGCTTCGAGTTCTCGCCGTGTCTCGTGGAGAATAGCGAGAAGGAGCGCCTCCTTGTTCGTTTGTCGTCTTCCTCGTGCCGTAGGCCGCTGCGGGAGGACGAGTTGTTGTCCGTGCTTCGTGATACACGTGCGAGGGACGTTGTGCTTGGTACGTAGACCTTTTCCAGTATCTCCTTCGTTCTCGTAAAAGTTTCCCTTGCTCGTAGTTACACGTTCAAAGGACGGAGACTTAATCCCGTAGGGATTTTAATACAGCTACACGATCCTGACAATCATTGTGGCTTGAACTTGGCTTGTGGCCATCCCCCGAGGGGTTTATATTGTAACCACACGTGGGCTATACAGTCTTAAACTTAGGAATATCCGACGGGACGGCGCTACGCCGAATAGAGGACCCCGTGTAGGAATATCCCATCGGATGGTGATACACCGTACCGAAATCTTGTCACAAGCGAAATCAATATCCCGAAATTTAAGATGATAAATTACGGGTGCAACAAATGCCCCCCACGGGACATACGTCCAAGCCGGAGGTGGGGTTGGATGGCCCGTGCGTTCCACGGTTTTTTTTTGTCATTCTTCGGGCCGGGCTGCTAGGCACGCCGGAGTTTTGTGTGACTTTCCGTAGTCTTGTTGTTGCCCATATGCTGGTTTAACTGACAGCGCTTTCTCTGCTCTTGGCTTTGCAGCTCTTGCAGACATGGCTCGTTCCAGACGGAGCGGAGGGACTTCCCAGCACCTCCTCCAGCGGGAGTTCTTCTTCTTCTTCTTCAAGTTCTTCTGAAGAAGGCGAAATCAGGATGAGCCCATGTGACTTAAGATCCCCGCTTTTCTTTCTGTATGTGTAATAATGAGCTTATCTAACTTGTTTTGCTCATTGTCATGCAGCTACTCAGACGACCCCCTGTTTGGACGAGCTTTCTAAGCTCATAGAGGTCGGCTCTTCTGCTGACTTGCCAGCTTTTGATGAAAGGGTTGGGATTCCGACTACAGAGGTTGCAATCTCTGGCAAGGAGGCATCGTCCCTAGGCATGGGACCATCGGCAGGTACTACCGATGTTGCAGATTCTAGCCGGGTGCGGACTTTAGGTATGCACAAAGATACTCTGTACATTATTCCAGCCACACATACTATTGCATATTAACATGCTGAGATGCTTCTGTTTTGAAACAGCTGGCGATCATCAAGAGGAGGGCAGCCTCCCTTGGTCCACAGAGATAGACCAGACACCAGGCTCATTTCATATGCCATCTGAAGAGCAAGGCACCGCCGACGAGGCTGCGGCCTTCACTGATTCGGCAGCGAAAGGTATATTGTTGTCAAATTAAGGAATTTTGTCATTCATTCAACAAGACTCCTTTCATTTATGATATTGATCATCATTTGACATGTGGATGCCTTCTTTCAGCTGTCTCTCCTTCCATGGAGCCAACGACAGAGGTTGACCCCGCTGTAATTGAAGAGGAGGCACCTATGCAGGCTGGTATGTCTTCATTAAATATGAAGTGCTCATTCTGGTTTTTGGTATGGCCGGAGTACTAAGACTTTCCATTCCTTGCCTTCTTTGCAGAGAGGTCGGCGACGCCTATACCATCCACAGAGCAGGGACCAGCACTTGTTGATGGTTGCCCCCCAGTTCCTAGGGAGGGATCTCCTCGTGGGCCCAACCCAGCGAGTGAGACTGCTTCAGGTAAGAGTCTTTGAAGTTTGCACTCTTGGAGTCTTACCTTGGTGATGTTATTGTGGTGATACACTCACAATTCCCCCCCCCTTTTTTTTAAATAGGGTCTGTAGAAGGGGCAAGCGTGGCACCCATGGATTTCCCTGCCCTTGGAGTTGAGTGGCCAGACGCTCCTGCACTTGGGACGGCGTTACATGTAGCCATAGCTGACCAGCTTCTGCAGGGTCTTGATCAGTTGATCCGGGCTGATCCACTGCCCTCCGTGGAGGCTTTGAGGGCCGATCTGGAGGTGTTCACCAGGAGCTACCACGAACTGAGTCTTCCCCGGGATGCATGGGCCGCGAAACTGGAGGGCTTATGGAGTGAGTTTGCTCGCCTCCATCTTGCACAGGAGCAGAGACAGAGATCCCAGCTACAGATCCAGGAGCAGGAGGAGCAGCTGCGTGAGCTTCGAGCGGCCCAGGCGGAGACTGACCTCCACCTCGAGAGCATCGAGGGACGTAGCTGGAGGGTTTCTCTCCGAGTGGAGGAGCTACAGAGAGAGCTTCAGGAAATTGCTGAGGAGCGTCGTAGTGTCCAGGCTGAGGTGGAGACCTGCCGTCGCCGATCTGATGAGCTTTGGGGTGAGATCTTCCAGAGGGAGACTCGCCTTGCAGAGTTGCGAGGGGACGAGCGCCGTGGTTGACGAGCTCTGGCACTTTCTTGTACATAGGGCCCTTGCGTCCCGTTTTTTGTTTGAGTTACTCCCGAGGGCTTGTCTCGGGCTCCCTTGATGACATTAGTGAATAAAGGACAGAGCTTAGCATAACTATTTTTTGCTTCCATCCTCTTGCACATATGTCTCTCTCTTTTTTTTTGTATATATATATATTTTTATCATTTTACCAGCCCTACCGCCCTTTCGGGTTTTCGCCAGGACTGGCCCCCTTTAACTTTTTCCAGTGCGCCCTTTCGGGTTTTCACACTGAGGGGTACCCATTTTTGCCTAAGGCGCCCTTTCGGGTTTTCACCTTAGCCGGGTTAAAGCCTTTTTGCCCTTGATTGCTCTTCTAACAGAAACAACCAAGTCCGCTGGGGCCTCAATATTTTTAACCCCGTTTTTTTTTTTTTTTTGAGCCTATAATGCCAAAAGGCAAGAAGTAGGTGGCACTCTCGTAGGGACGTGTGTGCCGCAGAGGTGGCATAAATGGGTGGATTCGACTGCCCTAGTGGGACGCAATTAGCCAAATCCGAAAGCCGAAAGTTGAACGGGTTGGCAACCCAAGAGAGGTGTGTATGTGCTAAGCCCGGTTGGGATAACAAAGGAGAAGATTTAACAGTCCGAGGGGGACATGCGAGTTAAACCTGGAGGCCGATAGGCGGGATGGGTTGGCAGCCAGAGAGAGCATACATAGGCCAAACCCGAAGCGATGAAAGGAGGGGATTTGACAGCCCGGGTGGGACGTACGAGTCAAATCCGTGAGTCGATAGGCAAATAGGGTTGGCAGCCCGACGAGGGCATGCAGAGGCCAAGCCCGTGGGGACAAAGGAATAGACTTGGCGATCCCGGTGGGATATATGAGTCAAGTCTGAAGCCAAGAGGCGGGATGGGTTGACAGCCCGAAAGGGGCATGCTGAGGCCAGACCCAGAAGAAGAAAAAGGGTGGATTTGACAGCCCTAGTGGGACGTGAGAGTCCAATCCTAAAGCCAATAGGCGAAGAAGTGGGTTGGCAGCCCGAGAGGGCGTACTGAGGCCAATCACTAGAAGGTGAAATAAGCCAAAAGGCAGGATGGGTTGGCAGCCCGAGAGGGCATGCTGAGGCCAGTCCCAGAAGGTAAAATGAGCTGAAAGGCATGATGGGTTGACAGTCCGAGAGGGCGTACTGAGGCCAAACCCAAAAGGGTAAGATGAGCCGAAAGGCATAATGAGTTGGCAGCCCGAGAGAGCATACTGAGGCCAATCCCAGTGGGTAAAGTGAGCCGAAAGGCATGATGGGTTGGCAGCCCGAGAGGGCATACTGAGACCAAACGCGAGATAGAAGGAGCCGAAAGGCATGAAGGGTTGGCAGACCGAGCAAGGATGGCAGTATCGGTTTCGGTACTGGTTTCAGCCGGTACCGAAATCGATACGTACCGATTTCGGTATTGGTTTCAGTTTCGGCCGAAACCAGTTGAAACCATTAAAAAAAATAAAAAAATAGTGATCCTCTCTGATTTCGGACGAAATCGGACGGTTTCGGACCGAAATAGGTCAGTTTCGGCCGAAACCATTAAAAAAGTATTTTTTTAGGTATCGGACCTGCTACAGTGTTGGGGCACGGTTTCGGATCGGTACCGGCCGAAACCGATACGTTTCGGCCGAAACGTATCGGTTTCGGCCGAAACGTATCGGTTTCGGCCGATACTGCCAACCATGAGCCCGAGAGAGCAAACTGAGGCCAGTCCCAGTGGGACAAGAGAGTAAGCGGGTTTAATCGCTCAGAATAGACACCTGAGCTGAACCTCGAAGCCGGTAGGCAGATTGGGTCGACAGTCTGAAAGGTCGAGCCCGATAGGACAAAGTATGACAACGTGAGAACGTCGGTGGGACTAGGTGTCATGGGATGACATGTAAGTTGTAGCCATAGTATCGATATGATGTTTTGGCCGAGATGGGGTGGAGTCATTGACTTAGAGCCACCCTTAAAATAGACATGGAGAGGATTTTTTTTTTCACATTACCAACCTCACCGCCCTTTCGGGTTTTCGCCGAGGCTGGCCCCCTTTAGCTTTTTCCGGTGCACCCTTGCGGGTTTTCACACCGAGGGGTTGCCCATTTTTGCCCGAGGCGCCCTTTCGGGTTTTCACCTCGACCGGGTCTGTGGCCTTTTTGCCCTCAGCCAACTGTTGAAGGTTGACTTGAGTCCGCCGGGGTATCAGTATTTTTAACCCCATTTTTTTTTTTGAACCTTCACTGGGGAGAGGTACTGTCCTGTGAGGACTGCTGTGAAAACTCCTGCGGTGGCGCATGGTAGAGCTTCATATGCTTGCCGTTGAGAGGAGGGAAGGGATTATCTCCCTTGTGGTCAAGGACCGTATAGGCCCCTCCTTCGTAGACCTTCTGGATGACGTAAGGCCCACGCCAATTAGGCTGGAGTTTGCCGCTGGATCTTCCCGCGAGAACCTCCTTTTCTTTAATCATGACGAGGTCGCCTTTCTTGAACGCCCTTTGCTTGACCAGCTTATCATAGGCACGTGTCATGCGGGCTTGATACACTTGTAAGTGCTTGTAGGTTTTGAGTCTTTCACCTTCAAGGTTGGACAACTCTTCAAGCCTCCTTTCTATCTCGGACTGGTCTTGGCCTGGCAATCCAGCGTACACAGCAACGCGGTAAGATGCTAGCTCGATCACCACAGGGACCACCGCCTCGGCTCCGTAGACCAAAGAGAATGGGGAACATTCCGTAGGGGTTTTGTAAATAGTCCGGTAGGCCCATAGGGCTTCGTGGACCTTCTCGTCCCAATCCCGCTTGCGGCCACCTACTATCTTGGACAGCAGCTTGCAGAGGGTCTTGTTGAAAGCTTCGGCCAATCCGTTGGCTTGGGGATTGTAGACTGATGACGTCCTCCAATCGATATGGAATTTGGCCGCCAAAGCATAAACAGTCTTGTTCCTGAATGACGTGCCATTATCGGATATAATCGTACTGGGGGTGCCGAATCTGTATATGATATAGTGCCTCACAAAGTGGGCAACTATCTCTCCCATAACTTCCCGTAGCGGAATGGCTTCCGCCCATCTAGAGAAGTAATCGGTGGCAGCAAGTATGAACTTGTGCCCATGGGACGATGGTGGGAATGGTCTCACAATATCCATGCCCCACTCTGCAAACGGCCAAGTAGGCGCTGTTGGATGGACCGGGTTAGGTGGCCGCCGAGGGAGTGGGCCAAATGCTTGGCATTGGTGACATGTACGAGCATATTGGTTACAATCTTCGTACATGGTGGGCCAATAGAACCCCTTGAGCTTGATGCTGCTCTTCATCTTGGCTCCCGCTTGATGCGCTCCGCACAATCCGGAGTGGACTTCGCGCATGACAGTCTTTGCTTCCTTGGATGAAAGACAACGGAGGAGGACCGACCGGTCCTTTTCATGGATGAGCCTGAAGAGCATGCCGTCAATCAGCTGGTAGGATGTGGCCCTGCGTAGCAGTTGCACCCTCTGAGCCCGATCAGGAGGGAGCCAGCCATTCTTTAGCTTTATAATCGGCTCACGCCAATCTTCTTCCTCGGGAGCATTCTCCTCTTGAATGTTGTCGACCTCGTAGACAGTGAGGTCGGATTCTTCGTCGAGCACACTTGGCATGAGCCTTCGATATCTGAGAGTAATATTTAATTCTCTCTCAGGCGGGAGTTTTAGAGCTGCTGCCAATTTTGCAAGAGCATCAGCCTGGGAGTTGCTGCCTCTTGGGACATGGCCTATTTCAAATAGGTAGAATTTTTCCTTGAGCCTCATGACGGTTGCATGGTAGGGGACGAGCTCCTTCTTCCGACATCATAGACGCCCAGTACTTGTCGGATGACGAGCTGAGAATCCCCGTACACTTTGATGCACTTGATGTCCATCTCTAGTGCCAACTGAAGCCCGATAATTAGCGCTTCATACTCTGCCTCATTATTAGTCAGCGACTTCATGAGAGCGTAAGAGTTGTGGAGGATGCCGCCTTGTGGAGATACAAAGACTACCCCCACGCCTGAGACATAGTATGTAAGGCCACCGGCCCTTTTGATTGTCCGAGAGGCACCATCAAAATATAACTCCCAGTATGGGAGGTCAAGAGTGAGGACACCCGGCTCCATCTGTAGCGGGACTTTTTCAGAATGCTCCCCAATTTCTTGAGAAGGCACTAACACCTCATCGGGTAGCTCGAAGTTGAGCGGCGAATCTTCTGGCACGGGGTGCGCTGCTAAGAACTCCGCCATTCCTTGTCCTTTGATCGCTTTGCGTGGGACGAAGGTGATGTCGAACTCCATGAGGATAAGTGCCCATTTACCAAGTCTACCAGAGAGGATAGGCTGGCTGAGCAGAAACTTGAGTGGGTCACATTTTAAGATGAGCTCCACCCGATGGGCTAGGAGATAGTGCCTTAGCTTCTTGACAGCAAACACCAGAGCTAGGCACACCTTTTCCATGGGAGCGTACCGATGCTCAGGCCCAATCAGCTTTCGGCTGAGGTAGTACAGCGGCTGCTCCTTGCCCTCTTCATTAATCTGGGCTAGGAGAGCCCCCAAAGAGGCATCCATGGCAGCAATATATAAGATAAGGGGTTTCCTTCTGACAGGTGCCCCTAAGACAGGAGGAGTCAGCAGATACTCCTTGATTTGTTCGAAGGCCTTCTGACAGTCTTTGTACCATATGAAGGGTGCCCCTTTCTTCATCAGTCTGTCGAAAGGTAGGCATCTTCCTGAGAGGTTAGAAATAAACCGCCTAATATAGGCGAGCCTTCCCTGAAGAGATCTGAGCTCTGTCAAGTTCTTGGGCGGAGGTAGTCCTCTTATGGCCTTGATTTTGTCAGGGTCGATTTCTATGCCTCGGTACCCTGACGATGAAGCCAAGGAACTTGCCGCTGGAGACGCCGAAGGTGCACTTCATCGGGTTCATCTTGAGCTGATATTGCCGAAGCCTTTCAAAGACTCGACGCAAGTCAGTCAAGTGATCCTCCCGCTTCTTTGTCTTGACGACCAGATCATCGACATAGCATTCGACAAGGTCATGTAGCATCTCGTCGAAGATCTTGGTCATTGCCCTTTGATAGGTTGCGCCGGCATTCTTCAGACCGAATGACATCCTTTTATAGTTGAAGATCCCCTTAGGAGATCGGAAAGCCGTATGGTCTTTGTCTTTGACTGCCATGCGGATTTGATTATAGCCCGACGACCCGTCCATGAAAGACAAGGCTTCGTGACCAGTGGTCATATCCACCATTGTCTCAGTGATTGGGACAGGGAAGTCGTCCTTCGGGCATGCTTTGTTCAAATCCTTGAAGTCGATGCAGACTCGGACTTGGCCGTTCTTCTTCTTGACGGGGACGATGTTGGCGAGCCACACAGGGTACATGCAAGGCTCTATGAAGTCCACGTTGAGCATTTTGTCAACTTCAGCATTGACCTTCAGCTCCAGCTCGTGGCGCATACGCCTTTGAGCTTGCTTGACTGGCTTGACTGTTGAAAGTATTGCCAGCTCATGTTCAGCCACAGAAGGGTCGAGCCCGTGCATTTCTTTATAAGTCCAGGCGAAACAATCCCTGAACTCTTCTAAAAGCTGTCGATACGACTGCCTTTCTTCCTCGCTGAGGAGAGCACTTATGAAGGTGGGACGATGGTCGCTTTTGCTTCCGAGATTGATCTCAATCAACTCGTCCACAGTTGCTTGACCCCCGTCTTCGAGCTCCGATGGAGCTGGTTGGAGGTCGACGAAGTCTCCCTCATCATCAGTGCTGGCTTCATAGACTTCAAATTCTTCGAAGCGCTCTTGCTCGTTGCTTGAAGTCGAAGGACTGGTTTCATCATGTTGATGGTTAGCAGGCTGAGCTGCTCTACCCTCTGAAGGGTGATCATTGTCGACTCCTGATGAAAGTGATGGTGTGGTTGACACCTCGCTGGACTCCCTTACAGAGTCGTTAATCTTGGGCTCAACTTCTGCTTGCCCGTGAGGGGGAGATAGTAGCCCTATGGTGTTGACTGCAAAGTGGACCTCGAAGTCCCTCTCCTGGTCATAGCCGAGTCCTCGCGTATCTTTGCGGGAGAAAGGAGGTTGTCCTCGGACCTGCGGAGGGTTCCACAGCTGGTGGAAATATGCCGCTCGCGGCATATCGTCCATCTCCTGGACTGGCTCTGGCGCCACATCGGTGGGCGTATCCCAGCCGAAGTCATCTTCAGGAGGGCACGGTGGGACTAAGTCACCTTTATAAAAGATGATCGGCTTGTTCCTCTTGCCCTTGTTGCGTCTCCTTCTTCGTTGATAGGAGACTGTGAAGGTCTTCAACTGCTCCACCTCATACTCTTCCCGTTGGGACGAGAGTTGAAGTCACTTTGGCGGTAAGGAGATACTCCCGTCAATGACCCGGCTGATGAGGTTGGCTTCAAAGTCAACATTCCGCCTTTCTGGTTGAGTCGGCTTGGAGGCGGTACTGAGGCTCAGCTTGTGCAGCTTTACCATGTCTTGGTTAACAGTGAAGAGTTGCCCTTCCTCGGCTTCATGGTCCACCTTTTGCTTCCCTTTGTCCTTTATAGGCTCAGGGGTTGTCAGAGTGGGCTTCTCAAAATATAAGGAGGCATCGACCAGATGGCACTCATTGGGGTGGACGGGGCCTGGTCCGCGAAGACCGTATGTTGCTCCGCTTCCTTAGCATATTTAATGCACTGGTGCAGAGTTGAGGGAACAACCCAGTTTTCATGCAGCCAGGGTCTTCCAAGCAGCATCTTGTAAGATGTGTCGGAGTTGATGATATAAAATGTCGCTTGGGTGACAAAATCGCCCAAGGCAAGCTTGACTACAACCCGACCAAGCGCTTCCTCGGAACCCTGATTGAATCCCGAGATCTTGACATCGGTCACCTTTTGTAAATAGGGTGCCAAGTATAAAGACTTGAAAGTCTTCAAAGGCATGATGTTGACAGCCGCTCCAGCGTCAACCAGGATGCGATTCACGTCATGCCCATTAATCGTCCCCCTCATATATAAGGGGCGATTGTGGCACGGAGAGGACATCAACATGTCTTCATTCGTGAATGAGATGTTGGCTGTGAGTGCCTCGTATGCCTGGGCCTGCAACTTTGCCACATGGGCTTCATATGCCTCTGGGTCTTGAAGTATCTTGACAAGACCCTCTCCGAGGTCTTTACTCCAGGCGATGGCCTCCCAGATGGTGACATTTGTTGGGAACCGCTTCATATGATGAATGATTTTGCGGTCCGCCCGAGCACGGGTCTTGTCAAATGGCAGGATGATCTCTGCCAGAGTCTTCGGCGCCTGGCGAGGCTTCTTCCGTTTAGAAGGGCGCTGCTCGTCATGTTGGCCTTCCGCATCTTCCTGGAAATGCGGAGCCATAGACTCCTCCGGAGGAGGCAAAGGCTCATCATGCTGGTCTTCATTGGAAGGACCTGCTGGGCTTGCGGGCTCAACCCTGTTGGAGGGGCCGGCCTGCTCTGACACCTTCTCGCACACTGGCGACTTGGCTGGCTCCTCTTCTTCATCGGATGATGTGATTGTAAAAGGGACTCCACCCGGCTTAGCCATTGAGGCAGGGTTTGGACCCTCTGAGGAGTTGAGGATGAAGGGGATTCCCCGAACTTGGGTTTCTGGGACAGGACCCGGCTTCTCCCCTCTGAATAATATGACACGGTCGAGAGCTAAGGGACCCTCACGTCCACGTCCTCGGCCACGTCCTCCGCCATTTCTTGCCGAGCGGCGCTGATATGTCGCCATAGGAGCCTTGCCTCCAGTGCTATCAGCCGTGGGACAGTAAATGTTGTCGGGCGGCGGGATCGCCACCATGTAGCAGGAGAGCTCTTGCAGCATTTCCTCGAGCATTTCCACAGTGAGCTCCTCATCTTTGTAGAATAATGAGAGCTCCTCTGGGATTGGGAAGTCTTCACCCTCTTCAAGGCGGTGGGCCATTTCCCGGAGCCATTGCAGAAGACGGGCTTTGCGCCCAAGCTTGTCCCAGGGAATATATTCGTCTAGAGTGACGACCCTGGTGGGGCGAGGGGGAGTGTACTCCTCCAGCTCATCTATGAGCTTTTGAAGTCTTTGTAGAGGAGTTGGCTCCTTAGGAGCCTCCATAGCAGCGGCTTGCTCGGCTTGCTTCTTCAATCTCCTCTTCAAATTCTTCCTGCGGTTCTTCTCTTGTTTCTTTTGGCATGCCGCCTCTTGAGAAGAGAGAGGAGCTTGCTTCGGCGGTGGGACTCGCTTGCCCCCAGAATTCTGTTTTTTGCTCCGAGCTGGCTCCTTAGAAGCCTTACTGCCGCGGCTTTTTCTGGGGGAAACCTTGGTCCAATTAGCCTCCTCCGGCTGAGGCTGGAAGGTGGCATTGATTACCTGAGCAATTATTTCAGGAGGCAACTCCTGGAACTCTGCCAGTCCACAGTAGGGCCTCTGGGAGCTTTGTAGTTCCATCGACTTTGCTTGGGCTAGTGGATTAGCTTGCTTGAGCTGCTGAGGCCTTTCTACAATTGGCGGCCTCGCTGGGCTGACAGAGGCCTTAATTGGGGTCTTCGCGGGCTCAAGAAGTCGAGTCCTCTCTACGACTAACGGCCTTGCTGACTGGGCAGGAGCTTTGGCTAAAGGCTCTGACGCCTTGGCTTTGCCTTTGTTGTCTGGCCGAAAGTTCTCTCTTATGATGATGCCAGGCTGATTGGACCTGGGACGGACCTTGGAACTCTCTCCCGCGGCTTGGCTTCCTGGGTTCTGCACCTTAGGCCCTTTATAGGTGGCCCTGCCTCTAGTGAGTAATGGGAATTCATCATTTTCCGCAGGCTCACTTGGTCGGGCTAATCGGGAGAAAGCCTCAGTTTCTCGCCGAACCTGCTGGAGAGTCTCCCTGGCGGCCTCTGCAAGACGCAACCTCATCATGGAGTTCTCCTGAGTATCGACAACCCCTCTCTAGATGAGGGCTTCAATGAAGTCTTGAACCTCTGGGCATTGCCGAGTGGGGTGAGACACCCTTGCATGATACTTGCAATAACGAGGGTGATTCTTGGCCGTCTCATTATAATAAGACGGCGGGTCATGTGTCAGCACCCATCCATCCTCCAGAAGTTTGTCAAAAATCTTCTCAGTGTCTTCCTTAGGAAAAGAACACTGATGAGAGAGTCGCCACCCTGGGTACCACAATGTGGATTTAGATGGCTGAGAATTGACTCCCTGGGAACTGACTCCCTCCTCCTGTGGCTCTGGGAATTGAAAAGCTGCTGAGGCATGTATGACGTTGACGGAGAAGTGAAGACTCCTTCGTGTATGCGGCTGCGGTGGGTCGACTAGAAATTCGCCCATATCAACCTTCCCTCGCCTGATTAATTCTTCGGCGAGGTCCTTGAATGGCTCACAATTGTGGATAATATGGCCAACAACTTCATGATATGGGCAATAGCCCTGATGAAAAGCAGCACCTGGTGTCTGCACCAAGGGTGACGGGCTTATCAGCCCTGCTCGCTGGCATGCGAAGAAGATGTTTGGAGTCTTCTCGCAAGGGAATGAATATAACTTTTATGGGAGCTCAACTTGAAGTGGAGCTTCCTCGCCTTCCGGTGAGTCCTCATCTTCGGATGAATCTGAGGATTCTTCAGAGAGCCAGCCCCTGAGTGGAGCCCGAACCGCGGGTGATACACCCGCCTCCCGTATGTAGACTGGAGCTAACCCCCTGGCAAATGGGCCAAAGGGGAAGGTGGACAACTGTTGATCAATGCTTTCCAGGAACTGCAGCAGGCGCCTCTGTTCTAGTTGCAGCTGCCGGACTTCCCCTCGGATCTTCCGGATGGTCCTCCGCAGCGCTAAACATTCTGAAAATGGAGGAGGAGTGGCTCTGGGACCACCATTGGGCTGTTGACTTGAGGGCCCGGCTTCGGAGGCATTGGAGCTTGAAGCCATCGCCACCATATGGACCACGTTAGCTGACCGGTTCGATCGGCTCCAGGGATGAGGCTGGGGTGGGTCGACTGCATGGTCCAGCATATTTACCAAGCTCTTTTGAATGAGCTCTTCTGCTATATTCTTGAAAACATAGCAATCCCCAATGGTGTGACCCAACCTTCTGTGATACACACAATAGGTAAGATCCTCTGTCTTATCCACCTCGCGGGCTTCCGCGGATCTGGCAGAGTGACGAGCTGCTCCTTCATACATAGATCAAACATCATCTTGGTATGCTCCTTTCTGAAGGAATAAGGCGTCTTCATGCGCTCCGCTAAGAAAGACGCATTTGTCTTATCATCAAACTTCTTGCCTTTTCCTTTGGACTTTCCTTCCCCTTTATCTCCATTCGTCTGGGAGAAGTCCACGGCATTCACCTCCTTGCCGCTAGCCAGACGGTCTTTGGCGGGTTTGCCTTTTGTAGAGGCTTGTGCAGGGTGATCAGCGAAGAACATCTCAATCTCCGCCACCACCGTGTTGAGCTGGTCGAAGCCTCTGATATTGGAACCCAGAAGCTTCTCACTGACTTCTGCCGAGAGGCCCCTGCGGCAGATGGTGATCGCATCTTCAGGCGTCGGAGGATTATCGCAGCGCATGCTGACGTCCCTCCATCGCTTGATGAAGTCCAACACTGTTTCACCCTTCTTCTGTCGAAGGGAACAAAGCTCTGTTAAGGAGATTTTGCGCTCGACCATTTGAAAGCGGTCGACAAACTTCTTCTGCATATCAGTCCAATCAGATACTGAATTGGGCTTTAACCTTGAATACCATTGGAAGGCGGTGCCAGTCAAGGACGTGGCAAAATACCGCAGCAAATATGCCTCTTCTAGGGCTAATTCACCCATGGCCGTCATGTAATAGGTCAGGTGTTCATGCGGAGAGCCCTGCCCGTTGAACTTCTGGAGTTTCGGGGCCTTCGGACAATCAGGCAGAAGCTTCTTGAATTGATGGCGGAGGGGATAAGGCACACTGTACAAATCGACGGTGGCCACCCCCTCCCCATGTGGAGCAAACTTCGTCTCTACAATGCGCTCGATCATCTGCTTCTGCGCCATAAGGTTTTCTGCAGCAGGAGTAGCAGATGACCGCGCGTTAGCTTCATGCGGCGAGACTTCGAAGTCCACCGCCAATGGAAGCCTTGCAGCGGTGACAGAGGCATTGGCTGCGACTGGAGTGGGGGAAGGCTGCTGATCCGCTCCAGCCGGTGCCGCCTGAGGCGGGGCAGGAGCCTCCTTTTCGCGCAAGAGCGACTGTAGCAATTTCTTGAGCTCTTGGTTCTCCCGTCGAAGCTCTTCCACTGTGGGGGCCCGTGGCTCTTCCCTCGACTCTTCTTCGTGCCGGGAGTGACTGTCCTCATCAACACTGTGGACTTCTTCCTGGCGCTCTTCTTGCCGTGCCGGCTCGGGCTGAGATGTACCGACGGCCGGCGCCTGCTGCGTCTGCGCTAGAATCTGGGAGACCGGCCTTGACCTCCTTAAATATTGGATGGGTTGGTCAAGCCCTCCCGAGGTGTTCTCGGGTTGTTTGTCACCGGAGGTGGCGTAACAGGTGAACACTTTGACGGTGTCATCGGTCACCTGGACCACCCGCTTTTTCTTGGGCGGTTGTCGCTCCGGCTTGGGCGGCCTCCCAAGTATGTCAAAGACCGACACTCGGGATGTAGATGCTTGAGGGGAGCGATCCTCCTCCGTGTGCGTGGAACTGGCCCACAGGGAAGTCGGCCGCACCTTCTTGCCAGCTACACGGTACTTCTGTCCCCATAGGGGCTGATTTGTAGATCTCGGAGAGACTGAGGCCTCAGTGCTTGTCGGACTCCGCATTCGTCGAAGATCTGACATGCGGAAAGGCTCCTCCGCCCTCGCACGCCTTATAATCTGGGCCTCCTCCTTGGTGACCCAGATCTTCTTCAAGTGGAGCTGGCGCTCCTCCACTTGGTTGCCCCCTGTCCTTGGACGGGGAGTTCGTGGCTTGGGCCGTTGCAGAAGGCCCTGGGTTGCCGCCGGTACGGCAGACTTCTTCTTCGCTCCTTCCTCCCGGACTTGCCGGAGGGGCTCGAAGCGGTTGGAAGTAGAAATAGTCGGGACATGACGATCCCGTGGTAGGATTGGCTCGCCTCTATCGAGCCGGATGCGGATATCTCCGACGATTACAGTCTTGCCGGAGCGAGAGACAGCCGCTTCGGGCTTTGCACCCTTGCGGCTACGGCGTTGCCCCCATTGGGCAGGGGCGACAGTGGTGGCGCCCGCCATAGGCATGGCGTCATCCTGACGGCGGTGGCGTTGCCCTCGTTGAGCAGGGGCAGCACCTCTGAGGGTGGCCGCAGTAGGTTTGGCGCCGTTGCGGCGGCGGCGTTGCCCCCGTTGAGCAGGGGCAGCGCCGGTAGTGATTTGATTGACCGAGAAGACTCGGCCAATAGCCGGGGCAGAAGGCCTGACACCTTCGGCCATTGACGTAGCAGCCAAGGGAGCTCGGCTGGTTGTCGGGATGAAGGGCTTGACACCCTTAACAATTGGAGAGTTGACCGGATGGATCCTGCCAGATGCTGCAGCAGAGGGTTTGATACCCTTGAGGACGGTCTCCTTGACCGGGCGAGCTCGGCCGGTTGATGAAGTAGAGGGTCTGACACCCTCAGTGATTGGTTTCTTGGCCAAGTGAACCCGACCAATCGACGAAGCCGAAGGCCTGATGCTCTCAGAGACGACCTTGTCAACCGGACTAACCCGGCCAGTGGCTGGGGCCGAGAGACTAACACCCTTGACGGTTGTATTGTTGACCGGGTGAATCCGGCCAGTTGTTGAGACCGAGGGCCTGACACCCCCAACAGTTGTCTTCTTAGTCGAGCGGACTCGACCAGCAATTGAGGTTGAGGGCCTGACACCCTCGATAGTTGCCTTGTCGACCGGGCGGACCCGGCCAGTTGTTGGAGTAGAGGGCCTAACACCCCCAATGGTGGTCTTGTTGACCGGACTGACCCGGCCAGTTGCTGGGGCCGGGGGCCTAACACCCCCGACTACTGTCTTCTCGACCGGGTGGACCCGGCCAGTTGATGGGGCCGAGGGCCTGACGCCCCCGACAGTTGTCTTCTTGACCGGGCGGACCCGGCCGGTTGCTGCAGTAGAGGGCCTGACGCCCTCAGCGACTGTTGGTACTGCAGGAGCGGCTGAACTGACTTCAGCCACTGGCACCACGCCCAAGAAGAAGGGCGAGCCGGCGACCGTTGGGAAGTCGCCAAAGACGATCGGAGTTGCCAGGTATCCGAACCTGGCATGGTCGGCAACGACTTGGGGGCCGTAGGTGACGGCTGCCATCGCTGCTACTGGTGTTGGTGGTGGTGGTGTGTAGCACAAAAGGAGTGGCGTGCAGATGCACGAAGAACTCTCAAATGAATAGAGAGGTGTGCCCTCCTCTTCCCGTCCTGTAAGAGGAAGAGGGGCAATTAGAACCTTGAAGAAGGTTAAGAGGACTTTCTTTGACAGAAAGAAGAAAGGTGGGAAAAGTCCCACCGGGCGTGCCAGTCTGTGAGACAGGGAATATTTTCACGTGGGAAAAATAAATGTTCTTTTTGAAAAGAGACATTCCTCTGCATAGAGAGGTTTATTCCGTGGGTGTGTATACTATCAGACGATTTGGGTTCGAGTGCTGGACCTCTCCCCACTGACCGTAGTCAGTGTTGATTTACATCGGCCTAACGTCCGAACACCCAACTGTCAAAGGAATCTCAAAGTCTTCTGTAGAGGTTCTGATGTGGAGGGCAGGCTCACTCGAGAGATTCTCCATGACCACTCATTTACCACCGACCAACAACAAAGACTAGGTTAGGGTTTTAACTGAGGCCATGTTTGGGCAAAACCCTAGAATTTGGGAATATGAAGATGATTTGGGGGAAGCCGTAGGCGTTTTTTGAAGTAGAGAAAGATTTTATGGACCCCAAGAGCATTTTGGTAATTTTACCAACCCAGGGGTATTTTGGTAATTTTTTCGGGCCAGGGGCATTGTTGAAATTTCTGGGCTGGAATGGAAGTAAGACTGGATCCCCGACTCCCCAAGGCACTGAGGTGTTGTGCCCCTTGTGCTTTGATGATAGGGTGTTGTTGTTTTGATGATAGCAACTCAATGAGTCACCACATAAGAATGATGATGATCTATGATAAATGCTATAGGGAGTGTGTTAGGTCCAGCCCCTTGTGCATTGATGATAAAATGATGTTTTGAGTGCTTTGTTCTGATTAAATGCCCATGCACAGGTTAAGTCTGTACAGAGTTTTGCCTAGACTGCATGTCTTCTTAGCGCATATTTAGTCGCCAAGTCCGTGCAACTCTTGTTGCAGCATCAACTCAAGTCTGTACATTCTTCGACGGCATGTCTGTGCATCTTTTGTACCATGCACTCAAAGTCTGTACATTCTTCGGTGGCATATCTGTGCATCGTTTGTACATTGCACACAAAGTCTGTACATTCTTTGGTGGCATGTCTGTGCAACTTTTGTTCCATACATACGTAAAGTTCGTGCATTTAAATACTAAGTCTGCACACGGTTGCCTTGATGACTTAGCAAGTCTATACATTCTCGAACCAACTCAGTGCATCTTTTTGCATCGTATTCTTCATGCATGTACATAGTCAGTGCATCTTTTTGCATCGTTGTGCTTCACGCATACACATAGTCGATGCATCCTTAGCTGTTGCACGTAACTAAGTCGGAGCAAGTGTCAACCATGCGAGAGTTGAGTCGATGCAACTCCTGTTGCTACATGCGATTAAGTCGTGCATTTGTGCATCTTTCACAACAAAGTCTGTACACTCTTCAGTAGCAAGTCGATACATCTCTTGCTCCATGAAAACAAAGTCTGTACAGCCCGTGTTCTTCACGCATACACATAGTCAGTGCATCGATTTGGCTCATGCATACACATAGTCAGTGCATCGCTTTGCCTCACGCATATACAAATACACATAGTCCGTGCAACTCTTGGTGTTGCAGGGACACAAGTCTGAACATCCTTTGTTGTTACGAGAAGTTAAGTTCGTGCATAGTTTCATTAGGCCTGTGCATTATGCATTCATGCTCAAACTCTAGGCACAGCAAGTCTGTATATTGTCTTGTCGCATGCACACAAAAGTCTGTACACATCTCGGTGGCATGCCTGAGCATTCCTCTTCAATGTGCATACTTTCCTATATGCATACTGCATTACACACCATCAAGTCTGTACATGCTTAGTTCAAATCTCGAACTAACTCGATGCATCCTTTTCTTTTCCTTCAGATTGATTCAAACTGATAATAAGTTTGACCTGACAGGATCTCTGTTCGAGGAATCTAAGAAGGGCACATAACTCGAGAATGAAAGAAAGTGCCAGGATCGTGACACGTGGAATGCAACGAGGCTATGATGCTGACACGTGACCTAGATATTCGGGCGGGAATCGTGATGACCACACGCCCTATCTGTTCACTGCTCTATAAATAAGAAGCTTCTTCCTGAGGAGCAGAGTGATCGAAATAGGGAACTTACTTGAAAGAGCAGAAGCAGAAAGAGCCTGCACGATCCAGAAGAAGAGAAAGAGAGAAGAAAAGAAGGAGAGAGAAAAAGAGAGAGTAGCAGAGAAGAAAAGAAACGAAGAAGAAGAAGAAAGATAGAGAGAGAGATAGAGAGTTAGAGGAGAAGAAGAGAAGCTTCATCTGAAGATCTGTCCCTACTGGAATCTTGATCATATCCAATCCAGTCAGCTCTATGAGAGCCACATTTATGTTGCTATCTTTTACAGCTTTCAGTCGCTGTGTTTTATCATCTTTTGTTTTCATTTGAACTCTATTTCAAGCTGTGTATCAGCAGTAATCCACACTCTGGTTTGAGTGTGGGGTGGACGTAGGTCTGCGGACTGAACCACCTAAAAACTCCCTTGTCTACTGTGGTTTGATTGCCTTATTTGACTCGCTAGATGTATGCATAAGCCGATCTGTTTCTTTAGTCTAGTCGAAATTTGGTTTGCACACTAAACACTTGATTCCTGTTCCATGAGAACAAATTTGTTTAGAGGAACTGAGTATTCTATGTAGCTTGCATAGCTTGCATAGGGTAGATCTAGAGGTTAATTCATCTGATCTATTTCTCATTGTTTGAAGTGAGGACCCAAGTCTATCGAGGCTCCATTTTGCTTTAATTCCGCATCTCTGATTGTTATAGATTTTAATTGGGAGAAATTTTTTAAGAGGGATTCATTCACCCCCCTCTGAATCCATCGCACCGGTACTAACAGTTGGTATCAGAGCGGGTCTCTGTGCATTTAGATCCAACGATCTACAGAGGATCCTGCTACTTCCGTGGTGCATTTCAGAGTGGGTCTGGTTTTGTTGTTTTTCGTGCTTTAGTCTCGCTGAGCTGGTGGCTTGCTGTATCCCTGTTGTTTCCGGAGCATTTCTCATCTCATTCAATTGATTAAGTCATTTCTCGATGGCTCATCCACCGATCTTCAGAGGTGAAAATTTTGATCTATGGTTGGAAAAGTTGCGTCGGTATGTAAGGACAACCGATCCTGATCTTTGGAAGGTAATGACTCACGGTCCACACAAATTATCGAGAGATAAATCCAAATGGACCGAGAAGGATAAATTAAAAAATTCTGTTAATGCTAGAGCACTAAACTTGATGAAGGGATCTCTTGACAGAGCTCTAATTTCATGTGTTTCATCCTGCAGGTCTACCAAGAAAATCCTGGATAAATTGAAGACTGCTTGCGGTAGAGATGATAATCGATGCATGATGGCTCAAGGGAGTGAACAAAGTAGCAATCAAGATGAAGAACAAGACGATGATAAGGTAAACATCTTCGAAAATTACACCCTGGATGATTGGATTGCTGCATATAATGAATTGCTGGAGTCTTATGATCATTTAAGAAAATAGCATAAGAAAATGAAAAAGAAAATTGATAAAAATGATTCTAATTCATCATGTGAAAAGTGCTTGAAGATTAATGAATTATATGATGAATGTTTATCTGAGACTCACTTGAATATGAAGCAAATGTGCTTGCTGAAAAATGAAAACCAAGAATGTGCCAATAAAATTTTTGAATTAGAAAGTCAGTTGAAGGTGAAAACTGATGAACATCTGATAAATCTGTAAGAGTTGGAAAGGATTAATTCTGATCTGAAGAAATTAAAAGCTGAGAACAGTGAAATTCAGAGGAATAATAAAAATCTTGAAGCTGAAATAGAGAAAGTTAACAAGGAAGGTGTGCATGTTTCCTCTCTAAAATCAAGCTGCAATAAGTGCTCGGCTCTAAAAGAACGAAATGAAGATCTTTATGATGAAAATGAGTGGCAGAGAAAATTGATTGTTTCTCTAAAAGAGGAAAACAAAGACTTGTTGAATGAGAAACTCAAAGTTGAACAAAGAGAAGAAAAATTGATTGAGAGACTGGACTCAATATCCAGTAGTGAAAATATGATGAAGAAAATGAGAAGTTGATAAAAGAAAATGAAAAACTGAAACAGTTGAATAATGTTATATCTGAAAGACTTCTTGCATTAGAAAAGGGAAAATCTGTTGGTATAGAAGAAACTGAAAGACTGTGCAATCTGGAACAAGAAATTGAGAAATATAAAACTACAAACAAGGTGCTAAGTAAGTGTCTTAATTGTAGTGAACATGAGATTACTAGTTATGAACTTCACATTGCTTCTTTGGAAGATAAAATTCATGATCTGGAAAACTCTACATCCGAGTCTGCTAAAATTAAAGGAAAAATGAAAGCTATCATGGAAGGTGAGGATGATAATTCAAGAAAGGGGATAAGTTGCAGTTCTGATGTTAAGGAAACTATTAGAAAACAGCTATACACCACTTTTGTGCAAAACTCTAATGTAGCTGGTACCACAAATCAATCCCCAAAATAAAGTAAAAATCAGAAATCACCTTCATCATCTGTATTTCAATTCAATGCTCAGAAAAATGAAAAACAAATGAAAATTGAGAAAAACAGGAAGAATTTAAAAAGGAATGCTCAAACGAATAAGATTAAATTTTTCCCTACTCGTGCTAGGAATTTGATGGTTGCGTGGATTATGATAGTGAATTGCATGCCACTTACAAATCACCTACTCACTCGCATGCATCTGAGAAGGAAGCCTCATGTTATTACTGTGGCAAAGTAGGGCATATCATGGACGATTGCAGACTATTAAAAGAAGATGAGCATGCAAATAAAACACTGCATTTTAGGAATTCCTCTGATAGAAACCACACCACTAAGAAATCTGATGCATCATGTCATTACTGTGGTAGGCGTGGTCATCTAATGAATGCATGTTTTATCATGAAAGAAGATAATAAACTGCATGCTAGAATTTCCTCACATGCTCATGGCCCATATAGATATAAATCTACTTCAGGCCAGCACATTATTTGTTTCACTTGCAACAAGCCTGGGCACAAGGCAGATGAGTGCTGGTCAGGAAATTATTGGGGCAACAATGACTCAAGAGGCAAGCACCTTAGATGCCTTGAATGTGGTAAGTATGGGCATGCAATCAAGGACTGCTGGTATGCTCAGGAAAATCATGCCAACTCCAAATCTGCTAAGTTCCCTAGAACAAGACCTGTAAATATTTTGTGCTTCAACTGTGATAAACCAGGTCATAAGTCTGCAAATTGTTGGTTATCAGGTAATAAGAAACAAACTGTCCATGCATACAACAGAACATTTCATGCTTATGTTCATGGGTCTCAGACTGCTGTTGATATGCATTATAGGACCAGAAAATCTGTTGTTTCATGTAGATATTGTGGAAAATCTGGTCACTCCATGGATAGTTGTTACCTGATTGATTATGATGATAATGTTGCTAAGAGACTGTTCAGAACACCTGTCAGGGTTAACGCAGGACCCAAGGCTGTTTGGGTCCCTGCAGGATTAAAATGATTAATGTGCTGCAGGTGTGCCTTGGAAGTTGATGAATAAAGGGGTTAATAATCCAAGGCACTCAAGAATGAAACCCCCAGGATTGCACTATTCAGGTCAGTTATGAAAATCTGTTCTAAATTCTGTTATTAGAAATTGTTTGCTTTAGATGTTTGCATATCATATTAATCTATCTGTGTTTAATTGAAATCTTTTGAAAATTTGATTGATTTCGCATGATGTTCTTGCTGCTCATGACCAGTCTCGTTGCATAGTGCATATATACAGTGTGATGCATTGTATATCATCTAAATTGAAAAATCCAAAAAGGAATAACTCATTGCATCTAGATAGGGGGAGTATTTTAGACTCACTAGTCGTTCACCTCTTGAACCCTTCCTGTCTAGTTATTCGGCTCACTTTCATATTCATGTGTGTTGATTTCATTCTGATTTGAGAGTTGAATTGTTTGAAAAATTATCCTGTGTCAGTCTGTCATTGATTTCTGAATAAAGAATGCTATGATGTTTGAACAATTGTTTTACACAGCTGAGTGTCATATGCATGCCTTGCATAGTTGATGTTTCAAATTGATGCATGTATTGCACCGAGTATAGATAGTTGCATGTCTTGCATATAGTCCGTGCATCTTGTGTTTAAATAGCATGTAGGTCGGTGCATCATAATGTCAGGGAGAGGGTAGTAATGTCTAAACTTGGTGTATCAAGTAGTCTCTCTCTCTCTCTCTGATTGCATTACATGCCTGATCCATGAGCACAAATCATAAAACCATGTGTTAAGTTTTCATTGAATACAATGCATTCAGTCAGGGGGAGTAGATGGATGTCTTTCAGAAAATTCATTTAATAAGATGACCCATTGCATCCAGACAGGAGGAGCATTTTTGACCTATTAATCCTTTTCAATCCAGACTCTTCATGTCCAAATATTTGAATTCCTCTCTTGCTCCTGTGTATTTCACTCGAATTCTTAACTATAATTACATGACAAGCTGATCTGTCTGTACTCCAGACTTAGCTACCATATTTTGATATGCATAACTTTGATGCTTTCTTCTTGGTTGCTGTTATTTGGACGGCCAGCTTTTCCCACTCACTCACATTCCTTCAAGCTGGTCTGGCTGGTTTGGTTCCATGCTGTGAATATCATAGAATTCTTCTCTCTTGACTAATCATCGGCTGAAATCCTTGAAAATCTGTTCAAATTCTTTCATATCAGAATTCTGTGATCTGGTGTGGATAAGTTGTTCAGTTGCATTGATTGGACTGATTTGAGAAATCTAAGTTGTGTACCTTGTTTATATGTCTGAAACCTTAGAAGAAACTCCTATCATACAGAGTTAAGAATGTCCACTGATTCAAATTGGTTTAAGTCTAATGTATCCTCGGATTTGAATTTGAATGTTTGAAAGTATCTGAATCATAAGGTTTAATAATTCTTAACCACCCATGTCATAAAATATCTAGACTCATTCATCTGAATTCTGAAAATATAAGTTCAAGGCTACTTTGGTAGAGATACATAGAGGTAGTATTGTTTTTAAACATCATGTTGAAAAAGGTTGTCTAAGAAGAAAAATAATTATCGGAGCAATGACCTTGGTCACTGAGAAACTAGATTCTCTATCAAAGAAATAGAGTAAACCTAAGTCATGAAGTGCCATAGTTATCTCTGGTGGAAAAATGATTGAAAATCTGATAGAGCAATGGCATGACTGTGTTGAGTAATTGGAGATTCTGGCCTCTAATCAATGTGTCTCCTCATGTAAAACGACATTTCATTTGCTAACTCTGTTCTCACGTCTGAGAGGTAATGTCAATTATCACACTGAGTAACTGGGTCACTTCACCTGAGACGTGTTGTGCCTCATGTAAAAATGTGTTGATCAACTAAAATTGCTCAAGAAAAATAATGTGCTGATCAAAAGTAAATATCTTGCAAATCCAGTCAACCTTACATTCAAGCAAAGGTGATTAATCTCAATACTACCATACGTAACTCTCAAAGGTGTCATTGAGAGTATTTGAGTAAGTTGGAAGATGATTGATCTGGAGCATTACTTGATTAGCTGGTTAATCTTTATTAAAACTTAGTTTCAGATATGAGTAATGAATTTAATTGACAGATTCAGTATACATCATGCTTAAACCAGGTGGGTAATGTAGGTTAATTCATAACCCCTTATGATAGGAGAGTCTATTCTTACATGGACTTATAACTGTGGTACCTCCTATATAGTAATTTCTTCTGATCAGGTTCACCTCTGTTAACTTGATCATCCACCCGTTGGTCACTTCCTGCTCTGTGACTGTCATATCCTGCTCAATCTCTGCGAATGATTCTTGAAAAATCCTGTGCTACTCTTCCAGTGATATCACTCTACCTTTGGCTACAATTACTTTATTTACATCACCAGTCTCATTTTACTCTCCACACTGTTGGAATCTTCCATCTTGTTTCTGTAACCAGTTCTGGTTCTGTGGACTTTCCACCTGCTTTATTCTGTCCATACATATGTGAGGTGCCACAACCATTATTGTTTTGGATTCCTTGTGATGGCAGATTTCAGATTGCTTCATTGGATAACCAGAGTTCATTCCTGCACTTCGGGGGAAGTTCTGGGTCATCTGCATTTAAGGGGAGAGTAGTCAAACATTCATGTTGATAGGGGGAGTTCTTATATTTTATTCTTCAGTGCTCATTTTGCATGTTTCTACGAGGGAGAATTGGTATCAGATTTCATACATGTCTTTTATTCCACTCGCAAATTATTTCCTTTTTGATTATGTCAAAGGGGGAGAATTGTTTGCTGAGTCTATGTGACTCATTGTGTTGACATCATCAAAAAGGGGGAGATTGTTGTGCCCCTTGTGCTTTGATGATAGGGTGTTGTTGTTTTGATGATAGCAACTCAATGAGTCACCACATAAGAATGATGATGATCTATGATAAATGCTATGGGGAGTGTGTTAGGTCCAGCCCCTTGTGCATTGATGATAAAATGATGTTTTGAGTGCTTTGTTCTGATTAAATGCCCATGCACAGGTTAAGTCTGTACAGAGTTTTGCCTAGACTGCATGTCTTCTTAGCGCATACTTAGTCACCAAGTCCGTGCAACTCTTGTTGCAGCATCAACTCAAGTCTGTACATTCTTCGACGGCATGTCTGTGCATCTTTTGTACCATGCACTCAAAGTCTGTACATTCTTCGGTGGCATATCTGTGCATCGTTTGTACATTGCACACAAAGTCTGTACATTCTTTGGTGGCATGTCTGTGCAACTTTTGTTCCATACATACGTAAAGTTCGTGCATTTAAATACTAAGTCTGCACACGGTTGCCTTGATGACTTAGCAAGTCTATACATTCTCGAACCAACTCAGTGCATCTTTTTGCATCGTATTCTTCATGCATGTACATAGTCAGTGCATCTTTTTGCATCGTTGTGCTTCACGCATACACATAGTCGATGCATCCTTAGCTGTTGCACGTAACTAAGTCGGAGCAAGTGTCAACCATGCGAGAGTTGAGTCGATGCAACTCCTGTTGCTACATGCGATTAAGTCCGTGTATTTGTGCATCTTTCACAACAAAGTCTGTACACTCTTCAGTAGCAAGTCGATACATCTCTTGCTCCATGAAAACAAAGTCTGTACAACCCGTGTTCTTCACGCATACACATAGTCAGTGCATCGCTTTGCCTCACGCATATACAAATACACATAGTCCGTGCAACTCTTGGTGCTGCAGGGACACAAGTCTGAACATCCTTTGTTGTTACGAGAAGTTAAGTTCGTGCATAGTTTCATTAGGCCTGTGCATTATGCATTCATGCTCAAACTCTAGGCACAGCAAGTCTGTATATTGTCTTGTCGCATGCACACAAAAGTCTGTACACATCTCGGTGGCATGCCTGAGCATTCCTCTTCAATGTGCATACTTTCCTATATGCATACTGCATTACACACCATCAAGTCTGTACATGCTTAGTTCAAATCTCGAACTAACTCGATGCATCCTTTTCTTTTCCTTCAGATTGATTCAAACTGATAATAAGTTTGACCTGACAGGATCTCTGTTCGAGGAATCTAAGAAGGGCACATAACTCGAGAATGAAAGAAAGTGCCAGGATCGTGACACGTGGAATGCAACGAGGCTATGATGCTAACACGTGACCTAGATATTCGGGCGGGAATCGTGATGACCACACGCCCTATCTGTTCACTGCTCTATAAATAAGAAGCTTCTTCCTGAGGAGCAGAGTGATCGAAATAGGGAACTTACTTGAAAGAGCAGAAGCAGAAAGAGCCTGCACGATCCAGAAGAAGAGAAAGAGAGAAGAAGAGAAGGAGATAGAAAAAGAGAGAGAGTAGTAGAGAAGAAAAGAAACGAAGAAGAAGAAGAAAGATAGAGAGAGAGATAGAGAGTTAGAGGAGAAGAAGAGAAGCTTCATCTGAAGATCTGTCCCTACTGGAATCTGGATCATATCCAATCCAGTCAGCTCCATGAGAGCCACATTTATGTTGCTATCTTTTACAGCTTTCAGTCGCTGTGTTTTATCATCTTTTGTTTTCATTTGAACTCTATTTCAAGCTGTGTATCAGCAGGAATACACACTCAGGGTTGAGTGTGGGGTGGACGTAGGTCTGCGGACTGAACCACCTAAAAACTCCCTTGTCTATTGTGGTTTGATTGCTTTATTTGACTCGCTAGATGTATGTATAGGCCGATCTGTTTCTTCAGTCTAGTGGAAATTTGGTTTGCACACTAAACACTTGATTCCGGTTCCATGAGAACAAATTTGTTTAGATGAACTGAGTATTCTATGTAGCTTGCATAGGGTAGATCTAGAGGTTAATTCATCTGATCTATTTCTCGTTGTTTGAAGTGAGGACCCAAGTCTATCGAGGCTCCATTTTGCTTTAATTCCGCATCTCTGATTGTTATAGATTTTAATTGGGAGAAATTTTTTAAGAGGGATTCATTCACCCCCCTCTGAATCCATCGCACCGGTACTAACATGAGGCTCTTTCTAAAGGGTTTTAGGAGGCTGCTAGGCCATTTTTAGGTCGTAGGGGTATTTTGGTAATTTTACCATACCCTAAACCTAGGTTTAAAGTGATACCCGAGTGTCGGACTGAGCTGACAACACTCCCGGACCGAAGTAGTGACAAGGGGCTTCATGGAAGGCACACATCTGTCAATTTGATCGAAGGAGGGGTATATATGCAATTTTCAGAAGTCGGGGGTTTTCTTATAATTTTCCCACCCGAGGATATACATAAAACATGCTGAGTGCTTCTATAGTTCAAATGAGTACAAGGGTTGTCGACGAGTTTGTCGACTGTACAAAAGTCCGCCCTAACGCGGGAAGTAGGGGCGTAGCCCCAATTACAAAAAGTTGCAGGGTAAAACTGCAAACAACATGACTTTTATGTTTCTCGGATTCCGGGGAGGACATTTACGCAATTCTCCCATTATTAGGGCAAAAGCATATGACATAGTCGTCCCAGGACTTAGAAACAACAACACGGCCCACTGAGGGGCAAAATTACAAATATACCCTCATAGGGGCACATACACAAGACCCGGGGACTTACCCCACGCGGGCCGAAACAAACGAACAAAAGAGCTCTGAATGCTGGATGCTCCGTAGGTTGTAGCTTGTGTGTAGATCGTCTCCCCTATTTTGGACCTCCGGGGGTCTATTTATAGAAGTGGGGAACCTCCCCGGGAGTGTTCGACCCCGTACGGGTCCAACGGGATGAAAATGACCCCGGGGAGGTCACATTTTCAAATTTTTTTTAGTACGTGCGCGGGAGAATGGAACCTCCCCGGGGTGGGAGGTCCCCGGGCCGGTCCGGGACCTCCCCGGGGTCGCGCGCCCCCGGGAGGAAACCTGCCCGGGGTCGCGGACCCCCGGGGGGGGGGGGCTGCCCGGGGTCGCGGACCCCGGGTGGGTCTCGCCCGAGGTCGCGCGCCCCGGGGAGGACCTCCGGGTGGTCCCCACTTGGGCCGCATGCGCCCCGAGGGGGCCTCCCCGGGGTCGCGGACCCCGGGCGGGTCCCCCCCCCACGAGGTCTGGTTGCCCCGGGCGGGTCCGCCCGCCCCGAGGCAGTCCCGCGCGGGACTGTCCGCCTCCGGGGTGGACCCGTTCGGGTGACGGCGACCCCGTACGGGTCCCCCCGGCCCCGGACGGGTCTTCTCCTGCTGGATTATAATAAAAGGGGGGTCTCCCGGGCTTTGAAGCTTCGAGTTCTCGCCGTGTCTCGTGGAGAATAACGAGAAGGAGCGCCTCCTTGTTCGTTTGTCGTCTTCCTCGTGCCGTAGGCCGCTGCGGGAGGACGAGTTGTTGTCCGTGCTTCGTGATACACGTGCGAGGGACGTTGTGCTTGGTACGTAGACCTTTTCCAGCATCTCCTTCGTTCTCGTAGAAGTTTCCCTTGCTCGTAGTTACACGTTCAAAGGACGGAGATTTAATCCCGTAGGGATTTTAATACAGCTACATGATCCTGACAATCATTGTGGCTTGAACTTGGCTTGTGGCCATCCCCCGAGGGGTTTAGATTGTAACCACACGTGGGCTATAAAGTCTTAAACTTAGGAATATCCGACGGGACGACGATACGCCGAATAGAGGACCACGTGTAGGAATATCCCATCGGATGGTGATACACTGTACCGAAATCTTGTCACAAGCGAAATCAATATCCTGAAATTTAAGATGATAAATTACGGGTGCAACACTTGAACTGGAGCAGTAAAGACAGTAGGTTGGCCTACTAGGGCTGCGTCTTGAGCAGGAGGGCCTGCTGGAGTATTGGCCCTGCATCGGAAGTAGAATCCGTGAACAGGAAGAAGCCACAAACAGGAACCCTGCACCGGCCGCCCTATCTAGGGTTTACCTGGGCTTGTGTGATTTGCACAGATTAGAGAGAAGAGAAAGGATAGAGGGTCCCTTGAGCTAGCAAGGAGAAGCCCTTAGAAGGGGTGCGGCCCAAGGAGTGGCTTCCGGCGAGATCCCAGCACCGTTTGCGCTGATACCATGATAATTTAGAGAGAGAGTAGGGCTGAGAGAGAAGAACAGGGCCGCGAGAGAGGGAGAGAGGCCAAGAAAGAGAGAGAAGGGTTCGGTTCTTCCTTGTCAGGCCGAACTGTCCCTCCCTTCATTTTATATTCTCCAATAGTTGCACAAGTACAAAAGAAAGAGATAATTACAGAATGAACCCTGAAAGACTGGAAAGTTGAAATATAGCCAAAACTGCCCTTAACATTTTACTTTTCTACAGCTACCGATGCCTATACTGTAGCCTACATGAGTCAAGTGAGACCACCACCCTTGTCATGCCACATGCTTAGGTGTTCATGTTCATACTCTCCTCACCACAAATGTCAAAAGGTGGTAAGATTTTACTGTTGAATCTCTCCTACCATCCATGTCCATTCATGCATTTGTCTATCTTCTGGTAAGGGCACTGATGCCCATAACCCAAATTTTGTGGCACTGCTGAAGCCCAGAGAGACGTAAAGGAAGAAGGGAAGGGACAAGAAATGACACTACAGAGGCTAAGAATATCATCCATGTTTCTCTGCCAAAAAATAAAAGAAAACTCCTTTCTTTGAGGAATAAACATAAAATCGGCTCACAATTCGTATACATGTGTTGACGACACCAAACACTAGGTATAAACAGACCAAAATTATTAATTTTTCTTGGCAAAGATTTTCTATTGTCACCCTAACCGTAAATAAAGCTTTTACCTATTTCTTACTTATTCTACAAGCAAAATGCTCCAGTTCTAATGAGGTAATGAATCCAAACCCAACTTCAACTTGAAGCTGAAAATCTGGATAGTCAGTTCCTTTTATGGCATTTTTGTATATTTTTACAGTTCCAATAGCCTCATTTCAGATCTTCTCGATGCCTGAAATAGTCAAATCTCACAAATATATTAGGTAAGAATCACAAAACTTTTCATAAGCCTTTCGATGTAGTAAATCAAAGCCTGATTCAAAAAGCTACACACTTGAGATGACGATCCAGAATTTTGTTGGGCTGGTCGTTGACTGTGTCATTCTTTGATAGCTGGATTTTTTCCCAATTGGAGAGAACTTGTTCTTGAGTTTCTTAACTGTTCAGGATCCAACATCATAAAAAGAATCAAAATTAGATGATGAATTCTCACCAATAGTTCTCAGTACATTTTTTTCAATAAATGAAACAGATAATATCATACATGTGAGCATGAAGACGTGTGCTCCCAATGGCAAAGGTTTGACCCTGTGACCTGTGTATCAGCTCAAAACAAATTTGAACATCTTCTGTTTTGAATGCCAAGATTTCCATTATCTTTTTGAGGGATTTGTAAAGATTGAAGTCCCCTGAAAAGGAAGCTCCACATATTCTTCAAAATAAAAAACAGAAGCCTTTGTGTCATCCATTATGAAGGACTCTTCCACTTTTTATTTTTAATTTTTCTCTCTATGAGTAATTCTCTTATGCTTGTTGTAAAATCAATAATTTTACAGATATCAATGCGTGATTCATTAGACATTGGACCTTGATTACATAGATTTTTGTCAACATAAATCTCTTCATCCATATCTGGTGTAAAAGTTGATATTTGCAATTGGTTATCAAAAAACATTCCAAATGATAAACCTTCCTAAAATGTCATTAAATCACCGAAACAACCATACCCTTGGCTACAAAAATTATGAAAAATTGGAATATCTGTAAAAAATGAGACATGGCCATTAAATTCATGGGATTATCATAAAAAACCTTTGCAAGTGCACACTTTTTTTTTTCAAAAAATAAACCCAAGATTTCTAAGATACCAAAAATACCCTCTAAACCCTAAAGTCATACAAAAGAATTACGGGTAAGGCCAACTGTCCACGTATGGATCCAATGGGTGAACCTACTCTGATACCATGTGGAGTTTATTGGATTGGGCCATCCAACTCAAAACCTTATGGTGTTGAGTGGAGAGGGCTTCATCATTTTAAACACATTTTATTTTAGTCTGTTTCTAATACGGGACTATTTTAACATGCTGCCTCATGTGCAAGCCAATCTGGGCTTCGTCACGTGGATGGTGACAAATACGGGGTGTATAGCCTAGATCATAATCATGGGCTCTGATGTCATTTTGGAGGCCCGAACTCTAACCCAAAACTAGTCTTTGAGTTGAGGGAATCCTTTACATATATAGAGGTGAGACTCTCATAGATATATGATATAGGACCAAACCACAACAATAATCACTAAAATTCACCATAAAGGGAAAATTATCGGTAAAACTCATAAAGGTTCTCTAGGCGTCCTTAAAACCCTGAAGTCACCCAAAATGACCTAGATGCCCTTAGCCCACTAAAAACAACCAACAAATAGGGAAAATCTCTAATAAAAAAATTCAAATCCCTTAAAACAACCAAAACACTTTGAAAACCTACTTTCTTGAAATGAGGAAAATACCCTTAACACTCTTAGTGACCCAAAAATACATCCCAGGGTTTCAAAACCTCCCTAATCCATGGCAACACATCCTTAATACTAAAATGGTCGTAATACCCTTAGACCGTGAAAACTTCCAAATTTTCTGGAATATCGTTTAGGTCTAACACATTTAACATGAATGCAAAACACCTCAGAACATCTCACAACCTTTAAAAACTCATTTTGGGCCATGATAGAGCTTTGGGTTCTGCCCAATTTTATTTTCATATTTATATTTGTATTCTTGTATTGTTGATTTTATTTAAGGCATCACTATCAGCAGTTAAACAAGGGTTTTTACCCATCAGAGCAATGTGGTTAACATAAATTTGTGTCGGTGTTGATGATCCAATTTGGAACCCTAGTTGCCAGTCCACTTGAGCAAAAGTAGATCAAATTTTCAGAACTAACCCACCCAAAATTTTCAAATCTGGGATTTTGTCAAACAACCTTCCAACCAACCCTTATATTCTAAGATTCTGCTATCCCAACTCTATGTCATACTATGCACTCATTCGTCCTAGTCAAAAGAAGTCATGTAGTCATAGTTATAAAATGTATGCATTGTTGTTCTGTCTGGTGTACCCTATATGTCCTTTAAACTTTCCCAAGGCTGCAAATTTACAAGCATGTGGTAAACCAATATAGAAAATGCAGATGAGTAACTGCAAAACTGGAAAAAAACATTGTGTACCTTTGGCCTTTATCACTTTTGTGCAACTAAATATAATTTCAACAATGAAAAGTGGAGCATTGTTTCATTGAAAGATCTTAGACTTTGATGAAAAGTAGGGCATTGTTTCAGTGTGAAATAATAAGTTCAACTCCTCTGTGCAATTAATGATCATGTGCTTTTTTAATCCACTGCATTGTTATTAGTGCTATGCAATCTTGTTTTTCTTTGTGATATGGAGTAGGCTTTCCATTTCCCCTCGATCAGTTTATCCATGTGTTCTTGCAATGTGTAATTTGGATTTATCTTTCATCATTGGGACTTTCTTATGTTGCAAAATGCTGATGCAACTTGAATTAGAACTTCAAAGGCCCGTTGATTTCAATGATTAAGAAGGTTGCTGACCTTGGAAGGATTCTTGCCGTCATCCATCCTAGATTTCCTTGGGCCACTTCTGGGAGATCTTAGGAGTGCCACTATCCTGCTGCATACCTTAAGGATACCAAGTTGTTCATACATTGATAATGCTTAATTAGCTAGTCATGTGTGTATCTTGCTTGCATTAGTGCTGATGTGTTAACATGTCTGTGCAATCTTGTGTTCAGGCTGTAAAGTTTTAAATTTCCATCTTTGCTAACATTGTAGTGCGCCGATATTATTGTAATCTTTGTTTGACATGGGAACTCTCCATTATGGTTAGACTACAAGTTGACTTCTAAAGGGCATAAATCAAGATATTATCTGCAGATAATAATCATTTTTCATTTCCCTACATTGTAGGGAAACAGGCTTCATTTGCTTG
The DNA here is from genome assembly GCA_022559845.1 of Amorphophallus konjac. Classification (NCBI taxonomy): domain Eukaryota; kingdom Viridiplantae; phylum Streptophyta; class Magnoliopsida; order Alismatales; family Araceae; genus Amorphophallus; species Amorphophallus konjac. The sequence goes on from CM040123.1 coordinate 265,771,683, forward strand.
ATTTATCTTGATGTCTATAAAAACATAGACAATGCATGACATTGTTTTATGTCATTTTGTTGCAGTTCAGATTAGCATATGTTTCTCCTGAATCCAGGGTGGTTGGAACCGGTGATTTTGTCATTGAGCCGAAGAAAATTGCGCTTCATTATCTTCGTGGTTATTTTCTACTTGACTTATTTGTCGTGCTACCACTTCCTCAGGCAATATTTTCTGTCTTCATTCTCATAAAAATTATGTGCATTTTTTGCCATGTTTCATCAAATATATTACCAAGAATGCTTTGCCTAATGCTCTTTCGTGTGCACATCTTTTTGAGGGCTGGGGGTGTGGGTTTAGAGAAAATTGAAAATAGAATTCACTATTCAGTGCAACCACAAGTGTATAGACTGACAAAGTGAAGTGGACAAGGGGATTTGAGAGGTTAGTCAGAGGTGAGGGTTAAGAGCAGTTCCTCTTCCAAGCCACTGAGAGGACATCACCACCTGGCACCTCCACTTCTGTACTTCAGTATAAGCTTTAATGGGGCAGGGGAGAAGAGAGAGCAAAGGTGGGGGAAGGGTACTAGGGTCCTTTAATGGTGTGTAGATGTGTGTGTATTTCATGAAACAGCATCTACCTCTCTTAGCAGAGAATGACTGATAGAAACTTGATCCTGCCACACCAATAATTATATGTTTCAGCAAGTTTTTCCTGTTTGGGGGGGGAGCGGGAGAGAGAGAAAAGAGGGAGAGAGGGACACTTGAATTTTTATAAAGCAACATCTACCTCTTAGAGGAGATAATAATGATGGCCAGAAACTTGAGCCTGCCACCAGGCTTGTTCCATTTACTCAGCTTTATCATAACACCAAGGAATTATATATTAAGAAGTATTTCCTGCTGCCAACTTGACCCAAAATTATTAGAATGAGAATGATGCGTGATATGATGAAGAGAAATACTTATACTGTTGTTTTATTTACTAATATAATTCTCTCTGTCTTTTCCTTTATGAAGGTCATGATATTGGTGGTCGTACCAGCATATCTGGGGTCAGCAACAGCTAATTATGCCAAAAATCTTTTGCGAGTCACAGTCCTTCTTCAGTATATACCAAGGATATTCAGATTTCTACCTTTGCTTGCTGGCCAGTCTTCAAGTGGATTTATCTTTGAATCAGCATGGACAAACTTTGTTATTAATATTCTGATGTTTGTGTTGGCTGGACATGTTGTGGGCTCGTGCTGGTACCTCTTTGGTCTACAGGTCAGTCATAATGATGTAGTTATTTGTTACACGTCTTATAGATACTATTTTGAGGATCCTGCACTAAGGATTATTCTCAGAAAAATTATTTACACTTGTGTCCTATTGTTTGATATGAAAATTTCTAACCAGGGAGGCTTTATTTCTCAATTTTTGTCAGTAAATTGTATGTTGGTATGTTTCTATACTGAACCTAAAATACTTCTCCAAAGTGTTTTATGTACATGTGTACATATATATATACATATATATGACTATATATACATATATGTATATATATATGTATATATATATATAATTATCACAAGGATTGCGTAGAGAAAATTAAAGACTGTTGTTGCACCCACTATTTGTCTCGGTTAAATCGAGATGTTACCATCGACCCGGTCGAGGTCTACTATTCGGCGTATCGCCACCCTGTGGAATATTTCCACACGTCGGGGCTTCGTAGCTCGTATGTTTATGCAATTATAGATTCCTTGCAGCAAGCGAGGTAGTCGGAAGCCGGATTAAACCACCAAGATTGTCAGGATCGCGTGGTCCCGGAGAGAAGAAAAAAAACCTATAAAGGCGAGAGCTTTATCTCTCTGGTGCTCGACATGAACAAAAGAAAATCCCTCGTAGCAAGAAGACGGAGATGCAAAGGATGGTGTACACACCGCCAAAGAAGTCCCACGCACATGTATCACGCAGCACGGGCAAGAACAAATCCTCTCCTTGCGGCGCACGGCGGCACGGCGCGGGGAAGACGACAAACGAACGAGAAGGCGCGTTTCTCTCCTCTCCACGTGGCACACTGCAGCAACAAGCCCTAAAAAGAAGCCCGGGAGGGTACTTTTTAAACAAAAAAAGGAGGCGGAGGACCCGCCCGGGGTCGGGGGGACCCGTTCGGGGTCAGGCGACCCCGGGAGGGCCTGCCCGGGGTCGACCGACTCCGGGGGGACCCGCCCTGGGTCATCCGCCCGGGTAGGACCGGCCTGGGGTCGGATGACCCCGGGAAGGTCTCGCGCGGACTTGCCCGGGGTCATTTGACCCCGGGTGGGTTCGGGGTCCTTTGACCCCCGCCCAATTTCTCTCCCGCGCACAAAAAAAAAAGTAAAAAAAAGGGAAAAAGACCATCCCAGGGTCATCTTCATCCCATTCAACCCGTACGGGTTCTGTCAAGTCCCGAGATTATGCAGCGGAAACAATCGGGAACGTGAACAGTCGGCTAGTACGCCTCACGCAAGCAATATAATCAGAGCGCTAACACATTCACACATAAGAAATGAATGCACAATATTTGGACAAATCCTTTCTTTATTCAAATAATAATCATAAGTACACAAGGTTGGCTCTTGACTCTTTAACTAACTAGACTCAATAAAATGAAAAAAAAATTACATAACGACTCCTGACACTCCATCAACGACAATCTACGGCTTCGCTCTTTTCTTTAATCGCTCTTGGATCCATCACTCGAATAGTCTGAATCCGACCCGCTAGAATTTCCTGAAAAAAAGATTGAAAAAGTAGAGAATTAGCACACATGTCCAGTAGGTATCTTCGTATCAACATGAAGGCAATGTTTAAGTAATAAACATTTTAGCTCTAGAGTATAAGATAAGTCATGACAAATATGATGAAATAGGCGAACAACGCAAGTAACAAGATAAGATCAAGTTGAGATATGAGAATTCACGTAGATTGAAAATATGATCAAGCAAGAATATAACATGAAGATAATTTGGCCTTTCATGAACAAGAATGTACTTTTCATAACCACAAAGGCAATGCACTAGAAAGTCATGTAACGAGAATGTACTAGCAAGCATGTGAGTTTCACAAGATTGTCTCGTGAACATTCGTGGATATTCGTGGATATTCACCCGTTTATAAAAAAAGTACTCCCGGCGCAATGCGGCGCCAGTATTCATCATACCCCATGGTTTATAGTATGTTTCCGGCTATCTGTCGAGGGGACTAGAGTGGAGCCCTTGGACACTGTCCGTGCCCGCTCTTGCATCTTCAAGTTATAAATCAAGTTACTTTCACGAAAAATATCAATATGGCCAATAATGTCACAAGTTCAAACTATAGTTTCATGATAGCAAATACCAAGGTAAGAATGCACCAAATAAGAATATGAGAGTTCAAGGTTGATTTAGAACAAGGTTATTCCATGGAGAAAAAAATCGGCAGCATAACGGTACATTCTTTAATTTCCATAAGTTATCAATACCTTATTTGACAAGTGTTAAATTCCAAGCAATCATTAGACTATTTAGGAACTTATAAAACCCAACCCAAAGGTCAAGCCTCGGATTAGACAAAAAAAACAGCGATCATTTACTGGACCGTTTACATACTCAAGCGGTCTAGATAGGACCGTTCAAGATAGGCGTGCGGTCTGGTCAGGACCGTTTAGAAACAAGATCGATGAAACGAATGAACCGGAACCATACGGTCTATACAGGGCCGCTAGGAGTCCTTGGCGGTCAGATAAAGGGCCGCTAAGTATCTCTGGTGGTCGTCCACATGCCGCTAAGGTCCAGAACACCAAAAACACCGGTTAAGTGCTTTCTAACAATTGGGTTTTAAGGGTACAACCAGCTCGGCGTCCTAGTGGGAATCCCAGACTAGCGGAGTCTTATGGAGGCTTTGAAACAAGATCACCTAGTCCGGTGGAAGGACTATCCAACGGAGAGGATCACAAGTCCAAGATTGTGTGCTTAATGTGCAAAGTGTAACTAATGACATTGTATCGGAATACGTGCCATGTACTTAAGAAAAAGACTCATAGATAAAAAAGGATCGTGGCAAAACAGCGATCATATCAAACTAGATAAGTCTATGAACCATATGAAATCATGCTCATTAGTATAAGAGTATAGGTTTGGCATGAAATTAACATAAGTTTTAAAATAAGTCCAAGGTTCATAAAGAACATGAAACCTACTAAGATGAACCATGAATATAACCAAGTATAAGAATATAGTTCTTAAAACGGCGATAAGACCTATTTAGCTAGGCTTATCATAAGATAAATAAGGCTGTTCTGCATTAAGTTTCGGGCTAACCATAATACATCACTCAGAAAACAAAAGCTGTCACTTGAGGACCGTTTAACAGGGCCTAGCGGTCTATCGTAGGACCGCAAGGGTACTCGGGCGGTCTGAGGAAGACCGTTTCTTTCTGTCTACTGTAAACAACATTAAACCGAACTACATGCTAATCTAAGGTAGATAGATGCAAGGTAAACATGCCAACAAGTCAATAAGGCCTAATAAAACCTTATTAGAATAAGGAGATGCATAGGTTTGAGTGAAATAAACTAGAATTATCATTTTCTTATTAAGACAAGGTTCATGCATACTATGTTAACCCTATATGCGCAGTAATAATAAAACATCAAATACAACGTGTACAATGCATGAAATCGACTGCAACTTGAGGGTTTTTACTCTTAAGATCATATTTAAGCCATTCATGAGATAACCTACCTCTGGTCTGGGCTTTAGACTTCGAATTTAGGGCTGGAAGTCAACCCTAGTTTCTGCTCGTTCTGAACTGAACCAGCAACTTCTTGCCTTTCTAACTCCTGATTCCCTTTACCTATGATAACGAAAAATGGAGGGTAGAAAGAGGGTACTAAGGTGAACAAATAAGTATAAAGAACCCTCTTCTAATTACCTTGTTTAGGACTTCTAATCTGCTGATCTTCCTGGGTCGTTCGCACAAGTTCCTGGGTTACTTGCACTAAACCAGCGTCTTTGCAGGCCTCTAACTTCTTGTAGGCTCGATCTCTTAGAACGAGATTTTAAGGGAAGTTAGACCTTACTATATTGAACGAAATCTTCTAAAGAACTTACCTCAAATAATGCTTCCTTACCTTAGTTGCACGCGAGCCAAAAGTAAGGGTCGCGCATGTGAAACTTGGGATCTATTTATAGGGTTAGCTAGGGTTTTGAGGATTTGAACGAACCTAGAGTCCCAATTAGACCTTGCACTTGATTCTGACACCTTCTACACCTTTCCAATTAACAGATAACATCGACCCCAGAAGATTTGGATGCCAAAGATCCAAGCTTTTCACGTTTTCACTCATTCACGGAATTAGGAGGGCGTAGCGGTTATGGGAGGACCGCTATGGTGGCTCTGACGGTCGCGCGATAGACCGCTAGTGTTCATAAATTCCAAAATTTTTGGATTTTCGTATTATCCCTCCATTTATCCCCCAATTGAAGTGTATATCCCATTTAAATCCGTAAATCACTTAATTTACGTTTCTATTAATGGGCTTGGGTCTAAAAAGTCTTAAAAATGGGTCTTTGGGCCTATTTAAGTTAGGCTTAGCCCTTTGGTAAATATAGGACCTTTAAATGGTTTTAATAATTCCTCAATTATTCTTAACAGCCCTTTTTTCCCTTTAAATTGCTTAGTAATTTATATTTAATCCTAGAAAAATTCCTCGAAAATTTCTGGGGCGTTACACCCTCCCCTACTTAAAAAGAATTTGGTCCTCAAATTCATCGTAATAAGATTTGCTAAGGAGAGTGTACTTACATTCAAATATCTCTGAAAATCTTTTGCGCATGGCCTCTTTTGTTTCCTATGTTGCTTCCTGTGGCCAAGATTTGTTCCATTGGACTTTGACTATGAGAATAGTTTTATTCCGAAGTTGACGTACTTCTCTTTCAATTATTTTGATTGACTTTTGCTCGTACGTCAAATCCTTTTTAATCTCCAGGTTGTCATAAGTGATGACATGGAATGGATCGGGGACGTACCTTTTGAGCATTGAGACGTGAAATACATCATGAACTCTAGCTAATTGAGGGGGCAAAGCTATTCGATATGCGATTTCACTAACCCTTTCGAGAATTTCAAAGGGGCCAATGAATCTTGGAGTAAGCTTGCCTTTGATGCCGAATCTTCGAATACCTCGACCCGGATAAACCTTAAGGAATACGTGGTCTCTTACTTGGAATTTCAGGTCGCGCCTTCTGTTATCAGCATAGGATTTTTGCCTGTCTTGTGCCATATGGAGTCTCTCTCGAATAAGCTTTATCTTCTCAGTAGTATCCCTGATGATGTCAGGGCCGAGAAATTGCCTTTCTCCTACTTCATTTTAACATATAGGTGAGCGACAGCTTCTTCCATACAGTGCCTCGAACGGTGCCATTGTTGGGACGCTAAAGGGTGATCTAGAGGGGGGTGAATAGATCACACACCCGTTAAAAAATTACTGCAGTAGAATCAAATGCGGAATTAAAACTTCTACTGAACAGATAGTGGGCACAATGCGAATACCACCCAGAACAGATGAAGAACCGTCCTAAGCATACATCTACTGCGCGAAGATAGAAATATAGGAGTTAGGCAAACCACAAAACAATCACACAGTAGACAAAGGCTTTTAGGTGGTTCGGTCCTCCAGACCTACATCCACCCCACACTCACCCGAGTGTGGCTTACTGTTGACTCACAGCTTGAATCGCTGGGTCTCACAGCTTGCCTACAATCCGCTGAGCCTCACAGCTTGCTGTCCGAGGTATCCACCTCGCCAGCTGAGCCTCACAGCTTGCTGTCCAGAGGAATCCTCCTCTGCAAAACCTGCTAGGCAATACAGCTTAGCCGTCCAGTGGAATCCACCACTGCAAGTGCTGCCACACAGCTTGAACACAATAGTTTCGAAAAACAAAACAAAAGACAAACGAAAGACAAAAGGAATCCCTGCAGGGAATATAGCTCAAACAAGTGAGCAAACCTCAGATCTGGTTTTGAACCAGAGATCTGAGGAATAAAACTCTCAACTCTTCACTCTCTCAACTCTCTTCCTTTTCTCTCTTTTGCTGGATCGAAAGGGCTCTCTGCTCTCTGCTTTTTCTTCAAGGCTTCTGCATTCGATCTCGTCTTCATTTGTGGACGAAGGTTTCCTTTTATAAGCAGTCACAGCAAGAGCAGCACTGGGCGCGTGTCTTCCACATTTCCCCCCCAAGTGTTTTGGCCACGTGTCATCCTGTCAGCCCTTCCAGTCTCGGATCACGTGCCCCTTCATTAAGCTTCACGAACAGAGCCTGTCAGACAGAGAATTATCAGTTTAATGTCGACACATTGTATAGACTTCGTTCGATGCATCAAGCAATGTGTAGACTTGATAATGCGAAGACAGTGTATAGACTTTGCAGTGTGTGCAGTGATGCACAAGATGAAGTATGCACAATGGCTGTATGGACTTGGCGTTCTGAACAATGTACATACTTGCTGTGAAGACTAATGCCCAAATGTAGTGTATGGACTTTGCGTGAATGCAATGCAAACACAAGAGTGTATAGACTTGATGAATGCGATGCAGACACACAGAGTGTGTAGACTTGATGAACAATGCATTCTAGGCAAAACCCTGTACAGACTTGAATGATGAAGCACACGATGCAATGTGAAGGCTTTGAAGAACATATGCTGTACAGACTTCGAATCAAAAGTTGCACGATGTACATACATACTCGATGTACATACTTTCTATATGCTCAAGACTATGCACAACGAATGTGTATACTTGCTGTAAGGGATGTGCAGACTTGATAAATGAAGCAAGTGTATAGACTTGATGAATAAAATGCATTTTGCACATGAGAAAGTCTGTACAGACTTTATAGTGCTGAGACGATGTACAGACTTCATGCGTGCAACAGTGACAATGTATAGACTTTGAAATGCAACGTAGGTGAAGACCCCAATGTATAGACTTCCAATATGAATGCAACCGCTGTACAGACTTGCTCAACCAGTCGATGTACAGACTTGGCATTTCAACAGAAGGATGTACAGACTTGGCATTTCAACAGAAGGATGTACAGACTTGGGAATGATGCATGACGCTGTACAGACTTGGAAAGTCAATCTGCTGAATGTACATACTTGGTGGCTGAACATAGGTAAAGATAAGCACTGTATAAACTTGCCACCGACCAATGTATGGACTTGAACTGCGTGCTACAGTAATGTGTAGACTTTAAGTGCAACGCAAAAGGCTATACAGACTTACTCGAGTGAGACAATGACCAAGACGATGAAGTATATATAGACTTTACAGTGAATGCATGCTGAGACGCAACATAAGACGATGCAGTGTACAGACTTCATGTAATGCATGCAGACGCTGACTGAGACGGTGCACAATGTATAGACTTGTAAGACGCTAAATGACACAGTCCAATGTATAGACTTTGCTTCGTGCATGCAAGACAAGGCTGATGCAATGTATAGACTTTAGATCAAATGATGCAATACATGAACAAGAAGACTCTGTACAGACTTCATATGATGCACTGACAATGTACAGACTTGATGAAGCATGAACAAGCCGATGTACAAACTTAGCCTGTATAGACTTAGTGCATGAAGAGCCCTGACAATGTATGGGCGATGTACAGACTTGCACATATGATGCACTGGCTAAGCCACGAATGTATAGACTCTCAGCCATGAACAAATGCAATGTACAGACATGCGAAGCTGGGGGGTCAACCCACTTAAGTGCATTGATGTAATGTATGCACATAGCAGATATTACATAGCAGATATTGAACTGAAGCAATGGATGTATAGACATGATATCTGACAAAATGCAATGCATCTATACAGAGAAAAATTGCCATCCATGCGTGATAGAATGCAATGCATCTATACAGAGAACAAATGCCATCAATGCTAAACACAACAACATAGCATATGCAAAGTATGCAATGCATCTATACTGACTCACTGTTATGAATGCACCTGTGATACTCTCACTGTGTTGCTATCATCAAAACATCATAACATATGCTTGTGCCTAAGGGGCACAACAGCCATTTGTATACTAGCTTGGTAGCTATTGTTGTAGGCGAATTCCACTAGAGGCAAGTGGTCGTGCCAAGTCCCTCCAAAATCAATAGCACAAGCCCGGAGCATATCTTCCACCACCTGATTTGTCCTTTCAGTTTGACCATTAGTTTGTGGATGGAACGCAGTGCTAAAGTTGAGTCGGGTCCCTAATGAATGTTGTAGACCCTTCCAGAGTAGACCCTTCCAGATTTGTGATGTAAACCGAGAGTCTCGGTCAGATATAATGGTGACAGGGACACCATGTAGTTTGACAATTTCCTTCATATATAGTACTGCTAATACATCCACAGATCATCGACTTTTGATTGGTAGAAAATGTGCAGATTTAGTCAACCGGTCTATAATCACCCATATGCCATCGTGTCCACCTCTTGTCTTTGGTAATCCCATGATAAAATCCATCCCTATACTTTCCCATTTCCATTCGGGAATATCTAAGGGATGTAGTTTCCCTGTGGGCTTTAAATGTTCCGCCTTTACTTGCTGACAAGTGAGGTAACGAGATACAAAGTCTGCTACTTCTCTTTTCATATTGGGCCATCAGAAATTTCTTTTCAAGTCTTGGTACATCTTGGTAGCACCAGGGTGAATAGCATACCTTGATTTATGAGCTTCTTCCATGATCATTTTCTTAGTGTCGGCATGATCCGGCACACAGATTCGATCTTTGAACAATAATCTACCATCAGTTGAAATGGAGAATTCCGATCTTTGGTCCATATTAGCCTTGATCTCCATCAATGTGGGGTCATTTTCTTGTAATTTGACTAGATCTTCAATCAATGTAGGCTGTGACCTTATACTAGCAATCATACATCCTTCCTCCTCTTTATCAACATCGAGATTCAAATAAGCAAAATCCTCGATAAGATAAGTCGTACCTTTTCTAAGGCTTGCTAGTGTTGCCATTGGTCTTCTGCTAAGAGTGTCAGCTACAACATTTGCTTTGCCTGGATAATATTGGATAGTAAAGTCGAAGTCTTTGAGATACTCCAACCATCAACGTTGCCTCATGTTCAACTCCTTTTCGGTGAAGAGGTTTTTCAGACTTTTGTGATCTGAAAATATAGTGAACTTCTCCCTGTAGAGGTAATGTCGCCAAATTTTCAAGCCGAATATAACCACAGCTAGTTCCAGATCATGTACAGGGTAGTTTTCTTCATGACGCTTTAACTGCCTGGAAGAATAGCGAATTATCTTTCCATTTTGCATAAGAACGCATCCTAAGCCAATGCCAGATGCATCGGTATAAACTTCAAAGCCACCACCTTCAACAGGTAGTGTCAAGATAGGGGCCGTAGTGAGATGATCTTTAAGAGTTAGGAAACTATCTTCGCAATCTCTTGACCATATAAAAGGGTTCTCTTTTCTTGTAAGTCTAGTCAAAGGGACGGCGATTTTTAAGAAATCCTTAATGAATCGCCTATAATAACCAGCCAGTCCCAGAAAACTTCTGACCTCTGACACGGTCGTAGGCCGGCTCCAATTCTTAATAGCTTCTACCTTAGAAGGATCGACAACGATTCCTTCCTTTGAAATAATATGGCCAAGGAAAGAGGCCTCCTTTAGCCAGAACTCACATTTGCTAAGCTTTGCGTAGAGTCGATGCCCTCTTAGAGTTTGCAAGGCTATCCTTAAGTGTTCTTCATGTTCCTCCTTAGTCTTGGAGTATATAAGGATATCATCAATGAAGACGACCACAAATCGGTCGAGATAAGGCTTGAAGACATTATTCATAAGTTGCCTAAATGTTGCGTCCGCATTAGTTAACCCGAACGGCATTACCACGAATTCATAGTGCCCATATCTGCTCCGGAAAGCAGTCTTGTATATATCTTCGTCCTTGATCTTGAGCTAATGATAACCCGACCTAAGATCTATCTTGGAGAAATATTCTGCTCCCGAAATCTGATCAAAGAGCTCATTGATACGCGGCAACGGATATTTGTTCTTGATAGTAAGTTGATTTAGTCGCCGATAGTCGATACATAGTCTGAGAGATCCATCCTTCTTTTTGACAAATAAAACTGGCGCACCCCAAGGGGATCAAGGATGGTAGTATCGGTTTCGGTACCGGTTTCGGTCGGTACCGAAACCGATACGTTTCGGTTTCGGTTTCGGCCGAAACCGGTTCAAAACAGTCAGAAAAGGCAAAAAATGTATTGAGCAGGTCCGGTTTCGGCCGAAACCAGACGGTTTCGGTCCGGTTTCGGTCGGTTTCGGTCCGGTTTCGGTCGGTTTCGGTCCGATTTCGGTCCAGTTTCGGTATCAGACTTGCTACAGTGACTTGGTGCGTTTCGGTTTCGGTGTCGGCCGAAACCGATACGTTTCGGCCGAAACGTATCGGTTTCGGCCGATACTGCCATCCGGGAAGGGGATGTGCTAGGTCGAATGAAGCTCTTGTCTAATAATTTTTGAAGTTGTTTCTTTAATTCTTTGAGTTCAGTAGGGGACATCCTATAGGGAGCTATTGAAACGGGTCCTGCTCCAGGAACGAGTTCAATGGAGAAGTTTACTTCCCTTCCGGGTGGTAAACCAGGTAAATCCGATGGGAACACATCGGGAAACTCATTCACAATGGGAATATCCTCTAAGATGATTTCCTTGGACTCGGTAATGATTACGGAGGCAAGAAAAGCTTCACATCCTTGCGAAATGAGTTTGCAAGCATGAAGAGATGAAATAATGGTAAGATGCTTCCTATACTTGATACCAAGGAAAGAAAATCGCGGGAGACCTAGTCATAAATCAAGTTAGTCATGCACTTCGGTGTAATGTCACACCGTGGTCAGCAACTAGCTGAAGTGGCTAGACACCTGTCTGAATTAACAAGGGGCATTCTTTCCCGGCAATGCAGTTCTACACCACTGAAGCATTCTCCCATAACCAAAGCGGAGCTGTTTATGAACTGGTAGGGCGATGGTGAACCCATCCTGGATTATATCCAAAGATGGAGAGGCTCTTCTGCAAGGTGCGAATCTCCACTGAGTCACGAGGCTACTATCCGGATCTGCAAACAAGGTCTGAAGAAAGAAATTCAGCAAAGGATAATTGGCATCAAAGTCCAAACCTTTGACCAACTCAAGAAGATGAAAACCCAGGAAGCGGCCGGGTCTTCAACTAGCAACCAGACACCCTCATGTCGGGTCCACCTACGTATGATGCGTTATGGTAACGGTGGAGACACCCCCATGATGGGTCCACCCGCAATCAACACCCTGGGGCCGGTTGCCGACTGCTCTTTCTGAGCCGGTGACCGACTGTCCCGCTTGCTAGTCGGAGGTAGCCTGACGAGCCTTGGAAGCAACGTTCTAAAGAACTTGAACCCCCTTGGTGGTCCACACTGACTCCCGGACATGATGCGAGTCGACACTCGCCATACGAGCCGGCGCTTGACTGCTCACCTCGAACCGCGTCCGACCGCTCCTCCTGAGTTCGCGACATCCAAGGATGGTAGTATCGGTTTCGGTACCGGTTTCGGCCGGTACCGAAACCGATACGTCGGTTTCGGCCGAAACCGGTTCAAAACAGTCAGAAATGACAAAAAATGTATTGAGCAGGTCTGGTTTCGACCGAAACCAGACGGTTTCGGTCCGGTTTCGGTCCGGTTTCGGTCCGGTTTCGGTATCGGTTTTGCTACAGTGACAAGGCCCGTTTCGGTTTCGGTATCGGCCGAAACCGATACGTTTCGGCCGATACGTTTCGGCCGAAACGTATCGGTTTCGGCCGATACTGTCATCCATGGCGACATCACCTCCGATGACCGCACCTGCATGACACACCTCTTACATGTAGGTGCATCGGACATGCTGACACTAGACCACGAGCAAGCGCCTGATTGTTCTCCCCGACTTGCACCCGGCCTACATCCCTGCCAGTCGGTGTCAGCACCCCTGTGTCTGAGCCTGCCCCCCGATTGCTCCACAGTGCTTGTGGTCCCATAAGGGACCCTCTGTAAACAACGAAAATTCGCTTTATCGTGCAATGACTCAAGGACCGGCACTTATGACAGAATTTCCCAGTGGCTTGCATCTATTATATTTGGGCCTTTAGTGCCCCCCTGTAATGCCTTTTACGGCCCCCTCTAATGAAGTATAATCGGAAACCCAACTCCTTGCTTTTTCCGACTCATTCTCAGGCTTTGCTTGCCAGTTCTTGTCCTGCCCAGTTTTCGAGCCAGTATCTGCTAGCTCCTTGTTGAGTCATGGTCAGCCGCTCATCCTTTCGAGCAAGTACCTACCAGCTCCTTGTTGAGCCAGTGTCTGGAGCTCTCCTTCCGAGCTTATGTCTTGCCCAACCAAACCCAGAGTCCGCATCTCCCCCTAGTACTCTAACCCAAGATCGGTCTCTCCACTCTCTGTCTTCTCGACTAAACGGTTGTTTTACGGTGGCGGTGCGAACTAAGCCCTCTCGACGTCACGACTTCCAGGGTATCCGGTCCTCTTTCAGCAGTAGAAACAAAGGTGTTCGGATTCCATCCGATGTAAGTGATGATGTCCTGCGCACGATCTTCCACATTGCCTGATACACTTGTACTTGCGGAACCCCTATTCAATCCACGTGTCGCCTGTCATTCCGTGCTCACGTGCCGTGTCTTGGAGGCACATCTTTCGTTGAAATTTAGTTTCGCAGGTGATTGTGGAGTTTTCGATTGGCACGCCCGCACCACACCCAGCTAACCTTGAACCAGAAACTTCCCTATGTATCACCGTCACTCCGCCAGTCCATCCCGCATGTGTCGTGTGTACCTAGAACGATCACTCCCTACACGTTCCATCTATGCGCATTTCTTTCGTTCTTTTACATTTCCTCCGTTGATTCCCCCGTGCATGTACCACCACCTCGACAATCACGCGAGTGCGAAAACATAGAAATTGTCATTTTTCTTGGAAATTTTTGACAAGTGACGGTACCCTCTCCAGAGCCCACCTCATCAGTCGACCCTTTTGCAATCCAAGTTAAACCGCAGTCCAGAGACTCGACGGTCTCTGCAGTAATTGTAGATAGAGCCAAAGTTGGCATTGGAACCTCAGTGCGGATAACATAAGTCTTCCCCGCCTCGGATTGACCTTCGTTTTTGATAATCACCGCCATAATGAGCCATGCCAAGGAATCACTGCAGGCAACAAAGAAAATTTTCAAATAAAGAGTTTGTCGATGAATTTCAGCCAAAAGAAGAAGAAGAAGAAGAAAGCATCAAAGCAAATACAAGCACTCCGCCATGTCAAAAAGACTCGGAGAAAAGAAAGAAATTTTGAAGTGCACGGGTCACCCACGCTCGCCTTCGGCTTAGATGGGCGTCTCGTGGGGGGTATTTGTTGAACCCATTTGTTTTCTCAAATCAATCGAGGAAAATAAAAAAAATCATATTAGTACAATGATGATCACAAAACAACACAAAGTCCATGCCGTCACGACACTAGGTCAAACACAAGTCTCGAGAAAACGCTGTTAGGCATCCATAACAACAAAAATGCCCTCGCAGCAAGTGAATCATGCAAAAAAAAAAGTTCTTTGCAACTTACAAGGTGTACGAGCTTGGTTGGGAAGAAATTCTAGAAGACTAGAGTCTCCCCACGAGACAAGCGTCGCAAGAAGTGTATTAAATCAATGCACAAAACACCAAGAAGGAGTCGTTTCTCTTCTCCACATGACCGAAGCACAAAAAACCCAAGGAAACCCAAAAAAATGGGGTTTATATAGGGGGTAGACCCCCCTCTCCCTCATCTGATCCGGCGGATAGGTCTCCCGTGGGACCTATTCGGACCGGATGGATCCCCTCTGGGGCCTATCCGGTCCGGGTAGGGCCCCGGAGGGCCTATCCGGTCTGGATAGGCCCGCAGAGGACCTATCCGATCCCTGTTGGCCCTCCGTGGCCTATTCGGACCTAAGGCCCCCCTTTTTGGGGACCTATCCTATCCCGGTTGGCATCCCGAGAGAGCCCATCATGTCCGAGTAGGTCCTAAAAGGGGTAACCGCCTCCTAAACTCTATAAATAGGCCTCGTGGGCCCCATTTGACAAACACTCGAAAATTGGAACACTTGGACTGCTCCAAAGCTTTGTTTCTCCAGTTGTGCTTTATTTCTTTTGAAGACTCGGAGCGAGGGTATGTTGCTTATATGCCCCTACTTTTGCACATATGCCCTTGAGTGTATGTTTGTGTAATTTTTTCCCAATTTTTGCGTGGAGAAATTACGTAATTTTTTGAATTAGTCAGAAATTACAAGAAAACTCTCTTGAATTTACGAGAAAATCCCTATAATGTTTTGTAATTGCAAAAATGCCCTATAATCCTTAGAAAGTCTAGATATGTCCTACATTTTTGCAGAAATGTCCTTAAAATCTATAAGTTGCTGAAAAGTCATGTATTTTACAGTTAAGTCTTGTAAAGTCCTATAACTGTAAAAATACCATTTTTA
Organism: Amorphophallus konjac; assembly: GCA_022559845.1. Lineage (NCBI taxonomy): Eukaryota > Viridiplantae > Streptophyta > Magnoliopsida > Alismatales > Araceae > Amorphophallus > Amorphophallus konjac. Next base: position 265,787,222 of record CM040123.1, read on the forward strand.
TAAATGTTCAGAGATTACAAAAATACCCTGCATTTCTTGAAATGGTGTAAAGGTCCCTTCGGGGACTTGAGCCATTTCAGAATGCAGCTTTGCTCCATTAAGGGTCCAAGAAACTTATGCTAACCAATGCCTCCTTCACTACGACATATGCAGACCTGACCCTCCTCTCAGGGATGTCGGGTGTTGCAATTGCAAATGTGCTCCCAATATCATAACCGATATTGTAAAGGTGTTTGGTCCTCTCTGGCAGTTAATCAAAAGTGTTAGGACTTTAAATTGATATAAATAAACACCGACTATGGTCGGTTGGGAATTGTCTAGCAACCAAACCCCAATTGTCTGATAAAAAAATCCGCGGAATTTGCCTACAATTATCTAATATACATTTTACATACAATGTATATTATGCATATTATGCATTTTCATTTTTTCTTTATATTATATCTCCCTAATTTCGTGCGTAAAAACAATAGGATAGATTCTGAGGGTATGTCTGTAATTGTCCCAATTCTTAATTTAGAAAGAGTTAGTAGTTTTCACCCTCCAGAAATAAAAAAGGAAATAGTTACCTGTATACTTGCACACCTTATCACTTAAACACACACACTCTCTCTCTCTCTCTCTCTTTCTCCCTCCCCATTTCCCTCTATAATTAATTAATTGTTCTTGATATAGATTATAAGTTGTCTAATCATGAAGATTGCCTTGGATAGTTTGCATTTTGCAAATAAGAAGCTTATTGACAATTAATTATCTTTTATTACTAAAGTTAAGTTTAGCTAATCTGTATGAATCTCAGGCTCTCAGCTACCAAGTCCTAGATTAGTGTAGATTGACAAGAAAAGACTGATGATGAGGACAACAACAATGAGGACAATGACCTAGAAACATCTTATTATATGGTTATTACAGAAGTTAAACTTGCATTATTATGCTTTCCCCATGACATTTCCTTCCACTTGTTTAACAGGCATTTTATTACTGAATTTTGAAACATGATTTTACAAATTTTATATCTGTTGAAACTCATCCTCTGTGCTCAAACGTTTTTATAATCATATGGCGTCCTTCCTTTGTATTTACACATGCAAACATGTACCCTCACATGATGTTTGTATGGCTGCAAGGTTGAAGCATAGTACTCATTTAGATCTTCTCTTCCCTCTCTTTTGCAGAGGGTAAATCAATGCCTACGAAATGCCTGCTTTAAAGCTGAAATACCTTATTGTAGAGATTTCATAGATTGTGGACGTGGTTCAGATCTTAGTAAATTTCAACATGATGTTTATTGGATACAATGGCAAAATAATTCAGATGCTGCTGCATGTTTGTCTAAAGATAGCCCTTTCCGTTATGGTATTTATCAACATACAGCTCTCATCACACAAAATCACAGCATTGTTGTCCGATATATCTACTCACTGTTTTGGGGCTTTCAGGTATTATTCTACCCTTCTTTTCCTTTGAGTGCTTTCTCTTTTGCCTTGCACTTAGTAAGCATTATATGCATAATTGCATTGAGTCCCCAAACATGAGCCAGAACAAGTGTAGGTGTATAAAACTATTAAATACAAAATTGAAAATGGCATTGCTTCCAGAGGGATTATGAGTCTACGTGGATGATAGTCAACAAAATCTTCTGTAAATGAGTTGTTGTTTTAGAGGGATATGAGGCTAAATGGAGAATAGAGAGTCTCAGTAAAATCTTTTATAACGAGCGCTAGGAATGAGGATGCTGATTTTGGTGGAGCAACTTAGTTTGGAAGAGCAATGTGCCAAATAAGGTGAAAGTATTCTTTACAATCAACAGACTACCAATGATGGATACATCGACATTTATTCAAGGTAATGAAACTTATTATATATTTTATACCAGCATATCAGAGTCGTTGAATCACTGTTTATCAAATGTGGCATCGTAGAAGTGATCTGGAAGACTCCGATGAAGGCACAAGATCATAGAAGAGCTGATGAGAGAATGGAAAAAGATTAAATCCAGTGAGAAATGAAATGAAGATCTGCTGCATGGTTCTACTTGCTGTCTCATAGGCAATTTGAGTGAAGGAATAGCTAAATATTTAACGAAAATTGGCACACGCACTTATGATATTTCTTAAGACAACCATAAAGTTATTGGAGGGTGTAGGCCGCAGGGATAATTTAAGTTGTACAGGGGTGTTTCTGTCCATGAATTTTTTGTGTTGTTTTCAACCTTATGAGCTGGTCGCTTTGTCTACTTGGAGGGTAATTAGGTCATAATGGTCGGTGGTATACTTGTAATTAGTGAAAACCTACGATACATAGTGTACGATGGGATCAGCTGCTGTTCAAGCTGTTTATTTCCCCCAAAACTGTTCACACCGCTCTCCTCTCATCTCTCTCTCGATCCTCAGAACTCCTACATGGTGTCAGAGCCGGGGGAGATGTGGATGTGGTGGAGCACTGTTGAACCCAAAAATTTCTAAAGAAAAATTATATATATATATATATATATATATATATATATATATATATATATATATATATATATATATGAGAAGTGCAAAGGGGAACCTCCCTCGGTTACCTATTTAATGCAAACCTGGGGGACCTCCCCCGGTTCATTCTCCAAATGTAAACCGGAGGAACCTCCTCCGGTTATCCATTTAATGCAAACTGGGGAGACCTCCCCCGGTTACCCATTTAATGCAAACCGGGGGACCTCCCCTAGTTCATTCTCCAAATGCAAACTGGGGGTACCTCTCCCTGGTTACCCATTTAATGCAAACCGTGGGGACCTCCCCCGGTTCATCCTCCAAATGCAAACCGAGGGGACCTCCCCCATTCTTCGGAGGTGAACTTACCTCCCCATGTTAACAGGGAGAACCTCCTCTGGTTCATCTCCATTTGCACCCATGTTAACTGGGGAACCTGCCTCAGTTCAGCTCCATTTGTGCCCTTGTTAACTGGGGGAACCTCGCCCGGTTCATCTCCATGCACGCCCAAGTTAATCGGGGGAACCTCCCCCGGGTCTCTTCATCTCCCCAATGCATTAAATGCACGTGGAGTCCCCCCGATTAGTCCCCTATAAAAGGAGGAGTGGCTCATTTTTCAGGAGGGAGGATCCAAAGCACAAGTTCAAGGAGCTACGAGGAGAACCCATCCTCATAAGAACTCAACATTTGAAGACTTGGGATAAGGCTTGGTTCACCCTGCCCCCAAGAAATTATATGATTTGATTCGTTTGATCTTGCAAAGTCCCGTTGAAAGGGGAGACAGTCGTTGTTGTATAAATACCCTTACTTTGGAAAAACTCTTGGTAATTTTTTAAGAATTCTATAAAAAATACAAAAAATTGTAAAAAATTCAGGAAAAATAATAAAAGATCATACAGAGTTTTGTTCCTGCAGAAAATTGTAGGAAAGTCCCTGGAGGATATGAAAATTGCACAAATACCCTAAATTTTCAGGAAATTGTGTAACTATCCAGCAAATTACAGAAAATTGTGGAAATATTTAAACAATTGCATAAAAAATCATACATGGTCCGAACAATATGGGAAGAATCCTCTCATTTTAAAAAATTGTGGGAAAAACTCTATAAAGTCTGGAAATTATGGGAAAGACCTATCATGTCTAAAAATCCTGGGAAAAATCCTCTCATGTCAGAAAATTGTGGGAACAACCCTGTAAGTCTGAAAATTCTGGGAAAAACTTCTCATGACTGAAAATTGTGGGAAAAACCCTCTTATGTTAGAAAGTTGTGAGAAAAATCCTGTAAAGTCTGAAAATTCTGGGAAAACCTATGATGTCTAAAAATTATGGGAAAAACCCTTTGCTGTCAGCAAATTGTGGGAAAACCCTATAAAGTCTGAAAATTTTGGGAAAAACCCTGCAAAGTCTAAAAATCATGTGAAAAACCCTGCAATGTCTAAAAATTAGGAAAAAACCCTGACATGTTCAAAAATTGCAAATATACCTTGCAGCTTTGCTAAATTGCGTAAATACCTAAGAATGGTCAAAATTGTATAAATTCCCAGGAAGGTCACAATTTGCTCAAACACCCATAAAGGGTATGAAAGTATAAAGATACCCCCACTTGTGGGAAAATTACAGAAATATCCCCACTTGTGGAAAAATTCCACATACCCCCGATTGTGGGAAAAGTACAAATATACCCCGCCTTATGTGTAAAAGTCCTTTATTGACATCAAGTCAACTTAAAGGTCCGATCACGATCAAAAAAGTGATCATGACCATGGGTTAATCCAACGGCCAGATCTTAACCAAATTTAAATTTAACGGTGAGATCGCGACACAGAGTTAATCCAACGGTCAGATCTTGACCAAGTTTAAATCTAACCGTTGGATTTTGACCTGGAGCAAATCCAAAGGTCTGGTCTTGACCGAAAGGCAATCCGACGGTCCAATAGTGATTATACTGGTGATCCAATGGTTTGGTCGTGATGCAATTCAAATCCAATAGTCTGATCATGACTCGGAATAAATTCGATGGCCCTACCTTAATCGGAATAATCTAATAGCCTAATCGTGACTAGGTATAAAATCTGGCAGTCTGATTGTGGAGGAAAGCAAATCAAAGAGTCAGATCTTGACCGAATGTAGATCCAATAGTGGATTCAAGATCGAATGTAAACCAAATGACCCGACCATGTTATCGCGATTTCATGTACCATGTATCATGGACTCAAAGAATGAAATATTCAATGCTCTTCGGCAAATCTGTATCCCTAATGAGTGATCCTTTTGATTAAAACTCACAATATCGCGACGGATATTGTAGAGGTTTAGGGGTTTCTTTGACAGTTAATCAACGGTGTTCGGATTTTACGTTGATGTAAATAAACACTAACTACGGTTAGTGGGGAAAGGTTCAGCACACGAACCCTAAGTCGTCTGAGAAACATAAAACGTGGAAATAATAATGTAGATGCTAATCAATTAGCTATCAAATGTGCATATTTGTTCAACAAATGAACACCACAAATCTTTTCGTTAAATTTTCCACGTGAAACAAACTGGCACACCAGGTGGGGCGTTTCTTGCCTTTCATCTCTCTATCACAGAATGCCCCAACGTTTGCAATGGTTGTGACTTCTTCATACTTTTGCAGGAGAACTAACCAAAAATATCGACGATTATGGCTGATGTGACTTATGGTCTGCTTGTCGTCGCCAACTACGCCAAGCACGGCTACCCAACAACGCCAATCATCTTCGGTGATTTCCTAGTAGTGGTTAGATCCCCCTTCTTAGGGGTGGTCCCGTCACTGGAATGACTCCAACCACAGCTGCTGTTGTTGGGGGCATCAAGCCCCAAGTTTCATCCCCGAGCTTTTCGGTCAACACCATTCACTTTCAAACTCCTCTTATCAACTTGGGGCAACACCGTCAGCATAGTGGTAGAAAGCCTGTTGCAGCTGCATCACACTCTGGCAAGTCAGTCCTTGTCGGCAATTTTTATATCCTACTTGATGGAGGCGAGCCGCTCATGTCACGGGATGATTATGTCCCGACTATCCTAATCTTAAACCGCTTTGATCTGCTCTGCCAAATACGGGAAGACAAGGAATTGAAGAAGTCCGGCGCCCAAGCCGCACATGTCAACTGGGGGCAGGTACTCAGCATGTCCTACAACTCAAAAGAAACGCTCAAGATGGAACTCTGGGGGAACCAAAAAAGGCAAGGCTCCGGATGAAAGTCCCACACAAGACTCCAAATAAGGCCAGAGAGGCAAGGCTAAAAAGGAGCATCCCAAACCAAGCTCCAGTCAAGGTCAAAAAAGGTAAGTCCAAGGAGGAGGGTAATGAAGGACCCTCTCAAACTAGATCCCGTTGATAAGATGGTGTCCTTCATGCTCAGTATCAATTTGACTCGAGGAAGCCTGGACTCGGTTAGGAGAATCAGTTTGGTAAAAATTTACTTTTCTTTTTGACTTTTGAGTTTGAGCTCCTACTTAGAGCGAGGAATGGTGATATTTCTATCATTCCACTTTGTTTGCGGATTCAAGGTCAACCCTTTCGATTGATTGGCCTTATTCCCTTTCTTAATAGAATACAGGGGAAACAAATGCAATAAGTACAACATAAAAGGGGGGGAGTGGTGAAGAACAAAAAAAATCCCAGGCCTAAAAAAAAATCTCATTGTAGCCCTCATTTTTAACTAGGTACTATGTAATGATCATTAATGAAATTCAACTTAAGAGTTGACTTGGTGGAGTGGATCCATATCACTTCCTTGAAGTGGTGTGCTCTCTCCCAACCCTAGGGATATGTCAAAACCAAGGCGAAGAAAAGAAGAAAAAAAGAGAGAAGAAAAAAAGAAAAAGAAAAGGAGAGAGAGATAGAGAGAAAGAGAAAAAGAGAAATAGAAGAGAGAAGAAAAAAATAAATAAAAAATAAAAAATCATTTCTGAGTTGAGAAATATTTGGTTTAACCAAATTGGCAGTAAAAGTCAAATGTCCCTACTCAGACGTTGGCCCAAACTCCAAGGATGAACATTGCACATATAATTGGTGACAACACCGAAGCACTGGAGCAAAATATAATGTCTTTCAGTTTTAATCCCATGCTATCACAGGATCCCAAAAAATTGTCCATCTAAGAAAAAGTTTAGACAGACTCTCTACCATGTAACTAAAACTCAGGGATACAAATGTCAGCTGTCGGCCATGTTTTTGGCAACATTCCTCGCCATGTCATCAAGACTCATAGGTAATAAAATTTTTGCGAAATGCACGGGATGCCCATTCTCGCCTTTGGCTCCGACAGATGTTCTTTGGGGGGCGTTTGTTGAATCCAAAAATTTCTAAAGGAAAATAAATTATATATATATGAGAAGTGCTAATTGGGAAGACCTCCCCCGGTTCATTCTCCAAATGCAAACCAGGGGAACCTCCCCCGATTACCCATATAATGCAAACCGGGGGGACCTCCCCCATTCTTTGGAGGTGAACTTATCTCCCAATGTTAACTGGGGGAACCTCTCTCGGTTCATCTCCATTTGCGCCCATGTTAACTGAGGGAAACCCCCCACCCCCCCGATGTAACTCCATGCACACCCAAGTTAACTGGGGGAACTTCCCCCGAGAGTGGGGAGCTGAGAACTACCCCAGGTAAAATAAGGGTCACTTTTGCTACGTGCATCTGTGCTTTACAGCCTATCCTGGTTCATGCAACTGTCGAGGTGGCGACCTCTGTCGGGATCTCCATTTACGGAGCTCCCAGACTATCATGGCGACCTAGGAGCTGTACATTTTGGGATGAGGGCTGACACAGGCCTCCTAGAGTCAGGGGCTCCTGGTAGTGCAGGGCTACCTTTCACCTCAGGCCTACTAGAGCGCACTGCCAGCTTGGTGGAGACTAGTGCGATGGATCCTCCGGGTATAAACTTTACCTTTACATGTGTTTTCGTTCATACCTTTCACATTTAAAGTCGTTGACGCCTACTGTTCCATTGGTTTGAACAACTATTGATCAAATTGAAGAAGAGCTTGCCTCTTAACCTGGCGAGATTGCGGCTTCTCAAACTCCTCTAAGGGAGGGAGACGGTACTGGACACGTGGCCGCATTCTTTGAGCCTTTAGCTCCAGCTTTTCTTTTTTTTGATGAAAACCCACATTATTAGTCAACAAGCGGACTTTTTTTCCTATGATGTTGACCACCCCTTTTTGTTTTTCCAACAGGTCTTCCTTCTATAGAGTTGGCGACTGAGGCTCCTGGAACGATGGAGCCTCCGACTGTAGAAATACCGGCTCAGATGGGGGTGAAGTCCCCCCTCTGGGATATCTCCTTATGTGGATCCCGCCTCAGTTGTTATGGCTGAGGAGAGTGTTGCCACAGAAACAGGTATGTATTTGCCTCTTTAAGCTCTCACCCCCGTTGTTTGACAAATGAAATGGTCTGAGCCATTTATGTTTACTTCATTTGCAGAGGGCATGGCTGCAGACACAGAGCCTGCAGGGCTAGAGCCAACTCTTGTTGAGATCCCTGCTCCAGTTTCTGAAGAGGGGCCTTCTTCTGCTGATCCTGAGGGTAGGATTACCTCTAGTAAGGGCATTATAACTTGCACCTTGAAGCTTTGCATGTGTTTATTTTATCATGGAAGGACACTTATCATTTTTTGTCTCCTTTCTTGATTTTAGCTTCGACGGATGAGGTTCCAGAGGTGCCTCAGAGTTTCCCTGCTCTTGGGATAGAGTGGCCTAACGGTCCTCAACTTGGCGTAGCACTAGTAGATGCCGACATGGGTGCCCGGCTTATTCAGAACCTTCAATTGTTGCTCTAGATTGATCCTCTTCTGACTATTGAGGCTATGAGGGGGAACTTGGAGTGTTACATCAGAGGCTATCATGCATTCAGTTTCCCCGGGGACGCCTGGATGGCGGAGCTCACCACTCTATGGGATGAGTTTACCCGTCTTCATGCTACCCAGGAGCAGAGACGGAGGGCCCAGATGTTGATCCAACAAGCGAAGGAACAATTTTGTAGACTGCGAGCGACTCATGCCGAGGTTTATGCCCAAGTTGAAGCTACTTGAGAGCATGAGCGGGTGGTCTCCCTCTGAGTGGAGGACCTTCTGTGGCAGGTTCGGGAGACCGAGGAGGAGTGTTGTCTTGTGCGGGCTGAGGTGGAGACTCTACCGCAGACTTGACGGGCTCTAGGAGGAGGTGCTTCTGAGCGAGGCCCACATCGCTGATCTGAGGGGCGGACCCAGGCCTTGATAGGCCTCACTTCTTCTAGTCTCTTTTTTCTTTAGAGAGGGCTTTTGTAGTTCGCCCAATTGTTTGATCTTGGTTGATCCGAGGACCTATCTCAGACTTCACTCTATTTGACGAGAATGATGAATAAAGGACAAAGCTGAGTAACTTGTTACCTCCATCCTTTTTGCATATCTGCTGCTCGCTTCATCTTTCTCCCTTTTTTTTCTCTTTTTTTTATCACTTTACCAGCCTTGCTGCCCTTTCGGGTTTTTGCCAAGACTGGCCCCCTTTAGCTTTTTCTATTGTGTTCTTGCGGGTTTTTACACTGAGGGGTTACTCATTTTTGCCTGAGGCGCCCTTGCGGGTTTTCACTTCAGCCGAGTTAAAAAGTCTTTTTGCCCTTGATTGTTCTCCCATCAAGACCAACTAAGTCTGCTGGGGCACCAGTATTTTTAGCCTCATTTTTTTGTTTGTTTTCTTTTGTTTTGTTATGAAGGGTACCTAGCCCGTAGGGCAGATGACACCTCCACAAGAATTGGATAGTCAAAATTGGCTGACTCTCTCGAGTCGGGGAGTCAAGGATTTAGACTAGTCGCCTAGCAACATTGCCTGGTGTTGACAGCTTGAAAGGGGCATGTAACTCAAAACAAAGGTAAGAAGACTAGTAGGGTTGGCGACCCAAAGAGGATGCATAGGCCAACTCTTACAAGTGGGACTGAGGGATTTGAGAACCTGAAAGGGGCGTACGAGTCAAATCCGAAGGTTTGAAGTTAGGGTTAGCAGCCCAAAGGGGACACATAAGCCAACACTACTGGTGAGACTGGATGGGTTTAACTGCCTGTGAGGGACGTATAGGTCAAACGTAAAAGGTCTAGCACCCGAACCCGAATTGTCTGATATGATGCGCACCCACAGAATAAACCCTTATATAAAAATGTTTCTCTTCAAAGAGAACCCTCACCAAAACATCTTTAAATATATTTGGTGGTCAACAGTAGCCGACCACTTTCAAGAGCAAAATGGCTGGCCATGGTTCCCTCCGAAGTTGAGGCAACCCCTCGAGTACAAAGCTCGGCCAACAGAGTTTACAGAGTTGCTTCATAACCAGACACAGTGTTCCCCCCGATTGTGGGAGTGTCAGAATACGTCGGGAGCTCGTCATTTAATTTAGCACTCAACAGTGCAGCATATGCTCCTACTGGTGCCATTGCGTCCTCCTAACTTCCTGCTAGAAGGTAACAAATGAATTAGCAATTCATTTCCCATGAAAGGAAAAGAAAGAGCAAAACAAGATAGGAAGAACGAATGGGGGATAACAAATCTACCCTGTCCGTGAGAAGCCGCATCCGGGGAACTCCTACAAAAAGAGGAAGGTGAAGCATTCGGCACTGGGTTGTAATCATAGTTTAACATGCCCAGGTCGTCCTACCCCTCATCTTGCCCGTCATTCTGCCCAGTCTCCAATGGGACACCTGTGTCCATGGGAGGAAGATTCCTTGCAATATTGCCAGCAACGTCTGGAGCAACTGATGAAGGCAAAGGAGTAAAGAGAAGAGTTATCCAATATATATATATATAATGAAGCCTTGGCAATCAAGATTAAATGAAGAAATAACAGGCTACCATCCTGCCCCTTAGGCGAAGCCTCCCCTTTGGACCGACGACGATATGTTTTCGTGGTTGGGCCATCGTCGCCTCCTTCCCTCTGCCATTTGGGATGATGGGAACCTTTCTTTTTCTTAAAGGTCTTAGCAGGGACAAAGCTTACTGCAAAAGAACTAAAAGAATAAGAATTCAATCAGCATGCATAAGGGTCAATTGAATGAAACTAAATATGACTCTATAAAAGGTTACAAGCCATGAATACATACCATCTGGCACAGGAGAGAAAGATGGTTGCAACACTACATGCTCAGAGAAAGTCCTATGGCTTTGCCTGCCCTGCAAACAACATTCCAAATGTCTAGAAGTGTAGCCCCATTTTCAATCCAAGAAATGCACTCAAGGGCGCCTACCTGTGCAGTGGCACTTATCAAATGCCTTTCCCATTTAAGCCAAAATTCAATGGTGAAGCCGTCAGGAAGAAGGGGGCTGGACATGGAAGCACCTGAGAGTTGACTACAATCTGAAAGCAAATGCTCCCACTATGAATAAACTTTCTGGCTTGCTAAAGCTTTCCCCTTTCCTGAAGATGGACCCTTGGGATGCTTTAAAGGCTTCATGGCCCCCACATAATTATCCCTATCCACGGGAGTGGGCCCATTTGCTGCCTCCCACCTCGAGCGAAGCTCCCGAAGTGATCGGGCAAGATGAGGAAACTGAGAATAAATAAATGAATGATTAATAATAAGTGGCAGTGCATCGATCCTTTTTAAGCGGGCCTCCTCTGTCTCTTTCAATTTATGAACAGGCTGCCTGAAAATGTTGCTATGTTGAAACCACCAACGGGCATAGTATATATCAACATGCCCAATCCTCTGCCCAGCAGGAAGAAAATAGCCCGGCTCCGGCCCTCGTCTGATAAAGTAATGCCACCAACTGGCGGCTACTAAATGTCTATTCTTCCCTATGTACAGCCGCACCTCCAGAGGGAAATCAACATTTGGGGGTACTCCGTGATCATATCCAAAATTCCGCGTAAAGCGATGTGGATAATAAGGCTCCAGAAAGGTAGCAGTGACGTTACGAAAAATAAGGACACTCGGGCGAGTACAACAAAGCCAATCATCATGAAAGGAGCTGCTGGGACTAGAATGGTGGGGAAGGTGATAAGCCAAGCCATCAGGCCCCTCAGTAGCAAAAGGGCGAAAATCATGCGAGCCACAAGCGAAATCTCGACCTGGCTGTCCCTGTGTGGGCAAATAGGATAACAGCTTCCTAGCACCTGTCAACTGCACTAAAGGGCTTTGGTCTGGGCGCTTCTGAAATTGAAAAATCAATTGAGGTGTTGGGTTATCCACACCAACACTCTGACATAATCCGGGTAAATAGTAAACCCACCCATGCACTCAACTAATGAGTGGCTAGTTGTACATTGTGATCGCGCGGAGAGCTGTAGGCTGTCAAATTGCCCAATCCATGATATATGCTTGCTAGGGTAGTAGGAGTAAGAGCAAGCTTCCGGCCCTTAGTGAGAAGACAGGCTAGGTAAATCAACTCGAGGCATACAACGCCCTCCTCCCCATATGGCACCACAAATGTCGCTAGCAAATATACAAGATACGCTGCCAAGTAAGTCTTGTCTGGTAGCTTCCAGGGGTTCCACCCCTCATTTGGCGGCGCACGCAAATACCGCTTATTCTCCGGCGGGTTCAGAAGTAGCTGATAGTACTGTTCAAGGGGTCTGTCATCCTTTGCAAAACTCTCCTGAAAATAGAATGGTCCGTTATAGAAATAACGGACCCAGGCATTGAGGCTGACCCTCACTGTACTAGTAGAAGCAGACGAGGTTTTCCCCTTTCTAACCTGAGCAAGGTCTCGCCAGACCTTCATCAAATATCAAAAGCCAAAATGCAAACCATATGAGCCTGCCAATGGAATATTCCCTGCGTAGGTCGTCCAAGCAAGTTAGGTCGTCCAAGCAAGTTTCTTCATACATGCTCCCAGAGATGGGAAGGCCTGAAATACGATGAAAGCTTCACAAATCAAGTGATGTTTCTCCTTCGGCAGTGGTAAAAGTGTTGAAGCGCCAGTTGAATCGCTCTACCAAACCCTGAAGAAGCTCAGTGTAGTAAGGGTACCGGTAGAGGGCAGCAGTAACGGCATGACGGATCCCCACATATCCAAAATCTCACGGTAGTGATGAATAACACCCATCAGCCACTCTGATGCATCCAAGTGAAATCGATGTGAGGCAACCACTGACCATTTGCCGTACCAACTGGGTCCAAAGACACTCACAATTCGGTCAAGGAAGCACAATTTATCATAATTCTCTGCAGCAAATTGTGTGCCAGACAGCATTAATAACAACCTAGGTGAAGGTGATCCAGTTTTATGCTGGCCAAACAGCTCCCATATAGTTGGTATCACTGTACACGATCTGGTGTGGCAGGAGTTCTCTGTCCCGAAGAAGCCAAGCTGGGCAGCCGCCAGAAACTGAGCTTGGGGAGAGTAACCCAGTGGGAAGGTAGGGTGAGAAAGAGTACAAGTCCCCATCATGCTATCTCGTCCTATCAAAATGGCTCTTTCAAGTAATACTTGTTCAGTTGGCAACATAGGATCTTTCTCGTCCATATTCTCTGGCACGAAGTTTTGGATGAACGGAAATAGATAATCATCCAAGGGAAAGTGTCTTGGGTAATTCCCAGTCCGCTGGTACCTGTAAAAACCCCCCTCCTGAACGATGAGCGAGGGGTCAACTTCACCCTCCATAGGGCCTTCTGTAGTGGGCCCATAGTTGTTAAGGCGCCCGCCTAGGCGCTGCTTAAGCGGCGCCTAGGCGGGCAGGCGTTTTTTTGACTACAAGGCGCCCCCACGCCTTGTTGAGCTTGAAAAAGGCGGCGCCAAGGCGCAGCTTGGGCGGCCTAGGCGTCCAAAGCGGCGCCTAGGCGCCCCCCTGCTAGCTTCGTCTCCCTCTTCTCCCCTATTATAAATAGAAATTTTCTTCCGGGGGCTCCGCGTGCGAGGGCGCACGATGGCGAGTTCGGGCTCCACACTCTAACACTCTCTCTATTTCTCTCTCACACTCACAGTGAGACCCACCCTCTCTCTCTCCTGCCCCCTCTCTCTGTCTGTCTATCTCTTCTCTCCCCTTGCGCCCTTCTCTCTCTTTCCCCCACCCTTCCTCCTCTCTCTCTCTCACACACACACATAGTTCGCAACTATCTCTCTCAGTCCCTCTCTCTATCCTGCCTTCCCCCCTTTCAATTAATAATGGGGTTAATTTGTTAATAAAGTATTTTAAATTTGAATTTGAATTTTGTATGTCTTATTTTTTTTACAGTAGTCATCTATGGTACTTCCCTAGTTATGTGTTTGTTTACTTTATTATCGATTGTATATGATAATAGGAGATCTCTTTTTCTTTTCGTATCTACTTTATATTATATGTATGTTATTTCGAGTATGATTTGCATATTTTTGGAAGAAATTGGCAAACATCAGGTTAGTATTTTATTCATTCTGAAAGTCCAATTTTTATTGTTAATTTTATCTCAAAATAAATTTTGATATTTTATTGCAATGTCATTTTTATTAATTTTTATTTCTTTGTTCATACTAGTGTTGTTTTTCATATTTGTAATAATCATGATTAATTTATGTATAAAAAATTGCGTATATATTAATGATGATATTTTTTATGAACTTGACGCCTAACCGCCGCTTAGGCAGGTGCCTAAGTGCTTAGGCACTCGAGCACCCCAAACTCGCCTTGGTCGCCTTGTCGCCTTGACAACTATGAGTGGGCCTCTAGCAATAGTGGTGAAGCCGCGATCAAGCAAGAACATGTTGTCCCTTGTAACTCGGGGTGGGCCCAGGGAAGGCATCAACTGGCTGGACAAACGGGGAGAGTTGTCTCTTTCTCCATCCCAGCCAGCACCTCTCCTAGAACGGATCTCCCTCACGTGAGACATTGCCAATTCCTATGGAGCAAAAAGGGAAAGGAAAAGAAGAGTAGCCAAACATAAAAGTGAATATTACATAAAGGACGGCAAGTTGATTGAAGACATCTAACAATCAAAATCAAACAAAATCATGGGGCACGGGCTGCCCGTCGTCGCCTTCGGCTCCGATGGACCCCTGTGGGGGGGCATTTGTTGAACCCCAAAAAGTGCATAATTTTTGGTAATTACAGAAAATTTTAGAAATTAAAATGTCTTAGACTATGACATGAAGCGATGCTCGATCGTCGCCGTCATATAGACACTCATGGGCATTTCATCAAATAGCTTGTGAGCGGCACAAAGTCATGCACACCCGCTCTACAACATCAAGCGTTCAACTTCTAAGCTTCTCTAAGATATTTGGCCAAGCGCCTGATGGGCATCATAACGCCACCAAGTACTCAACAAAAGCCCACGCCAAGTCGAGCTCTTAGCTTTTTATGACAAGTGGGTATTCTGTCGAACACCTCGTGAGCGGCATGAAAGTACACGCCCACAGGCATGGAAGGCAGTTTCGGCCGAAATCGAAACGTTTCGGCCGAAACTTTTCAGTTTCGGCCGAAACGTTTCTGTTTCGGACCGGAACGAAACGGTACCGAAAGTCCAGTTTCGGCCGAAACCAAATATACCCTTGTATAAAAAAACTATTATTTAATTAGTTTCGGCCGAAACCGGTACCGAAACCGGTACTGCCTTGCTTGCCCACAGGACAAAACCTATACAAAATTAAGTTTTTTAGTGCCATCGGAGTATTCCCGTGGCATTAAACTAAATTTCCCGTTACCCTGGAGTCAACAAACAACAAGACGGTGCCTAGAGACAGGCAACAAACAAATAAAACCCTCCACGTGTCCGTTACTGCGAAGAAGTCAAGAGAAGCAATAAAAAAATCCCAGAAAAGAGGCTTTTTATAGCCTTGATAGGACCACAAAGGGGGGGGGGGAGCGCGCTCTCCCTCTCCTCTCTCCCGCCGCCGGGGGGGGGGGGTGTGCCCCCCTATCGCCTGCTCCAACCGGGGGGAGGTCCCCCTTTGCCCGCTATTGCAGACCGGGAGGGGGCACCCCCGGTTGCACCAACGGGGGGTGGTCCCCCCTCTCTCCTCCTCTCCGCCTGCGTATCGGACCGACCCCCGGTTCATCCAACCGAGGGTGGGCCTCCCCCCCCCTTTCCTACTGCCGCACACCACTGGGAGAGGGAGGACCCGGGGGTGGCCTCCTCCCCCTCTCCTCCCTGTTGCACCTTTGGGGGTGAGCCCCTTTACCCCTTGCATATGAAGAAGTAAAGAAAAAAAGGGGGGTGGGGGGAGAAGATGAAGAGATGGGAGGTGAAGGGACAAGAAGCCATGCCTCCACCAAGTTCCACCGGGGGAAGTCTCCTCTTTGGCCTCCTTCCACCGCCTATAAAAGGGAAGACTTTCTTCTCTTGGAGAGGAGTTGGACACTCGTGGAAGCTTGAAGCCGAGGAAGGAGAAGGAGAAGTATGTTGTTTTTCCTCCTTTGAAGCGGCTGCAACCTTCGCAAGAGGTGAGAGGGGGCGGCCCTCCACAATCAAGTTGTTAAAAGTTACACAAAAGCCTTCATATTAAGGCACATTTGTAAAAACACCCTCATATGAGGGAAAATTCAGTCTATTCACTATGGATGATGAATAGAAAAATTTATAGAGCCCATGAACTTATAGTTTTGGGATCTTTTGATGTGTTATAATGGAGAGAGCCCTGCCAAAATAAAAAATTGTAATTATATTTCGAAAGATTGCAAAATTGTGTAAATATCCAAGAAAATCCAAAAATTTTTGAAATTTAAGGAAAAAAGGTTTAAAGCTGCAGAAATGTTCGTCAAAAAGCACAAAGTCCCTGTTTTATTCCAAAGTTCAGAAATTGTAGTTTTACCCCAAAATTGTGAGAAATTGCACAAAAGTTTAGGAAAATACAGTAAAAATTTAGAAAAAAATATACAAGGATGCTTCAATCAAGAAAAATTGCAGAAAAGACCTCGGAGGACCTATAAATTATAAAAATATCTCTGGAGGTTAGAAAATTATAGAAATACCCCCGGAGGTCAGAAAATTTCAGAACTACCCCCGGTAGTCAGGAAATTACAGAAATACCCTCAGCAATGGAAAAATTGCAAATAGACCTCTCTCGAAGAGAAAACTGCAAATAATCCCCTACTATAGGAAAATCGTAAATATACCCCTGCCTTAGGGCATGCAAGTTTTCTCGGGGCCGAACCCTTAATATCATAGCTGGTATCGCAAGGGTAAAAGAGATCTTTGACAATTAATCAAAAGTGTTCGGACTTGTTCTGATGTAAATTAACATCGACTCCGATCGGTGAGAAAAGGTCCTGTACACGAACCCTTAAATCGTCTGATAAATCAAAAACGCGAAACAAATAAATGCGAATAAGCATGCTGATGATAACCCAAACCCCCAAATTTTAATTCATCATCAGCGCATCCGCATTGATCATCTTTCGCGTGTAAACAATAAGTATTCACCAAATCATGTGAAATTTGTAATTTATCTCCAAACAATATGAGAGTTTTCCATGATGCTTATGTGTTTTAGAGAGTTTTTCTCAAATATCTTGTTTGGGGATGCAGATACCTTCTAACTATGACAAGTCAAGAGGCCTTTTCCTAAATCAGGTTGCAAGACTCTTTTCTTAAAAAGAATTACTATATTTATTGTCTTATTGTCATTTGTCTGCAAGATAACCTCGTACACAATTTTCTTTGAACTGATCAAGGCTTGGGCACAGATACGTCGATATTTGAGACAAGCCTTTTGTGTTGTGTGATGTTTAGTAATTGATGTGACATTAAGCATGCTCTCATTTTTACAATTTGATGTTTGCAACAGCAAATCAGTACCCTTGCTGGAAACCTGACTCCCAGTGATTTTATTTGGGAAGTTCTATTCACAATGGGCATCATTGGGCTTGGGCTGTTGCTTTTCGCCCTGCTTATAGGAAGTATGCAGAATTTCCTCCAAGCACTTGGAAAGAGGTATATAAATTTACTGATTTTAGCCTCACGTCACATGAACATTTTGGCAAAGAAACTTGACCATACTTTTTGTTACCAGTTGATGATGAAGTGAATGATTATATTTAATTCTGTTTATTGATCGTCTAATTTTTCTTTTTGATATTTTGTCAATGGGAAAGACATAATTGTCATTTTTTCTATTTCTTTTGGCACAAAATGCTAGATTGTGCAACTGTGATGCCTTCGTTAACTGATGGAATTGACCCTTTGGATTTTGATTTTGCAAGCAGAGATAGGACCAGTGACCAAATTTTCTTTTCTTCATTGATAAGTTAGAGAAAGATTCTCAATGATCAACATAATAGAAATATGTATATCGGTTGAACCCTGAAAAAAAAAAAGTCAGGAAACCCCCTCCGGTGCATGGGACCGGAGGGGGGTGCCTCCGGTGTCCCAGGGACCAGAGGCCCCCTCCGGTCTGTGCAGGACCGGAGGTACCTCCCTCTGGTGCCTGCAGCAGCCTGAAGGGGCCCTCCAGTCTGTGCCAAGACCGGAGGGACCCTCCCTCCGGTCCCCTTTGCGTGCGCCTCTGCCTGGGAAGAAAGAAAAAAAAAGAAAAGAAAACAGAAAAAAAAGGAGGGGGTTACAACTCTCACATTTGGCCTTCCAATAGAGGGGGTGGAATTAGTTCCAACCGAAGGCACCAAGGACTGTTGATATCCCACCGGAGGGGGGTGGGAGAAGTTTCCCACCGTAGGCACCATGCCTCCGGTTCATTGGACATCAGGTATAAAAGGAAGAGGCCAGCAGGTACGGAGAGGACAGCAGCAGGAAAATCTGGAGAGCTCGTATGAGGCCTAGGCCTGCGGGGAGAATGAGAAGGGTGTGGTCACCACAAAAAAGGCCCCCCTGGGGGGATGTGGTCACCTTCTTTAGGAATGGTGAGCCTAAGAGACTTTTCACCCTTGGTGATATGTTAAATAATAACTAGTGGAAATGATGTGCAACAAGTTTCAACAACAGCACGACAATGCTGTAAGACATTCAACAAATTTCAGCAACATTGTATAAATGTTGTGCAGAAATGCTATACCGTGAAACATTACAATAATGCTTTACAGAAATACCTTGGGAGGGTAGAAAATTACAGAAATACCCCCAGTGGTCAAAAAATTACAAAAATACCTCCCGAAGTTTTGAAAATTACGGAAATGCCCTTGATGTTGGAAAAATTGTAGAATTATCCCCGATAGCGGAAAAATTACAGAATTGTCCCCTGATAGGTAGAAAATTGTAGAAATCTCCTCGGTGGAGAGAAACTTGCATAAACATCCCCAATAGTGGGAAAATTGTAGAAATACCCTGGGTCGTCAAAAAATTGCAGAAATATCCTGGTTGTCAGAAAATTGCAAAAATACCCCTTGGTTGTAGAAAATTATAGAAATACCCCCGGTGGCGGAAAATTTCTAGAAATACCTTGGATAGTGAAAAAATTTATGGAAATACCTCCGGTGGCAGAAAATTACAGAAATACCCTCCGGTGGCAGAAAATTGCAGAAATACCCCCGTTGGTCAGAAAATGATAGAAATACCCCCGATGGGCAAAAAATTACAGAAATACCCCCAGTGGGTAGAAAATTGTAGAAATATCGCCGATGGCTAGAAAATTATAGAAATACCCAGATGGTGGGAAAATCACAAAAATACCCCCAATGGCGGGAAAATGCAAAAGACCCCGAAATATCAGAAAATTGCAAAAACACCACATTTGTGGGAAAGTTGCATGAAAGTTATTGTTTAGTCCAGAAACTACACAAAGTTCACGGTTTGTCTCAAAATCACCAAAGAATGCTCTTGTTCCGGTTGGCGCCGTTTGCACGACTCGGTGGAGCGAGACCACGCCCCTTCCCTGAAACGGTGTGCGCTCTCCAGAGTTCGGCTTATGGCTAACCATCCAAGCCCATGTATCTTTTTCATGGCCAAGGGCTATCATATCCAGAAACTCAGAAATGTATGAAATTGCAAATAAACCCAGAAAGGTCAAGAAAATTCATACTCGAAATACCCAAGAAGTCGAATGACGGGATTATTTCCGAGAAGTCATGAAATGAAGACGAGAAATACCCAAGAAGTCAAATGACGGGGTTATTTCCGATAAGTCAAGAAATCAAGACGAGGAATGCCCAGGAGGTCAAATGACGGGGCCATTTCCGAGAAGTTAAGAAATGAAGATGAGGAATACCCAAGAAGTCAAATGACGGGGCTATTTTCAAGAAGTCGTGAAACGAAGACGAGGAATACCCAAGAAGTTAAACGACCGCGTTATCTTCGAAAATCAAGAAATGTAGACGAGGAATATCCAAGTCAAACGACGGGGTTATCTTCGAAAATCAAGGAATGTGGACGAGGGATGCCTAAAAAGTCAAGACATGACGGGGCTATCTCCGAAAAGCCAAGAAATGTCAAACATATGCCGAAAAGTCAGAAATGACAGATATGTCCAGGAAGTCAAGAAAGTAAGAAATTGCAACAATATCCTAAAGTTTGGGAAAACTACAAAAATACCCTGATGGGGAGAAAATTACAAATATACCTCGCCTTGTGCGGGAATGTCCTTTCTGGACGCCAAGGCAACTTAAGGGTCTGATCACAATAAAAAAACGAATGATTATGGCCACGAATCAATTCCAACGGACCGACAGTGATCATCCTGGCGACCCGACGGTTCTCGTGACGGAATTCAAATTCAACAGTCCGATCAGGGGACAAAAGTAAATACAATGATCCGATCAGGGCGAAAGCAAGTTTAAATATCCAAATGCAGAAAAGGCTCTGGTTGCAACCGGATGTAATTCTGAAGACCCGATTGCACAATCGGGACCATGTGTAAAGGTCTTGAAGGACCGTTTGTAATTCAAATCACATATGTTCAAAAAAATGAAGCCTTCAAATTTCTTTGCAAGAGTATGTACCCGTAATGGGAGATCATCAAGAGCATTTATGTCACAATGAATAGAGGCAAAAGGCGTTCTTCGACAGTTAATCTAAGGTTACGGACTTGTCCGATGTAAATTAACACCGATTCCGGTCGGTGGGGAAAAGTCCAGTACACGAACCCTAAATCGTCTGATAAACCCAAAAGCGCGGAATTAACAAATATGTCAAAATATCCACATATTCATCCAACGAAATTGGATGATTTGAAAATTCCGCGTGTAAACAGACTGGCATGCACTGTGGGACTTTTGCTGCCTTTCATTTCTCTGTCGAAGAATAGCCTTGCCTCGACCAAGGTTGTGACTCCTTCACACTCTTGCAAGAAGTTCAAAGGATTCCTACTGTTGAAGCTGCCGCTGGGGGCATCAAGGTTAAAACTTCCTGTCAAAGGCCAAATGACAACACAATACATGTCCAAGTTGCAATTACTAAGAGGGTACAACGCCACCCTAGTCTTGGCCACCGCTGCTCGGTACGTCCAAGTGAAGGCTTCTTTACAAGGATGGCAGTGTCGGTTTCGGACTCGGTTTCGGCCGGGTCCGAAACCGATACGACTCGGTTTCGGTATCGGTTTCGGCCGAAACCGGATGAAACCAGTTAAAAAATTAAAAAAAGTAATAATCCTGACCAGTTTCGGTCGAAATTCTTAATGGTTTCGTCCGAAACTATTTAAATAATATTTTTTTAATTGTTTCGGACCTGCTACAGTGTTTTGGTCCGGTTTCGGATCGGTACTAGCCGAAACCGATACGCTTCTTTATGAAGACTAAGTGCCAATAAAATCTATATGTTGTTCCTGCTAGCCGGGGGAAATCTCGCCGCCCTGGAAGAAAATTTGTTGTGACTATATCCAAGTTTGGCAAGATTAGTCCTTGACAAAAAGCAACAAAAAATAGGGAAAGAAGAACAGAACTGGAAAGATAAAGGCGAGCCGATCTCACAACAATACTTTGCCGAATACATCAAGCTGAGGCAGAGATAAAAGAAGCCAACGTCTAAGCTTCGTTCTGAAGCTAAGGCACCGGTGAAAAGTCAAAGCCTCTAAGTCTGGGCAAGGGGGCAATCCTATTGCCATCTACATCAAGTGAAAGGCGAAAATGAAAGAAGCTGACATCCAAGCCTCATGCAAAAAAGTCAAAGCCCTTAAGCGCAGGCGAGGGGGTGATCCCATGATGCAACTTCTTATCACATAAGTATGGGTCACCAAGGAGGAGGTCTCGAACAATCTAAGCCTTCTAAGGCAACAACTTGAGGCAGGAATTTCGACCCTGGGGGCATGTTCCAATCAGTGCCAAAAGAGATTCTCCCTTCCCTCAAGACATGACATGAGGCAGAAGAGGAAGAATAATAGATAAGAACAGGGAAGAAGGAAGAGAAAATTGATGAAGTATCAGGCTACCACCTTAGAAAGTCAAGAGGGCGTATCTGGCAAAGAAAACTCCAAGAAGAGGTAGGGGCAAAGCACTAAATAATGCTTCGAGCAAAATCTCAGGCGAAACCTCAAGCAAGGTGACTCCGGCAAGCAACAGCCCGATCAGAAGTCCAAACCAGAAGGCTCCAACCCAAGTCCCAGGCAAAGCCGAAAAGGCCAGTTCGGGAAGAAGGTTCCAAACAAAGCTCTAAGTGAAGGCAAGAATACAAGCCTGAAGAAAAAGGAGACGAAGTAAAACCACTGGCAGAGCTAAGAAGGCAGATTCAAGGGAGACCTATGTCTTTTCCCTTTCCAATTTCTACACTCTGTTAGTGGAGTCTGTCCCAAAACCGTCAATGTTCGAACCTCTTAAGGCTCCAAACATGTCTGCCTGACATCAAGCCGTCTATGCACGAGATCCAACCCCTACTTTGGTACCAAATCGGTGTTTAACACCAACTTATTTCTTGATCCGCCAATTTTCGGTATTGTTCCACTTCTGACTCTAAGCCACCCTTGGCAATCAAGCTCATTTTCTGGTAACACAAAGCTAGCTTCAGGCCTAAACCTGTGCTTGTGGCACCAAACCAATTTCGGCGTCAACCTCTTTCCCCGCCGTCCACAGGGAAGTTGTAAAATTCTCTACCAATTTCTATCCAAAAAGAAAAAAAGAAAGAAAAAAAAGAAGAAAAGAGAGAGAGAGAAAGAAAGAGAGGCGCACTCCTGGCCCAAGCCCTTCAAGGCAGAAGCTCAAAGCGGAAATGTCATCTTGGGAGGGACGAATTGCACCCAACTCAGTCGTCAAATAGTCGGTCCTCTTGAAATGAAGCGCAAGCTCAGGAGGAGAAAAACAGGAAAGAAGCGTTTCAAGAGAAACTTAAAGAAGCAAAGTTGAATAGGCAGTTGCCATGGAAATCCCCTGAAAAGGAAATCCCTCTGCGGAGAACTACGAAAGAGAGAGAGTAACCATTCCTTTCACTCAATGAAACGTATGTGAAGTTGAAGCTGCATCTGTTATATGATCCACCTCATCTGGATCATCACCTTGACAGAGTTTAAATCCAGAGTTCAAAAAAAAAAAAAAAGAAAGAAAGAAAGAAAAAATGGGCTTAAAATAGAGGTGCCCCGGCGGACTTAGCCATTCCCATCACAGGGACGGTTGAGGATAAAAATGCCAAAGAAACCCGGCTGAGGTGAAAACCTGAAAGGGCATCTCAGGCAAAATTGGGTAATCCCTCAGTGTGAAAACCCGAAACGGCCCGTTGGAAAAAGCTAAAGGGGGCCAACTTCTGCGAAAACCCGAAAGGGCGTTGGGGTTGGTAAGGTGAAAAAAAAAAGAGAAGAAAATATATTTTCAACAATTATCATGAACGAGCATCGTGGTTATCCTCCACTTGAAAATCTTGTCCATCAAAACCCAAACCCTTGGTTTGAAACCCATTTCGGGTCGATAACCATCCAAAAGGAAACCCAAGTCCTTGGTTCAAACCCCTTCGGGTCAGCCACCATTAAAACCAACTCTTTGGTTACCCAAGCCTTCCTTGGATCACCACAAAAAAGAGACACAAAACCCAAATCATTGGTTCAAAACCCCTTCCGGGTCAGCAACCACAAAATAAGGCCATTTTTTTTGGTTGTCCAAGCCTTTCGAGTCAGCAAAAAAAAGAGAAACCCAAAGTCATGGTGCCCAAAACCCCTTCTGGGTCAGTTACCATTCCAAAACCCAAAAGATTCATCGTCAAGCCGTTTTCAACCTAAAAGGCCACGGGCTTACAAGTCATTGGCCCCACATTTTCCTTATGGTGGAGGATCAATGGGTATCCAGACACTTTGTCCCAACAACAACGTCAAGTAACAACAACAGCAGCATCAATTAAAAAAAAGAAACGAAAAAAAAATGGGGCTTAAAATTGGGGTGCCTCGATGGACTTGGGCATCCAACTTGTTGGTTGCCTAAGGGCAAAAAGGTCATAAAATCCGGTTGAGGTGAAAACCCGAAAGGGCGCTTCAGGCAAAAATGGGTAACCCCTCAGTGTGAAAACCCGAAAGGGCGCACTGGAAAAAGCTAAAGGGGGTCAACTTCGACGAAAACCCGAAAGGGCGGTGAAACTGGTAATGTGAAAAAAAAAGAGAAAAAAAAAGAGGAAGAAGAAAGGAGGAATGCATCGTCATTATGGACTACCATCTCAAACATCCTTTGTTCGAGGGATTTATTCACCCAAATTTCAACTTTTGGCTTCCAAATCACAAAAGTCAACTAAACCTTCAGTGCAATCCTCAGCTTCCAAATCTGAGGCCGCGCTGTCTGTGCCGCGCTGCCTGCCACTCTTCCCCTTCTAGTGAGAGGCCCCGGCCTGGCGGCGAGTCTGGCTATTTCTTCAGGGTCGGTAGGTAAGGCCCCATACCGACCGCGAATTCCTGTCATATTGCAGGTGAAAGTTCTCCAGCTCCTGTTTCTCTTCGTCGCCCTCCTGGATGATCTCCCCTGGAACACCAGTCTATCGAAGACCGATCGTCGGAGCGGCGCTTCCTCCCGGACAGGGGACTGGCGCGGTTCCTCCGAGCGATTCCTCGACTCTGCACTGGGTGCGGGTCGGGCTCCTTCTTCCTGGAAAGCGGAGGCTACTGCCCCCAGCAGTCTCTGGCGACCCAAGGGAGTGCTACCTGGGCCCCGGAGGTAGTTTCTCATGGCCTGCTCGATCCCTTCCCACTCCTGGTCGGGGAGAGCAGTCGATGGCTGTGCACCGATGGAAGGAACAGGAGGGGAGTAAGCTCTGGGTGCCGGGCGGGCAGCATTATGTCGGCGCCCACGGCGACGTCGGCGGGCATTCTCGGGCGGCACCCGCATGACGGGTGCTGGTTGGTGAGTCGGGGTTGTCACCTCGACCCTCTCATCTCTTCGGGCCCTCCTCGGGCGGAAAGTGCTAGGCCCCGCCTGGGCAGGTGCAGTGGGCCGGGCCTCCTTGGGGACCCAGGTTTGCTTTAACTTGGCCGGCTTGTGAGCCGGTGCAGTCTTTGGTGATGCGGCCAGAACAGCAGGCGTCACCTTCTCCTTCAGCTTCTCCAGTCCCTTGAAAGAGTTTCGGACTGGGATAGTCGGGACGACGCGGTCCGGTGTCACCCGGGACCTTTGCCCATCCAGGCGGACTCGGAGGGTCCCGACAGTCATAGATTTCCCGGAGTTAGACATGCGGCGCCCCGAGACGGCGCCAGTGTTGTTCCTCCGGAGCCTCCTCCGGTGAGATGTCGACCCTTGGTGGGACGGGCCGGCGGTTTGGTGCACATGGTGCACATTGCAGCTCAGCGTCGTTGCTAGGACGCTGTTGTCGTTTTTGGCCACAGCTTGGCTGGTAACAGCTTCAGTGGCCCCCGGAGCGGGGGCGTTGGTCTGGGGCTCGTCAGGTGCTTTCACGTCGAGGATATTGACAAAGGCCACCCCCAAGAAGTTGGGGAAGCCCACGGTGGGAGGGAAACTCCCGAAGTTGAGGGGGACCGCCAGGTAGCCGCCCCGAACATGATTCCCGACGACCTGGGGGCCGCAAGTGACAGCCATTGTCGGCACCATGATGCGATTCTCCTGCATTTGAGAAAATAACGCAATTAGCGTTACAAGAATGGGGCCGCAGGGCCCCTAATTCCGGCAAAGAGATGAAGGGTGGATTGGTCCCACCGGGCGTGCCAGACTTGTGGACGCACTTTTCGATCGTTTATTATGTTTGTCGTCTATTCGGGAATGGTTATGACACCGAGTCACGGGGGAGGACGGGGCTGCAATATGGATTTTTACCATTTTTTTTATCTGGGATTTTTACCATATAATCTTGTGTTGTTTATTCCCCTTTATGCATTTGTTCTGGATGTTTTTTATTTTATTATTATTATTATCATTTATTATATCTCTATTTTTTTTACACGCTTTTTGTTTATTTATTATGTGCTCAGGTTTATTTATTTATCATGATTTTATTGGCTTGTTAGTTCTGCCATTATGTGCCCATATATACATATATTCATGTATTATATTTTTTTTGGGGAGAGTTGACCCTTGGCGGGTTGAAAGGGGGGCTGAAGGGGGGGTGTACCGCTGAAGAAAGGTGGGCAGAAAAGTGTGTCGGTGAAGGGCTGGAGATGTGTGCCGTTGAAGGACTTAAGGAGGGTGCCGCTGAAGGGCTGAAGTCTGCACATTGGCCGGTCGCTGCGACATAAAGTCTGTACATTCATCAGCCCAAAGTCTATACGTTGTCTATTCAACCAGCACACAAAGTCTATACGTTCTTCAGCTCAAAGTCTATACATCGGCTGCATTCATCAGCTCAAAGTCTATACATTGGCTACATTCATCAGCTCAAAGTCTATACGTTGGCCAGCTCAAAGTCTGTACATTGGCTACATTCATCAGCTCAAAGTCTATACGTTGGCCAGCTCAAAGTCTGTACATTGGCCAGCTCAAAGTTCATATATTGGCCAGCTCAAAGTCTATACATTACAGCTCAAAGTCTATACATTGGCCAGCCCAAAGTCTGTACGTTGGCTAGCTCAAAGTCTGTACATTGGCCAGCTCAAAGTCTATACATTATAGTTCAAAGTTTATACATTGGCCAGCCCAAAGTCTGTACGTTGGCCAGCTCAAAGTCTATACATTGCAATTCAAAGTCTATACATTGGAGCTCAAAGTCCATACATTGGCCAGCCCAAAGTCTGTACGTTGGCCAGCTCAAAGTCTATACATTGCAGTTCAAAGTCTGTACATTGCAGCTCAAAGTCCATACATTGGCCAGCCCAAAGTCTGTACGTTGGCCAACTCAAAGTCTGTACATTGCAGCTCAAAGTCTATACATTGTGTTCCACTTCGGAGGGTGAGAGGAGTGTGCCGCTGAAGGGCCGAGAAGGTGTGTCATTGAAGGGTTGTTAGAGCGTACCGCTGAAGGAAGGTTAGAGGTGTACCGGCCAACGAGGGTGGAGGGCGTATCGGCGAAGGCTGGGACAGACGTGCCGATGAAGGCCCACTCCTCTGTTACTTGTTTTTAAGGCTTTTCTTTTCTTCTTCTCTTTGATTTTTGCGTAGTTTTATACAAATCTTTTCTCCAACTTCTTGCAATCTGCTGTTGCTCTATTTATTTGTTGCTTTTGTTGTCTTTTGGTGTGTATTTATTATCCCATTTGTTTGTTGCATCCTTTTGCCTTTTAACATTTTATTATTTTCTAACAAAAATTCGGCAGCATCTCCCCTTGACCCGAGCGTAAGGGAGATAAAGGGAACGCGCCCACATGGAGTGGCGGAACCCGACAACTGGAGGTGGGCGCCCGAGGGCGGCAACACCTTAATAAAACCTCGGAAAACACGGGGAAAACAACGAGCCGAAGACCTCTAAGACTGGACAGGGTGTATGGGGGGTTAGCCAGGGCGTGCCGGCCAAGGACGAGCACAGGGTGCTTGAGGGGTGTATCGGGCTAGGGAGAGGCCAGGTGTGCCGCTGGGGCACCAAGGGGGGAGTGTACCGCTGAGGGACACTATGGGTGTGTCGGCCAAGACGCCGGAAGGGTGTGCCACTGGGGGAAAGTGCAGGTGCACCGGACAGGGCTCCAAAAGGGTTGGTCTGCTAACGGGGCGGGGTGTTGGACCGATCAAACCCACAGGGACTTCCGGCAAGAGGGAAAAAGGTTCAAAGGGGCAGACACAGGTGAAGGAACTGGGCTTTACAGGAGGAGGTTCGTGACCTCAAACCATTCAAGATGGTGCCACATCCGGAGGAAACCGTCGGCATGAGGGATGAACGCAAACACCGGAAAGCGAAGGGAAAGATGATCAAACGCACTGTGGCCCAAAACAACGAGACAAAGAGAAAACCCACTGAGGGGGGGAAGATCTTCATTCATGGGAAACAAAGGGCCGTAGCCGCCCGTATACATTACAAAGCATGCCCGAGCTAAGGCTATAGGCGAGAAAGAAAAACAAAGAACAAAAGAATGGAGAGGGGGAAAACAAAGAACAAAAGAGGAGGAGGTGTTGGAGATCAAAGCAGGGACGATCGTCCACTGCTCTTTCCCCCACCTTCCCCTGCTACATCAAGCCCTCTCTCTCTCTTACTCTCTTCTCTTTGCCTGGTGGTTGTCGGAAGACTCCACGCCGGAGCCCTCTCCCTTTTCCTCTCTCTTTTCCTTCTTCTCGTAGGTGGCTCTGTGCCTGTTCTTCTCTGCCTGGGGGTCTCTTCTCCGTCTCTGTCTTCTCCCTCTTCTCTGCCGGAATGGGAGTGGTTTTATACTCCCAGCAGCGGGAGCCCTCGAGCACGGCAGTCGGAGGCGGGAAGCAGCTAGTCATGATGGGGTTTGACTTCCCCCGTCCTGGATGTCAGGGGAGTAGCCTGCGTGGCCCAACCTCTGGTTGACACCTCGGACAGCTCACTGCGCGCCAAGGATACGTAGGGCATGGGCGTCACATCGTTCGGCCGTTGAAAACGCCTTCACACTGTGCCGCTGGCGGGCTCAAGAAGTGTGCCGCTGGGAGGGCCAAAGGCCGTGCCGCTGAAGGGCTCCCAAGCGTGCCGTTGAAGGGGGCAAAAGGCGTGCCGCTGAGGGCCAAAGGGGGCGTGCCGCTGAAGCCCCAAATGGGCGTGCCGTTGGAGCCCTAAATGGGCGTGCCGCTGAAGGCCAGGGGCTGTGCCGCTGAAGGGTGTGCCGCTGAGCAGGGCAAGGGGCGTGCCGTTGAACAGGGCAGAGGGTGTGCCGCTGAAGCCCCAAGGGCGTGCCGCTGAAGGCCATTGGGGGCGTGTCGCTGAAGGGCTAAATGGGCGGTTCTGAGCCCGTTGTGAGCGCGAGTTGTGGCCCCTTTGATTTTCTCCGACGTCCATGGATTGTGGGGCTCTTGGTGGTTGTTTTCTTTTCACTGTCGTGACTCCGGAGACAGCCTCACGGCAGTGTGTGCATGTTCGGAGAATCCGGATGACCAGTCTCTCCGGGGCTTCTTCACTCGGCTTTGTTGTTGATGCCGGGCCGAACATGATATCTGGGTGTGCAATTTTTGGTGTCCACAGAACTGTAACTGAAAGCTTAGAAACTGGAAGCCATCCCGAGAGGGCGTGTTGGCTTGTATGACTGGAACTAGAAACTGGGAACTGGAAGCCGGCCCGAGAGGGCGTATGGGCTTGTATGACTGGAACTGGAGATTAGGAATTGGAAGCCGGCCCGACGAGGCGTATTGGCTTGTATGACTGGAACTGGAGACTAGGAACTGAAAGCCAGCCTGAGAGGGTGTATGGGCTTCTATGACTGGAACTGGAGACTAGGAACTCGAAGCCGGTCCGATGAGGCGTATTGGCTTGTATAACTGCAACTGGAGACTGGGAACTGGAAGTCGACCCGAATGGGCGTATTGGCTTATGTGATTGGGAATGAAGACTAGTGTGAGACACGGAATATTTTCACATGGGAAAAATAAATGTTCTTTTTGAAAAGAGACATTCCTCTGCATAGAGAGGTTTATTCCGTGTGTGCGCATCGTATCAGACGATTTGGGTTTGGGTGCTGGACCTCTTCCCACTGACCGGAGTCAGTGTTGATTTACATCGGTCTAACGTCCGAACACCTTTGTTTAACTGTGAAAGAAACCCCCAAACTCCTCTCCATAGGCTCGGATGTTAAGGGCACTCTCGCTTGGGGAGCTCTCCATTCATTCACCACCAACACATTGACTAGGTTAGGGCTAAGTCTGGGCAAAACCCTAGGATTTTAGAGTAGGAATGCAAAAATGCAGATCTCGTAGGCATTTTAGAAGTAGAGAGATTTTCTGGACCCCGAGGGTACTTCGGTAATTTTACCACCGTAGGGGTATTTTGGTAATTTTACCGGGCCAGGGGCGTTTCTGAAATTTTTGGACTGGAATGGAAGTAGGATCGGATTCCTGACTCCCCAAGGCATTGAGGCCGTTTCTGGAGGGTTCCAAGGGCTCTGAGGTCATTTTGAGGTCACATGGGTATTTCGGTAATTTTATCAGACCCTAGACCTAAGTTTAAGGTGATACCCGAGTGCTGGACTGAGCTAACAACACTCCTAGACCGAAAGGATGACAAGGGGTTTCATAGAAAGCACACATCTGTCAACTTGGCCGAAGGAGGGGTATATATATAATTTCCAGAAGTCGGGGGTTTTCTTATAATTTTTCCCCGAGGACATACATAACACATGCTGGGTGCTTTTTTATTCCAAATGAGTACAAAGGTTGTCGGCGAGTTGTCGAGTGTACAGAGTTCCGCGTTGGAGCGGGAGATAGGGGCGTATCCCCAATTACAAAAGTCGTAGGGTATAATTGCAAATTACTCTTTTACGGTCCCGGGGAGGACATTTTTGTAATTTTGCCATTATAAGGGCAGAAATTCATGACTTAGTCGTCCCGGGACGTAAAGACTTACAAACATGGCCCGCTGAGGGGCATAATTACAAACATGGACCGCTGAGGGGCATAAACGTAAATATACCCCGTAGGGGCATAAGTACAAGACCCGGGGACTTACCCCACGCGGGCCGAAACAAACGAACAAAAAGCTCTGAATGCTGGATGCTCCGAGTGTGCTCGTACGTAATGTCCAATCTCTCTTTTTTTTGGGGAGGACATTTATGCAGTTCTCCCATTATTAGGGCAGAAGCATGTGACATAGTCGTCCCAGGACTTAGAAACAACAACACGGCCCACTGAGGGGCAAAATTACAAATATACCCTCATAGGGGCGCATACACAAGACCCGGGGACTTACCCCTCGCGGGCCAAGACAAACGAACAAACGAACAAAACGCTCCGAGTGTCTTCCGTAGGTTGTTGAGTGTAGTAGATCGTAGATCTCCCCTTCTGGACCTCCGGGGGTCTATTTATAGAAGTGGGGAACCTCCCCGGGAGTGTTCGACCCCGTACGGGTCCAACGGGATGAAAATGACCTCGAGGAGGTCACTTTTTGATTTCCGTGCGCGGGAGATGGGACCTCCCTGGGGTGGGAGGTCCCCGGGCCGGTCCGGGACCTCCCCGGGGTCGCGGACCTCGGGTGGGTCCCACCCGGGGTCGCAAACCCCGGGCAGGACCTGCACGGGGTCGCGGACCCTGGGTGGGTCCCCCCCCCGGGATCGGGCGACCCTGGGTTTGCCCGCCTCCGGGCGGACCCGTCCGGGTGAGGGCGACCCAGTACGGGTCCCTCGGACCCCGGACGGGTCTTCCACTCCAAGTTGGCCCATTTATGCTCCAACTAAATAAAAGCGGAGTTTACAAACAAAATTTTCTTCCAACAACTGGGAACTGGAAGCCGATCCGAGGGGGCGTATTGGCTTAAATGACTGGACTAGGAACTGGAAGCCAGCCCGAGAGGGCGTGTTGGCTTGTATGACTGGAACTGGAAACTTGGAAGTCGGCCTGAGAGGGCGTATGGGCTTGTGTGACTGGAACTAAGGACTGGGAACTAGAAGCCGGCACGAGAGGGCGTATGGGCTTATGTGACTGGAACTGGAGACTGGGAACTGGAAGCCGGCCCGAGAGGGCGTGTTGGCTTGTATGACTGGAACTGGAGACTAGGAACTGGAAGCCGGCCCGAGACGACGTGTTGGCTTATATGCACTGGAGACTGGGGACTGGAAGCCGGTCCGAGAGGGTGTATGGCTTGTATGACTGGAACTGGAGACTAGGAACTGGAAGCCGGCCCGAGAGGGCGTATGGGCTTGTGTGACTGGAACTGGGGACTAGGAACTAGAAGCCGGCCTGAGAGGGCATGCTGGCTCATATGAACTGGAGACTGGGACTGGAAGCCGGCCCGAGAGGGCGTATGGCTTGTATGACTGGAACTGGAGACTGGGAACTAGAAGCCGGCCCGAAAGAGCCTATTGGCTTATGTGACTGGGAATGGAAATTGGGAACTGGAAGTTGGCCCGAGGGGGCGTATTGGCTTAAATGACTGAAACTGGAGACTAGGAACTGGAAGCCGGCCCGAGAGGGCGTATGGGCTTGTGTGACTGGAACTAGGGACTGGGAATTGGAAGCCTGCCCGAGAAGGCGTGTTGGCTCATATGAATTGGAGACTAGGGACTGGAAGCTTGCCCGAGAGGGCGTATGTCTTGTATGACTAAAACTGGAGACTGGGAACTGGAAGCCGGCCTGAAAGGGCGTATTCGCTTATGTGACTGGGAATGGAGATTGGGAACTGGAAGCCAGCCCGAGGGGGCATATTGGCTTAAATGACTGAAACTGGAGACTGGGAACTGGAAGCTGGCCCGAGAGGGCGTGTTGGCTTGTATGACTGGAATTGAAAACTGGGAACTGGAAGCCAACCCAAAAGGACGTATTGGCTTATGTGACTGGGAATGGAGACTGGGAACTAGAAGCCGGCCCGAGGGGACGTATTGGCTTAAATGACTGAAATTGGAGACTGGGATGGATCCTTTGAGGCGTTATAAGCATGAGGGCTTAACGTTGCCCAGTCTTCAGACCAGGCTGTGTTCAAACTCATGCTCTGGAGCATTATAGAGTTTCACATGCTTGCCGTTAAGCGGAGGGAATGGTTTATTCCCTTTGTGGTCGACCACCGTGTAGGCCCCTCCTTCATAGGCAGTATGAATGATGTACGAGCCGCGCCAGTTAGGTTGCAGCTTACCACTGGAACATCCTGCCAGGACTTCTCTTTCTTTAATCATCACGAGGTCGCCCCTCTTGAACGTCCGTTGTTTAACAAGTTTGTCATAGGCTCGAGTCATACAGGCTTGGTATGCCTGCAGGTGTTTATAAGCTTCCAGTCCGACGAGTTCTTTGAGCCTCCGTTGGCATTCGTCTTGCTCTTGACTTGGTAGGCCGGCATGAATTGATACCCGATATGATGCTAATTAGATTTCGATAGGCAAAACCGCTTCTAACCCGTAGACGAGTGAGAAGGGCGAGCACCCTGTGGGTGTTTTATAGACTGTTCTATAGGCCCAAAGCACTTCGAATATCTTTTCGCTCTAGTCGCACTTACGATGGCCAGTTATCTTAGCCAATAGCTTGCAGAGTGTTTTATTAAAGGCTTCAGCTAAGCCGTTGGCTTGAGGATTGTAGATTCAAGAGGTTCTCCAGTCGATGTGGAACTTTATCGGTAGTTGATATACGACCTTGTTCTTGAATGGCGTGCCTTTGTCTGACACAACACGATTGGGAGTGTCAAACCGGTAAATGATATTGTGGCGAACGAAGCGGGCCACCGCTTCTCCATTGACCTCTCGTAAAGGGACAACCTCCGCCCAGCGAGAGAAATAGTCGGTGGCGGCAGGATATATTTGTGGCCTTTAGAGGACGGTGGGAAGGGTCCCACAATATCCATTCCCCATTCCGCAAACGGCCAGGTAGGGGCTGTCGGATGTAGCGAGTTGGGAGGTCTTCTGGGTGTTGGACCATAGGCTTGGCACTGGTGACACGTACAGGCATACATGTTGCAATCTGCGTACATTATTGGCCAATAGAACCCTTTGAGTTTAATATTAGTCTTCATCTTATCCCTGGCTTGGTGAGCTCCGCACTATCCGGAATGGACTTCATGCATAATAATTCTGGACTCAGCCAAGGATATACACACCTCAGCAGGACGAACTTGTCCTTTTCATGAATGAGTCTGTAGAGGGAGTCACCAATCAATTCGTATGACGTTGCCCTACGAAGGAGTCGAATCCTCTAGGCACGATCTGGAGGGAGGTGTCCCTGTTTAATTTTGATGATTGGCTCACGTCAATCTTCTTCCTCGGGAGGGGCATCTACATTGAGACAATGAGCTTCATAAATGGTAAGACTTGACTCATTGTCAAGCGTGCCTGGCATAAGTCTTCGGTGCCTAATAGTAATGTCGACCTCGCCTCTAGGGGGTAACTTAATAGTCGAAGCTAACTTGGCAAGGGCGTCTGCCTGCCAGTTGCTTCTTCTTGGGATATGATCTATCTCGAAGAAGTAGAACTTCTAGATGAGCCTGACGATCGCAGCATGATACGGGACCAGCTCTTTTTTTCGGACATCGTAAATGCCAAGGACATGTCGGATTACCAACTGTGAGTCTCTATAGGCCTTGAGGTACTTAATGTCCATATCGAGGGCCATTTGAAGTTCGAGGATCTGAGTTTCATATTCAGCCTCGTTATTTGTCAAGGGCTTCATGAGGGAGCATGAATTGTACAAAATCCTGCCCTGAGGTGTAAGAAAGACGACGCCAGCACTGGCGGCGATGCCTCCCCAACTGTCGGGCTTGTCAACCTTTCGGGAAGTGTCGTCGAAATATAACTCCTAACAAGGGAGGTTGACAGTGAGAACATATGATGTTGGGCCACATGGGGTATCTTGCAGAGCACCATCTGTAACTGGCGGCGTCGTGGTTAAGGCTTCCTCGTCTAGAAGTTTCGTATGGAGAGGCGAATCCTCTAGTACCAGGTGGGCAGCTAAAAACTCCATCATTCCCTGCCCCTTGACGGCCCTTTGAGGGACATAGGTAATATCGTGCTCCATTAAGAGAAGGGCCCATTTGCCCAGCCTACCGGAAATGGCAGGTTGTCTGAGCAGAAACTTGAGTAGGTCATACTTGGATATAAGCTCGACCCGATGTGTCAAGAGATAATGTCGTAATTTCTTGACAGCGAAGACCAGGGCCAAACACACCTTTTTCATAGGGGAGTAACGGTGCTCGGGGCCATCTAGTGTCCGACTGAGATAATGAAGCAGTTGCTCTTTGCCTTCCTCGTTAATTTACGCGAGCAAAGCTCCTATGGAGACGTCCATGGCAGTGATATAAAGTATGAGGGACTTGCCTTTGATTGGGGCCCCTAAGACTGGAGGCGTAAGTAAATATTCTTTAATACGCTCAAAGGCATCTTGACAGTCTTGGTCCCATATAAATGAGGCATCTTTTTTCATAAGCTTTCCAAAAGGCGCGCATCGACCGGAGAGATTAGAAATGAACCTCCGGATATACGCCAGCCTTCCTTGAAAGGACCTGAGCTCCTTAAGATTTCTAGGAGGCGGGAGCTCCTGGATGGCCTTGATCTTGCTGGGGTCGATCTCAATCTCTCGATACCTGACGACGAAACCCAGGAATTTGCTGCTGGATACGCCGAAGGCGCACTTCATGGGGTTTATTTTGAGCCCGTATTGTCGGAGCCAGTCAAAGACGTGACGTAGACCACGTAAATGATCTTTCTGCCTTTTCGTTTTGACGACGAGGTTGTCGACGTAGCATTTGACGATATTATGCAACATCTCGTTGAATATCTTGGTCATGGCTCTTTGGTAGGCAGTGCCAACATTCTTCAAGCCGAAGGGCATGCGCTTGTATTTGAAAATCCCATTAGGAGACCGGAAAGTAGTGTAATTCTTGTCTTTAAGGGACATCCAAATCTGGTTATAATCGGACGAACCATCCATAAAAGACGACGCTTCATGTCCGGTGGTCATGTTGACCATGCGCTTGTAGTTGAAAATCCCCTTAGGAGACCGGAAAGTTGTGTAATTCTTGTCTTTAAGGGACATCCAAATCTGGTTATAATCGGACGAACCATCTATAAAAGATGGCGCTTCATGTCCGGTGGTCATGTTGACCATTGTTTCTGTGATTGGTACCGGGAAGTCATCCTTAGGACTTGCTTTGTTGAGATCCCGGAAGTCGACGCAAACGCGGACTTGTCCATTTTTCTTCTTAACCAGGACGATGTTGGCGAGCCAAACAGGGTACATGCAGGGCTCGATGAAGTCAACCTCCGCCATTTTGCTAACTTCGGTTGCAACCTGTAGTTCTAGCTCATGGCGCATGCGCCGTTGTGACTGTTTGACTGGAGTCGCTGAAGGAGAAATGGCTAACTCATGTTCTGCCACAGAGGGATCAAGACCGGGCATCTCTTTATAAGTCCAGGCGAAGTAATCTTTGTATTCGAGCAGAAGTTGTGTATAAGCTCGCTTTTCTACTTCATCAAGGAGGGCACTTACGAACATAGGCTGGTGCACCCCGGCCTCTCTTAGGTCGATTTCGACCAGTTCATCAACTGTTGCTTGTCCGCCGTATTCTAGCTCAGGAGGAGCGAGCTGCAAGTCGATGAAGTTTTCATCGTCGATGCCGACTTCATGTACCTCTAGACACTCGACGTCAATTACCTCCTTTGAAGGAGCTTCTAGCAACTCGTTGGAGAGATCTGTCAGGGATCCCTCCGTTGTGTGGGCCGATGCGGGCACCGATTCTCGAGCGTCATCGATCGCCCTTTCGGAGTTAGCGCCTGACGACACGGTAATTCCCATGGATAGTGAGGGGGGAGTTGACAAAGTCTCCTCTTCTTTTGTGCAGGAAGTGAGCCCCTCCCGAAGTGTAACCTCACCGGTCTTTACTGTTGTTTAACCTACGGAAATAAATAAATAAATAAATAGATAAGTAAATACTTCTACTTTGAAAAAGAAAATGTGCATTCATGGTTATTTAGGTAGCGGGTGTATTATTTTTTTCGCGAATTTAGGTTTATCAGACGATTAGGGTTCGGGTACGGGACATTTTTTCATCGACCATAGTCGATGTTTATTTACATGGGCGTAAAGTCCGAATATTCTTGATTAACTGTCAAAGAAAATATTTTTCGGCCTCCACAATATTAGCTGTGATATTGGGGGTTTTATCTAACAGATTTGATCAAGGAGATCACCCATTAGAGATACACATTTGCAGGAGAAAACCAAATATTTCATTCTTTAGATTCATCCTTACAAAATACATGAAATCCTGATTACATAGTCGGGTCATTTGATTTACATGTGGTCTAAATTTCACTACCAGAGCAGGTCATTGAATGAGTCTCATAGAGATCAAACCTTTTTTTGGGATATATTTGCAATTTCAGACCCATCATTGGTATCTCTGCAATTTTTCACTTTTGGTGGTATTTTTGCAATTTTTTCTCTTTCGGGGCATTTCTGCAATTGTCCCGTCATTGGGGGTATTTATACAATTTGTCCAGACCAAGGATATTTTGGTAACATCTGGACTGAACATGGGTTTTTGTATAATCTTGGCAATAGGCGCAAGTCCCTCGTTGGGGAAGACCCGTTGACCAAAGACTCTCGGGAGATTGCTTTCCCTTCTCGAACTCTCATGAGTTGGGGTTCAACTTCGCGCATCCATCAGCGCAATGCCGGGGATCGACCTACCCGGTCAGGTCGCGGGGGTCAAGGGGGCAGCGCCCCTTGCGGGGGGTTTCTGGGTGGCGAAGCCCCCTCAGAGAAATTTTTTTATAATCTCTCTCCAAGGAGTGGTATGACCCGATGTTCATAGGCAATCAAGGTTTATACAAATTTTTCGGACACATCTCGGGTGTCTACACAGTTATAAGACTCGAAAAGACCTTCCTATGAGGTTAGAATTCCGAGGGGGCATGCTCTCATTTCTCCAAAGAGATATACAGCTTGCATAATTCACATAGTGGCCGGTGATGCATATGAGTTAAGAGGGGTTTTCTCTTTATAGCATACCCTCTCAGTACAACACAATCACCACACAAGCACAAAACCCGGGGAGATGGGCCTTCAAAAGAAAACACAAGCACCAAACACTGTCCGCACGCTCTGTCTCTCTGTCTGCGTTCCTCCCCAAATGAGGGCCCCACTGGGGTATTTATAGAGTCCGAGGGAGTCCGGGCGATTACACCCTCCATCCGGGACAAAATGGAGGATTTATGAATTGATCCGGGCTAAACCCCAAGGTTGAGGAGTTGTCTCCGGGCCAAAACCCTATAGAAAGAGTGGATCCGGGCAAAACCCCATGTGGGGAGGGTGGAACCAGACTAAAACCCCGCATGGGGGTGGACCCGGTCCAAATCCCCCCATATGGGAGTGGAACCGGGGCAAAACCCCATGTGGGAGGAATGGAACCGGGGCAAATCCCCATGTAGGGGTGGACCCGGGGCAAAAATAACCCCCTAGGGGGTTGGAACCAGGGCAAACCCCCCCTTTGGGGGTGGACCCGGGGTAAACCCCTATATAAACCCTATTTTTTGGGGTTTTTTCTGCCTAGTTCTCGCAGCACGCCGCGTGGAGAGAGGAGGGAGCGCTTTTCTTGTTCGTTTGTCATCTTTTCCGTGCCGTGGGCCGTGAAGAGAGGATTTGTTCTTGTCCGAGCTACGTGATATACGTGCGTAGGACTTCTTCGGCGGTGTGTACACCATCCGTTGTCTCTCCCTCCTTGCTACGAAGCTTCCCTTGTTCATGTTGAGCACCCGTGAGCACCCGAGGGATAAAACCCTCCCCTTTCTAGGGTTTTGCCCGGAACCACGCGATCCTGACAATCATGGTGGTTTCATCTAGCTCCCGACCACCTCGCTTGCTGCGAGGAGTCTGTAATTGCAGAAATATACGGGCTACAAAACCCCGAAGTGTGGAAATATTCCACGAGGTGGCGATACGCCGAATGGTAAACCCCGACCGGGTCGAGGGTAATATCTCGATTTATCCGAGATTAATGGTGGGTGCAACAACCCCCCATTCGGGGGGGTGGATTCCGGGCAAACCCCCAAAGGGAGTGGAACCGGGGCAAAAATAACCCCCTAGGCGGTTAGAACCACGGCAAACCCCCCCTTTTGGGGGTGGACCCAGGGCAACCCCCCAAAGGAGGGGTGGACCCGGGGCACCGCCCCCCCCTTTGGGGGTAAGCCCCCCATTTGGGGGGGGGGGGACCGGGGCAAACCCCAAAAAGGGGGTGGAACCGGGGCAAACCCCCAAAGGGGGGTGGATCTGGGTCTAAAACCCCTATAAGGGATGAATAGAAGGGGGCGACCCCTTTAAATATATATATGTATATATATATTCTTTTATTTATTATTGATCAGTTTTTTTTTGGCTTTAACAAGATCCTTGGATTCCATTGGAATTTTAACTTCATTCCATCATATGTGAGCCATCAAACGAACATTATGAGGATCCAGGTAAATTCTTGATTATACCATGTGGACTGCATCTGAGATGGACGGGGGTTAGGAAGAGGAGTGGTCAAAACAAGTTAATGAACGGGCAGATTAAGGCTGGCCGTTCACATAGGGTGGGTGACTGTTACTAGAGGTTGTTGCACCTATTATTCGTCTCAAAAATTTGGGATGTTACCCTCGCATTGGTCGAGGTCCATATTCGGCGTATCGCCGCTTCATGGAATATTCCCACGCAGGGTTCAATATCCGGCGTATCGTCACCCCATGGAATATTTCCACACTTTGGGGCTTCATAGCCCACATATTTCTGCAACTATGGACTCCGCGCAGCAAGCGTGATGGTCGGAGGCCGGCTTAAACCACCACGATTGTCAGGATCGCGTGGTTCCAGGCAGAACCTTAAAAAGGGAGGGTTTTTATCCCTCGGGCACTCGACATGAACAAAAGAAAACTCCGTAGCAAAAGGGGGGGGGTGCAAGAGAGGGTGTACACACCGCTGAAGAAGTCCCCCGTACTTGTATCACGCAGCTCGGGCAAGAACAAATCTCCTCTCCGCAGTCCACGGCACGAGGAAGACGACAAACGAACGAGAAGGCGCGTTCTCTCCTCTCTCCACGCGGCGCAGTGAGCAAACGAGCCCTAAAAAAGCTCGGGGGTGGCCTTTTAATCAAAAAAGAATGACGGAGGACCCGTCCGAGGTCAGGGGGACCCGTACGGGGTCGCCCGACCCCGGGTGGGACCCGCCCGGGGTCAATCGACCTCGGGCAGGACCTGCCCGAGGTGGATCACCCCGGGCCGCCTTCCTCTCCCGCGTGCGGGAACCAAAAAAAAAGAAAAAAATGGGGAAAATGGACCTTCTCGGGGTCATTTTCATCTCATTTAACCCGTACGGGTTAAAACACCGCCGGGGAACCCCCAACTTCAATAAATAGACCCCCAAGGGTCCATTGAAGGCATCTGGCAAGCATTGAGCAAC
Source organism: Amorphophallus konjac (assembly GCA_022559845.1). NCBI lineage: Eukaryota > Viridiplantae > Streptophyta > Magnoliopsida > Alismatales > Araceae > Amorphophallus > Amorphophallus konjac. The sequence goes on from CM040123.1 coordinate 265,826,835, forward strand.
CACTACGCACGGGAAGCACCCATCATTCGGATTTTGTTAGTTGTTTTGACCTGTGAGGGACAAGTCCCCGGGTCTTGTGTATATGCCCCTAAGGGGTATTTTTGTAATGTCTCTCGGTGGGCCATGTTCGTAAGTTTCTACGTCCCGGGGCGATTAAATTATATAGTTCCGCCCGTATAACGGGGGAATTACGAAAATGTCCTCTCCGGGTTCACGAGAAACAAAAGTCATGTTGTTTGCAGTTCTACCCTGTAATTTTTTGTAAATGGGGCTACGCCCCTATTTTCCGCGTTAGTGCGGATCTTTGTACAGTCGACAACTCGCCGACAACTCTTGCACCCACTGGGGTCATAAATGTATCTGGTGTATTCCACAAATCTTCTTTGTACATCGATCGGGGAAAATTATAAGAAAACCCCTCGACTTGTGAGAATTGCGCACATACCCCTCCTCGGGCAAGACAGACGTGTGAGCCTTCTATGAAGCCTTTGTCACTCCTTCAGCTCGAGGACGTTGTCAGTCCAGTCCTACATTTGGATGCCGTCTCAACCCTTGGTCTATGTAGGGTTTGGTAAAATTACTAAAATACCCTTGTGACCTAGTAGCCCCTAAAACCTTCGATAAATGGCCTCAGCGCCTGGGGAAGTCAGTGATCCTATTCTGCTTTCTTTCCAACCCATAAATTTTAGAAACACCTTTGGCCTGGTAAAATTACCAAAATACCCCTAGAAAGGTAAAATTACCAAAATATCCTCAGGGTCCAGGAAACCTTCCGCCACTTCAAAAATGCCTACGGCTTTCGCAGAATTACATTCATACTCCTAAATTCTAAGGTTTTACCTGAACTTAAGAGGCTTTTGACGAAACCCTAGTCTAGTCGATGTGTTGGTGGTAAACGAGTGGTTATCGAGAGTCGCCGAGTGAGCTTGCCCTCAACATCCGAACCAATGGGGGGGACTTCGAGATTTCTTTGACAGTCAAATAAAGGTGTTCGGATGTTAGGTTGATATAAATCAACACTGACCGCGGTCAGTGAGGAGAGGTCCAGCACCCGAACCCAAATCGTTTGATACAATGCGCACCCACGGAATAAAGCCTCCACATATAGAGGGGAATGGTTTCTTTTCAAAAAGAACATATTCATTTATCTATAAAATTCCGTGGCCAACAGAGGTGTAAATGGATTGGGGACAGAGTTGGATGCAGCCAAATCTGACTATGGCTTTGGCTAACAGTTTTGCTATCAGAACAGGTTAGGCCTCTGATGGTTATCAGGCATGTGGGATTTTTGAAAACCAAAACATTTGTTTTCCACTGGTATAAAAAATGGCTAGTATATATTTACTGTCAGGTAGGTTTTGTATGCGGGTACATTCATATATTACGGGCCAACATCAAAATGCTAAAATTTATTGCAACCCCCCCCCCCCCCCCGGGGAAAACATGCAAACCAAATTATTGTTTGACTGTTCAGATCAGGTGCTGGGTTTCATGTGTAACACTAATTATTATGCATTCCCATATTAATGCCATTACTTCATTTATTTATCTATTTATTTCTTGTTAGTGTGTAATTGATTTGGCTTGTGTGGACACTTTAACTTTTTTTTTGACTAAGCATATATCTCTGTCTGTCTGGCTGCCTGTCCATACATGCATGCGGATGCACACAGATGCTTGAAGCAAAATTCCTAGGTTATTTATTTATTTTTTCCCTCTTATCTTTCTTACCATTCTACTCTCCCACATGTGCAATCACGAATTACCAAAAGTAGCCGTTGCATGCATGCTGGACTGTTTGCCACAAAATCCACAAATGCCCTGTCATTGAGGGTACATCTAAATTACATTTACCCTGGGTCACATTACATCTGGCCAAACTGAAACCTAATCCAACCTGCTGGCTGGCCTCTTAGGTGAGCTGTTGTCATATAACCTGCTTATGGTTGGATATCGAGCTGAAATGACTTCAATATAAAATTCCCTTGGTATGTCACTAAGTCGTTGGCTAATCCCAGGCTGATGAATATAATTGTTTGGTGATGAGGAATGCAGTTTTCACATTTTTGTTTTTGTGAATAAAAGTAGTTGTTGTCACATGCACAATATGATGATCATCCTGTGATCATCATTTGATGATTGAGGTAGAATGTTCCCTGAAATTTTCAACTTGCATGTATAAATTTATTCTTTTTCAGTTTACAGCTCTATATAACCAGTTCCAATTTTCTTTCGTCGTAGGAGACTAGAGATGCAGCTAAGACGGCGTGATGTTGAACAATGGATGAGCCATCGCCGCTTGCCAGAAGATTTAAGGCGGTGAGCCCCAACAAAATTTGAGTATTTTATTTTCATATATTTTTTGTTCTATAATGCTAGTTAACTATTAGATCCTGGCATCAATTTTGAGCCTACAAGATAAAAGAATTAAATCTGGCTTATTTCTTCTTGATTCTTTCCCTATTGATATGCCTTTGCAGTTGGTGACCATTGGCATTGTCCAATCCACTATTACTACATTTTATTGAGGGAAGTTTCATCGTCCTTCATCTGTATCAATATAGAATATACTATCTTTAATATCCTTTTCTAAACTTTTTGCTCTCGCCATTTTCTGCATCAATTCCTTTTGCATTATCAGATGTTAAACTTGTATGTATAACATGTTGGATGTATAGGACTTGTATACACTGTATTCAAGTGCGGTGACTCCCACCTCATGAGGGAGTGCCCCATGGACTCATGTATGTATGTATAATTACATGTACACACACACACACACACATGTAACCAGGATATATACTGGACTATTGCCCACATCAATGGCAGAGTTTTCATTTTTCTCCTTGCTTCCAAGTTCCAACACTCTCTTTTCTTTTTTTGCTTTCCTGCTTAACATGCTCTAATAATCATCCCGGTCAACCTCTGCAGTTAGAATTTTGTAAAACTTAGGACACTTGCTTCTGTAGTCTCAAACTAAATTCTTTCTGTTATATTATATTACTACATGAAAGTCTTGTCAAATTTTAACAATCATATTTTCTGTTAAGTTGTAATGTAATAATGTATACTTAGAGATCACTACTGATGGGATCGTCACGGGATCATCAAGCGGCGTCGGCAAACTATCAAATATAATTGTTTATGTCTAAGTTGTCTTTTGTTTATTGGGCCATATAGAGTGGGCCTAATATGTAGTGTTTTCTTTTGTCATAAGTAATATATATATATGAACATCTATATACACTTAGGTAGGGACTCCACGTAGGAACCCAAGCCCCTTGGGTTTCCTAGGTGGTCTTTGAGTTCTTTTGTCATAGATATATATAATGGCTGCACTTATGTGCATTTATAAGGGACTCCTCGTAGGAACCCAAGTCCCTTGGGTTTCCTAGGAGGCCTTTCCCCTCCCCACCCTTTCCCTATTTAAGCACATGTAAACCCACGATGGAGAGAATAATGCAATGAAGATTTGAATTTCTGGCTTTGCCATGAGTGTTTCTTCCATATTTTTGGAACCCCGGGTGAGATGCCCTTGTGTGAGCTGAGAGGGCTCGATTCATGGAGGGGAAGCGCGAGCTTTGGGTGTGCCGTCCCTGCGATGGGGGTGGGTGAGAGACCCCACTCAAAGCCTCGTTCTGCCTCCTCCGCCAACCGCCGTCGTCGTCCATCGCCACCGCCACCGCCACCACCGCCGTACCAACTGCAACGCCTGCAACCGCTATCACCACCACCACCGCAGAGAAGAATCGAAGAGCGCGACTGCGTCGTCCCTGAGATGGGGACGGGTGTGAGGCCCCGGCAGAGCTCCTCCCTTCCTCTCTAGTCACCCCGCCACCTCTGTCCACCTCCACCACCGCCGCTGTCCACTCCCTCATCCCACCACCGTTCGTCCCCTTTCTGTAGTCTCATTAGTTACATAGGTAGCCTACAAACCTCCACTGACGCTCCCTCACCCTCTCCCCATCTTGCAGTAGCTGCAGCACCTTCATACCCCCACCCTCGGATGCCACAAACCAGAAAACACAGAAAAAAATAAATCAGAAAACAGAGTATCGCCTATCCCCTTTCATTTTCCCACGTTTTCCTTTCTCTGCACCCCCAACAACCATCTAAGTTAGATCCCAGCACCCTCCCACTCTCGCACACCTTCCCCCCCCCTCACACATCCATTAAAACCCCGCACGAGAGCCTCCTCGGGCGCCCACGGCGTGCAGGTCTGAAAACAGGGGCCCGTTTGGCCTTCTGTCCCGTCAGGACAGGAAGCTGGGTCGACCCACCCTCCCCCTGGGTCAACCCACCCCTCTCCCAGACCCCCACACCCTGCAGAAAGCAGATGGGGTCGACCCACCCTCCCCCTGGGTCGACCCACCCCTCTCCCAGAACACCTAAACCCTGCAGAAAACCCCCCAGACCCACCTTCACCCCTGCGTCGACCCACCTGCAAACCTCACCTCCCAGATCGATCTGAAATTTTTACTGGAGGTTCCTGACTTCCCCGCGGTCGCGTGGTTATGGTCCCAACGTCATCCGACGCTGGGGGTAACGACAGTGACCTCCGCACCGCGCACCTGCTCTGCTGTCCCTGTCTGGACAGAATCTGCTCGCCTTCCAATTCTCACCCGGTACCAGGCCCAAACGACTCCCTCTGGGTCTGGCCTTTTTACTGGGTGTTCCAGGACGTGTCAGAGACAGTTTGGTGCTGGTCTCGCCTTCAACAACGACCGGGGTATGCGACGGTGGTCCCATCACCGCTCCTCTGTCCAGCCGGTCTGAGTCTGCACAGACTGTGCTGGGGTCTGTTCAAATGACCTGAAGCCTACTGCAATGGTCTCTGTTAAACCCGGAGTTCTTACTGGACGTGACCGGCTTCCTCCCGGACGATCCAGCGCTGGTCTCACCCCAAACGGAGGTCCGGACTACTGACAGCAACTCCGGAAGCGACCCTCTGTCCGACAGGATTGAGTGCGGGCAGAACATGGGAGATCGGCTAATTCCACCCAGGAACGGTGCTCCGCTGTCTCCGTTTCACATCAACTACTGTTTCGAGATTACTGCTGTTTCTATAGTAACTAGAAGTCACTATGATTTCTGTTTACTAGTTGCCTCAATCCAAGTCTGTTCCCTGACTACTGGTGTTTGTAATTATTCCTCAATGATTTTTTTAAATAACCATCATCCTTAAAATTGAATTTCTATTTAGTGTACAATGGCTTAAAACCACATGGTGCATCATCTGGCTCAACCTGTGTGTTTATTCGTACTCTGAATTTTGAAAGCTTCTGGTGACACCTGATGCACAAATGCAATACCAGTGGGATCATTAGTTTATCATGACTCATGCATCAGGTGGTTGGTAAATGTGGGCTAGCAGAGGTTCCTCATAATAAAATAAAAGGAAAAGACAAAGGGTAATACTGTTTCTATTTTTTTTTTCAATTGATGATATACTTCGTGAAGTAGCTTTGTGGCTTGTCCTTGTTGTATCCTTGTATGTCTAATTTCTCACTCATGTAGGAAACTTGCATATCTCTGATCTTCTCATGTACCTTCTTGTTACATGTGGGATAATGTAGACAAGTAAGACAAGCAGAGAGATTCAATTGGGCTGCTACTCGTGGGGTAAATGAAGAAGAGCTACTAGAGGATCTACCGGAGAATTTACAGAGGGGAATTCGGCGCCATCTCTTTACATTTCTTAAGAAAGTAAGCTCTCAAGTGGTTTGAACTCCTTTGTTACTAATAGTGTCGTGAGTATGTCTGCAGCTTACTTCCCCCCGCCCCCAAGCGCTCAAGCAATTTGTCCTACTTTGTTTAGTAATAGTGTCATTATGAGTATATCTGTTGCTTACTTGTGATCTGCACCCCCACTCTCACCTGACTTGCTGCGCATGTTTGGAAAAACAGCTTGTAGATCACAGGAAGGCATGGGCATGCAAATTGTGAGGTTTCTTGTAGGGCATCTTTGGACCACTCTAAATTCTCCTAGGGGACAGCATTAGTCAACCAGCCTGAGACCACCACAAATCCACCTGGTGAATTTGGCTGCACTGGAGTGGCCCTTTTACCTGAAAAACACCCTATCATCATTCCAGTTGCCCAAAATTTAGTATAAGTGAGTCTTCAAGAAAGATTTTCCAGTCTTTTTTATTACCAAATCTTATCCATAGTTGATAATGGTAATGACCTGTGATGACACTATCTGGTTGTATGCTTCCCTTTGTAGTACACTAAATATTATCAATCCAATTTCTAGCAAGGAAAGAGGAAGTTGGAATGGGTCTGGTAACTACATTTTTTTTTTCATTTCTTTGGGATTTTTGAAAGGAAAGGTGGGATGCACCACCAGTTTTGTTAGTATGAAGAGAAATGGTGCACCCTTGCAAATCATCGCTGTTATTGTTGTCATACATAAACCATCAATGCCACCTCCACTTTTACTGCTGCTATGCCATGGCCATTGTCATCTGCTGCAGCTACTGTTGGCTCCACCACTCCCTTGCTTGCCAAAGAAGAAAAAGGAGGAAGATGATGGGAAGAAAAGGAAGAGGGGAAAGAGGGATCTCTCATCAACCTGCAATTCCCCACCACCCTAGAAAAGGAAGAAAAAAACAAAGATGGGAACATCAATGTCTTTCGCTTCATTGAGGTTCAAAGCCCATGTATAAGTCATTGAAATGGGCCTTTACTAAAGCCCGTTAAATATGTTTACCTTTAAAAGTTAAAAGATGATCAATATGGCTAACAAATTAAAAACTTTTATATAAAATAAAAAACAAACTATGTATCACTATTTATTAATTGAGTTAGCTCATAAGCCTGACAAGCCAAACTTGAGCTTGGCTCATTTGGCCAAAAAGGCCTGACTCAAGGCTCAAGCTTGACTCATTTAGATAAAAAGGCCAAGCCCCCAAGCTCAAGTGCGTCACAAGTAACTCGGGCTATTGCTAGCTGTTAGTAGTTGGGCACACCCTAGAGGGAGGTGAATATGTGTGTCTAATAGAAATTATGGCGTATTAAAATTTAAACGTTGATATGCAGCGGAAATAAAAGCGTAGAATCACAAGCAAACAACAGGGATACATGGATTTTATACTGGTTCGGTTTGTCCTCCTTGACGGACCTACATCCAGCCCCTTCGCAACTCGTAAAGGATTTCACTAACCTTTTCAACCAAGGTTACACCTGCTAGCTTTCTAAGACCTAGCTCCCCAGCTGATCTTATCAGGTCTCAGCAAACCTTCCTACTGGTTTATTTGGGAACCAGTAACACATCTGATTTTACAGGTTTCAGCAAACCTTACCACTGGTTTTTCCAAGAACCAGTAACCCATCTGATACACTGTATCAGCAACCCAATCTTGCACACAATACAGGTTTCCATAGAGCAACAAATGCTCTGTACATTGTCAGATGAACGGATTTAGAGTTCCACAGATGTGCTCCTTGATTAGCAGATAGTGGAAAATACAAAGTTCAAAAAATTAAGAACAATTGGCAGATAGAGGAAGACAAAAGGAATGTCGTAGATGATCAGGTTCCTCCTCTTGAGTGTTTCTTGAGATGAGGGACTTCAGAGATGATGCTCTCAGCACGGTGAAGCCTCCCTTTAGACTTGAGTGTGCAGGAAGCTTGTGATCGCTAGGAAGACACTTTGAAAGAAGATCGCCTATGCTCTTGGTCCAGTCGTGTTTGCCTTTTTTTTTTTCTAATGATCGTTTTTCTTAAAACTTCTGGTAATTTCTAGCCTCGGGCTTCATGTATACGTTAGACACATTTTCCATCCAATGGTATGATCCTAGTCGTAATGTTTGACTGCTCCGATTGGCTTCCAGGTTTCTATCTTCTTTGTGAGTGTGAGCACGTTGTTCTCAAGATCGTAGGTGGAAAATATCCTCTGTCGTCGATATGTTGTCTGCCCTTTTACTATTTTTGTGCAGACTAACTACAGATGCGCCGTCTGTATGCTCTGAAAGATTACTCAAAATATTTCTTTTAAATAGGGACGTGAGATAAAATAGATATGATCAAAATACAAGTCCTTATGTAGATAAAATACAGAAAACGTATCGCATGGCTTATACGTAAAATAAATTTCACCGTCAGTGCGCAGAAGTAATATTTTATCTAATTTCTTATATGTCCTTAAGAGGAGGGAGTATCCTAACGGATACTGTGCAGATCATTTGTGGAAGTATGATCATTTATTGGATAGAAATGTTACTTTATGGTGTATGGCTCAGAACAAACATTATTTTCCCTGATTTAATTATTTAGACGAAGAGAACATTGTCTTTGTGCATGGTGTTATAGTGTTTTACTGTTGGTTATGAATATTTTACTGTGTTGTTGTTGTTTTGCCGTTTTAAATAAAGCACAGTCAACAAGAATACATATATATTCGACCAAGTCAAAAGTGTAATATATCCATATATATTTATCATCCCATTTGAAAATAAGATTAAAGTAAGGTGATGAGGTTTTAACTTTTAGTGAGAGTAGACGAAATGTCGTGTACTCATTTGTCTAACCATTCTGTCTTGCTCTTTACATTAGACGAAGCATTTTCTATTTTTGGTTTTATCATTTTCTTAGATAAACAGAATATCGTCTATCACTTCGTCTGTCACTTCAACTATCTAAGATTAGATGAAGTATCGTCTATCGCAGTTTTTGTCATTTTCCACTTAGATGAAATATCGTCTAACTCATAGTCTATCGTGAGTTAGACGAAGTTTCGTCTAACATTTCTTTTCTGTTAGACGATGTATCATCTATTGTAAACTTTTGTCGTTTTCCTCTTAGATGGAGATTTATCTATCAGTTTTCATATCGTCTACATTTTCTGTCTTAGACATTATATCGTTGTTGAACACAAAAAAATTCAAAATGAATTTTGGTGTAATGTTCGATTTGTTGAACATCAATGCACATTTGTCAACTATTTAAATAGCGCCTGCGTCACTTATTCCGTGTATTGGGTTTATCAGACGATTAGAGTTTGGATACTGGATAATTCTCCACCGACCGCAGTCGGTGTTTATTTACATCGGTATAAAGCCCGAATACCCTTGATTAATTGCTAAAGAAAATCGTTGACCAATACAATATTAGTCGTGATGCCGAAGGCATGTGGATGCCATATAACATCTCTTGGGAGGGCAAGACGTTTAGGAAATTCTTTAGGAAGGTTAAGGGTATGTTGAGGTTTGTAGGTTTATTTGGGATTTTGAGCAAGGTAGATTACTTTGCGATCTCTAAACTTGTTGGGGGTACATATGCAATTTCTGGATAGGCCAAGATATTTTTGTAACATTTGGGTTGGACGGGGATGCATTCGTAGTTTTGGGGTTAGTCAAGGCATTTTTACAATGCCTAGGCTGGGTAGGTATGTTCTAGTAATCTTTGAGATGTTTACGGTTTATTTGCAATTTGACCTCTCATCAAGGTCTAATTGTGACTTAGTATTGACCGGGGGGGTGGGTTGAATCAAGGCTCAACACTGACTAGGGTTTGATGGCAACTTAACACTGTCTAGGGTTTAGTTTTGACCCTCAATCTGCCAGTCAAACTTGGGTACGTCATAAAGTTTCTTCCTTAATTAGTATCGTTGAGTCGATTTTGAATTTCGTCTTCATTTGATTGCAGCACAAGACATAACAACCTTTTGCAGGGATATTTGTGCAATTTCCACAGGGCTTTGCACCCCCGAGACACTTCTATAAATTTTCCAAGAGAATACATGGCATTGCTATGGCATCTGCAATTACAAAAAAAATTTAACGAATTTTGAACTTTACAAGACTTTTTCTGCAAATGTACAGGACTTGTACACAGTTCCTGGAAATATCCTGGGCCTTTACACAATTATAGGACTTTTCCGGACCTTTTTGTAAAAGTCGGGGCATTCATAGGATTCCTGATTGTTTCAGAGAATCACGCTATTTTCCTCAAAGCATTTACAAAGCAATTACATTAATCACAACATAAGAACATGTGTGCAACACCTCGGGAGGAAGACATACCCTCGTGCCGAGCCTTTTGAAGCACAAGCACAAGCACAAAGCACAAGGCACAAAGCACAAGCGCACAAGCCTTCCAAGCACAAAGCATAAGAGCATAAAAGCACAAACTTGTTCCCGCACACACCTTTAGTCTGTCTTCCTTGTGTCCCCCTTTCCCGTCTGGGTCCCACTGGGGGTATTTATAGAGCCCAGGGGCACTTACAGGCTTTATCCGGTCCAAAGGGGCCAATTGAAGGCTTTAACCAGTCCAAAGGTACCCAATGAGGGTTTTACTTGGTCCAAATCCACAAAATGAGGGAGCTTAATCGGACCAAATACCCCATTATGGGGTTTATCCGGTCCAAACTCCCCATTTGGGGGGTTTAACTGGTCCAAACCCCCCAAGTAGGGGCTTATCCGGTACAAACCCCCCAAATGGGGGTTTATCTGGTCCAAACCCCCATCTTGGGGGTTTGACCGATCAGAACCCCCCATCTTGGGGTTTAACCAATCCACACCCCCAAGGTGGCAGGTTTATCTGGTTCAAACCCCCCAACTTGGGGATTTAACCAACCCAAACCCCCAAGTTGGGGGTTTAACAGGTCCAAACCCCTCATATGACGGAAGGGGGTGGCCGGCCCCTATAAAAAGGGTATTTTACTATTCATTCTTTAATTTTTTTTAGTGCTTGGTCCACGTGGGAAAGGGAAAACGACATATTCCTCATGGTTTGTGCCTTTGTTTGGTAGCTTCTTGCACCGTTTGTTGCTTGTTGCGTGGAGAGGCTCCGATCTTCTAGGATTTCTCCCCCGCCGGTCTCGTGCACCTTGTAAGTTGCAAAGAGTTTATTCCTTGCGAGATTTGTTTGTCGCGTGAGTATTTTTTGTTGTTTCGAATACCCAGCGGAATTTTCCCAGGGTGTGTGTTTGACCCCAGTATCGTGACGGCACACACTTTGTCTTTTTGTGTCCGTCATGGGATTAATTTGAGTTTTATTTCCCCTGATTGCTTCAAGGGAAAATAAATTGGTTCAACAATGCCCTCTACGGAACATCTGTCATAGCCGGCGGTGTCGGCGAGTAGCCCGTATAGCTTGCAAATTCTTGCTTTCTCTTCCCCTAGTCTTCCTGGCACGAGGGTTCTTCATATTTGGTTTGATATTACTTGTCAACAAAATGAACATTTTTTCTCCCTCCAGTCTTTCTGACATGATGGAGTCTTCTGCATTTGTTTTGACATTGTCTGCTGATCATAGATGAACATTTTTTCTTCCTCCAGTCTTTCTGACATGATGGAATCTTCTGCTTTGTTTTGGTATTGTGGACTAACATTCGTACCAAAATTTGCTTGGTAGTGATTTTTTCTATCATGGCTCACTTCAGTGGAGACCAAAGAATGAGAGAACTGACCCAAAGCTCAGAAGAGCGTTACGTCAAGCGGACTGACAAACCCACGCCGAAATGGGTAAGTTTCGGGCGAAACCGGTAACGATTTCGCCCGAAACCATTAATTTTTTTTAAAAAAGTTTTGGACCAGCTACAGTGAGCAGGTCCGAACTCGTATCGGTATGGGCCGAAACCAATACGTTTCGGCCGAAACGTATCGGTTTCGGCCGATATTGCCAACTATGGGCGGAGAGGGGGAGGGCGACCCCCGATGGCTATAAAAGCATGCTCCTTTGGCCGAAAATTGATTTTTTACTGCTGGTAGGGAAGACTTCAGCAGGTGTAAGGCCTGCTGTTGCACCCGTAATTTTCTCGAAATACTTCGAGAATTTCATTCCGAAACAACCGACGAAAAAGATACGGTGTAGCGCCGATGTCGTCGGACTGCGGAGTACCTCCGCGATTTAGGGTCTATCGGCCCGATCATATTATTACAAGTGGCATCGCGACAATGGAAGTTAAGAGGAAGATATGCATGCATGCCTGTCAAAGCGGCCGAGCAAGTGTATCACACGGCACGGACGGGCGCGAAGATTCTTCCCCACGCAGCGTCACCACGGCTTCTTCTCAACTCAGATTGACAGAAACGGAACAAAACAGCGCGAAGAGGGGCCAAAACGCATGCCCGAGGGTCAAACGACCCCTCCCGGACGCGAGAGGGGGCCGCGGCCACCCCGCCGGGGTCGGCGGTGGTCGCACGACCCCGCCAGCCACCTGGCGGGGTCGCGCGACCCCGCTGGCATCCCTCCGGGGTCGCGCGACCCCTCTGGCATCCCAGCGGGGTCGCGCGACCCCTCTGGCATCCCACCGGGGTCGCGCGATCCCCCCCTTTCTCTCCGGTGTTCAAAAAAAAAAAAAAGGGAGGATTTTTAAACCCCCTCAGAGGGGTCATTCATCCTTTTTTTGGCATCCAGAGGGGTCATTCATCCCTCTTTGGCATCCAGAGGGGTCATTCAGCCCTTTTTGACATCCAGAGGGGTCATTCATCCTTTTTTGGCATCTAGAGGGGTCATTCAGCCCTTTTTGACATCCAGAGGGGTCATTCAACCCTTTTTGGCATACAGAGGGGTCATTCATCCCTTTTTGACATCCAGAGGGGTCATTCAGCCCTTTTTGACATCCAGAGGGGTTAAAATGGTTTTTTGCCCCCCCACCTTGACAGAATCGGGGCAAATTCGTTCATTTGACCCCTCTGGGCCCTCCCGCCTTCTATAAATAGACCCTAAGGGTCCAAGTGGAGAGATATACAAAGGATCAAGAGGACGGAACCTCTACGAGAAGAGCACCGCGCAAGGAATTGTTCTGTTTGTTTCGGCCTGTGAGGGGTAAGTCCCCGGGCCTTGTACTTATGCCCCTACGGGGTATTTTTGTAATTACGCCCCTCAGTGGGCCATGTTGGCAATTATGCCCCTCAGCGGGCCGTGTTTTGTAAGTCTTTACGTCCCGGGACGACTAAGTTATGTTGTTCTGTCCCTATAATGACGGAATTACAAGAATGTCCTCCCCGGGACCGTAAGAGACCAAAGTCCTGTAATTTGCAGTTATACCCTGCAATCTTTTGTAATTGGGACTACGTCCCTATCTCCCGCTCTAATGCGGACTTTTGTACAGTCGACAACTCGCTGACAACTCATGTACTCACTGGAATTATAAAAGCACTCAGCATGCTCCATGTGTATCCTCGAGGGAAAATTGCATGAAAACGCTTGGCTTTCCAAAATTGTGTATGTACCCCTCCTTCGGCCAAATTGACAGATGTGTGCCTTTCATGAAGCCCCTTGTCATTCCTTCGGTCCGGAAGTGTTGTCAGCTCAGTCCAGCACTCGGGTATCATCTCAAACCTAGGTTTAGGGTCTGGTAAAATTACCAAAATACCCCTATGACCTAACAAATGGCCTCAGAGCCCTTGAAACCCTCCAGAAAAGGCTTCCATGCCTTGGGGAGTCAGGAATCCAGTCCTACCTCCATTCCAGCCCAGAAATCTCAGCAATGCCTCTGGCCTGAAAAATTACCAAAATACCCTTGGGTTGGTAAAATTACCAAAATACCCTCGGGGTCCAGAAAATTTCTTTTACTTCAAAAATGCCTATGGCTTCCCCTAAATCATCTTCATATTCTCAAATCCTAGGGTTTTGCCCAAATATGGCCTCAGTTAAAAACCCTAACTTGGTCGTTGTTTCTGTTGGTCGGTGGTGAGTGAGTGGACATTGTGAACCCTCCAAGAGAGTTTGCCCTCAACATCAGAACCCCTGTAGAAGACTTTTGAGACTTCTTTGACAGTTAAACAAAGGTGTTCGGACGTTAGGCCGATGTAAATCAACACTGACTCCGGTCAGTGGGGAAAGGTCCAGCACTCGAACCCAAATCGTCTGATACGATGCGCACACACGGAATCACCCTTCTACTCAGATGGGGGGGGGAGATGTTTCTTTTCAAAAAGAACGAAAATCTACCTTTTATCTACGATAAAAGTCGATTTAAGATTTTTTCCGTGTCTCACAGACTGGCACGCCCGGTGGGACCTTTCCCGCCTTTCTTCTTTCTGTCAAAGAAAGTCTCTAAACCTTCTTCAAGGTTCTGATTTCCCTCCTCTTCCTTTTACAGGACGGGAAGAGGAGGGCACATCTCTCTGTTCAATTGAGAGCTCCTTGTGCATCTGCACGCCACTCCTTTCGTGCTACGCACCACCACCACCACCAACACCAGCTGCAGCGATGGCAGCCGTCACCTACGGCCCCGAGATCGTTGCCAACCATGTCAGGATCGGCTACCTGGCAACACCACTTGTTTTCGGCGACTTCCCAGCGGTCGTCGGCTCGCCCTTCTTCTTGGGCGTGGTTCCGGTGGCTGAAGCCAGTTCAGCCATGCCTGCAACAACTGTCGGGGGCGTCAAGCCCTCGGCCCCATCAACTGATCGGGTCCGCCCGGTCAAGAAGACAGTCGCTGAGGATGTCAGACCCTCTGCTCCAACAACTGGCCGGTTTCATTCGGCCAAGAAGACTTCTGAGGGCGTCAGGCCTTCTGCTTCAGCTGATCGGGTCCGCCCAGTCAACAAGACAACTGTCGGGGGCGTCAGGCCTTCGGCTCCAGCAATTGGCCGGGTCAGTCCGGTCAACAAGACCATCACTGGGGGTGTCAGGCCCTCAACCTCAATTGTTGGTCGAGTCCGCTCGACTAAGAAGACAACTGTCGGAGGCGTCAGGCCTTCGGCCCCAGCAACTGGCCTGGTTAGTCCGGTCGACAAGGTCGTCTCTGAGGGCGTCAGGCCTTCGGCTTCGTCGATTGGTCGGGTTCGCCCGGTCAAGGAATCAATCACTGAGGGTGTCAGACCCTCTACTGCATCAACCTGCCGGGCTCGCCCGATCAAGGGGACCATCCTCAAGGGTGTCAGACCCTCTGCTGCGGCATCTGACTGGGTCCAGCCGGTCAACTCCCCATTTGTTAAGGGTGTCAAGCCCTTCATCCCAACAACCAGCCGAGCTCCATTGGCTGCTCCGTCAACGGCCGGAGGTGTTAGGCCTTCTGGCCCAACTGTTGGCCGAGTCTTCTCGGTCAATCAAATCACTGTTGGCGTCGCTCATACTCAACGTGGGCAACGCCGCCGCCGCAACGGCGCCAACTCCAATGTGACCACCCTCAAAGGTGCTGCCCTTGCTCAACGGGGGCAACGCCGCCGTCGTCAGGGTGACGCCATGCCTATGGCGGGCGCCACCACTGCCGCCCCTGCTCAACGGGGGCAACGCCGTAGCCGCAAGGGTGCAAAGCCTGAAGCGGCTATCTCTCGCTCCGGCAAGACTCTAATTGTCGGAGACATCCGCATCCGGCTTGATGGAGGTGAGCCGATCCTGCCCCGGGATCGTCATGTCCCGACTATTTCTGCCTCCAATCGCTTCGAGCCCCTCCGGCAAGTCCGGGAGAAAGGAGCGAAGAAGAAGAAGTCTGCCGTATCGGCGGCAATCCAAGGCCCTCTGCAACGGCCCAAGCCACGAGCTCTCCGTCCAAGGACGGGGGGGAACCTAATTGAGGAGCACCAGCTCCGTTTGAAGAAAATCTGGGTCACCAAGGAGGAGGCCCGAATCATAAGGCGCGCGAGGGCGGAGGAGCCCTTCCGCATGTCAGAGCTTCAGCGGATGCGGAGTCCGCCAAGCACTGAGGCCTCGACGTCTGCGAGATTTACATCTCAACCCCTACGGGGACAAAAGCGCCGAGGAGCCGGCAAGAAAGTGCGACCGACCTCCCCGTGGGCTAGTTCTACACACACGGAGGAGGATCGCTCACCTCAAGCAGCCACATCCCGAGTGTCTGTCTTCGACAGACTTGGGAGGCCGCCCAAGCCGGAGCGACAACCGCCCAAGAAAAAGCGGGTGGTCCAGGTGACCGATGACACTGTCAAAGTGTTCACCTGTTACACCACCTCCGGTGACAAACAGCCCGAGAACACCTCGGGAGAGCTTGACCAACCCATCCAATATTTGAGGAGGTCAAGGCCGGTCTCCCGGATTTTAGCGCAGACGCAACAGGCGCCGGCCGCCGGTACATCTCAGCCTGAGCCGGCACGGCAAGAAGAGCGCCAGGAAGACGTCCACAGTGTTGATGAGGACAGCCATTCCCGGCACGAAGAAGAGATGGGGGAAGAGCCTCGGGCCCCCACAGTGGAAGAGCTTCGACGGGAGAACCAAGAGCTCAAGAACCTGCTACAGTCGCTTTTGCGCGAAAAGGAGGTTCCTTCCCTGCCTCAGGCAGCACCGGTTGGAGCAGATCAATAGCCTTCTCCCATTCCAGCAGCAACCAATGCCTCTGTCACCGCTGCAAGACTCCCACTGGCAGTGGACTTCGAAGTCCCGCCGCATGAAGTCAATGCGCGGTCATCTGTTACTCCTGCTGCAGAAAGCCTCATGGCGCAGAAGCAGATGATTGAACGCATTGTAGAGGCGAAGTTTGCTCAACATGGGGAGGGAGTGGCTACCGTTGATTTGTACAGCGTGCCTTATCCCCTCCGTCATCAATTTAAGAAGCTTCCGCTTGATTGCCCTAAAGCCCTGAAGCTCCAGAAGTTTAACGGGCAGGGCTCTCCGCATGAACATCTGGCCTATTACATGACGGCCATGGGTGAATTAGCCCTGGAAGAGGCATACTTGCTGCGGTATTTTGCCACGTCCTTGACTGGCACCGCCTTCCAATGGTATTCAAGGCTAAAGCCCAACTCAGTATCTGATTGGGCTGATATGCAAAAGAAGTTTGTCGACCGCTTCCAAATGGTCGAGCGCAAAGTCTCCTTAGCAGAGCTTTGTTCCCTTCGACAGAAGAAGGGCGAAACAGCATTGGACTTCATCAAGCGATGGAGGGACGTCAGCATGCGCTGCGATAATCCTCCGACGCCTGAAGATGCGATCACCATCTGCCGTAGGGGTCTCTCGGCAGAAGTCAGCGAAAAGCTTCTGGGCTCCAATATCAGGAGCTTCGACCAGCTCAACACGGTCGTGGCGGAGATTGAGATGTTCTTCGCTGATCACCCTGCACAAGCCTCTACAAAAGGCAAACCTTCCAAAGACCGTCTGGCTAGCGGTAAGGAGGTGAATGCCGTGGACTTCTCCCCGACGAATGGAGATAAAGGGGAAGGAAAGTCCAAAGGGAAAGGCAAGAAGTCTGGTGATAAGACAAATGCGTCTTTCTTAGCGGAGAACATGAAGACGCCTTATTCCTTCAGAAAGGAGCATACTAAGATGCTCTTTGATCTATGTATGAAGGAGCAGCTCGTCACTCTGCCGGACCCGCGGAAGCCCGCGGAGGTGGATAAGACAGATGATCCAACCTATTGTGTGTATCACCGAAGGTTGGGTCACACCGTCGGGGATTGCTATGTTTTCAAGAATATAGCAGAGGAGCTCATTCAAAAGGGCCTGGTAAATATGCTAGGCCATGCAGTCGATCCACCCCAGCCTCATCCTTGGAGCCGATCGAACCGGTCAGCTAACGTGGTCCATTTGGTGGCGATGGCTTCAAGCTCCAATGCCTCCGAAGCCGGGCCCTCAAGTCGACAGCCCAATGGTGGTCCCAGAACCACTCCTCCTCCATTCCCAGAATGTTCAGCGCTGCGGAGGACCATTCGGAAAATCCGAGGGGAAATCCGGCAATTGCAGCTGGAACAAAGGCGCTTGCTGCAGTTCCTAGAGAGCATTGATCAGCAGTTATCCACTTTCCCTTTTGGCCCATTTGCCAGGGGGTTAGCTCCAGCCCATATACGGGAGGCGGGTGTATCACCCACGGGTCAGGCCCCGCTCAGGGGTTGGCTTTCTGAAGAGTCCTCGGATTCATCTGAGGACGAGGAGGACTCGCCGGAAGACGTGGAGGCTCCACTTCAAGTCGAGCTCCCAGAGAAGTTATACTCCTTCCCTTGGGAGAAAACTCCCAATATCTTCTTCGCATGCCAACGGGCGGGATTGATTACCCCGTCACCCGTAGAGCAGACGCCAGGTGCTGCTTTTCATCAGGGCTATTGCCCATATCATGAAGTTGTTGGCCATATTATCCACAACTGTGAGCCGTTCAAGGACCTCGCCGAGGACCTAATCAGGCGGGGGAAGGTCAACATGGGTGAGTTCCTGGTCGAGCCACCGCAGCCGCATGCACGGGAGAGCCTTCACTTCTCCGTCAACGTCATACATGCCTCGGCAGCTTTCCAGTTCCCCGAGCCGCAGGAGGAGGGAGTTAGTTCCCAGGGAGCCAGTTCCCAATCGCCCAAGTCCACACTCTGGTATCCAGGGTGGCGACCCTCTCACCAGTGTTCTTTCCCCAAGGAGAACACTGAGAAGATTTTTGACAAGCTTCTGGAAGATGGCTGGGTGCTGACACATGACCCGCCGTCTTATTACAATGAGACGGCCAAGAGTCACCCCCGCTATTGCAAGTATCATGCAAGGGTGTCTCACCCCACTCGGCAATGCCCAGAGGTTCAAGACTTCATTGAAGCCCTCATCCAGAGAGGGGTTGTCGATACTCAGGGGAACTCCATGACGAGGTTGCATCTTGCAGAGGCCGCCAGAGAGACTCTCCAACAGGTTCGGCGAGAAACTGAGGCTTTCTCCCGATTAGCCCGGCCAAGTGAGCCCGCGGAAAATGATGAATTTCCATTACTCACTAAAGGCAAGGTCACCTATAAAAGGCCAAAAGTCCAGAACCCAGGAAGCCAAGCCGCGGGAGAGAGTTCCAAGGCCCGTCCCACGTCGAGTCAGCTTGGCATCGTCATAAGAGAGAACTCTCGGCCAGACAATAAAGGCAAAGCCAAGGTGTCAGAACCTTCAGCCAAAGCTCCTGCCCAGTCAGCAAGGCCGTTAGTCATGGAAAGAACTCAACCTCTTGAGCCCGCGAAGGCCCCAGTGAAAGCTTCTGTCAAGCTGGCGCAGCCGCCAATTGTGGAAAGGCCTCAGCAGCTCAAGCAAGCCAACCCACCGGTCCAAGTAAAGTCGGTGGAACTACAAAGCTCCCGGAGGCCCCACTGCGGACTGGCAGAGTTCCAGGAGTTGCCTCCTGAAATAATTGCTCAGGCAATCAATGCCACCTTCCAAGCTCAGCCAGAGGAGGCTAATTGGACCAAGATTGCCCCCAGAAAAAGCCGTGGCACTAAGGTTCCTAAGGAGCTAGCCCAAAGCAAGAAGCAAAATTCTGGGGGCAAGCGAGTCCCACTGCCGAAGCAAACTCCTCTCTCTTCTCAAGAGGCAGCACGTCAAAAGAAGCAGGAGAAGAATCGCAGGAAGAATTTGAAGAGGAGGTTGAAGAAGCAAGCCGAGCTAGCCGCTGCTATGGAGGCTTTTAAGGAGCCAACTCCTCTACAAAGACTTCAAAAGCTCATAGATGAGCTGGAGGAGTACACTCCCCCTCGCCCCACCAGGGTCGTCACTTTAGACGAATATATCCCCTGGGACAAACTTGGGCGCAAAGCCCGTCTTCTGCAATGGCTCCGAGAAATGGTTCACCGTCTTGAAGAAGGTGAAGACTTCCCAATCCCGGAGGAGCTCTCCTTATTCTATAAAGATGAGGAGCTCACTGTCGAAATGCTCGAGGAAATGCTGCAAGAGCTCTCCTGCAACATGGTGGCGATCCCGCCGCCCGACAATATTTACTGTCCCACGGCTGATAGCACTGGAGGCCAGGCTCCTATGGCGACATATCAGCGCCGCTCGGCAAGAAATGGCCGGGGACGTGGCCGAGGTCGTAACCGAGGGCGTGGACGTGAAGGTCCCCCGACTCTTGATCGGGTCATACTGTTCAGAGGGGAAAAGCCGGGTCCTATCCCAGAAACTCAAGTTCGGGGAATCCCTTTCATCCTCAGCCCCTCAGAGGGTTCAGGCCCCATCTCAACGGCTAAGCCGGGTGGCGTCCCTTTTACAATCGCCTCCTCCGATGAAGAAGAGGAGCCAGCCAAGTCGTCAGTGCGCGAGGAGGCGTCAGAGCAAGCCGGCCCCTCCAACAGGGTCGAGACTACAAGCCCAGCAGGTCCTTCTAATGAAGACCAGCCTGAGGAACCCTTGCCACCTCCGGAGGAGTCTTTGGCTCCGCTATTCCAAGAAGATGCGGAAGGACTGAACACGGAGGAGCGCCCTTCTAAGCGGGAGAAGCCTCGCCAGGCGCCGAAGACCCTGGCAGAGATCATCCCGCCATTTGACAAGACCCGTGCTCGGGCGGACCGCAAAATCATTCATCATATGAAGCGGTTCCCAACAAATGTCACCATCTGGGAGGCCATCGCCTGGAGCAAGGATCTTCGGGAGGCTCTGGTCAAGATACTCCAAGACCCAGAGGCATATGAAGCCCATGTTGCAGAGTTGCAAGCCCAGGCATATGAAGCACTCACAGCCAACATTTCCTTCACGGACAAAGACATGTTGCTGTCCTCTCCGTGTCATAATCGCCCCTTATATATGAAGGGGACGATTAATGGGCATGACGTGAATCGTATCCTGGTTGACGCTGGAGCAGCCGTCAACATCATGCCTCTGAAGACTTTCAAGTCTCTATACTTGGCACCTTATTTGCAAAAGGTGACCGATGTCAAGATCTCGGGATTCAATCAGGGTTCCGAGGAAGCACTTGGTCGGGTTATGGTCAAGCTTGCCTTGGGCGATTTTATCACCCAAGCGACATTTTATATCATCAACTCCGACACATCTTACAAGATGCTGCTTGGAAGACCTTGGCTTCATGACAATTGGGTCGTTCCTTCAACTTTGCATCAGTGCATTAAATATGCTAAGGAAGGGGAGCAACATACGGTCTTCGCAGATCAAGCCCCGTTCCACCCCAATGAGTGCCACCTGGCTGATGCTTCACTATATTTTGGGAAGCCCACTTTAACAATCCCCGAGTCTTTAAAAGACAAAGGGAAGCAAAAGGTGGACCCTGAAGTCAAGGAAGGGCAGCTCTTCACTGTCAACCAAGACATAGTAAAACTGCACAAGCTGAGCCTCAATGCCGCCTCTAAGCCAACTCAACCAGAGAGGCGGAGTGTTGACTTTGAAGCCAACCTCATCAGCCGGGTCATTGACGGGAGTATCTCCTTACCGCCTAAGTGCCTTCAACTCTTATCCCAATGGGAAGAATAGGAGGTGGAACAGTTGAAGATCTTTACAGTCTCCTATCAACGGAGAAGGAGACGCAACAAAGGCAAGAGGGACAAGCCGATCATCTTCTACAAAGGTAATTTAGTCCCACCGTGTCCTCCTGAAGATGATTTCGGCTGGGATGCTCCCGCCGATGTGGTGCCAGAGCCAGTCCAAGAGATGGATGATATACCGAAATACATCAGGGAAATGTGCAAAAAGCAGCACATCCCGCAAACTCTGGACCCTGCACGAGCGGCGTATTTCCATCAACTGTGGAACCCTCCGCAGGTCCGTGGGCAACCTCCTTTCTCCCGCAAAGATACAAGGGGCCTTGGCTATGACCAGGAAACGGACTTCGAGGTCCACCTTGCAGTCAACACCATAGGACTGCTGCCTCTCTATAACGGGCAAGCTGAAGTTGAGCCCAAGATTGATGACTCTATAAAGGAGTCTGGTGACGTGTCCTTGACACCCTCACCTCCATCAAGAGCTGACAATGACCACCCTTCAGAGGAAGGAGCGGCTCAGCCTGCTAACCATCAGCAAGATGAAGCAAGCTCTTCGGCTTCAAGCCACGAGCACGAGTGCTTCGAAGAATTTGAAGTCTATGAAGCCAACACTGATGATGAGGGAGACTTCGTCGACCTCCAACCGGCTCCGCCGGAGCTTAAAGACGGTGGTCAGGCGACTGTAGATGAGTTGATCGAGATCAACCTCGGAAGCAAAAATGACTATCGCCCCACCTTCATAAGTGCTCTCCTCAGCGAGGAAGAAAGGCAGTCGTATCGGCAGCTCTTGGGAAGAGTTCAGGGATTGTTTCGCGTGGACTTATAAAGAAATGCCCGGGCTCGACCCTTCCGTGGCTGAACATGAGCTGGCAATACTTTCCACAGTCAAGCTAGTCAAGCAAACTCAAAGGCGTATGCGCCACGAGCTAGAGCTGAAGGTCAATGCTGAGGTTGACAAAATGCTCAATGTGGACTTCATAGAGCCTTGCATGTACCCTGTATGGCTCGCCAACATCGTCCCTGTCAAGAAGAAGAACGGCCAAGTCTGAGTCTGCATTGACTTCAGGGATTTGAACAAAGCATGCCCGAAAGACGATTTCCCTTTCCCAATCACCGAGACAATGATTGATATGACCACTGGTCACGAAGCCTTGTCTTTTGTGGACGGGTCGTCGGGTTATAATCAAATCCGCATGGCCGTCAAAGATAAAGACCATACGGCTTTCCGTTCTCCTAAGCGGATCTTCAACTACAAAAGAATGCCGTTCGGTCTATCAAAGGGCAATGACCAAGATCTTCGACGAGATGCTACATGACCTTGTCGAATGCTATGTGGATGATCTGGTCGTCAAGACGAAGAACCGGGAGGATCACTTAGCTGACCTGCGTCGAGTCTTTGAAAGGCTTCGACAATTTCAACTCAAGATGAACTCGATGAAGTGCGCCTTCGGCGTCTCCAGCGGCAAGTTCCTTGGCTTCATTGTCAGGTATCGAGGTATAGAAATCGACCCTGACAAAATCAAGGCCATAAGAGGACTACCTCCGCCTAAGAACTTGATAGAGCTCAGATCTCTTCAAGGGAGACTCGCCTATATTAGGCGGTTTATTTCTAACCTCTCAGGAAGATGCCTACCTTTCGGCAGACTGATGAAGAAAGGAGCACCCTTTATATGGGACGAAGACTGTCAGAAGGCCTTCGAGCAAATCAAGGAGTATCTGCTGACTCCTCCAGTCTTAGGGGCACCCGTCAGAGGGAAGCCCCTTATCTTATATATTGCTGCTATGGATGCCTCTTTGGGGGCTCTGCTAGCCTAGGTCAATGACGAGGGCAAAGAACAGCCGCTGTACTACCTCAGTCGGAAGCTGATCGGGCCTGAGCACCGGTACGCTCCCATGGAAAAGGTGTGCCTAGCTCTGGTGTTTGCTGTCAAGAAGCTAAGGCACTACCTTCTAGCCCACCGGGTGGAGCTCATCTCAAAATGTAACCCACTCAAGTTTCTGCTCAGCCAGCCTGTCCTTTCGGGTAGGCTTGGTAAATGGGCACTTATCCTCATGGAGTTTGATATCACCTTCGTCCCACGCAAGGCGATTAAGGGACAAGGATGGCGGAGTTTTTAGCCGCACACCCTGTGCCAGAAGATTCGCCACTCAACTTTGAGCTACCCGACGAAGAGGTGTTAGTGCCTTCTCAAGCTACTGGGGAACATTATGAAAAAGTCCCACCACAGATGGAGCCGGGTGTCCTCACCCTTGATCTCCCACATTGGGAGTTATATTTTGATGGTGCCTCTCGGACAATCAAAAGGGTCGGCGGCCTTACAGACTATGTCTCAGGCGCGGGGTAGTCTTTGTGTCTCCACAAGGCGGCATCCTCCATAACTCTTGCGCTCTCATGAAGTCGCTGACTAATAATGAGGCAGAGTATGAAGCGCTAATTATTGGGCTTCAACTGGCTCTGGAGATGGACATCAAGTGCATCAAAGTGTACGGGGATTCTCAGCTCGTCATCCGACAAGTACTGGGCGTCTATGATGTCCGGAAGAAGGAGCTCGTCCCCTATCATGCAGCCGTCATGAGGCTCAAAGAAAAATTTTACCTATTTGAAATAGGCCATGTCCCCAGAGGCAGCAACTCCCAGGCTGATGCTCTTGCAAAGTTGGCAGCAGCCCTAAAACTCCCGCCTGAGGGAGAATTAAATATTACTGTCAGACACCGAAGGCTCATGCCAAGTGTGCTCAACGAAGAATCCGGCCTCACTGTTTATGAGGTCGACAACATTCAAGAGGACAATGCTCTCGAAGAAGAAGATTGGCGCGAGCCAATTATAAAGATAAAGAACGGCTGGCTCCCTCCTGAGCGGGCTCAGAGGGTGCAATTGCTACGCAGGGCGACATCCTACTAGCTGATTGACGGCATGCTCTTCAGGCTCGTCCATGAAAAGGACCGATCGGTTCTCCTCCATTGTCTTTCATCCAAGGAGGCCAAGACTGTCATGCATGAGGTTCACTCTGGATTGTGTGGAACTCACCAAGCAGGAGCTAAGATGAAGAATAGCATCAAGCTCAAAGGGTTCTACTGGCCTACCATGTACGAAGATTGCAATCAATACGCTCGTACATGCCATCAATGCCAAGCATTTGGCCCGGTCCCTTGGCGGCCACCTAACCCGCTCCATCCAACAGCGCCTACTTGGCCATTTGCAGAGTGGGGTATGGATATTGTGGGACCATTCCCACCATCGTCCCAGGGGCACAAGTTCATACTTGCTGCCACTGATTACTTCTCCAGGTGGGCGGAAGCCATTCCGCTACGGGAAGTTACGGGGGAGATAGTTGCTCGTTTTGTGTGGCACTACATTATATACAGATTCGGCACCCCCAGTCGGATTATATCCGATAACGGCACGCCGTTCAAGAACAGAACTATTTATGCTTTGGCGGCCAAATTCCATATTGACTGGAGGACGTCATCAGTATACAACCCTCAAGCCAACGGGTTGGCCGAAGCCTTCAACAAAACCCTCTGCAAGCTGCTATCCAAAATAGTAGGCGGCCGCAAACGGGATTGGGGCGAGAAGGTCCACGAAGCCCTATGGGCCTATCGTACCATCTACAAAACCCCCACGGGTTGCTCCCCATTCTCCCTGGTCTATGGAGCTGAAGCGGTGGTCCCTGTGGAGATCGAGCTAGCATCTTACCGCGTTGCTGTGCACGCCGGATTGCCAGGCCAAGACCAATCTGAAATTGAAAGAAGGCTCGAGGAATTGTCCAACCTTGAAGGTCAAAGACTCAAAGCCTACAAACACTTACAAGTGTATCAAGCCCGCATGACACGTGCTTATGATAAGCTGGTCAAGCAACGGGCGTTCAAGAAAGGCGACCTTGTCATGGTCAAAGAAAAGGAGGTTCTCGCGGGAAGATCCAGCGGCAAACTCCAGCCTAATTGGCGTGGGCCTTACGTCATCCAGAAGGTCTACGAAGGAGGGGCCTATACGGTCCTTGACCACAAGGGAGATAATCCCTTCCCTCCTCTCAACGGCAAGCATATGAAGCTCTACCATGCGCCACCGCAAGAGTTTCTACAGCACTCCTCACAGGACAGTACCTCTCCTCAGTGAAGGTTCAAAAAAAAAAAAAGGGGGTTAAAAATACTGATACCCCGGCGGACTCAGTCAGCCTTCAACGGTTGGCTGAGGGTAAAAAGGCCACAGACCCGGTCGAGGTGAAAACCCGAAAGGGCGCCTCGGGCAAAAATGGGCAACCCCTCGGTGTGAAAACCCGAAAGGGCGCACCGGAAAAACTAAAGGGGGCTAGCCTCGGCGAAAACCCGAAAGGGCGGTGAGGTTGGTAATGTGAAAAAAAAAATCCTCTCCTGTCCATTCTATGGGTGGCTCTAAGTCAATGACTCCACCCCATCTCGACCAAAACATCGTATTGATGTCCGGGCTACACCTTACATGTCATCCTATGACACCTAGTCCCACTGGCATTCTGACGGTGTCATACTTTGTCCCATCGGGCTCGGCCTATGCATACCTCTTCCGAGCTGCCAGCCCATTCCGCCTATCGGCTTCCGGGTTCAGCTCACGTGTCTCTTCTGAGCAGTTAAACCCGCTTACTCTCTTGTCCCACTGGGACTGGCCTTAGTATGCTCTCTCGGGCTGCCAACTTTTCATTCCTTTCGGCTCCTTTTTCATTCTAGGGAATGGCCTATGTATGCTCTCTCGGGCTGCCAACCCTTCATGCCTTTCGGCTCATTTTTCATTCTAGGGAATGGCCTATGTATGCTCTCTCGGGCTGCCAACCCTTCATGCCTTTCGGCTCCTTTTTCATTCTAGGGAATGGCCTATGTATGCTCTCTCGGGCTGCCAACCCTTCATGCCTTTCGACTCCTTTTTCATTCTAGGGAATGGCCTCAGTATGCTCTCTCGGGCTGTCAACCCTTCATGCCTTTCGGCTCATCTAACCTCCTTGGGATTGGTCTCAGTATGCCCTCTCGGGCTGCCAACCCATCATGCCTTTCGGCTCATCTTATCTTCTTGGGATCTGGTCTCAGTATGCTCTCTCGGGCTACCAATCCATCGTGTCTTCTGGCACATGTCCCACCGGGTCTGGCCTCAGCATGTCCTCTCGGGCTGCCAACCCACCTACTCGCCTATCGGCTTTCGGGTTTGACTTTCACGTCCCACTGGGGTGGTCGAACCCATCTTTGTCCCACCGGGTATGGCCTCAGTATGCTCTCTCGGGCTGCCAACCCATTACGCCTTTCGGCTCCTTTCTATCCTCTTGGGTTCGGTCTCAGTACGCCCTCTCAGGCTACCAACCCGTTTCGCCTTTCGGCTCACAGATTTGATTCATTCGTCCAACCCGGACAATCAAATCTACCCATTTGTCCCACCTCTGTGGCACACACGTCCTTACGGGAGTGCCACATTTTTCTCGCCTTTTGGCATTATAGGTTCAAAAAAAAAAAAAGAAAAAGAAAAAAAACGTGGTTGAAAATATTGAGACCCCAGCGGACTTGGTTGTTTCTGTTAGAAGAGCAATCAAGGGCAAAAAGGCTTTAACCCGGCTAAGGTGAAAACCCGAAAGGGCGCCTTAGGCAAAAATGGGTACCCCTCAGTGTGAAAACCCGAAAGAGCGCGCTGGAAAAAGCTAAAGGGGGCCAGTCCTGGCGAAAACCCGAAAGGGCGGTAGGGCTGGTAAAGTAAAAAAAAAATGAGAGAACAGGCTTATCAAGCATCAGACTCGCTCCTCCTCAGCTCAGCAAGGCGAGTTTCACTCTAAAGAACTTCCTCCTGGAGCCCCTCAAGCCTACGGCGAAGAGTCTACATCGGCACGCGCAAGACTGCGCTCCTTCTCGGTCTCCCGGACCTCTCACAAAAGCCCATCTCAGCCTGGGCTCTCTGAAGTGGAGGCCATCTGCTCGCGCTCACAAGTGGCCTTGACTTGGGCGCCTACCTCAGCCTGGGCTCTCTGAAGTCTGCAAAGTTGCTCCTCCTGCTCCTCCACTCCTAAATAGCGCGAAGGTGGGCGAACTCCTCCCATAAAGACGCAAGCTCAGTCATCCAGGCGTCCTGAGGGAGACCAAATACATGCATCTGGCAATGCTACACCAAGTTGAGGACCATTCGGCCACTCCATCCCAAGGGCCATGAAACTCTGAAGCAGCTTTGAAGCCTCACTAGCTGAAGCTAAAACAAAGAAAGGAGTTGCCTTAGCCCGTGTACGGCCGACATCTACCCAGACCAACATGCCCTAAGGGCTGGTCTACATCCACCTTGGCTATCACAAGTCAGCAGTTAGTCTGCTTTAACATTCGGCGACATACCTCAGCGGTCAACCGACACATCGGCATGTTCGGCTACACACCTCAGTGGTCAGCCGACACATCTTCAATGATACCTCAGCGGTCAGCCGACACATCAACATGTTCGGCTACACCTCAGATGTTAGCCCACACATCTTCGGCGACATACCTCAGCGGTCAGCCGGCACAATGACTTCTGGCCAAACGCACCCCCAAGGGTCGGCCAGTGTCAGTCTCTAGCTATCACAGCTCAACAGTCAATCAACGACGACTCAGATGGATGCGCATCTTCGAGACAGGCCTACATCAAATTCGGGCTAACAAATCTCTCAGAAGTAGGCCCCCATCAACTTCGGGCTAATAAGTCTCTCAGAAGCAAGCCCCCATCAACTCTAGGCCAACAAGTCTCTCAGAAGCAGGCCTACATCCACTCGGGCCAACAAGTCTCTCAGAAGCAGGCCCCCATCAACTTCGGGCTAATAAGTCTCTCAGAAGCAAGCCCCCATCAACTCTAGGCCAACAAGTCTCTCAGAAGCAGGCCTACGTCAACTCCGAGACAATAAGCCTCTCCGAGGCAAGTCTGCATCAACTCTCAGCTTTCTGCAAAGCAATGAAGCAGTGAGGTGCAGTCCTACAACAATCTTTCCATGTCATGAAGACTCAGGAGATACCCACAAATACTACAAAGGGCACGGACCGTCCGCCTCTACCTCCGGCCTCGACGAACGTTCCGTAGGGGGCATTTGTTGCACCCGTAATTTTCTCGAAATACTTCGAGAATTTCATTCCGAAACAACCGACGAAAAAGATACGGTGTAGCGCCGATGTCGTCGGACTGCGGAGTACCTCCGCGATTTTGGGTCTATCGGTCCGATCATATTATTACAAGTGGCATCGCGACAATGGAAGTTAAGAGGAAGATATGCATGCATGCCTGTCAAAGCGGCCGAGCAAGTGTATCACACGGCACGGACGGGCGCGAAGATTCTTCCCCACGCAGCGTCACCACGGCTTCTTCTCAACTCAGATTGACAGAAACGGAGCAAAACGGCGCGAAGAGGGGCCAAAACGCATGCCCGAGGGTCAAACGACCCCTTCCGGACGCGAGAGGGGGCCGCGGCCACCCCGCCGGGGTCGGCGGTGGTCGCACGACCCCGCTGGCACCCCAGCGGGGTCGCGCGACCCCACTGTGGACTGGCGGGGTCGCGCGACCCCGCTGGCATCCCTCCGAGGTCGCGCGACCCCTCTGGCATCCCAGCGGGGTCCCGCGACCCCTCTGGCATCCCACCGGGGTCGCGCGATCCCCCCCTTTCTCTCCGGTGTTCAAAAAAAAAAAAGGGAGGATTTTTAAACCCCCTCAGAGGGGTCATTCATCCTTTTTTTGGCATCCAGAGGGGTCATTCATCCCTTTTTGGCATCCAGAGGGGTCATTCAGCCCTTTTTGACATCCAGAGGGGTCATTCATCCTTTTTTGGCATCCAAAGGGGTCATTCATCCCTTTTTGGCATCCAGAGGGGTCATTCAGCCCTTTTTGACATCCAAAGGGGTCATTCATCCCTTTTTGGCATCCAGAGGGGTCATTCATCCATTTTTGGCATCCAGAGGGGTCATTCAGCCCTTTTT
This sequence comes from Amorphophallus konjac, assembly GCA_022559845.1. NCBI lineage: Eukaryota > Viridiplantae > Streptophyta > Magnoliopsida > Alismatales > Araceae > Amorphophallus > Amorphophallus konjac. Next base: position 265,855,823 of record CM040123.1, read on the forward strand.
GACATCCAGAGGGGTCATTCATCCCTTTTTGGCATCCAGAGGGGTCATTCAGCCCTTTTTGACATCCAGAGGGGTCAAAATGGTTTTTTGCCACTCCACCTTGACAGAATCGGGACAAATTCGTTCATTTGACCCCTCTGGGCCCTCCCGCCTTCTATAAATAGACCCTAAGGGTCCAAGTGGAGAGATATACAAAGGATCAAGAGGACGGAACCTCTACGAGAAGAGCACCGCGCAAGGAATTGTTTTGTTTGTTTCGGCCTGTGAGGGGTAAGTCCCCGGGCCTTGTACTTATGCCCCTACGTGGTATTTTTGTAATTACGCCCCTCAGTGGGCCATGTTGGCAATTATGCCCCTCAGCGGGCCGTGTTTTGTAAGTCTTTACGTCCCGGGACGACTAAGTTATGTTGTTCTGTCCCTATAATGACGGAATTACAAAAATGTCCTCCCCGGGACCGTAAGAGACCAAAGTCCTGTAATTTGCAGTTATACCCTGCAATCTTTTGTAATTGGGACTACGTCCCTATCTCCCGCTCTAATGCGGACTTTTGTACAGTCGACAACTCGCCGACAACTCATGTACTCACTGGAATTATAAAAGCACTCAGCATGCTCCATGTGTGCCCTCGAGGGAAAATTGCATGAAAACCCTTGGCTTTCCAAAATTGTGTATATACCCCTCCTTCGGCCAAATTGACAGATGTGTGCCTTCCATGAAGCCCCTTGTCATTCCTTCGGTCCGGAAGTGTTGTCAGCTCAGTCCAGCACTCGGGTATCATCTCAAACCTAGGTTTAGGGTCTGATAAAATTACCAAAATACCCCTATGACCTAACAAATGGCCTCAGAGCCCTTGAAACCCTCCAGAAACGGCTTCCATGCCTTGGGGAGTCAGGAATCCAGTCCTACCTCCATTCCAGCCCAGAAATCTCAGCAATGCCTCTGGCCTGAAAAATTACCAAAATACCCTTGGGTTGGTAAAATTACCAAAATGCCCTCGGGGTCCATAAAATTTCTTTTACTTCAAAAATGCCTATGGCTTCCCCTAAATCATCTTCATATTCTCAAATCCTAGGGTTTTGCCCAAATATGGCCTCAGTTAAAAACCCTAACTTGGCCGTTGTTTCTGTTGGTCGGTGGTGAGTGAGTGGACATTGTGAACCCTCCAAGAGAGTTTGCCCTCAACATCAGAACCCCTGTAGAAGACTTTTGAGACTTCTTTGACAGTTAAACAAAGGTGTTCGGACGTTAGGCCGATGTAAATCAACACTGACTCCGGTCAGTGGGGAAAGGTCCAGCACTCGAACCCAAATCGTCTGATACGATGCGCACACACGGAATCACCCTTCTACTCAGATGGGGGGGGGAGATGTTTCTTTTCAAAAAGAACGAAAATCTACCTTTTATCTACGATAAAAGTCGATTTAGATTTTTTCCGTGTCTCACACCTGCCTTCGTGGCTTTGGCCCATTTTTTACTTGTCCGGGAGTTGGGGAACATTCCCGTTGACCGCCGAGACGACCCGAAAGACAAACATATTTCTTTGTGGTGGATTCCCCCCGCAAGTGAGCAGATTTAGACCACCTTTTGATGAGGTTTTTGTGCATAGAAGCACGTGTAAAATTGTAAACAATCCCTATTTTTAACGGGACATTTATGGGAGTTCATGGCGGCGGTGAGCTCGTCGCTTTAGGGCCATTCATGAGGCAACCCATATATATTTTCTTTCTTTCTAAAAAATTTCTAAACATATTAGAAATTAGTAATAACATTTTGGAGTCCAACAACAACCTTAATATAGGTGTGGATAATCTTTGGCAGAAAGAACGAGGGCGAGGAATGTTCCACCGGACGTGCCAGTCTGTTGACCAAGAAAAATTTTAAAATGAATTTTGGTGTAATGTTTGATTTGTTGAACATCAATGCGCTTTTGTTAGCTATTTAAATAGTGTATGCGCCATTTATTCCGTGTATTAGGTTTATCAGACGATTAGGGTTCGGGTATTGAACAATTCCCCACTGACCGCAGTCGGTGTTTATTTATATCGGTATAAAGCCCGAATACCCTTGATTAATTATCAAAGAAAACCGTTGACCTATACAATATTAGTCATGATGCCGAAGGCATGTGGATGTTGTATAACACCTCTTGGGAGGGCGAGATGTTTAGGAAATTCTTTAGGAAGGTTAAGGGTATGTTGAGGTTTGTAGGTTTATTTGGGATTTTGAGCAAGGTAGATTACTTTGTGACCTCTAAACATGTTGGGGGTACATATGCAATTTTTGGATAGGCCAGGACATCTTTGTAACATTTGGGTTAGACGGGGTTGCATCCAGAGTTTTGGGGTTAGCCGAGGCATTTTTACATTGTCTAGGCTGGGTAGGTATGTTCGAGTTATCTCTAAGGGCTCCTTTGATAAAAGGGCAGGGTAGGGGTGAATACGCTATCCGCCTGCACTGGGGCAAACAGCGTATTCGACCCCTCCGGCTCGAATGCGTAACCCCCACAAAAGCCAATTTTTTTACTTATTCTTGCACTAACCGGGTCCAAATCCCAATTTTATCAAAGCCAGTTTTGGTTGTTACCGGCAAAACCGGACGCTAAGCCCTGCCCACCGGGGAATGCGCAATACCCACTTGGCCTATTCGATTATGAAATGGGGCCTAAGAAATTTAGGGTTCATTTGCAATTTGACCTCTCATCAAGGTCTAATTGCGACCTAGTATTCACTTAGGGGGGTTGAATCAAGGCTCAACACCGACTAGGGTTTAATGCAACTTAACACTGCCTAGGGTTTAGTTTTGACCCTTAGCATGCCAGTCAATGTTTCGCCTCTCTGGTCGAGCCGGCTTAGAATTAGCTTTAAGACTCAGCTTGTGCAATTTTGCCAAGTCCTAGTTGACACTGAAGGGTTGTTCCTCTTCATATTCAAAATCCCCCTTTTGTTTTCCTTTGTCCTTTGTTTTCTCGAGGGTTGCTATAGTAGGTTCCCAGAAATATAATGGGGCGTCTGCCAGATAGCACTCATTTGGATGGAACAGAGCCTGATATGCAAAGATAGTATGTTGCTCCCCATCCTTGGCATATTTTATGTATTGATGTAGAGTTGAAGGAACAACCCAGTTTTCATGTAGTCATGACCTTCCTAGTCAAGGATGGCAAACTCGGTTTCGGCCGGGTCCGAAACCGATACGACTAGGTATCGGTTTCGGTTTCGGCCGAAACCGGCCGAAACCGAGATAAAAGGTTAAAAAAATCAAATTAATTCTAAAAAATCTGAAAAAAATCATAAAAAATATAAATAATCACTTAAAATCACAAAAAAAATTACACATGTATTTGACTATATAAGTTAGTGCAATAACCTTGAAGTAGACAACTACGCATTGAACTTCAAATATTGAACATGTGAAAGTTAAACTAATATTCCATTGTACATTAATACATGCAGTACAATAAACCAAATTAGACAAAATAAATGTTACAAAAATTCATTGATTCTTACCTAATATGGATAATAATTACTAGAAGAACTTTCTCCCTCATCGTCTGGCCCTTGATGTTGATACCCATAACCAGGTTGCATGTATGGTCTATATTCACTATAACCAAACAATGAGGTAGCCAAGTCCTGCATCCCTCTTTGGATCCCTCTTGGAGTGTTTGGTTGACTTGATTGGAATCCAGTATCAGCATAAGAATCTTGAGGAAGAGAAGAGGAACTGGTCGGATATGGATGGAACTAGAATGATGGTTCATAATTCCACGACCCATAAATAGTTGCTTCTTGTTGGCCATCTTTGTAACCTGGTGAATCATATCCTCGCTGACCTTGACTGTATCCAATAGTACCACCTGTAGCACCTGCATCACCTGTACCACCTGTACCACCTGCAGCACCTCCGGGATGATCACCATCATCATCATCACCACAAGAAATCAGTCGCTTTTTAGCCTTCGGGGATGCTTTTTTCTCTTTTGGTTCGGTTTCTTTAGCCACCCTTGACATGAATCCTCCTGCCCTTGGCTTGTGTCTCACATAAATCTGCTTCAACTGCTCAATTGTCGGGTTCTCTCGAGCAGCAGCATTTGTCCTCTCAGTTTGCCCATGCACTGATGTACTTCTTCTTAAGGAGACCGGTGGCTTGACCATTCTAGGAGTGACTGGCCTGCTATCTGTATCTGAGTGTCTAGCTGGCTCAAACTCGAACTGCTCCTCAGTGTCATCAACAACCCTAGACTGGTGCGCATGAGTATCTCTGGCCCTCTTTGATTTTCTTTTGAATTCGAGATCTCTTGGCTCATCTTCATCAAGTATGCCCTCTGCCCATGTTCTATCATCAACATCGAAAACGGGCTCATCAACCTGCTCTCGTGTCTCCACCTAAGACTGCAAGGGATTATCATCATCAAATAAGGCATCCACATCAATTTCTGCGGCGGCATCCTCGGCGACGCGTTTGTCTCGCAGCTGTTGTCTCAACCTCATATTCTTTATTCTCAACCTCATATTGTAGTGGCGGTACACTAATTTCTCTAACCGATCAGCCTTTAGTCGATTGCGAACCTTTGAGTGTATAAGGCTGAACGTGCTCCAATTTCTTTCACATTGGTTTGCTGATGTGGTTTGACTCAACACTCTGATTGCAATGAAAGTCAATGCAGAACTGCCCAATTGTCTATTATTCACCATGATCCACCAGTCAGTTGTTACACTAACCAACCATAAACAAATAAATATAAGTTGTAAATAAAAATCAATTAAGGAAGATGTAATTGCAAAGAAAGCACAAAGATGAAGTATACCTGGGCTCACTCTTCCCACTGCGTATAGCAATTGGGAGTCAGAATACGTCCCAGTTCTCATTCTATAGTTGTTCATCTACAAAAATTACATAATAGATTAGCATAACTACTTAAGTAAATTCTATACCTCTTATTCATGAAATCAAACAGGCCAACCTCTACTACCGCCTGAAGCCTCTTATTTGGTGTCCTCGATAAACGACCAATGACTTTTAAAGTGCCTTGAAGCACCTCGGCATGAACATGTGCATTGGCATCGTACATGAATCGAGGGTTCAGAAAATAACCTGCATTTGTATATAGTTAACTAAATGTTATATATAAAATAACCTAAATAATAATGTATGAATACAAATAATCACTCACCAGCTGCATACAAGTCATGGTGTAATGTGGTGTCCCATCTATGGTCAATAATCTTCCACCACTTTGCATATTCTTTGGGAAGCGACTCCTGCAACTCCAATTTCGCACGGTCCATGGCCTCATACAGATATCCCATATCATTCTTGTCATCGCCATCCACCAATCTTAGGACCTTCACGAGGGGGGTGACTACTTTCATGTATCGTGTTACTCTGCCCCAGAATTTGTTGTCGTCCACGATTTGACAGACATCCAAATAATCCATCTGAGCATCAACATTGCCCTTGTCGATGTATTCCCGCAGGGTATTGTGGTACATGAAAGCTTTCAACTCATTCTTATATATGTGCAAAGAAATAAAATTTGAATCAAATACGGATCATAACTATAAGGATAAAGAAGTAATAATTGAGTTCAACCTTATACCTATGCAGAGACTCCAAAGAAATGAAATTTGAAGCAAATTTGGTTGGCCCTGCACGGATGATATCTCGCCCCCCACTTGCATGCTCCCTGAACATGTTCAATATCCTAGGATGGCCATAAATATACTGGGTAATCCTTTGTGCCCTTTCAACCGTCTTCTTCACATGTTTGTCCTTCCTTATGTCTTCAAGTATGAGATCTAGACAATGTGCTGCGCATGGGAGCCAATATAAATGTCTGCGCTTATGCATCAATTTCCTCCCTGCAGCCTTATAACTGGCTTCATTATCAGTCACAACTTGTACAACATTTTCTTCACCAATTTCGTCTACCATGTTGTCCATCAAATGAAACAAATAATTGACAGTTTTTTCAAAATTTGATGCATCTACAGATTTTACAAATACTGTACCTTCGATGCAATAGACCAAAAAGTTAATCATGGACTTTTTCGTGGTACCAGTCCAACCATCACACATAATAGTGCATCCTCTCTCCATCCATATATGCTTGAAGCTTTCAACCTAGTCATGGAGCTCCTCAACCTCTGCCTCAAGCCCACGCCTGTATATGTCCCGACGTGACGGCGCCTTCAAGCCAGGGCCAGCATCTGCTATGGCATCCAATATAGGTTGAAAATATTCACTTTCAACAGCATGTGCAGGGACACCTGCATGAAAAAATCATTTACAGATGCTTTTAAATGCATGCCCTGCAACTTCTGCAGATTTTTTGACCCCTCTCAATGCACTTTTGATCTTAGGTTGTGTAGCCTGAGGTCTTCTGTGGAGATAACTGTCCATGGGGCTTGTTCTCTGCGTCTGCGGGGGCTGGGCAGCACCAACGTTAGGACGTTGTGCAGCTGTACTGGAGTAGGTCCCTCCTGAACCCATGGGTGCCTTTCCTTTCCTTCGAGCGGCTTCTTCACGCTCCCTTGCTTCAGTCAGCTCCGGATCAGAATCTTCAGTGCCTTCCTCATCATCATCCCCCTTAACCCTTCTGCCAGAAATCTCCTCAGCAATTTTCTCTTCATCCTCACCCCTTTGTTGCATCCTCTCCTTTTTGCCCAAAAGGCACTGGCGATGCTCCTCTCGCACCTCTCGTGGACAGTGGTCACATTGTCTCACCTCTCCTCGTACCCTTGCCAAATGTTGCTATCCTCTGGTTATTCCGCCATGCATCTCCCTACCACAATAATTACATTTATCTTTCTTCTCTTAGCATCAACTAAGGACAGGTGGGCCCACCCCGGATCCTCCTGCCCTTGCTGCTCCTGTGTTTGTTGACGTCTAGGCATGATGCTGCATTAAGACAGTAAAAGACAATGTCTTGTAAGTACAATGAAAAAAAGACAATTTGTCATGAAAGAGGTTAAATTTAGTCAATGAAGCTTAATTGAACTTCAATTGACCCTTACTAAATCTAATTAGATGAAAGCCCTAAATTGAATAGTCTAATTAGGGCTAAACCAACACATTTACCCTAATCACCCTTCATAAGAATTGCATACCAGCACGATAGAGCTTCAAATTAGTCAATGAAGCTTAATTGAGCTTCAATTGAACATTACTAAGCCTAATTAGAGGAAAGCCCCAAATTTAATAATCTAATTAGGGCTTAATTTACAATTTTAGCCTAATCACCCTTGAAAAAAATTAATTACCAGAATGATAGAGGTTAAAATTAGTCAATGAACCTTAATTGAACTTCAATTGACCCTTACTAAATCTAATTAGATGAAAGTCCTAAATTTAATAGTCTAATTAGGGCTAAACTAACATATTTACCCTAATCACCCTTCATAAGAATTGCATACCAGCATGATAGAGCTTCAAATTAGTCAATGAAGCTTAATTGAGCTTCAATTGAACATTACTAAGCCTAATTAGAGGAAAGTCCCAAATTTAATAATCTAATTAGGGCTTAATTTACAATTTTAGTCTAATCACCCTTGAAAAAAATTAATTACCAGCATGATAGAGGGTAAAATTAGTCAATGAAGCTTAATTGAACTTCAATTGACCCTTACTAAATCTAATTAGATGAAAGCCCCAAATTTACTATTGTAATTAGGGTTTAACTAACATATTTAGTCTAATCACTTAATTAGAAAAATTATTTAACAAAATAAGCATCCAAAAAATCTTACTTAGCCCTAATTATAGCTAATTAGGGTGGCGGGGCTGGCTTGCACTGGGGTCTGGGGCTGGCTGGGCTGGCTGGCGGGCTGCGCACGCAGGGGCTGGCAGGGCTGCATTGTTGCAGCGGCTGTTGGCGGGCGCGGCGGGGCCGCAGGCAAGCAGGGGGGGCGGGGCCGGCCGCGCGGGGCTGCTGGGCGTGGGTGCTTGCCGGCCTGCTGCAGCCTGCAGGCGAGTCGCGCGCCGGGCGGGCGGGGCTGCAGAGGGCCGCGACGGGCTGCTGCGGCTGTAGGCGGCCAGGGCGCGGGCGGCTGCGGCGGCGGGCGGGGCCAGCTGTAGGCGGACAGGAGGCCGACGCGCGCGGAGCAGCAGCAAGGCAGGGGCGGGGAGGGTCTCGGTCGACTGCAGGGCCGAAACTGGGTTCGGGGTCGGGGGGTAGGGTAGTTCACGTGAACTCGTTTTGGAGTTCACGTGAGTTTCACCCGAAATCGGACGGTTTCGGGACGAAACCGTCCGGTTTCGGGCGAAACTAGTATCGGTTTCGCTCGAAACCGATACTTTATACCCGAAACCGGAACACTACAGTGAACAAGGCCGGATTCGTATCGGGGCCGGCCGAAACCGATACTGCCAACAATGTTCCTAGTAGCACCTTGTAAGATGTGTTAGTATTGATGATGTAGAATGTCACTTTGGTGGTGAAGTCACCCACGACGAGTTGCACCTCAACCCAGCCAAGCACTTCCTCGGAGTTTTGATTGAACCCTGAGATGTTGAGTACATGCACCTTTTGTAGGTAAGGTGTTAAGTACAAGGACCTAAAGGTCGTTAAAGACATGATGTTAACAGTTGTCCCAGCCTCGATCAAGATCCGGTTTACGCCATGCCCATTGATTGTTCCCCGTATATATAAAGGACGATTATGGCATGGGGAAGACAATAATATATCTTTTTCTGTGAATGTAGTGTTTACTGCGAACACCTCATATGCTTGGACTTACAGTTTTGTAGCATGGGCTTTATATGTCTCGGGATCTTGGAGTATCTTAATGAAAGTCTCTCTTAATTTTTTTTTCCAAGAGATGACTTCCCAAATAGTAACATTAGTTGGGAACCACTTTATGTGTTGAATGATTTTGCGATTCGCCCGAGCACGGGTCTTCTCAAATGGCGGAATAAGCTCTGCTAGGGTCTTTGGCATTCCACCAGGCTTTCCTTTTTTAGAAGGGTGCTCGCCTTCATTCTGGTCATTCACCTTTTCCTGGAACAACGGTGTCAGAGATTCTTCTATAGGTGGCAATGGCTCATCAGGTTTGTCCTTGTTAGAGGGACCTATTTCCTCTGTAGCTTTGTCCTACACCGGTGATTTGACCAGTGCCTCTTCTTCATCAGAAGGGTCAAACATAAAGGGGATACCCCGCAGTTCATTTTCTGCAATGGGACCCGATTCCTCCCCTCAGAATAAGATAACTTGGTCGAGAGTTGAATTCTTCCATGATCACGACCTCGTCCTCTGCCATGACCTCAGTTATTTCCTTCCGAACGATGCTAGTAAGTCGTTAGAGAGGCATTGCACCTGGGACGATTCACCACATTTCCTTCCCCTTTTGGCGAATTTATATTTTCAGGCGATGGGATTGCCACCACATTATAGGAAAGGTTTTACATCATCTCCTCCAATGTCTCCATAGTGACCTCATCATCCTTTTAGAATAAGGAGAGTTCCTTGGGGATCAGGAGTTCTTCGCCCTTTTCCATCCGCTGAACCATTTCTTGGAGCCAGTTGATGAGCTTAGCCTTGCACTCAAACTTTTCCAAGGGGATATATTTGTCGAGAGTGACAACCCTAGTGAGACGAGAGGGAGTGTATTCCTCCAATTCATCTATGAATTTTTGCAGTCGTTGCAATGGGGTTAGCTCCTTGGAGGCTTCCTTAACAATTGCCTGTTCAGCTAACTTCCTCTTTAGGTTCTTCTTCCGATTCTTTTTTCTTTGTACGCGAGTCTGGGGAAGAAGGCAAGATCAGCTTTGAAGGTGGGGCTGATTTGCCCCCAAAGTTTTACTTTCTACTTCGAGCCAATTCCTTAGAAGAGTTGGGTTCGCGGTTCTTTCTAGGAGTAACCTTGACCTAGTTGGCCTCCTCTGGTTGCACTTGGAAAGTAACATTAATTGCCTGCTCAATTACATCGGGTGACAATTCTTGGTATTCAACCAAGCCAAAGCTGGGCCCTTGAGGTTTTTGCAACTCTTTAGGCCTTCCTTCAGTTGGTGATTTGACTTGTTTAGTGAAGAGTAGAGGTTTGGGTTCAAGCTCCTCGAGCTTGGCTTTGCTTTCGTGGCTCTATTGGAGATTTCCGCTTGTGGGCCTGCCCAGTTGGATTTGCTTAGGGGCGGGCTTGGAGCCTTCTCCACTGGCTTATCCTTTTTGGCTCTATCGAATAATTTTCTCGGTAGCCTCTCTGAGACGTCGCCTTGTTGTGGAGTTACCCTGAGCATCGATTTCCCCTCTTTGGATGAGGATTTCGATGTAGTCTTGGACTTCTCGGCATGCCCCCATGGGGTAAGACACCCTGGCGTGAATTTGCAATAAAGAGGGTGGTTCTTCGCCATTTCATTATAGTATGCCGGCAGGTCATGCACCATGATTCGACTCTCCTTTAATAGTGTCGAATATTTTTTGTGTGTCTTTTTTGTGAGAAGAATGTTGATAAGAGGGTCGCTAGCCCGGGTACCACAGTGTGGGTTTAACCTGGCTAGTGTTGGCTGCTTCTGTTCCTAGCTCAGGGAACGTGAAGGAGGCCGATGTGTATATTACATTGACGGAGAAGTTTAATCTTCTCCGCACATGAGGTTGTGGCGGGCAGATGAAATGGTCTCCCATATCTATCACTCCCTGGTTGATCAGGTCTTCCAAAATGTCTTTAAAGGCTTGGCAGTCATGAATGACATGACTTATTGACCGGTGGTACAGACAATAGCCACGTTGAAGGATAGTGCTCGTCATTTCATCATTTTTTGACACCAGGAGATCCAATAGCCCGTCACGATGACACATGTAAAAAAGCTCCAGGATTTTATGACGAGAGAAGAGTACAACTTCTTTGGTTCTTTGTCCTCAGATGAGTTTGAAGATTCTTCAGAGAGCCATCTCCCCTACCTTGGTGGTTCTCGGGTGACTGATGATGCCTCTGCCCCTTGCATATGTATTGGGGCAAGTCCCCTAGCAAATGGCCTGAAAGGGAAAGTCGCCAGCTGCTCATCAACACTTTTCAAGAATTGTAGTAGTTCCCCATGTTCCTGCTGTAGTTGCTTGATTTCCCTTCTGATTTTTTGAATGGTCCTCCGCACCGCTAGGCACTCGGGCATCAGAGAAGGGAAGGATACAGAGCTAGCTTTAGGCTGCTGACTTGATGGCCTGACCCCGGATGCATTTGAATTTGAGGTGGTTGCCACCACATGAATCACGTTGACCGATTAGTTTGGTCGATTCCAGGCATAGGGTTGTGGAGGATTGACCATATGGCCTAGCATGTTGATCAGACCGTTCTGAATCAGCTTCTTTGTTACATTTTTTAAAATGTAACAATCTTCAATGGTATGACCCAACATTCGGTGATACATGCAGTAGTTGGGGTCATCTGATTTTTCAACCTCTGCAGGCTTTCGCGGCTCTGACAATGTCATAAGCTTTTCTCTCATACAGAGCTCTAAAAATTTCTTTGTATGTTCTTTTCTGAAAGAGTAAAGCATTTCATGCACTCTGCCAATGCAACTATATATGTCTTGGTCTTGGGCTTTTTGCTGTTACCCTTTGATTTTCCTTCTCCCTTATTTCCATTTGCAGGGGAGAAGTTGACTGAATTTACCTCCTTGCCGCTAGCTTGGCGATCCTTGGAGGACTTGCCTTTGGGAGGAGTATATGCAGGATGGTCAACGAAGAACATTTCGATCTCCAGCACCACAATGTTCAGTTAATCGAAGCCTTTGATATTCGACTCCAAAAGCTTCTCACTAACTTCTGCCGCTAAACCCTTGCGGCATGTAGTGATTGCATCTTCAGGCACTGGAGGGCTGTTGCACCTCATACTGAAGTCCCTTCATCGCTTAATGAAGTCCAGCGTTGTCTCACCCTTCCTCTATCTGAGAGAGCAAAGTTCTGCAAGGGATACTTTGCATTTAGCCGTTTAGATACGGTCGATAAACTTCTTCTACATGTCAGCCCAATCAACCACCGAATTGGGTTTTAGCCTAGAGTATCACTGAAAAGTAGTACTCGTCAGGGATGTGGCGAAGTAGTGCAGAAGGTATGATTCCTTCAACGCCAGCTCACCCATGGCCGTTACATAATAGGCCAAGTGCTCATGTGGCGAGCCTTGCCCGTTAAACTTTTGTAGTTTTGGGGCTTCAGTGTAGTCTGGCAGAAGCTTCTTGAATTGATGATGGAGAGGATATGGCACACTGCATAAGCCAACAGTGGTCACACCCTCACCATGTTGAGCGAACTTCACCTCTACAATTCTTTTGATCATTTACCTTTGGGCCATTAAGCCTTTTGCGACCGGTGTGGCGGATGACCGTACATTTGCTTCATTATGCTGAGCTTCAAACTCAGCTGTTACGGGTATTTTTGCTACGGTAGTCGAGATATTAGCAATGGCTGGGGTGACTTGAGGTTGCTACTCAACCCCTATAGGCACTACCAAAGGTTGGAGGTGAACCTCCCTCTCCTGCAAGAGTCTTTGCAAGAGATTCCTTAGTTTTTGATTTTCACACCGAAGTTCTTCCAGCATAGAGGCTTAGGCCTCTTTTCCAAGATCATCTTCGTGCCCTGGATTGCTATCCTCCTGGATACTATGAACATCATCTTAGTTATGTTCTACTTGCACCGGCCTGGGCTAGGATGTCTGGTGGTGGTAGCTGCTTGATTCATGTGTGCTAGAATTTGGGAGACAGGCCTCGATTTCTTCAAGGTCTGTAGTGGCTTGTTCAGATCTCCCGAGTCCTCCGGCTGTTTTTCAGCTGAGGAAGTGTGGCAGGTGAACACTTTGACAGCGTCGTTGGCCGCCTGGACTACCCTCTTTTTCCTTGGTGGTTGTCTTCCGAGTTTTGGTATCGTCCCTAGTCTGTAAAAAACGGACAATCGGGACGTGAAAGTTTGAGTGGAGTAAGCCTCCTCTGCTTGCGTTGAGTTGGCGAACGGGGAAGTGGGCCGAGTCTGTTTGTAGACTCCTCGGTGCTTTTGCCCTTGCGGGCGCGGACTTGGGCCTCTGGAGAAGTCATGGCTTCAGCTTGGTGCCGATTTGTCGAAGTTTGCATTTGTTGCAAGTCCGACATGCGGATAGACCTTTCTGACCTAGCCCACCTAATAACCAGGGCCTTCTCCCTGGTTGAGGACGCTCACGAGCGCGAGCAGGCGACCTCCCGCAAAGTAAAGGAGCTTTTGTGAGAGGTCTGAGAGACCAAGGAGGAGTGCAGTCTTGCGCGTGCCGATGTAGACTCTTCGTCGTAGGTTTAAGGAGCTCCAGGAGGAAGCTCTTCAGAGTGAGACTCGCCTTGCTGACCTGAGGAGGAGCATGTCTGGCGCTTGACGGGCTTTGGTACATTCTTATACATAGGGCTTTTGTATTTTTCCCATTCTTGTCTCAATTATCCCGAGAGCATGTCTCAGGCTCCTACTTTTGATGACATTGATGAATCAAGGACAGAGCTTAGTAGCTTTTGCCTTTATCCTGTTGCATGTATGTTCTTTTTTATATTTTTTATTGTCACTTTACTAGCCCGTTGACCCCGTAAAATGTTTTTATAGGTTTCAGATTTTTGGAAAATTCTGAAAGGAAAATATGCATATGTTTAAGTGCAGGGGAAACATATATGTGGAAACATTTCTGAAGAAGAAAAATGTATCCTTCTGATTAAGAGTATAGAAAATACATATGTGGAAGTTGTGGGGTGTGTTATCACCCACATGTTCAAGAAAACCCAAGGCAGAGATTCTCCTATAAGCCAAAGTGAAGAAGAAAAAAAGCTCCACTGCTGAAAGAGATGTTTGTCTGATCTGTACGGAGCCCCTTTTATAGAGAAAAAGGTCAAAGACCCCCCTCCGGACCTGTGCGCAGGCCGGAGGAGCCCTCCGCCCTGCCAACAGGCCGGAGGAGCTCTCCTCCGCCCTGGATAGGCCGGAGGGAGGCCCTCCACCCTGCACACAGGCCGAAGGGGCCCTCCGCCTGCTAGCAGGCCGGAGGAGAGCCCCCTCCGGACCTGCCAGGTCGGAGGAGGGGCCTCCGGTCCTGCCAGGTCAGAGGGGAGCCGTCTCTGGTCCTGCCAGGCCGGAGGAGGGGAGCCTCGGTCCTGCCAGGCCGGAGGGAAGGCCCTCCGCCAATGGAGCAGGCCGGAGGAGGCTTGCTTCCGCCCATGAAGGCAGGCTGCAGCCATTAAAAAAAGAGAAAACTGAAAGAGGAAGAAGAAAGGACAGGGAGGAGGAAGTTGAAAGGCTTACCTCTTGTGATTCCACCGGAGAGAGCTAAATAAGGATCCTCCGCCGTGTAAAATTTACATATTAAGCATCAATGTCCTGTATGCATAAGCCATATGCAGCTAGCACCGACTTTACATGCGTGAACTACAGGGCTAGCATAGATATAATGGCATCAACGCAGATGTGCTTAGACTAGTCCTAGCATATGTGCTCGGACCTCAATCAGCATCTCCACAGTCATTATACAGAATGTGCACCGACGTATGTGTGCACGATGCAGGATGTGCATCGACCTGATGCTATCTTAAAAAGATATGCTCTGACTTGTTCTAGCAAATGTGCTAGGACCTGTAGCATACCTAAGGCAAGTATGCATCGACGTTATGTGCTATCCAACAAACATGCACCGACTTTATATGAAGACTGGGAAATGTGCTCGGACCTTTGCAATGTGCCTAAAGTGAATGTGTACTGACTTGTTACTGTGTGTGCATATGCAATGAAAACAAGCATGCACAGACCTTATACCCTACATAGTGCAAATGTGCACCGACCCTGGAGACTTATATGCACGTGAACAGTGATATGCATGGATCTTGTTGTGCACTTGGCCAACTAGCACCGACATGGGTCGTGTGCGATGCAGAACATGCACTTATTCTAACATGCGTGAGACAATGCATGCACCGATCTTAGGTCTGCAGAAGATGCAACTAGCACCTACCTTCGTGATACTAGCACAGACCTGTATGCAATATGCTTAGTACTAACATCGACCTTAATGCAGACATGCTCAAGGTAGCACAGACCTTGATATGCTTGACACGTAACTAGCGTCGACTATACATGCAATGACTCAGACCTAGTGTGTAGAAGAAGAATAACTAGCACCGACCTATAAAGCATATGCACATACCTTGGTTAGAGTTTAAGCATACTAGCATCTACCTTAGCTAATGAACCCATATACTAACACCGACCTTAGTTAGTATGTAAGCATACTAACATCGACCTTAGTTAGTTATATGGACATACTAGCATCGACCTTAGCTAATATACAAACATCAATTAAGCTGTTGCCAATCAATCAAAACACACTGACTCCTTATAGATGTCCAGAGGAGTCAGAGCGTTCTTCCCAAAACATCATCAAACTAGGAGGCACAACACGCCCCACCTTCAAACTCCTATAAGAGAGAGCTTCAACCAAGCACAAGGAGAACACATACAAAAAGAGATACAAAGCAAGAGAGGAGCAACAAAGAGCGGACCACTATCTATCAACAAAAAGGTCTGGATATAAATGAGAGGAAGCTTGGTCTTGATCACCCAGATACAATGAAAAGCTATAGAGATTTTGCTATCTTTTATTACAGGCTTCAACACACTGAATTGGCCTTGAAGTATGTGAAATTGTGCATTATATCTTCTGCACATGGCCTGCAGCACCCTTTGGAGAAGTCTGCGCAGAGCAACAGCAGGGGCCAGAGAGCTTCACATGGCCTGCAGTAAGGCACAACACATGGCCCGCAGTACCCTTTGGAGAAGCAAGCACAAAACAATAGCAGTGCAGTGGGAGGGACGCGAAGGAAAGCAACAACGCACAGCATATAAAGGAGTTTTTTTTGAAGAGTAGGCCCAAGCAGCAGTGCAGCAAACATGTGGTCACCACATCTGTTGTGCACTGCAGTCCCAGGAGGGCCAAGTTACAGCAGGAGGCAACAGTCTCGTACAGCATGCCTGTGGTCACCACAGTGCTAGGAATTTTGGAAGTTGACTCCTTAAGAAGGGGTGTGGTCACCACAAAAAAGCCCCCCCCCTCCCGGGGTGTTCAATCACCTTTTTTAGGAAAGGTGATCTTTAGAAATCTTTCACCCCTGTAAATGATCATGGGCTTATAAATGCTTGCAGCATCTGAAATCATATCATCCAAAGCACAAATGAAGATGGACTCTGAAATCATCCAAAGCACAAATGAAGATGGGATGGATTGCAGCATTTGAAATCATTCAAAGCACAAATGAAGATGGACAATAGCCTTATGCAAATTCTGAGAATCTTATGCAGATTCTCAGATGGCCTTATTTGCATTCTAGTTCTCAGATGGCCTTATGCAAATTCTCAGATGGCCTTATTTGCATTCTAGTTCTCAGATGGCCTTATGCAAATTCTCAGATGGCCTTGTGCTTACCGCATTTTGAGAGTAACATTCAGATGGCCTTATGCAAATTCTCAGATGGCCTTGTGATTACCGCATTTTGAGAGTTACATTCAGATGGCCTTATGCTTATTGCATTTTTGAAACGGCCTTATGCTTATTGCATTTGAAATCATTCAAAGATAGAATGAAGATGGTGTTACAAATTAAATTGCAAGTCTTACAAAATTGTATGAATGTCTCTGATGACAAAAAAATGCATAAACGTCTCCGATAAGAGGAAAATTGTAGAAATACCCCCCATGGGTAGAAAATTGCAGAAATACCCCCGGTGGGCAAAAAATTACAGAAATACCCTCGGTGGGTAGAAAATTACAGAAATACCCCCAGTGGACAGAAAATTATAGCAATACCCTCGGAGGGCAAAAAATTGCAAAAATACCCCTGGTGGTCAGAAAATTACAGAAATATCCCCTGGTTGTGGAAAAATTACAGAAATGTCCCCGGTGGCGGGAAAAATTTAAAAATACTCTCGATGACGAAAAAATTACAAAAATACCCCGATGACGGGAAAATATAAAAAGACCCTGAAATATCAGAAAAGTACGAAAATACCACATTTGTGGGAAAGTTGCATGAAAGTCATTGTTCAGTCTAGAAACTACACAAAGTTCTCGATTTGTCTCAAAATCACTAAAGAACGCTCTTGTTTTGGTTGGCACCGTTTGCACGACTCGGTGGAGCGGGACCACGCCCCTTCTCTGAAGCGGTGTGCGCTCTCCTGAGTTCGGCTTATGGCTAATCATCCAAATCCATATATCTTTTTCATGGCCAAGGGCTATCATGTCCGGAAACTCAGAAATTGATGAAATTGCAAATAAACCCTGAAAAGTCAAGAAAATTCATACTCGGAATACCCAAGAAGTCAAGAAGTGACAGGGTTATCTCTGAGAAGTCAAAATGGCAGATATGCCCAAGAAGTCAAGAAGTGACGGGGCTATCTCCGAGAAGTCAAGAAATGTCAAATATATGCCGAAAAGTCAGAATGACAAGAATGCCCAAGAAGTCGCATGACGGGGCTATCTCCGAGAAATCAAGAAATGTCAAGCAAAGGGCATTCAAAAAAGGCGACCTCGTCATGATTAAGGAAAAGGAGGTCCTCGCGGGAAGATCCAGCGGCAAACTCCAACCCAATTGGCGAGGACCTTATGTCATCCAGAAGGCCTATGAAGGAGGGGCCTATACGGTCCTCGACCACAAAGGAGATAATCCCTTCTCTACTCTCAATGGCAAACACATGAAGGTCTACCATGCGCCACCGCAAGAGTTTCTACGGCAGTCCTCACAGGACATTACCTCTCCTCAGTGAAGGTTAAAAAAAAATTGGGGTTAAAAATACTGATATCCCGGCGGACTTAGTTTGCCTTCAACGGTCGGTTGAGGGCAAAAAGGCCATAGACCCGGTCGAGGTGAAAACCCGAAAGGGCGCCTCGGGCAAAAATGGGCAATCCCTCGGTGTGAAAACCCACAAGGGCGCATCGGAAAAAGCTAAAGGGGGCCAGCCTCGGCGAAAACTCGAAAGGGCGGTGAGGTTGGTAATGTGAAAAAAAAAAATCCTCTCTCTGCTTATTCTATGGGTGGCTCTAAGTAAATGACTCCACCCCCATCATGACCAAAACATCATATTGATGCCATGGCTACGCCTTACATGTCATCCTATGACACCTAGTCTCACCGGCATTCTGACGTTGTCATACTTTGTCCCATCGGGATTACTCATGTCTTGAACTTCCTGAGTTCGGATCCCGTGTCTCTCCGGGCTATCCAATCTATCCTTCATATGTCACATCGGGTTCGGCCTATGCATGCCCCTTTCGGGCTACCGACCCATTTCGCCTATCGGCTTCCGGGTTTAGCTCGTATGTCTCTCTCAGACAGTTAAACCCATTTACACTTTGCCCACTGAGTTCGGCCTCAGTATGCCCTCGCGGGCTGCCAACCCATCATGCCTTACACCACCGCCAGGCACCCAGTCCACCTCCACGGGAGCTCATGAGATGAACATAAGGATACCTACCTTGGAGAATGAGGTTCGTCAAATAGGGAAGACAGTGGATGTTCTCACCCAGGATGTTGCGGAATTGAAGCTATATCACCACACATATCTCCAGACCATAAATGATTCCATTGATTCGCTCAAGTGTGCCATGGATGCTCAATCCGCAAAGTTTGATAATATAGTTAATTATATTCGCAATCCTCCACCTCCACCATCCTCTGACTCTGAATGACTCCTATTTTGTCCAAGTGGCAATGCCACTTCTACTTCTTTACCCCCTCATTTTTGATGATGGGGAGATATATGTTGCTAGTTGCTATTATGTTACTGTTATTCGTGTCTTATTCATGTCTTGCATGCTTGCATGCTTGTGTGAACATCAATGTTGTAAGTCCTTAAGTCATGGCATGACATGCAAAGCTCTTAGTCCTTTTAGTTGTTAGTCAGTGTGTCTTGTGCTAGTATGGTGTGTAATGAAAAACATTCACTTACTATGAATGTCGGCAAACTTATGTGATGCCCTTTTTGATCAATCTACATGTTTTCCTCAATGATAGTGATGTTATGTGTGGATGGAAACGTTGTGTTGAAAAAGGATCTCTTGGTGATTTTTGCAAGTCAATTTGCTTAGATAGTTGTGAATAGTTTTTCCTTGAGAAATTTTGAATAACAAGGTTGTAAATAAATTTCTCATGATCTTTATATTTTGATTCAATAGTTCTTTTGGTACAAAGCACATAGCATTTTGTCATCATCAAAAAATGGGGAGATTGTTGAATCCCGAAAGTTTTGATTTTGGCTTAAATGGTTTTGATGATGACCAAATGCCTTATGATCGGTTGTTGGTTTAGATTTTAAATCCTCTAAATAATTGAGCTGTGAACATTTAATTCTTTATGCAAGTGTAAATACTTTTGGAAGGATAGAAAACACTCAATTGGCTTGTGTGGTGTCTTATCAAATGACCCTGGTGATACAAGAATTGATTGTGGCTGAATTGAGGGTTGGATACTCAAACATCATCATCATCATCATCAGAGCCTTATCTCAATTAATTGGGATCGACTACATGAATCCTGTTCCGCCAAAGATTTCTATCAAGTGCAATATTCGTATTTAAACCCAAGAAACTAATGTCCTTCCTAATAACATCGCACCATCTCATTTTAGGCCTTCCCCGAGCTCTTTTACTAGCATCCACTAAGATTTGGTCACATCTTTTAACCGGCGCTGAGTTAGGGCGACGACACACATGCCCAAACCACCTGAGTCTATTTTCTCTCATTTTTCTATCAATTGGAGCTATCCCTAAGTCTTTACGGATACGCTCATTCCTAATCTTGTCTTTCTTAGTCTTGCCACACATCCATCTCAACATCCTCATCTCTGCTACACACATTTTGTGGATGTGTTCCTTTCGTACTGCCCAACACTCGGTACCATATAACAAAGCAGGTCTCACAGCCGTTCTATAAAATCTCCCTTTGAGTTTCACAGGCATACGACGATCACAAAGGACACCTGATGCACTTCTCCATCTTAACCAGCCTGCCTTAATCCTATGTGTAACGTCATCATAAATCTCCCCATTCTCTTGTATGATAGACCCTAAGTATCGAAAGCTACTATTCTTCTGAATGTTATGTCCATCAATTAGAACCATGTCTTCCTGAACCACTCTCCCATTACTAAAATTACAGTGCATAAACTCTGACTTACTCCTACTAATTTTAAAACCTTTAGACTCCAAGGCAAGTCTAAAACGCTCTAACTTAGCATTTAGAGCATCTATACTCTCATCAATTAAAATAATATCATCTGCAAAAAGCATACACCAAGGGATATCCCCATGCAATTGTTTAGTTACTTCATCCATAACTAAGGCAAAGAGATACGGACTTAGTGCAGAACCTTGATGCAAACCTATAGAAACGGGAAATTCACCAGTCTCCCCAGCAATAGTTCGAACACTAGTAATAGCGCCGTCGTACATATCCTTAATCAAATCAACATATCCTTGAGAGATTCCTTTCTTTCTTAATGTCCACCAAATCAATTCTCTCAGTACTCGATCGTACGCCTTCTCTAAATCAAGAAAAATTATATACAAATCTTTTCTCATCTCTCTATACTTCTCCAGTAGCTGCCGTAGTAAGAAAATAGCTTCTGTAGTAGATCTATTTGGCATAAAACCAAAATGATTTTCCGATACAGTAGTCATACATCGGAGGCGTTTTTCAATTACTCTTTCCCAAAGTTTCATAGTATGACTCATACGCTTAATTCCACGATAATTGTTACAACTTTGAATATCTCCTTTGTTTTTATAGAAAGGAACTACAACACTTTTTCTCCAAACTCCTGGTATTCTCCGTTCCTTTAAAATTTTATTAAAAAATTTAGTTAGCCACTGAATACCAATATCTCCTAGGCCTTTCCAAACTTCAATAGGTAAGCCATCTAGTCCTAAGGCCTTACCCACTTTCATTTTTCTTAAAGCATCCTCCACTTCTGACATCTTAATACGCCTGTGAAGAGGCGAAATCTCGCGCTTGTATCCTGAGCGGGCTGTGGATCACCTGAAGATGAACTGCAAGACAGGGAAACGTATCAGATGGCCCAGGGGGCTTCCCTGGGGTAAAACCCTCCGATGGCTAAGTCAGTAGAGCTGTGGTGGAAGCAATAATGGGGAGGAGAAAAGCTAGCGCGCGAGATTCCTCTCCACCAGAGGGTGAAGCGGATTGCTCAGGAGTTTGGGTATATGAGTACCTGAATGGCTCTCTTCTTCCGTCGGAGGGTAGCCCTGGTTTAAATAGTGTGTCGCCTTCAGGAGTCCTGCAAGCTGAGGGGTCTCCGGCGGGAGTTACGTCCTCAACGTGGGCTTTCATGGCCTTATCGTGGGGACGTTATCGCCTTGAAGTCCGGCGGTTTCTTGACTCCCCTATCCGTTGGGGACTCTTGAACGGATGATATTTGGTCTGGCCGAGCTCCTGAAACGCCAGCCCTGTCCGGGCGATGAGCATAGCTCGGTGAGAGAGGGGTCGGATAGGTCGGCTAATGCCTGTCTCTCCCGGGCGGGGAAACGGCTTGGGCCGGACCTTCCTTATGACCTGACCATCACTCGGGCCCTCCGAGCCTAGAGGCCGCCGGGGAGAGTTGGTTCCTCGAGTGTTTGTTTATTGGGCTTTTCTTCCCTGAGTGGGCCCTGTGGGCTGTCACCCGGGTGGGCTTGCCTCGTTGGACCCTGTTGGGTCTAGTTGGGCTGCTCTTTGGGTGGGCTACATAAATCCCCCTCTCCACTTGTCCCCCTCCTACTCCCGAGCCATGGAGGCTCGGTCGAGTAGTTTTTGAGGCTTTGGACCGGCGTGGCTCAAGTGGGTGAAATTCTGTTGGCGTGATGGAGCCACGTATAGTGGTCGCCTGGGCCCGTAATGATGATCCTGACGGATTTGAACTGAAGGGGCCCCCCTTTTCTCGGAGCACGGAACGACGCGCCGCCTTCCTCCAGGGTTTTATAGGCGTTGGGCGCTGTTCGTCGTTCTAGGCTTCTCAGGGTTTTGGGCTTTCCTTAGTTTCTTTGCTTCTGGGCTCCTTGATGCGCCGTGAGGGCACAGTGGAGGCGCAAAGTCTTGCGGCGGCGTTTGAGGAGTTGGCGAGGATAACCGCGGAGGCGGTCCGGCAACTTCCTTCCCCTCCGGAGTCTTCGAGCTCGCGCGAGGGATCATCTTCCGGCTCGATGGCTGGTCTGCCTCTGGAAATCGGGCAGGTGAGGCGGGAGCCCGTCTCCAACTGTAGTGAGTTGGGGGAGGCCGAGGTGAGGAAGCTGGAGCATTGCTTTCGCTTGCCTCTCAGGTACAGCTTTGCTGCCGCCGCCCCGTATGAGACGAGTCTGGACAGCCGTACGGGGCACATTTGCACTTTCCTTCTGGCTTGGAAGAGTGGGTTCCGCCTTCCCTTCGAGCCTCTTGTACTCCAGTTTCTCGAGTTTTTCCGGTTGGCACCTATTCAGTTGGTGGCCAACTCATATCTCCTTCTTTCCGCCTTTCGGATTCTCTGTCGTCAGCACGACATTTTTCCTTCCTTGGACCTCTTTCATTATTTTTTCGAGCTGAAAGCGCACCCATCGGCGGGGAAGGGCTTTTACTTCATCCAGGCGAGGAGGAACAGGAATTGCATCTCCCTCGCTGCGAAGGACTCCTCGCACAAGGGGTGGAAGACCCAATTCTTCTGGGTGAAGGCGGAGGCGACGGACGAGTTTTGGAGATGTCCGATCTCGCCCAATTTTCATCCGAATCTTCCCCCTCGCACGGAGGAGTTCCCTCCCCACGTGGAGCGGCAGGCCGCTCGTCTGCTGGGTAACCGCCAGTCGACCGAGGAGCTGGTGACGCCGGAGAACATCAACGGTGCTTGCTTACGCGGTTGACGTCGACAGGTACCGCTCTCGAGGCTCTTCTCCTGGGATGGTAGTTACTTTCTTTCTCCTGACCGGGTCTTCTCCCTTTGTGGCAGACGTTAGGCGGGAACCTCTGGAGGAAGCTGCTGAGGTCATTGATCTGGGAGATGACTCGGCGGCCGATGAACCAGATGCTTCTGCGAGTCGCGCCCAAGCCCGAGATAAGGGCAAGGGGGTGGCTCCCGTGGGGTCTTCACGGCCAACTGGTACAAAGCGCAAGGATCCCATGGCGGGAAAGTTGCGGGAGGCCGTGAAGGCCAAGAAACGGGCCAAGAAGGCCGGTCTTCCTCCTACCGCCGGGGGCGACTCCGGCTCGGCGGCGCTCCCCTCTCGGGGGCAAGATGGGGCCGACCCCTCGGGGCCAGCTCCCCCACCTGCCAGGCGAGAGGGGGCCGAGGAGACCGGGGGCCCATCAGAGGGCGGCGATGGGTCGGCTCTCCCCCCCACGGAGGCAGAGGGGGCCGATGTAGAAGTAGCTGGCGCCGAGGCCGGGGGATTGGCCGAAGGCGGGGATGTCTCGGTCGGCGAGGTGCGGGCCGAGACAGGCAGGGCTGGGGGTTCGCCCGCTAGGGCGTTGCAGCCCCAGGTGCTTGGAGCTCCCGGTGCGGTCGGTCCCGCGGCGCCGGTCGAGGTTGGGGGTTCTCCCGGGGAGGCGTCGCAACCCCAACCGACCGTGGCGCGCGAGGCGGTTGGTTCCGTCACTCGAGCGGAGTCTTCTGGCGGGGTGCCCCGGGCGGAGCGGTCTCCTCTGTCGGAGCCCTTGGAAAGGCTCGGCATTACGGGCGACCTGTATCGGGTCTGCCGGTCGATCGCCGCAAGGACGAAGGGGGGAGAAAGGCGCAACACCCCCTCGGGATCCTTGATGTCTTGATGGAGGGCGGCCTGGTCATAGCTCGGTCGGCGGCTTTGATGGCGGAGGCGCACGCCCGGACGGAGGCGGAGCGGTCGAACCTTGCCTGGACCCTTGGGGGCTGTGAGAGGAAACTGGCCCGACTCAAGGGGGAGCATGAGGGGCTCCGGCAGGAGTTCTCCGCGTTCCGGGAGGTGGCGCGGGCGAGCCGACTGGAAGCCGGGGTGCTGACCGAACAGCTCGCCAAGACCCGAGAGTCTCTCGAGAGGACAAGCCGATTCCTTGAGGAGGAGCGTCTGCGTCGCCTCGAGCTAGACAATCGCTGGGAGCTCGAACGCGCCGAGCTGCTAGATCGGGCGGAGGTGGCGGAGCGTCTCCGAGCTGAGGCTGAGGCGGACCGGGCCCGGGCAGAGGAGCGTGCGGCCGAGGCGGAGCGGGCTCGGGTCGAGCTCGTCGGAAGGGCGGGGCAGGTCGAGGCG
The DNA here is from genome assembly GCA_022559845.1 of Amorphophallus konjac. NCBI lineage: Eukaryota > Viridiplantae > Streptophyta > Magnoliopsida > Alismatales > Araceae > Amorphophallus > Amorphophallus konjac. The sequence continues at coordinate 265,880,032 of CM040123.1, forward strand.
GAGGCAATCGAGCGTTACAGGAGCTCGGATGCTTACTCGGCCGACCTGGTGAAAGCCGCCCTACCCTATTACGAGGTAGCATTACGCCGGGGTGCTCGAAAGGGGTTCAAGCAAGGCTATCGCCGGGCGGTGGACTACGCCGATGAGCAAAACTCCGCGATCGAGTTCCCCTTCGGCCAGTGTTATGACTCGGATGAGTCGGTTTCCAGCTCTTCCTCGTCGGTCGGGGGAGATTCGGAGGGGTCGCCTCCATCGGGGTCACCGGCTCCGGGCGTTTCGGGAGGGCTCACGACCGAGACAGTTCTCGCACAGGCGAGGTCAGTGTCCGAGCCGGCCGTCACCGAAGGCGCCGGGGGTGATGCGTCTCCTTCCGCCGTTCCCGAATGTCAAAGTGGGCCCGAGGTCTGATGTACTTTGCCTCCTTCCCTTTTTGTCTCTCTTCCCTCTTTTTAGAGGGTTTCCTTTTGGTGTGATAATAAATGACTTGCTCTGTTTGAGTACCATCCTTGCCGTGATTTGGTTGGCGGATCTTGAGTGGTTGGGAGGTGCCGATATGTCCTGCGTGGTTTTCGCATGCAGTTTTGGTAGGCTTCTGACGGGGCGTCTTTCCGTTTCCTCATGCTTTGAATGTCAGGCCGCTTCGTGAATCCCGCTAGGGCGGGGGACGAGGAGTTGGAGGTGACTGTTCAGTGGAGAAATCCTTTGGCGTGTTTCCGAGGAGGGGGGGCGGTCATTTAAGGCGTGTAGCCTCCTTTGGCCTATAAGAAGGACCGAAAGGCGCCCTTTCCTCTTCACTGCTTGGGATTTTCTCTAACAGTCTTTCCTCGCTCCTTCCTCTTCACTGTGCGTTGTGCCCTTGTATTCGGAGCATGGAGGATCCTTCGGAGAGTGATGCCGCCGACGACGGGGAGCGGCGGGCTCCCGCTGCCCTGTAATGTTGAACGGATCCCACGGTCGCCGCGCGTGCACGAGACGGGTCCGACGGTCGCCGCGCAGATCTGGAGAGGGCTTCGACGTGTGAAGGCACGGTTCTTGCCCTTTCTCAGTTCCAGCGTGGCTTCCGGGTGGACGCCGAGGCGGGGGACGGATGGGGGCATCAGGGGAGCCCGCCGTTACTTCCCTCCGTGTGAGGGGAGGAGGCGTATCAAGCTCCCTCCTCACCGAAGCCTTCCTCCGTCTGCAGCCTCTTTCTCTCTCTTCTGCTCTTCATTTCTTTCACTCTTCGGGGGCTGCTTGCTCTCTCCTTCCTTCCAAGGAGTTGGCAGATTGGAAGAGGGGAGGCCTTCACGGCGCTCCTTTTTCCTGGTTGTTGCCAACTTGGGAGGTAGCCTTCCTCAACGTTCAAAGGTGGCCTCCCTCCTGCAATCCCTCTGTCACCTTTGTCACGGGCCACCCGAGGCAACTGGCTTGACCACCTCTTGTCCGAGCCAGTTTCCGCACGAGGCAGAGTCAGTGGCTGGACGCGAGGAGATCAAGACCGAGTCAGTCGAGCGATGACCCCTTGAGACGGTGTTAGACGGATTTTTGCTTTTTGCTATGTGATGTACTGACATTTGCCTATCTGATGTACCAATGGTTTGGAATGAAAAAGGGATTTACTCCGTCCATCTTGCTGTACAATTTCAAAAATAGAATTTGCGTAGTGCGGCTGCGTTCCATGTCCGAGGAATAGGTTCCCCTTCCATTGTCGCTAACCTGTACGCACCTTTTCCGAGCATCTCGACCACTCGGTAGGGGCCTTCCCAGTTGGGGGATAGCTTGCCCGCTGCCTCTAGTGGTCGAGAGGCTTCGGCCTTCCTGAGGACGAAGTCCCCCGGTTGGAAACGTCTGTCTCGGACCTTGGCGTTGTAGTATCGAGTGAGGCGGCGCTGGTACTCCGTTGCCCGGACGTTCGCGATCTCTCGGAGTTCGTCTGCTAGGTCGAGGTTCTCAAGCAATTTTTGCCCGTTCGCCTCGAGTGAGAAGCTGATCACTCGGAGAGACGGATTGGCGATCTCCAATGGAACGACGGCTTCGGTGCCATATACCAACCTAAAAGGGCTTTCACCGGTTGCCGTCCTGGGGGTTGTTCGGTGCGACCATAGTACGCTAGGCAATTCCTCGAGCCAGCTACCCTTAGCCTTGCCGAGTCTGGTTTTTATGCCTTTCAAGATAGTCTTGTTGGCATTTTCAACCAGCCCGTTGGCCTGAGGGTGGGCGACCGAAGTGAAGTGGTTGCGGATGTTTAGGTCGGCGCATCTATCTCGGAAGTACCGAGAGTCGAATTGCCGACCGTTATCGCTTACTATCACTCGGGGGATGCCAAAGCGACAAATGATCGATTTCCAAACAAAGCCCCAAACGACTGTCTCGGTGATCCTTGCCGTAGCCTCGGCCTCGATCCACTTGGTGAAGTAGTCGATGGCGACGATGATGAACTTCTTCTGGGACTGGGCCGTTGGGAATGGCCCAAGGATATCGATTCCCCACCGAGCGAAAGGGTAAGGCTCGGCTAGGGTGACAAGTTCCGTAGCCGGCTGATGGACCAAGTGGTCGAACCGCTGGCATCGGTCGCACTGTTGAACATAGGCCGAGCAGTCGCGCTGCAGGGTGGGCCACCAGTACCCCTGTCGTAACAGGATTCTGGCCAGCGACCTTGCCCCTGAGTGCGCTCCGCACAGGCCTTCATGAATCTCTTGGATGGCTCGGCTTGCCTCGTCGGGACCGAGGCACTTCAGGAGGGGACCGGAGAACGATCTTCGGTAGAGAGTGTTGTCAAAGACGACGAAGCGCCGAGCTTGATACTTCATTCGGCGGGCTTCTTGAGGGTCGGAGGGCTCTTGGGAGTCTTGTAGCCATGACAGGTAGGGGGAGCGCCAGTCACTTGGAGTGGCCGAGTCAACAGCGAGGAGCTCCGTGTCAATGCTCGGGCGCTCTAGCTCTTCTAGGAGGACCAATCGTGTACCTTCCGGGTCTAGGGAGGAGGCCAATCGAGAGAGGGCGTCCGCCTGAGAGTTTTGCTCCCGAGCTATCCGGACTACCCCAAATTCCTCGAACTGTTGGGCCAGGCTCCGGACCAACTGAAGGTATTTGATCATGGGTGCCTCCCGAGCTTCATACTCGCCGTTGACCTGACCTGCGACTAGTTGAGAGTTGGTGTGGATCCTGACTCGCTCGACCCCCAGCCGTCGGGCCATGCGTGCTCCCGAGATAAGGGCCTCGTACTCAGAAGCGTTGTTGGATGCCTGAAAGTTGAATTTCAAGGTGTACTGTAGCTCTATCCCTTCGGGGGACCTCAGGAGTATCCCCGCACCGCTGCCTGCCGAATTGGACGATCCATCGACGAACAGTTCCCAGGTTGGCCCGGTCGTGGTCGGAGGCCTGTCCTCGGCGGGGATGGTGCTTTCGGCAATGAAGTCGGCGAGCGCTTGGCCTTTGATTGCTGATCGCGGCCGGTATGAGATGTCGTAGGCCCCGAGCATAATGGCCCATTTGACGAGTCGCCCTGAGGCCTCGGGGTGGGCCAGAATCTTCTTCAACGGCTCGCCGGTTAGCACGGTGATGGGGTGCCCCTGGAAGTAGGGGCGGAGACGCCTTGCGGAGGTAACCAACGCTAGCACGAGTTTCTCGGTTGCGGGGTACCTCCGTTCGGTCTCATTGAGCACCTTGCTGGTGTAGTAGACTGGTCTTTCGGTTCCCGAGTCATTTCTGACTAGGACCGAGCTGACCGTGGATGGCGTCGCCGAGAGGTAGAGTAGCAAGACTTCGCCTGGGGCGGGCTTGGAGAGCACCGGTGGCGAAGCCAGGAACTTTTTAAGCTCGGCGAATGCTGTCTGGCACTCCTCATCCCATGCGAACGTAGCAGACGCTAGCTTGGGTCCCCTCATCAGTTTGAAGAAGGGCAAGCATCGTTCGGCCGCACGGGACAGGAAGCGGCTGAGAGCGGCCACACGCCCTGCCAGACGCTGAACGTCTTTAATGCATGTGGGCGGGCGCATGTCCAGGATGGCCTGGACTTTGTCGGGGTTGGCTTCGATCCCGCGCTGAGTGACCAGGAAACCCAGGAACTTCCCGGATTTTACTCCGAAGGCGCACTTGGCGGGGTTGAGCTTCATGTTGTACTTCAGGAGGGTGCCGAAGGTTTCGGCAAGGTCGGTGAAGTGGTCTTGGGCCTTGGGGGTCTTGACGAGCATGTCGTCAATGTAAGCCTCGACGTTCCGACCCAGCTGTCCCTCGAACATGTGATTTACCAGTCGCTGATATGTGGCTCCGGCGTTCTTCAACCCGAAAGGCATCCGGGTGTAGCAGTACACGCCGCAGTCAGTGATGAAGGCGGTCTTCTCGACATCTTCTGGATTCATTCTGATCTGGTGATAACCTGAATAGGCATCCAGGAAACTGAGTATCTCGTTGCCCGAGGTTGAATCAACCAATTGGTCGATGCTCGGTAGCGGATAGCAGTCCTTGGGGGTAGCCTTGTTCAGATCGGTGAAGTCCACGCACATTCGCCATTTGCCTGTAGTTTTTGGCACCAGGACGACATTGGCTAGCCACGTAGGGTACAGGACTGGTCTGAAGAGGCCTGTCTCTTGTCCCTTGGTGACCTGCGCCTTGATGATCGCCTGTTTCTCGGGCGCATGCTTCCTTCTCCGTTGCTGTACGGGCCTCACGGTGGGGTCGAGGCTGAGCTTGTGCATCACGGTCTTCTCTGGTATGCCAGGGAGTTGATCATCGGACCAAGCAAAGACCTGAACATACTCAGAAAGGAATTTTTTGTATTGCTGCTGTTCCATGGGTGGTAGGTCGGCTCCGATCCTTACTCCGAGGGCCGGGTCATCGTTCAGGAATACCGTTAGCAATTCGCCACCGGGCTCGGCGGTTACGGTCTTCCCTTCGATTCCCTTGGGGCCCTTATCTCCCCCGTCCGGCCTTGAGGCTTCCACCGAGATGTTGTAGCACCTTCTAGCCGTGGCCTGGTTACCTCGGACTTCCCCTAACCCGTTTTTGGTGGGAAACTTCATTTTCTGGTGATAGGTAGATGGTACGGCCTTTATCCGGCTGAGAATTTTCCGGCCGAAAATGGCGTTGTACGCTATCATACCCTTAATCACTATGAAGTCCACCATGACCGTAACGGTTTTGGGTGGGGTGCCGATGGTGACCGGCAGGCTTAGGGCTCCCTCGGGGTAGGTGACTAGGCCGTTAAACCCGCAAAGGGGTGTTCGGATCGGGCGGAGCTTGGATGGGTCTTCCCCCATCTTAAGGAAACAGTCGTAAGATAATACATCGGGGGCGCTCCCATTGTCAACCAGAATTCTATCTACGTTACAATGGTTTATTGTGGCCGAGATAACGAGGGCATCATCATGCGGGGTCTTCAGCCCTTCCAGGTCTTGGTCGGAGAAGACTATGACATGGGGCTCCCTCGGCGGGCCGCTGGAGGGTTCTAAGACCTGGCTGGCCCGCTCGACATGACGCTTCCTTCCTCGGCTGGTGTCGCCGCCCGACGCCGTTCCTCCGGAGATGACGTTGATGTGGACCCCTCGGGGGGCGTTGTCGATCTCCTCGGCGGCGTCCCGGTCTTCTTTGCGCCCGGCTGCAAACCGGGCCAGGTGCCCCTCACGGATGAGACGTTCGATCTCGTCCTGGAGCTGGTGGCAGTCGCCGGTGTGGTGCCCGTGGTCGCCGTGGAACAGGCAATGCCTGTCGCACTTGCGGTTCTTCGATCTCATCGGTTCGGGCCGGCGGAGGAGTCCCGAGTCTTTGATGTCTTCATAGATCTCGTAGACTGGCGCGGTCAGCGGGGTGTACCGCTCATACTTCCTCTTGCGCTCTCCTTCCCGATCGCGCTTCTTGCCCGAGCCAGGGTTTGGCTCGGAGGCTCGCTTCTTGTCCCCCTCCCGACCCGAGCCGGTTGTGTCTCGGCAGGCGCTGAGTACTTCTTCGCACTTGGCGTGGCGCAGTGCCAGAGTCACTAGCTCGGCAAGGGTCGAGGGAGGGTGGAGGACAAGTTCGCGGCGGAGGTTCTCGTCCCGGGTGCCCCCGATCAGAGCGGTCGTGACCGAGGCCACATCCAGGCGGGGAATTCTGAGGGCTTCCGATTTAAATCGGTGGACATAAGCCCGGAGCCTTTCCCCTTGCGCCTGTTTGAGGGCCAGGAGCCCCGCTACTGACCTTGGGGGGGCGCTTCCGGCGAAGCTCTCCTTGAAGACTTGCCCGAATTGCCTGAAGTCCCGGATGGACCCAGGGGCGAGGGCCCGGAACCATGCCTGAGCGCCTTGGACCAGGGTGGCCGCAAAGGCTCGGCATTTAATAGGATCCGGTGTTCCATGCAGAGTCACCAGGGCGTCGAAGCTGTCGTAGTGGTCGGCTGGGTCGCCCTGGCCATCATAGAGCTTGAAGGTCAGAATGGAGGTTCTGGGAGACACCTCTGCCTTCAAGATGTATTCGGAGAAAGGGGATTTCTCCTCATCCTCCGGGAAAGAGGTTTTCTGCAGGGCGCGGAGGGCGCGCTCTTGCTCTGCAAAACGTCTTTCGAAATCCCTCAGCTGGAGGGATAGTTCCAGCTGCGGTCGTGCCGTGGGACTGGGGGGAGCGTCGTGGCGATCCTCAGGACCGCCGGCGCTCGGGCGTGGAGGCCTCGCCCCCTGTTTCCCTTTTCTGGGCGTGGAGGAAGCCTCTTGCTCCGGGGGCGGAGCTTGCGAGGGTCCTCCCACCTTGTTGCGGATGAGCTGCTGACCGCGGAGGGTGAAGCGGCCCCCAGCGGTATGCTGGGACGCACTTCGGGGGGGGCTCCCGGATGGGGCGCGGGACCTGGCATCCCTTGCCGCCTGGGCCCTCATGAGCTCCACGAGGACGTCAAACTTCTTATTGAGGGCCTGGAAGACCTCGTCGCCACCGTTGGGGGGTACCCCCGCCGCCGTCGGAGGGGGCGGCGGTCTGTTGGTGGGGACGCTGGCGTTGGAGGGAGGGTTCTGTGAGGCCCTAGAGGGGCCATCTCCTACCGCCACCACGGCCTTGCCCTTCTCGACGGCGGATCTCCTCCCTGAGCTTCTTCTCACCATCTCGGCTCTTCGTGCGTTTCCCACAGACGGCGTCAGATGAAGAGGCGAAATCTCGCGCTTGTATCCTGAGCGGGCTGTGGATCACCTGAAGATGAACTGCAAGACAGAGAAACGTATCAGAGGGCCCAGGGGGCTTCCCTGGGGTAAAACCCTCCGATGGCTAAGTCAGTAGAGCTGTGGTGGAAGCAATAATGGGGAGGAGAAAAGCTAGCGCGCGAGATTCCTCTCCACCAGAGGGTGAAGCGGATTGCTCAGGAGTTTGGGTATATGAGTACCTGAATGGCTCTCTTCTTCTGTCGGAGGGTAGCCCTGGTTTAAATAGTGTGCCGCCTTCAGGAGTCCTGCAAGCTGAGGGGTCTCCGGCGGGAGTTACGTCCTCAACGTGGGCTTTCATGGCCTTGTCGTGGGGACGTTATCGCCTTGAAGTCCGGCGGTTTCTTGACTCCCCTATCCGTTGGGGACTCTTGAACGGATGATATTTGGTCTGGCCGAGCTCCTGAAACGCCAGCCCTGTCCGGGCGATGAGCATAGCTCGGTGAGAGAGGGGTCGGATAGGTCGGCTAATGCCTGTCTCTCCCGGGCGGGGAAACGGCTTGGGCCGGACCTTCCTTATGACCTGACCATCACTCGGGCCCTCCGAGCCTAGAGGCCGCCGGGGAGAGTTGGTTCCTCGAGTGTTTGTTTATTGGGCTTTTCTTCCCTGAGTGGGCCCTGTGGGCTGTCACCCGGGTGGGCTTGCCTCGTTGGACCCTGTTGGGTCTAGTTGGGCTGCTCTTTGGGTGGGCTACATAAATCCCCCTCTCCAGCCTGAAATATTGATATTTATCAAATATTGTGGACTCTTGGGTACCTTCTAAAGATAAATCATTGACGGAATCTCCATTAAGTAACTGCTGAAAATAGCTATCCCACCTCCCTTTAATCTCAAGATCCTTAGTTAAAACCCTTTGATCTTCACCTTTGATGCACCGAACATGATTTAAATCTCTAGTTTTCCTTTCTCTTAATTTAGCAAGTTTAAATATGTCCTTTTCACCCTCTCGGGTTTCTAATTTATTATATAAATCTTCAAATGCCTTTGATTTAGCTTCGCTAACTATTTTCTTAGCTCTCTTTTTAGCGATTTTATAGGCTTCTAGGGTTTGATCATTTTTGTTAGTTTGCCAAACTTTAAAGCATTCCTTTTTTACTCAAATGATATTTTGGATTTCCTCACTCCACCACCAAGTCTCTTTTTCTAAATTCTTTTTACCTTTAGATTCGCCTAAGAGTTGTTTTGCAACCCTCGTTATACAATTTGTAACATTATTCCACATTACATTAGTTTCTTGTTCTAAATTCTAAATATTTTCCTTTAATAGATGATTTTTAAATGTTTCCAAACTTTTACCTTTTAAATTCCACCATTTAATCTTGGAATAATTATTTATAATGATCTTTCTTTTGAATTTAGGGATAGTGACATCCATTACTAACAACCTATGTTGAGGGGCTAGACTCTCACCAGGAATAACTTTGCAATCTTTATATAAAACTCTATCGACCTTCCTAATGAGAAAATAATCAATTTGACTTATATGTGATCCACTCTTGTACGTTATTAAGTGTTCGTCCCTCTTCTTAAAGAAGGTATTAGTAATTGCTAGATTATAGGCCATAGCAAAATCAAGAATAGTGTTACCCATATCATTTCTATTGCCAAAATCAAGCCCTCCATGAATCCTCTCATAGCCTCTATTATCTTTACCCACATGACCATTAAGATCCCCTCCAATAAAGATTCTCTCTTCACTAGGGATATTTTGGATCAAACTATCAATAGCCTCCCAAAATTACTTTTTAATGCTCTCTTCTAATCCTACTTGAGGTGCATATGCACTAATTATATTCAAAGTATCCTCACCTAAGATAAGTTTAATTAGCATTAGTCTATCCCCCAATCTATTTACTTCCACAACTCTGTCTTTTAAGTTTTTATCTATTATTATAGCAACACCATTTCTAGAATTATTATTACCCGTATACCAAATTTTATATCCATCAATGTCTTTAGCTTTATGTCCTTTCCACCTAGTTTCTTGTAGGCAAGTTATGTTAATCTTCCTGTCCTTCATTAACTTAACTAATTCTAAACTCTTACCCGTTAAAGTTCCTATATTCCAAGTAGCTAGACGGATCCTATGTTTTTGGACTTGCTTCTTTACCCGTGTGCGTCCAACCCCACACGAGAACCCTTGCCTATTTGATACCGCAATCGGGCGCCATTGCGGCGCGTCGCTTACGGGGAACGCCCTAGCTAGCCCTTGCTCACTTGTCATTCCATCCGGGTTCCGATGTAACGCGTCGCTTACGGGGAACGCCCTAGCTAGCCCCTGCTCACTTGTCATTCCATCCGGGTTCCGATGTAACGCGTCGCTTACGGGGAACGCCCTAGCATTAGCACATAATGTATTTGGATCAGAATTCATGTTGGAGATGTAACAAAATTTTACTGCTGGCTGTCGACCTAACGCAAACCCTCCTCTTTTCTCATCCGGGCTTGGGACCGGCCATGGCAGAGTTAAATGATGATACTCAAACAGTTTATGTAAGTTGTATGCCTTTTAAATTTTTACATGGATGGTCAATGAGCAACCAAGGTGCTTTTACACTCAAATCATTGATGAATTCACTCTTATCTTCATATTTTCAATAGGCATGGAAGGATGGATGAGTATATTGATCCAACATAATCCTAGATGGAAATTGACTAAGTTTGGCTATTTTTGCAGGTTGGAAAGCAATGCAAACACTTCATTTAATTGTGTCAAAACCATGGTGAGATCTTAGCTTTTTAAACTTATGCGAATTGGGCAAAATAGGTAAACATTGAAGAAGAGTCGACTCTATGAGTCGACTCTCCCAATTGGAAAGATTCATTAGACTTGGCCCCTTTCAACTTGAATAGCCTGCCAGGAAGAAGAGTCGACTCACTTTTGCACATGTTCTGTTTTTGTGTTACAGGCCAGGTGAGTCGACTCTTTCCGGCGCCCGCATTTTCCGCCGGTTCGCTCAAGGAAGGCAGTATCGGTTTCGGTACCGGTTTCGGCCGGTTCCGAAACCGATATGTACCGATTTCGGTATCGGTTTCGGTTTCGGCCGAAACCGGATGAAACCAGTTAAAAAATTAAAAAAGGTAATAATCATGTCTAGTTTCGGCCGAAACTGACCAGTTTCGAACGAAATTCTTAATGGTTTCGTCCGAAACCATTTAAATAATATTTTTTTAATTGTTTCGGACCTGCTGCAGTGTTTTGGTCCGGTTTCGGATCGGTACCGGCCGAAACCGATACGTTTCGGCCGAAACGTATCGGTTTCGGCCGAAACTGCCAACAATGGGTTCGCTCCGGCTCGAACCCCTAAATCAATCCATCCTTTTTGCTCAATCATTGTAGGTCCTAGGTAGAATATTCCTTGGCACGTGTGAAGGATTGGCCTGGGTATAAATAGGATGAGATTAGGGCGCTTTTTGAGGAGAGGAGAAAGAGTTTTACATGTTTCATCTGTTTTTCTACGCAGGGAGTCCGTGACTGTGAACCTGCTCATTCCTCCCTGCTTTGAGCGCCTAAAATCGATGATCAGAGGCTAACATCTTCATCCTCAAGTCGTTTGTGCTGATTGCTATGTGTTTTGACCAAGGCGTCTCGTGAACGGCTCGCCGACCTACGTTTTTTTCGAGCCATCTTCTCCGAATCTGCAAGGGGAGCTCAAACACTCTTAGAAGAATTGAAAGGGGGAGCTATAACCTTTACAATGCATCTATTTTCTGTTTCCTAAAACTTTGAATCGTTCTCTCTTGAATATCCTTTGTGATTACAACATTCTACAGAATATTCTTGTGTGTGAATTCGCGAGCTGTGCGACGTGTATGTGTGTGTGGGCGGCTCAGTAAGGCTGCCGCGTGTGGTTTGGGGGTTGTTCCTCGTATGTAGTTGGGAGTTACCTCCTCTGTGTGTGTGCAGGCGTCGCCCTGCGTGGAGCTTGGCTCCGTGTGTGGGGGGGGGGATTTATCCCCGTGTTGTTGTAACAGTAGTGAAGCCTCACTCAGTTGAGTGAGGGGTGGACGTGGGGAGTCCGGTGTGGTCCCGAACCACCTTAAAAATCGTTGTGTCACTGTGAATGCTTGTGTGATTGCTCCATATCTTCTACCCCCATTCATAGGATGGTTTGCTAAGCATTGTGCTCATATAGTTTCTTGAGCTCCAGCTATCTTTCACATTGATCTCACACACAGACCCTTTAAGTGGTTGGTCTGCGCTCTGTTAAGCCATAATCTGTTTCAGCACTAATTGTTTTGGGCATACTCGTGGCCCTTCATTCTACACATTACTAAGTGCTCTGGTTGATTTTATGTATGTCATCAAAGAACACTCACATGGTGTTCTAAGTTTACTTCTGAAGGACACTAAGTGCTAAACTAATTTCCACTGTGTAAAGTTTATGATTTAATTGGACTTAATTTTTAGAGGGATCTATTCACCCCCCCCTCTAGATCCATCTTTCTGCACTACGGGACCTCACAGACAACAATAACGGCGGAAGGAACAGCCGTAACCAAACCACGGTAGCAGATGAAACCTCGGCTCTAAGAGCCACTCCTAATGGCACGGAAGACGAAACCCCGATCTCTCAGTCGGGGGACCACCGAACTAATGGGAAACCCTGGCTACGTCGCCAGAAGAAATACAACGACAACTCTGTCGTGAGGGCCCGCCCTCACAGGCGATGACCTACCCAAGACCTCGCAGTCCGGGGGAACAGTCACGACCTCGCAGTCGTGAACCCTACACCGTCTAGGGGAAACCTCGGTAACCCTACCAGAAACCCTAGACCTGAACAACGGGTAAGCACAAGGAAACTACCCGAAAACATTGTTGGCAGTTTCGGCCAAAACCGATACGTTTCGGCCGGTACCGATCCGAAACCGGACCAAAACACTGTAGCAGGTCCGAAACAATTAAAAAAATATTATTTAAATGGTTTCGGACGAAACCATTAAGAATTTCGTTCGAAACTGGTCAGTTTCGGTCCGAAACTGGTCAGTTTCGGCCGAAACTAGACAGGATTATTACCTTTTTTAATTTTTTAACTGGTTTCATCCGGTTTCGGCCGAAACCGAAACCGATACCGAAACCGGTACGTATCAGTTTCGGAACCAGCCGAAACCGGTACCGAAACCGATACTGCCTTCCTTGCCCGCAAAGCCACGTCTTGCAGATGGGAAACCAAAACTCGAGTCACGAGAATCCCACGTCACGTGACAAGAGTACCTGTCCACCAAAAGCAAGGCCGGATACGTCCACTGACGTCTTAGTTCGCGCCCCAGGTGTCTCTCTCGCCCCAGGCGAATTGAGACACCGTACAAGTAACCACAGAACTCAGAACAAGGACTAGCTGGGGTCGCGCTCGTCAGCGCGAGTCCGACGCCCCCAACCACGTGTGTACACATAGACCATGCACTCTAGGTCAGATACTCTAGCTAGTTTTCCCCCCAACCCGAACTCAGGCTACAAAGGCGAGGGCCCTACAATAACCAGCCTAAAAATCGTCTCTCCCGGGTTTAGCTCTCCACCTACTCCCTGGTAGGTAAGCACACGAGTGCCCAGGCAAGCTACGACTAGTAGGGGGTCACTGAACGTGAACGCTCTCCGTAGAGAGGAAAACACCGAAGGTCACGTACGCACCCATCGCGAGTAACATGGAGTACCGGGTGGCTCAGGGCCACCAGACTCTGGACATGCAACTAGACCTACTAACCCAACGGTCCTTGAGTCACGAGACTCGGGTCAAGACCGTTGTACAGCACGGCATCATGCCGTCAATCTTTCCTACCCCTAGGGTCAGAAACTACGGCCAAATACTTTTTATGGCGGCCCATCACCGCCGAGTTATTTCCCTTTTCAAGGGGAAAGCTTGAGAAACTCCCAGCCCCAGGCTGGGTCACTGAACATACAGTTCATAGGCCATACGTATCGCCCACACAGAAACCGCTTTCCGAAAAAGCTAACGACGTGCTGGAACAGCCCTCTGCACTCATACTGGTACACGGTGACTCGATCTAGCGAAACAGGAAAGCCCGGAACTCATAGGGTCACCCGGACCCTCAAAATCATACGGGCACACTAATCGAGATACATGACATCTCCGGACAGCCAAAAACACGATCACGGTACCCACAAGGTGTCCGGGACATCCACGGGGCCAAAAGTCGACCAAAGGGTCACAACTGGGTCGACCCGGGGCCAAAACGGGCAAGACTACTACGTTTCGGTCGACCAACCTGCATGGGTTGGTCGACCAATGGCCAATTTTCGGTCGACCTAAACTTGGCAGACTACCCTTCTTGATGCAAGGCCGATCAGTCGATCGATTTGCCCAATCGGTCGACCGATTCCGGCGATGCCCCGACGGAACCCCATCCGAGGGGCCCTAAACCACGCCCCAATCACTCCGGGTGATGGGAAAAATAAGGGGAAACCATTCCCCACCCTCTAGACTGCCGAGAGGGCGTGTTTAAACCACAAAAACGCGATCGAAACGGTGAATCCATCGCTCACCCCAAAATCATGCGAAATTCACCCCGGCGTGAAATAAACCACCCTCTGCTCGCCTCGGCCTACAAAATGCGGGGAAAATAAACTACACGGGTTAGGGAACCATCCCCCTACCTCCACCGAAGATTCCACACGCCGAGATCTTCGTTTCCACACGAAACGCCTTACGAACCGCCGCCGGGGTCCCGAAATCCACGAATGGGAAACGCCGCGCCTCCACCTCGATCCCCGCTCCATCCTCGCCGCTCCTCACCTCACGAACCTCGCCGCCTCGCCCTCCGCCTTCCTCCGTCGGCCGCCAGAGAAGAGAGGGCGAGAAAGAGATAATCGAGAGGGGAGAGGGAGAGAAATGAGAGGGGGGTTTAAATAGAAAACCCACTCGGGATTCCGAAATTTCAGAAAATACAAAAATATGGAAAAATCATTCTCACGATCCTCAGAAAACGCACAACGTGCTTGCAACGTCCTGGAGCTCGACAACACGCCGGTTCACCCTACACAGGGTTTCGCAGGCTCGACAGCCAAATACCCGAATAAATCACAAAACACCACCCAGGACTCACAAAGGCGCTCCGAACTCACGGATTCTGATCGAAAAAAAATCCGGGGTGTTACACCCTGGGTCCTTCTAGCCGCGATCGAGAGAGAGAGAGGGGGTGGCCCCCCTATAAAGCCCTAATTTTGGCCTTTTTTGTTTGGTTTCTTAGCAGCCGGCACACGTGGAGAGGAGAAAAACTTCTCCTTTGTTTGTTTGTTCATCTTCTCCGCACCATTAGTCGAGGGGAGAAGCTTGCATCCGTCGGGGCCATCTCATACGTTCGTGCCGGACTTTCTGTAAGTGCATAGATAATTCCCACGTGATTGTTTTGTTGCTGCGATGCCCTTTTTTTCTTTTTTTTTTTCACTTTAGACATCCGACGAGAATTCCCAAGGTTCGGAAATTTGTCTGAGATCACGACGACGCTTGGCTTCGTGTTGTTTGTCGGTTGTTGATTTTAATTGTCTTCAATCGCCTCGACTGCTTTGAGGGATTTGTGATTGATTGATTTTTGACAGGGAATTTCGGAATTCAGAGATAACTCCTGGGAGCGATGGTACTGACTTTGTGCCGTATTTCGACCGTCGCCAAACTTTTAGCTCAATTTATCTCGATTGATTCGAGAAAATTGTCTCGATTAATTTGAGCAAAATAACGGGCTCAACAGTGATTTAATAAAATCCTTTGGGAGGTGTGCGGCCTAGAACAACAACCGCCACCTCTCCTGTTCATCCTCTCCTTCTTCTCCATCTTCTCCTCTTGTTCTCTCCCTCTTCCTTACTCACAGCAACACGTGATCAGAAAAATCATCAGAACATAAATAATGGAATGAACAAGACAAAAGCACAAGCCATGAACAACCACACAACAGTTAATGAAATTAAGATTGTTATGTGAATGCCTTGAACCTTAAATGAGATGAGCATGAAGGGGCAGGTAGTGACGGAGAGAAATCAATCACCTGATGGGAGAACTAGAGGACCATCAGCTCATGAGGCGATCAAGCCTCCCTTGAGCGGGAGATTAATGTAGATTGTGCCAATCAATGAGACATAGCTTGCCCAGAAGCACCAGGTTCCGAAGATGAAAGTAGCTCTGATTGGTCAGTGCAAGGTATCCTCATGTCAATGAGGTTATGAGGTCATCATATGGGAGATAAACGAGCTATTGTGACACTACTTTGGGTTCAATGAAGAAGTTTAAAAAAAATGTGGCAGAAGTTGTTCACCTTAAAATGTGTGAAATCGAAGTGTCCACCTCCAGTCTGCAAGGCCTTCTTTGAGATGGAAAATGTTCAGGAAGGATCAGTGGCTCAAGAAGACATTGACATGCTTCACTCAGGTAATTCAACTCCATTTGCTTCTCCTCTTCCTCTTCCTGATCCCCAACTCTTCCATCTCTTCACTTCAGTGGTGACTGTGCTAGAGAAGGCATCATAGAGCATGGAAGGGAAGATGCACTGATTTGGGGTGATCTCAACAAGGGCGATCCACTTTTGGCCCTTGGATTCAATTCCTCATCTCTCCCCCCTCCCCACCCAAATCCCAACTGAAAAAAAGGGGGAAAAAGAAAAGACAAAATGGATCACAATCAAGCAGCTTGGCTAACTAAAGTTACATGTGCATGATATGAACTCTTATTTCCACATAAAATGAGGGATGATACATTTTATAAAGTTATGATGTTTTTTTTTTCGGATATTTCTTTTCTCAAGGAATTAATATCACAGCCTGGGTTGCAGGTCAGGATTTTTTACCTAATGGATGAACCAATCCTAGATGCTATTCGTGAAAGATTAAGACAAAAGCTATACATAGCTGGAAGCTACATCCAAAATCAAAGTGGTCCAATAGAGAAGATGGTGTTCATAGTGCGAGGTAAAATGGAGAGCATTGCATTTGATGGAAATGCAGCTCCTTTGTCAGAGGGTGATGTTTGTGGTGAAGAGCTCCTAGCTTGGTATCTTGAACATTCATCTTTAAATAAAGGTATGTAGCAAAATCTTGAATTTCCTCACCTTTCATTGATGATATTCTGGTGACTATCTGAAACTAGACTTAGGTACATAGTTTTGTTCTCACATGAGGTGACCTGCAGAACAAGGTTACCCACCTAGTATGTTATTTGTTGCCTGCGGCCTTGCTACGAGAATTTTCAGTAGAGTCTCAAACTTTGTTGATCATATTTCTGTGAACAGATTTTGATTTTACTGAGTTGCAAAATTTTGATATGTTATTAGAGATCAATAATTCAAATGGTTATGCCTTGACTTTAAACAATAGTTATTGGAATACTTGGTTTTTCTTGCAAATCATGTTTTTCTTGCAAATCATTGATTTGAAGTTGTGTATGTGTACAGAGAATTGTTAGCTTCAACCTACCCATTATTTATTATGTTACTATGTATCACAAAGGTCATTGGTGAAGTTACCTTAATTATCTTTGTGCATTGGTCCTCTATAACTTGGGTTATCTGTATGAATGAAGGGAACACAATTCTTGGTTGTTACTAGATGCCAAGTGAATTCTTTTTTAACTGTTTTTGTTTGCAGATGGAGGGAAAATCCATTTCCCAGGGCAGAGATTGTTTTCCAACAGGGCAGTTCGGTGTGTAACCAATGTTGAAGCCTTTGCACTTCGATCTGCTGATCTGGAAGATGTCACTGCACATTTTGCAAGGTTCTTGCGGAATCCACGTGTTCAAGGAGCCATTAGGTAATTATCACATTCCCCGGCAAGTATAGATGCTCCATAATGCATTGTGTATGCACGTGCTTCTCAGTTGTGCAATGACTTTTGAATATTGCATTTTATTTTGCAATACTTTCTTTTGCTCTAGAAACAGAAGGAAAAGGAGAATTTTGATTACATTCAAATAACATAGAAAATTTAGAAACTACACATTTAATTAGATGGCCATCTTCTAATTGACATGTCACTGTTGCACCCCTAACTTTCTCCAATAGTTCGAGATGCCTCCCTCATGTTAATTGACGGTCAAATTACGGCTTTAAGCCAGCACCGTCGTTCGATGGAGTATCTCCACACAATCGGGTCCCAGACCCCAACCATGTCGGTTGACAAACTGCGTCGCAGCAGAGAAGTATGGAGAGAATTCTTACGTGCACTCGTAGAAGAGATCAATCGATGTGTATCACGTGGTCCAGGCGGATGCAAGCTCCTTCCCCGTCGCCGACGGCACAAAACGGACACCGGAGCAACCCCGTTCTCCACTCCTCACGTCTTGCTGCTAGCAAAAGAGGTAAAAAGGGCTGGAGTAGGGTTTAATGGGGGGCGCCCCTCTTTCCAAGACCCGGAGGAGGCCCAATCGGGGCCAAAAAGACCCACGCGGGGGTCAATTGACCCCGCTGAGACCCAATGGGGTCAAACGGACCTCATCGGAGTTGTTTGACCCTTGCGGGCCTCGGAGGGGTCAAACCGACCTCGGTGGCCCTCCCTCCGAGGTCGGGTCCATTTGACCATGCTGGGGACCCAGTGGGGTCAAATGACCCCCGACGGGGTCATTTGACCCTAGTGGACCCCCCAACGGGGTCAAATGATCCCCGTGGGGTAATTCCCGCCGGCCTCCTTGTACCCCATCGGGGTCAATTTCTTCCTCCGCCAAAAAAAAAAAGAAAAAGAGGTGGAGGACCCACCTTAACAACCTGAGATTCAAAAATGGCCTTTTTTTGTCAAGGTGAGATCCAAAAACTCTCCTTTTTGTCAAGGTGGGTCTGCTAACTTCTATAGATACCCCTTGGGTTCAAGGAGGATAGACACACAAAGACACAGAGAAAGACAGAAGGATACAAGGAGACACACGGACGAGGCACGCTTGTTTGTTTGTAAAGGCCTATCAAGGGAATATTTTATAAATACCCTCGGGCCTCGGCCTTATATTTATGCCCTCGAGGTTGTTGTGTAATTTTCTATGCTCCTTGGGTGGCAGATGTATGTAATTTTCTGAATTAATCAGAAATTACAGAAATGCTCATTGTGTAATTTCCTATCCCCCTTCCTATCCGCCTACCCGTACGTCCTCCTTCTTCCTCCCTCCCCTTCTCATTATCTTCTTCTTCTCCTACTACACGCATAGGCGCCCTAGCAAGCCGCCACAGAGTCACTATCAGAACTAGCAAGGTTATTTTTCTATTGATGCTTAAGATTTTTCTTTTTCTGATTTTTGTTTTGATTTTGATTTTTCTGGGCTGTAGACTGTTTTGAGGGACCACTTGAGGTACTGACTTCATTTGAGCCAAAGACAGGTGTACAACTTGCTTTCGAAGGGCTTCTTGTTCACTGGATTGTAGCCCAACCCTTCTTTCTGAAAGTTCACTCTAGTCCCTAAAAGTCTGTCTAAATTTTCTTTGCCCTGAACAAACTTAGATAGAGAATTATTTAAATCCTTGACTTCATCTTCTAGCGACACCTTCCCCAAGATCTTCCTCGCAAGCAGCAAGCTGCTCATTAAGCATGGCATTCACATTTTTGTAGTTCTCAATTTCTAGTTCTAAGGCTTGCAACTTTTCAGAGCAATCATTGACAACATGCTTGTCTTTTTCAAAGGCATTCAGCTTTTCAATCAACACTTTATTTTGCTCTTTTAGCCTTTCATTTTCCTCAAACAACCTCACATCATGGATCAACCCATCAAGCGTTGTTTGATCATTAGAGATTGATTTAAGTTGGTTTTGAAGTTGTCTTTGAATCTCTTCCAGCTTAGTTATTTCAGCTTGCAAGGTTCCATTTTCATCTTTCAAACATCCAATGTTTTCTTTATACAAATCTAAGTCAACCATAAGAGTTTCATTGAGCTCCTCAAGATCGGAACAGTTTTTACAAGAGGAGCTCTCACAAGAGCTGTTTTCAAACATCTTTTTTAACTTTCTATTTTCAAACTTTAACTTCTTGTATTGCTTTGCTAACTCATCATAAGCATCCATAAGCTCTTCAAAGGTAAAGTCTTCTGAGTCAGAGCTTACTTGAGATGAAGACGGATCACTCGGCTGATCTGGACTGTCGGCCATTAGGCAGTCATGCCTTTCTCCTTCATGGATCCTAGCCAGGCCATTTAGAATCTCCTTGGCAGTACTGCAGTTGGAAACAAAAGAGAACTTGGTAACATCTACTGTAGCTTTTAACAAATTGAACGCAGCAAGATTATCAACATGTTTTGTCCTGTGTTCAACAGACCATTCAGATGTATCTGATGGCAGCTCATGAGGACCATGATATATGAGATTCCATAATCTTGAATCAAGGGAGTTAACAAAAGCACATATTTTTCCTAGCCACATGGTAAAATCATAACCATCAAATACTGGCGGGGAAATCATTGAAACTTGTTCAACGGGAGAACCCATTAGAGCAAACGCACTGGGATCTTCTCTACAGATCATTGGATCTGTGTATAGCAGAGACTCGTTTTGATACCACTTGTTGGGTCCCTTTGTTGGTGCAACCGGATCTAGAGGGGGGGTGAATAGATCCTTTAAAAAAAATGCCCAGTTAAAAATTGAAGCTTATATGATGACACAGTTTGAACACAGTGGATGCAACACAATGCTCAGAACCTAGCTGGTCTGATGAAGCAATCTGAGGCTGTGACAATTGGAAGATCTACTGCACTGTCTGAGCAGTAATCTAACCAGCATGAGAATGACTGTGTGTGAGGTGTGCACAGCCGTGTGGTCGACAGGGTGTGTGTATGTGTGTGATAGAAAAGCAACCAGATGTGCATATGTTGGAGTAAACACTCGAACATGTGAATGGGGGTAGAGAATATGGAGCAATCGCACAATCATTCACAGTGGCACAATGTTTTTAAGGTGGTTCGGTTGCAAACCCGCAACCTACATCCACCCCTCACCAGACCGGTGAGGCTTCACTACACGAGGACGAATCCTCACGAGGACGGAGTCCTCAACACACATGGGGACGAACCCCCCCCCCCCACACACACACGCTGATTCACAGCTTCAGCTGACACACAGCTTGACGGGGACGAATCCCCCCCCCCCACACACACACGCTGCAACACGCAGCACACACGAGGAGCAAGCTCCTCACGAGGACAAGGTCCTCACGCTGCAAGACTGCAACACACGAGGACAAGCCCCACGGGGACGAACCCCCCACCCCCCCCCCCCCCCCACACACACAAACAAGAAAGACACGCTGCAAGTGCAGCAAAACACAGGGATAGCTCCCCACAACCACACACGACTGCACAGTAGCCAAACCACTTCCGGTCTCTAAACCAAAGTACCGGACACACTGCTGTAACCACAGCGAAACAGACGATTGGCAGATGCGAGGTTGTAAAGGAAAGACAAGAAATAAGACAAGGAAAACTCCACGATGGCTTTAGACCAAAATCTTGAAGCACTATTGTTGCACCCGAAATTATCTCAAAATATTTTGAGAAGGGTTTTTATCATTATGTGATAACCAACGGAAGATACGACGTATCGTCGACATCGTCGGAACGCAGAGTACCTCCGCAATTTAGGGTCCGTCGGCCCGACCATACAATCACAATCGGCGTCGCAGCAATGGAATTTAAGAGGAAAAATATGCGTACAAACCCGTCAAAATAAGCCGAGTAAGTGTATCACACGGCGCAGACGGACGCGAAGAATTCCTCCCCACGCGACGACGCACGAATGAACAACAAAACAAGACGCTCCGCCACTCCCGCACAAGTTTCCACCGATGGACGGCTGCCACGCGGCAAGGAACGGACCTCCACGGGCTATAAAAACTCCACCCCGGCTTCTCCTCAACCCAGGTTGACAGAAAGAAGGCAAAACGACGTCAAAAGGGGCCAAAAGAAGCGCCCGGTGGTCAAATGACCCCTCTCGGGGTGTGGTCGGACCGGAGGAAGGGGGCGCGCGGCCACCCTGCGGGGCCGGGGGGCCACGCGACCCCGTTGGCCACCCAGCGGGGTCGCGTGATTCCCCTGGGACCCAGCGGGGTCGCGCGACCCTGCGGGGGTGCCAGCGGGGTCGCGCACCCCCCCTCGGGCTGCGGGTCCCCTCCAACTCCTCCCTGGTCCCATTTTTCAAAAGAAAAAAAAGGAAAAGAGAATAAAAAAGGTGCAGAGGGGTCAAAAAGGCTTTTTGCCACCCCACCTTGACAACAATAGGGATTTTTGCACCCCACCTTGACAGAATTGAAGCGTTTCTTCACAGTTTTGTCAACCTGGGTCCTCCCACCTTCTATAAATAGACCCCCAAGAGTCCAAGTGGAGGGGATCGAGAATCTGGATTTTAAACATTCTACGGCTACAACACCGGCGCAAGGAATTTGTTCTGTTTGTCTCGGCCTGTGAGGGGTAAGTCCCCGTGCCTCATAGATATGCCCCTAAGAGGTGTTTTTGTAATTACGTTCCTCAGTGGGCTATGTTTGTAATTATCCCCCTCAGTGGGCCATGTTTTGTAAGTCTTTATGTCCCGAGAAGACTAAGTTATATGGTTCTGTCTCTACAATGGCGGAATTACAAAAATGTCCTCCCCGGGACCGTAAGAGACAAAAGTCCTGTAATTTGCAGTTTTATCCTGCGATCTTTTGTAATTGGGACTACGTCCCTACCTCTCGCGTTAATGCGGATATTTGTACAGTCGACAATTCGCCGACAACCCCTCCACCCATTTGGGCCTTAAATGTGATCTATGACTTCATATGTCTTCTTTATGCATTGACCGAGGAAAATTACAAGAAAACCCCCAACTTGTCAAAATTACATATATACCCCTCCTTCGGCCAAATTGACAAATGCGAGCCTTCTATGAAGCCCCTTGTCATTCTTTCGGTCCGAGAGTGTTGTCAACTTAGTCCGACACCTGGGTGCCACCTCAAACCTAGGTCAACATAGGGTGTGGTAAAATTACCGAACTACCCTTTTGACCCATAAATGACTTCAGATCCCTTAAAACTCTCCAGAAATGGCCTCAATGCCTTGGGAAGTCAGGAACCTAGTCTTACTTCCGTTCCAGCCCAAAAATTTCAGCAATACCCCTGGGTTGGTAAAATTACCAAAATACTCCTGAGTTGGTAAAATTACCAAAATGCCCTCGGGGTCCATAAAATCTTATTCTACTTCAAAAATGCCTACGGCTTCCCCCAAATCATCTTCATATTCCCAAATCTAGGGTTTTGCCCAAACATGGCCTCAGCTAAAACCCTAACTTAGTCTTTGTTTCTGTTGGTCGGTGGTGAGTGAGTGGACATTGTGAGCCCTCCAAGAGAGTTTGTCCTCAACATCAGAACCCCTATAGAAGCCTTTTGGGATTTCTTTGACAGTCAAACGAAGGTGTTCGGACGTTAGGCCGATGTAAATCAACATTGACTACGGTCAGTGGGGAAAGGTCCAGCACTCGAACCCAAATTGTCTGATACGATGCACACCCACGGAATCACCCTCTACTCAGATAGGGGGGATGTTTCTTTTCAAAAAGAACAAAAATCTATATTTTATCTACGATAAAAAGAAGATTTAAATTTTTTCCGTGCTCACAACTATCAACAGATCTGAACACTGGTCAGATCTGAGCTCTTTTCTTCTCACTTTCAGGCCAGCTGCAAGGAGGGTTGCACTCCTTTCTCTCTTCTACTCAGAAGATCGTTGTGAAGACACGACTGGCTCTGGGCTACTAATGCTAAAGGGCTGCTCACTCTTCTCCCATTTTTCTCAGATGCTCACGGTGGAAGGCTCAGGGCGCTCTTCTCTTCTAGCTGTCTTTTTCTCCAAGACAGCAGCAGCAGCAGCTTCTTCATGCAGAAGCTTCATATATATATAGGTTGGTGGAGTATTTTTCCTCCAAAGATCAGTAACTTGATTGGCTGGTATAAAATAAGGTTCTTGGACAAACCTCTTCCTTGATTGGTCCAGCGTAGATAGAAGAGCAGAGGCAAAACAATTTTCCCTCCAAGATCCTCCCATTTGATTTGTTGGAAAAGAAATGATGGTCTTGAACATGGATCTCTTCCAGATCTTCCTCCTCATTGGCCCAGGATAGAAAAGGACAGTCCTCTGTCCTAGGTGCTTTTCTTGGACTTAAATCTGATTTTGGCTATGGCCAAAAGGTAGAGTACCATGAAAGCTGACCTTTCCCAAATTTGATGCTTGAGAGATCTACCTTCCAAAAGGTTGTCCTGAAGCCTCATGATAGAAAGGTAGGATCTCTGTCCTAGATACTTTTCTTGGACTGAAATCCCATTGGTTGTGTCCAAAAAGTAGAGTACTTTGAAGGCTGACCTTTCCCAAATCTGGCACCTGACAGAGTCTTCTCCCAAAAGGTTGTTCTGAAGCCTCATGATGAAGGGGGCAGTTCTCTGTCCTAGGAGCTTCTTTTCAAACCTTGAAATGCGTGTTTTGGAAGTTTACGTCGCTTATTTTTAGCCTCTGTACGATCTCAGAGAATGTTGCAGGTTTGACAGAATTAGGCTTGAAGAGCTTTTGGTGCGTCGACACAGCAATGCCATTGCGTCGACGCAGCTTCAAATCTTCTTGAAATTCTGGCGAGCTTGCTCAGTGTGCGTCGACGCAGCTGGTGAGTACGTCGACGCATCCTTTGAAAGTTCGTTGAAACTTGCTCTTTGGGAGATGGCCTTGTGTCGACGCACTGAGAATATTGCGTCGACGCAGCTTCAGTTGGTTGCCCGTCTGACAGTTAGTGGGACTGATGAGGTCGACGCAACTTGATGGTGAGGTCGACGCAGCTATGAAGACCATTTCAATGCTTGCTGGGAATACATCTAGAGTCGACGTAGCATTGCCATGGGGTTGACGCAGCTGAGAGCCGTTTGGGCTTTTCTCCCTTTTGTGAACAAGGGAGTCGACGCAGCCTCACTATGGGGTTGACGCAGCCTTTGGAATTTCACTTGGTTTGATCTTCCAAGTGATCAATTGATTCGACGCACTCATTTCTCAATCAATGAGCTAGTGTCAACTCAGCTTTGTTCATTTTGGTTATGTGCATCCAAAGGACCTTTGCACCTGGGAGCTTGATCTAGGATACTTGGTCTGCCACCTTCCCAAACTGCCTTGCTTGCTTGCACTTAATCTTTGCTGGCACATAATTGGAGGTCTTTGAGTCACTTGACCCTTCTGCTTGATCTGTTGACTGTCTTTGGTCTGAGCCTGTCTTTGATCTGAACTTAATGCATGTTGACATCATCCAAACCTCATTAGACTCATCAATGAGTCATAATCAGACATCATCAAAACTTGGGATACAACAATTCTCCCCCTTTTTGATGATGGCAATTATGAGTCATTGATGAGGTCTTTGAGTCACTTGACCCTTCTGCTTGATCTGTTGACTGTCTTTGGTCTGAGCCTGTCTTTGATCTAAACTTAATGCATGTTGACATCATCAAAACCTCATTAGACTCATCAATGACTCATAATCATACATCATCAAAACCTAGGATACAACACAAACTTCTCAAGGCGGGCCCAATGGCGCGAATGCTTCGACGACCACTGCGAGAGCTCCAATAGTAGTGGAGTTCGGCACACCGCAAGCGAAAGCCAATCCGTGATCCTTAAACACGTCGGCGCCTGAAAGCCTAATGGCACAAAGGCAGATGATCGAAAGGATCGTCGAGGCGAAATTCGCCCAATATGGGGAAGGTGTCGCTATTGTGTATCTCTACAGTGTGTCATACCCGCAGCATCACCAGTTAAAGAAACTTTTCCCGGAGTACTCCAAGGCCCCGAAACTAGAAAAGTTCAACGGACAGGGGTCTCCCCACGAACATTTGGCCTACTACATCACGACCATGGGCGAGCTAGCACTGAACGAGTCTTACCTCCTCCCCTACTTTTCCACATCGCTGACAGAAACAACCTTCTAATGGTACTCCTACCTGAAGCCTAACTCGGTAGCCGATTGGGCTGATCTGCAAAAGAAGTTCCTCAACCGCTTCTAGATGGCCGAGCATAAGATATCACTAGTAGAGCTTTGCTCTCTTCGGCAAAAGAAAGGGGAGACAACCCTTGACTTCATTAAACGTTGGCGAGACCTCAGCATGAGGTGCATCAACCCTCCGGCTCAGGAGGACGCCATCACTATAGGCCGAAAAGGCTAGGCATCTGAAGTCAGCGAAAAGTTTCTCGACACAAATATCAAGGGCTTCGACCAGCTCAACTCAGTCGTCGCCGAAATTGAGATGTTCTTCGCCGACAACCCCGGTTACATCCCGATAAAGGGGAAACTACCAAGGGAGCGCCAAGCTGGCAATGAAATAAATGTTGTCGATTTCACCCCAACCAATGGAGATGACAAGGGAACAGGCTCGAGCGGCTTCGGTAAGAACCCACTGCTTCATTGGCCGAGCAGATGAAGACGGCGTACTCCTTCGAAAAGGAGCACACGAATAAGCTCTTCGAGCTCTGCGTGGTGCAAAAGCTCATCGAGCTGCCGAAGTCGAGAAGGTCAACCAACTCCAAGAAAACGGATAGCCCAATTATTTCGTGTATCACCGCATATTGGGTCATCCCATTGAAGATTGTTGTCGTCAAAAGTCAGGCGGAGAAGCTAATCCGGGAAGGCCTCATCACCATGAAAGGCTATCTCGTCGATCTACTACGACCTCACACTTGGACCAAGTCAAACAAGGCAGCCAATGTGATCCATTACACAGCTAATGTGATCTATATGCTAGCAACTTTCTCTCTCTCTGACTCCAAAGCGGAGGAAGCCAGTAGTAGTCAAGCTGAGCACACACAGTGGTATCCTGGCTGGAAGACCCTAGCACAACCGCGCGTCTCTCTTTTCCAGAAGAGAGAACCAGGAACCCCTCCTCTGGTGCTCCGCGTACTTGAGAGAGAGAGAGGGGTGGAGGGGGGGCCTTGTGGTTTTTCTTGGGTTATAAAAGCCTGCCCGTCCCTTTCAAGCAATTTTTCATTGCTGGGAGTTCAGGCTGCAGCATGTGGAGGCTTCTCATTTGCTTGCTTTTGACTACTCCTTGTTGTCCCTGCTTTTTTGCCACGTGGGGAACACCCCCCCGACCGTCAAGGCTGGTCTAAAAGATCGGCTTAACCTTCTTGTTGTTGGTTTTTTGCTTGGATGTGTGGCTTCATGCCGTCCACCAACTGTTTGATAGAATTCCCGTGCATGAAAGCACGTAAAATTTTCGTAAATATCCCCATCTAATGGAACCCCGAGAGTGTTCATGTAATGGCGACAATTTTGTATAGTTTTTTCGCCATGGCATAATGTATTTTATTTTTCAAAAGATTCTGAAAATATCAGAAAGATGTTATAAATTTTGTGGGGTTCAACATTACTCTACTACTCAAAAAGGTTACCATTGTTATGATCCTTTTACCCATCATGTTGTTGTCTGTAAAGATGTCACCTTGTTTGATTCTAAGCCCTATTATTCTTTCAGGATTGAACCTCAAGTGGAGACATGTGATAGTGGTGACGATTCTATGGTGGCGAAGGACACCGTTGCCCCTGTTTTGCCTCCATTGCCTTTTTCCATGCCCTCCCTTTACTTCTACCGCATAGGATGTTTAGTCTCATGGTCTAACTGGTGATGGTTTGCACGGTTTTGGAAAGCCTCTGATTACATACAAAAGGAAAAACTTCAAAAACAAATCAGCTACTGACTGACCAGCCAACTCCAGAGGTTGTTGCACTCCCAGGTCCCTTATTAATCAATCTCTGAACTAACCTACATCTATGTATTGCTGTTCACAACGGAGTTCATAATTGTGTTAAGTGTCTCATCTCCAAATTTGTGAATTATTCTCGCATCTCTCCTCATTACCACACTTTCTTGTTTGCCTTGTCTATAGTCCCTATTCCTACTTTCTCTGAGATTGTTAAAGATCCTTATTGGCCTAAGCCATGGAAGAGGAATTGAGTGCATTTAACAAGAATGGTACATAGGAACTAGTTGATCTGCCCAAAAGCAGAACTCCAGTTGGATCCAAATGGGTCTACACCATTAAATACAATGTAGAGGGTGTAATATAGAGATAAAAAGTAACATTGATTGCAAAAGGCTACACTCAGACTTACAGAATTGATTATTAGGAAACCTTTGCACCTATGGCAAAGGTAACAATGATTTTGTCTCTTGTTGTGCAATACTCTTGGACTCTGTGTCAGATGGATGTGAAAAATACTTTCTTGAATAATGATCTTTAGGAAAAAGTCTATATGTTGCCCCTCCTAGTGTTGATACAAGAGAAAACGTCTGCAGACTCAAGGAGGCTTTGTATGGGCTGAAACAGTGTCCCAAGACCTGGTTTGATTTATTTCATCATGCTATGGCTCGATTTGGGTTCAAACCAAGGTTTGTCGCCCTGGCCATACTGGCTGTACCGGTCACGGCCCGGTACGGGACGATACGGTCTATACGGCAACGTACTGGTACGGGCTGAAGGGGGCATATTTTTTGATTTTTTTGAATTATTTTTAAAATTTTAAATTTTTTTGTAAGTTTTCAAAAATAAAATTCTAATAATAGTTCATTTAAGTTGTAAAATAATATATGCATCCGAAGAATAATAGAATGTTGAGTTCCTTTTTTGTGATCATACATTCATACTAAGTTACGTATAATTAATTTTACTGACTCTTTCAACTATTATTAAGATACAAACATGATTACTTACGTATTAGTAAATTTATTATGTAACAATAAGAATACATAATTTTATACACATATGAAATTATGAATACCTTATTTATTGAAATGACCTATTACATCTCTCAATTAAACATCTTATTTGAAGAGACCAAAAAAAAATAAGTTAAATTGTTAAAGTGAATATATATATAATTAACTTTACTCATTATATCTTTCTACTCTACTCATAAAGTACAAAATGTCAAAAGTCACTCATCTGTGAATCTCGAATCCCAATCAGAATTAGATATATGAGACTCATGACTCGTATAATGTAACTCTATCCTAGTGGGTGGAGGTGCATGTGGGTGAGTCTGAAAATATGTAACCATTTACACAAATAATGGGTCATGTGCAGCGGTGGAGGGTCCATGAAATCCTCAAAAAGAAGCCCTAACTATATCTATACATGCATGTCTATCATGTGTTACTGGTGGGACTGGTGCTGGTAGTACTCGAACCCTGGACGTGGAGGAAGATCCTGATCGACCCGGTGCTGGTGGTGGGGGAACCCTAGACGTGGAAGACGATGTCCCGACTTTGCTGCGAGAAACATACCCCTCTCGTAATTGTGTTTGAAAGTAATCTCGGGCATCCTCTAGAACTAAGGAGCATGCACGAAAATCTCATCCCACTCCTGCGAGGTGCTCTGCAAATCTGTGTATGCTGGTGACCCGATGTTCGCAATATCTATAGTGTACATGTCGATCACCCTTAACAGTGTACTCGTCCTCCCATGCAGGGTGGCATCGTCCGTCCATGATGACCTACAAAAGTTGAACAGTTTTGCATTAATAACTTGAAGGGCAAGTGCAAAAGTCAAGACATGAACAAATAAACAATTAATTTATAGTTACATACAAATATATGCAAATGATACATACTCCTAATCATATGGGCCCAAACTTGGCCACATCCCATCTTCAAACAATCTGACATTATGCGTGCTCCGTAGACAGGATAAGTAGTCTTCATATTCTATGGAACATGTATAGTACTCCCAGTACATATGTAAGTAGTGTTCATATCCCTGGGAACCTTGTGAGTACACGACTGGCGTGGCACAGCTGAGAGCTGACCGTATCCTTCGGTACATTGCGGCATTGAAGCATAGCCACGAGGATATGTGTACGATGGGAAGAATGAACTGTTGTTCTCAGAATCGTCATGATATCTGGGTTGCTGCTGCCATGATCATCCATACACACTGTCAGATCTCTGAGAGTCATGTGTGCTCATCCTCTCAAAATTAGACAACATGCCTTGATAGCGGGTATTATCTGCAACAAAACTTCCATAGTAGGGATCCCAATAATCAACTACCCATCTCACCCCTGGCGGTGGAGCACCGTGGTCCTCATCCTGTGTGGCATGTGTGCAGTGCTGCTCTGTCCATACCATGTCTTCGTGACGACCACGTTCGTGGCTCCCATGACCTCTGTCTTGACCACTACTATACTCTTACCTACTAGCACTAATATCTCCACGACGACTCCGTTGACCACCACGAGAACCGCCACCACTATAGGACGAGGAACCTATCGGTGTACTGTCGTCATCAGAGTCATGACTGCCACTGATGCGGGGCTCTACGGATGGCTCGTGATGGGACATCGGAGCTAGGCCACAAATTTTTGGGAGTGTTATATTTGTTTAGAGTGTCATTGGTGTGTACTTGTATTTGTATTTTTGGGTGTATATTTGTATTAGTGTATTTAGTGTGCATTTATAATTTTGGGTTTAATTTAGGTCCAAGGGATTTAATTAGGGTATTTAATTTGGGTCAAGGTGTGGGTCCCATATGATGGTCCATGGTCCAAGGGAGAATAGTGCCTAGGAGCTTTTGTTGACCATGGGAAGGGGGCGCCCCCTCCTTTGTCCCCTTGTGGGATTTTTTATTCTCCTTTTGTCTCCCTTCCCCAATATGCCCCCTTGACCAAGGGTATCTTAGGTCATTTGTCCTAGGTCTAGGGTTTTGTATAAAATCTCTCTTGTGTTATTTTTGGAGGAAATTAATGAAAAATTTAAGGAATATTGCCAAGGGCACCCTCTTTCTCTCTCTTGTTCTTCCTTCCTCTTCCTTGCAGCAGCAAGATCTGGGTGTGAAGCCCATACTTTGGGAGTGATTCCCACCTCTATCACCTCTGCTGGATGCGACTTCCAGCCACCGCCGCCGCCGCCTCCGTTCGTGCCGCCATCGAGCCGCCACGGGCCAATTTTTGGCCAGCTGTCCAGATCTGCGACCTGCAGAACAGAAGGTTAAAGAAGAGGTTTTATCTCCATATCCAACCATCTGATCGAGCTGAGGTTTTGAGGGTTTGCTCCCCGTGTTTCCCCCTTCTTCCAGTTTAATTTTCACCTCTATCAGCCCCCGTTTGCCCCTTCTCCCAGTCACTTCTTTCCACCCCTCGCAGTCTGCCTGTGTGCAGATCTGCGAGACAGTAGTCTGTAGATCTATTTTTTCCACCCCCAAAATCACATCATAAAATTACAAAAATATTTATGCGTGATCCTCACTTCCCCCCCTCTCACCCATAAAATTTCCAAAGTCCAGATCTGCCAACTTCCCTTCGGTCAAAATTCGTTCTCAGGCAGATCTCACTTTATCCTGCCTGTTCTGTAACCCAGAAACAATTACAGAGTTGCAGAGTTCCTCATTTCGATCCAGACCGTTGGACAGATATGAAATTCACATATGTCGAAGCTCTCTGAGTGCCCTTCGCAGCGGCGCTAGTTTCGTCCCGATCCGACACCGGATCTGGGCGTGGTGATCATTTTCGTGGGCTCGCGCAGATCTGTCCCGTGACAGACCAGCAAAAGCAGTCCCTGATTAAATCTTCTAAAAATACGCCGGCTCAGATTCAGCGGCCGCCGCTTCCGGGAATCGACCAGGGACGTCCCGTCATCGTCCCAGCCGATCGCTGCCACCAGAAGCTTCCCGGAGATCCACGTTCCAGTGAACGTCCTTGCTTGCTGTCCTACAGGTCCGATTCGTGCTGATCCGGACCCGCCACCCGCAGCCGCCCCGGGAACCCCGCTGACGTGTTGCCCGCCAACCCAGGATCAGTGCTCCTGGATCCATTGTGTAGCCTATTACCTCCCTGCGTGGAGTGGGCCGTAGAATTACTTCTGTAATTATTGATTATTTTACTGTACCGGGAGTTACGGTTCTTGGTTGGGAAGATCTTCCCCACGCCCCGAGCGTGGAGGTACGTTTCCGTTCCTCTCTTTGTCGCTTGCTTAGTATATGTTTGAACGCCGCGCTTGCATGAGTTAGAAATTCTAGCCCGTTCAAATAATATCACCGCTGTGAGAGAGCGAGCGTGACCCGTCCCGTGACTCGACCCGAGCACGTGAAAAGAGCTGAATACCCTTGACTCACTGCTGGTTTCTCAACTGCACAGATCCGCACGTTTCCCTCGCGTGGGAGGATCGTGAGCTTGCATTTCTTGTTGAGGACACATTCTCTTCTTCTGGAGCTCTTTGGTGCCGAGTGTTCGCATCGTCGGTGGTCGCGTCGTCAAATTAGCCGCGTCGTCGCCTAGAGTCCCAGATTTGCATCAAATTAGCATTGAGTCTCATTTCGTCCCGCATCAAATTGGTATCAGAGCAAGTTGAGTCTAGGGTCGTCTGTCCAAGGTGTTGCACCTCATGCCTCTATCTGGTATATGAAAAGGCGCTGTTAGAACGATAGGTTACGCCTATTTGGAAGGTAGCCTCCTTGCGTGAGTTGGGTCTTCGGATCAATATCTCCGCCAGGTACTAGATACTGGTTTGAGTCTAGGTTCTCCATTCCACATTGGTTAGTGCATTCCCGCCTTGTGTCATTGCATGCCTGCTTGTCTACCAGTCTGCATTTAACTTCAACACATGTCCATCATGTAGTCTCCCCTTCCCCAATTTCCTATGGATTCCCAGTCGCCCAGGTGATATGACCGTTGGCACACCCGTGGGCTTGGAAACCATCCCATCTCTTTCGTTAGGCCCGAAGCCTCGAACTTTTATGGCTCCAAAGTCCCGAGCGACTACCTACATTGAGAAGCCGCCATGGACAAATATGTTGATTGTTACCCCATGTCTGAGGCCATGCAATTCTCTTTTGTCAAGGAGAGGCTTCTTCACGAAGCTGCTGAGAAGTGGGGATGCGTTGAGGGACGTTAGGAGGCAATGGCCTATCGAGTCATGGTGAGAAATGAAGAACGAGCTTAGGAGGATCTACCTGCCCCACCCTGTCACCTCCAATCAAGAAAGTCATAGTCGGAGACAAAGGGTCCCGCACGTAGATGAGCATAGGTCCAAAACTAGGCCCGGTGATTGTGGACGAATCCACCATGATGCACCTATTTCAAACCCCACTACCTTTGCCGAACTCTTGAAAATCTTTTCGGATCGGTTGGATAGATTGGATAGGATGTGTTCACGTATTGGGCCATCGAGTCCCCTTAGCCCACCTCCGAGGCAGGACGAAGTCATGCCCAAACCTAAGGAGGTTGTGGTTGGAAATCTCAATCCGGTGCCATCTACGGAGACCCAAGGTCCTCTCCCCATCATAGAGGACGTCCCTTCCCCATCTGAGGGAGTTGTTTTGCCACCCTTCGACCTTCAGCCGGAACCATACTTCCTTCCCAAGGGTGAGCTGATCATTGACGAGCCACTAGTTAGTCGGTTAAGGAAGGGTTTATTTCCGGATGCCACGATCCCTTGCTACTCTTCCATAAAGCCAGCGTTACAGGTAGTGTCCACCACCTCTTTTAGCATCACCTTCCAATCCTCTTACTTCGTGGACACCATGGATGAATTGCTTAAGGGATTAGGTTGGCAAATGGAGCTGACCAGCATGTTGGCTCTTAGGCCCGACCCACCCAGGTGCATTAGCTTCATATACCCATCCTTGGGTTCTATTACTTCCGTCTGCACAGTGGGTTCATACACCAGTGAGCTCATTTTGCTCTTACCTCTACCTGACGAGATCCACCACTTTCCACCCCATGACCCCTTCTCTCCCATATAGAAGTCCACACATCTTAAAGAGTCAGCAACTTCCTTGGTCCCCTCAATTAATGAAGAGCTGACCTACATTGGGGACCTATACCCGGGGTTGAAAGGGAGCTACATCATCGGATCCCTAACCTGTCTTGATCCTTTTGATCCTTTCGCATGGGAACCCACCGCAAGGGGTCACACATTCTTTGATCCCTTCGATCCCTTCCCTAGTGAGCCTCTTGACCCACCATCTCTACTCCACTTTGTCAAAGGAGTCCACTATCACACCCCTTCTACACGAGTCAGTCAACCCATACTTCGGAACTTGGTTAATACGGAGCCCGTTCATCATGCACCATCACATAGGGATGATGAAGGAGGTGGCTATGGCTCTCCTGGTCCTCCCAAGCCCCACACATTCGATAGGAGGCCAGTGCATGCTAGGGACATATTAGGATGTCTAGGAGTCCCCCATTCCGCCAATCTCCGGTTGCGTCTAGTGTATGCTAGTCACACATTCGGATGTCCTGGTCCACCATTGCATATGTATGGGTCTGCATAGCATTAGGTTTGTCTAGGACATAGAGTGTGCTTTTCCTTTATTTGTACAGTTTATTAGGAGTCTGCACCTACCTCCATCATCCCATAGAGTCTAGCGATACGATGCTCGATGCTAGGCACCACCTTCAGTTCCATGAGGATGAGTATGTCTTAATCAGGGTCACACCTGAACAGTTGCTTTATGGAACTGTGAGGAAATTACAAGCTCGCGATGCCAGTCCCTTTCGAGCGTTGAGGCGAGTCGGGTCCAATGCGTACGTTGTGGACTTGCCTGAGGAATAGGGGGATCGGTTCTATCTTCAATGTCTCAGATCTAGTCACCAACAGGGAC
Source organism: Amorphophallus konjac (assembly GCA_022559845.1). Classification (NCBI taxonomy): domain Eukaryota; kingdom Viridiplantae; phylum Streptophyta; class Magnoliopsida; order Alismatales; family Araceae; genus Amorphophallus; species Amorphophallus konjac. Next base: position 265,913,734 of record CM040123.1, read on the forward strand.
CCAGCGGTGATTCTGAGTGAGCCATTTGAGCCGTCTCCTTCCCTTGAGAGTGACCCCATCCCGGAGTGTTCACCACCAGCCTCATTCCAACAGCAGCGTGAGCAAATTAAACATATACTAGATGAGCAGGTGACGCTTTGGAGTGGAGCGTACCAGCGCTATCGGGTGCGATGGAGAGGACGGCCTGTGTCCGCTGACACTTGGATCATCCGGGTAGAGCTACAGAGGACAGATCCGGATCTACTGGAGCGGTACCCGAGCGACAGCACCCCCTTACTCAACGGGGTCGAGTTCTTCCCACCCGGGGAGAATTGATAGGACATCGGAGCTAGCCCACAAATTTTTGGGAGTATTGTATTTGTTTAAAGTGTCATTGATGCGAACTTGTATTTGTATTTTTGGGTGTGTATTTATATTAGTGTATTTGGTGTGTATTTATAATTTTGGGTTTAATTTAGGTCCAAGGGATTTAATTAGGGTATTTAATTTAGATCAAGGTGTGGGTCCCATATGATGGTCCATGGTCTAAGGGAGAATAGTGCCTAGGAGCTTTTGTTGACCATGGGAAGGGGGCGCCCCCTCCTTTGTCCCCTTGTGGGATGTTTTATTCTCCTCTTGTCTCCCTTCCCTAATATGCCCCCTTAACCAAGGGTATCTTAGGTCATTTGTCCTAGGTCTAGGGTTTTGTATAAAATCTCTCTTGTGTCATTTTTGGAGGAAATTAATGAAAAATTTAAGGAATATTGCCAAGGGCACCCTCTTTCTCTCTCTTGTTCTTCCTTTTTCTTCCTTGCAACAGTAAGATCTGGGTGTGAAGCCCATCCTTTGGGAGTGATTCTCACCTCTATCACCTCTACTGGATGCGACTTCCAGCCACCGCCGCCGCCGCCTCCGTTCGTGCCGCCATCGAGCCGCCACAGGCCAATTTTTGGCCAGCTGTCCAAATCTGCAACATGCAGAACAGAAGGTTAAAGAAGAGGTTGTATCTCCAGATCCAACCATCTGATCGAGCTGAGGTTTTGAGGGTTTGCTCCCCGTGTTTCCCCCTTCTTCCAATTTAATTTTCACCTCCATCAGCCCCCGTTTGCCCCTCCTCCCAGTCACTTCTTTCCACCCCTCGCAGTCTGCCTATGTGCAGATCTGCGAGACAGTAGTCTGTAGATCTATTTTTCCCTCCCCCAAAATCACATCAGAAAATTACAAAAGTATTTGTGCGTGATCCTCACTTCCCCCCCTCTTACCGATAAAATTCTCAAAGTCCAGATCTGCCAACTTCCCTTCGGTCAAAATTCGTTCTCAGGTAGATCTCACTCTGTTCTGCCTGTTCTATAACCCAAGCCAGAAACAACTACAGAGTTGCAGAGTTCCTCCGTTCGATCCAGACCGTTGGACGGATCTGAAATTCACATATGTCGAAGCTCTCTGAGTGCCCTTCGCAACGGCGCTAGTTTCGTCCCGATCTGACACCGGATCTGGGCGTGGTGATCATTTTCGTGGGCTCGCGCAGATCTGTCCCGTGACAGACCAGCAAAAGCAGTCCCTGATTAAATCTTCTAAAAATACGCCGGCTCAGATTCAGCGATCGCCGCTTCCGAGAATCGACCAGGGACGTCCCGCCATCGTCCCAGCCGATCGCTGCCACCAGAAGCTTCCCGGAGATCCACGTTCCAGTGAACGTCTTTGCTTGTTGTCCTGCAGGTCCGATTCGTGTTGATCCGGACCTGCCACCCGCAGCCGCCCCGGTAACCCCGCCGACGTGCCGCCCGCCAACCCAGGATCAGTGCTCCCGGATCTATTGTGTAGCCTATTACCTCCCTGCGTGGAGTGGGCAGTAGAATTACTTCTGTAATTATTGATTATTCTACTGTACCGGGAGTTACGGTTCTTGGCCGGGAAGATCTTCTCCACGCCCCGAGCGTGGAGGTACGTTTCTGCTCCTTTCTTTGTCGCTTGCTTATTTTGTATATGTTTGAACGCCGTGCTTGCATGAGTTAGGAATTCTAGCCCGTTCAAATATTATCACCGTTGTGAGAGAGCGAGCGTGACTCGTCCCGTGACTCTACCCGAGCACGTGAAAAGAGCCGAATATCCTTGACTCACTGCCGGTTTCTCAACCGCGCAGATCCGCACGTTTCCCTCGCGTGGGACGATCGTGAGCTTGCATTTCTTGTTGAGGACACATTCTCCTCTTCTGGAGCTCTTTGGTGTCGAGTGTTTGCGTCGTCGTTGGTCACGTCGTCAAATTAGTCACGTCGTCGCCTAGAGTCCCAGATTTGCATCAAATTGGCATTGAGTCTCATTTCGTTCCGCATCAGCTCGGGAGTGTCGTCATCTACATTGGGATCTAACGTATCCAAGTTTGCAATGTCTATCAGATTTACTGGTGATTGCTTGTCCTTTTTGCTCTTGAATAATATGGTCCATGATGATTTCTTCTTCTGTGGAGCAGGCGGCGGCTTCTCTGCTACATGTTGTCTCCCTCTACATGCTTGAGAAGCGGAGGTCATGTTTGATAAAAACTTCAAGTAATTTTGTACTGTGTAACTCAATAGGTATGAGTATACCTGAGACGAATGATTGTGTGCCCTAAACGCCGAGCGTCGTAGCACAGCAGACTAAGATGGTTGTTTAGATGCTACTAAAGGCTTCAGAATTGAAAGGCCAACATATTCAATTAGCAATGAAGTATAGTTTAACATATAAATCCTCTCGTAGGCATATAATTTCACCTCTCTAAATGACGAACTCCTCCTAGTCTCTCTAGAAGTGAACGTCCTTCTGCGTTCTATAGATACTGAATGTCGCGGTGCAACAACCGGAGACCATTGTTCATGTGTCGGATCGGCCTGTAATTTTTTTCTTACATCATGATACATAAATATATGCCTAAGCTCTCTAATCAAATATGCGATTCAATATGTATATGTTATTTCACCTGAGAGGCTGGTGGACGTGGGTCTACTGGAGGCTGCATCAATCGCTCCAATGCTGCATCATCGTACGCATATGATGTGTCCCCCCCAATGACGAGGTCTTCATCCAAGTTAACTTTCTCATTACGTTCCGCCACTGACTCGCCTCCAACCATCTGCACATCGGTGTCATCTCTCTCCCCCACTGCCTGCTGCACAGATATTGCGAGAAAAGTATTAGGCCGTGGTGCATTTCCTCGCTCTTCAACTTCCTCACAAGTTCCGCCTCACCACACTCGGTTGTTGTTCTTGCAAACTATGAAACCATAAGGTCATCATTGTCTCGCAAGTACACAGCATCTGTTGGGTCATAGTCTCTCTCTCCTCTCCTTGCATCTATCTGCACATGCTTAACCTTTAGCTTCATGTTGTAATAGACCACTTTGCCCAGCCTTTTGTGTGTTAGCCTATTCTTGAGCTTGGTATGTAAGAAGGAGAATGTTGACCAATTTCGCTCGCACCCACTCGAGGAGGATGTTTGGGATAGAACTTTCATTGCAATCTTCCTTAATGTTGGTGCGCTTGTGTCGTAATTGAGCCACCACTCAATTATTAGTAAGGTGGAGGATGAACATTATAAAAGTTAGATGCAATACTTACTTGCTGAATCATAGAATATGCATTATACAAGTAAATTACCTGCATCAAGTCTCTCACGGCTGGCAACGGCATGAGGTGTCACAAATGAACCAATGACCTCTCTAAATGTTTTCATCTGCACTTACGGATAAAAAAAGTTACATAATTATTTTCACGTCCAATAGGGTGAAGTATCCAAATATACCTCATTCAGCGCATCAGCAACATTTGTTGGGCTGCGAGATAGTCGGTCCACCACAATGTTGACAGATTATATCAAAGTATTGTCATAAGCGAGACCACGAGCATACTGAAAGGCCGGGTGTAGGTAGTATGCTTCAATGATCGCAGATTAAAAACAAGTTTGTTATGTGACTGCGGATACCGACATTAGGGTCAAGTATGTTTATCTGCCATGTGAAGATCGCTGATCATTTGCCTGTCCCATCTGTCCTCCACAATTTCTAAGATCGTGGGTTCATATTTCTTGGACGTTGCAAGAATCTTCCGCGTTGCAACTTCAATTCTACTGTACACCAACTCATGGTTGGTGCTCTATCCTCGTCCACACACCTCAATATCTCATACAGTGGCTCTATCAATGAAACTAATATCTTGACTCTGTCCCAAAAGTTGCTCGTGTTGACAATCTCTTCAACTTCTACTCCTTCACCTGAAGCGACAAAAGAGAAACTCAGCCAAGTCTCACCCCTAAACATTTGTTTCAACCCATCCTTATGCTTCAGAAGACTCTGTAGGGCGATGTAGTTAGTGACAAATCGTATGATGTTAGGCCTCAACAATTCGTCACCACAATGCTCTCTCATCCATGCCAATACAAGTGTGTTATTGTAGATGTATTTCGTGACCTTCTTTACCACCTCAACCACAGATTTGACTACACGAAGTTGACCAATCTCTTTCAGCATCAGGCCTACATAGTGTGCTGCACAAGGGGTCCAGAAAAGGTGTCGTTTGGTCCTCATCAGCTCCTCCCCAACCTTCTTATAGTTCGAGTCATTATCTGTGACCACTTGAACAATGTACTCCTATCCGATCTCGTTCACCACTTGCTCCATCAATGACAAAATATATTCGTAACTGTAGACATGACCTGACGCATCCACCGACCTGTGAAAGAATACCTATCTGTCACAATAAACAAAGAAGTTGACCAAGCTATTTTTAGTGGTGCCTGACCATCCATCACATTAGTGTGACTCTGTACTTCGTCTATTTATGTTTGAAGGAGTCCACATAACTCTTAATCTCAACAACTTGTTCATCAAGGTATATGCCCGACAACTCTCTCGCTGTAGGTGGTTGCACATGTAACCCAATCACTTGTGCTTCTTGGAATATTGGCTTGTAGTAAGGGATGCTGGCCACATTGAAAAGTAATCCCGTGTGGTGCCACCATTTTACAACGGCCTGCCCGAGATTCCATTTTGACCTCTTTTGGCAATATGCATCATCCATCCTCGTTTGTTTGACATGCTCTCGGGATAGTGCACCGGGCTCCAAATCTTCAATGTTGATCGATTGTCTCATTTTTCTTTGTGAACTCGAGTCACCAGTGAAGAAACTCCTGATGTCACGTGGTTGTCGAGTAGTAGATGAACCACCACTAGTTGATGCTCCAGTTGTTGCCGCCTCGCGGCTTCGCACTCTCACCTCCTCTGGATGCCTTGCCTCTTCTCTACTCAAACGTACTGTCTCACGGAATCGCGCTTCATATGGATCATTAACCGTGACTTACATATTAGGCTGGTAAGTACGCGGTTGCTGTTCTTCATCACTGGTTGTCCACGCACATTCTTCCTCGTCACTGTCGCCTGCTCTTCCGCTGATCATCGTTTCATCCATTTTCTTTTTTTTTCCGTCTATTGCATCTCAACTCTCTTCTCCCTCACGTGTATGGCCATTGCAAGTTTCACATCTTTAGGCACATGGCTACAACCAGTAACCTCAGAGTATCCTACACTTGCTCCTCCTTCCAGGTGCTTCTTCAGGCGGGACACACCTGAAGTCCCGCGATCAATGACACCTAAGAGGGGGTGAATTGGGTTAGTATAATTTTTAGAAAATTTTTACCCGATTTAAACAGATATGATGAATCAGCAACTTAGAAACTCAGATCTGTTTAATTACAAATTAGATCTATCAAAATCTATCACCACGATAGTTCTTCGGTACTAGGCGGAGGTATGAATCCAAAGATCCTGCTCACGCAAGGTACTATCGTCCTGACAAGACTGACCTTGTCAAATCTAACGCACCTTTCAATATATCAAAGATCTATTACAGAGAAGATTGATTATGCTAGATTTGAAATACAAAGCGAGGAAGAAATAATATGCACGAACAGACACAGAATGGGGGTAGATGAAAAGGACCAAAACACACAAGAGCCAACGATTTTTAGGTGGTTCGGATGCAACATCGGCAATCTACGTCCACCCCTCACAATCCGTGAGGCTTCACTGCTGGAAAAGCAACACGGGGATAAATCGAGCCAACCTCCAACAACACGCAGGACGACGCTTGCACACACACGGGGACAAGCCCCAACACACACACGGAGACGGAGTCTCCAACACGATCCGACGATCGGATCAACAACCCACACACAGGCTGCAATAGTCGCAGCACTAAACACATACGATCGCACGCAGGCGATCAAACCACAAATATATGTTATGGATCTGAATAGATCCCCACATACAAACACGGATCTAAAGAGATCCACACACAAGCACGGATCTAAAGAGATCCACACACACACTTGGTGTTTACAGATTAAGAACAAGAACACACTTGAAGCTCAAGACAAAACTGAAGAAGAATATAGAATGAAAGAGCTCAGATCTAGGTTCCCCCTTCGATGAAAGCTGCAGATCATGAGGCAAGGTTTGCTTCTCCACTTGATCACAGCTTGATTGGCTTCAGATTGATCTTGAAATGCTTGAGGTTTGATGAAACATTGCTAGACGAATCACTGTTCACGCAGGTGTTGCAGCAGCCCTCTTTCTCCCTTGATGGCCTCCCTTGAATTCTCTTGAGTGATTAGGGTTTCTTGGCCCAAAGATGTGTTTTTATATGACTTGGATGGTCAAGGGACATGCCAAGATATAGATCCACAATTCTTGGCATGTTTGGAGGCCTTGGGACTCAAAAGTCCAAAAGAGAGGGCTTCCCACGTTGATGAAATCAGAAGTCAACAAAAGCTGCCTCGAAGGGTTCGGTCGACCGAAACCGGTCGGTCGACCGAACTCTGAAACTTTTTGAAACTTTCAGTGCTGGAAAATTCGGTCAACCGAACTTGACCCATCGGTCGACTGAACTTTGTAATTTCTCAAGAGTTCTGCTTGCTGGAATTTTTGGTCGACCGAACTCTGCTTCTTCTGCAAAACAAGCTTGTTAGCCCAAGAAAACATGTCCAGATTAGAAGGCCTTGTGTTTGAACAACTTTAACATTCATTTGGGGTTCATTTAGCTCAGTTTATGCATTTTGAAAGCTTTAAACATTTTGAGCATTTGACATGACGGAAATTGGCCTTACTCGCGTTCAATGCTCGCTCTTGAGCAGTTATGCACAGGACGAGAGGGAAACCAAGTCCGAGATTTTGTTATCATCAAAATCACCTGGAGAGACTCAACAATCTCCCCCTTTTTGATGATGACAAAACTCTAGATCTTTAAGTGCATTGGTGTGCCTTTAAAACCAATTGGAACCTTAAATCAATACATTACATTCATGCATAGCTTCCACATGGTTCTTGTACGTGGCGGAGTTTACGCTCACGCGTAGTGAGGGATTTCAGACGGGTTGACCTATCTTGCATCCAACACCATTGGATATACATACAACCAATTGAATGATAGGCAAAACAAACAATCCGTAAGGCAATCAACCCATTTGCAATAAACATTCTGTCAAACCGAACCAACGCAATCCATTCAATCATATTTGCCAAATTCACATGAAGGAAATGAAAATGAATAATACACATTTATGTCCAATACCGAGTGCATTACATTAATTCCAAGTTCATTACATATTACATTGACACTGGAGGACATGACATTGACCCTAGACACATGGATGCAAACACAAAATATAATGACTCACATTTGCCAAATGGCAAACAAACATTCATACAAACATTAAGATATATAAGCCTAGAGTAACTACTTCTCCCCCTTTGGCATCATCAAAAGAGGGGATGGGATATATGATCGATGGACCAAAGGTGAACTACAAGACCCAAAGACAAACACTAAAGGGAGGAAACAGAAGATCCTCAGTTGCCGTCTTCAGGAGGCCCCTGACCGCCAAGGCGGCGTTGGATGTCAGCAAGATTATGATCTTGGTAATGAAGTCGGTGCTGAACATTGGCAAGGCTGTTCTCATGAGCCAGGCCACAGTGCTGGATGTCGACAAGAGTGCGGTTTATGAGGTGAAAGGCCTGGCGTGAGTCTTCATGGCTGGTGGAGAGGGTAGTCATTTGAGTGAACAGGTTGGCCATATTAGTGGACAAGGTATCCAAGATGGTGGAGAAAGAGTCAATCCGGTGAATCATGGTGTGCATGAAGGTGTCCATTCTATCAAAGGATGTCTAAATCCGATTCCCAAGGTTGGAGACTTGCTCCCCAAAGGCATCCATATGAGTTTCAAATCCTGAAATGCGCCTATCAAAAACCTCATAATCTGCCCAAGAAGGCTGTCCAGCGCCCTGAGTGGATGACTCCCCGTGAAAGAACTGTGGTGGAGGACACTGCTCCTTGTCCTGAGCTGGAGGGGGGACTTGTGCTTGATCATGTTGTTGCTGTGGCTCTTCTTCCTCTTCCTCAGTTTCAGATTCTTTGCCATAAATTCTCACATTTCTACGTAGTTCTCCATCGGGACCCTCCTCATAGCCAAAGGATGTGAGGAGTTTGTGCTTATTGTATACATCATCAAGCCTAATGGGAACCTGAACTTCCCCGGCCAAACCAACTCCAGTATGAAGAATTACCCTAGTCAACTGTGAAGCATAAGGTAAGGATCGCCTTCTTTGGGTACGGCTTGACCCAATCAAATCTGTCATAAGGCGTCCCATGTTGATAGGAATCCCATTTAAAACATGGTAAAACAGAAACCTATGCACTTCATTTACTTCATCCCTGCTGCCACCTTTAGGATAGACTATAGTAGTGAAAATGTGATGCATAATCCGCTGCAGTGGCGGGAAGTTGGCATTCAGTTTGATCAAGTTACTAACACCATGTATGTACTCACTGCAGGTCATGAGAATAAAGGTCTCCTCAACATGACCATGACCAACAGTCATATCAGGGCCCCTAGTTGAGACTCCTAGGGCCCTCTCAAATAAATTGGAGTTGATGGTAATCTCAACTCCTTTTACAACCGTATACAATCGGTCATTCCTCATCATCAAATTGCCATAAAACTGTTGAACAAGGCTAGGATAGTACACAGTGTACCTTGTCATAAAAGCTATCCATCCACTTTGAACCTCAAATGCTGTGCTCAAATCTGGTATGTTCACTTCACCAAAATCCACTAGCCGAGGGGGGATAATCGGCCTTGGGCACATGGATGATGCACGCACAGGGGTGGGTGCCTACCGAGGTGGAGGAGCTCGTTCCTCATCTCTTCCAGCACTGGATTCCCCTTGGGTAGACCGCCGAGGGTTTCTTCTAGGTGCCATCGGACAGAAACCGTAGTAGAAAACCTAAGGGGGAACATATCTCCTTTCTCGAAGTGGAATGGGATCAAAAGATACACCAAAAACCTTAGAATGTGATCCTCCACACACTGGAATCCAAGGAGAGGGCTGCGAGGTTGCACACGCCGCTGGAGGGATTTCATCTCGAACGACGACGAACAGGCCGGATCTTGTGTTGAGAGGTGAAAGATGGAGTTCTAGGGCTTGAGAAGAGGAGGTTTGGGGTTTTTAGGGCTGGAGAGGTGCTGAGAGAGTGAATGGGGGCGAATGGGGTGAAGAGCGGGGTGAAAACCCCTTTAAAAACGCAGTTCGGACGCGGGTTCGGCCGGCCAGTTCGCCGGTTTCGGTCGACCGACGTAACTCGGTCGGTCGACCGAACTGGTCGACCCCCCCCCCCCTTTTTTTGCTTGTTCTTTCTTTTTCAATTCATTTTTTTTTGTATAACTCCTCCCTTTTTTTTGCTTTGTTTTTTTTGTTTTCATTCTTCACCCCCTTCTTCCGTTTTTGTTTTGAAGAAGATTGGAATGACAAACTTCTAAGACGACTACTTTAGGAGTTTTTCTGAAACTCCCCCTCAGTAAATGCCTCTGATCCCCAGGTCACTAGGTCCACATTTATTTATCAAGGAATTATAGGCCTTAGAAAAATTTCAAGGAAGGGCTATATAAATAATTACAATCAAGCATACAATGGTGGTATTTCAACATACAAGAAACCAGAAATTTACACACAAGGTATGCATGTTTTTCTATGCAATCTACCCCTTATGCAACTGACTTTTCTACATATGCAAGACTTAGCCTTAATGCAGACTTAGGTATGTATGCTCTCACCCTTGTACATGTCAAGTTCTATTATGATTTTATTGAACTGTTCCTGGTTTAGGGGTTTGGTGAAGATGTCAGCCAGCTGATTGTGTGTGTCAATGAATTTCAATTCAAAGACCCCTTTTCCTACATGATCTCTCAGAAAATGATGTCGGATGTCAATGTGTTTAAGTCTAGAATGTTGAACAGGATTTTCAAACAAGTTGATTGCACTTGTACTATCACATAAAATCGGAACATATTTCATTTCAACATTCAAATCAAGAAATTGATTTTTGATCCAAAGTACTTGGGCTCCACAACTTCCGACAGCTACTTATTCAGCCTTGGCCGTTGAGAGAGCTACTGAATGTTGTTTCTTGGAAGCCTATGAAACTAGGCACCCACCAAGAAACTGACAGTACCCACTAGTACTTTTACGATCAACAATACATCCAGCATAATCCGCATCGGTGTATACAATCAGATCAAATGAGCTACCGATGGGAAACCATAAGCCAAAGTCTACTGTGCCAATCAAATATCAAAAAATCCGTTTAATAGCCAATAAGTGAGACTCTTTAGGGCATGACTGAAAACGAGCACAGAGACATACGTTGTATTGAATATCAGGACGGCATGCTGTAAGGCACAGTAGTGATCCGATCATTTCTCAAAATAATGTAGGATCTACTATTTTACCCTTTTCATCTTTGTCTAACTTCGTGGTTGTGGCCATCGGAGTTGACATTGGTTTTGCATCTCATTTGAAACCATTTTCAAGTAGGAACGAGGTGAGCCTTTCATACCATGCCCTTGGTGCTTGCTTCAATCCGTACAAGGCTTTCTGCAACTTGTACACATGTTGTGGATGTTTTGTATCTTCAAAACCTGGAGGTTGTTCTAGGATGTTCTTGGCGGGGTGATCTTTCAAGAACATTGAAGCTTTAGGCAAGTCGGGGTGCTACACTTGCTGTTCTTGAAGTGTTTCAACTGAAGAAGCTTCATCATCTTCATCCTTGCTGGAGGTTCCTGCAGTTGATTCATTTTTGGCTTTAGCTGGTCCAGCATCACTTGGATTTGGGAATGTGATCTGCATCCAAAATTTAGATGATTTGATTTGTCAGGTTTAATTCAGATTCATCAAATCTTGGTGCAATGACACTAGCACAGTAAGCCATTCAGAATTCAAAAGATAGACTGATAGATTCAAGAGTCCAAGCAGATCTAGAACTCAATGGGGTCGACTCTTGGAGTCAAAACCGTCAAAGGAGAACCTGACAGACTAACAAGTGTTGTGACGACTTAGCCTAAACCACAAACAAAACGACCCGCACAAAGGTTACTTCCCTAGGAATGAGCCTAGGCATTAAGTTCACATGACTAAGCTAGCAACTCCCCCTTAATGTGTGCAAGAGCCTGAAATGTTCAGTGAAATTTTAATGCCATATGCAGCCTATGAATAATTGACTCATAATACCAGGCGGAGAACTTAGATCCAAAGATCACCTCACGCGTAACGATAGTTTCCAGACAAGCTTAACCTGCCCTTCCACATGTCACCACTTGATATACCATGTAGTCATTGATATGATGAAGGCAGGAGGATTGTAATGCATGATGACATGAATTCATTGTAGATTGAAAATAGACTCTTTAACTTTTGTGCATGACAATATATGAAAACATATGCAAACTCAATATATGCAGTGAAATTTTAATTTGAAAATTTTCAAGCTCCCCTTCAACAAGATGCTATATGACAAGTGATATGCACAGAGATATGCAAACAACTATGGATGCAATGCATTTACAAATATATGTATTATCACATAAGATTCAGCACAAAGCAAATCAAGACATAGCACCTTTTCTAGAGAAGTGAGAGGGATATCACCTGAACGTTCAGATTTTAGTTTTTGATTTTTCTTTTAACCTGACATATGCCGCTTGGCCCGTGTGCCTTACCTTCTTGACTGAAAACATATTTTCACGCTTCATATTCCCAAGGCACACATGCAAAACAGATTTCTCACTTTGTATTCTTAGGTACTCAAGCCATCTTGGGTCCTTATGGGTTAGCACACTTGACACGTAGCTTCCACTTTTTGACAACATTCAAATTATCATTTTTCATCAGAAAACAATCATGCATGTTATGCCCAGATTTACCACAATAATGACAACATAACTTTGAATACTTAAAAGTACAAAGATTATTTGAAGCATATGACTTTTTGTTCCGATGTTGTTTCCAATTGGCAAGGGGTGTGTTAAACACATTAGAGATCCCAGGTCGACTTGCCCTTGGATTTGGCTGAGGATAATGGGTCTGGAACATTGGATGTGTTGACACCATAGGTTAGTAGTGTCGACCTGCCCAATCCTTTTTCTTCATGAATTGTTGTCTAGCCTTGGGGTGCGTCGACCTCCCCTTGCCTTTACCATTGTTCATTCTATTCTTGCATGCTCTTAAATCATCATTTCTCATGATAAAATAATCATGCATCACATGACCATGTTTTCCACAATAAAAGCATGAGATTTTCTTTCTAGGTGCATGTGTGTGTGGAGCAGGAGTGTGTTTAACATGCATAGTGGTGCTAGCAGCATTTTTGGATTTTTGATTTTCTGATTTTTATTTTCTTTTTGAATCTTTTGGACAAAAGACTGCTTTGGGGGTGAAATTGAGGTACTGGGTATATTTGAACTTTGAACAAAAGAAGTATATACCTTGTTCTCAAAGGACTTCTTCTTAACAGGATTATAGCCAAGCCCTTCCCTTTGAAAATTAAGTTTCATGCCCAAAAGTTTATCCAGATTATCTTTTCCATCCACAAATTTAGACAGTGAATTATTTAAGTCCTGAATTTCACTCTCTAAAGATGTGATTTGTAATTCAGCACCAGCAAGTTCTTCTTCACTGCGTAGTCATGGGAAAACATCAATTACTCCGTATATATTACATGAAATCACGAGCAAATAGAGGGCTTTTAATCCTAACATGTTGTTTGAGCCATTCATGAGATAACCTACCTCTGGTTTGATCCCTAGACTTCGAATTTCATGCCGGAAGAACACCCTTGTTCCTACGCGCCCTGCGAGGAACCAGCAACTTTCAGCCCTTCTAACTTCTCGACGGCTTAGTCTCCTAGCACGTGAATTATCAGAGAGTTAGAAGACACTAAATGGAACAAAAAGTTCTAAAGACTTAACCTGAGATGATGACGTCTTACCTTCGAACCACGCGATCCAAAAATTAGGGTTCGCGCAAATCGAATCTGGGCTCTATTTATAGAGTTTGGCCTAGGGCTGAGAGATTAGATCGAATTAAAGTCCTAATTTGGATTAGAATCGATCCCTAAGAGTCCTAGATAGGTTTCCATGCCAGATCACATCAATCCCTGGCATTTAGGTTAGATAAAAATCCAGATTTTGTAGGGTTTATCACTTCCCGTTTCCGGTAGGAAGTGGCGGTCTAGTATGGACCGCCTTAAGTAGGTGGCGGTCTTGCGATAGACCGCCATTTGCCTGGCTCGCCTAAAAATTTAATTTTATTTAAATTCAAACTCTAATATTCCTATTATCTCTTTATTTATCCTTATAATTTAGGAAATTATCCCTATTACGTTTCTAGGGTTGGGCTTGGGCCTAAAAGTCTTAGAATTGAGTCTATGGGCCTAATTAAAGTGGGTCCATTTACCTAATTAATAATTGGATTTTTAAATTACTTGATTTTGAATGGCTAAGCCCACTTAAGCCTATTTAATGCTTATTTATTTTATTTAATTCTTAAAAAAATCCTAGAAATTTCCAGAAATTTCTAGGGTTTCTACACCCTCCCCCACTTAAGAGAATTTGGTCCCCAAATTCATTATATGGGATTTATGGAGAGCGTAACTTACAATTAAATAGCTCCGAAAATCGCTTGCGCATAACTTCTTCCGTTTCCCACGTCGCCTCGTGCTCCAGACATTTACTCCATTGGATCTTTACCATGGGAATAGCTTTACTTCGAAGCTGACGTACTTCTCGATCAATTATTTTGAGTGGCTTTTGCTCATACGTCAAATCCTTTTGAATCACCAGGTCGTCATGACTTATAACATGGAATGGGTCATAGACGTACCTTTTAAGCATAGAAACATAGAACACATAGTGGACTCCAGATAATTGTGGAGGCAAAGCTACCCGATATGCGACTTCGTCAACCCTTTCAAGAGTTTCAAAAGGGCCAATATATCACGGAGTGAGCTTGCCTTTGATGCCAAATCTTCGAATACCTCTACCAGGAGAAACTTTGAGAAACACATGGTCTCCCACTTGAAATTCCAAGTCTCACCTTCTATTATCAGCATATGCCTTTTGTCTGGTTTGAGCTATCTGGAGTCTTTCTTGGATAAGCTTTACCTTCTCGGTGGTATCCCTGATAAGTTCAGGGCCTAGAAATTTTTTTTCACCAACTTCATTCATAGGTGATCAGTAACTCCTTCCATATAATGCCTCGAATGGTGCCATTTGGATACTAGCTTGATAGCTATTGTTATAGGCGAACTCAACTAGAGGCAAGTGATCGTGCCAACTCCCACCGAAATCAATAGCACATGCTCTGAGCATATCTTCTATCACCTGGTTTGTTCTTTTGGTTTGGCCATCGGTTTGTGAATGAAAAGCAGTGCTAAAGTTGAGTCGGGTCCCCAATGAATGTTATAGATACTTCCAAAATTGTGATGTGAAGCGAGGGTCTTGATCAGAAATGATTGTAGCAGGGAGACCGTGTAGTTTAACTATTTCCTTCATATACAAAGCTGCTAGAATATCCACAGACCATCGACTTTTGATAGGTAGAAAATGTGCTGACTTTGTTAGTCGGTCAATGATCACCCATATACCATCATGTCCACCTCTTGTCTGAGGCACACCCATGATGAAATCGATCCCTATGCTCTCCCACTTCCACTCGGGAATTTCTAAGGAATTATATTTTATAAATTAAAATATAATAAAAATAAAATAAAAAATAAAGGGAGTTCCGCTTCTCTTCCCCAGACTGTTAAAAAATAAAAATTCTGTGAAAGAATTGGAAATGCCATGCGATATTACATTTTTTTTTTATGGAACTTTCTACCGAGGATTGACCGTTGATACACGATCCAAACCATTAATAACCAGAAGTGATGTGGATTATTCAAGAATCGAAGTCGATTGAAATTTTTTATGTTCAAAACTGAAGCTTATAGATCCAATGTCTTCGATAATAAAAAGTTTGATCTGTTTTACCGAGAAGGTCTACGGTTCGAGTCCGTATAGCCCTATACATTATATTTACATTCTTTTTTTTATTCTGGTCTTTTTCAAAAACTTCAATGTGGACTTCAGATTGACCCGTCGTGCGGGGCTCCCACTGGGAGACCTACTATGCCAAAAGCGAGAGAAACCCCATCTCTTACTCTTGTATATACGATACTATTTTTTCTATCCAAATCAAATTTGAATTGAAGTTTTGAGCCAATTGAAGAGTATAGTATGCCTATTTATTTCAGCCTGTCCATGCATAACATGGATTCGGGTATGATCATGGAAAAGATAATGATGTTTGAGCATGTACTTTTTTTGAGTGCATATTTGTTTTCTATCGGTATTTATGTAATGGGCCTTAAGTGTTCCGTCTTAACTTACTGACAAGTAAGGCAGCGTGATACAAAGTCCGCTACTTCTCTTTTCATGTTGGGCCACCAAAAATTCCTTTTTAAGTCTTGATACATCTTGATAGCACCAGGGTGAATAGTATATCTTGATTTGTGAGCTTCTTTCATAGTCATCTTTTAGTGTCGGCATGATCCGACACACATATTCGTCCTTTGAATAATACTCTTCCATCGGTCGAGATAGAAAAATCTGGCCGTTGATCAATATTGGCTTTGATTTCTACCAGAATAGGGTCATTTTCTTGCAACCTGACTAAGTCTTCTATGAATGTGGGTTGCGACCGGATATTAACAATAATACACCCTTCATTCTCTGTATCAATATCTAGATTCAAGTGTGCAAAATCTTCTATAAGGTTAGTCATACCTTTCCTGAGACTTGATGGAGTTGCCATTGGCTTCCTGCTGAGAGCATCGGCTACAACATTAACTTTGCCAGGGTGGTATTGTATAGAAAAGTCGAAGTCTTTGAGGTACTCCTGCCATCTTATCTGCCTCATATTTAACTCCTTTTGGGTGAAAAGATACTTCTGACTTTTGTGGTCCGAAAATATAGTGAATTTCTCCCCATAAAGGTAGTGTCGCCATATCTTTAAGGCGAAAATGACATCGGCTAATTCCAGATCATGCACTGGATAATTCTCCTCATGACGCTTCAATTGTGTCGAAGCGTAACAAATTACTTTGCCGTGTTGCATAAGGACACAACCAAGGCCAATGCCTGATGTATCCGTGTAGACTTCAAAACCACCATCTTCAATAGGTAGTGCCAGTATGGGGGCTATAGTAAGGTGTTCTTTAAGAGTTAAAAAACTCTCTTCACAATCCTTTGACCATATAAAATGATTCTTTTTTTTTGTAAGCCTAGTCAGTGAAACGGCGATCTTGGAGAAATCCTTGATAAATCGCCTGTAATAGCCAGCTAGACCGACAAAACTCCTGACTTCGGATACGGTCGTTGGTCGGCTCCAATTCTTGACAGCTTCGACCTTAGAAGAATCCACAGCGATACCTTCCTTTGATATGATGTGGCCAAGGAATGAGACCTCCTTTAGCCAAAATTCACACTTGTTGAGCTTCGCGTAGAGTTGGTGTTCTCTTAAGGTTTGCAAAGCTATTCTTAAATGTTCTTCATGTTCCTCCTTGGTCTTAGAGTATATGAGAATATCATCAATGAAGACGACCACAAATCGGTAGAGATAAGGCCTGAAGACATTTTTCATAAGTTGCATAAAAGCTACAGGGGCATTGGTTAACCCAAACGGCATAACCACAAACTCATAGTGCTCATATCTGCTACGGAAATCCGTCTTGTAAATATCTTCATCTTTGATCCTTAGCTGATGGTAACCAGACTTGAGGTCTATCTTAGAGAAATATTCTGCTCCTGAGATTTGATCAAATAGCTCATCGATACGCGGCAGTGGATATTTGTTCTTGATTGTGAGTTGATTTAACTGCCGATAGTCGATATAGAGCCGGAGGGATCCATCCTTGTTCTTGACAAATAAGACCGGTGCACCCGAGGGGGATGTGCTGGGTCGAATAAAGCCTTTCTCCAATAGTTCCTGTAGTTACTTTTTCAACTCCTTGAGTTCTGTAGGGGACATCCTGTAAGGAGCTTTTGAAACAAGTGCTGCTCCAGGAATGAGTTCAATGGAGAAGTTTACTTCCCTTTCGGGCGGCAAACCGGGTAATTCGGATGGGAAGACATCAGGAAAGTCTCTTCCAATGGAGATTTCTTCTAGGATAATTTCTTTGGACTCAGTGACAACTACAGAAGAAAGGAAATTTTACAACCTTGCGAGATAAGCTTGCAGGCGTGAAGAGAAGAAATAAGGGCAGGATGCTTCCTATATTTAATGCCAAGGAAAGAAAACCGTGGAAGATCCGGTTTGTGGAAGGAAATTCTCCTATTGCAACAGTTAATGTCGGCACAGTGATCGCATAACCAATCCACACCTAGGATGGCGTCATAACCTTCCATGTCAAGACATATGAGGTTTGCGGGGAGATTATGGCCTTCTATAGTTACCTCACTATCTGGGTAGTGGGTTGTAAGTTTGGTTTCAAGACCTAAAGGTGTTGTAATAGCTAGGTCCGAGGGTAGAGGAACAGGTGAAATTGGTAGAGTTTTAGCAAAAGTAGTAGATATAAAGGAATGAGAAGCACCAGTATCAAATAGTACAAAAGCAGGATGGGAATAAATTTGGATGGTACCTTCCATCAAGCTATCATCCTTGGGCGCTTCCTCGTCCAATACGGCATTTAAGCGAGCCTGCCGCCTACGTCCACCATTGGAGGGTTGATCTTTCATGAGGGGGCAATCGGGCATGCGATGCTCCCGGCTTCCACATCGGAGACAAGCGCCAAGGCGCTTCCAAGATTCTTTGGCCGAATGACCGAATTTCTCACAAAAGGTGCACGCCGTCATGACCTGCTTCTTTTCCTCTTTAACTTTCTTATTTTTGCCATTCCCGTTGCCATTACGGGACCTCTTCTTGTTATCACGGGTCTTGTAGGACCCCGTGATGCTGAATCTCTCCTTGGTGTGTAATTTTAACATAAAACACAAGTCTCTCCTTGGTAGAGACGCACAAGGCAAAAGCACTTGGGAGATTGTTTCTCCTTCTTGAGCTCCCATGGGTTGCGGTCCATTTTCATGCGTCTATCAGCGCACCGCCGCAGATCGAGAGGATAGCGCCCCTTGCGGGGGGTGTTTCCAGGAGGCTCCCCCCCCCCCTCGAAGAAAAATTACAGTATGATCTCTCTTCAAGAAATGGCACAAGGGACAGAGTCACAAGGGTATCTATGCAAAACCCAAGAGCATATATGCAACACACTCTTGTTGGGCTTCAAAAATAATATAAGGCACAAAAAACTAGGAGATTGCTTCTCCTCCTGCTTTCATGGGCTTCCATCCATCCCGAATGAGGCCCCCCTACGTGGGTATTTATAGGCTAAAATAGCTTAACCGGACCGGATAAGGGGTTTTGGGGCTTACCTGGGCTGGATGGGCTCTGTTGGGAGCTTACCTAGACCGGGTAAGCACCCGCAGGTGCCCCCTCTAGTCTAGCTAGGCCGCGAGAGCCCCATCGGGTCCGGACAAGGCCGTGCGGCCCTCCCCCATCCCGAACCGGCCATGAATGGCCTATCCGGACCGGATAGGCCTCGCGCGGGAGGCTATCCAGCTCGAACAAGCCCCGCAGGGCCTGTCCGGTCTAGGTGGGCTCCTATGAAGCCTTACCCAGATTGGGTAGACTCCCGTGGGAGCCTATCTGGCCCAAACAAGCCCTACAAGGCTTGTCCAGTCTGGGTGGGTTCCTGCGGAGCCTAACCTGGACCGGGTATTCTCCCGTGAGAGCTTACCCGGGCCGGGTGACCCCTATGAGAGCAAATCCCCCCATTTTTGTTTTCTTTCAAAATTTTTGGGCTTCAACACTGTATAAATTGAGCATGATGTCAGCTGATGAACATACCTTAAGGTTAAACAATCACGTTCATATTTGACTATCCAGTCATGATTTTGGTGAATCTAGGGGAGTGAAAAAGAGGAAACAACTGGAAGAAGTATGGGACTTTAGCCACTGCAAAAGTAGAGGTTGAGTGCCAGTGGCATGTATTTTGTGATTAACTGATCTTCTTCATTTTTGATTATTCAGTCATGATTTTCAGGACTTAAGAGAGCAAAAAGTAGGGGAAAAATGAAAACAGAATGAGACTTTGAATAAAGGTCCATATAAAAGCAAAACTTTGAGTGGTAGTCATGGTTTTCCATCTCTTGAGATCTCTTTGATATCTCAATCTCTTCAAGGGTCCGAAGTTGAAATCTCTATCAGCATCAATAATAAGGAGCACAACGAAGAGGAGGGGTACAAAAAAGGAGCAGGGGGAAGAAATGGAGGCAAAGGAAGGAGGGACGGAGGGAGGGAGGGAGAGAGAGAGAGTTCTCTAGGGCTTCTCCAAAATCTCTTGATCTCTCCTCTCCAACATACTATGATGGCACTCTGATATGTGTATACGTATAAATACGCTTTGCCTCATTCTTATTGTTATTGGGTTAATTTAGTCATTTTGAAAAAAGAAATAATCATGTTGAATGGCTGGATGCATAAGATTTGAAAGTGTTTTTTTTCTAAGAAATATAAGATTATCTCGATCTCTAGCTTGCTATTCCCAGTTTCTTTGGATCTGTCACAGATCTCCAAAATCTCTTCTTTCTAGCCTTCCAAGATGATGCCAAGATTTGATATGGCATTCCATAGTGGTGGCAACATCTACTAGCAACATGTTAAACTCTTTGCATCATTGTTTTTTATTAATTACCTTGAGTGGCTAAATGCAAAGATTTAGAGTTCTCTCCAAGCAATGCAAGACTATCATGATTTCTGCAAAATCTTTCTAAAATTTCTGCTCTTCGGCCATCCAATTAACTCTCTCTCTCTCTGTGTCTCTCTCTCTGTGTGTGTGTGTGTGTGTGTGTGTGTGTGTGTGTGTGTGTGTGTGGCTAAATGCATAAGATTGAGTTCTCTCCAAGAAATGCAAGATTATCATGATCTCTCCTAAATTTGTCTAAAAACTTCTGCTCTTCGGCCATCCAATTAACTCTCCCTCTCTCTCTCTCTTCTGGATCTTGTGGATTTCTGATGGAACAAGTTATTTCGATTAATATTAAAAAACTGTTCTTATTGGTCAATCACTAGTATAGGAATAGAGAGAGAGAGATATCTTGCAACTATTGTCTTTAGATTGTGTTGCATGGCCAGCTGTTGATAATCCTTTCAGTCAGTGTTGCCATTATCTTCCAATATCTGATCCGACACAAGATCCACAAGGCACGAGGCCGTGCTGTTCACATAACCCCAGAATCAAACTCAACTCTATATCATATGTTATTTTAAACATCATCCCAAAATATCTTATGATCCATAATGAGTCACAACCAAACACTGATGTAACTCTGTAAACGAGTCAGGATCTGATAGTAATACTAACACCATCGATTTCAATATTTCATTAGCTTTGAGACAGATTCATGTTGTTAAATAATTTGACTTTATTTTCCATTATCATGTAATAGATATGAATCACCCTATTGGAGAACTATGGCAGCAATGCGCATCCAAGTAGCATGGAGATACAGGAAGAGGCGTTTACATCGAACTGATAAGTCGGAGCTAGGAAGGGATCCTACAAACTGAACTAGATTACCAAGGGACGTTACTATTGCCATGGAGAAGTCATAATTACATCCGGTAGGTCCAAATTCTTAAGCAGGAGGTTCACTTCACTGTTTCCCATGTGTTCTGGAAGGAAATCAAACTGTTGACCATCATGGCAATCATGCATGTCACTTGGGAAGAAATCATCTTTGGCCATCAGGAGATTCATTGACGCCAGGGCAACGCGAGGATCGATAACCTTGGTTTTCCTAGCATTAGAATTTCATTCTTTCACTGAAAGGCTTTGGCCAATTATAATATGCATCCTTTGCCCTTTTTGGTCTATTAATAAAATGATCGGATAGGAAAGTGGACTTTGAGAGAGAGAGTATTGTGAGTGTCAAAGATACTGTTTGATGAACAACAATGTGCTGTATGCTAATGTCTCTTTCCACAGCAGGCATATACCATGAGAGCTCACATTTTTCTCAGAGATAATATGGGAGAAGTCTGTATATTCATACAACTTAGAGATTAGTACAATTTCCAGTGGGGATGGTTCACATGCACTTGTGGGCTTGTCGCAGAGAAACAAAAGCAATGTCTTCTCTTCCCTCATTATACTGTAACAATGACTTGACCGTGTCTATATTATGCGTGACTGCAGCTTCACGGCATGATTTGAGGAAGCTGTCATGATTGCTTCTTGAGTAATTCTTCACCACCATGACTTGGTGCACCACCAGGCAGCAGTTAAAAGACAATTTAATATTTTTTGTAGGCCAGGTCCAACTTATCCTAAATCTCCGCAGATCGGACGGCTCAAAAAATTAAAAAAAAATGAAGATCAGTCATGGGCCAAGTACTTTGGGCACATTAAAAGCATCCGATCTTTATTTTCGTTAAAAAAAAATTGAGTTGTCCTAGTTGTGCACCAAATCACGTGGTGCAGCAAGCATTACTGTTCCTTCACTACATTCATATGTGGATTCTATGTCCAAGCTAATTTTCTACCGAGGTTGATCGGGTGAGACTTGCTGAAAGTTTTCTCGATGTACCAAGTTTCTGGCTGCAACAAGATTACCCACCCAAAGGCTAAAGCTAAAGGTGCATCGCATTCCATGTGAAGACGATTATGGATCTCAAAATCAACCGAGAATCAATTAAATGAAATTTAACACCGAAAGATTGTGTTTTGAAATCGGATCATTGTCCATTTAAAACATGATTATGCATCTTAAATCAATCAAAACTAGGTTAAATGAAATTTAATACCTAAATATTGAAGCTGAAGTTGAATCACAGTCCACGTGTTTGGCAACATGATAGGGGTGGACTATGGTCTTGAAATTCTCGTCCCCCAAAAATCTCACCAAATATACCCGTCACATTAGATTATTTAAAGTTGGATAGTGAATTTTAGAGAGAGAAGGGAGAAAAGGGAATATTTTTCATAATCTCTAAAAGTTAGTCTCCCGTAATTTTTTCTCTTTAAAAGATTATAGAAAAAATTCATAATCTTATTGTGTTGTCAAATGCACCCTTAAAACAACTAGGCACTAATCAAATGAAAATTTTGCACTATTGGTGTCTGATTATGTTCTCCAAAAATATTTTAACCTTGCCTTTTTCATTTTACTACTATGCACAAGTTAACAAGAAAGATGATACTCGGACAAGTTTACCCACTTAGAATGTTATGAACTTCAATAACTCACCCAATCAATGGTAGGAATGCAGAAGACAATGGAAGAGTAGCTTTACGTTTCGTGCACGCGGAATGGCGGGAGAAAAAATGTAATTTATGATTGATGATGATTTTTTTGTTGGGTGCTTTTTAATTTTGTGTGGGTGTACATGTTCTGAAAGCATGCAAGTCGAGTTTTGACCATTGTCACGAAATTATATTTCAACTAATATGTGCCTCCAGAACATGACACGTGTGCATAAATGTGCGCGAGACACATGGATGAGGGTAGGTGTGCGCGTGATAGTTGTTTAGGCAGCAAACGCAGGTTTGATTCCACGGGTGAAGATGTATCAAATGATGTGGGGTTCAGGTAGGATATTTCCCCACCGACCGTAAACGATCTGTATTTATTTATATCGGACATAATCCAAATACCCTTGTTTCTATTGCCAAAGAAGAGAGTCAGGGATCCTAGGGGTCGCGACGTTGAGAGAGTTTGACCTGTACTACGACGAAGGAGCAACAGTGATACAGTA
Source organism: Amorphophallus konjac (assembly GCA_022559845.1). Taxonomy (NCBI): domain Eukaryota; kingdom Viridiplantae; phylum Streptophyta; class Magnoliopsida; order Alismatales; family Araceae; genus Amorphophallus; species Amorphophallus konjac. The sequence continues at coordinate 265,936,919 of CM040123.1, forward strand.
GGGATAGGTGGATGTAAGGAGAGCGGTCTCAGTGTGGGCGTTAGAGGGAATGTAGTCTTCAGGTTTATGGAAGCGAGGCATTGGCTTGGGAACTGAAGCAGTGGGCAATGGCTCGACATGGAGCTGACAGGTTTTGACTCTGATGTGGAACTGTCGACACTGGCTCGACTAAGAGTAGATAGGTGTTTCCTCAGGTGTGGAGCTGTCGACACTGGCTCGGTTAGGAGCAGGCAGGTACTGGCACAGGTGTGGGATCAATTCTGTTGGCTGGGTAGGGACTGAGCGGTGAGGCGGATGACAGCCCGACGACGGTGTTAAGACTGGCGGCCGGTGAAGATGGGAGTTAATTCCCTGACTAGACTTCATTGATACATGTCATGAAAGGCTTTATATGGGGCGTTGGGAGCCTAATTATAAGTTGTGCGCAAGCCACGGGACAATTCTGTCATTTATACTAGTCCCCGAGTCATTACATTGTTACGCGGGTATTTCCACCTTTGTACATAATGTCTGCTGAAGGACTTGTGATTTAGCAGGACGCCATTTGGGAGATGACTGCATAGCATACCCTCGGCGTGTGCTTGCCGATCACCGAACTGAGAATGACTCCTATGTCAGAGAGCTTGAACGCCCATACATCCGGCGCTGAAGTATCCTTGCAAGTTCCTTGATGATGTTTCGGTGCTGAAGTGCACTTGCAAGTTCCTTGACGATTGTTTGTTATGCATTTTTGAGCGTCATTAGAAATTTCGTATGTCTGGATGGTTTGCCTTTTTTGGGGGGACTCGGGTGGAGCGATCGGGGACCGACTCGAGTAGAGTAGTCGGGCACGGCTCGTACGAAGCAGTCGGGCACCGGCTCATGTTGGAGCAGTCGAACGTGGCTTGTAAGGGACAATTGGGTGGTCGAGAGTGGCTCATATGGGGCAATCAGGTACCAGCTCCTATTGGAGCTATCGGGCACTGTTGAGACTGGAGTAGTCAGGCGCTATTAGGACTGGGGAAGTCGGGTGCCGTGGGCACCATTGTGACTGGAGTAGTTGGGTGCCGTGGGCCACGGCCGTGATTGGAGTAGTCGAGTGCTTTTGGCACTGCTATGACTGGAGTAGTAGGGTGTCGTGGGCACCGCTCAGATTAGGGTAGTCTAGCGTCATTGAGACTGAGGTAGTCGGGCACCATTAACTCCAAGGGACTAGTAGGCATCGTTGTAATTGGAGTAATCAGGTGTAATGGATGCCGTTGTGACTGGAGTAGTCGAGCACCGTTGAGACTAGAGTTGTTGGAAGCCGTAGGCACCCTTGTAACTGGAGTAGTCGAGCATCGTTGAGACTGAAGCTGTCGGGCGCCATTAAGGCTGGAGTAGTCGGGTGCCGTGGGCACTGTTGTGATTGGAGTGGTCAGGCACTGTTGAGACTGAGGTCCTCCAGCATCGTTAAGATCGAGGGACCGGCAAGCACTTTTGTGACTAGAGTACGAAGATGAACTTTGTCGATGCGATAGTCATCAGACGGTTGTCAGGGATTGAACATGGTCTTCGGCAATGGCCCATTCTCAGATGAACGTGGTTGTCTATGTGAGACACGTTCTTCAAGATAGAAGTGACTTATGGGTAGGGCACATGCTTTGAGATAGAAGATTAAGGCCCATGATGTACCCCAACGTATCAATCACTAACGCCAAAGCAAGTTGAGTCCTCGTCGGGTGATGAACTACCTTGAACCCATTGGGGGTTCTCCCTGGGTGTACATGCTACTTTTTTTGGCCCCCCTTAGGGGAGTATTTATATATAAGCCCAAAAGTAGCCAAAAGAGGGGGTACCTAGTCTGGTTGGTGCACTCAAGGGAGGCACCTAGTCCGGTTGGGGCACTGGCAGGACCTACCTGGTCTGGTATGAACGGTGGGAGGACCCCCTTGGTCCAGCTAGTGCATGGGCTGAGTGGGCGCGCTAACAAGGGCCACCTAGCCCGGTGGCAGTGCTGGGAGGACCCACCTAGTCCGGTAGAACCACTAGGAGGTGCCCCCTACTTCGGTTGAGGAGATGGTAGGGTGGAGTGGTGCCAGGGGGCCCAACCGGACTGGGTAGGGTGGCCCAAGGATGCCACCTGATTTGGTTGGAAAAGGGGGCAGGGAGAGCTGGGTTGATGGGGAGATGGTTGCCTGAACCAGGTGGGGTGGCCCATGGGGGCACTCCTGTCCGATGGTGGAGGCGACGCAAGGAAGAGCTAGGTTGGCGGGGGCAAGGCCGCCTGAACCATGTGGGTGGCACATCAGGCCACCCATGTCTGGTAGGCGGAGGTGTAGGGACGAGCTTGATGTCGTGGCCACCCGGGCCAGGTGGGGTGGTGCATGGGGGCACCCCAATCTGGTGGCCGAGGTGATGTAGGGACAAGCTACTACTGGAATGGCGTGGACACCCTGATTGGGTGGGGTGGCCCATGGGGGCACCCCATTTCGGTGGCGGAGATGATGGTGGGACGAGCTATTGGTGCGTGCAAGGATGGGTGAGGGACCAGGTGGCAGAGGGGAGGTAGGGGAGCGTGCCGAAGATGGCGTTGGCATGGGCGCCCGGACTGGGTGGGGTGGCCCGTGGGGGCACCCCAATCTGGTGGCGAAAGTGATGCAAGGAAGAGCGGGGCTGGCGGGGGAAAGGCCACCCAGACTAGGTGGGGTGGCCCATGGGGGCACCCTGTAGCAACTCGAAATTTTATATATGTATTTATATGGGAAAAAATAATGAAAGATGAAAAGAAAATAAATGATAAATATTTTTATTTAAGTCTTTAAAGTGTAGAATATATAAACGTAAAACCTATCCCACATGTTAACACAAATGGCGAGATTCGCAGCACGATTCTGAGAAGGCGAAGACGTCAGTAGTGTAGCATCCGATTTAAGAGAGAATTATTAGCTCTAATTAAATCATAATTAGTGGATGATGTAATTTCTTACCTAATTGAATAAATGAGGTAATTGATTATGTCATAAAGGGAGATTTATTTCAACATCCACATGTTAGAAATTATTGCCAATATAAGTTGGTGTAATAGTAACATGAGTTAGTGAAATAGGAAAATTAGGTGGAAAATTGACTTAGAATTAAATTAACAATAAAATAATTATGGGACTTGGCCTATAAATAGGGCTTGGATCTTCCCTACTCAAAGCATAAATCCATTGGGGAAGTGCTAGAGGAGGAAATCTTGAAGTTAGGAGGAGTGTTCGAAGTGTTCTTCATTCTTCTTCCTCTTCGATCTTCCACTAGGTAGGTATTCTCTCAGGCTAAACTCAAATTGATGCATGAATTAGATGTAGATGCATGTCTACTTTGATTCTATACCATTTTCCCCAATTTTTATTGAGTATTAAGCATGTTGTCCATACAACTGGGCATAAGATTTTAACCGAGATTTTTAACCGCCGGAAGATCAGTCTCGGATCATGGTGTCTTTCTAAGATCGTGTTCCGGATGCGCGATCTCCGCCCCGATCATGATGTCTTCAAGTTCTAATTGAACCGATATATCATCTAGTATGTTAAATATGTCATGTTAAGTTGCATATCATTCAAATTCACACACGATTAAGTTAAGGATATGGAAGATAATAATTCTATTCTATGAGCTTATATTTCCATGCTAGTTCTTGTTACCTTCATGATATCTTTGATCTCCATGACTATATTATCTTTCTGGCATGATAAATAGAATATATATTATCTTTTAAAATTACATGCACTTAGTTGCATGATCGTGATCAATACGAGTTTAACGATTTTCATGTTATTATGTTACCATGTTTTCGACAAGTCGCGTGGTTCGCTAGATTTCCAAAGATGAACGGTGTCTAAGGAAAGAGGTCCACGGGCAAACGCTTTAAGTGGATAAGTGGTTACTTAATTAGGTCCTCATGAATACAAGGGGAGCCTCCCACTGTCCCACCTCTTACATGGCCGTGATTCTTCGGTTTTCTAGTTAAGCTCCGACTGTGAAAAACGAGATAGAATTTCTGCTAGAATTGTTCCTCATTTTCAACAAGTCGTGTAATTAGTAATATTCCCAAGGGAAAACGGTGTCTAAGGAAAGAGGTCCACGGGCAAACGCTTTAAGTGGATAAGTGATTTCTTAATTAGGACCTCGCGAATGCGAGGGGAGCCTCCCAATGTCCCACCTCTTACCTAGCCGTAATTCCTCAATTTTATAGCTAAACACCCGATTGTGAAAATTTTGATCTAAACCCGTTTTACGAGATTTTTCACAAGGGCTGATTGTGCCTTGTCCGACAATCCAATCTTTTATCGACTTAATATCATTAAACATGCTGCCTTAAATCCTTTTCGAACTTCTCTTTCAACTACTTGTAATTCTTGTACTACTTATACCTCAGATGATAAATTTTGCTAGATCTATACTTTATTTAATAACTTTTACCTTGAAATTCTTTGGCCATACATATTATGTAGATGTCTAAATATACTTGGCATCTATGATCCATAACCCCAATGCCTGGCATTAATGGGGCCCGGTCTGGTCCTGGGGGGAGCGTCCGAAAGTACTTGTGCCCATGGGAGTTGAATGACCTGGTGTGGCATTGCACCAAAGTGCTTGACTTGCTAGATTGATTTATGACATTCCAAAGTTCGTGAATTACTTAAAGTACTTGAATTACGTGAAATATTTGACGTGTACATACTTGTATGAAATGGCCAATTCCATAGTAATACTTTCTACATGATCGTCCTCTACTTGAACTTTACGCTTGATATCTTGTCTACTTGCGATTCTATTCTTTACTCTCTCTCCTATTCATGTTCCATGTTTTATTTATGTTTCTTGGTATAGCACAGTAACTTTATCCAAAAATGTTAATCACTTTAAGTTGCCCGGTATAGAGATATAAATCATACTGAGTGTTTTGTTCACCCTACATTTTCGGTTAACATTGCAGATAGTTTCGACGATGAACCCCAAACACATGGGGATGGGCAAGAGTGAAATGAGGGATCAAGTTCATCTTAGTTACCTAGGTTTATGAGTGTTACTCTTGCTAGAATTGTGTACTTGGAAGTTGTATTATGCCTCTTAAGGCTTAAGAACGTTGTAAAATTTTATTTCGATGAAATAAAAGTATCCTTTTCTTCTTGTGTCCCATTATGGCTGGACCCTATTATACATGCTCTTGATCGACACGAATGTTTACGACTCGTCGCGTCTCGATATTCCGCGTCGGGGCATGACAATCTTTGTGGTATCAGAGCCTAGGTTTCATAAACCCTAGGTTTCCCTTGATATATGTTCTAGATGTTGATCTAGAAATTTGGATAGAATATTGAAACCTTCCCGATAAGATTGGGTAGAGCCGTGGGCTAAGCTTTAAAGAATGATTAATCAAGAAATAAACAAAACACTTAAGTTTGGTAGTTGTGTCTGTAGGCTTAATTTTTGCCAATGGCTGTCGAAAGAGCTCAATGGCACGAGATGCAAAGGATGGTCCAAGGACTGACCCAAGCGCTACAACAAATAGCTCAAGGAGGAGCTAACCGTGGAGCGAGGGATTTACATAGGAACTTCAAAAGTATGAACCTTCCCAAGTTCGCAGGGTCCACGGACCCGGATGAGGCAGAACACTGGGTGAAGGAAATCGAGAGGATTTTTTGAGTCATGCAATGTGCTGATGAGGAGAAGGTCCTACTCACTACCTTTCAGCTAGAAAGGGATGCCCGTACTTGGTGGGAGTTGGTCGAAGCAACTCTACCGCACGACCAGGTGTTGTGGGAAGAGTTTGTGGAACACTTCAACAACAAGTACTTCTCCGACCGAGTTCAAGAGAGAAAAGCTGTCGAATTTGCTTCCTTAAAACAAAGGAGTTTGACGGTGGCAGGGTACGAAGCCCAATTCGCAAGATTCTCCCGGTACGCACCATACCTTGTGGGTACCGAAAAGATGAAGGCGAGGAGATTCTTAAATGGCTTAAAGCCCCAGTATATTACCCAAGTCACCCCGATGGATATCCAAGTATATGCCGATGCGGTGAGAAGAGCCCAACTCCTGGAAGATGCAATGGAGATGTCTGATCGCATCCGGGGAAGAGATGCCAAGAACGAGCCAGTAACTAGCTCTGGCTTCTAAAGGGATGCCTGTACTTGGTGGGAGTCGGTCGAAGCAACTCTACCGCACGACGAGGTGTTGTGGGAAGAATTTGTGAAACACTTCAACAACAAGTACTTCTCTGACCTAATTCAAGAGAGGAAAGCTGCCGAATTTGCTTCCTTAAAACAAAGGAGTTTGACGGTGGCGGAGTACGAAGCTCAATTCGCAAGATTGTCCCGGTACGCACCACACCTTGTGGGTACCGAAAAGATGAAGGCGAGAAGATTCTTAAATGGCTTAAAGCCCCAGTATATTACTCAACTCGCCTCGATGGATATCCAAGTACCAAGTATATGTCGATGCGGTGAGAAGAGTCTAACTCCTGGAAGATGCAATGGAGATGTCTGATCGCATCCAGGGAAGAGATGCCAAGAAGGAGTCAGTAACTAGCTCTAGTAACTTCAAGCCCTCCTTCGAGAAGAAGAGGCCCAATGATGGGCGTAACTCCCTTAAAGATGGGCGTAACTTCTAAAAGGACAAGAAGCCAAGATGGAATGATAAACAAATTGTCCATTTTGTTACCCCATCAAAGGAACTATGCAAGCATTGTGAAAAGCCCGGACATAAGGCGGAAGAGTGTTGGAGAAGACTTGGTGCCTGTCTTCACTGTAGGAGTCGGGATTATAGAATTCCAAATTGTCCACTCCTCAACGAGCAAGCTCTGTCGAAAAAACTTCCAGTTGCTATCAAAAAGTAAGGTAGACTTCAAGCTCTTAGGGATGCAGAACTTACCGAAGAAGGAGCCGTTGTGGAAGGTACTCTTTCTGTTTACTCAAAGCCCACCTCTATTTTATTTGACACTGGAGCCACACATTCATTTATATCTAAGAGCTTTGCTGATACTTTGCCGATGAGGCCTGTCCCCTTAAAACCCAAACTTACTATTACTACTCCTATTGGAGCGGGATCGGAAATTAAATATTTCTACCCTACTAGTGAAGTTCTAGTCAATAGTTACAACCTATCGGCTGACTTAGTATGCATGGAGATGGAAGGATATGATATCATTTTGGGAGCTGATTGGTTATCTACTTATGGTGCTAGTGTTAACTACAAATTGGGTACGGTGACCTTTAGTGGATACCCTAACATCTTATTTTCTGGTGTCAGGCATTCTAGATACATATCCCTTATTTCGTCCCTTAAAGCCAATAAATTATTAAAGAAGGGTTGTGCGGCTTTCTTAGTTTCTATGACTATGGCCAAGCATAAAGAACCCAATCTAGATGATATTCCTATTGTTCGAGATTATTCTGATCTATTCCCGGACGAGTTGCCTGGTATTCCTCTAGAGAGAGAAGTTGTCTTCTCTATTGATTTAATTCACGGAGCTGCACCTATTTCTAAGGCTCTGTATCGGATGTCCCCTATCGAAATGAAGGAGTTGAAAGAACAACTGATGGAGTTATTGGAAAAGGGATTTATCCGACCGAGTACTTCACCTTGGGGAGCCCTGTCTTATTTGTCAAAAAGAAGGATGTGTCAATGAGATTGTGTGTTGACTACTAGCCATTGAACCAACTCACAATCAAGAATAGATATCTATTGTCAAGGATTGATGAACTATTTGACCAGATTTCTGGAGCTTGATATTTTTTAAAAATTGATCTCAGATCTGGTTATCATCAATTGAAGATTAAGGAAGGGGATATTCATAAAATGACATTCAGGAGCAGGTATGGACACTATGAGTTCATTGTTATATCTTTTGGCCTAACCAATGTGAAGTCCCACGTTCAATCACACCCATGAGGGGGGTGAATTGGGTGATTACAAGTTTTTATAAAACTTTTGTCGATTTAAAATAAGTGTGATGAAATAGCAACTAAGAAGTTCAGATCTATAGCAAAACAAATTAGATCTATCAAAACCAATCACCACAATAGCTCTTTGGTACTTGGCAGAGTTGTGAATCTGAAGATTCTACTAACGCAAGGTGTTATCGTCATGACAAGACTAGCCGTGTCAATTTGAACCTAGCTTTTGATATACCAAAGATCTAATATGAGAATGATCAATTAAGCTAGATCTGAATGAAGAAATCAATAGAGAAAATATACAAGAATGCTAGCACAGAATGGGGATAGAAGAGAAGGATCAAACCACATAGGAGAAAGAGACTTTTAGGTGGTTCGGATGCAATGACGGCAACCTACGTTTACCCCTCATGATCTGTGAAGATTCACACACTATCTTGTAAAGGGGCTACAAGATCAAGACACATACACACACACTCGTGGAGAGTTCGGAACTCCCACGAAGGTGCACAAGCACCGAGCCACACAAAATCTAACAGAAATCAAACACACACACACAGATCTGGGAAGATCCACATACACACACACACACGAATGTTTAGAGATTACAAATAGCAAACACTTGAAGCTCAAGAGATTGGAAGAAGAAACACAAAAGAAAAGCTCTGATTTAAGCTTCCCTTGAGTTGATGATGCAGATTTTGGATGAAGCTTAAATCTCCACTTGATTTGGGGTTGATTGGCTTCAGATTGATCTTCAAAAGTTTTGATTTGAATGAATAGTTCTGGATGAAGCACTGTTCACGGAGCTACAGTAGCAGCCTTCTTTCTCCCCTTGATAGCCTCCTTGATCTTCCTTGAGTGATTAGGATTTCATACCCCAAAGAGATGTTTATATAACTATTGAATGGTCAAGGGACATGCCAAGACACAGATCCACAATTTCAAGCATGTCTGGAGACTTTTGGGATCAAAAAAAATATATCTAGATGCTTTTCCTCGTGGAGAGAACAAAGACAAAAATAGGGGCTTCGAAGGGTTCGGTCGACCAGATAGGGCAGGGCGGTCGACCTAACTTTTACAGGATCTGAACATTTCAGCACTGGGAGAATCGGTCAACCGATCAAGGGCCGGCGGTCGACCGAACTCTGTAAATCCTCAGAGTTCTGGGTGCTGGGAAGTTAGGTCGGTTGGACCAATCAAGCTGGTCGACCGAACTCTCGAAATCCTGCAAAATAATAGAGTTTAGTCCAAGAATCATGTTCATATACTAAAGACTTTGTGTTTGCAAATTGATCCATTTGATTTAAGCTTGGTTTGACTTAATCTGGGCATTTTTAAGGCAAGATAGATTTGAGCATTTGCTTGATGAAAATGGCCTTGTGAGCCTACAAGAACTCTCGCTACTATAGTTATGGAAGCTATTAACCTGTTGGCCATACCAGGATTTTGTTATCATCAAAATCACCTGGAGAGACTCAACAATCTCCCCCTTTTTGATGATGACAAAACTTTAGAGTATTAAGTGCATTGGCATGCCTTTGAGCAGAATTTGGAACATTAAGACAACCCAATGAATTCGTGCAATATCCCACATGATTCTTGTACGAGGTGGAGTTTACACTCATGCATAGTGAAGGATTTAGACTGGCTAGCCGGTCTTTCATCCGACACCATTTGATATACATAGAACTAAATTGAGGATGGGCAAAGCCAATAATCCACAAGGCGATCAAACCATGTAATCATTTTATTAAGCCAAAACCACACAAGCCATTCAACCATTTTATTTGCCAAATTAGGAGGAAATGAGAGACAAGAACCAATCATGTAATGTCAAATACCAAGTGCATTCTTTTCATCATTTCATTTCAGTTGTTCAATACAAAGTACATTGATGCTTGAGAATGCAAAACCTCTACTAGACACTCATGACAAGACAAATGCAAAGACTGACTCAAACAAAATGCAATAACTCACAAATGAACCTCACAAATGAACATCCATACAAAACATAAGGACATGCATGCATAAACTATATAAGACCTACACTAACTATACATAGCCTGGAGGCAGGAAGCAAAGGAAAATCCTCAGTGGCCATTTGCAGGAGGCTGATCTTCAAGAGGAGGAGGCTGATATCCAAGGCGGTGTCGTATGTCCTCAAGAGAATGGTCTTGAAACTGAAGACGATACTGAATATTGGCAATGGAGTTGTCACGGGCCACATCACGACACTGCATATCAAGAAGAGTGATGTTCATGATATGAAAGACCTAGCTCGAGTCTTCATGGCTGGCGGTGAGGGTGGTCATATGAGTGGAGAGAGTCGTCATCTGAGTGGATAAGGTGTCCAAGACTATGGAGAAAGAATATATGCGATCCGTCATGCTGTCAAGCATATTGCCCATGGTGTCTATGTGATCCCCAACGGTGGAGAGTTGACCCCCAAAAGTGTCCACTCGAGTCTCCAGCCCAGTAAGATGCCTATCAAAAGTCTCATAATCTACCCAAGACGGTTGGCCGGCACCCTGAGTAGATGATTCCCCATGAAATTACTGTGGAGGAGGAGGCACCTCTGGGTCCATATGTGGAGGTGAGGGTGGAGGAGGCTGGTCCTCCGTCGGAACTGGAGGGGGGGCTTCCCCTTGACCCTGCTGCTGCTCTCGCTCTTCTTCACTTTCTAATTCTTCCCCATAGATTGGCACATTGCGGCGTAGCTCACCATCGGGACCCCAATAATATCCAAAATCTGTGAAAATTTTATGTTTATTGTAGACAACATCCTGTCTAACTTGAATAGATAATTCATCAGCCAAATTTATCCCAGCATAGATAAACACTCCTATCAACTGTGAAGCATACGGCAAAGATCTCCTTAGTTGGGTTCGGCATGTCCCAATTAGATCTGTCATGAGTCGACCCATGTCGACTAAAATCTCATTCATAACATAGTAAAATAGGAATTTGTGAACCTCTATCACCTCATTTCGACTGCCACTCTTTGGATAGATAAGTGAAGTAAACATGTGGTGCAGAATTCGCTGCAGTGGAGGAAAATAATTGGCATTTAATGTGATCAAATCACTGACACCACGTACATATTCATAGCTCGTCATAGCAATAAAGGTGTCCTCAACTTCACCATGACCAAAAACCATGTTTGTACCCCTGGCTGAAACTCCTAAGGCATGTTCAAAAAGGTCCAGAGTAATATGAATCTCAACACCTTGAACAACTGTATATAACTCTTCATTCCTCTCAACCAAATTGCCATAAAATTACTGCACTAGGTTGGGGTAATATCGAGTATATCTAGTGACAAAATCAATCTATCCCTGTTGAATCTCAAAGACTGCACAAAGATCGGGTAGAATTTCGTTCACCTCATTAAAATCGACTAGTCGAGGGTCAATAATGGGCCGTGGAAGCAACCGAGGTGCACGAGGAGGTACAGGAGCCCGACATGGTGGCAGAGACGGAGCCTCATGCCTTCGAGCACTAGGTTCCCCTTGGGTAGAATGCCGAGAACTCCTTCTAGGCAGCATCCTAGACTAGAAGACCCGCTGTGGAAACCCTTGAAAAGATCGAACTCAACCCTCGGGATGAAGATGGACCAGAAGACACACCGAAGGCTTGAAATGATCTTCTCCACAATCTGGAACCTAGGGAGGAGCTTCTAGGTCGCACAAACCGCTGCGAAGATTTCATCCCGAAACTATGACGAACAGACCGGATCTTGTGCGGGTGGAAGAATGAGGAGGTTTTTGGGCTTGAGAGGTGGAGTTTAGGTGTTCTAGGGTTAGGGAAAGATGTTGGAGAGAGAAGGGAGGCGATGGAATGAAGAAATGAAGTGTGAAGACCCCTTAAAAAGGGTATGGTCGATGTTTCAACTGGTCCGGTTCGCTGAAAACGGTCGACCGGACAGGGGCGGCGATCAACCGAAGTGGTCGACCTAGCCCTAAAGTTTTTTTTTTTTTGTATAACATCTCCATCAACCTTCCTTCTTGATTGAACCAACACCTAGGGGTAAAGAGAGAGAATGACGTAGAATGAAGAGAGATGAGGTATAGAGAAAATACTCTAACTCTCCCTCTCAGAAGGTGCCTCAGATCCTAAGGTCTATGGGTCCATACTTATTTAATCAAGGAATATTCGGCCTTAGAAAAATTTCAAGGAGGGCTTTATGTATAATTACATTCAAGCATGCAGGGGTATATATATACACAAGTTATTGGTAGTAATCACACAGAGTATGCATAGCAATCTACCCCTTATGCAGATGATTTTCTATATGTGCAACTCTTAACCTAAGTGCAAACCTAGGTATGTATGCTCTCACCCTTGCACATCCCAAGTTCTCTTCTTATTTTGCTGAATTGTTCCTGGTTTAGGGGTTTCGTGAAGATATCAGCTAACTGATTTTGTGTGTCAATGAAATTCAATTCAAAGACCCATTTTCCTACATGATCTCTCAGAAAATGACATCGAATATCAATGTGCTTTGTCCTAGAATGTTGTACAGGATTTTTTGACAAGCTGATTGCACTGGTATTGTCACACAAGATTGGAACACATTTCATTTCAACATCCAAATCAAGTAATTGGTTTTTGATCCAAAGTACTTGGGCTCCACAACTTCCGGCGGCTACATATTCAACCTCGGCCGTTGAGAGAGCTACTGAATGTTGTTTCTTGGAAGCCCATGAAACTAGGCACCCACCGAGAAACTGACAGTACCCACTAGTACTTTTGCGATCAATAATACATCCAGCATAATCCGCATCGGTGTATGCAATCAAATCAAATGAACTACTGATGGAAAACTACAAGCCAAAGTCTATTGTGCCAATCAAGTATCAAAAAATCCATTTTACAGCCAGTAAATGGGATTCTTTAGGACATGACTGAAAATGAGCACATAGACATACACTGTATTGAATGTCAGGACGACATGCTGTGAGATACAGTAGTGATCGATCATACCTCGAAACAGTGTAGAATCTACTATTTTACCCTTTTCATCCTTGTCTAACTTTGTGGTTGTGGATATCGGAGTTGACATGGGCTTTACTTCAGCCATCCCATATTTCCTTAACAGCTCCAAGGTATATTTGACTTGATTTATGAAGATGTCTTCTGACGTTTGTTTAACCTGCAATCCAAGAAAGAATGTAAGTTCACCCATTAAGCTCATCTCAAATTCTCCTTGCATAATTTCTACAAATTCATCACATAAAGTATTGTTAGTAGTTCTAAAAATTATATCATCAACACATACTTGAACTACTAATATGTCTTTACCTGATTTTCTCGTGAAGAGTGTTTGGTCAACCTTATCTCTTTTGAAACTATTTTCAATTAGGAATGAGGTGAGCCTTTCATACCAAGCCCTTGGTGCTTGCTTTAATCCGTACAAGGCTTTTTGCAACTTGTATACATGTTGTGGATGTTTTGGGTCTTCAAAACATGGAGGTTGTTCTACAAAAATATCCTCTTTGATGTACCCGTTAAGAAAAGCAGATTTAACATCCATTTGAAATAATTTGAAGTTCAATGAGCAAGCATAGGACAATAGGATCCGGACTGCTTCTAGTCTAGCAGCCGGTGTAAAGGACTCATCAAAATCAATGCCCATCTCCTGGCTATACCATTTGGCTACAAGTCGGGCCTTGTTCCTAACAACCAATCCCGTGTCATTTAGTTTATTTATGAAAACCCAACGGGTTCCAATTACGGGATGATTCTTGGGACGCGGCACGAGAGACCACACTTCGTTCCTTTTGAACTGATGTAGCTCTTCATGCATAGCCTGAATCCATGATTCATTTTGAAGAGCTTCATGAATATCCTTAGGCTCTTCTTGAGAGATAAAGGCCATCAAATCCTCTTCTTCCACTTGCCTTAGTGAAGATCTAGTTCTTACCCCATCTTCAGGATTACCTATGATGTTTTCAGCGGGGTGATCTTTCAAGAACGTGGAGGAACTTGACAAGTCGGGGTGCTGCACTTGCTGTTCTTGAAGTGTTTCAATTGATAGATCTTCATCCTTTTCATCCTTGCTGGAGATCCCTTCAATTTGTTCATCCTTATCCTTAGCATCATTTTGAGCGTTTGGGAGCTTCATCTGCATCCAATATTAGAATAGATTGATTGGTCAATTTTAATTCAAATTCATCAAAAATCACATGAGGACTTTCTTCAACAACCAAAGTCCTCTTATTAAGCAATATGTAAGCTCTAGAATTAAGTGTATAACCTAGGAAAATTCCTTTATCACTTTTCTCATCAAACTTACCTAGGTTGGACTTACCATTATTCAGGATGAAGCATGGGCATCCGAAGGGTTTAAGATAGGAAATGTTTGGTTTCTTACCCTTGTAGAGCTCGTATGGAGTTTTCTTCAAAATGGGCCTTACCATTGCCCTGTTGATGATGTAACATGTTGTACTTATCGCCTCATCCCAAAAGTATTTTGGTAGAGAGTTCTCACTTAACATGGTCCATGCCATGTCTATCAAGGTTCTATTTTTCCTCTCCACTACTCCATTTTGTTGAGGCGTCCTAGGTGATGAAAAGTTATGTGTATATCCCAGCTCCTTGCAAAAACTACTGAATTCATGGTTTTCAAACTCACCACCATGATCACTTTGAATTATGGTGATGAGGTACCCTTTATCATTCTAAATTTTCCTGCAAAATGCTTGAAACTCCATCAAGGCATCACTTTTATTGGCAAGATCTAGAAATAATACCCATGTAAATCTGGAGTAATCATCAACAATCACGAATCCATAAGATTTTCCTCCTAAGCTGGATGTCCTAGTCAGACCAAAATGATCAAGGTGCAGTAGTTCTAAAGGCTGAGCGGTAGAAACAATGTTCTTATTTTTGAAAGATATGCGTGTTTGCTTGCCTTTTGTGCAAACCTCACAGATTTTATCACTTTTAAATTTTAACTTTGGTAAGCCATTCACCAAGTCATGTCTAGATAATTTAGAGATTACTCCAAAACTAGCATGACCTAGTCTTCGGTGCCATAGCCATGCATTATCATGGTTGTTTGCTACCAAACACACATCATCACTGGAAACATCATCAAGATCAATGGTATACACATTGTTATTCCTCTTGTCGATGAACCTGATTTCATTAGAGCTTTTATTCATAACGAGGCAATGAGATTCATCAAAGATAATCTTGAAACCTTTGTCGCACAATTGGCTTATGCTCAAAAGATTATGATTCAAACCCTTAACCAAAAGTATATTTTCAATCAGGGTCTCAGAATTTTTACCTATGTTGTCAATTCTAATGATTTTACCTTTATCCTTTCCTCCAAAGGCAACCAAGCCTCCGTCCTTATCTTGCAGAGTAGAGAACGCCTTCTTGTCTCCTGTTATATGCCTTGAGCAACAGCTGTCTAGGTACCATTTGCTTCCCCTGGCTTCAAGGCATATCTACAAGAAATAAAATTCTCATCCAATTATTTTTGGTATCCAAACTAATTTGGGTCCATAGGAGTTAGTCCAATTTTACACATATCTTTTTCTGGTCCAAGCAGCATGATTTCGTTGTGTGTTTTATTTGAACCAACAATTAGCAATAACATGACCAAATCTACCACAATGAAAGCAATTGACATTTGAAAATCTTCTTTGGTATTTGTGTGGTTTGGATTGAACATGTATTGGCTTAGTGCGTGAGCATGATGCACAATCATTTTCTTTTTCATGCACATAAGATGTAGTAATCTTGTGCTCAAATGATTTTTTATTTTGGGGGATGTATCCCAATCCTTCTTTCCGGAAGTTAACTTTAACTCCCAACACATTGTCTAGGTTTTGTTTCCCTTTAACAAACCTAGAGAGAGTGAACTGCAAGTCAGTCACCTCCTTATTCAAACTCACATTTTTATTTTCAAGTTCTGAAATTGAGGATGTCAGAACTTCTTTTTCATTTTTTAATTTTTAGAAACTTTTTCAATTTCAGACATTTTACACATCAATTCCTCTTTGGTTTTCTCAATATCATAAATTGTTTGAAGCAAGCTTTCTTTCTCTTCTGTTAATTCGAACCATTCTTGTTCGAGTTTTTCAAACTTGACAGTATAGCCCTCATGTGTTAAATCTTCAATTTTCTTTTTGAGGGATTTATTCTCTGATCTTATTTTCCTATATTTGTTGTACAATTTTTCATATTCTGATTCTCATTGCTCATTTGAAATAGAATCAAGGTCATAGTTTATCTCAGGAGAATCGTCTTCATGTGCCATGAGGCACAGGCTTTCCACGAGCTGTTCTAGCTCCTCTTCGGACTGTTCGTCCTCTTCATCGCTCCAGGTGGTGACCATTGCTTTGGGTTTTTTGAACTTGTCCTTCTTAAACTTTTTCTTCAATTCTGGGCACTCTCCTCTCATGTGCCCGAGCTTCTTGCACTCATAGCATATAATGCTATTTGGCTTGCTTGGCTCCCCCTTAGTCTGGGCTGGCCTTCTTTGCCCCCTTTTGAAGTTTCCCTGGAAATTCCTTTTTCTTCTTAGGAATTTCTTCACTTGGCGTGTCCACATGGCCAAGTTTTCTTCCGCATCACTTCCGTCTGTAGACTCATCTTCTTGGGAGTCATCATCAGGTTGGTGGGCTTTCAAGGCCATCGTCTTCTTATTCTTTGTTTCTTCCTCAACAATTCTCTTCATGTTTATCTCATAGGTCATGAGCGACCCTATGAGCTTGTCCAAGGAAAGTATGGATAGATTCTTTGAATCTTCAAGAACCGTGGCTTTTGTGTGCCATGCAGGTGGAAGGGACCTAATACCTTCCTTACAAGTTTGGAGTTTGTGTACTCCTTCCCAAGGCCTTTGAGACCATTGGTAATCTCTGTTAATCTCGCGAATATTTCTGAGATCGTCTCTTCAGGCTTCATTTTAAACAACTCATAGTCTCTAACCAACATATTTACGTTGGTCTCCTTGACCTCGGAAGTTGCTTCATAAATAAGCCGCAGCTTGTCCCACATCTCTTTTGCTGAGCTGCACATGGAAACACGAGAATATTCATTAGGATGAATAACACATTGCATGATATTCATTGCATTAAAATTAACTATGGATTTCTTAATTTGTTCAGGTGTCCATTTATCCTCTTCATCAGAAAGGTCATAGGACCCTTATCCACAACCCTCCAGACTTCGTACTCCTGAGCCCTTAGAAAAACATGCATTCTATTTTTTCAGTAGGAGTAATTTGAAACGTCAAAGAAAGGAGGATGATTGATGGAGTGACCCTCAAGCATCATCCCCTTGTTGGCCATTGATCTGGATCTGACTCTAGATCATTAGATCTGAAGAAAATAGAGCCCTTGCTCTGATACCAATAGAAGTCACGCGATCAATGACACCCAAGAGGGGGGTGAGTTGGGTGATTACAAGTTTTTATAAAACTTTAGTCGATTTAAAACAAGTGTGATGAAATAGCAACTAAGAAGTTCAGATCTATAGCAAAACAAATTAGATCTATCAAAACCAATCACCACGATAGCTCTTTGGTACTTGGCGGAGTTGTGAATCCGAAGATTCTACTCACGCAAGGTGTTATCGTCCCGACAAGACTAGCCTTGTCAATTTGAACTCAGCTTTTGATATACCAAAGATCTAATATGAGAATGTTCAATTAAGCTAGATCTGAACGAAGAAATTAGCAGAGAAAATATACAAGAATGCTAGCACAGAATGCGGATAGAAGAGAAGGATCAAACCACACAGGAGACATAGATTTTTAGGTGATTCGGATGCAACGACGGTAACCTACGTCCACCCCTCACGATCCGTGAGGATTCACACACTATCTTGTAAAGGGGTTACAAGATCAACACACACACACACACTCGTGGATGTTGGGTTCGTTGCGCTCCCTCTTTATCTTTGATAATGGTTTTGATGATGATTCCAATATATTGTGTGGTTTTCATAAGTCTTGAAGTGAAAATCATTCATGAGTATCTTGTGAAAAATGTCTTGATGTCAGATGAGCTAATATATTGGCATCTTGTCTTGCAGGTCTTAATCTTCTAACTAAGTGCCGACACTGGTGTCGAAACTTCCATCTGCTGTAGTTTCTATATGGAGGGTGGCTTATGCATATTGATGCCTTGACTCCCATTTGTTCACAAGCTTAACCCATTCCATCTGCTCATGGTTTTCATTCCATGTTGTCATGGGTATTTTGAGGAAGTATATGGATCAAATTGTGTATGCATGCTTTTTGCTGAAATTAGCTTGAATGAGTTTTAACCATTCATATGTTAATTGATGTTTTGGGTTGAATGAATTTCATGTGTAGCAATACATGTCCTGTTGACTGAATTCTTACGTGAGGTTTTGATTGTTAGGAAATACCCTTTACCCACATGTTCAATTACCTGATATGTCAGGTTGTGAAGAAAGTTGGTAGTTATGTTTAGATGGATCTTGATGAGCTCTTGTGTATTGAATTGCATGATCAATTATAGATCTAATGACTGTCAATGAAACTTAGATGAATGAAGGTAGATTGCTGAATTTGAATTGGACTGCATTTGAAATTCATGTGTGAATTGACATGAGTGACTTGTTTATATGAGAGTAGGTTTGTGTTGCCTTCAACCAATGGATCCATGGTGAGATTCTATCTCTAGACTTGAATTATAGCTGCCATGAAAGGGTTTGAAATACCCTTCATAAGTCGGGTTCTCAAGTGCCCTTCAAGCATGCTTGTCATGATAATCTTGTGGCATCATCATTACCCTTTTAGCTTCCCATGTTTCTTGGTTAAACTCTAGTCTTATCTGTGATTATCTGGTTGACATGAATGAGTCTCATATGCATCAAATTGCTTGTATCATTGGCTTGATTCTAAGGTGAAGCTTTGGTGGTTTGCAGATAGGGTTGGTTATGCACATATTTCTAGGTGTGGTTTGAAATTCATGATGCTTAACACATTCATTGACATTTGTTGGAATGCAGTTTAATATATGCCAACACCTTGTTACATTGCATGGTAATTTGTTTCAAATGTTTGGAAGAGGTTTTTTTTGGGGTTTCAACTGAGTTTATGTGAGTTTTGATTCATGTATGAAAAAGTATCGACTCACAGAGTCGACACTTATTTCTCTCTGTTCTGGCTGTGCTGCATATATATATATGTGGGGTCGATGCTAGTTCCACCAAGGTCGGTGCTAATTTTGGTCTTCATGAAGCTAAGGTCGAAGCAGTTACTATACAAGTCGGTGCTAGTTGCATAAACTCGGTGCTAGTGTCACACATAGTCGATGCTAGTTTGCCTTCATGCATATGTAGGTCGGTGCTATCTTCTATGCATAGAGTCTGTGTCTGTGCATGTCTTGCTTCGACTGAAGCAAGGTCGGTGCTAGCAGGGTCGGTGCTAGCAAGGTCGGTGCTATCTATGCACAAAGTCTGTGCACTTGAGCATTGGGTCAATGCTAGTACTGTGCATGCTCATACATAGGTCAGTGCACATGCATTCAAGTCCGAGCATGTTCATGTAGAAGTCAGAGCATATGCAAATAAAGTCGGTGCACCTTTTCTGCCTTATGCATATATATGTCAGTGCACATGTGCCTTGTGCCTTCAAAGTCGAAGGCTTTTTGAGGTGGCCCTTTTGGTTAACATGGATTTTATATGTCTTGCTTAAACAAGTTTTCATTGTTGTTTTTATTCCTTTTAATCCATGCCACCTGATTGTATCTGAAAAGGGTTTATTGGCTTTTAATGATTCGATGCTTGCTATCTTGTGGTTTGGCTATTCACATGGCCAAAAGTGTCGACTCCAAGAGTCGACACTTTTGTCCTGTGTGTTGATTTCTGTCTTCTAGCAGAACTCCCGTGAATAAGAGTCGACTCTGAGAGTCGACACTTGTCCCGGGTGGCCCAAATCGGGTCTGCCATCTTTGTTTCGTTCCACTGATCTAGATCCGTCTGCCATGGGCCTTTTACACCTTTACCCTTAGGGTTTCTCCTATGGTATGGGTGTAGTTTAGAGAGGTTTTTACTAGGGTCTTTGTGGTCTTCTATTCTATATTCCTACCCTATTTATAACCTGCGATCTCCATCAGAGATGGCATTCCTCCGGGGCTAATATTGTTCTATCTGTTACAGGTGAAGGAGGACAAGGGTGAGGGCGCCGCTCTACTTAGAGGAGGAAAAAAAGAAGAGGATGACGTCGTCCACAAGCTTATCTTTGCGAATCTGTCCCAGTTCTGAAAGCATTTGTTGAAGACTTATCTCTGGGCGTCTCCTGCAACCTTGGTTGGCTTCCACTCCACGAAGAAATGTTCTAGTGCACTCTACTACCCAAATGGACGGGATTCATAGCAGATTTGAGGGGGATTTCTTCTTCTCTCATCTCTACTCTTTTTCTTGAGCATATATTAATATTTTGGGCGGCTATTGTATATCCTTTTATTTTGACAAAACTCAGAATATTGTCGTGTGTGGGCGGAGCTGCGTCTCCGAGTGTGTTGGGCTTTATTGTGGGGAAAGTTTCCCCGAGTATGTGTGTAAAGACAGAGCTGCGACTCTGTGTGGTTTAGTGTCCGGGGTGTGTTCCCCGACCGTGTGTGTGTGTGTGTGTGTGCTGCAGTGGCAGCGTCTTGGGGCCAGGCCCCATGTGTGTATTGCTGCGGAAGCAGCGTGTGTGGTGTTGGGGCTCGTCCCCGTCTTGCTACGGTTCGTAGCGTGGTAGTGAAGCCTCACTGGATTCGGTGAGGGGTGGACATAGAGAGCCCGTCGTGGTCTCGAACCACCTAAAAATCTTTGTGTTCCTTGTGGCATGCCTATGTGATTGTCCATTTCTTCTATCCCCATTCACAGGTGAACTTGTAGATTTTTATTCACTACACCACTACACCTTGCTACTCTGCTATTTGTGTTTAGTTTACGCTTAGTCGTTTAGTGCATAGATTGTTTGAGTGAGATCGGAAAGACTGAGTGTACCTAAATCTCACTTTAGTTCTGATTGGGCGAATTAACATAGTTAATCTTGTTTCCCCTGTGTTTAGTGGGAGTTGTTTTTAAAATCTACCATCTCGGCAAGGGGACAATTCAACCCCCCTTCTTGTCCGCCATCTAGTCTGGCCAACAATTGGTATCAGAGCCTAGTCTCTGATTTTTTATTCGCGGACCTCACGGTCTAGGAGAAAAGATCTTGATCTGTTCATGATGGCTTGCATGAATTTGATTCCCGTCTTTGATGGTTTTGACTATGATTCATGGCTTGAAAAATTGTGTTTTGGATTGTTAAAATTGATCCGAAGCTTGTGAACTTAATCACTCATGGTCCTCACATTCTACCAAAAAATGAGTCAAGATGGACCAATGAGCATAAGAAAATGAATTCCGATAATCTTTTTGTTCTGAATGTTCTTAAGACTGTAGTGAGCATTGAAGTACTTCCTTCTATTTCCTCTTGTAGGTCAGCCAAAGAAATTTGGGATGGGCTGAACAAAGCTCAGAGAAGGAAAGACAATGTAGAATGTCTCAAGGCGAGCAGCAGTGGGAGACGAAGCAAGGAAAATTCTAAGGTATGCTCTAGTTCTGATTCTGATGATGAAGATGAGCTTAGCTATGATGAATTGATGGATGCTTACGATGAGCTGTGTGATAGATATAAAACAATGAAATCTGAAAACCAAAAATTGAAAAAGAAAATTGAAAATACTTGTGTTGATAATTCCTCATGTGAGAAATGTTCTGAACTTAGGAATTTGAATGAAAATTTATTGCATGCTGTTGATGTGCACAAAGAAACTATTTCAATTCTGAAAACTGAAAAAGAAACCTTAATGGCTAAAATTTCAGAACTTGAAAACATTGAAAGACAACCCAGAGGTAAATTGAGCTGTTCAGATAGTGATCAGATTTTGCTTAATGAACTTATTCAGAATGAAAAGCTTGCTGAAGAAATAGAAAATCTCAAGGATCAAAATAATGTGCTGATTGAAAAACTCAATTCACTTGAAAAAGGAAAAAGTATAGTTGTTGATGACTTTGAAAATGTTCATGCTATGGAACAAGAAATTACAAGTAATAAAACTATCAATTCCCTCATGAATGATAAACTTGCATTGTGTGAAGAAGAGATCCCTAATTGCGAATTACACATTTCGTCATTGGAAAATGAAATTAAGAGTTTAAATGAGTTTTTGTCCATGTGTGATAAAGAGAATCAAAAATTGAAAAATACTGATGATTACTCTTGTGTGCATGCAAAATCCCAAACTGTTAAACATAATCACGCATCAAGGAAAAGAAGGAATGTCTTTTATGACTATTGTGACAAATTTGGCTATAAGATGTATGATTGCTTCTTGATGAAATTTGATGATGATGAAGCATTAAAGTCAAGAATGAAAAATGTTGATTGTCCCAAAAGTCATAAAAAATTCATAGAGAGGAACCTCAACGATCATTGCTTCTACTGTGGCTTACATGGTCATATTTTTGAAAATTATTTCACAAAGAAAAATGATGATGAGTGGTCTCTCAAAAAGAATTTTTCAAGTTATTATTGTGGTGAACATGGACACATGATGAATAATTGCTTTTTAATGAAAAATGATAAAAAATGGTCCATGAAAAGAAAATTTTCTTATTGTCATTATTGTGGTGAGAATGGTCATTTAATAGATGATTGTGCCACAATGAGATTTGATGATGACCGATGTGCTAGGGAATACAAGAATCTATCTGTTCATGCTAGAACTAACCCCTCGGGACCCAAGATGGCTTGGGTATCCAAATCTCTAAAATGAGAATTTATTTTACAGGGGTGCCGTGAGGCCAAGGAAAGTCAATAAATAAAGGACTCTCAAGGCGAGAAAAAAATGGTTTGATTTTGAGAACTCACTCTGCTTAGGTTTTCTTTGAAAAATCTAAAAAGGTAAAATTTGAGTTTGGAGAAAATTTTTACAATTAAACAGTTGCATTTCTGTTTCATTGATTTTAGCAACTTCTGAAATGTTGAGAACTTCTGAGTTCCATGATTAGATGACTTGAACACTTCTCTTTGCACATATAAGGTCCTTCATACACACTTTCTCTTTCGGTTTGCAAATAATAATTCACTCTTGAATGCTTTGGTCTGTGAATAGAGTTTTTCACACTTTCACTCACAATTTGCAAATAATAGTTCATTTTTGCATACATAGAACACATACTTATTTGCATGATACACACTACACATATCATACACATCTTTACATACTTGTAAATAAGGATAGACTTCAATCATTTTCCATTTACATGCATATACTTGCATATATACTCGACATGTTTATGTGCTTGAATTCCATGATTATCCGGTATATCAAATGGCGATTGTGGAATGTTGGATTATGTCCAACTGGAAGCTTTCTTCACGCGCTATGGTGGTCTTCGGACCTACGTTCTCCGTCACGTACCGGAAATCACCTTGTTTGAAAATTTTGAAAGGTCCTTGCCTGATTGCTTGTATATACTTGATACAACCACTTCTTGATATCTTTCTAAGACCTTTTACCATGCTAAATGAAATTGCATTGATTTAGACATGGTTGTTACATGGCATATATTAAAGGGGAGATTTTTTATAACCGTGCATACACTTAGGGGGAGACATAACTGTGATTAGACTAATTCATGTCTTACATTCAGTACAACCACCCACACACTTTGCACCTTTTTGAGATAAATGATTCAATTTACTAAGGATTTTAGTTATTCCTCTCAACACTTTAGAGGACTCTTGAATCTCTACATGGAATTCACATGTCTCGTGAGGAAAAAACTGTTTGCCCCACCAAAAATCTTTATAAGTGGAATGCGAATCCGAGTAGCTGGGAATCCTCCTTGAAATAAAGGAGAAACTCACTTCGAAAAGTGAAGCTAATCCACATGAAAATAAGTGTGATTCACCACCGAGTAGTCGGGAAGTGTCCCTGAGATAAAAGATACAACTCGCACCGAAAAGTGACAAAATACATAGTTAAGATAAGTGACGAAACTGAGTAACTGGGAAATGCCCCTGAGACAAAGGGTATGACTCACGTCAAAAGGTTAGTCATCTTTTTGTGTTTAATCAAAATTTTAGGGTTATACGTAGCTACCAATATTCGAGTATTGTGTATGGAAGTGTATGGAGGATAGGTTCTTTCCTGTGTTCTTTAGAAAATCTGTTTATCCATATGATCTTGAAATTCATTGCTCAATTATCACATATTCACCTTGGGCTTGATTGTGTGAATGTACTTTATGAATATGTCAACCTTCATAGTTTATGCAGTACCATCTTTTTGTAAGCACGACCCTCTTAGCTTTGCTCATGCACATCATGTTCCATAATCAATTGCACTCTCATTAAACCTATCCCAAAGGGACTTGTTTACTTTTATATCTTATTATGCATGCTTGAGTGCTTGGTTGCCTGATCTTGTTCATACATATCATACTGCATCTTACTTAGATGCATCTTTAGGTTATACATGTAAATAACATGTCATTTTATCCCATTGTCAGTCAGTTTTTATTCATGATAATAGGGGGAGAATAATGTGCAGTTCAACACAACTTTTGCATATAGTTTAGTTTCTTCATACTCTTGTGCATAGTTCGATCATACATACTACATATTGTTCAAAAACTGAGCATTTGGATTTTTCTTCACATACCTTCCTTAATGGTAGGTTATTGCTGGGTTCGTGCGCCTTCTATACTGTCAAATTCATTTTTGAAATTTCACATCAATTCCTCTAGTCCCCCACTTTTTGATAATGCCAAAGGGGGAGAGAATTTTAGATTGCCACAATATATTGTCATCATCAAAAAGGGAGAGATTGTTGGGTTCGTTGCGCTCCCTCTTTGTCTTTGATAATGGTTTTGATGATGATTCCAATATATTGTGTCGTTTTCATAAGTCTTGAAGTGAAAATCATTCATGAGTATCTTGTGGAAAATGTCTTGATGTCAGATGAGCTAATATATTGGCATCTTATCTTGCAGGTCTTAATCTTCTAACTAAGTGCCGACACTGGTGTCGACACTTCCATCTGCTGCAGTTTGTTGCTGTTTCTATATGGAGGGTGGCTTATGAATATTGATGCCTTGGCTCCCATTTGTTCACAAGCTTAACCCATTCCATCTGCTCATGGTTTTCATTCCATGCTGTCATGGGTATTTTGAGGAAGTATATGGATCAAATTGTGTATGCATGCTCCTTGCTGAAATTAGCTTGAATGAGTTTTAACCATTCATATGTTAATTGATGTTTAGGGTTGAATGAATTTCATGTGTAGCAATACGTGTCCTGTTGACTGAATTCTTACTTGAGGTTTTGATTGTTTGGAAATACCCTTTACCTGCATGTTCAATTACTTGATATGTCAGGTTGTGAAGAAAGTTGGTAGTTATGTTTAGATGGATCTTGATGAGCTCTTGTGTGTTGAATTGCATGATCAATTATAGATCAAATGGCTGTCAATGAAACTTAGATGAATGAAGGTAGATTGCTGAATTTGAATTGGACTGCATTTGAAATTCATGTGTGAATTGACATGAGTGACTTGTTTATATGAGAGCAGGTTTGTGTTGCCTTCAACCAATGGATCCATGGTGAGATTCTATCTCTGGACT
Organism: Amorphophallus konjac; assembly: GCA_022559845.1. Classification (NCBI taxonomy): domain Eukaryota; kingdom Viridiplantae; phylum Streptophyta; class Magnoliopsida; order Alismatales; family Araceae; genus Amorphophallus; species Amorphophallus konjac. The sequence goes on from CM040123.1 coordinate 265,962,478, forward strand.
TGAATTATAGCTGCCATGAAAGGGTTTGAAATACCCTTCATAAGTCAGGTTCTCAAGTGCCCTTCAAGCATGCTTGTCATGATAATCTTGTGGCATCATCATTACCCTTTTAGCTTCCCATGTTTCCTGGTTAAACTCTAGTCTTATCTGTGATTATCTGGTTGACATGAATGAGTCTCATATGCATCAAATTGCTTGTATCATTGGCTTGATTCTAAGGTGAAACTTTGGTGGTTTGCAGATAGGGTTGGTTATGCACATATTTCTAAGTGTGGTTTGAAATTCATGATGCTTAACACATTCATTGACATTTGTTGGAATGCAGTTTAATATATGCCAACACCTTGTTACATTGCATGGTAATTTGTTTCTAATGTTTGGAAGAGGTTTTTTTTGGGGTTTCAACTGAGTTTATGTGAGTTTTGATTCATGTATGAAAAAGTGTCGACTCACAGAGTCGACACTTATTTCTCTCTGTTCTGGCTGTGATGCATATATATATATGTGGGGTCGATGCTAGTTCCACCAAGGTCGGTGCTAATTTTGGTCTTCATGAAGCTAAGGTCGAAGCAGTTACTGTACAAGTCGGTGCTAGTTGCATAAACTCGGTGCTAGTGTCACACATAGTCGATGCTAGTTTGCCTTCATGCATATGTAGGTCGGTGCTATCTTCTATGCATAGAGTATGTGTCTGTGCATGTCTTGCTTCGACTGAAGCAAGGTCGGTGCTAGCAAGGTCGGTGCTATCTATGCACAAAGTCTATGCACTTGAGCATTGGGTCTATGCTAGTACTGTGCATGCTCATACATAGGTCAGTGCACATGCCATTCTAGGTCAGTGCACATGCATTCAAGTCTGAGCATGTTCATGTAGAAGTCAGAGCATATGCAAATAAAGTCGGTGCACCTTTTCTGCCTTATGCATATATATGTCAGTGCACATGTGCCTTGTGCCTTCAAAGTCGAAGGCTTTTTGAGGTGGCCCTTTTGGTTAACATGGATTTTATATGTCTTGCTTAAACAAGTTTTCATTGTTGTTTTTATTCCTTTTAATCCATGCCACCTGATTGTATCTGAAAAGGGTTTATTGGCTTTTAATGATTCGCTGCTTGCTGTCTTGTGGTTTGGCTATTCACATGGCCAAAAGTGTCGACTCCAAGAGTCGACACTTTTGTCCTATGTGTTGATTTCTGTCTTCTGGCAGAACTCCCGTGAACAAGAGTCGACTCTGAGAGTCGACACTTGTCCCGGGCGACCCAAATCGGGTCTACCGTCTTTGTTTCGTTCCACCGATCTAGATCCGTCTGCCATGGGCCTTTTACACCTTTACCCTTAGTGTTTCTCCTTTGGTATGGGTGTAGTTTAGATAGGTTTTTACAAGGGCCTTTGTGGTCTTCTGTTCTATATTCCTGCCCTATTTATAACCTGTGATCTCCATCGGAGATGACATTCCTCCGGGGCAAATATTGTTCTATCTGTTGCAGGTGAAGGAGGACAAGGGTGAGGGCGCCGCTCTACTTGGAGGAGGAAGAAAAAGAAGAGGAGGACGTCATCCACAAGCTTATCTCTGTGGATCTGTCCCAGTTCTGAAAGCATTTGCTGAAGACTCATCCCTGGGCGTCTCCTGCGACCTTGGTTGGCTTCCACTCCGCGAAGAAACGTTCCAGTGCACTCTACTACCCAAATGGATGGGATTCATAGCAGATTTGAGGGGGATTTCTTCTTCTCTCATCTCTACTCTTTTTCTTGAGCATAGATTAATATTTTGGGAGGCTATTTGTATATCCTTTTATTTTGACAAAACTCAGAATATTATCGTGTGTGGGCGGAGCTGCGTCTCCGATTGTGTTGGGCTTTATTGTGGGGAAAGTTTTCCCGAGTCTATGTGTGAAGATGGAGCTGCGACTCCGTGTGGTTTAGTGTTTGGGGTGTGTTCCCCGACCGTGTGTGTGTGTGTGCTGCAGTGGCAGCGTCTTGGGGCCAGGCCCCGTGTGTGTATTGCTGCGGAAGCAGCGTGTGGTGTGTTGGGGCTCGTCCTCGTCTTGCTACGGTTCGTAGCGTGGTAGTGAAGCCTCTTCGGGTTCGGTGAGGGGTGGACGTAGGGAGCCTGTCGTGGTCCCGAACCACCTAAAAATGTCTGTGTTCCTCGTGGCATACCTGTGTGGTTGTCCATTTCTTCTATCTCCATTCACAAGTCAACTTGTAGATTTTTATTCACTGCACCACTACACCTTGCTACTCTGCTATTCATGTTTAGTTTACGCTTAATCGTTTAGTGCATAGATTGTTCGAGTGAGATCGGAAAGACAGAGTGTCCCTAAATCTCACTTTAGTTCTGATTGGGTGAATTAACATAGTTAATCTTGTTTCCGTTATGTTTAGTGGGAGTTGTTTTTAAAATCCACCATCTCGGCAAGGGGACAATTCAACCCCCCTTTTTGTCCGCCATCTAGTCTGGTCCAACAGTGGAGAGTTCGGAATTCCCACGAAGGTGCACAAGCACTGAGCCACACAGAATCTAACAGAAATCAAACACACACACACGGATCTGGGAAGATCCACACACACACACACGAATGTTTAGAGATTACAAATAGTAAACACTTGAAGCTCAAGAGATTGGAAGAAGAAACACAAAAGAAAAGTTCTGATTTAAGCTTCCCCTGAGTGGATGATGCAGATTTTGGATGAAGCTTGAATCTCCACTTGATTTGGGGTTGATTGGCTTCAGATTGATCTTCAAAAGCTTTGATTTGAATGAAGAGTTCCTGGACGAAGCACTATTCACGGAGCTATAGTAGTAGCCTTCTTTCTCCCCTTGATAGCCTCCTTGATCTTCCTTAAGTGATTAGGGTTTCATACTCCAAAGAGATGTTTATATAACTCTTGAATGGTCAAGGGACATGCCAAGACACAGATCCACAGTTTCAAGCATGTCTGGAGACGTTTGGGATAAAAAATATATATCTTGATGCTTTTCCTTGTGGAGAGAACAAAGTCAAAAATAGGGACTTCGAAGGGTTCGGTCGACCGGATAGGGCGAGGCGGTCGACCTAACTTTTACAGGATCTGAACATTTCAGCACTGGGAGAATCGGTCGACCGGTCTAGGACCCGCGGTTGACCGAACTCTGTAAATCCTCAGAGTTTTGGGTGTTGGGAAGTTAGGTCGACCGGACCAGTCAAGCTGGTCGACCGAACTCTGGAAATCCTGTAAAATAACAGAGTTTAGTCCAAGAATCATGTTCATATACTAAAGACTTTGTGTTTGCAAATTGATCCATTTGATTTAAGCTTGGTTTGACTTAATCTGGGCATTTTTAAGGCAAGATAGATTTGAGCATTTGCTTGATGAAAATGGCCTTGTAAGCCTACAAGAACTCTCACTACTACAGTTATGGAAGCTATTAACCTGCTGGCCATACCGGGGTTTTGTTATCATCAAAATCACTTGGAGATACTCAACACAATGCACTTGCCGCATTTATGCATTTGATGAACAGTGTATTTAGGCCATACCTTGATCAATTTGTGGTGGTCTTTACTGACGATAGTTTGATCTACTCCAAGTCCAAGATGGAGCATGAAGAGCATCTCAAGAAAGTCCTTCAGTTATTAAGAGATCACAAATTATATGGTAAGCTTAGTAAGTGTGATTTCTGACTAGAAGACGTTTCTTTTCTCGGTCACATATCTCTCGGAAGGGTATTGCGGTCGATCCTTCAAAGGTCGAGGCCGTGAAGAACTGGGAGAGTCCTACTAGTGTGACCGAAATTCAAAGTTTTTTGGGATTGACAGGATATTATAAAAGATTTTTTAAGGATTTCTCTAAGATCGCCATATCTTTGGCAAATTTGACGAGAAATGGGATTCCTTATATATGGTCCGAGGAATGTGAGAAAAGCTTCTAGACTTTGAAAGATTGTTTGACTACTGCCCCTATACTCACATTGCCTACTGAAGAGGAGGATTTGAAGTTTATGTTGATGCATCCGAAATTGGCGTAGGCTGTGTATTGATGCAACATGGAAAGGTGATCGCCTATTCCTCAAGGCAATTGAAAAAGCACGAGGAGAATTATCCTGTGCATGACTTAGAGCTAGCGGCTGTAGTCTTTGCCTTGAAGATTTGGCGACATTATCTCTATGGTGAGACATTTATTGTATATTTCGATCACAAGAGCCTCAAGTACTTATTCTCCCAAAAAGAACTTAAGATGAGACAAAGAAGGTGGCTGGAATACTTGAAGGATTTTGATTTCTCTATACAGTACCATCCATGAAAAGGTAATGCCGTAGCATATGCTCTTAGTCGAAAGCCGATGGCATTATTATCGAACCTAATGATTAAAGAATGTCAATTGTTAGAGCAAATGGCAAACTTAGACCTCAATGTGGAGGAGAAGGGAGAAGGAGTCTTGATTGCAAATATTAGACTCCAACCCAAGTTACATTCAGAAATTAAAGAGTTACAAGATGATGATCCGTTGATTGTTGAAATTAAAGAGAAATTAGATCAACGGCCGAATTTCATTTTGGAAGATGATGGAAGGTTGGTTTTCTGAGGAAGAACCTGTGTGCCCGATTATTCTACCATCAAGAGTAAAATCTTGAAGGAGGCACATCGATCGAGGTACAATATTCATCATGGTGCCACAAAAATATATTAAGATCTCAAAATAACCTTTTGGTGGCCTAACATGAAAAGAGAGGTAGTCGAGTTCATGAGCTAATGCTTGGTTTGCCAACAAGTTAAAGTCGAACATCTCAAGCCGGCTGGTAAGCTAAAACTTCTCAAGATATCGGAATGGAAATGGGATAGTATTGGCATGGATTTCATAGTTGGATTGCCAAAGACCCGAAGTGGATTTGATGCTATATGGGTGATTATGGACTGATTAACTAAGTCCGCTCACTTCTTGCCCATCAAGACCAAATGGACTGTGGATGTTCTAGCTGCCCTATATATCAGGGAGGTTGTAAGGCTGCACGGTATTCCAACTTCTATTATTTCGGATGGAGATATGAGATTCACCTCTCACTTCTGGAAAGGTTTGCAATCATCTTTGGGTACTAGGCTGAATTTTAGTACGGCTTTCCACCCTCAGATAGATGGACAAACCGAGAGGATGAATCAAATTATCAAAGATATGTTGAGAGCTTGTATGATAGATTTTGGCGGAAGTTGGCATGAACACTTGTCCTTGACTAAATTTGCATATAACAATAGCTATCAGTCTAGCATACAAATGGCACCTTTTGAAGCACCGTATAGTAGGAGTTGTAGATCACCTCTATGCTGGAGTGAAGTTGGAGAGAAAGGATTGACTAGCCCCAATATTATTCAAGATACAACTCACAATATTTAGTTAATCTGTGAAAGGCTGAAAATTGCTCAATCACGGAAAAAGAGTTTTGTCGATAATTGAAGAAGAGACATTGAATTTCAAGTGGGAGAGCATGTCTTCTTGAAAATTTCACCCACGCGAGGAATTAAAAGGTTCGGTATCAAAGGAAAACTAAATCTAAGATTTATTGGCCCATTTGAGATTCTGGAAAGAATCGACAAAGTGGCATACAAGCTGGCTTTACCTCCACAATTGGCTGGTGTCCATAATGTATTCCATGTATCCATGCTAAGGAAATATGTGTATGATCTTTTGCATGTGATTCAATTCGATGACTTGAAGCTACAAAAGGATTTGCCTTATGAAGAAAGACTGATCAAGATCTTAGATCAAAAATTACACTAGCTAAGGAATAGGGCTATACCGATGGTAAAAGTCCAATGGAGCAAGCGTGGATTCAAGGTAGCTACTTGGGAATTGGAGGAGTCAATCAAGAAAAAGTATCCGGATTTGATCTCAGGTTAGAATTTTGACCCCTCTATTTGAAATTTTAAATTACAATTGTATGAATCATCTGAATTTGGAGGACCAAATTCTTTTTAAGTGGGGGTGGATGTAGCAACTCAAAATTTTATATATTCATTTATATGAAAAAATAATGAAAGATGAAAATAAAATAAATGATAAATATTTTTCTTTATGTCTTTAAAGTGTAGAATATATAAACGCAAAACCTATCCCACGTGTTAACACGAACGGCGAGATTCGCGGCACGATTCTGAGAAGGTGAAGACGTCGGTACTGTAGTATCTAATTTAAGAGAGAATTATTAGCTCTAATTAAATCATAATTAGTGGATGATGTAATTTCTTACCTAATTGAATAAATGAGGTAATTGATTATGTCATAAAGGGAGATTTATTTCAACATCCACATGATAGGAATTATTGCCAACATAAGTTGGTGTAATAGTAACATGAGTTACTGAAATAGGAAAATTAGGTGGAAAATTGACTTAGAATTAAATTAGCAATAAAATAATTATGGGACTTGGCCTACAAACAGGGCTTAGATCTTCCCTACTCAAAGCACAAATCCATTGGGGAAGTGCTGGAGGAGGAAATCTTGAAGTTTGAAGGAGTGTTCAAAGTGTTCTTTGTTCTTCTTCCTCTTCGATCTTCCACTAGGTAGGTATTCTCTCAGGCTAAACCCAAATTGATGCATGAATTAGATGTAGATACATGTCTACTTTGATTCTATATAATTTCCCCCAATTTTTATTGAGTATTAAGCATGTTGTCCATACAACTGGACATAAGATTTTAACCGAGATTTTTAACCGCCGGAAGATCAGTCTCGGATCATGGTGGCTTTCTAAGATCGTGTTCGGGATGCGCGATCTCCGCCCCGATCGTGATGTCTTCAAGTTTTAATTGAACCGATATATCGTCTAGTATGTTAAATATGTCATGTTAAGTTACATATCATTCAAATTCATACACGATTAAGTTAAGGATATGGAAGATAATAATTCTATTTCATGACCTTATATTTCCATCCTAGTTCTTGTTACCTTCATGATATCTTTGATCTCCATGACTATATTATCTTTCTGACATGTTAAATGGAATAGATATTATCTGTTAAAATTACACGGGCTTAGTTGCATGATCGTGATCAATACGAGTTTAACGATTTCCATGTTATCATGTTACCGTGTTTTTGACAAGTCGCGTGGTTCGCTAGATTTTCAAAGAAGAACCGTGTCTAAGGAAAGAGGTCCATGGGCAAACGCTTTAAATGGATAAGTGGTTACTTAATTAGGTCCTCGTGAATACAAGGGGAGCCTCTCACTGTCCCACCTCTTACCTAGTCATGATTCTTCGGTTTTCTAGTTAAGCTCCTATTGTATATGCCTTGCATATGTTTTTGATGATAACTAAACTTTATGTTTGCTCGCACATGTTCTTACTTGCACGCACATGTTCTTTCTTGCACATGTTCTTGATGTCAGTGTGCACTCATGTTGTTGTTCAAATATGGTTGAGATGGCAAATGGCTTTTGAGGCAGGCTCAAACATGTTGGTTAAATGTATTGCTATATGGTCTTGATTCTTGGTTGAAATTGTTGGTTTTCCAAGAGGTTTCATAGCTTTTAACTGTGAACAAAGTCTTTGTGCATCTCATGAGGTATTAACCTTGACTATCTTGAATTGTAGGATCAAACCTCATGGTGGTCGCTTGGAAGGTAAAAACATGTGGATAAGCACCTTGCTATCTACAACTAAAATAGGTGGTAAACCATGGATACATTCTTCGAGAACCTTTGGTAAGGCTATGGAAGTCTCAAATCTAGTAAAGCAAGTAAAGTCGACTTGCCTTCATGGGAAGTTGACTTGAGCTGATGTGAAAAGATTCTTGTATGCTTGAAAATGTGGATTTGATTGTTGGTGGATCTATTGACTTAACCTTGATCAATAGATTGGAAGCTATGATACTCAGGCTTTCAAAGGTTTCTTATGCATATCTTTTCATGTGCTCTTAATGGGTTAAACTTGTTCCTTGCTTTTCCATAAAGAATCATTTTGAAATGAGATTTCAGGAGTCTTTTGCATAATGTTGAATGCATTCCGTGCATAATCAAAGCCAGATTTAAACTAAAATGCATGAATTGAATGAGGATATGAACCTCAAAAGGATCGTGTTTCAAAAGCCTAGAATGAGTCCAAACTAACTCAAATTGAATGGAACAAAGTGTGGTCTTACAGTATATTCTATAATGATATGATCCATGGACTGAACTATGTTGTTTTGCAGGATTTCTAGAGTTCTGTCAACCTGGAAGACTGGTCCGGTCGACCTGATTTACCAGCACCTAGAAATCTGAACTTTTTCAGATTTCGGTCGACCGCCAACCAAGGGCCGATCGACCAATTTTTTCAGCACTGAAAAGTTCAAACTCTGTAAATTTCTGGTCAATCGCCCCCTCCTGCCGGTCGACCGCCAGCCCTGAGACAGCTTTTGTTGACTTTGTTTCTTGAGCGTGTTTAAAGCCTTCCTCTTTGACTTTTTGGTCTAAAAGCCTCCCAACTTGCCTAAAATCGTGGATCTGGTTTCTGGCTTGTCCCTTGACCATCCTAGGTCTTATAAAAATAACTCTTGGGCCAAGAAATCCTAAATGAAGCAGGGGGATCAAAGGGAGGCTATCAAAGGAGAAAAGGAGCTGCAGGAACAACTCTGTGAACAATGATCCGTCCAGAAGTTCTTCATCAAATCTCAAGCTTTTTAAGATCTAGAAAAAGCCAATCAATTGGGAATCAAGTGGAGAAGCAAGCTTCATTCAGAATCTGCATCATCTACTCAGGGGGAGCCTAAATCAGAAGTTTTTCATTTATGTTTCTTTTGCTAAATTTCTTGAGCTTCACGTGTGTAATCATCTAAATCTGTGAACATCAGTGTGTGTGTGTGTGGATCATTTCAGATCTACACTTGTGTGTGTGTGTGTGGATTGTTTCAAGATCTACACTTGTGTATGTATGGATTTACCCAGATCCGTATGTTTGTGTGTGTGTGACCGTCTGCGTAAGGTTGTGTGGTTTATTGTGCTGCAGTTGTTGCAGCGTGTGTGTCTGTGTTTGTGATCCGGTCATCGGATCGTGTGGGAGACTTCTTCTCCGTGTGTGTGTGTGTTGGGGGGTGTCCCCGTGTGTATGTGTGTGTGTGTGTTGGGGTTTGTTACCCGCGTGTTTGCAGGCATCGTCCTGCGTGTGTATTGGAGCAGGGCTCTGTGTTGGGGATTTATCCCCGTGCTGGTTTACAGCAGTGAAGCCTCACCGGGTTTTGGTGAGGGGTGGACATAGATTACCGTCGTTGCATCCGAACCACCTTAAAAATCATCGTGCATTGTTGTTTGAATTGTGTGGTTTGGCTCATTTCTTCTACCTCCATTCCGTGTGATTGTTAGTGCATATTGTTGTTTCGGGTTTGATCTTTCAGATTTAGCATAATCGGTCTTTTATCTAAATAGATCTTTGGTATATCAAAAGGTGTTTTTGAATCGACAAGATCACTCTTGTCAGGACAATAGCATCTTGCGTGAGTAGAATCCTTGGATTCACACCTCCGCCTTGTACCAAGGAACTATCGTGGAGATAGATTTTGATAAATCTAGCTTGTGGTTAAACAAATTTGAATTCCTAGTTGATACTTCATCATACTCCTTTAAATTGGGTAAAAATTTGTTAAAAGTTGTAATCACCCAATTCGGCCTCTTGGGTGTCATTGATCGCGGGACTTCAATTGGTATCAGAGCTAAGGCTCGATTTTTCATAGATTTAACAATCTAGAGAGATACAGATCAATGACCACCAAATGTACACCTTGAATTCTCCACTGGTGTTTGATGGTTTTAACTTTGATTTATGGTTAGGAAGAATGTGCAGTCTAGTCAACTCATACGATCTTAAGCTATGGAAGCTTATTTCACATGGTCCTTATGAGTTGCCTAAAGATAAATCTGTCTGGACTACAGATTATAAGTTCAAACATGATCAAAATTGCTTGGCTCTAAGTTTATTCATTGCCGCAGTTAATGCTAATAGTTTTTCCTTTGTCTCTCGTTGCAGCTCCACAAAGGACATATTGGATGGCTTAGCCGGCTTCTAGGAAGAGCATGAAGGCAAATGTCTCACGGCAGTGATCAGCAGAATGGATCACCCTTGGAGGTAAATTCAGATTATGAAAATATATCTCTTGATGATCTATTGGTTGCATACGATGAGCTTACAAATAAATATAAGAAGCTAAAATATGAAAACAAAAAATTGAAAAAAAATGTTGAACAAAATAACTGTGATTCCTCCTGTAAAAAATGCTCACATTTAGAGGAATTGATTGAGGCTCATGTCTTCGACATTGAATTTCACAAAGATCAAATTTCCTCATTGAGAAATGAAAATAAAGAGCTGAGAGAGAAAATAAGTTCAATGGACAATGGTCAAAATGAACTTGTTCATGATAAAAAGCTTGCAAGAGAAAATGAGAAACTGAAGGAATTGAACACGACCATTTCTGAAAGATTGTTGGTTCTAGAAAAAGGAAAATCAGTGGCTGTAGATGAGTGTGAAAATGTGGATGAATTAAAACAAGAAGTTGAATACCTTAAGACTACTAATGAAATGTTGAATGTCAGCCTCTCTACTTGTGAAAAAGAACTTGCCAATACTAAATTGCATACCACATCTTTAGAAAGTGAAATCCAGGACTTGCATAATTCATTATCTAGATTCGTGGATGGTCAAAATAATCTTGATAAACTTTTGGACATGAAAGTCAATTTTCAAAGGGAAGGGCTTGGCTACAATCTAGTAAAGAAGAAGTCCTTTAAGAGTAAGGTGACTACCTCCTTTGTTCATAGTTCAAATATGGCCAGTACCTCTACCTCACCCCCAAAGCAGTCTTCTGTCCAAAAGATTTAAAAAGAAAATAAAAATCAAAAAATTAACTTGCATCAAGAATTCAAAAATGTTGTTTGCACCACTATGCATGCTAAACATACTTCTGTCATACACACATCCACCTAGAAAGCAAATCTCATATTTTTATTATGGAAGACATGGACATGCCATGCATGATTGTTTTACTATGAAGAATGATGATTTGGAAGCATGCAAGAATAGAATACACAATGAAAAAGGTAAGGATAGGTCGACGCACCCCAAGGCTAAACATCACTACCAACCAATGGTGTCAACACATCATGTGTTCTGGACCCATTATTCTCAGCCAAAATCAAAGGAAGGTCGACCTAGGATCTCTAATGTGTTTAACACACCACTTGCCAATTGGAAACAACATTGGAACAAAAAGTCACGTGCTTCAAATAATCTTCACGCTTTTAAGTTTTCAAAGTCATGTTGTCATTATTGTGGCAAATCAGGGCATAACATGCATGATTATTTTTTGAAGAAAAATGATGAATTCAATGTTGTCAAGAAGTGGAAGCCACGTGCCAAGAGTGCTGCTAACCCACAAGGACCCAAGATGGTTTGGGTACCTAAGAATGCAAAATGAGAAATCTATTTTGTAGGTGTGCCTTAGGAATAAGAAGCATGAAATATGCCTTCAGTCAAGAAGGTAAGGCATACGGGCCAAGCGGCATAAGTCAGGTTAAAAGAAAATCTAAAAACTGAAATATGAACACTCAGGTGATATCCCTCTTACTCTCTCTAGTAAATATGCTATGTCTTGATTTACTTTGTGCCGAATAGCTATGTGATCATGCATATGTCTATACATGTATTTCATCCATAGTTGGTTGCATATCTCTACGCATGTCACTTGTTATATAGCATATTGTTGAAGGGGAGTTTGGAAAATTTTCAAATCAAATTTCACTACATACTTTGAGATGTTTGCATATGTTTTCTCATTCTGTCATGCAAACGTTGAACATTATAAATTCATGTCATAATGTATTACAATCCTCCTGCCTTCATCACATCCATGACTACATAGTATATCAAATGGTGACATGTGGAAGGGAAGGCTAAGCCTGTCTGAAAATTATCACCACGCGTGAGGTGATCTTTGGATCTAAGTTCTCCACCCGGTACTATGAGTCAATTACTTAAAGGCTGCATATGGCATTAAAATTTCACTGAACATTTCACATTCTTGCACATATTAAGGGGGAGTTACTAGACTAGTCATCTGAACTTAGTGCCTAGGCTTATTCTTGAGTTATGCATTTAAGTCTAGAGTTCTTAGGGTCACTTTAGTTGCTAAAGGAAGTCTTCATGTTATTGATGTTAAATCTGAATTGAAATTAACAAATTAAATCATTTCAACTTTGGATGCAGATCACACTCCCAAGAATCCAAGTCATGTTGGGCCAGCTATGGCTACGTTTGAATCAACTGAAGGAATATCTTGCGAGGACGAAGATGATGAGAATTCCCCAAATTGCTACCAGAAGATAGATGGATGTTAAATCTGCCTCTCTTAATGGGAATATCAAGAAGATGTTCTTGTAAAACAACCTCCAGGATCCAAAACATCCACAGCATGTGTACAAGCAGTAGAAGGCCTTGTACGGACTGAAGCAAGCACCAATGGCATGGTATGAGAGGCTCATCTCATTCTTACCTGAAAATTGACTCACGAGAGGTAAGGTTGATTAGACACCATTCACAAGAAATTCAGGTAAAGACATGCTAGTGGTTCAGGCTTATGTAGACGATATCTTCTCCTAAACTATTAATAATGTCTCATGTGATGAAGATGTCTAAATCTATTTTTGAACAATTCTTAATTGGAACTATATGTTCGATGGCTAATTTGAACTTAACCGCATTTCTGGTATATCAAATACTGAGTAGCGAAAAGGTGGATTACGTCCACTTGGAAACTCTCACTATGCGTGAGTTGGTCTTTGGACTAAAGTTCTCCGCCTCATACCAGAACTCGAAGAAATCGAATGTTTGGCTTTGAATGAATTTTCTGATGCTATTCTATGCTCCTTTGTTAACTAGCCCCATGTCATAAGAGAACACATTGTACTTTCACTGAATTTTTTTGAAATTCATGTATTTGTCAAGGGAAGTCCTGCTAGCTAAACAACTTGAAATGAATGCTGTTTCATTTTTCATTGACTGAGTGACCTCTAATTGCAACATGCAACATGCTTATGATGAATTGCTTCAAATTTTCTGAAATTGATCCTTAATGATGTGAAAAGTTCTGCAATGGAAATGTCAATTCTTGAATGGCTTGTGAATATCTTCAAAACTTTTGAAAAGTGATTGAAAATCTACTCTTGAACAATTTCTGAAAATAAATGGATTGCATTACATGCTTCAAATGATTTCTACACCCTTGTATATAAAGCTCATGTGTTGAAAAATGTCCCATGCTCATCTTTCAAATCTGAATGTTTTCTTGTAAGTTTGGTCATAATGCATCTTGCATTGCATTGTCATATTGTTATAAGTTACATGCATTAGAATTCAATGCATTAGGTGGATTTAAATTCAAATGAAAAATTAAAAACTTATATTTTGCACCCATGTTAAATCTTGCAATGCATTTAGAACTTTCAAATGAAAATCTGAAATCTTGCATCACATTGCATATTTGCATATACTTCCATTGTGTGCTTGCATGTTATTATATGCTATTCACTCCCATCCTTGGATTTTCTATGACCTTATGTCTTCTTGCTAATAACGTTGCATATGAGTCATTACTGGAGTGTTTCATGTCATACATTCAGTAGGAATAATTTTTTGATAAGTGCATCTATTTAGGGGGAGCTGCACTGTTATGTATTCATAATATTTTCGGTGTACATGCTGAATCAAATTCGCACACATCATGCACAAAACGTGAAAAAGAGTGTTAAAGATAAGGATATAGGAATTTCTTTTCAACACTCTAGAGATATTAAACTTGCTGCATATATGTTGAAGAGGCAGTTGAGGAAAAAGCTGCCTGCCTAATTTTTGAAGAAAGAATTTGAAAAGAAAAGACAGAGCAATGCTTGGCTTCACTGAGTAAATTAGATGCCCGTCACCTGAGACATGATGTGGTTCATTTCTGAAAAGTGTTGACTAAAGTACCTCTGTTCAAAATGAAGTGAAATGGTTCAATATTCTGAGTAACCGAGGATTCTGGCATGAGCTCCATGCGTCTACTCGCGTAAAAAGGAATTATTTAAACCTGATCATTCTTAGAAAAATTCTGATTGTCATTGTAAAAAAATTTGAATTAAATTTTTTTTTTGAATATTTCTTTGTGGCAGAGTGTAGTCTCTAATACGCTGTTCTCAAAATTAAAGTGCAGTCTGTAAAATGTCTAATTGTGTTGATATGAAAATCTGAATATCCATATTGAAACTATCATTTTTCATGTTACTCACTTACACATCTGGAAATTTGATTTATTATGTATTCAAAAAATTGATTGACTGCTTTAGCAATTGCATGAATCTCCTATATGATTGCACAATCTCCTATGTACTACACATGTGCATTCCGATTGTCATGACTCTCATGCATCTTTCTTATACCCATTCCCTTCTTAAATAAGTAAGGGGGAGATATGTTGCATATATATATATATATATATATATATATATATATATATATATACTTGCTTGGTTGCATTGTGTGCATTTCATACATCATCATTTGTATGTATCTAGCTTCAAGCATTTCAAAATAAAATATAAAAATCTAAAAATTAATAAAATTCCAAAAATTTAGACTCAAATTCTTTACACTTGCTACATGGGGTGTTGGCTTTGAATGGTATCATCTTGATTTGTGAATCTTGGTCTGCAACTCTTAAGACTACACACCCTTCTGTCTCCATAATCAACAATTGGAATCACAAAGAATCAACATGTCTTTTGTTCCCCATATCCTTGCCTTGCTATTGCCTCATTTGAACTTCTGAAGTGGGCTCTCATTGATTTATGAATCTGCTTGCTGAAATTTGAACTTCATTACCGTCCTCACACTTTTTGATAATGTCAAAGGGGGAGAAGAATATGATCTTGTCTGTGTCAGTCATAAAGTTTGTCATCATCAAAAAGGGGGAGATTGCTGTATATATCTTGCATATGTTTTTGATGATAACTAAACTTTATGTTTGCTCGCACATGTTCTTGCATGCATGCACATGTTCTTCCTTGCACATGTTCTTGATGTCAGTGTGCACTCATATTGTTGTTCAAATATGGTTGAGATGGCAAATGGCTTTTGAGGCAGGCTCAAACATGTTGGTTAAATGTATTGCTATATGGTCTTGAGTCTTGGTTGAAATTGTTGGTTTTCCAAGAGGTTTCATAGCTTTTAACTGTGAACAAAGTCTTTGTGTATCTCATGATGTATTAACCTTGACTATCTTGAATTGTAGGATCAAACCTCATGGTGGTCGCTTGGAAGGTAAAAACGTGTGGATAAGCACCTTGCTATCTATAACTAAAACAGGTGGTAAACCATGGATATATTCTTCAAGAACATTTGGTAAGGCTATGGAAGTCTCAAATCTGATAAAGCAAGTAAAGTCGACTTGCCTTCATGGGAAGTTGACTTGAGCTGATGTGAAAAGATTCTTGTATGCCTGAAAATGTGGATTTGATTGTTGGTGGATCTATTGACTTAACCTTGATCAATAGATTGGAAGCTATGATACTCAGGCTTTCAAAGGTTTCTTATGCATATCTTTTCATGTGCTCTTAATGGGTTAAACTTGTTCCTTGCTTTTCCAGAAAGAATCATTTTGAAATGAGATTTCATGAGTCTTTTGCATAATGTTGAATGCATTCCGTGCACAATCAAAGCCAGATTTAAACTAAAATGCATGAATTGAACAAGGATATGAATCTCAAAAGGATCGTGTTTCAAAAGCCTAGAATGAGTCCAAACTAACTCAAATTGAATGGAACAAAGTGTGGTCTTACAGTATATTCTATAATGATATGATCCATGGACTGAACTATGTTGTTTTTTAGGATTTCCAAAGTCCGGTCGACCTGATTTACCAGCACCTAGAAATCTGAACTTTTCCAGATTTCGGTCGACCGCCAACCCAGGGCCGGTCGACCGGTTTTCCCAGCGCTGAAAAGTTCAAACTCTGTAAATTTTTGGTCGACCGCCCCCTCCTGTCGGTCGACCGCTAGCCCCGAGGCAGCTTTTGTTGACTTTGTTTCTTGAGCGTGTTCAAAGCCTTCCTCTTGGACTTTTTGGTCTAAAAGCCTCCCAACTTGCCTAAAATCATGGATCTGGTTTCTGGCTTGTCCCTTGACCATCCTAGGTCTTATAAAAATAACTCTTGGGCCAAGAAACCCTAAATGAAGCAAGGGGATCAAAGGGAGGCTATCAAAGGAGAAAAAGAGCTGCAGGAACAACTCTGTGAACTGTGATTCGTCCAGAAGTTCTTCATCAAATCTCAAGCTTTTCAAGATCTAGAAGAAGCCAATCAATTGGGAATCAAGTGGAGAAGTAAGCTTCATTCAGAATCTGCATCATCTACTCAGGGGGAGCCTAAATTAGAAGTTTTTCATTTGTGTTTCTTCTGCTAAATTTCTTGAGCTTCATGTGTGTAATCTTCTAAATCTGTGAACATCAGTGTGTGTGTATGTGGATCATTTCAGATCTACACTTGTGTGTGTGTGTTGATTGTTTCAAGATCTACACTTGTGTGTGTGTGGATTTACCCAGATCCGTATGTTTGTGTGTGTGTGACCGTCTGCGTAAGGTCGTGTGGTTTGTTGTGCTACAGTTGTTGCAGCATGTGTGTGTGTTTGTGATCTGGTCGTCGGATCGTGTGGGAGACTTCTTCTCCATGTGTGTGTGTTGGGGGGTGTCCCCGTGTGTGTGTGTGTGTGTGTGTGTGTGTGTGTGTGTGTGTGTGTGTGTGTGTGTGTGTGTGTGTGTGTGTGTGTGTGTGTGTGTGTTGGGGCCCCCGTGTGTTTGCAGGCATCGTCCTACGTGTGTATTGGAGCTCGGCTCCGTGTTGGGGATTTATCCTCGTGCTGGTTTATAACAGTGAAGCCTCACCGAGTTTTGGTGAGGGGTGGACGTAGGTTGCCGTCGTTGCATCCGAACCACCTTAAAAATCCTCGTGCATTATGGTTTGAATTGTATGGTTTGGCTCATTTCTTCTACCTCCATTCCGTGTGATTGTTAGTGCATATTGTTGTTTCAGGTTTGATCTTTTAGATTTAGCATAATCGGTCTTTTATCTAAATAGATCTTTGGTATATCGAAAGGTGTTTTTGAATCGACAAGATCACTCTTGTCAGGACAATAGCATCTTACGTGAGTAAAATCCCTGGATTCACACCTCCGCCTTGTACCAAGGAACTATCGTGGAGATAGATTTTGATAAATCTAGCTTGTGGTTAAACATATTTGAATTCCTAGTTGATGCTTCATCATACTCCTTTAAATTGGGTAAAAATTTGTTAAAAGTTGTAATCACCCAATTCACCCCCCTCTTGGGTGTCATTGATCGCGAGACTTCAGCTCCGACTGTGAAAAATTGGATATAATTTCTGTTAGAATTGTTCCTCATTTTCAACAAGTCGTGTTATTAGCAAGATTCCCAAGGGAAAACGGTGTCTAAGGAAAGAGGTCCACGGGCAAACGCTTTAAGTGGATAAGTGATTTCTTAGTTAGGACCTCGCGAGTGCGAGGGGAGTCTCCCACTATCCCACCTCTTACCTGACCGTAATTCCTCAATTTTCTAGCGAAACACCCGACTATGAAAAACTTGATCTAAGCCCATTTTGCGAGATTTTTTGCAAGGGCTGATTGTGCCTTGTCCGATAATCCAATCTTTTATCGACTTAATGTCGTTAAACATGATGTCTTAAATCCTTTTCAAACTTCTCTTTCAACTACTTGTAATTCTTGTAATACTCATACCTCAATTGATAAATTTTGCTAGATCTGTACTTTATTTAGTAGCTTTTACCTTGAAATTCTTTGGCCATACATATTATGTGGATGTGTAAATATACTTGGGATCTATGATCGATAACCCTAATACCTGGCGTTAATGGGGCCCGGTCTGGTCCTGGGGGGAGCGCCCGAAAATACTTGTGCCCATGGGAGTTGAATGACCTGGTGTGACATTGCATCGAAGTGCTTGACTTGCTAGATTAATTTATGACATTCCACAGTTCATGAATTACTTGAAGTACTTGAATTACGTGAAATACTTGACTTGTACATACTTGTATGAAATGGTCAATTCCATAGTAATACTTTCTACAAGATCGTCCTCTACTTGAACTTTACTCTTGATATCTTGTCTATTTGCGATTCCATTCTTTACTCTCTCTCCTATTCATGTTCCATGTTTTATTTACGTTTCTTGGCATAGCACAGTAACTTTATCCAAAAATATTAATTACTCTAAGTTGACTAGTATAGAGATATAAATCTTACTAAGCATTTCGCTCACCCTACATTTTCGGTTAACATTGCAGGTAGTTCCGACGATGAACCCCAAATACATGGGGATGGACAAGAGTGAAACGAGGGATCAAGTTCATCTTAGTTACCTAGGTTTACGAGTGTTACTCTTGCTAGAATTATGTACTTGGAAGTTGTATTATGCCTCTTAAGGCTTAAGAACATTGTAAAACTTTATTTCGATGAAATAAAAATATTCTTTTCTTCTTGTGTCCCATTATGGTTGGACCCTATTATACATGCTCTTGATCGACATGAATGTTTACGACTCGTCGCGCCTCGATATTCCACGTCGAGGCGTGACACACCCTTTTCGATGGCAGAGGTGATGCAAGGAGACGTTGCTACCACGGGGAAGAAGGAGGTGAATCGGAAGTCAACAGCTAGGCGGGGAATGACAACGAAAAAAAGCAACGGCACAGTCGTTGCTGTTGGTGGTGGATGGGTGTAAAGTGACCACAGCTGGACGCGGGAGCTGACAGAAGTAGAAATAACAACACTGTTAGAGGTGACTGGCTGGACGATAATGGCTAGCTGGGTAGGAAGGCAACCAGCAGGGTGGTGGGCCGTTATCAGTGCCTTGGTCGAGCAGGGTGATGAGTGGTATGAGAGGATCTAGAGGGGGGTGAATAGATCCCCACGTACGATTCTTGGCCACTTTGAAAATCACAATAAAACTGTAAAGCAGAAGGAATGGTTCCAAGCACGATTACAGATTAACACATGAAATGTGTGGAGTATAAGGATGTGAAATGCACTGATTGAGTCACAACACATGTGAAGGAGGTAAAGGAAATGGAGAACGCCACAATAAACAACAACACAAGAGTTTGTAAGGTGGTTCGGATGCTATCTAGCAGACCTATGTCCACCCCTCACCAACCCAGTGAGGATTCCACACTTTGCCAAAAAGAACACACACACACGCGCGCGGAGCTACTCCGCTACAATAGCTAACACACAGCTTGCAAGAGGAGCATGCTCGTCAAACCCACATGGTTGCACTGCAGCCAAAAAAAGTGTCCCGTTCTCTAAAATAGAGCAACAGAAAATCGTTGAAGATCTCAGCATGCACACGCGAAAAAGTCAAGATAAAGATTGCAAAACAAAAGCTCAAGACAACTAAGATGTAGCTTCTGTAGAACGAGAGAAGCTGTAGAACAAAGATGTAGACTTCGGTCTAAAGTTATGAAGGGACTGGACAGACTCGTACCAGATTATGGGCTGTTAATCTCTCTTCTTTTCTTCCTCACAATTTTTTTATTGAAGGCTCTGGCCGTCTCTGGTTTTTCCTCTTCTTTTCTCCAGGGCAGCAATGACCTTTCTTCATGCAGAAGGCCCTTATTTATAGAGGAGAACCATAGAAAGTTTTCCCTCCCAAAATCTACAACTTGATTGGTCCTTGATAAAATAACTTTCTTTGTTGTAGAACTTTTCCAAATCTACTTTCTTATTGTCTTATGATAAAAAGGATAGTTCTCTGTCCTAGGAACTTTTCAGGGATAAAATCTCATTGGTCTACTGCAAAAAGGAGGACACCATGAAAAGTTACCTTTCCCAAATCTATTATCTGACATATCCTTCTCACAAAAGGCATTCTGACTGTCTCATGATGAAGGGGACAGATCTCCATCCTAGGACCTTTTTCTAGACCTTGAGACACGTGTTTTGGGAGCTTGCGTCGTTGACTTTTGAGGATATTGCGTGTTTGAACGAACGGGCTTTGGTCATACAAAAATCTTCATTTGCATCGATGCACCTGATGCCCTGTGTCAACGTAGCTTCCTGTCTTCATGATCTACTGGGAGCCAGGGTGAGATTTGATAGAGTATGCATCGACGTAGTGAAGGAGTTGCATTGATGCGTCTAGCCTTCCACTTGGGTTTTTGTGAGCTAAGCCATTGTGCGTCGACGCAGCTGGGAGGGTGCGTCGACGAATCCTTGTAAAGATGCATCTGAAGTGGTTTCTATGAGAGAGCCCTGTGTCGACCTACTATAACAATAATGTTGACTTAGCTGAAGAGTGTCGCCCGTATAACTGTTCTGGAGCTGGAGCTGTGTCGACGCATTGAGGTGCTTGCGTCGACGTAGTATTGATGTACTCTTGAAGCTGCTTTTGGAGGCTGTCTAGAGATGACACATCAGGAGGATGGTGTCGACGTAGCCTTGTAGAGAATTCCAGTGACTGGTTATGCTTTGAAGTTGTAGACGCACAAGGTCGTTTGAGTCAATGCAACCTTGGAGGAATTCTAGGTAAGTGGTGTTTGAGTCTGAAGATGCGTCGACAATAAGCAAGATGTTTCATATTTTCTCAAATTAACTAGCTAATGACTTATACTAGGACATCATCAAAACATAATGCACCCAACATTCTCCCCCTTTTTGATGATGGCAACTATGAGTCATTGTGCTCACATTTTTGGTATATGAGTTCAGGATGCGTTTTTGGCAAACAACATATTTTTAACATGAATGGCATAAGCATAAAACACCTTGTATTAAAGAAGCAATTTTTTATCATATGCATCTATATTTTTAATTTATGAAGAAATTATCAAGAGTTTCATCAGATCAAGATATGCAGCAGGTAGGGACATACTGACTTCAGACCGATCATATTATGACTTTCTGACTCTATAACTTGACTCATCAGCTCCAAATAATGACTCACTAGACTTCTCCCCCTTTGAGATCATCAAAACATCAGGAGTAATCTGCAGAGAAGCGCGGTGTAGTAGACATATATGAAGGAACAGTAGACACAAATTGGAGTTCAGAGGGGATTCAAGCCTAATATAGACCCTATGATTGTTCTGGACTGATTTCGAAGTCTGACAGCTTCCTTAAAAGAGCATTGCATGGTTTGAACTTATTTGCATGAGTGATTTAAAGTAAATAACCGTAGAGGTTGTAGAAACCATGAAGGTAACAAGAGTGTCTAAACACAGGATTGCTAGAACTAAAGCACATTTGCATGCTAAAGACCTTGTCATTCATTTTTTTTTGTCATTCTTATGTAGGTCCAGTAACCTTTCAGGATGAACTTCCATTAGTATTGAGGCCAAACAATTTGATGCAGTGAGAGTTTACTCAATCAAGCACCTCTGGTATTCAGATCAAGTCATAAGGCAACTTCTTTTTTAAGATGACAGTCAAGTTGAACTGACACCTTTTTACGTGAGTAACCACATTGGTTAGATGCAACCTTCCCCAGTTACTCAGTGCAGTTAACTATTCTGCCTCATTCAGACCAGAGATAGCTTGCCACCTCATGCTTGTGCCCTCATTACTTCATTGGTGAAGAGGTGCAGTTTCTCAATAGTTTAAAGCATAGCTCTATATATATTAGCAACACATTTTCTTTTGATTTGAATGAATCCAGAGCAGAGTTAGTGAGGACACTACCTTTTGACGCGAACCACCTCACGTCTTAGGTGAAGTGCGCCCGATTACTCAGTGAGTCTCGACCATTGCTCTGCATCGAGTGCCTTAGATAAACTGAGATAGCATGATTGTTTGAAAGCAATACTTAACGTGAAGTTCATCAATCAAAGCTATTACTGAATTCTCATAATGAGACACAAGGAGCACATGATTCAGCACACTAGATGCTTTAGCAAGAGTAAGCCTGAGGAGACCTTCCTCTAACTTGCCAGTTTAAGACCTCATAGAGTTATCAGCCTTAAAGCCTCAATTTATTAGAACAACCATGATGCCAAAAGTTGGAAGATTGTTATTTCTGGAGTGTCAGTCACTGAAGATCAGTATTAGAAGTGAATCTCTCCCTGAGTTCAGGCACTTCATACAAGGAATTGTGTGAGAGAGTGCAACACACTATTGAGCAAACTTTTGAAAGGTTTGAGAGATAACAAGGATGATTTCAATCAAAGGAGCAGGTCGACTCAACTCAATTGCAGGTCGACTCAATTTTGGAATATTGTAGGTATGCAAGACAAGATCGGTTGACTTACCAATACAGAGTGTGTCGACACACACAGTGGGGGTGTGTCGACACACACAGTGGGGGTGTGTCGACACAAGTGACCTATGATCGACAGAGCTCCACATGCAGCCGATCTTACAATTTATTAACCTATCTCACAGAAGTTCTATTAGCTCCCCCTCAACTCATGGACTCTTGATCACTGTATGTGAGGACCCTTGGTACCTAGTGGAGTATCTTCTCATGCATAGTGAAGGCTTTCAGACAGACTTAGTCTGCCCTTCCACAAGTCACCATTTTATATACCAGTGGGTCAGTCACACACAAACACCACAGACTCATAAAAGAACTAAATATGCACATTGGACTCCCCTTGACAAGAACATCCAGTGACTTCTAGGACTCACTCGACCTGAACCAGACAAGATCAAGAAGTAGGAGGTCTACACATACCCAACTCTCTCCTTAGAGTAGAAAATCTTTCATTGTTCAGAGGTTTTGTAAAATGTCTGCAATTTACCTTTCAGTTTCAATGAATAGCAATTCAAAATTCTTCTTGCTGACCTTATCTCTAAGGAAGTGATGTCTTTTTTCAATGTGTTTTGTTCTTGAATGCTGAATGGGGTTCTTTGTTAAATTTATGGCACTTGTGTTATCACACAATATGGGTGTGCATCCAAGATCTACACCGTAATCTTGGAGTTGGTGTTTTATCTACAACACCAGGGTCCAACAACTCCCTGCAGCAACATATTTTGCCTCTGCAGTGGATAGGGCCACCGAGTGCTGCTTCTTGGAGGCCCAAGAAACTAGACACCCACCCAAGTATTGGCAATAGCCACTAGTACTTTTTCTATCAATCTTACACCCGACATAATCAGCATCAGTATATGAAATTAATTCAAAGCAACATGATGCTGAATACCACAGCCTTAGATCATGTGTGCTAGCAACATTTCTTAAGATTCTTTTTACAATAATCAGATGAGATTCTTTAGGATTTGCTTGAAATCTTTCACATAAGCACACACTGAATTGTATGTCAGGCCTAGATGCAGTGAGGTATAAGAGAGACCCGATCATACCTCGGTATGTCTTGGGATCTGCAGGTTTACAAGTTTCATCTGCGTCTAGTGATGCGCTTGTTCCCATAGGCGTGGATATGTGTTTGACATCCTTCATCCCGAATTTCTTCAAAATCTCCAATGTGCACTTGGACTGGTTTTTGAAAAATCCATCCTTGGTTTGTGTGACCTGCAGTCCAAGAAAAAATTAGAGTTCACCCATGAGGCTCATTTCAAATTCCTTGGTCATCAATTCAGCAAACTGCTTACACAGATTGGGATTAGTCGAACCAAACACTATGCCATCTACATATATCTGCACTATAATGATGTGACCATTCAAAACTTTTGTAAAGAGAGTTTTGTCAACTTTACCTCTGTTGTAGCCCCTGCTTGTCAGATGGGCACTGAGTGGGTCATACCAGGCTCTAGGGGCCTGCTTTAGTCCATATAGTGCCTTGTTCAACTTATAGACATGGTTAGGAAAATCATCATTCTCAAAACTAGGAGGCTGTTCTACAAACACTTTCTTTATTAAGCCATTCAAAAAAGCACTTTTAACATCCATTTGTTGAAGTTTTATGCGTAGTGAGCATGCAAATACCAATAAAATTCTAATGACTTCTAATCTAGTCATAAGAGCATATGATTCTTCAAAACCAATTCCTAACTCCTGATTGTACCCTTTGGCTACCAACCTAGCTTTATTTCTGGTTATGACCCCCTCTCATTGAATTTATTCCTAAAGACCCATCTAGTCCCAATGACAGACTGGTCAGTAGGTCTGGGAACCAGATTCCAAACCTTGTTCCTTTCAAACTGACTAAGTTCCTCATGCATGGCATTAATCCAGTGTTCATCCCTTAAGGCTTCTTCAATGCTTTTGGGTTCAATTTGGGATACCAATGCAATGAGGTCTTCATTATTTACATCTTTATGATATGATCTGGTTCTAGGTGGGTCATTGAGGTTTCCAATTATGTTTTGGATAGGATGGTCTTTTAGGGTTCTGATGTTGATAGAAGACTCACCGTGCAAGATCGACTGAATTGAATTTTTGATTGACCGACCTGTTTCCTATTCTCCAGGTTGCGGTTGGAAACTTTGGCCTGGTTCCTCCTTGGATTCTAGAAAATCTTGAGCATCACCCTCCAGTTCCCTGTCATCAACACCTTGGTCAGATTTATCTAGTGTTTCAGCAAACACCACATGTGGAGTTTCTTCCACAGTCTGATTTTTTACATTGAAAACCCTATATGCCCTAGATGTTTCAGAATACCCTAAAAATATTCCAATGTCACTCTTGGCTTAAAATTTGTCAATGTCAGATTTATCATTTTTATGAATATATCATTTGACCCAAACGCTTTGAAGTAAGCCAAGTTGGGTTTCTTACCTTTCAGCATTTCATACGGAGTTTTCTTAATCTTTGGCCTTACCATGGCCCTATTTATGATATAACATGTCGTGTTGCTGCTTCAGCCCAATATTTCCTTGGCAGCTGACTTTCAATCAGCATAGTTTAGGCAATCTCCACAATTGTCCGGTTCTTTCTTTCTATAATGCCGTTTTGTTCTAGGGTCTTGGGAGAGGAAAATCTGTGGATTAGTCCTTCTTGATTATAGAATTCTGAAAATGAAGAGTTTTGAAACTCTCCTCCATGATCAGGTAAGATAGTGAAAATTCTGAACTTACCTTCTTGTTTTATTTTTCTAAAGAACTTCTGAAATTCAGAGAAGGCATCATTTTTATGGGTTAGGAAAAAGATCCATGTGAAGTGAGTAAAGTTATCAACTAAAACATAGCCAAATTTATTTCCATTGATGCTAGCAGTTCTAGTTGGCCGAAATAAATCCATATGCAGAAATTCAAATGGCATGGACGACAATGGCTCATTTCTAAGTTTGAAGGATTTCCAGGTTTGTTTTCCTAAGGAGCATGCTTCACAAACTTTAGTGTTCTTTTTGAAAGATACGTTAGGTAGACCCCTTACCATTTCATGCTTAGCCAATTTATTTAGAACACTGTAATTGACATGTCCCAACCTTCTATGCCACAACCATGCATCATTGGGCTGACTGGCAGACAAGCAAAGATTTTCAGAAAATGAACTATCAAGATCCACCATGTAGACATTATTTATTCTATGACCTACAAACTTCACAGAATCAGAATTTTGTTCAAATATCTTACATTCATTGGCATCAAATAATATGTGGTGGCCTTTGTCACACAACTGACTTATGCTGAGTAGATTGTGCTCAAGACCTTCTACTAGCATGACATTCTTAATGAGATTGGAAGAATTCTTACCAACTATTCCTGAGCCAATGATCTTGCCTTTGTCTTTGCGTCTGAATATATCTCACCTATCCTCCCTCTTTCTTGATCAGTTTATTGAACCTTTTCTTGTCTCTTGTCATGTGCCTCGAGCAGCCCCTGTCCAAGTACCATCGATTGTAGTGGGCTGCTAGGCATGCCTACAGAGGATAGATCAAGCAAAGAGTTTTGGAATCCAAGCAGTTCTGGGTTGTAGCAACTCGGGTAAATTAAAGGACTAGAAAGTCTAAATAAATTAAAATCAATAAATAAACAAGGCTCAGACCTTGTATACCCCCGTGATCCCCTAATAGGCCTTACCAGAGGAACTCATAAGCCCTACCCTTGTGTTATAATGGATTAAGAATAGAATGGCATTTTTAATAGCCATTTAAAGTCATATTGTAATTCTATTAATAATCAATAAATCTTGAAGGATCGTAAATTTATAGTAATTTAGAGAAGGTAATATTTCATAATCATTTATTTTTATTGGAAGGAAAAAGGGGTATAAAGATAAGGTTTAAATGCATTAAAGGTAATTGAAAGATAAATGATTGAATATATATACGATTTCAGTTCTTTATAGGGTGAGTGGAAAAGGGTTCAAAAAGAAATGATGACTATGGAAATGGTCACTATTTAAGTGATCAACGACATGTTGCATGTCGTCATTTTCTTAAGGTGAATAGTGCCACTTTTTAAATAAAAAGAATTTTATAAAACTAATTACATGAAAAAATAAATAAAAATGGAAAATTCATACCCATAAAATTTCATAACTAGACCTCACCAAATAAAAAACATAAAAATCATGACAGATTGTAAAACTTTAAATTATACGTTAATAACGTGAACGCCAATTGGGAAGGGTTATAACTAGGAAGTATTGTATTCTAGAAGGGTTTAAAAGGAGAAATACTAATACCACTAGGATTGCTACAATGAAAACTAATCCCAATCGAACTCCAACCCTTTGGGGTTCCCAAAACCCTATAAATACCCCATAGAAACCCCAACGCGTTAAGTCTTCTCTGCTACGTTGCTCCTGGCTGCTATATTCTTCTACGATTTCGTGGAGATTGCTGTAACCCTACTGCAGTGGGTTTTCTTGCTGGGAGAAGGCTTGCAAGTGCTAAAGCCTTTTCTTATTCCCTGCAAACGAACAGAGGGGTTGTTGCCTGCAACCTTTCTTCTTCTTCGGTTGAGTGACTTTCTTCCCTTGCTAAGGTTCTGGCAGTCATCTTCTCCTCCAACGTACCTAGCTGAGGATTCATTCTCTTCCAAAAAGGGGTCCGTTGCCGAAGGAGTAGCTGCTGCTTCTATTGTTGATTTCTCCATCTGGTTAATCAAAGAAGCTCGGTTGAGGAAGAACCCTTCTATCCCTTGAAGAACTACCGTTGATATCAAGACTCTCTGTTTAAAACAGAGCATCGTCAAGGGTGGTTCTTGATATTGATTCTTCATCCTCTTCACGTTCCTGTCATCTATAACTCAATCATGGTAGGTTTTCTCAAGACTTAGCAAAATCTTGAAATTCCTACGTTAAAAACATGCATAGAGGTTTGTAGGAGTTATAGATTTCGTTACTGGATTGAGTTTTCTCTGTTTACTGCATAAATGGAAATAACGACCCAAGCTAGGGCGTTATTTAATTCAACGATCGTGCAAACAGTCATCTTTTATTTAGATAGTTAATAATTACACAATGTTCAAGATTTAATAACGATGAATACTTACATGTAAACTAATGCATGACCATGTTCATAAATTCCTGTTATTTTTCTCTACCTTTACATGTCATCAGTTTCTTGATTAGACATACTCTAGAAACCACGTGTCTGTGATTGCACCTGCCCGGTGCAAATCATATGACAAAGAATTAGCGACCCTAATTAGGTCGTTATTTGAATGAACGCCCGCGCCAAATTCGTGATAAATAGTGAAATTTAAAATGTACATAATTTCCTGGATATGGTAATTGACGACATGCACCCTGCCCTTTAATTTGATATATAACGCCCCTGACTAGGGCGCTGATTATAGAATTGAAGCCTTTATGAAAGTCGTCATTTTTATAATAACTGAAATTTGAATATGCTTATAGATTTTTAGTAGTTATGGTATTGGGATATAACGACTGAATGAACAGTCGTCAGTTATTCATATGACGACCCAGACAAGGGCGTCAATTATAAAAATGAAGATGTGACCTAAGTCGTCAATTCCTATTTTCCTGATTTTCCATAGTTCTGTGACCCTTGTCAATGGGTTATGACTATAGGCACTATATTCCATTCTGTGAATATAGTCCCATGTTTTACGTTATTTTATCGATTCCCCACTATTTCTCGGTGATAGATGAACCCTCCGCGAGACATTCCGTTCCTTCAGATTGCTGACTTTATCATAGAGACCTCCGTAAGACTCCGCTAGCCTTGGATTCCCTCAAGACAGCCGAGCATGTTGTACCATCAAAACCCATGACACTACTTGATTGCCAAGTCACTCTAAAGAAACATGGTATACCGGCCCTCCTGACATGCTATGTGGATGTCATGAGAATATCCTAAATTAATGGAATGGGAAAACCATGCCATTAGTATTCTTATGAGTTAAGTGCCATACTTGTGGACCTTAATTCTATCTAGCTTATCATGTGCAAGAACGAGCGACCATCATTATATGAGCGCTTATTCTTATTGTCATGGCACTCAAGTAAGAGAGCCAATTCCACCTAGTTTTATCGGTAATCCTGATTATACCGTTATTATAGTCCTTAAACATCATGTTTGATCCTTGAAATTCTAGTCCACCAGATCTACCTTAAAGTTCCCACAAGCGTAATCCTTTGAAATTCCATATTGGCTATAACTATAGTGGATGTCGAAAACACATGATCAATGTCTGCGCATATAGGGCCCGATCTGGTCCTGGGAGGAGCACCCGAAAGTACTAGTGCCCATGGGAGTTGTAATGATCACGGTATGGCATTGTACCGAAGTGTATGACTAGCTTGATTAGACATTCCACAGTTCTCGTACTTGACTTGACATGACATGACTTGCGTGACTCGGAAAGGGTATTATTTACCTGCTTGAAATAATAGCCAATTCTTGACATGACATGATCACATGACATGATAACTATACGTGCTTGATTATCTTGCTATATTGACATGAGTTCTTGAAAGACATGCTAGTTCACTCAATTGTACCTTGTAATAAAATCTCTTTATTGTCGTTTCTTGCGAGCATGCATAGCTTATTGCATTTCATGTAACATGTAATTACTTAAAGCAAGCTATCTCTTGAGAGATAATTACTACTGAGCGTTCACTCATCTAGTGTTTTCTCTTATTTTTCAGGTAAGTCCGATGAGGAAACTCAATCCGATGGGGAAAGTCAAGAGTGATGAGATTAGAGCTACTCCATCTGCCAAGCAATTTCTACCTTTTGAGTCAACTATTGTACTTCTCATTTTATTTGAGTCTTAGCACTTTCTTTAAGAGGATTGTAATGGAAGTACTTTGAAGTTTGATGAATAAAGGATTGGGTTAAATTTACTTTTGCGCACTCTGTCTTGGTATCGAATACACTAACGCTCTGATTGACATGATCGATATAAACTCGCCACGCATCTCTGGGTTCCTTCTGCGCTTGGGGCGTGACATGGGTTCACATACATTGTTGAAAGCATGCAACAGAGATTTTGGAATCCAAATTTGCTTAACATGTTTTTTCTTTTGATTTAAGGAGCCGTGAGTGCTAGTGTGTCCAAATCTATTGCATGTGAGGCAGACATGTTTTGCAGAATTCATAAGGTATGGATCAGATTATGGTCTTATTTTTTGGTTTCTAAATTTCTTGAATTGGGTATGGTGGGTAGAGGTAAACTGAGCATTTTTGCCAAAGTTTGATTGATATTTTTGATTTTTTTCTTGTTTTACTTTGTCTTTTATTGGCAGGTCAGACTGGATTATGTAGGGATTCTAATGTTGAGTTGCGTCGACTCTGCTGCCTATCCGGCCTTGGTTGAGCAAAGGTGCGTCGACCTGATTATCCAGTGCGTCGACCTGATTGATCAATGCGTCGACCTGATTGTCCAGTGCGTCGACCTGATTGATCAGTGCGTCGACCTAATAACTCAGCCTATGTTTGGTGAGCAGACTACAGATTGCTCAAGGTCTTGCTTCTTTAATTTTTGATGTTATGTCCTTTGTCTTGAATGTTTAGAATTTTGATGACTCTGGGCTCAGGGACATCCTTCCTCATTGGTTCTTTCGTTATTAACTTCCCTTTGCCTTTTTCAGGGTAGAATGAAACAGTTTTCAGCTCAAGTGCCTTTTTCTTAGTGGGGTTGAACCCCAACCCTTCTCTTCTGAAATTCACTGGGGTTCCTAAGACAGCGTCCAAGTTGGACTTTTCTTGAACCATTTTTTCTAGGACAGACTGTTTGTCCTTCAAGTCACTTTCAACTTTTTCAAGATTTCTTTACATTTCAGCATTTACAGCTTTTATGGCCTCACATTTTTAAAGGCTGAGTTGGTTTTCTTTTTCACATTCCTGGCATCTCATTTTAACTTCATTTAACAGTTTTCTAAGATTCTCATTTTCCTCTTTTATGTTTTCCAGTTCTGGGTAGTTATACACGGATTCATTGATTTGTTTCCTTAGTTTTTCATTCTCAGCCTTTAGGATTTCCATATTTTTGTTCATAGGATTTTCATGAGCCAAGGCATTGATTTTCTTCTTCAATTGCTTATTTTCTTTCTTGTAGATTTCATATTTTTCAAACAGATCAGTATAAGCACCCTCCCATTCTTCAATTGAAAAGTTCTCCAAGGTAGTGTTTACCTGATCTTCATTCTCATTTGCCATCAGGCAGAGGTTGTCCTCATCTTCATTTGTAGAGGAGCGCTCATTTTCCTCCTCGTCGTCGCTCCAAGTGCAGATCATTGCCTTGGGCTTCTTTCCCTTGGCCTTGGATATCTTCTTAAGCAACTCGGGGAATTCCCCTCTCATATGCCCTGGTTTCCTGCACTGATAACATATGATCTTGTCAGATTTTTTAATTTTATTAGGTTTAGGATTGGAAACTCTATTTACCTGTGGCGATCATTTCTTCTTGTGGAATTTACCTCTACTCCTCAAATTTTTTTTAAACTGCCTGGTGAGTAAAGCTTGATCACCCGACTTTCTTGAAGATCATCATCTTCTTCTTCTTCATTAGACTCATCGGTGCTTTCATAAACTCTGAGAGCCATTCCCTTCTTTTTCTTGTGTTCTTCTTCATTTCTTTTCAAATTAAGCTCATATCTCATGAGCGACCCTATTAATCCATCAACTGTCATTGCAGACAAGTCTTTTGAGTGTTCAATCACCGTGACTTTTGTGTGCCACACTGGTGTGAGAGATCTTAGGATCTTTCTCACAAGCTCACTGATAGAATACTCTTTGCCCAAGGATTTCAGACAATTTGTTAATTGAGTGAGTCTAGCATACATCTCAGAAATAGATTCGTCTGGTTTCATTTTGAACATTTCATAATCAGAGATTAACATATTTGCTTTGGTGGCCCTTACCCCAGACGTTCCTTCATAGATCAGCTGTAGCCGATCCCACATTTCCTTAGCAGATTTGTAGGTTGACACTCTCGAGTATTCTGTAGGATGGATGTCGCATTGCATCACGTTCATCACGCTCCAGTTAATTGTCGACTTCTTGATATGGTCTACAGTCCAGGTGTCCTCATCTTCAGGTAGTTCATAAGGACCTCGACTGACTACCCGCCAAATCAGATGATCCTGGGCACGAAGAAAAACTTCCATATGGTTTTTCTGGTTTGTGTAATTTGCCCCATCAAAGAATGGGGGTCGATTGACAGAATGACCCTCAGCTATGAAGCTGCGAGGGACTTTCCCATCAGATCTTCCCTGGTTGTTGGACCACATCTCTAGGGAACCTGCTTGAATAACAATTGATGAGTGGTATGAGAGGATCTAGAGGGGGGGGTGAATAGATCCCAATGTACGATTCTTGACCACTTTGAAAATCACAAGAAAATTATAAAGCAGAAGGAATGGTTCCAAGCACGATTGCAGATTAACACATGAAATGTGTGAAGTATAAGGATGTGAAACGTACTGATTGAGTCACAGCACCTGTGAAGGACGTAGAGGAAATGGAGAACGCCACAACAAACCACAACATAGGAGTTTTTAAGGTGGTTTGACTGCTATCTAGCAAACCTACGTGCACCCCTCACCAATCCAGTGAGGATTCCACACTTGGTCAAAAAGAACACACACACACACACATACAAGCACGCAGAGCTACTCCGCTACAACAGTTGACACACAGCTTGCAAGAGGAGAAAGCTCCTCGAACCCACACGGTTGCACTGCAGCCAAAAAATGTGTTCCGATCTCTAAAACAGAGCACCGAAAAACTGCCGAAGATCTCAGCACGCACACACGAAAAAGTCAAGATAAAGATTGCAAAACAAAAGCTCAAGACAAAGAAACTAAGATGTAGCTTTTGTAGAACGAGAGAAACTGTAGAACGAAGATGTAGACTTCGATCTGAAGCTGCGAAGTGATTGGACAGACTCGGACTAAATTGTGGGCTGCTAATCTCTCTTCTTTTCTTCCTCACAATTTTTCTACTAAAGGCTCTGGCTATCTCTAGTTTTTCCTCTTCTTTTCTCCAGGATAGCAGCGACCTTTATTCAAGCAGAAGGCCCTTATTTATAGAGGAGAACCATAGAAAGCTTTCCCTCTCAAAATCTACAACTTGATTGGTCCTTGATAAAATAAGTTTCTTTGTTGTAGAACTTTTCCAGATCTGCTTCCTTATTGACTTATGATAAAAAAGACGGTTCTCTGTCCTAGGAACTTTTCAGGGATAAAATCTCATTGATCTACTACAAAAAGGAGGACACCATGAAAAGTGACCTTTCCCAAATCTGTTATCTGACAGATCCTTCTCACAAAAAGGCATTCTTACTGTCTCATGATGAAGGGGACAAATCTCTATCCTAGGACCTTTTTTTAGATCTTGAGACGCATGTTCTGGGAGCTTGCGTCATTGACTTCTGAGGACGTTGCGTGTTTGAACGAACGGGTTTGGTCATACGAAAATCTTCATGTGTGTCGACGCACCTGATGCCCTGCGTCGATGCAGCTTCCTATCTTCATGAGCTGCTGGGAGCTAGGGTGAGATTTGATAGAGTATGAGTCGACGTAGTGAAGGAGTTACGTCGACGCATCTAGCCTTCTGCTTCGGTTGTTGGGAGCTAAGCCATTGTGCGTCGACGTAGCTGGGAGAGTGCATCGACGCATCCTTGTAAAGATGCAACCGAAGTGGTTTCTGTGAGAGAGCACTGTGTCAACCTAATGTAACAGTAATGTCGACTTAGCTCAAGAGTGTCGACCGTATGACTGTTCTGGAGCTGGAGCTGTGTCGACGCATTGAGGTGCTTGCGTCGACGTAGTATTGATGTACTCTTGAAGCTGCTTCTGGAGGCTGTCTAGAGTCGACGCATCATGAGGACGGAGTCGACGTAGCCTTGTAGAGAATTCTAGTGACTGGTTATGCTTTGAAGTTGCGTAGACGCACATGGTCATTTGAGTCGACGCAGCCTTGGAGGAACGTAAACATCAATAGTCAGCTTACCATTCGCTGCTGGAGTTTCATTGCTGTAACATCTATGCAGTCCGCCTTTCAATTTGCCTCATTGTATGCCTTCATGCTCCTCATGTGGGAGATTTGGAAAGCTCGGTGTGCAGCACGTTTTGAAGGTGTAGCCCCAGCCAAGGAGAAGATCAAACTATGGATCATGAAGGAACTGGCTACTGCCTTTAACAGCATCACATTCCATCAGGCCATTCCCTACAAAGAGGCTCAAATTCTTAGTCTTTTTAATGTCAGGCCTAAGGTACAGGTTCGACACCCTCTCGTTGTCAGATGGAGTCCTCCCTAAACTAGTTATTGCCTTAGTATTGATGGCGCTTCTAAAGGTAATCTGGGCCACAGTGGAGGAGGAGGATGCATTAGGAATTTGAAGGGAGACTTCTTTGCTGGTTTTTCATTTTACTATGGAATTGGCCATAGTCTTCTTGCAGAGGCACGCGCGTTGCATGATGGGCTAATCATTGCTATGGAGATGGGATATAATATTTCTATTGTGATATCCGATTGTGCTGCTCTTGTATAGGTGGTGCAGAAGGATGTTATTCCCCATTGGTCTATCTTTTCCTGGTGGAGGGGAATCAAACAGATGATTCATCAACTCAATTTCCCAATCAAGCATGTTTACAGAGAAGGGAATTCAGTGGCGGATTCTTTGGCCAAGGCTGCTTGTGATCCAGACGCCAGGAAGATCTATCGAAGTGTCAGGGACTTGCCGCGACTTGCTAGAGGGGCGGTCTTGGTGGATAAAGTGGGCCTTACTAGCTTCCGCCAATCTCACTAGTTCTTTTTTCTAAATTGCACTGTATGCTTGTGTTCTGGCTGCTTATATAGAGCCTTGGTTGTTGTCTTTGTAATACATTATTTTAATTAATGGAAATTAGTACCTTTGGAGGTGCCTGGTGGAGTGGTAACATTCCTCCTCTTTGAGGTAGGGGTGCGCTCTCCCTGGCTCCTCCTCTGGTATCCTTTAATTAAAAAAAAAGAATTCCTGGTAAGTGGTGTTCGAGTCTGAAGATGCATCGACGCACAGGAGCACTAGGGTCGACGCACTCATGAGGACTTGGTTAATTTCTTTACATTCATCCAATAAGCAAGATGATTCATATTTTCTCAAATTAACTAGCTAATGACTTATAGTAGGATATCATCAAAACACAATGCACCCAACACAAGTGAGCGGGGTAGGAGAGTTGGCTAGCGTGGGGGAAGTGTGTGACCAAGGTGGGCCGATGGCTCCCGCAGTGGTGGCTGGGAGCGGCGACGTAGAGGACCAGTATGGGCTGGGGCTGGGACGAACACATGCGACACGACCCTGGATGGTCCAGCATAGGCTGGGACTCCGTGGGTAGTGGCGGGCTATCACACCCCGTACTCTATACCATCTAGGTATTATCCGCTTTGACCTACCGGCCTCACTATTTTATCCCTTTCTAACAGTGATCGATCGGCTCCAGAATGGGGGACTTCCCAGGTAGATCACCTATCCCAGTGCTACTCCCCATTAAGCATGCTTAACAATGGAGTTCTTTTACAAGAACTGAGCTGATACTTCAAAAGGCGTCTCGGTGATATAGAGTACATCTTAGTTATATTTGAGGGTATTACAATCTGTCACGTCCCGAGCATGGAAGAAAATCTAGGGCAGAATAATTTATATCAATCATGTCAATCAGTGCAGGTAAAGAATAGACCACCCCAGACAATAGTTAAAAACCAATAATTTCATTAATAATTCCAAATATAAATTCATTACAATTTTTACAAATTCCAACCGACTCAAATAAAAGGAAAATTACAAGAGCACTCATGACTATCTAGACACGACTCAATCTCATGAAGTGTAACACCCCTAATTTTTCTAGAAATTATTCAAGATTTTTCTAGGAATTTTTAGGATTTTTTGGGAATTAAAAATATTTAATTCTCATTTAAAAAGGGCTAATGGATTATTAAACAAATTTTGGGTTAAATAAATTAATATGAAAGCCCAAATAAAAACCAACTAATTAGGCCCACTTAAACCAGGCCCATAAACTTAATGCTATGGCTTTTAGGCCCAAGCCCACTTCGAGAAACATCCTTAGAATAATTCCCCATCTTTAGGAGATAAATATGGGATAATTATAGAGGAATTTGATTTTTATTCAAATTCTGCACCAAAAGGAAATGGCGGTCTATCGCGAGACCGCCATCTACGATAGGCAGTCCTTAAGTGACCGCAATCTCCTTCCGAAGACGTGATTGTAAGAAGCATGGAAAAACTTGGATCTTTGGCATCCTAATCACATTGGATAGAAGTGTGTAGACATGTAACCTAGTCTAGAACTCTTAAGGATTGATCTTAACCTCAAGTAGGACTCCTAAATTGATCTAATCCCTAAATCCTAGTCAAACTCTATAAATAGGCTTGAACTTCAACCTGCGCGAACCTTACTTTTGGCTCGCATATTTCGAAGGTAAGGAGACGTTATCTCAAGTTAGTCCTTTAAAGGATTTTATTCTCCGTAGTTTTGTCTAACATCCCTCCAAATCTCATGCTAGGAGGTCAAGCCGTTGGAGAGTTAGAAGCTCTGCAAGTTATTGGTTCGCTGCAACACGCACAGGAATCAATGTGCCCGTTCAACAAAGATCCGAGTATTAGAAGCCTTAATAGAGGTAATTTCATGTCTATCCTTTAGAGTTTATTATTCCTCTTTACATCTTCTTATCACCCTCCAAATTTCACGAATTTAGGATGAGAGGATAAAGAGATAGAGCCATTGGAAGTTAGGGTTTCCACGCAGGACGTGCAGAAATTAGGGTCTTCTTCAAGTTAGAAATTCAGAGTTTCAAGCCCAAACCAGAGGTAGGTTATCTCATGATTGGCACAAATAAAAAGATAGAAGTAAAAGCCCTCTTGTTTCATGCGATTTCATACTTGATACATGGGGTATTTCATGATTTTCTATTACTATGCATGCATGATCATTACAGCATGTTATCCCTATACCCCTTAATCAAAAGATGATAATTGTAGCCTAAATCATGCCTATTCATGCATTTTCTACATTCCAGATATGTTAGCATGTCTTACCAAGTTATTCTTCATAGTTTTCATGCATTGATTACCATAGATTAGGGCATGTAACTCGTTTTAAGTTTCTATCTGTAACAGACAGAAAATGATCTTCCCGAGACCGCTTTAGTTAGATGGCGGCCCTGCGACTGACTGCTACCACCAGTATGCGGTTCTCATCTGACCGCTATTTTCTTTCTGTTCTCTACTTCCTGTTAACCCTAAACAGAACGCAGATCAGCCTTTTTAATTACATATTAAGCCTAGGTAATTAGGTCTTATTCCTGATTATGACCTTACATTCATATCGTTGGTTATATCGTGCATCCATCATGATGGATTTCATGGCTTATATGTTTTAGAAACATATTTTAAACTTATGTTAATTTCATGCCAAAATCATATACTCTTGTATTTACCTTAAATTTCATATGGTTGATGGACTTGTTTATTGATGGTTGATCATTGTTTTATCACGATTTCACTCTCATCTTTGAGTCTTTCTTAAGTACATAGCACGTATCCTGGTATGATACTATTAGTTACACTTTACACTTATAGGCATACTTTCTTGGACTTGTGAACCTCTCCGCTGGATATTCTTTCTACCGGAGTAGGGGATCATGTTTCAAGGCCTCCGAAAGTCTCCGCAAGCCTGGGATTCCCACTAGGACGCCGAGCTGGTTGTACCCTCAAAGCCCATTTATCTAGAAAGCACTCAAGTTTACCGACGTTTTCTGCATTCTAGACAAGATAGCGGCCCTCTGAAGACTGCCACCATCTGGTAGCGGCCCAACCATGATCGCCACTTTCCAAAGTTCCACTACGTAGACCCTTCTTTTCCCTCTGGTGTCGACTCTGTCAAGAAACGATCTTGACGTGACTGCCTCCTTCAGGTTGCGGCCAGGACATGACCACCTACTCAAGAAACGGTCCAGACAAGACTATCTTCTGTCTCGAGTGTTCTTAACCCGGCGTTTGACCCAAGGGTTGACTTTTCTATGTTCCTAGATGGTCCATTGATTGTCTAGAATCTAACACTTTGTTCAATAAGTTATTAATAAATTATGAAAGTTAATGAATGTACCGTTATGCTGCCAGATTCCTCTTGTGGCATGACCTTGTCCTTAATTCGATCTTTGAACTCTCATGATCATATTTGGTACGTTCTAACCTTGATCTTGTTATCATGAGTTTATTGTTTGAACTGTTACATTATTGGCCATACTTTATTGTTATATCTCATGGAAGTAGCTTGATTTATAATGTGAAGATGCAGATCGGGCACCGATTGTGTTCAAGGGCTCGACACTAGCCCCCTCGGCTGATTGTCGAAAACATACTATAAACCATGGGATATGATGAACACTGGCGTCGCATTGCGCCGAGAGTACTTTTTTTATAAATGGGTAAAATCCACGAGACTCATCATGAATTATTACATGCTGGTTACATGACATTCTAGTGCATAGCCTTTATGGTTATGAAAAGTGAAAAGTGCGTTCTCGTTACATGCAAGTGCATTCTCGTTCGTGAAAGGCCACATTACATTATTGCTTGATCATGCTCTTATATCATCACAAATCTCTTATCTTGAACACATCATGTTATTTGTGTTACTTTGGTTTTATACGCATGATTTATCATCTTTTTCTTTTATCTTACTTCCTAGAGCTAAAATATTAATTACTTCAATATTACCTTCATGTTGATACGAAGATACCTACTGGGAAAGTGTGTTCATTACCCTACTTTTTTTCAATCTTTTCAGGAAACTTTAGCGTTATGGATTTGGATTTCTCAGATGACGGATCCGAGGGTGAGAGCGAGTGAAGATCGAGAGAAAGCCCTAAATAGTCTGTCATGCCCCGAACAAGGCGGAATTATCAAGGCATGAACAATTATACGGGCAGGTCGATCAAGAGGCTCAGATGATGAGTATTAATAACAAATGGATAAAATCACATCTTTATTTCATACTCTGACATTTCCAAGAAATATCCTTCAAGGACTTACAATATTATTCAACCTCCATACAATCATTTATAAGTAGATAGACTGGGAAAAGAACTTTATTAAAAACTATCATCACTCTCATCACTCCAGTCCATTCCCGTCATCTTCGGTATTTCCTAAAAATTAACAACAATACACAGGGTGAGCTAGAAAGCTCAGTAAGATTTATATCTCTTTACCATGCCACTTTAAGTAATTAGCAATTTGAATCATCTATCTACCCTCGAATAAAATAAGTAATAAAACAAATGACAAATAGAGAACAAGATCAGGAAATCAAAAATTTAAAGAATAGATATTGTAGAACTCAAGTGTAAGCATGAAGATCAATAACAAGTATAGAATTGTAAATATGGCCATGTAACAAGGATATTAACCCTTCCGATCAAACATGTCATGTATAGGAAGTCAAGCATGTAACGAGTCAAGCATGTAATAAGTGAATTATCTAGTTCAATCTTGCATGTCAGTTTGTGTAATGCCACACCTGATCATTCAACTCCTTCAGGCACAAGTACTTTCAGGCTTTACTCGCCTAGGACCAGATCATGGCCCCCATGATTACCAGGCATTGAGTATCAAGTGGACCAAAAGTCCCATGTAATTTTTAGAATAATTCATTTATAATTATGGCCAATCCGAGTTTCAAGAAAAGCTTAAGAAGCGTAGTATAGCGCATAACTAGTCATTTAGTTATGGAGGACTCTAGAGGTGGCCCCTACAGGCTTAAGAGGTGGCTCCCGTTATGTAGCACTTTGCGCCATTCCGGCCTCAAGGGGTGGGTCCCATAACGTAGCACTTTGCCCTGCATGGCACTTAGCTCATACACTCCCAAATGGTAGTTTATGGCTAAAGTATAGATCTAGCAAAATTTCCATTTCCAAGGACATGTAGTATGAAGAAAGGGCATGTAGTATGAAGAATAAATGAAGTTTATAAGAGAAGTTCAAGGATGATTTAAGGCATCATGTTTAATGACATTAAGACAATAAAGAGAATGAATTG
Source organism: Amorphophallus konjac (assembly GCA_022559845.1). Lineage (NCBI taxonomy): Eukaryota > Viridiplantae > Streptophyta > Magnoliopsida > Alismatales > Araceae > Amorphophallus > Amorphophallus konjac. The sequence goes on from CM040123.1 coordinate 266,001,906, forward strand.
CCGGTCAAGGCGTGATCAATTCTCGCAGAAAATCTTGTAAAATAAGTTTAGATCAAGTTTTTCTCAGTCGGGTAATTAGCAGAAAACTAAAGAAAATGCAGCCAAGTAAGAGGTGGGACAATGGGAGGCTCCCCTCGTATTCACGAGGTCCTAATTAAGTAACAACTTATCCACTTAAAGCGTTTGCCCGAAGACCTCTAGCCTTATACACCGGTTCTTCTTGGTGAACTTACTAGCTACACGATTAGTCAAAAATATAGAAAAAAATGTAAATCGAATGGAAATCATTCTTGCATATTCTAACATATTCATTTGTTAATGAATTTCAATGAAGGAAAAGATATTGAAAGAAGATGTCAAGCTATCAACTGTATAATATGTTCTTGTATAAAGAAAATTTGAAAGAAGATGTCAAGCTTTCAGATAGAGCTTAGATCAAATAGATAGGGTCAATCATGTATAGAAATTCTACGGAAATTAGAGCATAGTTGTTTGAATAATTAACGATAGCTTTACGAGTTCATTCACCTAGTCATTTCTTTGTTGATAGTCTTCTTAAGGCAAAGAACATGATTTTAAAATTCAAAATTTAAGTTTTGAAATAACGCACATAAACGAGGTAAATCGGGCATGGTTACTATATTCAAATCATGGTCCATATGTGATCAACGATATTGAAACACGTTATGATAATGAAAACTCTCATTTTTAAACTTTAAATCTTAAAATAAGCCATAAATACATGATCATGAAAAAAATATATAGAATCAAAATACTCATGTAAAGAAATATATATGGAGATCTAATTAAGTTTTCACCTGAGAGAAAACCTACCTAGTTGAAGATCAAAGAAGAAGAAGTTTAAGAACGAAGAACGCTTTCGAATACTCCTCCAACTTCGAGCTTTCTCCTTCTCTCCAACCAGTAATTCCTCCCAATATATTTGTGCTTTGAGTAGGGAAGATCCCAGCCCTATTTATAGGCCAAAACTTCCCATTATTATATTACCCATTTAATTCTAAGTCAATTTCCACCTACTTTTCCTATTTCACCAACCTTGTTACTATTACACCAACTTATGTTGAAAATTAATTCCAACATGTGAATGTTAAATAAATCCCCCCTATATGACATAATCAATGACTTCATTTATTCAATGCTGTAAGAATGACCTCAACCATTAATTAGGATTAGATTAATTCTAAAAATTCTCTCTTAAATCGGATGCTACAGTAAGGCTACAGTGCTGCTACAGTACCGACGTCTTCGCCTTCTCCGAATCGTGCCGTGAATCTCGTCGTTCGTGTTAACAAGTGGTATAGGGTTCATGTTTATGTATTCTATACTTTTAAAGACATAACGAAAAATGTTCATAATTTATTTTATTTTCATCTTTCATTATTTCTTTTTGCATATAAATGCATATAAAAAAATTTCAAGTTGCTACATCCTCCCCTACTTAAAAAGAATTTGGTCCTCCAAATTCACATGATCCATTACAAAATAAGAGAAGTGCTAACAGTACTAACCTGAAAATAATTCTGGCTACTTCTTCTTAATCTCATCCTCCAATTCCCAAGTGGCTTCCTCTTACCCACGACGGCTCCATTGGATTTTAACCATTGGTATTGCTCTATTCCTTAGTTGATGTAATTTTTGGTCTAGTATCTCGATGGGTTTCTCTTCATATGTTAAATTCTTTTGCAGTACCAGATCATCATGTTGGATCACATGTAAAGGATCATAGACATACCTCCTCAGCATTGACACATGAAAAATATCATGCACTCCTGCTAACTTCGGGTGTAAAGCCAGTCTGTATGCTACTTCTCCAACTCTATCAAGGATCTCAAAAGGACCAATAAATCTCAGACTTAACTTTCCTTTGACTCTGAATCTTTGGATTCCTCGAGTAGGTGATACCTTTAAGAAGACATGGTCACCGATTTGAAATTTCAAATCTCTTCTTCTATTATCAGCATAACTCTTTTGTCGAGATTGGATAATTTTTAGTCGGTCCCTAATCATCTGGATATTTCGAGTAGTATCTTGAATCATATCAAGACCTACTAACTGCTTCTCCCCAATCTCATCCCAGTATATGGGTGATCTACAACTTCTACCATATAAAGCTTCAAAAGGTGCCATTTGAATACTTGATTGGTAGCTATTATTGTAGGAGAACTCAATCAATAGTAAATGTTCATGCCAAGTACCACCAAAATCTATCATGCACGCCCTAAGCATGTCCTCTATGATTTGATTAGTTCTTTCTGTCTGACCATCTGTCTGAGGGTGAAAAGTTGTACTAAAATTTAATCTCGTTCCTAGTGAAGATTGTAATCCCTTCCAAAAGTGAGAAGTAAATCTAGGATCTCTATCAAAAATTATAGATGAAGGAATGCCATGCAATCTTACCACTTCCTTGATGTATAAAGCTACCAGTATATCCACCTTCCACTTACTTTTTATGGGTAGGAAGTGAGCAGACTTGGTTAATCGGTCCACTTTTACCCATATTGCATCAAATCCTCCTCTAGTTTTTGGCAATCCCATAATGAAATCCATACCAATGTTTTCCCACTTCCACTCCGGTATTTCCAGAGGTTGCAATTTATCAGCAGGTCTGAGATGTTCTGCCTTTACTTGTTGACATGTCAAGCAACGGCTCACAAACTCAGCCACTTCTCTTTTCATATTTGGCCACCAAAAATTTCTTTTCCAATCTTGGTACATTTTAGTGGCTCCTAGATGTATAGTATACATGGATTGGTGCGCTTCTTCCATTATCTTCTTCTTGATTTTATTACTATTAGGCACACAAGTTCTTCCTCGAAATAATAATCTCCCATCATTAGCCAATTGAAAATCAGGCCTTTGGCTCAAATTTCCAGTAATTTCAACTAATAAAGGATCGTTGCCTTGTTGCTCTTTTATTTCAGAGAATATATTAGGTTGTACCCTTATACTGACAATCAAGACTCGTTCCTCCTTTGGTTCCACATTTAAATTTAATCTTGTAAATTGCTCCAGCAATCGCCATTCATTAATCATCAAACTTGATAATAGAGCCCTCGGCTTTCTACTAAGAGCATCAGCCACCGCAATACCTTTTCCAGGATGGTATTGAATAGAAAAGTCAAAATCTTTCAAATATTCTAACCATCTTCTTTGTCTCATGTTGAGCTCATTCTGAGAAAATAGATATTTTAAACTCTTATGGTCAGAATAGATAATGAACTACTTACCATATAAATAATGTCTCCATATCTTAAGAGCAAAGACTACTATGGTTAATTCTAGATCATGCACATGATAATTAACTTCGTGGGTCTTCAGTTGCCTAAATGCATAAGCTATCACCTTGCCTTGTTGCATTAATACACAACCTAGGCCAATTCCCGAAGCATCAACATATACCTCGAATCCTCCTCCCGCAATAGATAGAGTAAGAACAGGTGCAGTTGTCAAGCGCTCTTTTAGAGTTTGAAAACTCTTCTCACATTCCTCAGCCCATACATAAGAATTTTCCTTCCTTGTTAGTCTAGTCAATGGCACGGCAATTTTAGAGAGGTCTTTGATGAATCTCCTATAGTAACCGGCCAATCCTAGAAAACATCGGATTTCGCTCACATTTGTAGGCCTTTCCCAGTTATTGACAGCTTCTACCTTTGAAGGGTCAACAGAAATCCCTTTCTTAGAGATCACATGACCGAGAAATGAAACTTCTTCTAACCAGAACTCACATTTGCTCAATTTAGTATATAATTGATTCTCTTTTAATATCTGTAAGTAAATCCTCAAATGTGCTTCATGTTCTTCCTTGATTTTGGAGTAGATCAATATATCATCAATAAGTACCACCACAAATTGATCTAAATATGGTCAGAACACACTATTCATAAGTTGCATAAAAGTTGCAGGTGCATTAGTCAGCCCAAAAGGCATGACAATAAATTCATAGTGCCCATATCTACTCCTGAATGTTGTCTTATAAATATCTTCTTCCTTGATTCTCAGTTGATGATAACCCGACCTGAGGTCAATCTTAGAGAAATAATGAGCTCCAGAGATTTGATCAAATAGTTTATCAATTCTTGGCAAAGGGTACTTATTCTTGATAGTCAATTGGTTCAACTGTCTATAGTCAATGCATAATCTCATAGATCCATCTTTCTTATTCACAAAAAGAACATGTGCTCCCCAAGGTGATGTACTAGGTCTGATGAATCTCTTCTCTAATAATTCCATCAGTTGCTCTTTTAGTTCCTTCAGCTCAGTAAGTGACATTCTATAAGGAGTTTTGGATACAGGGGCTGCTCTTAATATCAAATCGATTGAGAATGAAACTTCTCTCTCAGGTGATATGCCAGATAATTCCTCAAGAAATACATCAGGATATTCCCTAACAACATATTTTTCTTTTAGAATGGGTTTCATGGGTTCGGTTATAAGGACATAAGCCAAAAATGTAACACATCCCTTCTTCATCATTTTTCGAGCTTGAAGGGCAGAGATGAGAAGAGGGTGTCTAGGATGACTATTTCTAGAGAAAGACAGTTCAAGGTATCCCGGTTCACCAAAAGTTACACTTCCTTACCTGCAATCTACCTTAGCATTATACTTGGCCAACCAGTCAGCACCTAAAATTAAATCATAACCCTCCATGTTCATGTATATCAAATCAGTGGCTAAGTTATGACCATTAATCAACACTTCACTAGAGGGAAAATAATGTTTAAGCTCATTGCTTGCTCCTAAAGGTGTGGAAATAACAAGTTCAGTTTTTAAAGGAACAGGTTTTTCATGTAAGGTGGTAGCAAAATCATGGGATATGAATAAATGGGTATCTCCAATATCAAATAGAACAAAAGTAGTTCTAGAATTGATGGTGAGAGAACCTTCCACCACCACTCCTTCTTCAGTAGGTGTAGGGTCTATCAGAGCTTGGAGTCTTCCTTGATGCCTTGGTACTTCTTGAGTTTTCTTCTCCAATGGAGATTCTTTCACAAGGGGACAATCAGAAATGTGATGATCCCCACTTCCACAACGCAAGCATGCTCCCTTCTTTCTCTAGAACTCTTCAGTCTTGTGACCAGCCTTGTCACAATACTTGCAGATATCTTTTTAAGATGTAGTAGGCATGGCTTGCCTATTTCCATCTCGAGGCCTTTTGTCTTATTGAGAGGTTCTTCCTTCATTCGGCCTCTTCTTTCCAAATGTTGGTTTAAAGTTTCCGACGCCAATGACTTGTTCTTTTATGACTCTCCCCTTTATTCTATCCACCATCTCCATGGCATCTTCTAGCAGTTGGGCCTTCCGGACCATCTCAGCATATGTTTGGATGCCCATAGGCGCCAGTTGGGGAATGTATTAGGGCCTTAGCCTATTCATGAATCGCTTGGCCTTCATTCTCTTCGTATTAATGAGGTGTGGAGCATAACGGGCTAGTCAAGAAAATTGGGCCTCGTATTCAGCTACAGAGAGACTTCTTTATTTAAGGGTGGTAAATTCTACTGCTTTCTTTTCTTGGACTCTCTCCGAGAAATACTTGTCGTTGAAATATTTTAGAAATTCCTCCCAAGTGATCTGAGGATCGAGCAAGGTCGCCTCCATGAATTCCCACCAATCTCTTGCATCCCTTTCTAGTTGGAAAGTTACAAGCAAAACTCTATCTTGATCTGAGCATTGTATGACTCGAAATATTCTTTCTATCTCCTTGACCCAATGTTCAGCTTCATCCAGGTCAGTGGAACCATTGAATCTCAGGGGATTCATGTTCCTAAAGTTACGGCGCAGGTCTCCTGTACCATGGAGATTAACTCCTCCTTGAGCCACTTGTTGTAGGGCTTGAGTTAGCCCTTGGATGGTCCTTTGCATTTCTCTCCATTGAGCACGCTCAGCGGCCATTTTCAACATCTAAGAATTTCTGCAAAACAAGCTATGGGGATTAAATGTCTTATCTATACATATCTTAATATCTAGCCCAAGTCTCTACCCAATCTCACAGGTCAAGTATAGCTATCCATTATCCTATAGTGTGAAGAACCTAGGGTTTTTAATAACTAAGTCTTGGTGTCCTAGACTCTTTTTAACCATAGGCTATGATACCAACTAAACTGTCACGCCCCGAACAAGATGGAATTATCAAGGCGTGAATAGTTATACGGGCAGGTCGATCAAGAGGCTCAAATGATGAGTATGAACAACAAATGGACAAAATCACATCTTTATTTTATACTCTGACATTTCCAACAAATATCCTTCAAGGACTTACAATACTATTCAACCTCGATACAGTCATTTATAAGTAGACAGACTGGGAAAAGAAATTTATTAAAAACTATCATCACTCTCATCACTCCAGCCCATTCCCGTCATCTTCAGTATTTCCTGAAAATTAACAACAATACATAGGGTGAGCTAGAAAGCTCAGTAGGACTTATATCTCTTTACTAGGTCATTTTAAGTAATTAGTATTTTGAATCATCTATCTACCCTCGAATAAAACAAGTAATAAAATAAATGACAAATAGAGAACAAGATCAAGAAATCAAGAATTTCAAGAATGGATATTGTAGAACTCAAGTGTAAGCATGAACATCAATAGTAAGTATAGAATTGTAAATATGACCATGTAACAAGGATATTAACCTTTCCGGTCAAACATGTCATGTATAGGAAGTCAAGTATGTAATGAGCCAAGCATGTAATAAGTGAATTCTCTAGTTTAATCTTACATGTCAGTTGGTACAATGCCACACCTGATCATTCAACTCTCTCGGGCACAAGTACTTTCAGGCTTTAGTCACCTAGGACCAGATCAGGGCCCCCATGATTGCCAGGCATTGAGTATCAGGTGGACCAAAAGTCCCATGTAATTTTCAGAATAATTCATTTATAATTATGGCCAATCCGAGTTTCAAGAAAAATTTAAGAAGCATAGTATAGCGCATAACTAGTCATTTAGTTATGCGGGACTCTAGAGGTGGCCCCTACAGGCTTAAGAGGTGGCTCCCATTATGTAGTACTTTGGACCATTCCGACCTCAAGGGGTGGCTCCCATAACGTAGCACTTTGCCCTGCATGGCACTTAGCTCCTACACTCCCAAATGGTAGTTTATGGCTAAAGTACAGATCTAGCAAAATTTTCATTTCCAAGGACATGTAGTATGAAGAAAGGGCATATAGTATGAAGAATAAATGAAGTTTATAAGAGAAGTTCAAGGATGATTTAAGGCATCAAGTTTAACGACATTAAGATAATAAAGAGAATGAATTACCGATCAAGGCGTGATCAACTCTCGCGAAAAATCTTGTAAAATAAGTTTAGATCAAGTTTTTCTCAGTCCGGTAATTAGTATAAAATCAAAGAAAACACGGCCAGGTAAGAGGTGAAACAGTGGGAGGCTCCCCTCGTATTCACAAGGTCCTAATTAAGTAACCACTTATCCACTTAAAGTGTTTGCCTGTGGACCTCTAGCCTTAGACACCGGTTCTTCTTGGTGAGCTTACTAGCAACACGATTAGTCAGAAATACAGAAAAAAACGTAAATCAAATGAAAATTATTCTTGCATATTCTAACATATTCATTTGTTAATGAATTTCAATGAAGGAAAAGATATTGAAAAAAGATGTCAAGCTATCAACTACATAATATGTTCTTGTATAAAGAAAATTTGAAAGAAGATGTCAAACTTTTAGATAGAGCTTAGATCAAATAGATAGGGTCAATCATGTATAGAAATTCTACGAAATTAGAGCATAGTTGTTTGAACAATTAACGATAACTTTACGAGTTCATTCACCTAGTCATATCTTTATTGATAGCATTCTTAAGGTAAAGAACATGCTTTTAAAATTCAAAATTTAAGTTTTGAAATAACGCACATAAACGAGCTAAATCGGGCGTGGTTACCGTATTCAAATCATGGTCCATATGTGATCCACATTATTGAAACACGTTATGATAATGAAAACTCTCATTTTTGAACTTTAAATCTTAAAATAAGCCATAAATACATGATCATGAAAAATTTACAGAGAATCGAAATACTCATGCAAAGAAACATATATGGAGATCTAATTAAGTTTTCGTTTGAGAGAAAACCTACCTAGTTGAAGATCAAATAAGAAGAAGTTTAAGAACGAAGAACGCTTTCGAACACTCCTCCAACTTCGAGCTTTCTCCCTCTCTCCAACCAGTAATTCCTCCCAATAGATTTGTACTTTGAGTAGGGAAGATCTCAGCCCTATTTATAGGCTAAAACTCCCCATTATTATATTACCCATTTAATTCTAAGTCAATTTCCTCCTACTTTTCCTATTCACCAACCATGTTACTATTACACCAACTTATGTTGAAAATTAATTCCAACATGTGAATGTTAAATAAATCCCCCCTCTATGACATAATCAATGACCTCATTTATTCAATGATGTAAGAACAACCTCAACCATTAATTAGGATTATATTAATTCTAATAATTCTCTCTTAAATCGGATGCTACAGTTGTTGAGTTATGGTTTTGATGATTGTTGTGATTGTTGAGTTATGGTTTTGATGATAACTAAACTTAATGTGTGATTAAGTGATGATAACTAAACTTGTGGTTGATTGCTCGTGCTCCTGTAATCTGTGTATGTTTGAGATGACAAATGACAACGATTACATGGTCTTAATGCTTGGTTTGCATATGTTGGTTCTACAAGAGGTTTCAAGCCTTTATATGATTGAACATATGGACTTGAGCTTTGATGAACACTTTTGTTCAAATCCTGATCAAATAGTTTGAAACTTGTTTGGTTGATTTTTATGCATACCATACATGCATTTGTCAAAGCAACAAGTGTTCCAATCTTATATATGAAATTGGATCTCAATGTAAATCACTTCTTAAACTCTAATACATATTTCACATATCATTTTGAGCTTGCATTATGTTGAAACAACTCATGAGAAACTTGCTTGAAAATTAGAATAATGGTACTTATATCTTGCTCAAACGGTTTACAATAAGCTCTTGTTAATTGATTGAAACTGCCAAATGGCCAAAGGGGTTTCATACATGTACTTCATGCAATTACCACATGCATTATTGATCAAAGTTCTAATCCTTTTTATATGATTTTGTAGGTCAAAACACTCAACATATATTCCCTAAGATCAAAGGGTTTGAAGTCTCAAACTTAAATGGGTTGCAATGGAGTTCGGGGGTTAAACCTAAAAGTCTGAAGTTTACTGTAGCTGTAGGTCGACCGCCCCAGGTCAACCGCCAGCAGCGTTCGACCGCCCCAGGTCGATCGAAAATGCCAGGGATCATATTTCTACAGGTTTCTCAGTAACGGTCGACCGCCAGCTTCCATAGGTCGACCGCTAGTCCCGAGCCAACATATGTTGACTTTATTTTCCCCTTCGAGAAGAGCTTTTCTTCTTGTAATTCTTTAATCCTAATGACACCAAATCACCCACAAAATGTGGATCTGGTCTGGGGGATGTCCATGGACTTTTCAAGGGCTATAAAATATCTCATTTGGAGCCATAACCCTAACCATCCAAGAGGGCTTCAAGGGAGATCAAGAGGGTGCTGTCCAAGGAGGAAGAAGAGAGTACTGTAGCTCCGTGAACAGTACTTCGTGCAGCAAGTTTTTCATCTATCTCCAACCCATTCAAGGTACTTCTCAAGCCAACAAGCATCTATGAAGTGAAGAATTAAGCAACCAACAAAGAGAGATCAAAGAAGAGGCTATCAAAGGGGGAAAGTGAGCTGTTGCAAGAGCAAGAGAAGCTACGTGAACAGTACTCCGTCTAGCAATCCCTTCATCCATCTGAAGCCATTCAAGCTTAATCAGAAGCCAACAAAGCTCCAATCAAGAGTAGAAGCAAGCAAGCAATCAAGGATTCAAGGGAAGGCTACCTAAGGGAAAAGAAAGAACTACTGTAGCTCCGTGAACAATAAATTCGTGGAAGGTTTATTCATTCATCTCCAAGTTCTTCAAGCTTTATCTAAAGCCATTCAAGATCCATTCAAGTGAAGAAGGAAGCATTATTCAAAATCTACATCATACACTCAGTGGAAGCCAAATCAGGAGTCTTCTAAACCGTGCTTCATTGTTTTTATGTTTTGGGCTTTATGTTTATGTTCTTTATAATCTGGAAACATTTGTGTGTGTGTGGATCATTGTGGATCCGTGGTCGTGTGTGGTCATTGTGTGCTATTTGTGTGTGTACGTAGAGCTTCCTAGATCTACGTGTGTGTGGATCTTTTCAGATCTGGTCTTTTTAGTGTGTGGAGTGCTACATCTATTGTAGCGTGTGTGTATGTTGTTGATCTTTTTGTCGGATCGTGTTGGAGATCTCATCTCCGTGTGTGTGTGTGTGTTGGGGTGCGTCCCCGTGTGCATGGGCAGGCGTCGTCCTGCGTGTGTGGTTGGAGCGTCGTATCCGTTTGGGGATTTATCCCCGAGTGAAGCCTCACCTGGTTTGGTTAGGGGTGGACGTAGGATTACCGTCGTTGCATCCGAACCACCTTAAAAACCGCTGTGCATTGTGCTTGTATTGTGTGGTTTGCTCCATTTCCTCTATCTCCATTCTACATAAACGTTAGTTTAAATTGTTGTTCTGGATTTATCTTCGTTTATCTTGCATAATCTATATCTTTTCATATAAAGTTTGTTAAATCTAATTTATGTTCAAATAGCTTTGATCTCCTAACTAGCTTTGTATCACATATTTTATAAAAGGCCAAAAGTTTTCTTAAATTTGGTTAACACCCAATTCCCCCCCCCCTCTTGAGTGTCATTGATCGCGGGACTTCAATTGGTATCAGAGCCAAGGCTATATTTTTTTATAGATCTAACGATCTAGAGTGATCCAGATCAATGACTACCATTATGTATACTTTGAAATCTCCACTGGTGTTTGATGGTTGCAATTTCGATTTGTGGTTAGGTAGAATGTGCAGTCTTGTCAACTCATATGACCCTAAGCTATGGAAGCTTGTTTCATATGGTCCTTATGAGTTGCCTAAGGACAAAAATGTCTGGACTGAAAATCAAAAGCTTAAACATGAACAAAATTGTCTGGTGTTAAAGTTGCTAACTACTGCAGTTGATTCTAATTATTTCCCCTTTATTTCCCATTGCAGATCCGCGAAGGATATCTTGGATGGCCTAACCAAAATTCGGGAAGAGGATGGAGACCAATGTCTTGTGGTAGGGACGAGTGAACAAAGAAGTGATCAGCCAAGTGGATCAAGCTCATCAAGTGGATCAAGCTCAACTGTAAATTCTGATTCTGATAATGAAGATGAATTTAGCTATGAAGATTTGTTGAATGCATATGATGAGCTTGCTGAAAAGTACAAGAAAGTTAAGTCTGAAAATAAAAAATTAAAAAATAAATCTGAACATGCTTTTATTGAGAATGCTTCTTGTGATAAATACTCGAAACTTGAAAAGGAGATTAGTGTTTTGTTAATTCAGAACTCCTTACTTGAAAGTAATGTGAAAAATCTTGAAAAACTTCAAAAAGAAAATTCTTCATGTAATAAATGCTTGGAATTTAAAACAGAAAATGAATCTCTTATGACTGACATCAAAAACCATGAAGAAGTCATTTCATGCATGAGAAAAGAAAATGAAGGATTGAAACAGTTGAATAATGTCATTTCTGAAAGATTGCTTATTTTTGAAAAAGGGAAAAGTTTGTTTGTTGATGAATGTGAAAAGGTGCATGTGTTGGAACAAGAAGTGGAAAACCACAAAACCATCAATACACATTTGAATGAAAAAATCAATTCTTGTGAAAATGTGATTGTTTCCTATGAATTACACATTTCATCACTTGAAAAAGAAATCTCTGACTTGAATGCTTCATTGTCTAGATTTGTGGATGGTCAAAATAACCTGGACAAATTGCTAGGAATGAAAGTAAACTTTCAAAGAGAGGGGCTGGGCTATAATCCTGTGAATAAAAAGAAGTTTGAAAATAAAGTTTATACATCCTTTGTGCATAATTCAAACATAGCCAGCACATCAAATGAGAATCTAAAAAAGGAAAATCATGTTGCACACACACATGGATCCACAAAGAAAATTAATTTGCATCAAAAATCCAAAAATACTGCTAGTACACCCATGCATAGTAAACATACTTCTGCCACACACACACAACCACTTAGAAAGAAACTCTCATATTTTTACTGTGGTAAATCTGGACATGCCATGCATGATTGTTTCATTACGAACAATGATGATTTGAGAGCATGTAAGAAAATGAATATTTTCAAAAATGCAAAAAAGGTTTCATTTGGGAGAAATGGATTTGAGAATTCTTATGTTCATGCTAAAAGATCACATGAGAAAATGGTTTCTGTGCGTTGTTTCTATTGTGGTGAATCTGGGCATACTAAGTATGATTGTGAGTTGATGGATGGTTGTCCTTTGATAAAAAATTATAATTTGAATACTGTCAAAAAGTGGAAACCATGTGCAAATGTTGCTGCTAACCCATAAGGACCCAAAAAGATTTGGGTACCTAAGAATGGCAAATGAGAAATCTATTTTGCAGGTGTGCCTTGGGAATGTAAAGCATGAAATCTGTTTTCATCAAGAAGGTAAGAAGGAGGGTCGGGAGATAGAGATCGTCATTCGCTAGAATCTGAGGGATAGCAGCGGTCTATGGAATCGGCATGTCCTCTCGTATAGCCGACAGTTCAGGAATCCAAGAGATTGATGTCTCTGGTCCTGGACGGCACAAAGAGGAGCCTTAAGGGGCCTTGTGAGAAAGCTCGAAAGGGTGCGATGGATCTGCTCTCGAGACAGGAAGGGGGAAGGTGACAGAACCCAGTAACCCATTAGATAAGGGTAGGGGTTCTGTTCTCATGCCTCTGAAGAGAAGATTCGTATGAATCATTAGACATTTCGCATAAACGATAAGCATACACGGAGGAACGAAGAGCAGATACCTCAATCAGAGGGGAACAGACATTTCAATCAGAAGATCCCCAAATGGGTCACGTTGATATTTCATTGCATTGCTCGAAGCCTTACACTGATTGTAAAAGAGAAATGCAAAATAGAGAGAGAGACGGAGCTCGAGACCTAAAACTCGCTAGCTACGTTTGATAAATCGAGAAGAAAACTCGCTAGATTACATCAATAGAAAGAAAAGACAGCATGGGGAGGGCGGAGCATTGACTCCTCTCCCTCCCCGGAGCAGCCCACCTGAAGCTTGTCTGCTTCTTCCTCTCTTCTGCTTCTTCTCTTCTCTCGGCCGAGGGGGGCTCTCTCTTGGCAGGACTCCCTCTCGATTCTTTTTTTTCTTTCTCTATCTTTTTTCTCCGATCCCTCTCCCCCTCCTCTTTTTTTATCTGTTCGAAGACAGGGGTTTTTATAACCGTTTCCCCCCTTCTCGGCAGGCTTCATCACGGCGCGCCCTTTGGGCTGCCCGGCGGGCCTGCCTTTAGCTTTTCGGCACCACCTTTTGGGCTTCGGCAAGTGACTCTCGGCGCCAATATTGCAGGCCCAATTAAAGTATTTTAGCCACTTTCACAGGCCCATTTGGGTCTTTCAAGGGCATCCTCACCCAAAAGGGTCTTCCATTGGTGACACCTTGAAAATGAACAAGGGTGGAAGCATAATTGAAAAGAGGTCGGACCAATAGTGAAAGACCATTGATGAAGCTCGTCAACCATTCACCCGGCTAAAACCCTTGTCAGCCAAGCTGATGCCCGGTGCCGATGTCACTCAGACGGCAGCACTGGTAAAGCAGCAGTCACTCGACTGATGAGACCTTCTAGCCCACTCTAATGCTAGCTGTACTACTGCTTCGTCCAAGAATCCACGGACGATATGTCAGGGTAAGTCAGATATCGGCTTACCGACAGATGTAATATGAGATAAAGATGAAGCTGGTACCGGCAGATGAAGATTGTAAAGGCTTTTGCAAAGTCAGAACAGAAGAGAAATCGTCTCCACAGATTATACACCCGGCTGAAGTCTTTCCAGACTAAAGCTGATGTCCGAGCTCGTCACCATTCAAGTGACGATATCGATAAGATAATACCCAGTTTTGTCACCGTTCAGATGGCAATACTGATGAAACCCCTGTCTACGGACTGATGAAACCCCTGTCTACGGACTGATGAAAACCGTAATAATGACACAAGCTGTGTCACCAATGGAAGACCCTTTTGGGTGAGGATGCCCTTGAAAGACCCAAATGGGCCTGTGAAAGTGGCTAAAATACTTTAATTGGGCCTGCAATATTGGCGCCGAGAGTCACTTGCCGAAGCCCAAAGGGCGCGCCGTGATGAAGCCTGCCGAGAAGGGGGGAAACGGTTATAAAAACCCCTGTCTTCGAACAGATAAAAAAAAGGAGGGGGAGAGGGATCGGAGAAAAAAGAAGATAGAGAAAGAAAAAAAAGAATCGAGAGGGAGTCCTGCCAAGAGAGAGCCCCCCTCGGCCGAGAGAAGAGAAGAAGCAGAAGAGAGGAAGAAGCAGACAAGCTTCAGGTGGGCTGCTCCGGGGAGGGAGAGGAGTCAATGCTCCGCCCTCCCCATGCTGTCTTTTCTTTCTATTGATGTAATCTAGCGAGTTTTCTTCTCGATTTATCAAACGTAGCTAGCGAGTTTTAGGTCTCGAGCTCCATCTCTCTCTCTATTTTGTATTTCTCTTTTACAATCAGTGTAAGGCTTCGAGCAATGCAATGAAATATCAACGTGACCCATTTGGGGATCTTCTGATTGAAATGTCTGTTCCCCTCTGATTGAGGTATCTGCTCTTCGTTCCTCCGTGTATGCTTATCGTTTATGCGAAATGTCTAATGATTCATACGAATCTTCTCTTCAGAGGCATGAGAACAGAACCCCTACCCTTATCTAATGGGTTACTGGGTTCTGTCACCTTCCCCCTTCCTGTCTCGAGGGCAGATCCATCGCACCCTTTCAAGCTTTCTCACAAGGCCCCTTAAGGCTCCTCTTTGTGCCGTCCAGGACCAGAGACATCAATCTCTTGGATTCCTGAACTGCCGGCTATACGAGAGGACATGTCGATTCCAAAGATCGCTGCTATCCCTCGGATTCTAGCGAATGACGATCTCGATCTCTCGACCCTCCATTCTAACCCTTGGATGACTAGGGTCTGGAGTTTCGATGCCAAAGGTTCCTCAGTCACCGATTTTTAGATGCTATTGGGTTCGTCCAGGGGATCAGAGACAGTCATCTCTTGATCCCCAGATGGCCGGCGGCAGAAATAAATAAAGTCTTCAGAAATCCAGACGATGATCTCGTTCCCCCATCGATTCTACCTTCCAGATCCCCCTTGGCCCTTCCTCAGAGAAGCATCCATTGAATCCCCCCTCCTGCACTTCAAATTCGGCTTCAATCGTAGCCAGAAAGCTCAGGAATCCCAGAAACAGAGTATCGTTTGAGTTCTGTAAACCATGAAATCCTGTAGCAATTCCATCTTCTCGGCGTGCAAAATTCCCCGCCGAGAGCTGTCCCGCCGAGAGGCCTTCCTCCTCAGCTAAAATGACAAAAAAACCCCACGTGGCCCTGCCATTCAAACCCCATTCACATGAGTCTCCCGGCGCCAGGCTCCCGGCGCGGCCGGGAGCGCGCCGGGAAGCCCACGCCGAGACCCCCCTATAAGCCAACCCCCCTTTTTATGCAAACCTCCCAGCCCTTCCCGGCGCCACCTTCCTGGCGCGGTAATGGGCGCGCCGGGAAGTCCCACGCCGAGAGCCCCTACAGGCCAACTCCGCCCATGCCGAGACCCCCCTTTTTTTTGGCCAGTAAGCCCTACGCCGAGAGCCTTCTTCAGGCCAACTAAAGCCACCGCCGAGACCCTTCATCTTGGCCAAATGAAGTCCAGTCAGAGGCCCATCTCTGCACTACCAGTTGTCAGCCTTCTGATCTCTTCACACATATGTCCCGGGGATGTTCAGAGACCGTCATTGATGCCTTGAGATGATACATTATTGGGGAAGACCTCCCCTACAGTCCTCATTCCCGATCCGGATTCCACCCTCATGAACCCAAAGGGCCATGTCGTTGCATGAGTTCTGAGGGGTTTCGAGAGGATATTAATCGATGGTATAAAGGCAAGCGATGTCCCGGGGCCCGGTGCCCATCCTCGTTCGGTCGTCATCCCGGCATTCCGTGGATGATGACCTATCCTCTCTTGGCATAATCCAAGTTGAGGGGACATGCTGCCGAAATTTACACATACCTTGCCAGGTAGCTGTGATGTTCTCTCTCTCAACCCCGTCGGCCCACAGAGTTATGTCCCTACATGCTCTCCGATGGCCCTTCGAAGGGGGATATAGATGCGCCACCGCACCCACATGGAGCGTGTCATATCACGCCAGTACTTACTCGGATTCCGGGTCAATTATGCCCGATCTTTTACGGATCTCACCCTGCCGCTGCATGGGTGGTTTCCTATTCCCCACTTGGCATGGTCCAAGATGGTGGGAATATGCCGTCGGATTTAGCCCAAAAAAATAACAAACTCCTGCTTTGTCAAATCCATTTAACGTCTTACAAGAGAACGAATTCCGTCTCTTTTGAGCACGCGGCTTTACCGCTGTCATCCTCCTATCTTTAGCGTTTAATCAAGGGTTGTCCTCCTTAGGGGGGACGTAATTAACATCATAGCCTTTATGGTATGACGGACTTCTGGTCCAGACACGATCACTCACAATCGACTGACCAAGTCAGATCGAGCGCACAATAAAATCGTCACTCCGGTGACTGGCACGCCAATAAATCAATAAATAATAAATCAAATAAAAAAATAGAATAATAAAAAAATCCGCGTTCCCACAAGTCTGGCACGCCCGGTGGGACCGAGTCTCCCTTCATCTTTACGCTAAAGTAGGAGGCCCAGTGGGCCCCCCTCAAACCTCTGATTCCGTCCACTTTCCTCATTTTCAGGAATCTACAATGACGGCTGGAATCATGTCTGTCTGCTTCGACCAGCAACCGATTGACATGCATGTGCGAGAGGGCTACCTGGCGGTACCTCTTACATTCGGATCAATGCCGCCTGCTGTCGGGCTGCCCAACTGCCTGGGCCTCATCTTCACCGACCTTCTGCAGGTCGACAACGATGAGCAAGGCACTGCCGCAAGTGCCCCGACGCAGACCACTGATGAGAAAGCTAGCTTACTGAAGAAGACAGCTTCCACCGTTGTCTCCTGCTATGTCCATCATGTCCAAAGGAAGGACATGGTCCCCGCTGCTGCCCAGAAGGGGAAAAGAACCAACCGGAGAAGCCGGTGTGCCGCTGCTAACCGTCGTCTTTCCAATTCCAGGAAGATGATGATGATGGGTGATATTAGGGTGAACCTTGACGGCCGCCCCAGGGAGATCCGTCCGGACAGGATTATCCCGACCATCCCGACCAACAACAAGTTCCAAGTTCTGGCCACCAGGAGGGCCAACCGGGAAGCTGATGAAAGGAAGACGCTGGCGCCCAAGCTAGCAAGATACAAACAGGCCTGGCGGCCGAAGAAGATACAGAGCTGGGTCCCAGCTCGAGACAGAGAGAATCTTACTGATGTCACTGTTGCCCGCCTCAGAGCAGGGGGCAGAAGGGAAGAGAGAAAAGATGAAAGAAATGCTACTGCTGTCTACCCCAAGACCCGGGGGAGGAGAGATGAGACTGAGGGTCAAGGAAGGAATATGACTGCTGCTTGCCCCATGATGAGGGGTAGAAGGTATGAAAAGAAGGAGGACTTTACTGCCACCAGCTCCGGGGCCGGGGGCAGAAGATGGCAAAGAAAGAACCATGATGCTGCTGCCAACTACTGCCAAGTTGGCGATGTGAGAAGAAGTGAACCAATCACTATGGTTGCTGCAAGAAGACCAAGAGCCTGTGCCAGACAGGCTGATATCTTCAGATACTCCAGAACCGAGCATTTGAATGCTCAGGTGGTGAGACTGGCTTATCAGCAAAAGAGCCAGGACAGATTGATACTCCAACCCGAGCCACAAAGGCACAATCCGGAGGAGATGAAGCAAGTGGTCCAAGACTACTTCCATTACCTAGGGAACTCTGCCCTAGGTCAACAAAGATTGTCCCATGTTTTGCGCACCATGGATGAAGAAGAAGAAGAAACTCTGCAAGAACTGATGGTCGGGGTCTCCTCCTCCGATTCAAATGATTATGAAGAAGGCCTCAGGGCCGGATATGACAGAGAAGACCTGTACATGGAAAAAGCTACAGAAAGAGTATCGGTCTTTGACCGACTCGAATACCCCGACCAGGCGAAAATAAAAGTTTACAGGCAGAAAGGAAGAATGCAAATCTTCGCCTGTAACATGGCTGGAATTGCCAGGGGGCAAGGTATGCTACCAACCCAACCAGATGAACTGCTCAGGCTGGCAACCAGACCTGGTCCCGTCACAAGAAGAGGCCAGGCAGCCAAAGATAAGATGAAAGCTGATGATGCAGCCCGCAGAGTTACCACTATGACAGTCAACGTGGTGACAACGGAAGAAGGGGATAATCCCTTCGTTAATGATACTGAAGGGACCTCAGAAGATATACAGATCCCATCAACCCTCGATCCCATGATCCAGATGATGTTTAGAAGATATCAGCAGGAGATCAGTGCTCTTAGAAGACAGCTCAATGAGAGACATGAAGCTACGTCGGTCTCCAAACAGGCTGAGCCTGTGGGGCAAACTTCCAGCTCTACAGAAATGGCTGCCCCTGCTAATCCTCTCCTGGCTGATAAGGGCAAAGCACCGAGCCAACCTACTCCACAGCAGACAGTGGCTCAGCCCTCTATATCTCAGACGCAGCCTGTCGCACCCATCTTGCGCGCAACTGTGATGACGACTCCTCACAGCCAGCAACAAGCTCATTTCTTCCCAGAGGAGATAGATCCAGCCATAGCCCACAAGCTGATGATTGAGAAAATTGTGGAGATGAAGCTGTCAGAGAAGACTGGTGACGATGGCAGCACCTACGATGTGTACAAGGTGCCGTATCCGCCCTAGTATGCGGCTAAAAGATTGCCTCCGGGCGTCAGTAAGCCGTCAAAATTTGAGAAATTCAATGGCCAAGGCTCCCCCACGGAGTACATAGCTTACTACACCACAATTATGGGTGATTTGGCAGCCGACGAAGCTTATCTGCTCAAATTCTTTGGCTCATCCCTCACTGGGTTAGCCTTTGAATGGTATTCGAGCCTGCCAGCTGGGTCGGTGGTTGACTAGCCTGATATGCAGAGAAAGTTCCGTGACAGATTTCATGTCACAGAAAGAGAGATCACTATAGCAGAACTGTATGCAACCAAGCAGAAACAGGATGAGACAGCACTGGATTACATCAAAAGGTGGAGGAACTTGGCTATGAAATGCAGAAGACCTCCCCATCAAGAAGATGTAGTGCAGATATGTAAACAAAGCCTCAGGAGAGAGGTGCTAGAAAAGATGATCGGTGCAGATGTTAGAACATTTGACCGACTGAACAATATAGTAGCGGAAGTCGAGACGTTCTTGTCCAAGCGTCCGACCGCCAATGCTCCCACTATGCCGAAGGGAAAATCCAATGATCGACGGCCATCACACTCTGAGGCCAACACCGTCGATTTCAGAACCTTTGAACAACAAAAAGGGAAGAAAGGGGCAGATGAAGCTCTCCCAATGGCAGACACAGCAGAAAGAAAAGACAAGGTCTCTCTGAGAGACAAGATGAGAAAAAAGGCTTACTCTTTTCCCAAGGATAAGACGGCAGCACTATTTAACTGGGCATATAAGTTCAATAAGGTAACATTGCCTGAACCAAAGAGGCCCGAAGATGCGGAAAAGAAAGATGATCCGCTGTTCTGTCCATTTCACCGTGCGCTGGGGCACGCGATTGAGGACTGTTATGTCTTCAAAGATATCATGGAAGGAATGGTTAAGAAGGGTGAGCTGCAGCTGGGAGATTACCAGGTGAAGCCGCCTCGTCCACATGAGCCTCCACCTTGGAGAATGGCTGCCAATATGATCTCAGTCTACCAACAGCTGCCCAAGGAAGCCGCTGAAGAATGCACCAGGCATACCTATGAAGCTTGCTTCCTCACCCCACAGAAGGATCAGGAGGGATGGCAGATGATACCCATAAAGAGCAGAAAGAAGACTCCCGCAGCCAGTACCAGCGGAGCAGTTATCCGGGGTGTCACCCCAAGGCCCGAGCCGCCTCCAATAAAGCCAGTATGGCGTACAACTGAGACCGGACCAGTCATCCGGATCCCTACTCACAACCGGAGGAGACAAACTCCCCTCCCTGCACATAAAGAAGTAAGTCCTGCAGCCAGGCGTCTACAACAGTATATCAATGAGCTCGACGAATATGAGCAAAAAGAGCCCAAGCACCTGTTGGTGAAAGACTGTATACTCTGGGAACAGCTCGAGGAATTGAAAATTGAAGAGCAGCCAGAGGCAGAACAAAGAAAAGATGAGACTGAGCCCTTCTGGGGGCAGGAGCCAGCAAAGCCAAATTCCCAGAAGAAGAAGAGACGACCCAAGTCCAAAAAGGAGAAGAAAGTCACGACAGTACAGTGCAACACTCTGTCGGTACTCTTTACTCTGCCCGGGGAGAGTGACGAGGCTGAATCGTCAAGTGCCCCGCTAGAAGCCAACCATGCTGAGACCTCAACCTCGGCCCATGCAACACGTTCTGGGAGAAAATGGGGGCGCCCACCACCAGCTAACCATAACATCATGTTCAGAGGGGAGCAGCCCTATCAAATCTCGAAACCAGAGATGCGAGGCGTCCAGGTTCCTCCCCCTGCCAGTTTATACCAGGAGGGAAGAAAAGCAGATCAAGCCCCTTCATTCCTGGAATTTCTGTCCAGTCTGGAGAACGAACAGTCAGTGCAGGTTATCCCAGCTACAAACAACAAGTGCCAGCAGTCGGCAGATAGAAAGCAGAAGTAGCATGAAGAAGATGAAAGAAGTAACCCTTTAGCAAAGCCAAGGGCCGTTGCTACAGAAGAAACATCCCAGGGACTCAACCTAGAGGATGAAACTGGCGCCGGGCATCAAAGGCCACAGGCACCACATGAACCTCCAAGACCCCGTTGGGTGGAGGAGATGAGGCTATCCAATGTCCGGGTGGGTAGCCGGATCATGAAAATGCTGAAGAAGCTCCCTACTAGGTTTTCCATCTGGGAGATCCTCTATCTGAGCGAAGAAGCCCGCCAAGCCATCATTGATGCCTTGCAGTCACCGGCACAATATGAAGCACTCTTGACAGAAGTGAATTCTGGGCCCTCGATCACGTTCACAGAAGATGATATGTTGATCCCAAATTCCAGTCATAACAGACCGTTGTATATGAGGGGTTCCCTGAACTATCAGCCATTGAGCAGGATATTGATAGATCCAGGGGCTGCTGTGAATATTCTCCCATACCGCATCTATCAGAAATATTACTTTGATCTGCAGCTCACCAAGGTCAGAGACATGAAGATTGCAGGATTCAACCAAAAGTGTGAGACACCTCTTGGGGTAGCTGATTTCAACCTCACATTGGGAGACCTCACTACCGTGGTACGATTCTATGTGATCGACTCCAATACCACGTACAAAGCCCTGCTGGGAAGGCCATGGCTGCATGAATATCAGATAGTGCCGTCCACGCTACACCAGTGCATCAAATATTGCCATGAAGGAAAAGAAGAAAGAGTGTTTGCTAATCTACATCCCTTTGAAGTATTCGAGTGCCATATGCTCGATGCATCCTATTACACCGAGGTGTCACAGAAGGATGAAGAAAGAGAGGCTGTGGTCAGCCAGAAGAGGCCGGTGACAAAGACAAAAAGTTGGTCTCCGCCGCCACCAAAGGGCTATGTTAAGAAGCATAATGTATCTCACATCTCTTATGCCGGTGACTTTGCTCGGGTTACCCCTCCTAGCGTCCACCCGGATAATCCCGATGAAGAAATGAAGCAAAAGTACACTCAGGTGGAGGTGCCACAGGGTTTATTTAAACCCATCGTCAGCCTTGAGTACCAAACGGTGCTACCACTGAAGACTATGGAAATCCCTCGCTTCTGCGAACCTCCTATTATATTCTACACCGGGGAGCCAGTCGAAGAAGATGATCAAGACTGTTTGGCCCCTGAAGAAGCTGCAAACCTGATGGTACCGATTACAGGCTTGGATTATACTACCCAACGGGTTTCACAAATGTTCTCCAAGATGCAAATGCCATCAATGCAGCCTGCTGCTCAGAAGAAGGCATTCAAGGAACTGTGGGATCCGCCTCGAGATAGTAAAGAAATGAGGAAGATCACTCAACACCCGGGATTGGGTTATACCCTCCAGGAATACTATGAGGCTGAGGTAGACGTCATATCTATCTCCTACCAGCATGACGATCCTCCCGAGGTAGGATATGACAAATACCCCTCGGAAGATGAAGAAATCATTTATCAATCCATAATAAGCAATGAAGCCTCAGACAACCTGTCAGAAGCAGAGACATCTGATGAGACAAAGAAAGCTTGGTACTGGGAGGACCTATCTTCCAAAGAGGATCTGTTCCAGGCTGAAGCAAAATTTGACACGGGAACCCCGGATGAAGATCAAATAGCCAGAGAGCTGGAGGAGTGTCTGGAGTTCGGGCGCATCCTAGAAGAATTCCGGGCTCTACAGAATGATGACCTTTCAGGGGAGCCCACATCAGAAGAGCCTCTAAGAACGGAAGAGTCCACTTCTGAATTTCCTGCTGAACTAGCCTCGTCCTCGGGACAGACTGAACAGAATCCGGTAATGTTAGCCCTATATGATGCACCAGCATCCGCTGATGACCAGTACGATGAAACAGAGGAGCATGAAACTGAGGAAGATTACATCCCGGGAGGCTTTATTGATTTGCAAGAAGCCCCGCCCGAAGTCGAAGACGGAGGCCAAGCCACTGTCGATGAGTTGATAGAAATAAATTTGGGGTCCACGGATGAACCAAGGCCGACATTCCTCAGCGCACTGCTGGAGCCAGATGTCAGGGAGCAATATATACAGTTCTTGAAAGAATTCCGAGACTATTTTGCATGGACATATGATGAAATGCCGGGACTGAGCTCTGATGTGGCACAGCATCGAGTGGCAATAAACCCAGAGGCTAACCCTGTAAAGCAGCCTTCCAGGAGAATGCGCCCTGAACTGATAAATCAGATTAACAAAGAGGTTGATAAGCTGATTGATGTGGGGTTTGTCGAAGAAAACCAGTATACCACATGGCTAGCCAATATAGTGCCCGTAAAGAAGAAGAATGGGTAGATCAGAATATGTGTCGACTTCGGGACCTTAATAAGGCTTGCCCGAAAGATGATTTCCCAGTGCTGATCACTGAAGTCATGATTGATGCAACTACTGGTCATGAAGCACTGTCATTTATGGATGGGTCATCCGGATACAACCAGATATGGATTGCTGAAGAAGACAGGGTGCACACTGCATGCCGCACTCCAAAAGGGATATTCCATTACAAAAGGATGCCGTTCGGCCTTAAGAATGCCGGCGCTACCTACCAAAGAGCCATGACAAAGATCTTTGATGACCTGCTCTTCAAAAAGGTAGAGTGCTACATTGATGATCTGGTGGTAAAAAAAACCAGCAAAAGAGAAGATCATTTGCGAGACCTAAGGATAGTATTCCAGAGGTTGCGCAAATATGAACTCAAGATGAATCCTATGAAATGCGCCTTTGGCGTGTCCAGTGGAAAATTCCTCGGATTTATTGTCCGACATAGGGGTATTGAAATTGATCCATCCAAGATTAAGGCTATCCAGGAGCTCCCTCCACCAAGGAATCTGCACGAGCTGAGATCTCTGCAGGGGCGTCTGGCCTACGTCCGACGATTCATATCAAATCTGTCGGGAAGATGTCACCCCTTTCACAAGCTCATGATGAAAGATGTACCGTTCCTCTGGGACGATGGGTGTCAGGAGGCCTTTGAGAAGCTAAAAGAATATCTCAAGACCCCTCCGGTGTTAAGGGCACCCATTAAGGGCAGGCCCTTGATACTGTATATCGCAGCCACATACTGTTCCCTGGGGGCAATGCTGGCACAGATAAGTGTGGAAGGCAAAGAGCAGGCCCTGTACTACCTAAGTAGGAGGCTGATGAGAACCGAAGAAAGCTACAGCTATATAGAAAAGACATGCTTGGCACTAGTCTTTGTTGTCAAAAAGCTCCGACACTACATGTTGTCACATGAAATCAGATTGATATCTGCAGCAGATCCACTCAAATACATATTGACTCAGCCAGTACTGAAAGGCCGGTTGGGCAAATGGGCAGTAATTCTGATGGAATTCGATATCACATATATACCCCAGAGGGCAATAAAAGGACAGGCCGTGGCTGATTTCTTCGTGGAGCATCCTGTGCCGGAGAATGATATGTTGGGGACTAAATTACCCGATGATGAGACACTCGAGGCCTGTCAAGCTCAGCCAGTTATGTGGCAACTGTTCTTCGATGGAGCATCCAGAACGGAGACAGGTTCCGATGGAAAGACTAGGGTACGGGCTGGAGCTGGTGTTGTGCTGAAATCACCAGAGGGGGAGGTTGTGCATACTTCCTGTTCTATAAACAAGCCATGCACCAATAATGAAGCCGAATATGAAGCTCTGATAATCGGACTCAATGTCAGCCTCAACATGGGTATCCAAATGCTTCAGGTATTCGGGGATTCGATGTTGATAATAAAACAAGTCCAAGGGGAGTTCGAAGTGCGGAAGCCAAAACTAAATCCCTATCACCAGAAAGCTGTACGCCTCATGGCAAAGTTCTATCATATTGAACTCAAACATGTGGGCCGTGGACATAATGCCCAGGCTGATGCACTGGCAAAGCTGGCCTGCTCGCTAGCAGTCCCGCCAGATGAAACACTGAACATCATTGTTATGAACCGGCGGCAGGTCCCCAGTATGCTAGAAGGGTGCCCCGAAGAGGAAGAAGTTGCCACTATCAGCGCAGTACAGGCGTCTGATTGGAGACAGCATTTGCTACAGTGGTTTCTGCACCAACAGCTGCCACAGAAAAGGGAGGAAAAGATGAAACTCCTGAGAATCAAAGATTCCTATGAATTCAGAAATGGAACTTTATTCCGAATAATGGCGGATGCACGCAAAAAGATTCTACTCCGCTGCCTGTCCACTGAGGAAGCTTGGCAAGCGATGAGAGAAGTACACGCTGGGACAGCAGGCGCCCACCAGGCTGGCCCCAAAATGAAGATAGAAATCAAGAAGCTGGGCTACTATTGGCCTACCATGTTTGAAGACTGCTGTAAATTTGCAAAGTCATGCCAGAAGTGTCAGGAGCTTGCTACCGTGCCTAGAAGGACACCTACAACTCTGCACCCTACAGTTCCTAGCTGGCCGTTTGCACAATGGGGAACTGATGTAGTCGGGCCATTGCCAACTTCCTCGGTCGGACATAAGTACATACTGGCCTTAACAGATTACTTCTCCCGATGGGCGGAAGCTATAGCATTAAGAGAAGTGACTGGTGAGCTGGTCTCCAGATTCATCAAGCAAAACATTATCTTCCGGTTCGGGATCCCTAACCGAATAATACCTGATAATGGAAGTCATTTCAGAAATCAGAAAATCTATCGGCTTGCCGAGAAGTATAAGATTGAATGGAGAACCTCCACTCCCTACAATCCACAGGCAAACGGGTTGGCAGAAGCTTTTAATAAGACCTTGTGTACATTGCTGGCCAAAGTCGTCAGTTCCAACAAGAAGGATTGGGAAGAGAAAATGTATGAAGCTTTATGGGCATATCGCACCGTCTTCAAGACACCTACAGGGTGCTCACCATACTCATTGGTGTATGGCTCAGAGGCAGTGGTCCCGCTGGAGCTGGAAGTCCCGTCACTCAGAGTGGCGGTCCAATATGACCTAGCCCCTGGCGAACAGACCAATACGAAAAGAAGATTAGAAGAACTGGCTGAATTGGAGGGGAAGCGCCTCCAAGCTCAGAAGAATATCCAAATGTATCAGGCCCGCATGGCCACTGCATTCAACAAACTCGTAAAAGGACGAGAGTTCAAGAAAGGTGACCTCGTTATGATCAAGAAAAGAGAAGTCATGGCGTCCAACCCAAAAGGAAAGCTAAATGCTAATTGGGAAGGTCCCTATGTGATACAAAGGGTCTACGAAGGTGGGGCCTATATGGTTGTCAACCATCGAGGGGAGATCCAATTCTCGCCACTCAACGGTAGGCACCTAAAGCTGTATCATGCTGCACAACCAACATTCTCCGAGTAATCGGGCTAAAAGCTACCTCTTCCTTGGTCTAGCGGCACTCCGCCCTAACCAAGCTACCTTTCTTTCTTGGTCTAGTGGCACTCCGCCCTAACCGAGCTACCCTATTTCTTGGTTTAGCGGCACTCCGCCCTAACCAAGCTACTCCATTTCTTGGTCTAGCGGCACTCCGCCCTAGCCGAGCTACCTCATGCCTTGGTCTAGCGGCACTCCGCCCTAACCGAGCTACCTCATGCCTTGGTCTAGCGGCACTCCGCCCTAACCGAGCTACCCCATCTCTCGGTCTAGCGGCACTCCGCCCTAGCCAAGCTACCCTATTTCTTGGTTTAGCGGCACTCCGCCCTAGCCGAGGTACCCTCTTCCTTGGCTTAGCGGCACTCCGCCCTAGCCGAGCTACCCATTCCTCGGTTAGCGGCACTCCACCCTAATCAGGCCACTTCATCTTGGTCAATGGCACTCCGCCCTGATCGAGCTACCCTCTCCTTGGTCCAGTGGCATCTCGCCCTGCCAAGCTGCTCTCTCTCTCAGCTCGCATACCAAATAAAAGAAAAAAAAAGAAAAGAAAAAAAATGGGGTTAAAAATAGTGATACCCCGCCAGTCTTGTTCAGACATTCTGAACAAGGGCAAAAATGGCCAAAACCTAGCTGTGGTGAAAATCCGAAAGGGCACTGCAGGCAAAATTGGGTACCCCGCCACGTGAAAACCCGAAAGGGAGCGTGGGCAAAAGCAAGAGGGGGCTGGCTCCGGTGAAAACCCGAAAGGGCACTTGGGTTGGTAATGTGGTAGCCCCAAAAGAAGCCTCACCTCCCGCCATAAAGCTCCTCGTCGATCGACCGGCACCTTGCCCGATCAACAATTAGACCCACTCAGCATAGACCCTACGTCTACCCTGATAAAACCATCGTTCATCTTATCCAAGTGCCACCATGGTGAAATCCATCACTGATCGACCGGCGCCTCGCCCGATCAATGATGAAACCCTCTCCAGTTTAGACCTTACGTCTATCCTGATGAAATACATGATATCCTTGCATTGGTATAAACCCAATACCGATGATGAAACCCACCTTTGGTCAACGGGGCACCCTGCCCGACCGGCAAAGGAACCTGTCCGGTCTAGACCTTACGTCTATGCCGACTAGAGCCGCGTGTCTCTTCCTGTCCCACCGTGATGAAGCCTGCTGCTGATTAACGGGCACACGGCCCGATCAGCAATGAAACCTACCCAGTTTAGACCCTACGTCTATCCTGCTGAAACATATGAAATCCTTGCATTGGTATAAACCCAATACCAATGATGAAACCTGCTGTTGATCGATTGCTGATCGGGCCGTGTAAATTCCTGTCTGAACTAAGGTAATTCAACCTTGTAAATTCATGCAATGGCCTTTTTGTCACTTGGTGACACTCTCAAGTGACAAGTATTGATTCTAAAAACTTGAATTGTCATTTACTAGGATGCTGTGATGAATGTGCCTAATTGATTGAATCAATTTGAAAATCTTGAAAGATGTGTATGAAGTGGTTGCATATTGAATATTCTCAATTTGAATTGCATGATCACACTTGAATTGAATTGCATATCTGGTATATCAAATGGCGTCTGTGGAAGAGTGAATTATATCCACTTGGAAGCATTCCCTATGCGTTGAGTTGGGTCTTCAGACTAAAATCTCCGCCTTGTACCAGATCCTGAAAATTGTGATTGGTGGAGTTATGAATGAATCCTTGAGCTGAGTTCTTTAAATTGAATATATGTTTCTGATCAAATGATTCAAACATTTAGCTTCTGGATGATTTCTAATTTCAAAACTTGTGAAATGCTCTTGAATATCTGATTTTGAACAATTCTGAAAATTGGGTTGCATTGTTTAATTTTGATCATTTATGCACCCTTATTCATAAAGGCCATGTCATGAAAAATATTGTTGACACATTAATATAACGTGAATGCTCCAATGTGGAATTTGCCTCGAGGTTTGAAGATCAAGCCCTCCTATACTACATTTGCATCTTGCATCACATGCTCATCTAGGCATAGGTTGCACGCATTAGAATGAATTCATGCATTAGCTGAAGTTAGTTCATTCATTTGGTATCATAAGTTTTGCACCACATTACATTCTATCTTGGCATGTTGCGTTTCATTACTATATGATCAAGTTGCATTGCATCAGTACTCATGCATTAGCTGCATTCACTTCATTTAATTGGTATCGATTTGTCTGGCATCAGTTGCACATTTGCATTGTATGTTGTATACATTCCCTCTGTGTGCTTGTTTGATATTATATGCTATTCACCCCATCCCTTGGCATTTCTATGGCCTTATGTCTTCTTGATAAATAATACTGCATTTGAGTCATTATTGGAGTGTTTCATGTCGTACACTCTGGGAAAGTTTATATTTCATAAGTGCATCTATTTAGGGAGAGTTGCACTGTTATGTATTCATGATATTTTCGGTATACATGCTGAATCAAATTCACACACTTCATGCACAACATGTGAAAATGAGTGTTAAAGATAAGGATATATGATTTTCTTTTCAACACTATTGAGATGTTAAACTTGCTGCATGTATGTTGAAGAGATAGTTAGGAAAAAGTTGCCTACCTCTCCTTACTGAAAAATCTTGAATAAAAATGTAAGATAGAGCAATGCTCGGTCTCACTAAGTAAACTGGGCACATGTCACCTGAGACGTGATGTGGTTCATATCTGAAAAGTGTTGACTAGTATCTCTGTTCAAAATGAGGTGAAATGGTTCAGTATTCTGAGTAACCGGGGATTCTGGCATGAGCTCCATGCGTCCACTCGTGTAAAAAGAGATTATTTGAACCTGATCACTCTTGAAAAAATTCTGATTATCATGTGATATTGGTTGAGTTGAAAATTATTGGTGAAAACTCATTGAGGTAGAGCGTAGCCTTCAATACGCTGTTCTCAAAATTGAAGTGCAGTTTGTAAAATATCTCCTTGTGTTGATCTGAAAATCTGAATATCCATATTGCAACTATCATTTTTCATGTTACTCACTTACACATCTAGAAATTTGATTCATTATGGATTCACAAAATTGATTGACTGCTTTAGCAATTGCATGTATCTCCTATATGATTGCACAATTTCTCATATGCTACTCATGTGCACTCCGGTTGTCATGACTCTCTTGCATCTTTCTTATACCCATTCCCTTCTTATATAAGTATGGGGGAGCTGTGTTGCATGTACATATATGTATTTGTTTGATTGTACATCTCATATGGCATTTCATACATGTGTTGTATTTCATGCATTTTAAACTAAATTTAAAAATTAGAACATTTGAAAATCAATGAAAATCCTTTTGATATACACTCCTGCTCTTGCTTGTTGTGAAAATTTGACATGGGATCTAGATTTTGAATGCTATCATGCTGAACACCTCATCCTGTGGCCATCTTCCTCCACTGGTTCATATCCTTAAGGCCAATCACCACCTTCAATTGGTATCAATACATGCTTGACTGTATTTTCTTTGGATGGTATCATATTGATTTGTGAGAATAATCACCAATTGGTTTCTTCTGATTAGCATCATATTGCTTTGCTCGTCTCTGATTTGCCCCTACTTCTTCTGATTTGCTATGGTGGGCTATTACTATTTCAAAGGGAGTTAGGCTTATTCTTCCTTGCTTGGCTTCTTCCAGCATTATTGCTATTGTTGATCATGTCACAGGAGGAGAAAGATTTGCATTATCCCACCTTTTGATTATGTCAAAGGGGGAGAAAAATTGATGAGTGTGTGTGACAGGGAAGAAGAATTTTTGTGCCCTTCTGTTGTATCATCATTAACAAACTTATCATTAAGTTTGTCATCATCAATAAGTTTGTCATCATCAAAAAGGGGGAGATTGTTGAGTTATGGTTTTGATGATTATTGTGATTGTTAAGTTATGGTTCTGATGATAACTAAACTTAATGTGTGATTAAGTGATGATAACTAAACTTGTGGTTGATTGCTCATGCTCCTGTAATCTATGTATGTTTGAGATGGCAAATGACAACGGTTACATGGTCTTAATGCTTGGTTTGCATATGTTGGTTCTACAAGAGGTTTTAAGCCTTTATATGATTGAACATATGGACTTGAGCTTTGATGAACACTTTTGTTCAAATCCTGATCAAATAGTTTGAAACTTGTTTGGTTGATTTTTACGCATACCATACATGCATTTGTCAAAGCAATAAGTGTTCCAATCTTATATGTGAAATTGGGTCTCAATGTAAATCACTTCTTGAACTCTAATACATATTTCGCATATCATTTTGAGCTTGCATTATGTTGAAACAACTCATGAGAAACGTGCTTGAAAATTTGAATAATGGTCCTTATATCTTGCTCAAATGATTTACAATAAGCTCTTGTTAATTGATTGAAACTGCCAAATGGACAAAGGGGTTTCATACATGTACTTCATGCAATTACCACATGCATTATTGATCAAAGTTCTAATCTTTTTTCTATAGTTTTGTAGGTCAAAACACTCAACATATATTCCCCAAGATCAAAGGAGTTTGAAGCCTCAAACTTAAATGGGTTGCAATAGAGTTCGGGGGTGAAACCTAAAAGTCTGAAGTTTACTATAGCTGTAGGTCGACCGCCCTAGGTCGACCGCCAGTAGCGGTCGACCACCCCAGGTTGACCAAAAATGCCAGTGATCATATTTCTACAGGTTTCTCAGTAGCGGTCGACCGCCAGCTTCCACAGGTCGACCGCCAGTCCCGAGCCAATATATGTTGACTTTGTTTTCCACTTCGAGAAGAGCTTTTCTCCTTGTAATTCTTTAATCCTAATGACACCAAATTACCCACAAAATGTGGATTTGGTCTGGGGGATGTCCATGGACCATTCAAGGGCTATAAAACATCTCATTTGGAGCCATAACCCTAACCATCCAAGAGGGCTTCAAGGGAGATCAAGAGGGTGCTGTCCAAGGAGGAAGAAGAGAGTACTGTAGCTCCGTGAACATTACTTCATGCAACAAGTTCTTCATCTATCTCCAACCCATTCAAGGTACTTCTCAAGCCGACAAGTATCTATGAAGTGAAGAATCAAGCAACCAACAAAGAGAGATCAAAGAAGAGGCTATCAAAGGGGGAAAGTGAGCTGTTGCAAGAGCAAGAGGAGTTGCGTGAACAGTACTCCGTCTAGCAATCCCTTCATCCATCTGAAGCCATTCAAGCTCAATCTGAAGCCAACAAAGCTTCAATCAAGAGTAGAAGCAAGCAGGCAATCAAGGATTTAAGGGAAGGCTACCCAAGGGAAAAGAAAGAACTACTGTAGCTCCGTGAACAGTAAATTCGTGGAAGGTTTATTCATTCATCTCCAAGTTCTTCAAGCTTTATCTAAAGCCATTCAAGATCCATTCAAGTGAAGAAGGAAGCATCATTCAAAATCTACATCATACACTCAGTGGAAGCCAAATCAGGAGTCTTCTAAACCGTGCTTCATTGTTTTTGTGTT
The DNA here is from genome assembly GCA_022559845.1 of Amorphophallus konjac. Classification (NCBI taxonomy): domain Eukaryota; kingdom Viridiplantae; phylum Streptophyta; class Magnoliopsida; order Alismatales; family Araceae; genus Amorphophallus; species Amorphophallus konjac. The sequence goes on from CM040123.1 coordinate 266,033,698, forward strand.
TTGGGCTTTATGTTTGTGTTCTTTATAATCTGGAAACATTTGTGTATGTGTGGATCATTGTGGATCCATGGTCGTGTGTGGTCATTGTGTGCTATTTGTGTGTGTACGTAGAGCTTCCTAGATCTACGTGTGTGTGGATCTTTTTAGATCCGGTCTTTTTAGTGTGTGGAGTGCTGCATCTATTGCAGCGTGTGTGTGTGTGTGTGTTGTTGATCCTTTTGTCAGATCGTGTTGGATATCTCGTCTCCGTGTGTGTGTGTGTGTTGGGGTGCGTCCCCGTGTGCGTGGGCAGGCGTCGTCCTGCGTGTGTGGTTGGAGCGTCGTCTCTATTTGGGGATTTATCCCTGAGTGAAGCCTCACCGGGTTTGGTGAGGGGTGGACGTAGGATTGCCGTCGTTGCATCTGAACCACCTTAAAAACCGCTGTGCATTGTGCTTGTATTGTGTGGTTTGCTCCATTTCCTCTATCTTCATTCTACATAAACGTTAGTTTAAATTGTTGTTCTGGATTTATCTTCGTTTATCTTGCATAATCTATATCTTATCATATAAAGTTTGTTAAATCTAATTTGTGTTCAAATAGCTTTGATCTCCTAACTAGCTTTGTATCACATATTTTATAAAAGGCCAAAAGTTTTCTTAAATTTGGTAAACACCCAATTCCCCCCCCCTCTTGGGTGTCATTGATCGCGGGACTTCAACAGTAAGGCTACAGTACCGACGTCTTCGCCTTCTCCGAATCGTACCGTGAATCTCGTCGTTCATGTTCACAAGTGGGATAGGGTTCATGTTTATGTATTCTATACTTTTAAAGACATAACAGAAAATATTCATAATTTATTTTATTTTCATCTTTCATTATTTCTTTTTGCATACAAATACATATATAAAAATTTTGAGTTGCTACAGTCCAAGAGTCACCAGTCAACTATGTAATTTTCTTTTTATTGAGTCTAGAATTAAAGAGTCAAAGTCATGTGGTCATGTAAACTTCGATTTTTATTCAATAAAGTTGGATTTTTGAGTCCATATTCTTATGCATTCCTCTTTATGTGGATGTTTATTGTGCTCTGATTATATTGTTAGCTTGAGGTGTATTGCCGACTGCTCACATCCCCGAGTTGCTTTCGCTGTACACATGTCTCGGGGCGTGACATGAAGACATCTTCTACGTTCCAAGAATACTCTCTTCACACTTGCCCTTACCAATCTTGATTAAGTTCATCTTCATTATTACCTAAAAAATATTGATAAACACCATGTGAGCGAATACTCAGTAAGACTTATATCTTATGAACCAAGCATGCTTTAAGTGATTAATAAATTGACAAGAATATGCATGCAATGATGAAATAATTTGATAAAACACGATAGAATCATAGAAATAGAGTTGGACATAAGATAGGACGAGGATCCCTATATAGAGATTTATTCTTTCCAAGAAGATATATCAAGAGATTTCTAAGTAGAGGATAAGCATACAGAAACGATATCATGGATTTCAAGAACAAGATAAGCTACACGTATCCATGAGAGCTCATAACATTTAACATAATTGTGGCGAACATAATTGTGGATTGGCCATGAATAAGAGTTCGAATAGCATAACAATTACCCATTTCGAGCCATAATATCAAATCATGTCAAATATCATATCTAGAACATATCATTCAAATTATGTCAAATATGTGGAATTTTCTAGAATAAATCTTACGTATCATTGGTGTAATGCCAAACCTGATCATTCATAGTACATGTATATTTTTTAGCTTTGCCTCGCCCCTATGACCAGATCTAGGCCCTTATAAATATTATTAAGCATTGAGTGTCATGTTGGACTTATTGCCCCGTATAAATTCTTCAGACAAGTTCTAGATCAAAATGGCCAAATAAGAATTCCAAAGACAAGATTCCATAAATTCAAGGAAATTAAGAGTTCAAGAGAACTCAAGAAGAACTCCAGAGGCACAAATATTAGGGTAGATTAGAATAGGAAATATCTGGGAAAATTAGTAACAGGATTCAGGATTTCACAGGAACCATGATAGTGGGGAAAAACTGGGTCAGAATAGACGCGTCACATCAAGATAATGCCTTTAAGTAGATGCGTCATAGAGTGGTGTCGCGACTAATGATTGAAATAGAAATAGACGTGTCATGCCATCCTGACGTGTTTATAGACGCGTCATAGGGACATGTCACAGTTGCAAGAACTGGAAGAATAGATGCGTCTGGTCACGCTCACGCATTCACAAAAATGTGTCAGGTTCAAGGGATGCGACTGTGACAAATCACAGAACATCAAACCTAGTTCGATGTCTACCAGGCGGGTTAAGACAGTCCGAAGACATGACTTAGATAGTGTTTAGGGTTCTTAGGCTATAACCTACCCAGTGAACAAAGAGGAAATCCTTCATTGTTGGAGACTTATGGAGGTCTTGCAGAAAGCCTTTCCAATCCGGTGAGAGGAGTTCCAAAGGTGTGTATATTGTGAAAACTCCAAAAAACATAGCGACTTTGTCATGGCCATGTGATAGAAGTGCCAAAGGATCCACGGCATTGGATCAAAACAACGAGAAGCAAAAGGTACTGGCGCTGCAATCACTACGCGTCATATGCAGATGACGTGTATGAACACGCATCACATACCAATGACGTGTAGATTCTATGAGTCGATTGAACAGTAGCAGACATGTCACAACACCCTGACGTGTCTAGACAGACACGTCATGGCCCTCTGACGTCTTTGTTAAAACCACATAGACACGCCAGACTTCTTTAAATATCACACGGTACATATATAACACAGGAGTGGCATTATAATTAATGACAGACAATAAAATGTTCATGATGATAGATTAATACAATTAACTTAGCAGGGAATATATTTTAAAAAGATGAATGATATATAAAGGGATAACATAACAAGATGAACGTGGTCAAGAATTTGGCTAACAGAACAAGACAACTGTAGGATTAAACAGATCGGCTTTATAGACCATTAAGGAACTAACTTATTACTTGTGTGTAGGGATTTATGTGAGTTAATTAGTCTGTTACAATCAACAGATGCGTCATGGTGTGGTGACGCGTATGAGCATACGCATCATGCGGCACTGATGTGTCTGTAATAGATGCGAATAGATGTGTCACAGGCCGTAGATGCCTCTACATAGACACGTCACATCGGGACGACGCCTTTGTAGATCTGTTATCTGTTTATGATGCCTTTGCCGAAAATATTCCAGAAAACTATAAAATACGATCTTACCCTTGCACATGCAGATGTTTAGAGAGTTTAGGTCCATGAGAACACCTATCTAGAATGATGCTTAATTAAATTTTTACTTGAGAGAATGCCTACCTTTAGGTGGAAAAAAAGGAAGAAGACTTAAAAGCCCAATAACATGAGCATGCTTGAACTCTCCTCTCCACGCACGAATGACCTCCCCTCGACGCCCACGAGCAGCTCTTCGTAGTAGTAGGGTTCTGTTGTGCCAAAGGGGCTCTATTTATAGACTCTAACACCCCGAGAGTCCTAATAGAAATCTATTTCTATTAATTCGAGTCCTAATATTACTGTTATTTATTTTAGGACTTACCTCCAGAACTGTCACCACCTCTACTAGCTAACTAAAACCCTTGCTGTTAGGTTTATTCAACTCTCGGTTTAAACCCTAATGGGTCAAGGATAAAGTCATGCCCCGACGCGGAATATCGAGGTGCGACAAGTCGTAAACATTCATGTCGATCAGAGCATGTATAATAGGATCCAACCACAAAGAAAGATAATGAAAAGAGGATACTTTTATTTTATTGAAATAAAGTTTTACAACAACATTAAGCCTTAAGAGGCATAATACAACTTCCAAGTACATAACTCTAGCAAGAGCAACACTCATAAACCTAGGTAACTAAGATGAACTTGATCCCTCGTTTTATTGTTGTCCATCCCCATGTGTTTGGGGTTCATCATCGGAACTACCTGCAATGTTAACCGAAAACGTAAGGTGAGCGAAACGCTCAGTAGGATTTATATCTCTATACCAAGAAACTTAAAGTAATTAACATTTTTAAATAAAGTTACTGTGCTATGACGAGGAACGTAAATAAAATATGGAATATGAATAGGAGAGAGAGTAAAGAATGGAATCGCAAGTAGACAAGATATCAAGAGTAAAGTTTAAGTAGAGGACATTCATGTAGAAAGTATTACTATGGAATTGGCCATTTCATGCAAGTATGTACAAGTCAAGTATTTCACGTAATTCAAGTACTTCATGTATTCAAGCAAGTCAAGTAATTCATGAACTGTGGAATGTCATAAATAATTCTAGCAAGTCAAGTACTTCGGTGCAATGCCACACTCGGTCATTCAACTCCAATGGGCACAAGTACTTTCAAGCGCTCCCACCAGGACTAGACCGGGCCCCATTAATGCCAGGCATTGGGGTTATGGATCATAGGTCCCAAGTATATTTAGACATCCACATAATATGTATGGCCAAAGAATTTCAAGGTAAATGTTACTAAAAAGTATAGATCTAGCAAAATTTATCATTCGAGGTATGAGTAGTACAATAATTACAAGTAGTTCAAAGAGAAGTTCGAAAAGGATTTAAGACATCATGTTTAACGACATTAAGTCGATAAAAGATTGGATTGTCGAACAAGGCACAACCAGCCCTTGCGAAAAATCTCGTAAAACATGTTTAGATCAAAATTTTCACAGTCGGGTGTTTAGCTAGAAAACTGAGGAATTACGGCCAAGTATGTAATGCCCCGAGATCCGATCCCCAAATTATGGGTATTTTTTTCTTCCATCGGACCTCGAGACATTACATCGCACGTATCGCGGAAGCACAATATATAACATGCCTACATTGGCATGAGAGAGAGAGAGAGAGAGAGAGAGAGAGAGAGAGAGAGAGAGAGAGAGAGAGAGAAACCACAATTACATGATATGAAAATAACATCTCAACCATTCATAATTTCCAAAGAAGAGTACATATCCATTGTTCCAAAATAAACATGAGTCCACATAGGCTCACCCACCCATGACCATACATATAAGAGGGATAGTCCACCATACATCCGAAGCATACCCAGCTGAACTATAACTTAGCTCTACTCCTCAGCTACAGGCTCTTCCTCAACCTCCTTCTCTATGTCCCCTGAAAATGTGTGTCACAAGGGGGTGAGTGTGACGCTCAGTAGGCAGCCTAAACAAACCGGGGTTAACTTGCATTTATATAACCAAATTATATACATAATTCAAATGTTAATAATAGCATAATCCATTCATTATAGTCTGCTGAAAATAACACATAAGAGGAAAACACACATTCTTAAGCTGACATATAAGGTACTCATGCATGCGCTAAAATCACGGTGAACGAGCATTTACCCATTATCACATTTCCATATTTTCACAATTTCACATATCACTTTTCCACATTTTAACATTTCACATTTTCACATTTCACATTTCACATTTTCACATTTTCACATTTTCACATTTTCACATTTCACATTACCACATTTTCACATTTTCACATTTCATTATTCAAGGAAACAAACAGCTACCACAACACAGGTGACCCCACACACACAAATGAACGAACGAACGAACGAAAGAGTATTGCACAGACCCGAGAGCGAACTCCCACCTAGATTCTTGTGGCCCCGAGGCATTACGTAACGCCACATCACAAGGGCCGCACCACACTGGGATCGAAGATTGAATCAATAGGATTTTAAACTAGGGCGTTACGTATCGCCGTCTCGTGGGATCTTTTACTTCCTACGGCGTTACGTATCGCCGTCCCGTAGGAAAGGGCCGTCCCACAGAGGGACCGAAGTCCTATCTCACAGAAGACTGTTGTTTCCATTCATATCATTTACATCGCATTCGCATTCATACTCATTTTATAAATACTAGTATGATACTATATCATAACATGCATGCTTCCAAATAGTTTAAGTGGACAAATCACAACATAAGCTTACTTGATGTGGAAAGGAGCATGATCAGGTTGCTGTATAAAAGAGGACAACTTTATTTCTAGGTTATACATATGTAGAAAATAAATCATAACCACAAGTGTGAAGCTTCTGGGAGCGTGAAACTTTTACAGTGGGTTACTAACTTAGCCTTCTACTATTTTCCAATTTCTCAGATTTTTCTGAATTAATATGACCTCCCAAAACTCCCTTTTACCACATTTCTGGAAATTAGGGACAGAGCCCCAGGGTGTCGACCTGTTCAAAGGAAGTGTTGACCTGTCAACCTTACATATGCATAGAAAACAAATCATAACCACAAGTGTGGAATTTCTGGGAGCATAAAATTTTTACAGTGGCTTACTAACCTAACCTTCCATCATTTTCTAATTTTTTAGATTTTTTTGAATTAAAATGACCTCTCAAAACTCTCTTTTTTCACGTTTCTGGAAATTGGGGATAGAGCCCCAGGGTGTTGACCTGTCCAAGGGAAGTGTCGACCTGTCCAGCAGTTTTACAAAGGAAGTGTCGACCTGTCCAGGGGAAGTGTCGACCTGTTTAGTAGTTTTACAAAGGAAGTGTCGACCTGTCCAGGGGAAGTGTCGACCAGTTTAGTAGTTTTACAAAGGAAGTGTCGACCTGTCCAGGGGAAGTGTCGACCTGTCCAGCAATTTTACAAAGGAAGTGTCGACCTGTCTAGGGGATGTTGAGTACGGACTGAATAGATCTAGAGGGGGGGTGAATAGATCTATCCCCTTTTTTCAATTAATAAACCAAGGATCAACTAGACCTTAAGCAAACGATGGATTGCAAAGATAAAACTGATAACTATAGCGATAGCAAACAATAGGAAGAGCACACACCACAAGCAAAACCACAAGACATGATTTTTAGGTGGTTCAGTCTCTTCCTGAGACTTACATCCACCCCTTGCTCAACTTGAGCAAGGCTTCACTAATGAGAAATCCTGATCTCAATCAATACACCGCTGATACACAGCTTCTTCCTGCTGACACACAGCTTGTACCCGCTGCCACACAGCTTGACACTAGTTGTAAAGATGAGTAGAAAAACTTGTAACAGAGCTGAACATAAACGTTTGAAGCAGAGTAATTAAGGAGTTCAGCTTGGGACTCAATCACATAGAGAACAAGGCAAGACTCCATGTAGGACTTCCAGCAGGATGCCTTCAGCTGCCTTGCTGCTGGAACTTGCAACGCCTTGAGCCAGGTCTTCTTTCTGCAGCACCGAAGAACACTTCTGTCTTCTGTTGCTTCTTGATTGCCGGAGAGCCACTCTTCCTTTTCTCTTTCAGAGTATCTTCGTGGGTGTCCTTTTCTTCTGCTCTATGTTCCACACCCCGCTCTTTTTTTTTCTTCTCCTTTTTGCACCAGTTCTTATTAAGCACGAAGCTGTTTCCCGCGCAAGTGCAAAACCTGTTGGATTACTCGCTAAAAAATAGGGAGAAGATTAAGTAAAATCTAGAAGAGGTTTGACCGGTTCTTAGCACGATTCTCTCCTTGAATCCCGTGCGGAATCTTATCATCTAAACCGCCCAACAACCTGCAGCAACAACCTGCAGGTTTTTCTCAACAGAAACTGAATTCGGTTAGAGTTGGGTTCTGGACGCTGCTTTGCCTGTGGTCGACCATGAGCTTGTCGCTGGTCGACAAAGAACAATGTCCAGACGGCTGGTCCTTCAGTCTGATGCTCTGTCTGTTCCGTGGTCGACAACGAGCAGACCTTTGGTTGACCACTAAAGTCTGTACAGCGCAAAAGTAACTGGTCGACCACCGAAGTCTGTACAGAGGAAAGTCTATACAGAGGAAAGTCTGTACAGAGTTGGATTCGCTTGTATTGCCTCATGGTCGACAGCGGACAGGCCTTTGGTTGACCAACGAAGTCTGTACAGAGGAAAGTCTGTACAGAGGAAAGTCTGTACAGAGTTGGATTTGCTTGTATTGCTTCGTGGTCGACAACGGTCAGGGCTCTGGTCGACAACCAGAGCGCGTACAGAGAAAACATAGCTTGAACTGTGTTTGGTTGGGTTCGTTGGTCGACAATGACTACCACTCTGGTCGACAAGAAACCTTGACAACTTCCTCTGATTTGTTGACTTCATTAGAACTTCAGTATACCTGAAATTACTTGAACTATCAGATTTGCATTGAATTAGTTAACCACATCTTTTGTCATCATCAAATTATCATGAGTCCATTACTTTATATTGAAGGAGCAATTAAACATATCCTTTGTCATCATCAAAACTAAAGGGATGCACAACATTCTCCCCCTTTTTGATGATGACAACCATGAGTCATTGTGATCATCAGGAGATTATTTCAACCAGAAAATGCATTTGATATGCCATTCAGAAACTATCAGAACATGTATCATTATCACAGATTTCAGCCAAAAAATTCATTTGAGATATGCCTTTCAAAAGTATCATAACATGAGTTACATGAATGACTCAAAAACAAAGGCAAGGACACCTAGACACACAATGACACACAAAGACTCTGACTCTCTCTCCCCCTTTGTCAACAGCAAAAAGAGGAGTATCCAGACATTCACTCTGAGGAGGACGAAGAAGTCTCGGGCTTCACATTCTCTGCCATCCGATCCAGCTTGTCAACTATGTGGGCATAAGAAAGCCTAAGCTTCTGGATCTCTGAGATAGTAGCATGGTGATTCTGTTTAATCTGCTGGTTGGTGAACTCAATGTGTGTCCCCATCTCTGCTGACACTTCAGCTAATGTGGCAACCAGTCTGTTAAACCGAGAACTTGCATGTTCTGAGTGTTCCTGTTGCTTGATGAACCTGGTCTCCATCTGCTGCTCTAGTCTTTGGACTTTCAGCTCCAAGCGCCCGGTTGCAGCATTCATACTTTCTTGAAAGGATTGGAATTGAGTTGAGAGGGAGGTCAGCTGAGATGCTATCTGGAGAAGCACTCCGTGAGACTCAGTGTTGGAGGTGGAAGGAGGTGGTGGAGCAGAAGTAGACGTAGGTGGAACAGACGTAGATGGAATATGAGTGGCTGCAGTGCCTGGTAGCCATGGCACAATAGCGAGTGAAGGTGGAGGATGGGTAGCAGTGGTGGTAAAAGTGGGAGTGTGAGTGGGAAGCACCACAGGTGGAGGGGTTGCAGCAGGGCTAACATGAATTGGTGTCTGTGGTGGAGAAGAGGGAGACAATGGTGCTGTGGATTTACCCTTGGATGGTAGGGTGCGCTGGACTTGATCTCCTATCTTCTTATAGCCCAAAAATGTGGTCACGTAATGGAACGAATATACGTGCCGTTTAGGAATGACAACGCGCGGAGCGTGAGGAATGGGTATAGCTGCTGCTTCCAAAATGGCAGTTATGTGGGCAGCATAAGGAAGAGAATTCAGGGGATAATGCAAGAGGGTTTTGAAAGTGTTCTGCATGAGCTTGGGAAGGCAGATTGGTTGACGTGTGATGAGGCCATGGAGAAGAAATAGGTGAAGTCGACTGACATGTTCCCTGGCGCCTCCTCGTGGTTGGATTATGGTGGTAAGAAGGTGATGGAGCAACCGATGAAGAGGAGGAAAAGTGTTGGCATTGAGGGATTTTGGGAGAACCTCAGGAACTGGTTGGCCGGTGACCACGGCATAAGCTGCTTTGAAGTCAAAATCCTCAGGATTGAAGGCAGCACCATGCCGGGAGATGTGCAGCGCCTTGTGGAGTAGCTTGAAGTCGAGGCTGACGACGACACCTTGAACTACTGAATAGACCTTATCATCCACGACTTGCAGGTTGTGGTAAAACTCTTGCACAAGCTGTGGGGAATACATAGTATGTGCAGAGACAAACTCTGTCCAGCCTTGGGCGTCCAAAACTTCCCGCAGCTCCGGGAACAGCTCCATCAGCTGCTGATCGGAGAAATCTACTATTCTCGGTGGTAAGATGGTCCGGGGCTTCAGTGAACCAGATACGGGATGGACGATGGGCATATCTGAAGTTGCGGTCGTATCCGTTGTCGACCGCTGAGGGGTCGATGGCTGACCCTGCGTGACCGTCTGCTTGGAGTGCTTGGACGGCGGCGGCGCTTCGGCAGGAACCTTATCCCTTGCTCGCTTGGACGACCTCGGAGCACGCGGCGGAACCATGGTGGAGGGATGCGAGAGAACGAGTTGAGGCGAGAGAGGGATGCACAAGGGGTCGAAAAGGGGACTGGAGACGGAGGACGACCGTGAATGGTAAAAACGGTGAGGGTGAGAAGATTGGGGACCCAATCGGTGTAATTTATAGGGCAGGATATCAGAGAGTAGGACCGGGGTCTTAAAACCTAGGGTAGTGGAACCAACGCGATGTGGAAAACGAGAGGACAAGAATAAATCAGCCGAAATAAAATTGGGGGTTTAATTAAAGTGTACACCCTTTCCTTAATGAAACATTTATTTAACCCATCCACTCATAGCAAAGACCACCTTGTAAACAAGTAGAGTGGGCCTTGTGGTTCATTGAATTTGAAGGTATTGCACCAATAAACTTGCGCCCCATATCTAATTTTCCTCCATATGACTTCTCAAACTTATAATAGAATTCGTGAGGCTGTTTTACTAACTGTGCTAGCTGAATAGTGTTTTCAGTTTGTCTTTGCATGTCATGCCTTTGGTCAACCATGTTCCTCTGTCATTTTGGATAATTTTGAGTTTTGCTTTTTGAAGTATTTTGAACGCTGTGGTCAGGTTTATCACATGCTTTTCTACACGAGGAGACACGCTTTTTACACGCCAGAAACCTCGGCTACTTAGCATGTCTAACCATTCCACTTTTAACTGGGACACACCTTTTATCCGTGAGGATATACGTTTATCAGACGCCAATATCCCCAGTTACTCAGTATGCCCAATCTCAATAATTTTTGAGAGCAGCAGAGATAGATTGATTCTTCATGACACACATGCCTCTCACTTATTTTTCATCCAATTTTTTTTTTTTTAACATGGGAGGCAGTAGTTTCTCAGAATCCAATCCATTGCTCTACCATGAAGACAGAATTATGGCGTATTCCACGTGCATTCATGCTATATTATTGGATTTATATTAACTGTTCAGAATTAGCACAGGTAGAGAAACCGACTCACTACTAAAAATCATAGGTCTTCAAAATCATGTGACAGAATCATAGTTATGGCTTGACTTTATTGAAGTAGTACAGTCCAAATCCTCATTACTACACTCAACCGCTACTCTTATTGATTACTTTGGTGATTTTAGTGGAAGATATGGTTAGGTTATTCAATGTTTTACCAAGGAATGAGTTTACACTTTTTCTCCCCCTCAATTTGAGAATCCATGCTGAAATAAACAATTATGTTGGCCAGGATGAGATAGAAAGACACAAGGAATGGAAAGTATGGATGAAGATGATTGAGTGAAGACGGATCAGTGCCCAATTTAGTTTAATCAAATCAGACGATTTTCTACCTTCCATTGTCGACCATGGAGCTGTCTCTGGTCGACATCTGCGCAGTCACTGATCCTGCCTGAAATTGACATCTGCTTGCTGACAAGTCTGTTGTCGACAATGGGACCGCCTATGGTCGACACCTGCATAATCACAGAACCAAACAGTCTCCTGTCCTGATGTCTTGGTCGACCAATGCCTTGTCTTGGGTCGACCACCAGAGCTAACCAGTAGCAAAGCCAGGAATTTGCAGAACTTGCTGGAGTAAACAGTTGAACCCCCAATCCTACCGGTAGTAGACATTTAACTGACACAACTACTTGCAGAAATGACAGAAAGCCATAAACAGAACATATCAATATTTCAATAATTTTCAGATGATGTTCTGCATAAACCCAACTCCCTTCTTAAAGTGGAAAATCTGTCATTGTTAATGGGTTTAGTGAAGATATCTGCCAATTGTTTTTCAATTTCTACAAATTGAAGCATGAAATTTCCTTTGGATACCTCATCTCTCAGAAAATGATGACGGATCTCAATGTGTTTTGTCCTAGAGTGTTGAATGGGGTTTTTAGACAAATTAATAGCACTAGTGTTGTCACAGAAAATAGGTGCACATCCAAGGTCTACATTGTAGTCTTGGAGTTGATGTTTTATCCACATAACCTGTGTACCACAGCTCCCTACTGCGACATACTCAGCCTCAGCAGTGGAGAGTGCCACAGAATGCTGCTTTTTAGAAGCCCATGATATTAAACATCCACCTAATATTTGACAATAACCACTAGTACTCTTCCTATCAATTTTGCAACCAGCATAATCAGCATCTGAATATGAAATCAAATCTAGTTTGCAGTATGTAGGATACCATAAACCCAATTCTTGGGTGCCGGCAAGGTATCGAAGGATACGCTTGACAGCCCCTAAATGTGATTCTCTAGGGCTAGACTGATATCTAGCACACATGCATACACTAAACTGAATATCTGGCCTTGAAGCAGTTAAATATAGCAGGGACCCGATCATACCTCTGTATTTCTTGGCATCTACCATGTTACCTTTTACATCAGCTTCCAATGTTGCATTTGTACCCATGGGTGACTCGATTGGTTTGCAGCTTTCCATGCCAAACTTCTTCAACATCTCCTTTATGTACTTGGATTGATTTATGAAGTATCCTTCTCTACATTGTACGATCTGCAATCCAAGAAAAAACTGTAAATCACCCATTAAACTCATTTCAAACTCATTGGTCATTAAGTTTGCAAATTCAGTACATAAAGAGGCTTCGGTAGACCCAAACACAATATCATCCACATAGATTTGTACAATTAGTATATGCTTACCTTGGGTCTTGGAAAACAATGTTTGATCAATTTTACCTCTTATGTATCCCTTCTTGGTGAGGAAGGAGCTCAACCTTCATACCAGGCCCGAGGAGCCTGCTTTAATCCATACAAAGCTTTATGCAATTTGAAAACATGATTAGCAAGTTCATCATTTTTAAATCCAGGGGGTTGTTCCACATAGACTTCTTCTTTTATTATTCCATTTAGAAATGCACTTTTTACATCCATTTGTTGTAGTTTGATTCCATGAGATGCTGCAAAGGCTAACAATATCCTGATGGCTTCTAATCTAGCAACTGGAGCATATGATTCTTCAAAATCAACCCCAAATTCCTGGTTGTACCCTTTAGCCACAAGCCGAGCCTTGTTTCTCATTACAACCCCTTCTTCATTCAACTTGTTTTTATATACCCATTTGGTTCCAATTACAGGGTGAGATGTAGGTCTAGGGACAAGGCTCCACACCTGATTTCTTTCAAATTGATTTAGTTCTTCATGCATAGCATTTATCCATGATTCATCTTTTAAGACTTCCTCTACAGATTTGGGCTCTATTTGGGACACAAGAGCAAGTTGATCCAGTTCATTTATGGCCTTAATTTGAGATCTAGTCTTCCTAGGATCATGTATTCCACCAATAATGTTATCTAAGGGATGATCTCTAAGAAGTCTCAAGTTTTCAAGATTGTTACCTGAGATGATCTCTCCTTCGGTCTGATCATTAGAATTACCTTGGTTTCTTTCTTGATTCTGTGCTTCTTCATTCTCCTTCGGTTCTTCTTTGTCTTTCAGAAATTCTCCATCTTCTTCCTCCTTGCTGACCTGTTCATTTTTAATAAGATCATTGACTTCATCAAATGAGATATGAGGGGATTCTTCAACAATTTGATCTTTGGTGTTAAAAACCCTATAGGCTCTTGATCGGTCAGAATAGCCCAAGAATATTCCAGAGTCACTCTTTGGTTCAAACTTGTCCAACACTCTTTTATCGTTGTTATGAATGAAACATCTTGCACCAAAGATTCTAAGATGAGCTAGAGATGGTTTCTTACCTTTGAGCATTTCATATGGAGTTTTTGCACTAGATGGTCTTACCATTGCCCGGTTTACAATGTAGCATGCTGTGTTGACAGCCTCAGCCCAAAACTTCCTTGGAAGATTAGCTTCAACCAACATGGTTCTAGCCATCTCGACAAGAGTGCGGTTCCTCCTCTCTACAACTCCATTTTGCTCCGGTGTCCTTGGTGAGGAGAATCTGTGGGTTATGCCCTTGTTTCTGCAGAATACATCAAAATCAGAATTTTCAAACTCCCCCCCATAGTCAGATATGATTGTACACACTTTGGACTTACCATCCTGCTTCATTCTTTTGTAAAATTCCTGAAATTCATGAAAGGCATCACTTTTATGTGATAAGAACATTACCCATGTAAATCTGGAAAAATCATCCACTAGAACATAACCATATTTCTTACCACTCAGACTGGCAATTCTGGTTGGGCCAAAAAGGTCCATGTGTACAAGTTCTAGGGGTCTAGATGACTGACTTTCAGTTCTACCTTTGAATGATTTTCTTGTTTGCTTTCCTTGGGTGCATGCTTTACATACTTTGACATTTTGAGCAAACGAAATTTCAGGCAAACCAAGAACCATTTTATTTTTCACAAGTTTGTGCAGCACCCTATAGCTAACGTGCCCTAGCCTTCGGTGCCACAACCAGGTTAAGTCCTCCTTCTTGGCGGTTAGGCACAAGTTGGAGTGGGCTGGATCATCCAAGTCTATCATGTAGACATTGTTCACTCTCTTGCCCATAAACTTGGCTGTATCTGAATTTGGTTCAACAATCTTGCAGATCTTGGAGTCGAATATCACTTTATGGCCTTTGTCGCACAGTTGACTAATGCTCAATAAATTGTATTCCAGTCCATCCACCAGCAATACATTTTCAATACAGTTTGAAGGTTCCTTACCTATCTTACCTATCCCAATGATCTTTCCTTTGTTATTTCCCCCAAACGTCACATATCCTCCATCCTTTGAGCTCAGCTGGGAGAACTTGGTCTTATCTCCCGTCATGTGTCTTGAGCAACCACTATCTAAGTACCACTTGTTGTGCATGGCTGCCAGACATTCCTGCATGATAAATTACACAGAAACTTTTGGACCCCAATGGTACCCGGGTCCAAGATAGCTTGTGAAATCATGAAAGTGCTGTAATAACATTTTGGGAACCCACATTTTGTTAGAGCAGTTCATTTGTTCATTTCTTAACTTGTTCAGGTTGTGTTCCTTTTGATTTAATGTTCCTCTATTTTGAGTCCATTTTCTTAAATTCCAATTGCCATTTTGTTTCAGCTGAGAGAAGTTGTGGTTTCTGTTTGTGTGTCTGGTCGACATCTGGTATGTCTGTGGTCGACCAGGGTTTCTCCAGAAGCCAGCGCCTGTTCTGGCAGATCCTCTGGTCGACATAGGAGGATTCTGTTGTCGACCAGCCTGTTTCCAGACACCTTGTTTTACAGGTTTGGGTTTATTAACATGATTTAATGCTCTGTTTGTCTGGTTACTTCTGTGAATTTGAACTTCTCGTCTGATATGGCTGTTGTTTTTAAGTTGATGTAGATTGACCATTTTCCCTTTAGAATTCCTCTCTTCCAAGGTGACATTAGTCTGTTTAGAGGAACTTTCAGCTATATCCTTTTGTTTGTTTTGATATAAGTTTATTAAGGGGCCTTTTCCTTTAGAGTCAGCTGTTTTATTTAAAGTTTTTACTTGGAATTCCTTTTTAGCCGCTGGGTTGTACCCTAACCCCTCTTTCTGAAAATTTACTTTTATTCCTAACACAGCGTTCAAGTTTTCTTCACCCTTAGTCATTTTTTCCAATGTTTCCTGTTTGCTTTTCAGTTCACTTTGGATTCTTTCTATTTCTTTCAGAAGTTGACTGTTTTCTTCCTTGAGTGAGTTGTTTCTTTCTTGAGTTAGCTTAGTTTCCTGTTCATATTCTTGAGTCTTTAGTTTTAACTCATCAATTGTATTTTTTAGTATCTCATTTTCTTCTAATAGCTCTTTGACATTTTCTTCATCTGTCTTGTGTTGATTCAGCTTATTTTGTAAGGTGGTGATTTCCAATTCTAGTTTAGTTCTGTTAGCAATTAAGTTGCTGTCATCATTGAGCTGATTAACTTTCTTCTTCAACCTTTTATTTTCCTTTCTTGTTGTTTCATATGTATCAAGTAAGTCTGAATAGGCTTCTTCCCAATCTGAGCTAGAAAAGTCTTGAAACTGGGAGGTTACCTCAAGGTCGTTGCTGTCTCCTTTGGCCATTAAACATGTGTTTCCTTCTTCTTCTTCGGAGGTTGTTTCCTCTTCGCTGCTTTCCTCCTCCTCGCTCCATGTGCTTATCATTGCCTTTGGTCTCTTGCCCTTCCACTTGAAGCTTGATTTCTTAGGAGCCTCTGGACATTCAGCCTTCATGTGTCCTGGTTTCCTGCAGTTGTAGCAGACAAGCTTGTTAGATGAAGCTTTGTTTTTGTCATACTTAAACTGGGATGATTTCCTTACCGTGCCCTTAGGATTTTTAAATCCCTTACCTTCCTTCCGCAGGAACCTTCTGAACTTTCTTGTTAGCATGGCTAGCTCGCCAGTTTCCTCACCTGTGCTAGATGAGTTATCAGTGTCAGATAATTCAGAGGTGCCTATTTTAGTCTTCAGGGCGAGCTGCTTCTTTTTCTTGCCCTCGTCTTCCTTTCCTTTTAGATTGACTTCATAGGCCATTAGGGAACCTACTAGTTCATCCACAGTCATAGTAGTGAGGTTCTTTGAGTCCTCAATGACTGTGGCCTTGGTATGCCACATAGGAGTGAGGGACCTTAAAATTTTTCTCACTACCTCTTGCTCCTTGTAGGTTTTTCCTAGACTCTTTAAGCTATTTGTTAGTTGCACTAGTCTAGCATACATATCAGAAATGTTTTCATCAGTTTTCATTCTAAACATTTCATATTCTGAGACTAACATATTTGCTTTTGACTCCCTTACCTCTGACGTACCTTCATAGATGATTCCGAGTCGATCCCACATCTCCTTGGCTGTTGCACATTGTGAGACTCTTGAGAACTCCGTGGGATGAAGTGCGCATTGCATTACGTTCATAGCTCCCCAGTTGATGGTTGATTTTCTGACCTGTTCTCTGGTCCAGGTATCCTCGTCTTCGGGCAGCTCATAGGGTCCGCGGCTCACTACTCTCCACATCTCATGATCTTGTGCTCTCAAGAACACCTGCATACGATTTTTCCAGTATGAGTAATCATTTCCATCAAAGTATGGTGGTCTAGTCACTGAGTGTCCCTCAGCCATTAGACTTCTAGAGTTCAGTCCGCTAGGTCTCTCCTGGTTGTTAGACCACATTTTCGGAGAGTCTAGCTCTGATACCACGTGTTGAGTACGGACTGAATAGATCTAGAGGGGGGGTGAATAGATCTATCCCCTTTTTTCAATTAATAAACCAAGGATCAACTAGACCTTAAGCAAACGATGGATTGCAAAGATAAAACTGATAACTATAGCGATAGCAAACAATAGGAAGAGCACACACCACAAGCAAAACCACAAGACAGGATTTTTAGGTGGTTCAGTCTCTTCCTGAGACTTACATCCACCCCTTGCTCAACTTGAGCAAGGCTTCACTAATGAGAAATTCTGATCTCAATCAATACACCGCTGATACACAGCTTCTTCCTGCTGACACACAGCTTGTACCCGCTGCCACACAGCTTGACACTAGTTGTAAAGATGAGTAGAAAAACTTGTAATAGAGCTGAACATAAACGTTTGAAGCAGAGTAATTAAGGAGTTCAGCTTGGGACTCAATCACATAGAGAACAAGGCAAGACTCCCTGTAGGACTTCCAGCAGGATGCCTTCAGCTGCCTTGCTGCTGGAACTTGCAACGCCTTGAGCCAGGTCTTCTTTCTGCAGCACCGAAGAACACTTCTGTCTTCTGCTGCTTCTTGATTGCCGGAGAGCCACTCTTCCTTTTCTCTTTCAGAGTATCTTCGTGGGTGTCCTTTTCTTCTGCTCTATGTTCCACACCCCGCTCTTTTTTTTTTCTTCTCCTTTTTGCACCAGTTCTTATTAAGCACGAAGCTGTTTCCCGCGCAAGTGCAAAACCTGTTGGATTACTCGCTAAAAAACAGGGAGAAGATTAAGTAAAATCTAGAAGAGGTTTGACCGGTTCTTAGCACGATTCTCTCCTTGAATCCCGTGCGGAATCTTATCATCTAAACCGCCCAACAACCTGCAGCAACAACCTGCAGGTTTTTCTCAACAGAAACTGAATTCGGTTAGAGTTCGGTTCTGGACGCTGCTTTGCCTGTGGTCGACCATGAGCTTGTCGCTGGTCGACAAAGAACAATGTCCAGACGGCTGGTCCTTCAGTCTGATGCTCTGTCTGTTCCGTGGTCGACAACGAGCAGACCTTTGGTTGACCACTGAAGTCTGTACAGCGGAAAAGTAACTGGTCGACCACCGAAGTCTGTACAGAGGAAAGTCTATACAGAGGAAAGTCTGTACAGAGTTGGATTCGCTTGTATTGCCTCATGGTCGACAGCGGACAGGCCTTTGGTTGACCAACGAAGTCTGTACAGAGGAAAGTCTGTACAGAGGAAAGTCTGTACAGAGTTGGATTTGCTTGTATTGCTTCGTGGTCGACAACGGTCAGGGCTCTGGTCGACAACCAGAGCGCGTACAGAGAAAACATAGCTTGAACTGTGTTTGGTTGGGTTCGTTGGTCGACAATGACTACCACTCTGGTCGACAAGAAACCTTGACAACTTCCTCTGATTTGTTGACTTCATTAGAACTTCAGTATACCTGAAATTACTTGAACTATCAGATTTGCATTGAATTAGTTAACCACATCTTTTGTCATCATCAAATTATCATGAGTCCATTACTTTATATTGAAGGAGCAATTAAACATATCCTTTGTCATCATCAAAACTAAAGGGATGCACAACAGGGGAAGTGTCGACACCTCCCAATATTTTCAGTTAAAATTTTGAGAAACCTCTCAAAATCACATATCTTGATGGAAAAACTAGAAAATAAATATGATAGTCAATCCCACATACCCTTAATACAACTTTAGCATATATAAACTACTTTGAAATCATTTTAATGCATCATTGACCCCTATGGTTTGAGGATATGTGCCTACCTTTGAAATGTTAAACTAATTGATCCGGGGATGATATCCACACCCCAGACCTCCTAAGCTTTCACCTTTCGATCCGGGGATGAGATCCACACCCCAGATCCACCCAAGACCTTGCTCGTCGTCCGCCACACACCGGATTGTCCACCCACAAACTGGATGGTCCGCCCACGAAGAGACGGAGTCCCTCACTCTCTTCTCACATAAGAAAGGTAGAAGGTGGTGGTGGGTTGATGGGAATGGTTGCTAAAGGTTTATCACCCTTGAAACCCACCTCCTTATATAGTTTTTAGGCTTCCCAAGGGTTTATCCATGTCCCTCAAGGCTCTAACAAGCTCCAAGGTCGCTGGTTTTGAAGAGGAGTTAATGCTTAGCACCTCTTCGGGTTTGAACAGGTGTGACCTTTCGACCTCCTGTCATAAACTCTGTTGGGCGCTCACTTATGCTGGGAATTTGGTTGGGATGTCTTCATATGAAATGAAGAGGACTTCCATATCTAACTTCCAGTCATAGTTTCATTGAATTTCATTTACTCTAGCCTGAGTTATGATTTTTGCAATTTTAACGTTATTTCTCCTCTATTCCAGTCGCGACTCTTCGTCTACCTAGGCATAAATGCGAGTGGGAGCACTCTTATGTTGGGATTTGGATTGGGATGTCTTCCGATGAAATCATGAGGACTTATAGATCTAACGTTCAGAGGTGGTTTCATAGAATTTCCTCATTCGTAGCCCAAGTTATGATTTTTACAATATTATCATTTATTCTCCCTCATTCCAGTGTTGACCTTTCTGTAGCCCGAGGTAATCTGGCTCTAGCATCAAGGCAGTATTTGACCTTGATCTAAACATAGAAGTTGTAGCTAACATCTCACTCGGAATTATGGTCTTGGTTTCAGGTCATTTCATTAACCACATGTGAAGTTATGAATTTCCCATTAATTACATCCGAGCTCCTAACAGTCACACCTCTTCGTGACAACTGGCAGCAAATGGGCTAAGAACCTTTGGTTCTAGTGCGAATTGGGTTTCTATGTCAACAGAAGAGTTTGGGCTAAGGGGCCAAGCTTTCTAATGAGCATAGTTTTATCTCATTTGGTTGATGTTAGACCAAGATATCCTTATTTTAACGGGTGACTGTGTTTTTTTGTAATAATTTTGGCCCATTATCATAACTCCTCTTATCTCTTATTAAGCCCATTTTTTAGAAGTTACACTATTCATCAAGGTTGTTTCCTATCTAATGGTTGTTGCATGGGCTTTGGTTTCATCTAATTATGACCTTTCTATAGTAAGTTACCAATTTCCTAAGGATCCTTCAATAATCTGTCCATATTTCTAGCTCATTGAGTTCACGGGCCCGAATTATTCTCAATTGGGCCAGTGCCCAAATTGGTGGTCGTAACATCCTCCCCCCTTAAAATAATTTCATCCTCGAAATTGAATTGAAAACTTCTCTTTAGGGGAAAAATTTACTCACTGAATAAATGAGGGTATTCCTAGCGTATCTTGCCTCCGACTCCCAAGTTGCTTCCTCGGAATGAGAATTCCTCCATAAGACTTTCACCGGCCGGATGGTCTTATTCCTTAATGCCTGTTCCTTCTGATCTATGATCTCGACGGGCTGCTCCACATAGGATAGATCTGCTCGAACTTCCAAGGGCTCATATTCTATCACATGTGAGGCATCTTGGACATTACCCTGAGCATGGAGACGTGGAACACCGGATGCACATGGGCTAGAGCGGGCGGGAGTGCAAGTCGATAAGCCACCTCGCCGATCCTATAGAATCTCAAAAGGCCCGATGTATCTAGGACTGAGCTTGCCATTCTTTCCAAATCGCATGACTCCCTTGGTAGGAGACACCTTTAGAAACACATGGTCCCCTTCTGTAATTTTTCTTTAAACATATGAACTGAAATGACTAAGCTCTACAAAGCCCGTAACTCCATGTTAAAGCCTACCCACTCAATAATCTGAAAATGGGGGATGATTTCATACCTCCTGTAACTCAGAGCTTCAAAACTAACTTGGTGAGGCACATGGCAAACCCATTGATGCTGAATGGACATTATCGTTCATGGCAAGACTATCACTAACCCCTAGCAGAAGCCCCCTTCTAACTTTGTTAAGCATTTTGTACCTAGTCGAGGAGCAAAGTCATCAGGTTAAAGTACGCAAATGAGTATCATTGTCTAAAATTCATGGCATCAACATAATGAGATATCTTGATAGGCATTAAATATGTCAGAGACAGGAAAAGTAGGACCCTAGATATCAATTTCTTGCTCTGTACCTTGAAAAAGAAAAGAGGGAGTACTTAATAGTGGATGGAATGATATCCTTTATCAATTCAGAAGGCCTTACAAACCTAAAGTTGGGATAACCATGAGTTGAGGATAGCCTCTCCCATTTACATTCAAGAATCTACGTTGCTAACAATAGCATCCGACATTTTCTAATTCCCATTAGATTTCCCCTGCGGTGGTACTGGCTTCTGTTGAGCCTTCTTAGGGCAGTCCCTCACAAAATGTCCGGCCTCGCCGCATTCATAGCACTTGCCCTCTACCTTCCGACACTCCTGCCCTGGATGGGTGCGTTTACAATGGACACAAAACGGAACCCCCGGCCTTTTCCTTGGTACCGACTTTTGACGTACCACCTTTTCCTAGTCCTGCCTCCCCTCTGTCTGCCTAGGCCTTTTGCCCATCGCCTCCTGCTCTTTGGTGATCTATACATGGATATTCGTTAGAACCAAACTTAATATGTCCTTTAAATCCTTATGATTTCAACTATTACCTATGAGGGTTTGTTAAACATGGGTTATAAATGTACTCCACCCATTTTCACTCTAGCCTACCTCTTCCTCTACTATTTGGACAATTGGAATGGTTGTAACCATGGCTTGTCTCTCGTGCTCTGATACCACTTTGTAACACCCCGAGATCCGATCCCCAAATTATGGGTATTTTTTTTTCTTCCATCGGACCTCGAGACATTACATCGCACGTATCGCGGAAGCACAATATATAACATGCCTACATTGACATGAGAGAGGGAGAGAGAGAAATCACAATTACATGAAATGTAAATAACATCTCAACCATTCATAATTTTCAAAGAAGAGTACATATCCATTGTTCCAATATAAACATGAGTCCACATAGGCTCACCCACCCATGACCATACATATAAGGGGGATAGTCCACCATACATCCGAAGCATACCCAACTGAACTATAACTTAGCTCTACTCCTCAGCTGTAGGCTCTTCCTCAACCTCCTTCTCTATGTCCCCTAAAAATGTGTGTCACAAGGGGGTGAGTGTGACACTCAGTAGGCAGCCTAAACAAACCGGGGTTAACTTGCATTTATATAACCAAATTATATACATAATTCAGATGTTAATAATAGCATAATCCATTCATTATAGTCTGCTGAAAATAACTTATAAGAGGAAAATACACATTCTTAAGCTGACATATAAGGTACCTATGCATGCGCTAAAACCACGGTGAATGAGTATTTATCCATTATCACATTTCCATATTTTCACACTTTCACATATCACTTTTACACATTTTCGCATTTCGCATTTTCACATTTCACATTTCACATTTTCACATTTTCACATTTCATAATTCATGGAAACAAAAAGCTACCACAACATAGGTGACCCCACACACACAAACGAACGAACGAACGAAAGAGTACTGCGCAGACCCGAGAGTGAACTCCCACCTAGATTCTTGTGGCCCCGAGACATTACGTATTGCCACATCACAAGGGCTGCCCCACACTAGGACAGAAGACTGAATCAATAAGATTTTAAACCAGGGTGTTACGTATTGTCGTCCCCTGGGATCTTTTACTTCCTGCGGCGTTACGTATCGTCGTCCCGTAGGAAAGGGCCATCCCACAGAGGGACCGAAGTCCTATCTCACAGAAGGCTGTTCTTTCCATTCATATCATTTACATCGCATTCGCATTCATACTCATTTTACAAATACTAGTATGATACTATATCATAACATGCATGCTTCCAAATGGTTTAAGTGGACAAATCACAACATAAGCTTACTTGATGTGGAAAGGAGCATGATCAGGTTGCTGTATAAAAGAGGGTAGCCTTATTTTTAGGTTACACATACGTAAAAAATAAATCATAACCACAAGTGTGAAATTTCTGGGAGCGTGAAACTTTTACAGTGGGTTACTAACATAGCCTTCTACCATTTTCCAATTTCTCAGATTTTTCTGAATTAATATGACCTCCCAAAACTCCCTTTTACCACGTTTCTGGAAATTAGGGACAGAGCTCCAGGGTGTCGACATGTCCAGGGGAAGTGTCGACCTGTCCAGGGGAAGTGTCGACCTGTCAACCCTACATATGCATAGAAAATAAATCATAACCATAAGTGTGGAATTTTTGAGAGCATGAAATTTTTACAGTGGCTTACTAACCTAACCTTCTACCATTTTCTAATTTTTCAGATATTTTTGAATTAAAATGACATCTCAAAACTCTGTTTTTCTACGTTTCTGGAAATTGGGGACAGAGCCCCAGGGTGTCGACCTGTCCAGGGGAAGTGTCAACCTGTCCAGTAGTTTTACAAAGGAAGTGTCGACCTGTCCAGGGGAAGTGTCGACCTATTTAGCAGTTTTACAAAGGAAGTGTCGACCTGTCCAGGAGAAGTGTCGACATGTCCAGCAATTTTACAAAGGAAGTGTCGACCTGTCCAGGGGAAGTGTCGACCTGTCCAGCAGTTTTACAAAGGAAGTGTCGACCTATCCAGGGGAAGTGTCGACCTGTTTAGCAGTTTAACAAAGGAAGTGTCGACCTGTCCAGGGGAAGTGTCGACTTGTCCAGCAGTTTTATAAAGGAAGTGTCGACCTGTCCAGGGGAAGTGTCGACCTGTTTAGCAGTTTTACAAAGGAAGTGTCGATCTGTCCAGGGAAAGTGTCGACCTGTCCAGCAGTTTTACAAAGGAAGTGTCGACCTGTCCACGGGAAGTGTCGACACCTCCCAATATTTTCAGTTAAAATTTTGAGAAACCTCTCAAAATCACATATCTTGAGGGAAAAACTAGAAAATAAATATGATAGTCAATTCCGCATACCCTTAATCCCACTTTAGCATATATAAAATACTTTGAAATCATTTTAATGCATCATTGACCCCTAAGGTTTGAGGATAGGTGCCTACCTTTGAAATGTTAAACTAATTGATCCGGGGATGATATCCACACCCTAGATCCTCCTAAGCTTTCACCTTTCGATCCAGGGATGAGATCCACACCCCAGATCCACCCAAGACCTTTCTCGTCGTCCTCCACACACCGGATTGTCCACCCACAAATCGGATGGTACGCCCACGAAGAGACGGAGTCCCTCACTCTCTTCTCACATAAGAAAGGTAGAAGGTGGTGGTGGGTTGATGGGAATGGTTGTTAAAGGTTTATCACCCTTGAAACCCACCTCCTTATATAGTTTTTAGGCTTCCCAAGGGTTTATCCATGTCCCTTAAGGCTCTAACAAGCTCCAAGGTCGCTCGTTTTGAAGAGGAGTTAATGCTTAGCACCTCTTCGGGTTTGAACAGGTGTGACCTTTCGACCTCCTGTCATAAACTCTGTTGGACGTGCACTTATGTTGGGAATTTGGTTGGGATGTCTTCATATGAAATGAAGAGGACTTCCATATCTAACTTCCAGTCATGGTTTCATTGAATTTCATTTACACTAACCTGAGTTATGATTTTTGCAATTTTAACGTTATTTCTCCTCTATTCCAGTCGTGACTCTTCGTCTACCTAGGCATAAATGCGAGTGGGAGCACTCTTATGTTGGGATTTGGATTGGGATGTCTTCAGATGAAATCATGAGGACTTATAGATCTAACGTTCAGAGGTGGTTTCATCGAATTTCCTCATTCGTAGCCCTAGTTATGCTTTTTGCAATATTATCATTTATTCTCCCTCATTCCAGTGGTGACCTTTCTGTAGCCCGAGGTAATCCGGGTATAGCTCTACCATCCAGGCAGTATTTGACCTTGACCTCAACATAGAAGTTGTAGCTCACATCTTACTCGGAATTATGGCCTTGGTTTCAGGTCATTTCATTAACCACAGGCGAAGTTATGAATTTCCCATTAATTACATCCGAGTTCTCCTAACAGTCACACCTCTTCGTGACAGCTGACAACAAATGGGCTAAGAACCTTGGGTTCTAGTGCGAATTGGGTTTCCATGTCAACAGAAGAGTTTGGGCTAAGGGCCCAAGTTTTCTAATGAGCCTAGTTTCATCCCATTTGGTTGACATTGGACCAAGATATCTTTATTTTAACGGGTGATTGTGTTTTTTTTGTAATAATTTTGGCCCATTATCATAACTCCCTCTTATCTCCTATTAAGCCCATTTTTCAGAAGTTACACTATTCATCAAGGTTGTTCCCTATCTAATGGTCGTTGTATGGGCTTTGGTTTCATCTATTTCTGACCTCCCTATAGTAAGTTACCAATTTCCTAAGGATCCTTTAATAATCTGTCCATATTTCTAGCTCATTGAGTTCAAGGGCCCGAATTATTCTCAATTGGGCCAGTGCCCAAATTGGTGGTCGTAACAAGGTAAGATGTGGGACAGTGGGAGGCTCCCCTCGCATTCGTGAGATCTTAATTAAGAAACCACTTATCCACTTAAAGTGTTTGCCCGTGGACCTCTTTTCTTAGACACCGTTTTTCCTTGAGAATCTTGCTAATTACATGACTTGTTGGAAATGAGGAACAATTCTAGCGGAAATTCTATCCCATTTTTCACAATCAGAGCTTAACTAGAAAATCGAAGAATCACGGCCAGGTAAGAGGTGGGACAGTGGGAGGCTCCCCTCATATTTACGAGGACCTAATTAAGTAACAACTTATCCACTTAAAATGTTTGCCCGTGGACCTCTTTCCTTAGACACCGTTCTTCTTCGGAAATCTAGCGAACTACATGACTTGTCGAAACATGATAACATGATAACATGGAAATCGTTAAACTCGTATTGATCACGATCATGCAACTAAGCCCATGTAATTTATACAGATAATATCTATTTCATTTAACATGTCAGAAAGATAATATAGTCATGGAGAACAAAGATATCATGAAGGTAACAAGAACTAGGATGGAAATATAAGCTCATGGAATAGAATTATTATCTTTCATATCCTTTACTTAATCGTGTGTTAATTTGAATGATATGCAACTTAACATGACATATTTAATATGCTAGATGATATATTGGTTCAATTAGAACCTGAAGACATCACGATTGGGGTGGAGATCGTGCATCCGGAACACGGTCTTAGAAAGACACCATGATCCGAGACGGATCTTCTGGCGGTTAAAAATATTGGTTAGAATCTTATGTCCAGTTGTATATACAACATTCTTAATACTCAATAAAAATTAGGGAAAATGGTATAGAATCAAAGTAGACATGCTTCTACATCTAATTTATGCATCAATTTGAGTTTAGCCTGAGAGAATACCTACCTAGTGGAAGATCGAAGTGTAAGAACAATAAGAATGAAGAATACTTCGAACACTCCTCCAAACTTCAAGATTTTCTCCTCTCTACAACCAGCACTTCCCCAATGGATTTGTGCTTTGAATAGGGAAGATCCCATCCCTATTTATAGGCCAAGTCCCATAATTATATTATTGCTAATTTAATTCCATCTTCCACCTAATTTTCTATGTCACCCACCCATGTTACTATTACACCAACTTATGTTGACAATAATTTCCAACATGTGGATGTTGAAATAAATCTCCCTTTATGACATAATCAATTACCTCATTTATTCAATGATGTTTTATTGCTAATTTAATTCTATGTCAATTTTTCATCCAATTTTTATATTTCACTAATTCATGTTACTATTACACAAACTTATGTTAACACTAATTTCCAACATGTAAAATATTAAAATAAATCTCCCTTTATGACATAATCCATGACCTCATTTATTCAATTAGGTAAAAAATTACATCATCCATTAATTAAGATTTAATTATAGCTAATAATTCTCTCTTAAATCGGATGCTACAGTACTGCTACAGTACCGACGTCTTCGCCATCTCAGAATCGTGCCACAAATCTCGCCGTTTGTGTTAACACGTGGGATAGGATTCACATTTATATACTCTACACTTTAAAGACATAAAAAATATTTATCATTTATTTTATTTTCATCTTTCATTATTTTTTCGCATATAAATACATATATAAAATTTTGAGTTGCTACATCCTCCCCCACTTAAAAAGAATTTGGTCATCCAAATTCACATGATTTAAAATTTTAAATAGAGGGGTCAAAATTCTAACCTGAGATCAAATCCGGATACTTCTTCTTGATTGACTCTTCTAATTCTCAGGTAGCTTCCTCGAATCCACGCTTGCTCCATTGGACTTTTACCATTGGTATAGCCCTATTCCTCAGCTGGTGTAACTTCCGATCTAATATCTTGATCGGTCTTTCTTCATAAGATAAATTCTTTTGTAGCTTCAAGTCATCAAATTGAGTTACATGCGAAAGATCACACATATATTTCCTCAGCATGGATATATGAAACACATCGTGGACACCAGCCAATTGTGGAGACAAAGCCAGCTTATATGCCACTTCCCTGATTCTTTCTAGAATCTAAAAAGGGCCAATAAATCTTGGACTCAGCTTTCCTTTGATACCAAACCTTTTAATTCCTCGCGTGGGTGAAATTTTCAAGAAGACATGCTCTCCCACTTGAAATTCAAGATCTCTTCTTCGATTATCGGCCTAACTCTTTTACCGTAATTGAGTAATTTTTAGCCTTTCACGGATTAAGTGAATATTGTGAGTTGTATCTTGAATAATATCGGGACCAATCAATCCTTTCTCTCCAACTTCACTCCAGCATAGAGGTGATCTACAACTCTTTCCATATAGTGCTTCAAAAGGCACCATTTGTATGCTAGACTGATAGCTATTGTTATATGCAAATTCAGTCAAGGATAAGTGTTCATGCCAACTTCCACCAAAATCTATCATACAAGATCTCAACATATCTTCGATAATCTGATTCGTCCTCTTGGTTTGTCCATCTGTCTGAGGGTGGAAAGTCATACTAAAATTCAGCCTAGTACCCAAAGATGATTGCAAACATTTCCAGAAGTGAGAGGTGAATCTTGGATCTCTATCTGAAATAAAAGAAGTTAGAATACCGTGCAGCCTTACAACCTCCTTGATATATAGGGCAGTTAGAACATCCACGGTCCATTAGATTTTGATGGGCAAGAAGTGAGCGGACTTAGTTAGTCGGTCCACAATCACCCATATAGCATCAAATCCAATTCGGGTCTTTGGCAATCCAACTATGAAATCCATGCCAACACTATCCCATTTCCATTCCGGTATCTCGAGAGGTTTTAGCTTACCAGCTGGCTTGAGATGTTCGACTTTAACTTGTTGGCAAACCAAGCATTGGCTCACGAACTCGGCTACCTCTCTTTTCATGTTAGGCCAGCAAAAGGTTCTTTTGAGATCTTGATATATTTTTGTGACACCAGGATGAATAGTGTACCTCGATCGATGTGCTTCCTCCAAGATTTTGCTCTTGATGGTAGAACAATCGGGCACATAGGTTCTTCCTCGAAAAAGCAACCTTCCATCATCATCCAAAATGAAATCCGGCCGTTGATCTAATTTCTCTTTAATTTCAACAATCAGCGGATCATCATCTTATAACTCTTTAATTTCTAAGTGTATCTTGGGTTGGAGTCTAATATTTGCAATCAAGACTCCTTCTCCCTTCTCCTCCACATTGAGCTCTAAGTTTGCCATTTGCTCAAACAATTGCCATTCTTTAATCATTAGGTTCGATAATAATGCCATCGACTTCCGACTAAGAGCATTTGCTACGGCATTACCTTTTCCTGGATGATACTTTATAGAGAAATCAAAATCCTTCAAGTATTCTAGCCACCTTCTTTGTCTTATATTGAGTTCTTTTTGAGAGAATAAGTACTTGAGGCTCTTGTGGTCGGAATACACAATGAAAACCTCACCATAGAGATAATGCCGCCAAATCTTCAAGGCAAAGACTATAGTCCCCAGTTCTAAGTCATGCACGAGATAATTCTCATCCTACTTTTTCAATTGCCTTGAAGAATAAGCGATTACCTTTCCATGTTACATCAATACACAACCTAAGCCAATTTCAGATGCATCAATATAAACTTTAAATCCTTCTCCTTCCGTAGGCAACGTGAGTATAGGGGTAGTAGTCAGACAATATTTTAGAGTTTGAAATATTTTCTCACATTCCTTGGACCATGTATAAGGGGTCTCCTTCTTTGTTAATCTTGTTAAAGATACTGCGATCTTAGAGAAGTCCTTCATAAATCTTCTATAATATCCTGCCAATCCCAAGAAGCTTCAAATTTCGGTCACGCTAGTAGGTCTCTCCCAATTCTTCACAGCTTCGACCTCTGAAGGATCGACCACAATACTTTTCTGAGAAATTATGTGACCTAGAAAAGAAACTTCTTCTAGCCAGAAATCACACTTGCTAAGCTTAGCATATAGTTTGTGATCTCTTAATAACTGCAAGGCTTTCTTAAGATGTTCTTCATGCTCTATCTTTGACTTGGAATAGATCAAAATATCATCAATAAAGACCATAACAAATTGATCAAGGTATGACCTAAATACACTGTTCATCAATTGCATAAATGCGGCAGGCGCATTGGTTAGGCCAAAAGGCATAACAATGAACTTATAGTGTCCATACCTACTCCTGAATGCTATTTTATGAATATCCCCTTCCTTGATATTCAATTGATGATAACCAGATCTGAGATTAAGTTTTGATAAATATCGAGCTCCCAAAATCTCGGTCAAATAGTTCATCAATCCTCGGCAATGGATATTTATTCTTGATTATGAGTTGGTTCAATTGCCGGTAGTCAACACACAATCTCATTGACCCATCCTTCTTTTTGACAAATAAGACATGAGTTCCCCATGGTGAAGTACTCGGTCGGATGAATCCCTTCTCCAATAACTCCATCAGTTGTTCTTTTAACTCCTTCATTTTGATAGGGGACATCCGATACAGAGCCTTAGAAATAGGTGCAACTCCCGGAATTAAATCAATAGAGAAGACTATAGACACGCCAAAATTGACGTTACTGTGAGTGCATCTCGTATTACCTTGTAATGCCCCAATTTGACCCTCCAATTAACTTTGTTTGAGTTATTTTCCCCAATTTTCTTGGATTTCTCCCTTTTTTCCCTCTTCTTATTTTCCCCTATTTTTCTAGATTTTTTGGGCAGTTTTCTCTATTTTTTGGAATTCACGACTTGAAGTGGGGCGTGTTTTAATTAACGGCCTGGTCTGAGGCGCGTTTTGAAGAAAGGACGACTAGAGGCAAAGGCGTCAGTTTCTGGAATTTTTTGATTTCCAAAATAGAAAAATAAGAATTAACGACCCTCCTTGGGTCGTGTTTTTAAATAACGCCTCTCCCTCAGGCGTCTCTTCATCATTTTTAAATACAGAAAGTTTTTATTGCTAAAATTAAATCCGTGAATTAACACCTTTGTCCCAATCGTGATTTCAATTAACGCATTGACTAAGGTCATCAATTCTTGTTCAATTCCGAACTCCATCAGCACTCCTTCCCTTCCTCACTTACACTCCTTTTTCACTTGCGAGAGGGTTCCTATGGCTTCATAATATTGAAAGGACACTTGGAGGAAGGATCCCCCTTTCCATCCTACCAAAACTATGTTTTCTAATTTTTTATGGAATTAATTCCGAATTTCCCTTCCTTTCCTCATTTAACCTCCTTTTCCACTTGGGAAAGGGTTCCTATGACTTTCCAAGGTTGAAGGGACACTTGCCTAATGTTTATCTCTTCCAAATCTAACTAAAACATCTTTTCTTATTTTCTCTTAGAATTAATTCCGAATTTCCGTTCCTTTCCTCATTTAACCTCCTTTTTCACTTGGGAAAGGGTTCCTATGACTTTCCAATGTTGAAGGGACACTTGCCTAATGTTTATCTCTTCCAAATCCCACTAAAACATGTTTTCCTAATTTCCCTTGGAATTAATTCCGAATTTCAACCCTATAAATAGAATCTCTCTCTCCCTTGTGAAGGAAATAAAGATCAATTCAAGAGGAGGTGCTGCCGGACCAAAGGCTCAAGGAGGAAGACTCCCATGCACCTAAAAGCTTCATCCATAGAGTTCTTCTTCCTCTATTGAAGATTTGAAGCCTCTACATCAATGGAGTTCTACATCCTCTTCTTCCTCCATTGAAGATCTTCATCCTAACTTGAAGCCAAATTGGAGAAAACCACTAAGCTTTCACCCTCCTATCTCTTATTTTTTCTTTAGTTAATTGCATGCATCATATCATTTTTTCTTTTATTTCTTTATTGAGATCTTCCCCTATTGTGCACTCTAGCACATATCCATAGTGCAACACTTGCACATCTCCCTCTATTCTTCATCATACATCATCTTTTACCTACCCTTTTGCATAGGGGTTTTAAAGGCCAAACACCAATAAGGTGTGTTCATATCCATGCTTTCTATGTACATATTTACATTTGGATTTGATGCTACACATCTTGGTTTCTAATCCA
This sequence comes from Amorphophallus konjac, assembly GCA_022559845.1. Lineage (NCBI taxonomy): Eukaryota > Viridiplantae > Streptophyta > Magnoliopsida > Alismatales > Araceae > Amorphophallus > Amorphophallus konjac. Next base: position 266,065,363 of record CM040123.1, read on the forward strand.
TGTTTATTTATTGGTGTTTGTTAATTTTGCAAGGGTAATCAATCAAGGAAAACTCTCTTCATCGGCCGGCCGATAGAAAGAGAAGGTGCACTCACAATCTCCCCCGCATTTAAGGTATTTATATCGCGATCCCTCCATTGATTATTTGTTATATCCTTTGAGGCCCTCGCGTCTCTGGCGATCACATTCCCCTTAGCATCCTCTCATGCTCCTCTTTTCTGCCTCTTTTCCCATTCTTCTATTCATTTTCTTTTTCCTTTTAATTGTTCTAAGTGGATCTCTTAGAATCTACAAATTGGCGATCACGGTGGGACACCTTTTGTTTTTCTTTTGATTACCCTTTCCCCTTGGGCACCCACGTGTGCCATCTCCCCTTTTGCACCCACGGTGCGTCTCCCTTTGTGCTCCATGTAGCACTCTCCCTATGTGATTTGTCAGTTTGATAGGTTTTTAGAAATTCCATTTATCCATCTTTTTTTTTAAAAAAAAAAATGATGAGCATGCTATATCCCTTGTCATGTTTGATTGCCATGATTCTTATACTGAGATTGTGAGTGTTTTTCATTTCTGTCGGTATTTTTCACTGTTTGAGCCCTATGGCCGTTAAGTAATTAACGCCCCTCTCAGAGGCGTCTTTTATCAGTATAACGCCTCACATCAAGGCGTCTTTCACTTGAATAGCGCCTTACTGTAAGGCGTCATTTTTATTATCATTGTTTATTCGTGCTGATTACTGCCATTTGACGCCCCTGCTCCCGGACGTCCATTCTAGAGAAAGCGCCTCACCCTAAGGCGCTATTTTGCTCTGCTTGCACTATTCACAGTGACTAGCGACTGACGCTAAGACGCTATTTATTGATATAGCGACCTTTCCCAGGTCGTCATTTTGTTCTGTGTTATTATCTGCTTGATACTGTCTGCTGCATTCATCCTTGCATTGGTTTGGGAGACCTCCTCTCCCCACACTTTTAGGAGTCACACCACCCTCTTGGTGAAGGAAGGACCCTCCATTGAGCACTCCGTCTCATTGGACCGAAATTCCTAAACCAAGCCTCCATAAGTCCCCGCACCCATGGATTCCCTCACGGACGCTGGGCAGGTTGTACCTTTGAAGTCCTGGGTTTAGTTGGCCTATGCATGGTGAGAGAGTGTTCCTAGTTGGCATCGGAGAAAACCACATTTGAAACTAGGTTCCCCCCTTGAGTGATCACATCAATTTGCATAAAATCAATTAATTTGCCAAGGTTCAAATAAAAGAAATCAAAGGTAACCCCATCCTAGCTTGTTTGCTATCTATGTGAGCTGTTTTGATTGCACATTGAATTGTTTGGGATACCTTGATAAGAAAGTCAACATGTTTAACTCAATTAATGTTCATGAGGGTGATCAGCCTAGCACATCTTATTCCCTTCAATTTCAACATATTCATCACAACTCTCACCATAATCTTTTAAAGGGACCACGCCCTCATCTTCACGGTTTTGCCCCACCCATGGGCAATATCCAATCCCATGGTCCCTCACCTCAATCGCGAGCCACTACTCCTACGGGACCGTCTCCTCCCGAAGATGAGAAGGTCTCCCAGATCTTGCATGTATTAGATCATCTCACCCCTCAACAAATCCAAGCCCTTAAGGCCGTTGTTGAGGGTGAACCTCATTCCCCTCATCCTCCTTCCAATCCTACCCGGGTGGCCCATCACCCACTTCCCTCTTCTATTCACATTCCTACCTGGGTAGCCCATCACCCATCTCCTCCTATTCACACTTCTCCTCGGGTGGTCCAATACCCGCCTCCTTCGTCCACACCTACCCCTATTCGGGTGGCCCGTCACCAGCCTCCTTTTATTCCTCCTCCACCACGGTCCCAAGGCCCATTTATTCCTTACAACCCGGCCCATCCGGGTTCTTGTATGGGTCATCCCATTACTCCCCTTCCACGGCCTTTTTGGGCGGCCCCTCCTTCAAGGCCCTGCCGACCCTCTGTTGCTCAAGTCACACCCCTCCAACAAACTCTTCTCGATAAAGTCACTTTGTTGGAGGAACAATTAAAGAGGGTTACGAGCCCACGGCCCGCTCCTCCTACTCCAGTCAATCCCCTTTATGCGGCTCTAAATGACATTACAAAGATGGAGAAAGATTGGAAGGATAGGAGAGACGGCTACGGCGTCGACAGTTCAAGCAAGCAAGAGCCGGCAGATTTCAACGTTCAAGTGGACGCTGTCCATCCTCCACCCATTCACCCCGTTCATTCATATGGCCCTCCGCCTCCGCCTACGCATTCACACTTGCATTCACCACATCATCTGCAATACCATTACATTCCACCACCTACTAATACATCTCCACCATGGCATCCACTTGAACTCGATAATGAAGAACCGACAATTGAAGAATTCAAGACGGCACATGATGATGAAGCTCTGTAGGCATCCCTTCCGAGTTTTCATCATTTTCCTCTCCCTCCGCTACCACTGGATGAACCCCCTGCTCAAGACGATGCCATCGTCCTTAATATAACCCCCGCTTCTAAGACTTATTGGTGTTATGACGAGGGATCAATACTCCAATCACCCATGTCGGCGCACCAAGACATGTCTCCTACCCCAGACACCGCTCGCCCCATCCGGCGTTTCCTCCGGACCAAACCTGATACTTTTACACCTCCTGCTATACCATCAGCCTCAACAGCACTGGCCTCCGCTAAACCTCCACCTGCTATACCATTAGCCTCCACTTCATCAGCTAACCTCCTATTACCGCCACCTCGGCCCTCCATTATACCTTTAAGCCATGACCTAGCCACTCCTATTCCACTACTTAACCCTTCACCCTTACCCGTGGCTAATCCTGAGCAGGATTCACCCCTTTTTGCACTCGAGCCAACCCCGACTGCTTCCGAGCAAAGGGAGAAGCTTGACGTGTTTGAACCGCCATTTCCACTCACCCTTTCTCCAACACCTTCCATTATACCTCCACCATCTATGGAACCTTCCGCCTCCGCTTCACCCCCCTTTACTACTCGGAACGGGTGTCCTTCTGTAAGTACTTGTGATGAAGATGATCAAGAGCCGAAAAAGAAAGATTTGGCCGCGGCCATGATGTTCAAGATGCAAGAACTTATTTGTCGAATGCCAATCCGGGTTGTTGTGCCAAGAATGGTCGAATAGGCCAAGCCCCCGCCGCTGCTCGCCAGAAGAGAATGCCAAGCGTTGATGCCGTATAAGTCTATGTCCAAGGTCCAGACATGGCACCCCTTGTTCCGATCCTTCAATCTGGAACCTTCTATTTCATACAAGGGGCGAACGCCCGCTTTGTTCAACACTTTTCAAACACCACAATCCTTGGATATGACAATGCTTCACGCTCTAATTTTCCAATTCTCTCACATTGTCACTCTTCACCCTCCAAGGGAGTTGGCAGTGATTGTTAAAGCTTCATCACAGACTTTGATTTTATCCAGTTGTACACTTTTGCTGCCGTGGAGGGGTAGACATGCTTCCACTAAGGGACCTTCCACCTTCTATTCAACTTCACCCACATTCACATCTATCATCAATTTTTCATGGGCCACTCCACAGGCGAAGAGGAGGATCTCATCCTCTCATCCCTCGTATTCTTCACATTCTTTGCATTTCATGCATTCATTGCATCTGTTGCATTGCATCCGCATACATTTGCACTTCTTCTTTCCCGGGTTTCCAGACCCGTATCTTCCCCGCCTTCCGGAACCTCTGGATCTTCCGCATTTCCCATCTTATTCATCTTCATCCTCAGGATCTGCGGGTCCCCTTACACTGCCCGGGCATTGCACCCTCTCCAATCTTTCCTCAAGACATCGCGCCCCTTTCCAACCATTGCATCCGGACTCCCCGAATTTCTCTCCCGTCCTCCCTGGGCATCGCGTCCCATGGTATCTTCCTCCTTCGGAACCTCCGGATCTCGCTCTTTGGGCATCGCGCCCCTGCACACCCTCAAGTCCGGATCTTCTGGGCTTCTTACTGATTCTCCCTGGGCATCGTGCCCCTTTCCGTCTTCTTCCTCCGGAACCTTCGGACTTTCTCCCAGGGCATCGCGCCCTTTTCTATCTTCTTCCCCCGGAACCTCCAGATCCTTCACCCCTCTCTCAATCCCTTGGGCATGACGCCCCTTTCCATTTTCTACCCCCGAAACTTTCGGACCTTCCATCTTTCCTCCAATTCATCCTCTTGCTTCTCCAGGACATCATGTCCTTCATTCTTTTCTTTCTTTTCTATCATCTTTTTCCATTCCGAGGGCAACGCGTCCCTCGATATTTCCCTCCGGAACCTCCAGACCCTCCTGATCCTTTTCATCCACTCTTCCCTTAGCACTGTGTCCCTCGGCATCTCATTCCTCCGGAACCTCCGGACCCTCCATCTTTCTTCCGATTCATCTTTCTGCTCCTCCAGGACATCACATCCTTCATTTTCTTCCTCCTTTTCCATCATCTTTTTCCCTATTTCTTCCCTGGGCACCGCGTCCTTCGATATCTTATCCCTCCGGAGCCTCCGGATGATTCCTCCTATCACGATTCTCCTCTTTTACTCCCAGACCCTCCAGATCCGCCTCTTTCCATCTATCAATTTCTTCTTCTGATTCCCCCTAATCCTGTGTCCGACCCAACTTCTTCCACATCCACTGCCTTGGGCATCTGCCCATTCTCTCACTGCTTTCGAGGCTTTAGTCCTCACTCCTCCTTCTAATTCTCCGCTTCTTCTGTAGACCTTTCATGTGATCAGGGTCTCCACACCTTAGTGAGGGAGTTCTAGCCCTCGCCTCTCTTCCCTTTTTCCTTATTCGTCTGAGTCTGGTCTTGGCACCACTCCTTCTTGTTAAGCCACTTTCAAACCCTTTGCTTCCAATCCTTTTGACTGCCAAAGAGGACTATCCCACGATGATCAACCTCGCCTCTGACAGCTGCTTCTACAAAGGTTGCAAGGTAACATATTGGAGTAAGTACGCATTATTATGATATCATTATCTCACGCATGAATTTCAAAGTGAAGTGCTTCTTAACATGATTAAGAGTGATATTTTAAGCCTTTATCCTAGGAATTTATCTGTATTGAATTTCATCTTTAAAAAAAAAACTGAAAGAGTCTTTAGGCTTGCTCTGTAGCACCTTTGGTTAATAAAAAACCCACGCCGGGAATTCGACATTCTCTCCCCGCTTGTTAAGAGTAACCCTTAGCTGGGCATTCCACACACTCCACGGCGTCCTTAGCCGGCTCCTTTGGTTAAACACCGTCCCTACTTTGGCCATGCCATGAGTATATCTGAAAGTCTTTTCTCTTCTTTACTCGGCCGAATGCAGGGGCAAGAGGTTGACGGATGAGATGACCCACCCAGGGTAATCCCCAATACGAGAGGAGTCTCAAATAGGGGCAGTCTTGACCCAAAATCAATATGAGTTTTCATATGAGTTTTCATGATATACATCTCGCCAAAAGGGCTATTATGAAAATCAAGTCAAAATTTCGATAAAAGTAAAATTGTGAATTATGGCATGTCAAGAGTGGCAAAGTCCCCGCAGGGAAAACCCTGGTCGTATGCATGTCAAGGGTCTAAAAATCAAAGGCACAAAGCCCCGGCACAACAGACTACCTCTTTGAGGGGAAACACCTTGGAAGGAATTCAAGTCCCGACATCTCCCATCCTGCATAAAGCTTATCCTCAATTATTCTTCTCTTCTCCCTCTAAGACCGAATGTTTCTCGGGTATGGCCTTGGTAGGACCACCGTTAATCAAGGACAGTCAGTTATAGGGCGCCACCCTTTAATGCACGCTCGGCTTTGGGTAATTTTAGCGAAAGGGGAAGGAACAAGGACCCCTAGCCAGTGATTCAAAAACACCCTTTGATGCTGCATTAACAATGTCTAAACCAAAAAAATAAAATAAAAAAAACTTGAATATTTCCTAAGTCAAAATAAAAAAAATTGAATATTTTCTAAGCCAAAATCTAAAAAAAATTAAATATTTCCTGATCAAAATCCAACAAAAATTGAATATTTTCAAAATTCATAATAAAAATTCAAATATTTTTCAAAATCCACATAAAAATTAAATATTTTCAAAACTCATAAAAATTTACATATTTCAAAATCTAAAAAAAATTGCATTGTATTTTTCTGATGGTGCTTTTTGCAGGAACAACAATTTTGCAAGGACCAAGAGCACGGGATGAGTCCTCTCCATTCATTGCCATCTACCTTTTGATTCTTCCCATCTTCACAATTGATCACATCTTCATAATTTGCTACGCATTACTCCAATTATTCATCTCCAAATCTTTTTTATCAAATCTTACTGATCACTCCGCCGATGGGCATTATCAGATCTTGATCATTCAACTCCAAATCTTGATTAGCCAAGTTGTCATGCTCATGACAAACGACAAACAATGATGCTATGCTATCTATGCTTTAATGATGCTATCTATGCTATTCTTGAATATGATACATGCCTGCTATTGATGCTTTGATTCATGCTATGCTTGCTATGCTTAAATGCCTTATTCATTGCTTGTTATCTTTTATATCTTGGCTGATGAATCTTTGAGCGCAGGAAGAAGCTCTTGGTCCCACCGACTGGGCATCATCATCTAAGCCCCACGGTGCTTGCACTTCATTTCTCAGTTCCCCCATGCTCATTGCTATCACCATCCCCCCTGTATGCATTCTACTATATGTTACATACGCTACTAGATTATATCAAGGACCTTGTGACTTTGGTAAATCTGGGATTTGAGTTCCCCTTCATCAAAAATAATCATGATTCCAGAGGAGTCTCAGTCACACGGATAGGCCGTTGAGCCGTCCAAGACTGAGGACGATGGTTCCCTTTTGCGAGTTGATGTGTGGATAAACGGGCTTCGGCTTAGTATCGGCTCGCAGAATGGGTTTCTTGACCCAGTCTTGGCAGTTTAACAATATTATCCTTGATTATCTTATATTTTTATTTGTTTTAATTTTTTATTTTAAACCCAGCATGCATTCATATAGGAGTTTGAAATAATTTTTGGAAAATCATTCTGATAAGTTGATTTGGAGAGTCAAATTGATCTTAATCTTTCCAGATATGAGATATTCATTGCTGATGGAATCCTCAGTTCGTTTTGTCACTGTTTTGGGTCATTTTCTCGAAAGCTCCTTGTTTAAATTTGTGATTTAAAGAGATCCACTTAGAACAATTAAAAGGAAAAAGAAAATGAATAGAAGAATGGGAAAAGAGGCAGAAAAGGGGAGCATGAGAGGATGCTAAGGGGAATGTGATCGCCAGAGACGCGAGGGCCTCAAAGGATATAACAAATAATCAATGGAGGGATCGCGATATAAATACCTTAAATGCGGGGGAGATTGTGAGTGCACCTTCTCTTTCTATCGGCCGGCCGATGAAGATAGTTTTCCTTGATTGATTACCCTTGCAAAATTAACAAACACCAATAAACAAACATGGATTAGAAACCAAGATGTGTAGCATCAAATCCAAATGTAAATATGGACATAGAAAGCATGGATATGAACACACCTTATTGGTGTTTGGCTTTTAAACCCCTATGCAAAAGTGTAGGTAAAAGATGATGTATGATGAAGAATAGAGGGAGATGTTCAAGTGTTGCACTATGGAGATGTGCTAGAGTGCACAATAGGGGAAGATCTCAATAAAGAAATAAAAGAAAAAATGATATGATGCATGCAATTAACTAAAGTAAAAATAAGAGATAGGAGGGGAAAGCTTAGTGGTTTTCTCCAATTTGGCTTCAAGCTAGGATGAAGATCTTCAGTGGAGGAAGAAGATGATGTAGAACTCTATGGATGTAGAGGCTTCAAATCTTCAATAGAGGAAGAAGAACTCCATGGATGAAGCTTTTAGGTGCATGGGAGTCTTCCTCCTTGAGCCTTTGGTCCGGCAGCACCTCCTCTTGAATTGATCCTTATGTCCTTCACAAGGGAGAGAGAGATTCTATTTATAGGGTTGAAATTCGGAATTAATTCCAAGGGAAATTAGGAAAACATGTTTTAGTGGGATTTGGAAGAGATAAACATTAGGCAAGTGTCCCTTCAACATTGGAAAGTCATAGGAACCCTTTCCCAAGTGAAAAAGGAGGTTAAATGAGGAAAGGAACGGAAATTCGGAATTAATTCTAAGAGAAAATAAGAAAACATGTTTTAGTTAGATTTGGAAGATATAAACATTAGGCAAGTGTCCCTTCAACCTTGGAAAGTCATAAGAACCCTTTCCCAAGTGGAAAAGGAGGTTAAATGAGGAAAGGAAGGGAAATTCGGAATTAATTCCATAAAAAATTAGAAAACATAGTTTTGGTAGGATGGAAAGGGGGATCCTTCCTCCAAGTGTCCTTTCAATATTAGGAAGCCATAGGAACCCTCTCGCAAGTGAAAAAGGAGTGTAAGTGAGGAAGGGAAGGGGTGCTGATGGAGTTCGGAATTGAACAAGAATTGACGACCTTGGTCAAGGCGTTAATTGAAATCACGACTGGGACAAAGGCGTTAATTCACGGATTTAATTTTAGCAATAAAAATTTTCTGTATTTAAAAATGATGAAGAGACGCCTGAGGGAGAGGCGTTATTTAAAAACACGACCCAAGGAGGGTCGTTAATTCTTATTTTTCTGTTTTAGAAATCAAAAATTCCAGGAACTGACGCCTTTGCCTCTAGTCGTCCTTTCTTCAAAACGTGCCTCAGACCAGGCCGTTAATTAAAACACGTCCCACTTCAAGTCGTGAATTCCAAAAAATAGAGAAAACTGCCCAAAAAATCTAGAAAAATAAGGAAAAATAAGAAGAGGGAAAAAAGGGAGAAATCCAAGAAAATTGGGGAAAATAACTCAAACAAAGTTAATTGGAGGGTTAAATTGGGGCATTACAAGGTAATACGAGATGCACTCACAGTAACGTCAATTTTGGCGTGTCTACAAAGACCACTTCTCTCTCCGGAGGAATACCAGGCAACTAGTTCGAGAACACATCAGAATAATCCCGAACAATAGGAATATCCTCTAGATTGGGTTCCTTATGCTTGGCCATAGTCATAGAAACTAAGAAAGCCACACAACCCTTCTTCAATAATTTATTGGCTTTAAGGGCCGAAATAAGGGATATGTGTCTAGAATGCTTGACACCAGAAAATAAGAGGTTGGGGTACTCACTAAAGGTCATTATACCCAATTTGTAGTTAACTGTAGCACCATATGTAGATAACCTGTCAGCTCTTAAAATAATATCATATCCTTCCATCTCCATGCATACAAAGCTAGCCAGTAGGTTGTAACTGTTGACTAGAACTTCACTAGTAGGGTAGAAATATTTAATCACCGATCCCGCTCCAATAGGAGTAGTAATAGTAAGTTTGGGTTTTAATGGGACAGGCCTCATCGGCAAAGTATCAGTAAAGCTCTTAGATATAAATGAATGCGTGGCTCCAGTGTCAAATAAAATAGAGGCGGGCTTTGAGAAAACAGAAAGAGTACCTTCCACAACGCCTCCTTCTTCGGTAAGTTCTACATCCCTAAGAGCTTGAAGTCTACCTTGCTTTTTGATAGCAACTGGAAGTTTTTTCGACGGAGCTTGCTCGTTGAGGAGTGGACAATTCGAGATTCTATGATCTCGACTCCCACAGCGAAGACAGGCACCAAGTCTTCTCCAGCACTCTTCCACCTTATGTCCGGGCTTTTCACAATGCTTGCATAGTTCCTTTGATGGGGTAACAAAATGGAAAATTTGTTTATCATTCCATCTTGACTTCTTGTCCTTTTGGAAGTTACGCCCATCTTTAAGGGAGTTACGCCCATCATTGGGCCTCTTCTTCTCGAAGGAGGGCTTGAAGTTACTAGAGCTAGTTACTGGCTCCTTCTTGGCATCTCTTCCCCGGATGCGATCAAACATCTCCGTTGCATCTTCCAAGAGTTGGGCTCTTCTCACTGCATCGGCATATACTTGGATATCCATCGGGGAGAGTTAAGTAATATACTGGGGCTTTAAGCCATTTAAGAATCTCCTCGCCTTCATCTTTTCGGTACCCACAAGGTGTGGTGCGTACCGGGACAATCTTGTGAATTGAGCTTCATACTCTGCCACCGTCAAACTCCTTTGTTTTAAGGAAGAAAATTCGGCAGCTTTCCTCTCTTGAACTTGGTCGGAGAAGTACTTGTTGTTGAAGTGTTCCACAAACTCTTCCCACAACACCTGGTCGTGCGGTAGAGTTGCTTTGACCGACTCCCACCAAGTGCGGGCATCCCTTTCTAGCAGAAAGGTAGCGAGTAGGACCTTCTCCTCATCAGCACATTGCATGACTCGAAAAATCCTCTCGATTTCCTTCACCCAGTGTTCTGCCTCATCGAGTCCGTGGTCCGAGCAAACTTGGGAGGGTTCATACTTTTGAAGTTCCTATGTAAATCCCCCGCTCCACAGTTAGCTCCTCCTTGAGCTATTTATTGTAGCGCTTGGGTCAGTCCTTGGACCGTCCTTTGCATCTCGCGCCATTGAGCTCTCTCGGCAGCCATTGGGAAAATTAAGCCTGCAACCACAACTACCAAACTTAAGTTTTTTATGTATTTCCTTAATTTATCATACTTAAAGTTTAGCCCATGGCGCTACCCAATCTTACGGGAAAGGTTTAAGACTCTATCTAAAATTCTATATCAACATCTAAAACCTATATCAAGGAAAACCTAGGGTTTATGAAACCTAGGCTCTGATATCACAAAGACTGTCACGTCTCGACATGGAATATCGAGGTGCGACAAGTCGTAAACCTTCGTGTCGATCAGAGCATGTATAATAGGATCCAACCACAAAAAGAGATAATGAAAAGAGGATACTTTTATTTGATTGAAATAAAGTTTTACAATAACATTAAGCCTTAAGAGGCATAATACAACTTTCAAGTACATAGCTCTAGCAAGAGCAACACTCATAAACCTAGGTAACTAAGATGAACTTGATCCCTCATTTCACTCTTGCCCATCCCCATGTGTTTGGGGTTCATCATCGGAACTACCTGTAATGTTAACCGAAAAAGTAGGGTGAGCGAAACGCTCAGTAGGATTTATATCTCTATACCAGGCAACTTAAAGTAATTAACATGTTTGGATAAAGTTACTATGCTATGACGAGAAACGTAAATAAAACATGGAACATGAATAGGAGAGAGTGTAAAGAATGGAATCGCAAGTAGATAAGATATCAAGAGTAAAGTTCAAGTAGAGGACGTTCATGTAGAAAGTATTACAATGGAATTGGCCATTTCATGCAAGTATGTATAAGTCAAGTATTTCACGTAATTCAAGTACTTCATGTATTCAAGCAAGTCAAGTAATTCATAAACTGTGGAATGTCATAAATCAATCTAGCAAGTTAAGCACTTCAGTACAATGCCACACTAGGTCATTCAACTCCCATGGGCACAAGTAATTTTGGGCTCTCCCCCCAGGACCAGAACGGGCCCCATTAATGCCAGGCATTGGGGTTATGGATCATAGATCCCAAGTATATTTAGACATCCACATAATATGTATGGCCAAAGAATTTCAAGGTAATGGTTACCAAAAAGTATAGATCTAGCAAAATTTATCATTCGAGGTATGAGTAGTACAAGAATTACAAGTAGTTGAAAGAGAAGTTTGAAAAAGATTGAAGGCATCATGTTTAACGACATTAAGTCGATAAAAGATTAGATTGTCAGACAAGGCACAATCAGCCCTTGTGAAAAATCTCGTAAAATGAGTTTAGATCAAGTTTTTCACAGTCGGGTGTTTAGCTAGAACACTGAGGAATTACGGCCAGGTAAGAGGTGGGACAGTGGGAGGCTCCCCTCGCATTCGTGAGGTCTTAATTAAGAAACCACTTATCCACTTAAAGCGTTTGCCCATGAACCTCTTTGCTTAGACACTATTTTTCCTTAGGAATCTTACTAATTACACGACTTGTTGGAAATGAGGAACAATTCTAGCGAAAATTCTATCACCTTTTTTGCAGTCAGAGCTTAACTAGAAAACCAAAGAATCACGACCAGGTAAGAGGTGGGACAGTGGGAGGCTCCCCTCGTATTCATGAGGACCTAATTACGTAACCACTTATCCACTTAAAGCATTTTCCCGTAGACATCTTTCCTTAGACACTTTTCTTCTTTGGAAATCTAGCGAACTGCGCGACTTTTCGAAACACGGTAACACGATAACATGGAAATCGTTAAACTCGTATTGATCACAATCATGCAACTAAGCCTAGAGAGGGGGAAAATCAACCATCTGAGAGCATGGCCCAACTAGGTCAAATTCGACCAAACCAGGCCCAGCTCCCCAAAGTGACAGCCCCATTTTGGGCCCACTTACTTCAAGCCCAAAAACCCACTCGGAGCAGCACTTCCTAGGCGGCCCTCAGGTCCGAAAGTCCGAGCGACAGAACGGTCGAGAGATCCCTTGCGGGGACCCGATATGGCCTACCCAAGCGAACACCTCTGGCTCGGACTGACTATCAGAAGCTCATCCCAGCATTCGTTACACATCCAGCAGGAGCAGAGAACTCCAAAGGATAGGAGAGGGCAAAAGTCCTTACGACATAATGAGCCCACTATAAGGACGTAACCCCCCGAAGCCCCCTCAGCTTCCTGGACTATTACGTTAAAAGGATTGTTATATAAACTCCAGGGAGACCCCCTGAGAAGGTAAGGCAATGGTCCAGAGATAAAACCACCACACTTTTTGGTGGAGAATAATCTCACACCCCCTCTCTCCTCCCCTCTCTCTTCACCATCATGCTCTATCGCACTTGTTGACTTAAGCATCGGAGGGTTTTCCCTAGGGAATCCTCCCTGGGCACCTCTAATCCATTTCCTGTCTTGCAGTTCATACATACGTGGTGGCCGTGATCAAAAGATTCCTCCCGGATCTCACGGCTCAAGATCAACGTGAGATTACGCCTCTTCATCTGACACTGTCTGTGGGAAACGAATAAAGAGCCATCATGGTTCGAAGAAACTCTGGTAGGAAGGTCACCGACGGTAGAGGAAAGACCGTAGTGGCGGATGTAGAACCTGCGCCGTCCCACCTCGCAGAAAACCTCCCCGTCGACTACAACAATCAAGCTGACGAGCGGGCTTCACCACCTACGGAGGTGCAACCCCCTAACGGGAGTCCTGACGCTCTCCAAACCCTCAACGCTAAATTGGATATCCTCATAGAGCTAATGAGGACCCAGGTGGCTAGGGAAGAGAAGTCACGACTCCCACGGGAAAGCCCTCCCCTTGGAGAAGCTTCCCAACACACGGCTGGAGGCCGTTTCACCCTCCGGGGATGATGGCTTATACGGAACACGTCAAGGGGAGCTTCGCACGCCCCCCTCTAGAACAAGAAGCCTCCTCCACCCCAAGGAGAGAAGGAACCGGGACGCGTCGGCAGCACCTGAAGATTGATCCCCCCGAGGGATGACGTGGCAACCCGCAGGGATGCTCCCGTAGTCCCTCGGACCTGCGGCATCCAGAGTTATCCCTCCAACTGCGAGATTTCGAGCGACGATTTACGGAGTAAGAGCGCGCCCTCCGCGCCCTACAAAAAATGTCCACCAAGGAAGATGAGGAGTAATCCCCATTCTCCGACCATATCTTGAAGACCGAGATCTCCCTCAAGATCCTGCTGCCAACCTTCAAGTCGAATGACGGCCAGGGAGACCCGGTCGACCACTACGACAGCTTCGATGTCTTGATGACCCTGCACGGAGTCTCCGACGCTGTCAAATGCCGAGCGTTCGTGACCACCTTGGTCCAGAGCGCTCAGGCCTGGTTTCGAGTACTCGTCCCCAGCAGCATTCACGACTTCAGACAATTCGGGCTAGTATTCAAGAAAAGCTTCACCGGCATCGGCCCACCAAGTTCAGTAGCGGGGATGCTGGCACTAAAGCAGGCACAAGGGGAGAAACTACTGGCCTACATCAATAGATTTAAATCGGAAGCCCTGCGTATCCCCCGCCTGGATGTCACCTCAGCCATCACCACGCTGACCGGAGGCACCCGCGATGAGAACCTTCGACGAGAACTGGTCCTTCATCCGCCCACCTCCCTCGCCGATCTGGTGACCCTAGCCCTGCGCCACGCAGAGTGCGAGGAAGTCCTCAGCGCCTGCCGTGGCCCAACGGGCTCAGGTCGGGAGGGGGATAAGAAGCGACCATCCGAGCAGGACTTGGGCCAAGGAAAATGGTGGAATCAAGACGAGGACCGAACGGAGCCCCCTCAAAAATACGAGCGGTACACTCCTCTATCTGCTCCCATCTATGAGATATACGAAGACATTAAAGGCTCGGGCATTCTCCGCCAACCCGAGCCTATGAAGGCCAAGCGTCGCAACCGATGCAAACATTTATAGTTCCACAACGACCACGAACACCATACCGAAGATTGTCACCAACTCAAGGATGAGATCGAGCATCTCGTCCGCTAAGGCGGCTTATCTCGGTACATGTCCGAGCGCTAGAAGGAAGACCGTGGCATTCCGGAGGAGATTGACAATCAACCTCGCGGGGTCCACATCAACGTCATTTCTGGCGACGCGACATCGGGAGGAGACAGTAGCCGAGGAAGAAAGCATCACGCTGAACGGGCAAGCAGGGCCTCCGAGCCCCCCAAAGCCCCACCAACGACCGAGCAGTAGGCCTTGGTATTCTTCGACCAAGACCTAGAAGGGTTATCTACCCGTACGATGGCGCTCTTGTAGTATCGGCTACTATAAACCATTGTAACGTAGACAGGATACTGGTCGACAATGGTAGTGCCCCTGATGTACTTTCATACGAATGCTTCCCTAAGATGGGTGAAAATCCATCCAAGCTCCGCCCAGTTCGAATCCCCCTTTGTGGGTTCAATGGCCAGGCAACCTATCCCGAGGGAACCCTGAACCTGTCGGTCACCATCAGCACCCCTCCCAAAACTGTTACCGTTATGGTTGACTTCATCGTGATCAAAGGGATGTCGGCCTATAATGCCATCTTCGGCCGAGGTATCCTCAGCCAGACAAAGGCAGTGCCATCCACCTATCACCAAAAAATGAAGTTTCCCACTAAACACGGTATCGGGGAGGTCCGAGGTAACAAGGCAATAGCTCGGAGGTGCTACATAATCTCAGTTTTAGCCATAAGGCCAGATGGAAAAAAGAAAAAGTGGGTGGGAGTCGAGGATGAACCAACAACATCCGAGCCTGGTGGTAAATTATTGACGGTCTTCCTCAAAGACGACCCGGCCCTGGGAGTAAAAATTGGAGCTGATTTATCACCTGATGAACAAAAGCAATACAAAGATTTTCTTTCGGAGTATATCCAAATCTTTGCATGGTCTGATGAGCATCTTCCCGGGATCCATGGGGACATGGTGGTACACCAGCTCAACCTGGACCAATCGGTGAAACCCGTCTAGCAACACAGAAGAAAGCATGCCCCGGAGAAGCAGACAATCATCAAAGAGCAAATTCTTAAGGGGAAGAAAACCGGCCTATTTCGATCGGTCCTTTACCCGACATGCCTCGCCAATGTCATATTAGTGCCAAAGGCTTCGGGCAAATGGCGAATGTGCATGGACTTCACCGACCTCAACAAAGCCAATCCGAAAGACTGCTACCCACTACCGAGCATCGACTAGCTAGTCAACTTGACCTCCGGTAACGAGTTGCTCAGCTTCTTGGATGCATACTCTGGCTACCATCAGATCCGAATGGATCCTGAAGACATCGAGAAGACAGCCTCCATCACTGACTTCGGCGTATACTGCTACACCCAAATACCTTTCGGGTTGAAGAACGCCGGGGCAACATATCAAAGGCAGATCAACCACATTTTTGAAGGACAAATTAGTTGGAACGTCAAAGCCTACATCGACGACATGCTCGTCAAGACACCCAAGGCCGAAGACCACTTCACCGACCTGGCGGAAACCTTCAACACACTCTTGAGGTACAACATGAAGCTCAACCCAGCTAAATGTGCCTTTGGAGTTCGATCCAAAAAGTTCTTGGGCTTTCTAGTCACTCAGCGTGGGATCGAGGCCAACCCTGACAAAGTCCAAGCTATTCTGAATATGCAGCCACCCGCTTGCGTCAAAGACATTCAACGCTTGACTGGGCGGATTGCTGCGCTCCACCGTTTCTTATCCTGAGCGGCCGAACGATGCCTGCCCTTTTTCAAGCTATTGAAAGGGCCCAAATTGTCATCTGCTACGTTCTCTTGGGATGAGGAATGTCAGAAAGCTTCTGCAGAACTGAAGGAGTTTTTGGCCTCGCCCCCGGTGCTATCGAAGCCGGTCCTGGGCGAAACACTACACCTTTGCCTCTCGTCGACCCCTTCTATGGTGAGCTCGGTCCTACTTCGAGATGACACAAGAGTGCAGAGACCAGTATATTACACCAGTAAGGTGCTCGGTGAGGCCGAACGACGATACCCCGCAACCGAGAAACTCGTGCTAGCGTTGGTAACCTCGGCCAAGCGCCTCCGGCCCTACTTTTAAGGACACTCCATCGTCGTGCTGACCAATGAGCCTTTGAAGAGGATCCTCGCTCACCCTGAAGCTTCGGGCCGTCTCATCAAGTGGGCTATAATGCTCGGGGCCTACGACATCTCCTACTATCCCCGCTCGGCCTTCAAGGGACAGGCACTCATAAATTTCATCACAGAGAGTACTACCCCGATCGAGGAAGTTCATCCGCCGACGCCCGAGCCCACCTAGGATCTTTTCATCGACGGATTCTCCAACTCTCTTGGCAACGGCGCCGGTGTTCTTCTCCGATCCCTGGAAGGAGCAGAACTACAATACACCTTGAAGTTCAACTTCCCGACATCCAACAACGTCTCTGAGTATGAGGCTCTCATCTCGGGAGCCAGGATGGCGCGACGACTGGGGGCCGAACGAGTCAGAATCCACACTGACTCCCAATTGGTCGCCAGCCAGGTCAACGGTGACTACGAAGCTCGGGAAGCACCTATGGTCAAATACCTCCAACTGGTAAGAGGAATAGCCCCATTATTCGAGATCTTTCAGGTTATCTGGATCACTCGGGAGGAAAACTCCCGAGCGGATGCCCTATCTCGATTGGCCTCCTCTGTGGCCCCAGAAGGTACACGATCGGTTTTCCTCGAAGAGCTAGAATGACCGAGCATAGAAGCGGAGCTCATGACCGTTGACCAGGCATTATAAAGCGACCAGCGGACCCCCTATATATCTTGGCTCCAAGATTCCCGAGAGCCCTCTAACCCTCGGGACACTCGAATACTGAAGTATCAAGCTCGACGCTTCGTCATCTTAGACGATGCTTTGTACCGATGGTCTTTTTCTGGTCTCCTCCTCAAGTGCCTCGGTATCGAGGAAGCCGGTCGAGCAATTCAAGAGGTCCACGAAGGCGTCTACGACGCACATCAAGGAGGGAGAGCGCTAGTCATGATCTTGTTGCGGCAAGGCTACTGGTGGCCCACTCTCCAACACGATTGCTCAGCCTACGTACAAAGGTGCGACCGATGCCAACGTTTTGACTATCTGGTCCATCAACCTGCCTCGGAGCTCGTCACCCTCACCGAGCCATACCCTTTCGCTCGGTGATGGATCGACATCCTGGGGCCGTTTCCCACGGCCCGAGCCCAGAAGAAGTTCGTTGTAATACCCCGGTTTTAAATATCTAAATTTTAATTGAAATAAATGAATTTTTAATTGAGATAAATGAATTTCAGAATTTAATATTTAATTCCTTAGAAAATAGAACTAGTAAAATTTTGACTACCTTATAAAAATCTAGAAAAATTGTAATTGGGTTAAGGACCATTTATTTAACAACTTTTTCTTCTGTGGTCGACCCAGCAAAAATCCGTAATTAGGTCTAATTAGTGGATTAAGTCAAAAGTGCACACTTACCTAACCTTAGCTTAAACCGTCGAATTAGAGCTTAATACTCAACCAAATGAGCCCAAATCGGTGGCAAATGGAAGGCCACGATCTAAAGATCATTTCTCCTCTGTTAATTGATCGAAACTATGGCCCTAAGACGTGGTGTCGGCCGAGCTTTGGTTAGGTCAACCATGGCGGCGCCGTTTTCAAACAATCAACTTGTTTCAACGAATTCTCCCAGCACCGAAGGCTCCAGAAGGTGTATGAGCTATAAAAATGAAGCTATGCAACCCTAGAATCCTTTGGTAGCAGCGGCGGTTGCAGTGGAGATCGATCTAGGGAGATCTCAGGAGTTTAGTGGTGACGTGTCGGCGTCCGTTCTTCCTCCTTTCTTCTTCCTTTCTTCTCTGATTGAGGTAGGTTCTCTCGGGCTCAAACTGCAAGTAATATATCAAAATGTTCAGCATCCAGTCCTCTTTCTTTTGATATATAAAGCCCTAATTTTTATAGACCATACTTAGAGTATTTCGTGTTTGATTAGAAGCATGCAAAAACTAGGTTTTCAAGTGTTCTTCCAAGATAGGTTATGATTTCGATTGATTTTTCGGTGAATTTCGTGTTCCAAACTCTTGTATTATGACCCTAGTATGTCTATCAAGAACACAGGAGCATGGGGTTAAGATCCCAGCCCAATTAGACCCCAATTGGGTGAGTTTTTGTTGATTTCTGAAGTCACGTTCGGTTCTGTGAACGCAGGGGTCGACCCATGCTCAAGTAGAAATTTTCTGCCCGAGGGTCGACCCATGGGTCGACCCATGCAGCAGCACGCGGGGGGTCGACCCATGGGGTCGACCCATACAGCGGGCAGGTGGGGGTCGACCCAAAAGGCAGAATTTGTGGGGGTCGACCCATTCAGCAGACAGCAGTCTGTCTTGCTGGGGTCCACCCCAGGGGTCGACCCACACGCAGGCAGATCCCTGGATTTTCCAGGGGTCAACCCATTGGGTCGACCCATATGCTGGCAGACCCGGTAGATTGTTTTTTTTGACCCGAGGATCAATCCGGACCATGAGGAGATCAATCCATTCAACCTAGTCCAATTGAAAACCATATTTTGAGGAACCAATGACCCATGCATGCAACCCTATGATCTCAAATTAAACCCGGTGTTCCTCAATCCAAAATTGAAGAACAATGGTCCCTGCACTCAATCCAAGTGTATAAACCATTCCGATTACTATCTCCACTTCAACGCACACAATGGTTAATTAGAAACCCACATGATTAGTGGTTAATTATGTAACTAAATTTCTATTAATTGCATGTTGTTCATTCCTCCACGATCTTGTTCATTATCTTATCATCTTGATTCATCTTTTTGGCAAATACATTAAATGTAAAACTTAATCCTTGATGATTTACATGGAAATTAGGTTTATCATGAACTTTTAGTTGCTGGATAACAATTCTATTCTAGTAGAACGTTGACCAAATTACGGACTTCTAGTAAGTCATTAGTCCCTTTAAGTTGCGTTAACTTTGAACTTATCACCGGAAACTCCATCCGACGAACTTACCATCATCTCGAGATTTCTTTATACCCTTGTTATGAACCTAATGAACCACCAGAACATCGATTTACGTGATTGAACCGCTGGTTTTTAAGTCTTGGATCGAATAGGGCTGAACAGGCATGTGCGGCCAGTAGTGGACCGTATATCCTTATAGGCGGCCCTATAACGACCGCATATCTTTAATACGGCCCCGTATGGACCGTATATCTTGTTCATGGGTCTTAATGTCTTCCGGACATGCGCGGCTCAGTATTAACCATATATACCCTTGAGCGGCCCTTGTCTGACCGTTTATATGATAGTTTTCCAAAAAGTGGTTATTTCATGAATTTCGAATCGTGTGAGCTAACCAAGCCAATGTAGGCTATGGTATTTTTGTGAATTTACCTATTGTTAGATCTATTGATCATTAATTATAGTCCTTTGGGACAATTATTCCTCTCGGTTATGGAGCTTATTGTTTGGACTCTTAAACAATCATTATTCTTATGTTCTTTACCTTGACTACATGAACTTGACCTTGGAACCCTTGGCCATTAAATATTATGGATGTCTAGTCTCGTGGGATCTACGATCCAAAAAGAAATCAATGCCAAGGCAAACAAATGAAGGGCCCAGTCTGGTCCTGGGAGGAGCACCCGAAAAGTACTTGATCCCCGGGGAGGTGAATGATTAGGTGTGGCATTTGGCACCGATACTATCTAGCGTGTTGGGTCTACGACATTCCACAATCCCGTGAAACTTATTATTATTTATGCTTAAAGTATGAAGTACTTGCTTGCTTGCTTACTTGACATGACTTGAAATTGACTGCAAATGGCCATTCACTAGAAAATCTTGTTAATCTTGCTTGATATCTCGACATGCAACTATTTCTTCCATTTTAATTATCGTTACTCTTTCTATCTTAGTGATTATTTAGTTCTGCTTATTTTATCGCATTAATCATGCATATTCATTAATTGGTTAATCACTTAAACTATGCCTGATGATAGAGTATAATTCCTACTGAGCTTCTTGCTCACCCCTACTTCCAATCCTTTTCAGGTAACGCGGTTAACGGTACGTTGCAAATGGGAATCCGATCAGTGTGATCGAGTGAACCTGGAACCTAGAGATTGGAGTCTGTTTTCTTTTTACCTTCTTGAGTCTAGCTAGTGTCGTGAGTCTGGTTATTTCTTTTTCCTTCCCTTGTTCTTTCTTCCCTTAATTTGAATCTAATATTGTTAAGTGACCTTTTTAATATTAATAAGAGCTCATATTTTTTCAATATGTGTGTATGGCCTCCTTGTGTTTAATTGTGGTTATTTATCTTCCGCTCTTGTTATCATGACTGTTAACTGCCACGTTCCGAGCATCGCTTCCCGCTGCTATCGGTTCGGGGCGTGACAGAGGTGGTATCAGAGCCTCCTTACCTGAGTCCTTGGATTTTGTCCAAGAGTATAGGTTACCCTAAGTCTTAAGACCCGTGTCATCCCTTGTCACCTGGTGAGATTGGATAATATCTTGGGTTAATTAATAAAATATATGCAAGATTGCGTTGTGTTACACGTAAGGGTAAGGAAAAAGGTAACCATATAACTATCTTGCAGGTCTCTAAGTCATTCTTAAAATGAAAGCGAGTGGGTCCATGGGTAAGCTAAGATTCGGTTCCGCTAGAGGCTGGTGAGTCCGTCGTAAGGAAACCCGACATAATAAGAAGAAGAAGAGTAATATTACGCAAATGAAATGTTTATACTGTCACAAACTTGGTCATCTCGTAAAGGAGTGCTGGCGAAGGAGCGGAGCGTGTCTGCGTTGCGGAAATCAGGATCATATAATGGCTAACTGTCCTAAGTTACTTCCACAAGCAAAACTACAAGAAGAATCAGAACCAACTCCTATCGAATGAAGAATTATATATGGTATCGTTCTCTTTTATCCTTAGCTATAGCTAATTTCTTTCGGCATTAATTGTATAATTAACATGTTATTTTGATAAATAAGATCATCTTAGTTCAAACATTCACATAATTGGTAATATCCGGTGAATTTGGGGACCAAATTCCTTAAAGTGGGGGAGGGTGTAATACCCCGGTTTTAAATATCTGAAATTTAATTGAAATAAATGAATTTTTAATTGAGATAAATGAATTTTAAAATTTAATATTTAATTCCTTAGTAAATAGAACTAGTAAAATTTCGACTACCTTATAAAAATCTAGAAAAATGGTAATTGGGTTAAGGACCATTTATTTAACAACTTCGTCTTCTGTGGTTGACCCAGCAAA
This sequence comes from Amorphophallus konjac, assembly GCA_022559845.1. Taxonomy (NCBI): domain Eukaryota; kingdom Viridiplantae; phylum Streptophyta; class Magnoliopsida; order Alismatales; family Araceae; genus Amorphophallus; species Amorphophallus konjac. Next base: position 266,087,095 of record CM040123.1, read on the forward strand.
AATCCGTAATTAGGTCTAATTAGTGGATTAAGTCAAAAGTGCACGCTTACCTAACCTTAGCTTAAATCGTCGAATTAGAGCTTAATACTCAACCAAATGAGCCCAAATCGGTGGCAAATGGAAGGCCACGATCTAAGGATCATTTCCTCTTCGTTAATTGATCGAAACTCTAGCCCTAAAATGTGGTGTCGACCGAGCTTTGGTGAGGTCAACCATGGCGGCACCGTTTTCAAACAATCAACTTGCTTCGACGAATTCTCCCAGTACCACAGGCTCCAGAAGGTGTATGAGCTATAAAAATGAAGCTATGCAACCCTAGAATCCTTTGGTAGCAGCGGCGGTTGCATTGGAGATCGATCTAGGGAGATCTCGGGAGTTTAGTGGTGACGTGTCAGCGTCCATTCTTCCCCCTTTCTTCTTCCTTTCTTCTCTGATTGAGGTAGGTTCTCTCGGGCTCAAACCGCAAGTAATATATCAAAATGTTCAGCATCCAGTTCTCTTTCTTTTGATATATAAAGCTCCAATTTTTATAGACCATGCTTAGAGTATTTCATGTTTGATTAGAAGCATGCAAAAACTAGGTTTTCAAGTGTTCTTCCTAGATAGGTTGTGATTTTGATTGATTTTTCGGTGAATTTCGTGTTCCAAACTCTTGTATTATGACCCTAGTATGTCTATCAAGAACCCAGGAGCATGGGGTTAAGATCCCAGCCCAATTAGACCCCAATTGGGTGAGTTTTTATTGATTTCCGAAGTCACGTTCGGTTCTGTGAACGCAGGGGTCGACCCATGTTCAAGTAGAAATTTTCTGCCCGAGGGTCGACCCATGGGGCCGACCCATGCAGCAGCGCGCGGGGGGTCGACCCATGGGGTCGAACCATACAGCAGGCAGGTGGGGGTCGACCCATGGGGTCGACCCAAAAGGCAGAATTTGTGGGGGTCGACCCATTCAGCAGACATCAGTCTGTCTTGCTGTGGTCCACCCCAGGGGTCGACCCACACGCAGGCAGATCCCTGGATTTTCCAGGGGTCGACCCATTGGGTCGACCCATATGCTGGCAGACCCGGTAGATTATTTTTTTCGACCCAAGGATCGATCCGGACCGTGAGGGGATCAATCCATTCAACCTAGTCCAATTGAAAACCATATTTTGAGGAACCAATGACCCATGCATGCAACCCTATGATCTCAAATTAAGCCCGGTGTTCCTCAATCCAAAATTGAAGAACAATGGTCCCTGCACTCAATCCAAGTGTATAAACCATTCCGGTTACTATCTCCACTTCAACGCACACAATGGTTAATTAGAAACCCACATGATTAGTGGTTAATTATGTAGCTAAATTTCTATTAATTGCATGTTGTTCATTCCTCCACGATCTTGTTCATTATCTTATCATCTTGATTCATCTTTTTGGCAAATACATTAAATGTAAAACTTAATCCTTGATGATTTACATGGAAATTAGGTTTATCATGAACTTTTAGTTGCTAGATAACAATTCTATTCTAGTAGAACGTTGACCAAATTACGGACTTCTAGTAAGTCATTAGCCCCTTTAAGTTACGTTAACTTTGAACTTATCACCGGAAACTCCAACCGGCGAACTTACCATCATCTCGAGATTTCTTTATACCCTTGTTATGAACCTAATGAACCACCAGAACATCGATTTACGTGATTGAACCGCTGGTTTTTAAGTCTTGGATCGAATAGGGCTGAACAGGCATGTGCGGCCAGTAGTGGACCGTATATCCTTATAGGCGGCCCTATAACGACCACATATCTTTAATACGGCCCCGTATGGACCGTATATCTTGTTCATGGGTCTTAATATCTTCCGGACATGCGCGGCTCAGTATTAACTATATATACCCTTGAGCGGCCCTTGTCTGACCGTTTATATGACAGTTTTCCGAAAAGTGGTTATTTCATGAATTTCGAATCGTGTGAGCTAACCAAGCCAATGTAGGCTATGGTATTTTTGTGAATTTACCTATTGTTAGATCTATTGATCATTAATTATAGTCCTTTGGGACAATTATTCGTCTCGGTTATGGAGCTTATTGTTTGGACTCTTAAACAATCATTATTCTTATGTTCTTTACCTTGACTACATGAACTTGACCTTGGAACCCTTGGCCATTAAATATTGTGGATGTCTAGTCTCGTGGGATCTACGATCCAAAAAGAAATCAATGCCAAGGCAAACAAATGAAGGGCCCAGTCTGGTCCTGGGAGGAGCACCCGAAAAGTACTTGATACCCGGGGAGGTGAATGATTAGGTGTGGCATTTGGCACCGATACTATCTAGCGTGTTGGGTCTACGACATTCCACAATCCCGTGAAACTTATTATTATTCATGCTTAAAGTATGAAGTACTTGCTTGCTTGCTTACTTGACATGACTTGAAATTGACTGCAAATGGCCATTCACTAGAAAATCTTGTTAATCTTGCTTGATATCTCGACATGCAACTATTTCTTCCATTTTAATTATCGTTACTCTTTCTATCTTAGTGATTATTTAGTTCTGCTTATTTTATCGCATTAATCATGCATATTCATTAATTGGTTAATCACTTAAACTATGCCTGATGATAGAGTATAATTCCTACTGAGCTTCTTGCTCACCCCTACTTCCAATCCTTTTCAGGTAACGTGGTTAACGGTACGTTGCAAATGGGAATCGGATCAGTGTGATCGAGTGAACCTAGAACCTAGAGATTGGAGTATGTTTTCTTTTTACCTTCTTGAGTCCAGCTAGTGTCGTGAGTCTAGTTATTTCTTTTTCCTTCCCTTGTTCTTTCTTCCCTTAATTTGAATCCAATATTGTTAAGTGACCTTTTTAATATTAATAAGAGCTCGTATTTTTTCAATATGTGTGTATGGCCTCCTTGTGTTTAATTGTGGTTATTTATCTTCCGCTCTTGTTATCATGACTGTTAACTGCCACGTTCCGAGCATCGCTTCCCGCTGCTATCGGTTCGGGGCGTGACAGAGGTGGTATCAGAGCCTCCTTGCCTGAGTCCTTGGATTTTGTCCAAGAGTATAGGTTACCCTAAGTCTTAAGACCCGTGTCATCCCTTGTCACTTGGTGAGATTGGATAATATCTTGGGTTAAGTAATAAAATATATGCAAGATTGCGTTGTGTTACACGTAAGGGTAAGGAAAAAGGTAACCATATAACTATCTTGCAGGTCTCTAAGTCATTCTTAAAATGAAAGCGAGTGGGTCCATGGGTAAGCTAAGATTCGGTTCCGCTAGAGGCTGGTGAGTCCGTCGTAAGGAAACCCGACATAATAAGAAGAAGAAGAGTAATATTACGCAAATGAAATGTTTATACTGTCACAAACTTGGTCATCTCGTAAAGGAGTGCTGGCGAAGGAGCGGAGCGTGTCTGTGTTGTGAAAATCAGGATCATACAATGGCTAACTGTCCTAAGTTACTTCCACAAGCAAAACTACAAGAAGAATCAGAACCAACTCCTATCGAATGAAGAATTATATATGGTATCGTTCTCTTTTATCCTTAGCTATAGCTAATTTCTTTCGGCATTAATTGTATAATTAACATGTTATTTTGATAAATAAGATCATCTTAGTTCAAACATTCACATAATTGGTAATATCCGGTGAATTTGGGGACCAAATTCCTTAAAGTGGGGGAGGGTGTAATACCCTGGTTTTAAATATCTGAAATTTAATTGAAATAAATGAATTTTTAATTGAGATAAATGAATTTCGGAATTTAATATTTATTTCCTTAGTAAATAGAACTAGTAAAATTTTGACTACCTTATAAAAATCTAGAAAAATGGTAATTGGGTTAAGGACCATTTATTTAACAACTTTGTCTTCTATGGTTGACCCTGCAAAAATCCGTAATTAGGTCTAATTAGTGGATTAAGTCAAAAGTGCACACTTACCTAACCTTAGCTTAAATCGTCGAATTAGAGCTTAATACTCAACCAAATGAGCCCAAATTGGTGGCAAATAGAAGGCCACGATCTAAGGATCATTTCCTCTCTATTAATTGATCGAAACTCTAGCCCTAAAATGTGGTGTCGACCGAGCTTTGGTGAGGTCAACCATGGCGGCGCCGTTTTCAAACAATCAACTTGCTTCGACGAATTCTCCCAACACCGAAGGCTCCAGAAGGTGTATGAGCTATAAAAATGAAGCTATGCAACCCTAGAATCCTTTGGTAGCAGCGGCGGTTGTAGTGGAGATCGATCTAGGGAGATCTCGGGAGTTTAGTGGTGACGTGTTAGCGTCCATTCTTCCCCCTTTCTTCTTCCTTTCTTCTCTGATTGAGGTAGGTTCTCCCGGGCTCAAACCGCAAGTAATATATCAAAATGTTCAGCATCCAGTTCTCTTTCTTTTGATATATAAAGCCCCAATTTTTATAGACCATGCTTAGAGTATTTCGTGTTTGATTAGAAGCATGCAAAAATTAGGTTTTCAAGTGTTCTTCCTAGATAGGTTGTGATTTTGATTGATTTTTCGGTGAATTTCGTGTTCCAAACTCTTGTATTATGACCCTAGTATGTCTATCAAGAACCCAGGAGCATGGGGTTAAGATCCCAGCCCAATTAGACCCCAATTGGGTGAGTTTTTGTTGATTTCCGAAGTCACGTTCGGTTCTGTGAACGCAGGGGTCGACCCATGCTCAAGTAGAAATTTTCTGCCCGAGGGTCGACCCATGGGGTCGACCCATGCAGCAGCGCGCGGGGGGTCGACCCATGGGGTCGAACCATACAGCGGGCAGGTGGGGGTCGACCCATGGGGTCGACCCAAAAGGCAGAATTTGTGGGGGTCGACCCATTCAGCAGACATCAGTCTGTCTTGCTGGGGTCGACCCCAGGGGTCGACCCACACGCAGGCAGATCCCTGGATTTTCCAAGGGTCGACCCATATGCTGGCAGACCCGGTAGATTATTTTTTTCGACCCAAGGATCGATCCGGACTGTGAGGGGATCAATCCATTCAACCTAGTCCAATTGAAAACCATATTTTGAGGAACCAATGACCCATGCATGCAACCCTATGATCTCAAATTAAGCCCGGTGTTCCTCAATCCAAAATTGAAGAACAATGGTCCCTGCACTCAATCCAAGTGTATAAACCATTCCGATTACTATATCCACTTCAACGCACACAATGGTTAATTAGAAACCCACATGATTAGTGGTTAATTATGTAACTAAATTTCTATTAATTGCATGTTGTTCATTCCTCCACGATCTTGTTCATTATCTTATCATCTTGATTCATCTTTTTGGCAAATACATTAAATGTAAAACTTAATCCTTGATGATTTACATGGAAATTAGGTTTATCATGAACTTTTAGTTGCTAGATAACAATTCTATTCTAGTAGAACGTTGACCAAATTACGGACTTCTAGTAAGTCATTAGCCCCTTTAAGTTGCGTTAACTTTGAACTTATCACCGGAAACTCCATCCGGCGAACTTACCATCATCTCGAGATTTCTTTATACCCTTGTTATGAACCTAATGAACCACCAGAACATCGATTTACGTGATTGAACTGCTGGTTTTTAAGTCTTGGATCAAATAGGGCTGAACAGGCATGTGCGGCCAATAGTGGACCGTATATCCTTATAGGCGGCACTATAACGACCGCATATCTTTAATACGGCCCCGTATGGACCGTATATCTTGTTCATGGGTCTTAATGTCTTCCGGACATGCGCGGCTCAGTATTAACTATATATACCCTTGAGCGGCCCTTGTCTGACCGTTTATATGATAGTTTTCCGAAAAGTGGTTATTTCATGAATTTCGAATCGTGTGAGCTAACCAAGCCAATGTAGGCTATGGTATTTTTATGAATTTACCTATTGTTAGATCTATTGATCATTAATTATAGTCCTTTGGGACAATTATTCCTCTCGGTTATGGAGCTTATTGTTTGGACTCTTAAACAATCATTATTCTTATGTTCTTTACCTTGACTATATGAACTTGACCTTGGAACCCTTGGCCATTAAATATTGTGGATGTCTAGTCTCGTGGGATCTACGATCCAAAAAGAAATCAATGCCAATGCAAACAAATGAAGGGCCCAGTCTGGTCCTGGGAGGAGCACCCGAAAAGTACTTGATCCTCGGGGAGGTGAATGATTAGGTGTGGCATTTGGCACCGATACTATCTAGCGTGTTGGGTCTACGACATTCCACAATCCCGTGAAACTTATTATTATTCATGCTTAAAGTATGAAGTACTTGCTTGCTTGCTTACTTGACATGACTTGAAATTGACTGCAAATGGCCATTCACTAGAAAATCTTGTTAATCTTGCTTGATATCTCGACATGCAACTATTTCTTCCATTTTAATTATCGTTACTCTTTCTATCTTAGTGATTATTTAGTTCTGCTTATTTTATCGCATTAATCATGCATATTCATTAATTGGTTAATCACTTAAACTATGCCTGATGATAGAGTATAATTCCTACTGAGCTTCTTGCTCACCCCTACTTCCAATCCTTTTCAGGTAACGTGGTTAACGGTACGTTGCAAATGGGAATCGGATCAGTGTGATCGAGTGAACCTGGAACCTAGAGATTGGAGTCTGTTTTCTTTTTACCTTCTTGAGTCTAGCTAATGTCGTGAGTCTGGTTATTTCTTTTTCCTTCCCTTGTTCTTTCTTCCCTTAATTTGAATCTAATATTGTAAAGTGACCTTTTTAATATTAATAAGAGCTCGTATTTTTTCAATATGTGTGTATGGCCTCCTTGTGTTTAATTGTGGTTATTTATCTTCCGCTCTTGTTATCATGACTGTTAACTGCCACGTTCCGAGCATCACTTCCCGCTGCTATCGGTTCGGGGCGTGACAGAGGTGGTATCAGAGCCTCCTTGCCTGAGTACTTGGATTTTGTCCAAGAGTATAGGTTACCCTAAGTCTTAAGACCCGTGTCATCCCTTGTCACCTGGTGAGATTGGATAATATCTTGGGTTAAGTAATAAAATATATGCAAGATTACGTTGTGTTACACGTAAGGGTAAGGAAAAAGGTAACCATATAACTATCTTGTAGGTCTCTAAGTCATTCTTAAAATGAAAGCGAGTGGGTCCATGGGTAAGCTAAGATTCGGTTCCGCTAGAGGCTGGTGAGTCCGTCGTAAGGAAACCCGACGTAATAAGAAGAAGAAGAGTAATATTACGCAAATGAAATGTTTACACTGTCACAAACTTGGTCATCTTGTAAAGGAGTGCTGGCGAAGGAGCGGAGCGTGTCTGCGTTGCGGAAATCAGGATCATACAATGGCTAACTGTCCTAAGTTACTTCCACAAGTAAAACTACAAGAAGAATCAGAACAAACTCCTATCGAATGAAGAATTATATATGGTATCGTCTCTTTTATCCTTAGCTATAGCTAATTTCTTTCGGCATTAATTGTATAATTAACATGTTATTTTCATAAATAAGATCATCTTAGTTCAAACATTCACATAATTGGTAATACCCGGTGAATTTGGGGACCAAATTCCTTAAAGTGGGGGAGGGTGTAATACCCTGGTTTTAAATATCTGAAATTTAATTGAAATAAATGAATTTTTAATTGAGATAAATGAATTTCGGAATTTAATATTTAATTCCTTAGTAAATAGAACTAGTAAAATTTCGACTACCTTATAAAAATTTAGAAAAATGGTAATTGGGTTAAGGACCATTTATTTAACAACTTTGTCTTCTATGGTTGACCCAGCAAAAATCCGTAATTAGGTCTATTTAGTGGATTAAGTCAAAAGTGCACACTTACCTAACCTTAGCTTAAATCGTCGAATTAGAGCTTAATACTCAACCAAATGAGCCCAAATCGGTGGCAAATGGAAGGCCACGATCTAAGGATCATTTCCTCTTTTGTTAATCGATCGAAACTCTAGCCCTAAAATGTGGTGTCGACCGAGCTTTGGTGAGGTCAACCATGGCGGCGCCGTTTTCAAACAATCAACTTGCTTCGACGAATTCTCCCAGCACCGAAGGCTCCAGAAGGTGTATGAGCTATAAAAATGAAGCTATGCAACCCTAGAATCCTTTGGTAGCAGCGGCGGTTGCAGTGGAGATCGATCTAGGGAGATCTCGGGAGTTTAGTGGTGACGTGTCAGCGTCCATTCTTCCCCCTTTCTTCTTTCTTTCTTCTCTGATTGAGGTAGGTTCTCTCGGGTTCAAACCGCAAGTAATATATCAAAATGTTCAGCATCCAGTTCTCTTTCTTTTGATATATAAAGCCCCAATTTTTATAGACCATGCTTAGAGTATTTCGTGTTTGATTAGAAGCATGCAAAAACTAGGTTTTCAAGTGTTCTTCCTAGATAGGTTGTGATTTTGATTGATTTTTCGGTGAATTTCGTGTTCCAAACTCTTGTATTATGACCCTAGTATGTCTATCAAGAACCCAGGAGCATGGGGTTAAGATCCCAGCCCAATTAGACCCCAATTGGGTGAGTTTTTGTTGATTTCCGAAGTCACGTTCGGTTCTATGAACGCAGGGGTCGACCCATGCTCAAGTAGAAATTTTCTGCCCGAGGGTCGACCCATGGGGTCGACCCATGCAGCAGCGCGCGGGGGGTCGACCCATGGGGTCGAACCATACAGCGGGCAGGTGGGGGTCGACCCATCGGGTCGACCCAAAAGGCAGAATTTGTGGGGGTCGACCCATTCAGCAGACATTAGTCTATCTTGCTGGGGTCGACCCCAGGGGTCGACCCACACGTAGGCAGATCCCTGGATTTTCCAGGGGTCGACCCATTGGGTCGACCCATATGCTGGCAGACCCGGTAGATTGTTTTTTTTGACCCAAGGATCGATCCGGACCTTGAGGGGATCAATCCATTCAACCTAGTCCAATTGAAAACTATATTTTGAGGAACCAATGACCCATGCATGCAACCCTATGATCTCAAATTAAGCCCGGTGTTCCTCAATCCAAAATTGAAGAACAATGGTCCCTGCACTCAATCCAAGTGTATAAACCATTCCGATTACTATCTCCACTTCAACGCACACAATGGTTAATTAGAAACCCACATGATTAGTGGTTAATTATGTAACTAAATTTCTATTAATTGCATGTTGTTCATTCCTCCACGATCTTGTTCATTATCTTATCATCTTGATTCATCTTTTTGGCAAATACATTAAATGTAAAACTTAATCCTTGATGATTTAACATGGAAATTAGGTTTATCATGAACTTTTAGTTGCTGGATAACAATTCTATTACAGTAGAACGTTGACCAAATTACGGACTTCTAGTAAGTCATTAGCCCCTTTAAGTTACGTTAACTTTGAACTTATCACCGGAAACTCCACCCGGCGAAATTAGCATCATCTCGAGATTTCTTTATACCCTTGTTATAAACTTAATGAACCACCAGAACATCGATTTACGTGATTGAACCGCTGGTTTTTAAGTCTTGGATCGAATAGGGCTGAACAGGCATGTGCGGCCAGTAGTGGACCATATATCCTTATAGGCGGCCCTATAACGACCGCATATCTTTAATACGGCCCCGTATGGACCGTATATCTTGTTCATGGGTCTTAATGTCTTCCAGACATGCGTGGCTCAGTATTAACCATATATATCCTTGAGCGGCCCTTGGCTGACCGTTTATATGACAGTTTTCTGAAAAGTGGTTATTTCATGAATTTCGAATCGTATGAGCTAACCAAGCCAATGTAGGCTATGGTATTTTTGTGAATTTACCTATTGTTAGATCTATTGATCATTAATTATAGTCCTTTGGGACAATTATTCCTCTCGGTTATGGAGCTTATTGTTTGGACTCTTAAACAATCATTATTCTTATGTTATTTACCTTGACTACATTAACTTGACCTTGGAACCCTTGGCCATTAAATATTGTGGATGTCTAGTCTCGTGGGATCTACGATCCAAAAAGAAATCAATGCCAAGGCAAACAAATGAAGGGCCCAGTCTGGTCCTGGGAGGAGCACCCGAAAAGTACTTGATCCCCGGGGAGGTGAATGATTAGGTGTGGCATTTGGCACCGATACTATCTAGCGTGTTGGGTCTACGACATTCCACATTCCCGTGAAACTTATTGTTATTCATGCTTAAAGTATGAAGTACTTGCTTGCTTGCTTACTTGACATGACTTGAAATTGACTGCAACTGGCCATTCACTAGAAAATCTTGTTAATCTTGCTTGATATCTCGACATGCAACTATTTCTTCAATTTTAATTATCGTTACTCTTTCTATCTTAGTGATTATTTAGTTCTGCTTATTTTATCACGTTAATCATGCATATTCATTAATTGGTTAATCACTTTAACTATGCCTGATGATAGAGTATAATTCCTACTGAGCTTCTTGCTCACCCCTACTTCCAATCCTTTTCAGGTAACGTGGTTAACGGTACGTTGCAAATGCGAATCAGATCAGTGTGATCGAGTGAACCTGGAACCTAGAAATTGGAGTCTGTTTTCTTTTTACCTTCTTGAGTCTAGCTAGTGTCGTGAGTCTGGTTATTTCTTTTTCCTTCCTTTGTTCTTTCTTCCCTTAATTTGAATCTAATATTGTGAAGTGACCTTTTTAATATTAATAAGAGCTCGTATTTTTTCAATATGTGTGTATGGCCTCCTTGTGTTTAATTGTGGTTATTTATCTTCCGCTCTTGTTATCATGACTGTTAACTGCCATGTTCCGAGCATCACTTCCCGCTGCTATCGGTTCGGGGCGTGACATTCGTCATCGTCGCCATCGATTATTTTACGAAATAGATTGAAGCCGAAGCCACTGCTTGGATTATCGAGTCGGCTGTGTGGAGTTTCGTGTAGAAATCGATCATCTATCGCTTTAGCATCCCCCGAGTGATAGTGAGCGATAATGGTCGACAATTTGATTCCCATTACTTCAGGAACAAATGCGTCGACCTTCATATTCGCAACCATTTCACTTCGGTAGCCCACCCGCATGCTAACGGACTGGTCAAAAATGCCAACAAAACTATACTAAAAGGCATTAAGGCTAGGCTCGGTAAGGCCAAGGGTAACTGGGTCGAGGAATTGCCGAGCGAACTATGGTCGCACCGAACTACTCCAAGAACCACCACCGATGAGACTCCTTTTCAGTTGGTGTACGGCACGGACGCCGTGATTCCTTTGGAGGTCGATAGCCCATCTCTCCGAGTCATCAACTTCTCGCCCGAGGCAAATGAGCAAAAACTGCTAGAAAACCTCGATATGGCAAGCGAGATAAGAGAGATCGTGAGCATCCAATCCATGGAATATCAGCGGCGCCTTACTCGATATTACAACGCCAGAGTCCAGGACAGAGTTTCCATCCAGGAGACTTCGTCCTAAGAAAAGTCGAAGCCTCTCAACCACTGGAGGCGGTGGGGAAGCTGGCCCCTTATTGGGAAGGTCCCTACCGAGTGGTCGAAACACTCGGGAAGGGGGCATATCGATTGTCTACCATGGAAGGAACGCCTATCCCCCGGACATGGAATGCAACAATATTACAAAAGTTCTACTTTTGAGCTTTTCACAGACATGTAAGCAATAAATGGCAATACTTTTTCTTTCATTAATGTGTCTTCATACATCAGATAGGCCACAGCCAATACAGTTCATATCAAAAGCAAAAATATTGCATCCAGTGATACTACAACACGAGCTGATGACTCGGCGCGGACATGGCTGGCACCCTCAGGCCGAGCCACTGGCTCTACCCAGTGTAGAAACTGGCTCGGATAACGGGGCAACTGACCTCGTTTACTCAAGAAACTCAGAAACAAAGAAAAAAAGAAGAAGAAAGGTATCAGAGGAAGAAAAGGAAGGAAAACAAGAGAAGGCCTCCTCTGCCAACTCTTTGGAAGGAGGACGGAAGACGAACAGAAAGCAAGCACCTTCAAGCGGTGCGAGCAAGGATGAAGGCATCCTCCAAAGAGTGAAAGAAGAGGGAAGAAGTTGGTTGAAGGGCAAAAGAGGGAGAAAGAGGACGGCGGGGATGGAAGAGGAGGGAGAAGCGGGCCGAGGTGAGGAAGGAGCAGGGCGAGGCCGCCGTGCCGCACGCCCTATTTTCTCGAACCTCCCTCCGCTTCTACCTTCATCCAAAGATGGTGGCGGCGGTCCAACGATCGGGAACAGGCGCGCTGTTACGCACTGTCCCTTCTTGCACGTCGCCCGCCCATTGCTGTCCCTTCTTCCACGCAGAAGTAGAACGAGCGCCTGTGGCGACCGCCCGGATTATCATCTTCCGCATCACCTTCCATGTTTTTCTGATAACTTCCCAGCACAGAGACATGCACTTCGCGAGAAGTAAGAAAGAGGAAGAACTGCAATAAAAGCCTTAAGTGTTGAAGAGGAGTGGAGGCGCCCTCCAAGACCTTTCTATAGGCCGGCAGGGGGAACGCTTGCCTTAAATGATCCTCCCCTCAAAAAAATGCGAAAGGCAGCAACCCTTCCCCAAGGGGCAGTTGCTCTCCCTCCAATGACCTCTCCCCTGGGATGCGCCAAATAGCAAGTCATTAAAGGCATGGAAAGTCAAAAAGGCGCCAGTACTGCGATAGTCGCCGCACGCAAGATATCCGTAAATAAAAGCCCCACCTTTTTAGCAACTGCAGATACGGTGGTCAAATCGCGTCAAAGGTGGTAAGAAATAGTCAACTCTGTATTAAATACTACTGCTATTACATATCGCAAGGGCCAACCTTGCACAAAAAAAAGAAAGGGGACAATTCCTCCTAGTCTATGGGAATAGGGGGACTCCGAGAGCCCCGCGGCCTTTCTTGAGGTTCGGCACTTGGAGGATCCTTAGCGCCAAGGGATCTGCCCCCGGTACCCTCGATGATGACCGGTCCAGACACTGACCCCACTTGTGTGGGAACTGTCTTGACTGCGTGCCCTCTAGAGGTGACCGGAGTTGGCGATCCCTCTGCCGAGCTGCAGGCAGCCCCACTACCTCCTTTGCTCGACGTCGAAGAAGAAGATTCCGTGGTATCCGGGCCCGAGTCGTAGCGTTGCCCTGAGGGAAAGAGAAGCTCGTCGGACACCCGCTGTTGGGCCATGATCAGACTACCCTCCATAACCCTCTCGAAAAGCAAAGAGGGGGGACCATGTCTGATTTCTTCCCGATTCAGCGAAGGCACCAAGGATTGGCACCGTTAATATAGAGAAGCCCGGATGATAGGTGCACCCACCGAAGGAGGAGGAGTCCTCTCCGGAGTAGCCGGGACCGAAACATCTCCTCCGAGCGTCCCCACTTCCGGGACGACCACGCTCAGCACGGACTGGGATGTCGCCTCATCCCGCGCCCCACCAACTTTGATCAGGAATTCAGAGGCCATCGCCTCGATCTACGGTCTGTCAGGTTCGGTAACACCTCCCCCAACAGCGGTAGCTGCCTCTGGCTCAATGGGCGGGAGATCCTGGCAGCGGACTTCCTCGGCTGGATGCTCCTCGACCGAGCGGGCGCGCCCCTCGGTCGGGCGAGCACGCTCCTTGGCCGGACGGGAGACCCCCACCTTCTTCAACCACTTCTTCTCAGCGGTCACAGTCTTCATCAAAGATAGGAGCATCCGCTCCCCTAGATCCTTGCGCTTGGCCCCGCGGCGCTTGGAGGCATCTCCCCGAGCAATCTACTTGCCCCAGTCTCGCGCGCAGGAAGGGTCCCCGGAATTTTGGGGTTCACTCGGAACAAGCATCTCCTCCAGGCCGATGATGTCTTGGTCCGACAGTTGTTCCCCCTCATCATTCGTCCGCCTAGAGTTTGAGCAGTGAAAGTCAGCACATCAGAAGAGAGCCTACTTGCTCGACCCGGAAGTGGCGACGCGGGACCCTAAGGTTCTTACCGTGAGACGACAACGCACGGGAAGGATAATCCTCGATATTGACCGCAGTCATCAACTCGGCAGTCGTCCAACGATTCTCCTTGTTGGGTCCCCTAGTTGAGTTTGGTATTTGGTTTTAATGATATCAAACAATGTGTGCTTGCTTGAAGAACTTCATTGACATAACATGGTTTCATGTGTGAATGATTTGCTTGAATATGATTTTTATGAAGAAACCATGATTGGGTTTTAATGAATGATGCTTTGTACATAAATTGGTCACTTGGTGAAAATGGGGTATTTGATGTTCACATGTATTGCTTTCATGATGGCTAATGTGAATTTGCTTCTTATTTTTGATGGCTTTGATTATGTGTCATGGCGAGTTAAAATCTCTGTTAACATAATCAATTCTGATCCTAAACTTTGGAAGCTAGTTGAGCATGGTCCTCATATCTTACCTAGAGATAAATCTAAATGGACTAACGATCATAGGAAAGAAAACCACGAAAATTTAGTTGTGTTGAATATTTTAAAGGCTGCAGTGAACACTGATGTATTTCCTCTTATTTTATCCTGTAGGTCAGCCAAAGAGATTTGGGATGGGCTAATCAAAGCCCAAGAAAGAAAAGATGATGCGTGTATGATGGCAAACAACAGTGCTCTTTCAAGCAAAGAAAATTTTGATGGTGAAGGAAATCAAGAGGTATCTTCTAGCTTTGATTCTGATGATGAGGAATTCAGTTTCGAGGAATTGATGGATGCATATGAGCTCTTAGTTGGAAAATACAAGATGGTTAAATCTGAAAATAGAAATCTTAAAAAGAAACTTGATAATTCTTCTCATGTTAACTCTCTGTGTGCTAAGTGTCCTGAACTTGAAAACTTGAATGAAACCTTAGTACAAAATGCTGATATTCATGCTGAAATAATTTCAAATCTAAGAAAGGAAAATGAATCACTTTTCCTAAAAATTGCCCAGTTTGAGAAAAACAAAAGGGAAATGAGAGACAAATTGAATTTCATGTCAAATGATCAATGTTTGCTTGATGAATTGCATGTAAATAAAAATCTTGTCAAAGAAATTGAAAAACTCAAAGATCAAAACAAATTGTTGTGTAATGAGTTGAAAGTCCTTGAAAAAGGAAAACATGTGGATGTTGATGATTATGAAAATGTTCATGTTATGGAACAAGAAGTTACAAGCTATAAGACTATCAATTCTCTTTTGAATGATAAACTTGCACTGTGTGAAGAAGAGATTGCTGACTGTGAATTGCACATTTGGTCTTTGGAGAATGAAATCAAGAGTTTGAATGAGTTTTTGTTCATGTGTGATAAAGAAAATCAAAAATAGAAAAATGTCACTGATTACTCTTGTGTGCATGCAAAACCCCCAACTATTGAATTTGTTCATGCATCAAGAAAAGGATGAATGTTTCATATTTTTATTGTGTAAAATATGGCCATGAAATGCATGAATGTTTATTGATGAAATTTGATGACAATCAGGCCATGAAAACTAGAAATAAAATAGTTGATGGTGTTAGGAATATTTTTAGAAAGAAGAATGTCACATGCTTTTATTGTGGTGAGATAGGCCACACTATGTATACATGTCATTTGAAGAAAAATGATGATAATCAGTTTGTCAAAAGAAACTCTTCTTGTTATTTTTATTGCAGTGAAGTTGGACACGTGATGAATAATTATTTTTCAATGAAAAATGATGACAAATGGTCTATGAAAAGAAAATCTTCTTACTGATTTTATTGTGGCCAAAATGGTCATTCAATGGATGATTGTGCCATAATGAGGGCCGATGATGAGTGGTTTGAAAGGAAAAACAAAATGTACTTTGCTCATGCTAGAACTAACCCCGCGGGACCCAAGATGACTTGGGTACGCAAATCTTCAAAATGAGAATTTATTTTACAAGGGTGCCTTGAGGCCAAGGAAAGTCAATAAATAAAGGACTCTCAAGGCGAGAAAGAAAAATGGTTTGGTTTTGAAATTCATTTTTCTTAGGTTTACTTTGAAAAATCTAAAAAGGTAAAATTTGAGTTTTGAAGAAAAATGATTTCACTTAAACAGTTGCATCTTGGTTTCATTGATTTTGGCAATTTACAAATGTTTCAGTCTTAAACCTGCTCATATTGAAAACAAAATCACCATTTCACACTCGTTTGAAATTTGCTTTGAATAATTCATCTTTGCTTACTTCGTGACCGATCTTACTTAAAGTCTGAATAAATCTAGAGTTCATACAAAGCTTCATTTGCACACTTTGCATACATTTGCATTTACTCTATGCAGTTGCATACATGAGTTTCCACTCATATGAGAATTTTGCATACACTAGGATGTATGCTTGCTTTTTTGTGAATAGAAATAAATTTTCATCATCTTTTCAATTACATGCATATACTCGTGCATATTCTCTAAACTTGCGTGCTTGAATGCCATGATTCTTCGGTATTTAAAATGGTGTGTTTTGGAATGGTGGATTCCGTCCATCAGGAAACACTCACCATGCGTGAGTCGGGTCTTTGGACCTACACCTCCACCACGTACCGGAAATCATCTTCCATGACTTTACTTTCAAATCCTTGCTTGAATGCATGTATATATTTCTAGAAAACCTTTTTTTGAAATCTTCTAAGACCTCACCCACTTGATAGATAAAACGTAATGATTTTGATCATTTGTGTAATGTGACATATACAAAGGGGGAGGATTTGTTTCCAATGGTGCATACATTTAGGGGGAGTCATAGCTATGTTATGGCAAATTCATTTTCTACATACATAGCAATTACCCACACATTTTGCACAAAAATGATGCATATGACTATGATTGATAAGGATTTCAGAATTTCTTTTCAACACTTTAACAGAAATAAAATTTCTACATGGAAATGAAGAGTAATCGTGAGGAAAAAGTTGCCAACCCTAATCAATAAGTGGAATGTGGAACCGAGTAGCCAGGTATCCCCACTAAAACAAATGAGAAAACTCGCGTCGAAAAGTGAAGCTAAAATCCACAAGAATCAAAATTGTGATGAATCCTAGTAGCCGGGAAACCCCATTGAGACATATGAGGTGACTCGCGCCGAACGGTGAAATCTTATAAAAGAAACAAAAAAAGGGGGGGTTGTGCGAAGCTACCAAAAGTCAAGGATCTAATTAGAATTGTAGAAAGGAAATAACCCTCTAGTGTTCTTTAGAAATTCTGACAATATCCATATATTTTTGAAGTTCATTACTCATTTCCACTTATTTTACTTTTGGGTACATTGTGATGCTTGTATATCTTGAATTTGTACTCATCATAGTTTATGCAGTGCCTCTAGCATATGGATGCACTATCTCTTTTGATTATGGTTCATGTCTCACATTCTGATACAAATCCAATGCTCACTTGCTATCCTTTTACCCCATTGAGGGGGAGCTATAGATTACTACATACTTGCTTGACTATCATGCTTGATTGCTTGTTTGCTTGCATGAATGATTTTATACACATCTCTAGATCATACTTGTTCATAACACGTTAATAACCCCGTTGTCAGTCACTTTTTGTTGTTGACAAAAAGGGGGAGAATAGGTTGGTGTGCTCAAATTTCTAATTCTGATTAAGGGAAAATTTGCTCATGCGATATTTTTGGAAGGCTCATTGATGTTTTTGAAAGTGATTGAATTCCTTCTATTCAATCATTTGAAATTCATGCACACATCATTTTGTCATCATCAAAAAGGGGGAGATTGTTGGGTCCCCTAGTTGAGTTTGGTATTTGGTTTTAATGATATCAGACAATGTGTGCTTGCTTAAAGAACTTCATTGACATAACATGGTTTCATGTGTGAATGATTTGCTTGAATATGATTTTTATGAAGAAACCATGATTGGGTTTTAATGAATGATGCTTTGTACATAAATTGGTCACTTGGTGAAAATGGGGTATTTGATGTTCACACGTATTGCTTACATGCATGTCTAAGTGATTTCAACTTTGGCTAAAGTTTCGGGTTGTTCTCATGCACATTTTCTATGAGATCTTAATGCATTAATAGTGGTCCATGCATTTTTTCAAATGAGGTTTTTGGAATTTTTAATGTGCTTAATCTATTCTCATAAATCTTGTTGAAATGTGGTTTAATTAGTCCTAATACTTTGTTGAATGTATGGTAATTATATCTTGATTTTTGGAGGTGGTTTTGATGTGACACGCCTAAGGATGATGATGCTCTGATACCAATTTGATGTGACACGCCTAAGGATGATGATGCTATGATACCAATTTGATGTGACACGACCCCTCGGACCTAGATTTGCAAGCAATCGAACCGAATGGCGGACCCACTCAAGCGGGTTCACCCGCGTCGCGCACACCCGGGTCCGCAGGTGGACCGGCGATAGTGGTGAGGGTCCGAGGTTGGACCTTGCCTTTCCGGGGATTTGACCAGCTTGGGCTGAACCCCCTAAGGGCCTGGGATGCCCAATTCCATGGGCGGCCAGTACGCCAAGGGCGTGGGATGTAGTGGCTCTCTCACAAGTCACTCCGCGGGGCACTCAATTAGATGGCAATTTGAGATCGGGCGCTCACCTCACCGCCGACGGGCAACTTAGAAACAATACAAAACTAAGCAGAGTTGAACCAGCAAGGAGAGAGGGGGCCAAAAGCTCACCTGATCAGCGTGAAGACGCCGATCCCGGTCGGAGACGATGGCGAGCGGGGAGGCGTGGGTATGCACCCGCACGCCGGGCCGATGTAGCTTCGGATGGCGACCTGCTAGTACACTCACTACACCTCACGCAGGAGGGGGATCTCGGGGTGGGGATTAACTTGATTTACAACCAAAACTACCTCCACGCAGGGAGGGGCGTTAAGCCGGCCAAGTGGGGTGGGGTGGTGAACTAGCTAGTGCCGAATGATCTGCCCCAATCTGGAATACTCAGACAGGGGGTTGATGTAGACGCTGCCACACACTCCTCCGAACTTGGAAGTCGACGAAACCAGCGTCGAAATGTCTCTGACAGACCCAAGAAAGCTTGTGAATTTTTGTGGGTGGTCCCGACGTCGTCACCGGCTGGGGCGATCTCTGGAACAGGGACCCTGTGCTCTGGTTCTGGCCATCCCAGGAATTGCAGCTGCTTGCCGTTGGTGCCACGGCTGCTCCCGGAGTCTGATTGAGGCGGGACCAAGTCAAGGACGTCCGTGGATGATTCCTCTTCGAGCAGAAAGCAAGCAAAACACCGGACGATGTCGGGGTGGCGAGGAGGGGCCCGTTGAGCGTGGGGGGGTCAGGACAGGACCCGAATAAACTGTCTGCGCACCTGGGAGAGAAAATTTGGAAAATGCTCTTCCTGATGCCGAACGGGATGCCGCTTGTTGGTGATGGTGGGTGCCTTGTGGTAGCAGCTCTCGGCCAAGTGGTGCCTTCATAAATTGAGGGGTGTGGCCGTGGTAGCCTCTGCACTGCAGCTCTGGTTCAGGTTCTGGTCCTGGTTGTGCAGTTTGACGAGAACGGGCGCCACTCACTGTGCCGAAGTCAGAACGAGGCGAGACCACCTCGGGAGCGTTGATGACGTGGAGAAGAAGCAACTCTCAGAAGAGAGTTCAGGCTGATTCGTGCTGCTGACATCGGTGCAGGCTCTGCTAAATGGACCTCAGGTTCTGGTTCAAATCTGGCGCAGCTGCACGAGAATGGGCACCACGATCTGTAGTGAGGTCGGAACGAGACGATTCTACCTCGGGAGTGTTGAGGACTTGGAGAAGAACCAACTCTCAGAAGAGAGTTCGGGCTGAATCGCGATGTTGACGTCGGTGCAGCCTCTGCCAAACGGACCTCAGGTTCTGGCTCACATCTGGCACAGCCGCACGAGAATGGGCACCACGATCTGTAGCGAAGTCAGAACGAGACGATTCCACCTCGCTTGGGAAGAAGACTGGAAGACCTTTCCGGAAATGTATGGTGCACCTCCAGATGACGTCGGACAGCACCGGGGCAGTCTCTACAAGTGGAGCTTCCACTGCTGCCTGCGAACTGGATAGAGTAGGTTGGTGAAATGAAGTTGATAATGGTGGGAAGGGGTGAAGGGGCTGCAATGGGGAGAGGGCTAATGGCTGTGGGGCTTGGATGGAGGTGGATAGAGGTGGTGGAGAGGCTGGAGAAGAAGGCTGGGTTGCAGCTAGCAGGTGGAGGGGGAGGGGGGATGCGGCCAAGGGTGGAGGGTGAGAGAGAGAGAGAGGGGGGGGGCGCAAGTGGCTTGGAGGGAGAGGGAAATTTGAACTGAGTTTAATGTGGGGTTGGTTAATGTGGCCTTGGGAAGGGGAGGAGTTGCCTTGGGGAGGGGAAAGGTTACTTGGGAGAGGGGATTCTCTCTTGGGAAAATGAAGGGTTGTATGGGGAAGGGGAAAGGTTGCTTGGGAGGAGGGAGAGGTGCCTAGGAGAAGGGGCTTCCACCTAGGGGTTGGAGGGGGATTAAATGGGAGGTATAGGGAAGGGGGAGGGGTCTTAATTAGAGGTGAATAGGGAGGAGAGAGAGTGAATTTCGAAATTTGGAGAGAGAGGGGTTCGCCCCTTTTAGTGAGAGAGAGAAGAAGAGAGAGAGAGAGCTAGAGATAGAGAGAGAGAGATGCACAAATGCTTTGGCAAACTTTTATCAATACTTCATTACCTTACAAATGAGGGATGGGGGTCCTATTTATAGGAATCCCACAATTTAACTTAGGTCCCTAACTTTTGGACTTCTAACACTAAACCAAGGGGAAGGGGGCGCCCCTGGGCCTAGCCCATATAATTGGGCCCAATAACACACATAATGACTTAAGACTTAGGTAAATAGCTACCTAACCTAGGTATTGGACTCAAATAAAAGGAAAAGTACATGATAAGAAAATGAAAATTACATCATATGACTCGAAATAAAGTGGTGAACAAGATGTAGCATAGGTGGCGAGCATCGGGATCCTCGATCATATGAAAGTGTTGGTGATGTCCTTATCAGGTTTTGATGCTTGAAAACGGCTTAAAATGGTGTTTTCAGACCCTGCACAGAAAGGGTCGACCCCCAGGGTCGACCCCCCTGTGGCCTGGGCTGTCTGCACTGTAGACAGCACTAGCAGTTGAAGGGACAGATGTCTGGTTTTGACATTTTTATGTGCAGATTGTGTGAGGGTCGACCCCCTCCAGCACAAAAACTTCGGGAGCCTTCTAAACCCATTCTATTGGCCATGAAACTTTACAATACTACCCCCCAAAGGTTACTAAACATATGGAGGTGTCTTTAAGGCATTTTGGGAGGGTTTTATGTGTCTTTTGGGCTCTTGACCTTGCATATAAATATGAGTTACGAATTTGTGAGAGACAACCCTAATGCTCATATTGTTCTATCTTGTAGGTGAAGAAAAAGGGGGGAAAGAAGGAGGAGATCTTGAAGGAAGGTTTTGATCTACATCCATGCTTCTTTGGAGCTCGTGGTGGAAGGAAAAGAAGAGCGGCTTGAAGAGAGGATCGAGGAGATGCCCAAAACGACGCCGTCCGACTTCCCTCCGACCTAGGCTTCAAGGGATTTCTTCTATTGGCTTATAGAGCTCAAGGGGATACATTCTACAACCTTTGCTCATCTATCTATGTTGTCTTTCACTATTTACATTTTGGTTTGAGCTGTATTGAGCATATTTCTATTTTCTTTGAACTAGAGAATACATTGTGGGTGGATCGTTTGCATACGGTCGTGTGGATATTGCTGCGATTGGCGCAGCGTGTGTGTGTGTGGTTTGATCCCGGTGTTGGATTGTTGTGGAGATGAAGTCTCCATGTGTGTTGGAGTTTTTACTCTGTGCGCTTCATTGTGAGCGAGTGAAGCCTCACCGGTTCGATGAGGGGTGGACGTAGGGAGCCCGTCGTGGTCCCGAACCACCTTAAAAATCTCTCTCGCACTGTGTGATTATGTTGTTTGCTTGATATATCTGTTTGTGTGATCGTGTGAGTTCGGAGAGGTTGAGAGAATTATTTCAATATTGTTTCAATTTCATTCCATCATAGTTTATATCTTATAATCGTTTTAATTCCGCTATGTTAAAGTTTAAAATATGCAATTTCGTTTGGGGGACAATTCAACCCCCCCTTCTTGTCCGCGTACATTGTTATCTGGGCCAACACTCCTGGAGAACCCTGATCTCCTCCTCCAGTTTCAGAGAAATCGCTGCCTGCTTCGAAGGAATAGACGGATGGAAATTAACCGCCGTCGGGAAATCCCGGGGGGCGTCCTCCACAGACGAACCTACCCAAAATAATTGGGTCTTCCACTCCTTGTGAGAAGAATCTTTGGCGGAAAGGGACACGCAGCTCCTTCCCCTCCTCGCCTGAAGATAGAAGAAGCCCTTACCCACGTGGGTCTTCTCCTTTGACTCAAAAAAAGAATTGAAAAGCTCCAAAGAAGTGTGGTGGCCGCACGAGCGGCAGAGAAAGATGAAAGAAAAGATAAAAGTATACGAGTTGGAGACCAACTGGATAGGAGCCAGTCGGTAAAATTGAAGCAATTGTACAACAAAATGGTGAAGAGGGAGGCAGAACCCACTCTTCCAAGCCAAAGGGAAAGTACAGAAGAGGCTCGGATGATAGGACAATCTGGATTCATGAGGCTGCGGCGGAGAGAAGAAATACTTCAATGGCAACCCATACCGCTTCTCCATCCTCTTTACTTCGGCCTCGCCTAGCTCACTGCGCATAGGATGCTCAGGCTGCAGCACCAAACTTCCCGTGCCAGGACCAGCTTCGCGCATCTCAGACGAAGGATGTTGCTCCACCATGGAAGAAAGAGAGGAACTGCAAGAAGAGGAAAAAAGTGCCGAGTCGGACGATTCAGGAGGAGGTGGAAGCTGGCGAATCATCGTCGTCGTAATCTCCGCTAGCTCCGCAAAAGCCTCTACAAGATGCTGCTCTTCCCGATCTCTCTCGTGGCGCATGGGCCCTTCTGAAACACTGATGCGGTGGAAAAAGAAAACCCTGAACGAAGGCGATTTGGGACGCAAGCACGCGCAATATTTATCTCCCCATGAACTTGGCAGGAAACGGCGCGACGTTCCGAAACCCAAGGAGGGGGTTCCTCGCATCGACTCAAAAGAGTCATCATTACAGGCAAACTCTCAGGACAGTCGCATTATGTGGCCCCTGTCGGAGAAAATTTCCCACCCAAACCGAGCCACCAATGTCATCCCCATAACTACTACTCATCCGAGCCCAATCTTGGCTCGGGAGTAGAAGGGGGACATGTGGAGAGGGGGAAAATCAACCATCCCAGAGCACGGCCCAACTAGGTCCAATTCGACCAAACCAAACCCAACTCTCCAAAGTGACAGCTCCATTTTGGGCCCACTTACTTTAAGCCCAAAAACCCACTCGAAGTAGCACTTCCTTGGCGGCCCTCAGGTCCGAAAGTCCGAGCGATAGAATGATCGAGAGATCCCCTGCAGGGACCCGATATGGCCTACCCGAGCTATACACTCATCGCTCGAGACAAAATCCCGAGCGAACGCCTCTGGCTCGGACCGACTGTCGGAAGCTCATCCCAGCATCCGTTACGCATCCAGCAGGAGCAGGGAACTCCAAAGGATAGGGTAGGGCAAAAGTCCTTACGCCATAATGAGCCCACTATAAGGACGTAACCCCCCGAAGCCCCCTCAGCTCCCTAGACTATTACGTTAAACAGATTGCTATATAAACTCCTGGGAGACCCCCTGAGAAGGTAAGACAATGGTCCCGAGAGAAAACCACCATAATTTTTGGTGGAGAATAATCTCGCGCCCCCTCTCTCCTACCATCTCTCTTTACCTTCATGCTCTATCGCACTTGCTGACTTAAGCATCAGAGGGTTTTCTCTAGGGAATCCTCCCTGGGCACCTCTGATCAGTTTCCTGCCTTGCAGTTTATACAGACGTGGTGATCGTGATCAAAAGATTCCTCCCGAATCTCACGACTCAGGATCAACACGAGATTATGCCTCTCCAAAGCCCATGTAATTTTAACAGATAATATCTATTCTATTTAACATGCCAGAAAGATAATATAGTCATGGAGATCAAAGATATCATGGAGGTAACAAGAACTAGGATGGAAATGTAAGGTCATGGAATATAATTATTATCTTCTATATCTTTAACTTAATCGTGTGTGAATTTGAATGATATGCAACTTAACATGACATATTTAATATGCTAGATGATATATTGGTTCAATTAGAACCTGAAGACATCACGATTGGGGCGGAGATCATGCATCCAGAACACGGTCTTAGTAAGACACCGTGATCCGAGACGGATCTTCCGACGGTTAAAAATCTCAGTTAGAATCTTATGTCTAGTTGTATGGACAACTTTCTTAATACTCAATAAAAAATGGGGAAAATGGTATAGAATCAAAGTAGACATGCATCTACATCTAATTTATACATCAATTTGAGTTTAGCCTTAGAGAATACATACCTAGTAGAAGATCGAATAGGAAGAATAATAAGAATGAAGAATACTTCGAACACTCCTCTAAACTTCAAGATTTCCTCCTCTCTACAACCAGCACTTCCCCAATGGATTTGTGCTTTGAGTAGGGAAGATCCCATCCCTATTTATAGGCCAAGTCTCATAATTATTTTATTACTAATTTAATTCTATCTTCCACCTAATTTCCTATGTCACCCACCCATGTTACTATTACATCAACTTATGTTGGCAATAATTTCTAACATGTGGATGTTGAAATAAATCTCCCTTTATGACAATCAATTACCTCATTTATTCAATGATACTTTATTGCTAATTTAATTCTAAGTCAATTTCCTACGCAAATTTTCTATTTCACTAACTCATGTTACTATTACACAAACTTATATTGACATTAATTTCCAACATGTAAATATTGAAAACAATCCCCCTTTATGACATAATCCATGACCTCATTTATTCAATTAAGTAAGAAATTACATCATCCACTAATTAGGATTTAATTAGAGCTAAAAATTCTCTCTTAAATCGGATGCTACAGTACTGCTACAGTACCGACGTCTTCGCCTTCTAAGAATCGCACTGCGAATCTCGTCGTTCGTGTTAACACGTGGGATAGGATTCGCGTTTATATATTCTACACTTTAAAAACATAAAGAAAAATAATTATCATTTATTTTATTTTCATCTTTCATTATTATTTTTGCATATAAATGCATATATAAAATTTCGAGTTGCTACAGATAATGCCCAAATAAAATCAAAGATTAAAACATTTTAATCTAAATAATTTTTATGGAGGCCCAGTTAAAACCCATGTTAAGTTTTCATTTAAAATAATTCTTTTTAAAGCCCGAAGATTACCCAACACGACTTAACTTATTAAAAATTAATTATCATTATTTAGTTAAGTTTTTATTTCAAAAAAGTGATTTAATTTCACCCTTTATTTATTTATTTATAAAATCAAGTTTATATATTTACTAAATTTATTTTATTCTTTTCATATTATTATTACTATTCATTATTATTATTATTATTATTATCGGGTTACTATACCCTCCCCCACTTAAAAATAATTTGGTCCTCCAAATCCATATGTAGCAACACGAAATTTTGTATATGCATTTATATGCAAAAAAATAATGAAAGATGAAAATAAAATAAATTATAAATATTTTTATTTATATATTTAAAGTGTAGAATATATAAACGCGAACTCTATCCCACGTGTTAACACAAACGGCGAGATTCGCGACACGATTCTCAGAAGGCGAAGACGTCGGTACTGTAGCAATACCGCAGCATCTCATTTAAGAGAGAATTATTAGCTCTAATTAAATCCTAATTAGTGGATGGTGTCATTTCTTACATCATTGAATAAATGAGGTCATTGATTATGTCATAGAGGGAGATTTATTTCAACATTCATATATTGGAATTTATTTTCAACATAAATTGGTCTAATAGTAACATGGGTTGGTGAAATAGAAAAATTAGGTGAAAAATTGACTTATAATTAAATTAGTAACAAAACATCATTGAATAAATGAGGTAATTGATTATGTCATAAATGGAGATTTATTTCAACATCCACATGTTGGAAATTATTGTCAACATAAGTGGATGTAATAGTAACATGGGTCGGTGAAATAGGAAAATTAGGTGGAAAATTGACTTGGAATTAAATTAGCAATAAAATACTTATGGGATTTGACCTATAATGTAGAACCCCGGATAAAAATAATAGGGAAATAGAGTTTTCTCAAGTAAATAAAACCTTAGATAACTCTATAAGAAGGCTAAATAAAAAGGTAGAATACCCAAGGAGGGCCATTATATAAATATGCAACAATTAAAGCCATCATACGTATTGGGGCTTCCTGTTCCAAAAAGACTATTCACCTGAAATAGGGCCTTTATACAAGGGCGTAAATTTCTCAAGCCACAAGGCCACAACCCACTGTATGAAAGCTCACAGTATACATATATCTCTCTTTACCAACCAATCACATACATATACATATATAATAACACCTTTTAATACCCAGCATGGCACAGAATCGGAACACACATATAGACTAATACATCTCAATACCCAGCATGGCACTGAACAGGAAACACACCCAGCATGGCTCGGAATAGGAACAGTGGGTAGGAAGAAATAGCGCCCCTGACCTGGGCGATATTCCCAATGGGGCGCTATTCCCAATGGGTGCCCCTACCACAGGCGCCATTTCCCTTCCCCCTGTAGTATTAAAAAAAAATATAAGCAGAGGAAATAGCGCGCACATGCATGGGTGCTATTTACCTAAAAAATGACTGCATGGGAGGGCGCCATTTTCCTACTAGCAACCTGCCAAACCGACTGACATTATGTCATCCCTCCCAGAGGTAAACCTGAACAGCTCCTTTGTGCTGGCAACGTACCCTTTTACCCGACAATCGATTGAAGCATTAATTGCTTCTTTTTCACTGGCAATGGACCCTTATGTTTTTCTTTCCCTATAATTATACCCAACCTTCTAATGTTACAAGATGATTGCCACATCTAGTTCGTCTCCACCTGCAAAAGAAGGTCTTTACAGGAACGTACGTGAAGGGAAAATCATCATCCTACGTTCTTTCTTCTTACTGTTGGAGCCTTGCAGAGAAGCTTGGTTTTCTTATTATCCCTTATACGTATTCACGTCAAAAAGGTAGGTGTTCTCAAGATCTAGATTAACTAGTAGTTAATATAGGTTAACATGCATGCTAGTTAAATCTTTCATAGCCACAATCTGGTCACCTGAGTCAGGGGTATATCAAAAGACTTAGTGGGAAGGTTAGGCTACGCCTATCTGAAACACTAACTCTTGCGTGAGTAGATCTATGATCTTACCTCCGTCAAGTACCCCATGTACATACTGATTGTATAGTTTGTCATTACTCATAACATGTCCCAATTTCTTGTAAATTGATCCGTGTTTAAAAAAATTTATATCTATGAAATTAAAATAAAAAATTGTTGCATGAGCATGACCTTACAATCTTACTATTTTTCCATGTCTATCTATGTCTCTACTTCCTGATTCTGTGAACATGTTATAAATCATGAATAGTAAGGTTACGTAATTAGTAGCCATCATGTTCAGAAATTTATATCTATTGAACCAAATCATGAAACTCCTGCATGAGCATGACTTAGAAATCCTGAGATTTTTCTCTATTTAACCATGTCCTCATTTTTGGATTTCGTGAAATTTAGCCTGATGAACAGTGATTTGTGTCTCGTGGAGCACCTAGGGGAAGGGCGCCCCTGACCAGGGCGCCATTTAATGGGGTGCCTTTGGCCAGGGGGCCATTTCACCATGGGGCGCCCCTGCCTAGGGCGCCATTTCCAACAGTGTTAAAAAACTCCCGATCCTATTGGTTATCTAGCCCGTTAAACCTGTTACCTGTTAAATTGTTACCTGTTAACCTCTTACTTGTAAACCTGCTAATTACATACCTTGTTAAGCATGTTAAATCATACAGCCTGTTAAACTTGTTAATTACCTAGCCTGGTAATTACATATCCTGTCAAACCTGGTTAATTATATAGTCGTCGTTAAGCTTTGTTAATTCTATAGCCTATTAATCACATAGCCTGTTAAACCTGTTTACATAACGTGTAAACATGTTATCCTGTTAGATTGTTAACCTTCTAAAATAGAGACCCTCCGGGAAGTCTCTATTTTCTGAAATAGAGACCCTCTGGGAAGACTCTATTTTAACCTTCGGAAATAGAGACCCTCTCGGAAGTCTCTATTTCTGAATCCTGTTAAATACACAACATGGGAACCCTTTTGAAATAGAGACCCTCCGGGAAGACTCTATTTTAACATTCTGAAACAGAGACCCTACGAGAAGGCTCTATTTTTTTGAAATAGAGACCCTCTGAGAGCACTCTATTTTAACATAGCCTTTCTGACAACCTACATGGATGCCATTTCTCTCTCCAAGAACTGAAACCCCAGAAACTCAATCTAATGACATTTATGTAGAACCTGGAAAAGACCAATATTGAGAAACTCTGTAAACCCCATTCTGTAACTTGGAAATAGTTACTAAAAACCTGAAAGTCATTACTAAAGACTCCTGGAAACCCAGTTCTGAAAGGCATTGTGAAAAGACCTAGTTCTGGAACCCATTACAGAAGATCAAGAAAACCATTTCAAATATATATAGCCATTTCAATTGGGCACCCTGGCCCAGGGTGCCATTCACCTCTGTCCAAAAAAAAAGAGAAAATGAAAAGGGCGCCCCCTTCTAAGGCGCCATTTAAAGAAATGAAGACCCTCTGCAAGGGCGCTATTTCCCTGTAACCTGGAATTTTTGGGCTTCTGTCCGGCCCTTACCCAATGATCCCTGGCCATCTCCTTAACCCTGATTGGCCTATGTGTCATGCATTTTAAGTAGCTTGGTCATAAATCATCATTTACATGTGATATGTCATTGAACTCGTTTCCTGAAAGATCTACCGGATGTTCCTACAATGTATACTTTTCTTGAAATTACATATTGACTATAAAAATGAGAGTGGATGTCTAAAGATATACATGAAACAATACTGTACATATAGGGCCCGGTCTGGTCCTGGGAGGAGCACCCGAAGGTACTTGTGCCCATGGAAGTTTATTGACCGTGGTGTTTGCATTGCAGCAAAGTACTTGCTTGCTTGACTTGACTTGAGACATTCCCACTCGCTCTCTCTCGCGATATGACTTGTTTGACATGAATTGCTTGGCCCGAGAAAGGGTAAATTACTTGCTTGAATGAAATGAATGAAATAGCCAATTCCATTACACTACTTGTTATTACACGAGTTTGAGATCACTTGCTTGAATATTGATTATTATCTTCTTAGGAAGACTTGTTGGAATATTGACTATTACCTTCTTGGAAAGACTTGCTTGGATATTGATTTCTTGGGAAGACTTGTGCAATTACTTGGCAATTACTTGCTAGTTCCTTATTGATACATCTTATTGATATTCATGTGATACTCTTTTGATACAATTCTTGATATTCTTGCTCGATCCAACATGCACCATTATACCGCATGAACTTGTAATTAACTTAAAGATTGTTAGAACTTGTGATATAAATCCTACTGAGCGATTCGCTCATAAAGTTGCAATTCTAACATTTTTCAGTAAACCTGGATAGCGACCACCACCCGGATGGGACCGATACCGAGTGATGAGTGCTAGATTTGGTGTACCGTCAGTTAGACTTGTCTTTTTATTCTTAGGTCCTACATTGTATTTTCAGTTATTATTGTATTTCCTGTTATTGTTAAAGGCTTGTAAAATTTAATTGGGTCAATTATGATCTAGTTAGATGGAACTTATTTAAACTTGTAGCCTTATGAATGATTCGGGGATATTGTCATTTGGTTAAGTAGATATTGTCATCTTGGACTATGGTATTATGTTCAAATTTTAAGTTAGCAATAAAATTACCGAGTACTATGCGCACTCTGTCTTTACATGAATGACACGATCGATATAGACGTGTCACGCACTCGGGTATCTTCCGCTCTTGGGACGTGACAATCTTCATGATATCAGAGCCTAGGATTTTTCAATTTCTTAGGAAAAACCTAAGTCCAAGGATAGATTATAGTCTAAGGATAGATTTATCTCTTACCTGGTGAGATGGGTAGGGACACGGGTTAAGTTCTAATGACATTTGACCTTATAATTAAACCCCATCTTTATTATGCTTAAACCCTTTTGTAGGATCATGGCTGCTGAAAGAGCACAATGGCGCGAGATGCAGCGCACCGTGCAAGGCCTTACACAGGCGCTACAGCAAGTGGCGCAAGGCAGTGCTAACCGTGGAGCGGGTGATCTCCACAGGGGTTTCCGTAACATGAACCCACCAAAGTTCACGGGTTCGTCTGACCCCGAGGATGCCGAAAATTGGTTAAAGGAAATGGAATGAATTTTCCGTGTGATGCAATGTACGGATGAGGAGAAGGTTCTACTGGCTATATTCCAACTGGAGCGGGACGTTCGATGTTGGTGGGAATCCGTGGAAGTAACATTGCTCGATGACCATGTCACATGGGATGAATTCGCTGAGCATTTCAATAACAAGTACTTTTCTGACCATATCTAGGAAAAGAAGGCCGCGGAATTTGCTGCATTGAAACAATGGACCTTCAAAGTAGCCGAGTATGAGGCCCAGTTTTCAAGACTGGCTAGGTATGCACCCCACTTGGTGTGTACGGAGAAGATGAAGGCTAAAAGGTTCCTCAACGGGCTTCGGCCCCATTATATTACACAACTTGCACCGATGGACATCCAAGTCTATTTGAAAATGGTTCGGCGTGTGCAGTTGCTCGAGGACGCCACCGAATTATCAGAGAGGATCTGAGGAAGGGACAAGAAGGAACCTGTCACAAGCCCGGGAAATTTTAAAGCATCATTCAACAAGAAGCGGTACTACAGTGGAGGAGAGTCCTCCAAAGGAAAGAAATTCCAAAAGAATGTCAAGCCATTCTCCACCACCACACCTTCCAAGGAAGTTTGTAAGTACTGTGACAAAGCTGGTCATAGGACCGAGGAATGCTAGAGGAAGCTAGGAGCCTATCTCCGATGTGGAAGCCGAGAACATCGAATCCCTAATTGCCCGCTGATGAATGAGCAAGCCATTAAAGATGAGAAGCTCCCGACAAAGAAGCAAGGTCGTCTACAAGCTCTCCAAGAGACGGAACCAATGGAAGGAGGAATCGTGGAAGGCACACTAATCGTTTGCTTTAAGACCGCTAAAGTTTTATTTGATACTGGAGTAACATATTCATTTTTTCCAAGAAATTTACTGTTGTTTTTACTAAGGAGCCTAAATGGTTAGACTTAGTCATACCTACACCTATCGGGAACAAGGCCGACCTGACACATCATTACCCAAACTGTGAGATTATGGTTAAAGGAAATAATCTACCTGTCGACCTAGTTTGCCTAGATATGGAAGTGTATGATGTCATACTAGGTGCTGATTGGTTATCCACATACCAAGCCACTGTAGATTGTCGGAATGGCAAGATAACTTTTGTGGATTACCCAGAACTGGTATACATTAGCCCTCGAGCTAGATCACCTCTTATATCAGCCCTCTGAGTTAGAAAACTTATAAGCAAAGGATGTATGGCTTTCATTGCATTTGTAACTACCACGGACGTCGAGGAGTCTAAGCTTGAAGACATCCGTGTAGTTTGGGATTTTTCTGATGTTTTTCCAGAAGAATTACCCGGCTTACCCCTGGAGCGGGAGGTGTCATTCACCATCGACCTTGTCCCTGGTGCTGGACCTGTTTCCAAGGCACCTTACAGAATGTCTCTTGCTGAGCTAAAGAGCTAAAGGAACAGCTAATGGAGCTATTAAAGAAGGGTTTCATCCAGCCAAGTACTTCCCCATGGGGAGCGCCTGTGCTATTCGTCAAGAAGAAGGATGGATCGATGAGACTCTGCATCGACTATCGGCAGTTAAACCACCTTACAATCAAGAACAAGTATCCACTGCCAAGGATTGATGAATTGTTCGACCAAATATCTAGAGCTAAATATTTCTCCAAGATTGATCTTCGATCTGGTTATCACCAACTGAAAATCAAAGAAGAAGATATTCATAAAACTGCATTCCGAAGCAGGTATGGGCATTACAAATTTACTGTTATGCCTTTCGGACTAACAAATGCCCCCACAGCTTTCATGCAGTTAATGAACATCATATTCATGCCTTACTTGGACCAGTTCAATATGGTCTTTATCGATGATATTTTGATTTATTCAAAGTTTGAAGAAGACCATGAAGAACACCTCAAGCAGGCATTACAGATATTGAGGGAACATAAATTATTTTCCAAATTCAGCAAGTCCAAGTTCTGGCTCGAGGAAGTATCCTTCTTGGGCCATATAATTTTGAAGAACGAAATTTTCGTGGATCCATCAAAAGTTGAAGCCATGAAGAATTGAGAACGACCAACAAATGCAATAGAGATTCGAAGTTTCTTGGGGCTAGCTGGTTATTACCGGTGTTTCATCAAGGACTTCTCAAGAATTGCTGTTCCTCTCACCCGATTGACTCGAGGAAATACCTTATGAGTGGAATGAAGACTGTGAGAAGAGTTTCCAAGCATTGAAAGATCTCTTGACCACTGCTCTAGTCTTATCATTGCCAATTGAAGGAGAGAAGTATGAGATATATACCGATGCTTCTAGTATTGGCCTCGGGTGTGTATTGCTGCAAAATGGGAGAATCATTGCATACTCTTCCCGGCAACTGAAGAAACATGAAGTGAACTACCCGGTTCATGATTTAGAGCTAGCCGTAGTGGTTTTTGCCTTAAAGATCTGGAGACACTACCTCTACGGAGAATAATTCATTATGTACTCCAATCACAAAAGCCTCAAATATCTATTTTCCCAGAAGGAACTAAACATGCGGCGAAGGCGTTGGCTCGAGTATCTCAAGGATTTCGATTTCACTATACAGTACCATCCCGGTAAGGGTAATTCTGTAGCTAATGCCCTCAGTCGAAAGTCGAGAGTAATATTGGTAGTTGCATGATTCAAGAATGGAAGATATTAGAGGAATTCTCTAAACTCAATATTAGCACTGACGAGCAAGACAGGTGTATTACTCTAGCCCATATGAGTCTACATCCGGATTTGCTACCAGAAATTCAGAAGCTAGAAGAAGCAGATCCTACACTAGTGGAGATAAGGGACAAGCTAGATGAGAGACTTGATTTCAAGCTGGCCCCCGATGGAAGACTATTTTTCCATGAACTGACATATGTACCCGACTGTCCCGAGTTGAAGAAGAAGGTTCTTGAAGAAGCTCATCGATCGAGGTACATGATCCACCCTGGAGCCACCAAGATGTACCAAGACTTGAAAATGACTTTTTGGTGGCCTAATATGAAAAGGGAGGTAGCGGACTTCGTATCTCGCTGCCTAACATGTCATCAAGTGAAGGCGGAACATCAGAAACCCGTCGGAAAGCTACATCCACTAGATATTCCCAAGTGGAAGTGGGAAGACATTGGCATGGACTTTATCATGGGTTTACCCAAGTCTAGGGGCGGATATGATAGAATTTGGGTAATCATCGATCGCCTAACTAAATCGGCTCATTTCTTACCCATCAAAATTTGATGGTCAGTTGACGTACTTGCTGCCCTGTATATTAAGGAGATGGTTAGATTGCATAGAGTTCTCATCTCGATCATATCTGACCGAGACCCGCGCTTCACCTCTCATTTCTGGAAGAGCCTACAACACTCTTTGGGGACGAAACTCAACTACAGTATTGCTTTCCATCCCCAGACAGATGGACAGACCGAGAGGATAAATCAAGTTGTGGAAGACATGTTGAGAGCATGCATTATAGACTTCGGCGGAAGCTGGCATGACCACTTACCACTAGCCGAATTTACATATAATAACAGCTATCAAGCAGTATCGAAATGGCACCTTTCGAGGCACTTTATGGCAGAAGTTGTCGATCTCCAATATGCTGGGATGAAATTGGTGAAAAGAAAATTCTAGGCCCAGATATGGTGAGAGATTCAACTGAGAAGATACACCTTATTCGGGAAAGGCTAAAGATAGCACAGTCCAGGCAGAAGTCATATGCTGACAATAGGAGAATAGATCTGGAATTCCAAGTTGGAGACCATATTTTTCTCAAGGTATCTCCTGGCCGAGGTATTAGAAGATTCGGTGTTAAGGGCAAACTTACACCAAGGTTTATTTGTCCATTCGAGGTATTGGAAAGACTGGGCAAGGTAGCTTACCGCATTGCCTTGCCTCCACAACTATCAGAGGTGCACAATGTATTCTATATTTCTATGCTGAAGAAGTATGTGCACGATCCTCTCCATGTCATCGACCACACCGACTTGGTGATACATAAGGACCTTACCTATGAGCAGAAGCCAATGAAGATCCTCGACCGAGAAGTCTGAGTTCTAAGGAACAAGACGATCCCTATGGTGAAAATGTAATAGAATCGATGCTTAGAACAAGAGGCTACATGGGAAACCGAGGAGTCTATGAGAAGGAGATTTCCAGAACTATTCTAGTTTGTAAGTACTTCTCACCCTCCAAGTATCCATATATGCAATGGAATTTGGGGACCAAATTCTTTTAAGTAGGGGAGGGTGTAGCACCTCAGATAAAAATAATGGGGAAATAGATTTTTTCCAAGTAAATAAAACTTTAGATAACTATATAAGAAGGCTAAATAAAAAGGTAGAATATCCAAGGAGGGCCATTATATAAATATGCAACAATTAAAGTCATCATACATATTGGGGCTTCCTGTTCCAAAAAGACTATTCACCTGAAATAGGGCCTTTATACAAGGGCGTAAATTTCTTAAGCCACAAGGCCACAACCCACGATATGAAAGCTCACAGTATACATATATATCTCTTTACCAACCAATCACAAACATATACATATATAATAACACCTTTTAATACCCAGCATGGCACGGAACAGGAACACATATATAGAATAATACATCTCAATACCCAGCATGGCACTGAACAGGAAACACACCCAATATGGCTCGGAATAGGAACAGTGGGCAGGAGGAAATAGGGCCCCTGACTTGGGTGCTATTCCCAATGGGGCGCCCCTACCACAGGCGCCATTTCCCTTCCCCCTGTAGTATAAATATATATATATATATATATATATATATATATATATATATATAAGCAGAGGAAATAGCGCCCACATGCATGGACGCTATTTACCTAAACAATGATTGCATGGGAGGGCGCCATTTTCCTACTAGCAACCTGCCAAACCGACTGACATTATGTCATCCCTTCCAGAAGTAAACCTGAATAGCTGCTTTATGCTGGCAACGTACCCTTTTACCTGACAATCGATTGAAGCATTAATTGCTTCTTTTTTACTGACAATGGACCCTTATGTTTTTCTTTCCCTATGATTATGCCCAACCTTCTAATGTTAGAAGATGATTGCCACATCTAGTTCGTCTCCACCTGTAAAAGAAGGTCTTTACAGGAACGTACGTGAAGGGAAAATCTTCATCCTACGTTCTTTCTTCCTGCTGTTGGAGCCTTGCAGAGAAGCTTGATTTTCTTATTATCCTTTCTACGTATTCACGTCAAAAAGGTAGGTGTTCTCAAGATCTGGCTTAACTAGTAGTTAATATAGGTTAACATGTATGCTAGTTAAACCTTTCATAGCCACAATCTGGTCACCTGAGTCAGGGGTATATCAAAAGACTTAGTGGGAAGGTTAGGCTACGCCTATCTGAAACACTAACTCTTGCGTGAGTAGATCTATGATCTTACCTCCGTCAAGTACCCCATGTACATATTGATTGTATAGTTTGTCATTACTCATAACCTGTCCCAATTTCTTGTAAATTGATCCATGTTTAAAAAAAATTATATCTATGAAATTGAAATAAAAAATTGATGCATGAGCATGACCTTACAATCCTGCTATTTTTTCATGTCTATCTATGTCTCTACTTCCTGATTATGTGAACATGTTATAAATCATGAATAGTAAGGTTACGTAATTAGTAGCCACCATGTTCAGAAATTTATATCTATTGAACCAAATCATGAAACTCTTGCATGAGCATGACTTAGAAATCCTGAGATTTTTCTCTATTTAACCATGTCCTCATTTTTGAATTTCGTGAAATTTAGCATGATGAACAGTAGTTTGTGTCTCGTGGAGCACCAAGGGGAAGGGCGCCCCTGACCAGGGTGCCATTTCCAATAGTGTTAAAAACCCCCTGATCCTATTGGTTATCTAGCCCGTTAAACATGTTACCTATTAACATGTTACCTGTTAACCTGTTACCTGTTAACCTGTTACCTGTTAACTTGTTAGCTGCTAACCTGCTAATTACATACCTTGTTAAGCCTATTAAATCATACAGCCTGTTAAACTTGTTAATTACCTAGCCTGATAATTACATATCCTATCAAACCTGGTTAATTACGTAGTCGTCGTTAAGCTTTGTTAATTCTATAGCATGTTAATCACATAGCCTGTTAAATCTATTTACATAACGTGTAAACCTGTTATCATGTTATATTGTTAACCTTCTAAAATAGAGACCCTCCGGGAAGTCTCTATTATCGGAAATAGAGACCCTCTGGGAAGACTCTATTTTGACCTTCGAAAATAGAGACCCTCTGGGAAGTCTCTATTTCTGAATCCTATTAAATACACAGCATGTGAACCCTTTTGAAATAGAGACCCTCTAGGAAGACTCTATTTTAACATTCTAAAATAGAGACCCTCCGAGAAGGCTCTATTTTCTGAAATAGAGACCCTCTAAGAAGACTCTATTTTAACATAGCCTTTCTGACAACCTACATGGATGCCATCTCTCTCTCCAGGAAGTTAAACCCCAGAAACTCAATCTAATCACATTTATGTAGAACTTGGAAAAGACCAGTACTGAGAAACTCTATAAACCCCATTATGTAACTTGGAAATAGTTACTGAAAACCTGAAAGCCATTACTAAAGACTCCTGGAAAACCAGTTCTGAAAGGCATTGTGAAAAGACCCAGTTCTGGAATCCATTACCGAAGATCGAGAAAACCATTTCAAATATATATATATATATATAATATAGCACCCCTGACCAAGGCGCCATTTCAATAGGGCACCCTGGCCCAGGGCGCCATTCACATCTGTCCAAAAAAAAAGAGAGAAAATGAAAAGGGCGCCCCCTTCTAAGGTGCCATTTAAAGAAATGAAGACCCTCTGCAAGGGTGCCATTTCCCTGGAACCTGGAATTTTTGGGCTTCTATCCGTCACTTACCCAATGATCCCTGGCCATCTCCTTAACCCTGATTGGCCTTTGTGTCATGCATTCTAAGTAGCTTGGTCATAAATCATCATTTACATGTGATATGTCCTTGAACTCTATTCCTGAAAGATCTACCTGATGTTTCTACAATGTATACTTTTCTTGAAATTCCATATTGGCTATAAAAATGAGAGTGGATGTCTAAAGATATACATGAAACAATGCTGTGCATATAGGGCCCGGTCTAGTCCTGGGAGGAGCACCCGAAGGTACTTGTGCCCATGGAAGTTTATTGACCACGGTATTTGCATTGCACCAAAGTACATGCTTGCTTGACTTGACATGAGACATTCCTACTCACTCTCTCTCGCGTTATGACTTGCTTTACATGAATTGCTTGGCCCGAAAAATGGAAAATTACTTGCTTGAATGAAATGAATGAAATAGCCAATTCCATTACACTACTTGTTATTACACGAGCTTGAGATCATTTGCTTGAATATTGATTATTATCTTCTTGGCAAGACTTGCTGGAATATTGACTATTACCTTCTTAGAAAGACTTGCTTGGATATTGATTTCTCGGGAAGACTTGTGCAATTACTTGCTAATTCCTTATTGATACATCTTATTGATAGTCATGTGATACTCTTTTTATACAATTCTTGATATTCTTGCTCTATCCAACATGCATCATTATACCGCATGAACTTGTAATTAACTTAAAGATTGTTAGAACTTGAGATATAAATCCTACTGAGCGATTCGCTCATAAAGTTGCAATTCTAACATTTTTCAGGAAACCTGGATAGCGACCACCACCCGGATGAGGCCGATACCGAGTGATGAGTGCTAGATTTGGTGTACCGTTAGTTAGACGTGTTTTTTTATTCCTAGGTCCTACATTGTATTTCCAGTTATTGTTGTATTTCCAATTATTGTTAAAGGCTTGTAAAATTTAATTGGGTCAGTTATGATCTAGTTAGATGGAACTTATTTAAACTTGTAGCCTTATGAATGATTCTAGGATATTGTCATTTGGTTAAGTAGATAATTGTCATCTTGGACTATGGTATTATATTCAAATTTTAAGTTAGCTATAAAATTACCGAGTACTATGTACACTCTGTCTTTACATGAATGACACGATCGATATAGACGCGTCGCGCACCCGGGTATCTTCCGCTCTTGGGACGTGACATATAAATAGGGCTGAAATCTTCCCTACTCAAAGCACAAATTTATTGGGGAAGTGCTAGTTGTAGAGAGGAGGAAATCTTGAAGTTTGGAGGAGTGTTCGAAGTGTTCTTCGTTCTTGTTCTTCTACCTCTTCGATCTTCCACTAGGTAGATTTTCTCTCAGATAAAACTTAATTAGATCTTAATATATGTTTCTTTGCATGAGTATTTTGATTCTATGCAATTCTTCATAATTATGTATTTGTGGCTTATTTTGAGATTTAAAGTCCAAAAATGGGAGTTTTCATTGTAAGAACGAGTTTCGATTTTCTATCTAAGAACGTGGGTCACACATGGATTATGATTTGAACGTGGTAACTATGTCCGATTTGCCTCGTTTATGTGCAATATTTTAAAACTTTAATTTTAAATTTGAAAAATCATGTTCTTGCCTTAAAAAGACTATCGAGAAAGAAATGACTACGTAAATGAACTCGTAAGGCCACCGTTAAAGGTTTAAACAACTATGCTCGAATTTTCATAAAATTTCTATACATGATTGACCCTGTCCATTTTGATCTAAGCTCTATCAGAAAGATTGACATCTTTTTTTTCAATGTCTTTTCCTTCATTGAAATTCTTTTACAAATGGACATGTTAGAATATGCAAGAATGATTTCTATTCGATTTACGTGTTTCTGTGTTTTCGACAAATCATGAAGCTAGCAAGTCTACCAAGAAAGACCGATGTCTAAGACTAGAGGTCCACATGCAAATGCTTTAAGTAGATAAGTGGTTACTTAATTAGGACCTTGCGAATGCGAGGAGAACCTCCCACTGTCCCACCTCTTACCTGGCCGAGATCTCTTTGATTTTTGGCTAAGCACCCGACTGTGAAAAAAAAACTTGATCTAAACCTATTTTACAAGATTTTTCACAGCGCTGATCATGCTTTGACTGAAAAATTATTCTCTTTATTGTCTTAATGTCATTAAACATGATGCCTTAAATCATCCTTGAACTTCTCTTGTAAACTTCATTTACTCTTCATACTACTTATCCTTGGAAATAAAAATTTTGCTAGATCTGTACTTTAGCCATAAACTATCATTTGGGAGTGTAGGAGCTAAGTGCCGTGTGGAGTAAAGTGCTACGTTATGGGAGTCACCTCTTGAGGTCGGAATGGTGTAAAGTGCTGCATAACAGGAGCCACCTCTTGAGCCTGTAGGGGCCACCTCTAGAGTCCTCCATTACTAAATGTCTAGTTGTGCGTTATACTACGCTTCTTAAGCTTTTCTTGAAATTTGGAATGGCCATAATTATAAATGAATTGTTATAGAAATTATATGGGACTCTTGGTCCACCTGAACACTCAATGCTTGGCAAACATGGGGGCCCTGATCTGGTCCTAGGCGAGTAAAGCCTGAAAGTACTTGTGCCCGAGGGAGTTGAATGATCAGTTGTGGCATTGCACCAACTAACATGCAAGATTGAACTAGACAATTCACTTATTACAAACTTGACTCGTTACATGCTTGACTTTCTGTACATGACATGTTTGACAGGGAGAGTTAATATTCTTGTTACATGGCCAATTTTATAATTCTATACTTTTTATTGATCCCCATGCTTACACTTGAGTTCTACAATATCCATTCTTGAATTCTTGACTTCCTAATCTTGCTCTCTACTATACTTGTCATTTGTTTTATTTACTTGTTTTATTTCAAGAGCATATAGATGATTCAAAATGTTAATTACTTAAAGTGACCTGGTAAAGAGATATAAGTCCTACTGAGCTTTCTAGCTCACCCTGTGTATTCTTGTCAATTTTTAGCAAATCCCGAAGATGACGGGAATGGGCTGGAGTGACGAGAGTGCTGATAGGTTTTATTAGATTTTTTCCCAGTCTGTCTACTTAGAAATGAATGTACTATATTTGAATAGTATCAAAAGTCCTTGAAGAATATTTGTTGGAAATGTTAGGTTATGAAATAAAGAAGTGATTTTGTCAATTTGTTGTCCATACTCATCATCTGAGTCTCTTGATTAACCCACTTGTATAACTGTTCACACCTTGATATTTCCGCCTTGTTTGGGGCGTGACAGTTTATTTGTTATCAGAGCATATGGTTAAAAGAAGAGTCTAGGGCATTAAGACATAGTTATTGAAAACCCTAGGTTCTTCACACTATAGGTTAAAATTTAGTGATACTTTGCCGTGAGATTGGGTAGAGCCTTGGGCTAGATATTAAGACATTGTTGTGGGTCATCCGAATGGGATCGGGTGATCGGTATCGGTGACTGGGGTGAGGGAAGGAATAAAGCGGGAAAGGAAAATACGGGAGTTTGATGTATCTCGGGTATCCTCCTTCATAGCCGTATGCCTCTCACGACGGTACCGGGCACTCGCCTTTTACATAAGGTCAAGAAGGGGTCGAATGGCACGAGAGGTCTCTAGGGTTAAAGTAACTAGATCGGGGTGCGGGCATGCCAATCGATTTCTCGACAATCACTCATGGAACCGAAGGTTGACTGGGGAAGCGTCACTAGGACACGGCACGTGGGCTCAGGAAGTCGGGCGACACGTGGAGAGAGAAGGTTCCATGGGTGCGAGTGCACATGCGATTGTGGGGAATCGTGTACTGGACGTCTTTCCCCACCGACCATAAGCCGTCGATGTTTATTTACATTAGAATGAATCCGAACACCTTTGTTCCGTGCTGAAGAGAAGTCTATATGTCTGAAGCCATGGATAGAGGACCGGGGTTACCCTACAGCTATAGGGGGACCATTACACTTGACTGGGAGGGTTAATTAACTGGAGGCGGAGGCACCGGACACACATTGGGTGGTGTAGAGGTAAGGCTGAGTCTCGAGTACGGGTATGTGTATTCAATTGGCTTTATTATAATAGCCATGTGGGCTTTACAAATGGGCCGAGGCGGCCAAAGTACAACTGGTGCAAGCCACAGGACAATTCTAACACGTGGGTCGGTTCTTGGGTCAATGTTGGAAAAGGTGGATATCTGTGTGTTTTTACAGAGACTCTCCACAAGGCTGGGGGCATGCATGATTTGCTGAGGGAGGGCTAGACTGGATGGCAGGGAGAGATATTGGTTGTCGCCTGGAGGAGGGCCGGACGTGGCTCGGGATGAGCAGTTGGGTACGGGTCCTGAGAGGCGAGTATCTTCATGATGGGGAGTCTGGGCCAGTCCCGGGAATGTAACTTTCGGGCCAGGGTCCAGCTAACTCGAGTCATCGGTCAGAGCGGTCGGCGGCCAGCTCGGGGAGAGCAGTGGGCAAGCAGTTCCATGGCGGAGGTGGGTGCGGCATCATGGTGCATGTGTAACCATCATAAGTTGTCATGTGCGGGCAGACCCAAGACGCGGGTGTTTTTGCCGATGTCATAACGCCATAGATGTGATGGGGAAGGACTTGTGTGAGATGGCTAGACATCGTATGAGGGAAGTGTGAGCGACATACCCTCGGCGTGTGTAAGCCGCTCAACAAGCCAACCACGCACACATAGCTCCTTGCATCCGTCCGTGTTTGCCTTTGGAAATCTAAGCAGTGTGTGCCTGGATCTGTATGCATGCATGCCCCTGCCCCTTGAGCTCCTAAGGGGTTTTTATATGGGAATATGAAAAGTCAGGGAGGGCTTAGGCGGACCAAGTTGAGGGCCAAACTTGGCCCGTGTAAACCCTTGGAATTTTTTTTTTTTTTACAGAGTGGGGGAGGGAGGGTTTAGGCGGACCAACCCAGTGCCTGGGTTTGGTCCACCTAAGCCCCTCCCCAGAGAGGTTTACGTGGAGCAAACATTGGGCTTTTTTTGTTTTTTAAAAAAGTTTTTTTTTGTTTCTGATGGGATTTAGGCGGACCAACCTAGGGGCCAGGTTGATCCGCCTAAACCTTTAGGCCCGCTTTGATAGTGGGTTGGTCGGGCTGCTGTCGGTGGGTTACGAACCCGGGGTTACGGTGGGCCCAGCCTCCCCCTCACACAACTGGGCTTAATCGACCCTGGGTGACTTAATTGACCCTTCGGGGTCGATTAACCTACCCCCACCCTATTATCAAAAGGGGCCTTGGGGGTTTGCATGCGGACCGGGCTGGGGGCTGGGTTTTTGTCCAATTTTTTTTTATTACAATAGGGGTTTAGGCGGACCAAACCTAGGGCAAGGTTTGGTCTGCCTAAACCCTTCCCCGGCGGGTTTAGGCGGAGCAAGTATGGAGGGAGAGAGGGGGGACGTTCCCTAGGTTTGGTCTGCCTAAACCCTTCCCCGGGGGGTTTAGGCGGAGCAAGTATGGAGGGAGAGAGGGGGGACGGTCCCCACCTCTATAAAATCCCATTTTTTTTATTTTGGCCCTACCTTGACTAAGTATGACTGCAAGAAGATAAAAAGGATACTAGAGTTGAACTAATTGATCGGCCGTGTGCTTACGAGGAACACGAACGTTGACGTGGGACTTTGTGCGATCCCGAGGCTTCATCGTTGAATCCCTCTGCGAACGGGTATGCCGGTGAATCTTGCACAAAACTGGGAAATACTGGGCTGGAGAATGGTCATGGGCCATCGGGCTGGGAGGAGGGTGCGTCCCCCAAGGGTGTTCGCCCTCCCCAGGGGGCGACCGCGCCAAGGGTGAACTCCCCCCCCCCCCCCCCCCGAGCGAGCCGTGGCTCTAAGGGGTAACCCCCGGGGGTCTTCCTTCGTCGTCTGGGGATGTCCTTTGATGGACGGGGCGCATGGAAAGGCTGGGACCTACCCGTGGGGGCTTGTCGATGTTGCGTTGTCGCTGTCGCTCGCAAGGTGTTTGGGGAAATTCTCGACACACCTCGGGTTGTCGATTAGCTTGGGTGGGTGACCAGCGGGTCTTAGATTCGGCCTTGGGCTGAGGGCAGGGGCTCAAAGGATCTGAAAGCTAACCTTCCGGGAGTGTGGGCCCGGCTTTCTCGGTGCATGCTACGTAATACAGTGAGTTGATAGACAGTCCCGGGTCGGCCCGGGAGCTGAAAATAAGCGGCTCATCACCGCATGTCTGAGGGTTGGGGGTGGCCCCTGACCTGCTGGAAAGTTGTCATAGGACATGGCTGGAGTCATGGGTTAGCCCTCGTCTTGTTGTAGAATGGCTGGGATATGCACGTCCGCAAGGTGTTCGAAAAAATTCTCGACACGCGTGTACGGGGCCGCATACGGGTGCTGTGGGATTCCAAAGCCCATGGTTGACCGAGGTAGGTCTTCCTTTGACTTTAGAAAGTTGGATGTAGGCGTCTTGGGGGTAGATCCCGACCTCATTGCTGGGTGCCACGTGCTTTGGCCTGTCGTCAGGGCGCCCTGGGGTCGGCCCGGGTGGCGGTGTTGAATGCAGGTAAGCCCGCAAACTGAGTGATCGGGGTGGCCCCAATCGATAGTTGACGTCACCGTGGGTTACGGATAACTGGTTGGGGCCATTGGCTAGGCCCGAGGAGCAATAGGAGGGGCTGGGTAGCTATCACTTTAAAGGTGTTCGGGGAAATTTTGAACTGTTATTTCTTAATATTTTTGCTTGGAAAATGTCTCGGTACAACAAATGCCCCCCACGGGGCATGCATCGGTAGCGGAGACGAGGGCGAGCGGCACATGAGCTCCTCATTCTGGGTTGTTGTAGTTGCATTTTGACACTTCATATGCACTTTTGCTAGCATTCTTGTATGTATTGATCCCTGTACGCTTACCATTTTTATGCAATTGTTTTGCAGCTATGGCGAGATTCGACAGGGAAGAGCAGGTTCTGAGGCACGTGGCCCGCGCGGAGGACCACTGGGTGAGGAGGACTATGCAGCCCTTGTCTCCTCTAGGCCCGCCTGTTGTCACCGCGGCCAGTGTGGACCAGCTTGACCTAGGGCATTTACTGGTAGCTAGGGGCCCCGTTGGCGAGGGGGCGGGTGGAGCATGGATCATGGAGCTGGCCCGTATCTCTGAAGCAAGTGGCATCTACACCTACGATCGTGCTGGAGGCTACCCGGTAGAGTTCCCACTAGATCGGCACTTGTTCGAGTTTATCAA
Organism: Amorphophallus konjac; assembly: GCA_022559845.1. Lineage (NCBI taxonomy): Eukaryota > Viridiplantae > Streptophyta > Magnoliopsida > Alismatales > Araceae > Amorphophallus > Amorphophallus konjac. The sequence continues at coordinate 266,131,512 of CM040123.1, forward strand.
GAGCTTTCTCCGGCCTGGCATGGAGGAGGGAGATTCTCGCGTTGCTGGAGAGCACCGCCGGCTGGAGCGGGCTATTCTGGTGGGCAGGGACAGCCTACACGGGGTTGCCCTCTATGGCTTCCCGAGCTTTTCCATTGATTACTGGAGGCAGTGTTAGTTTCCCAATGTTGAGTGCCTGTGCTTTTTTAGTAGGGCGGACTAGTTTGGGGTCCATGCCGGAGCACTGGGTCCTACTTCCTGGGACTTGCATGGCCACCATCGAGTGGAGATAGAGGGGACTCTGGGGTTAGTGTTGGAGCCATCAGGGCTACAGTATGCTGGAGAAGGCTATGACGACCACAGCCTTCTGGATGGAATTCTGCGCCAAATGGTCGTGAGTTGGTACAGCCGTTGGGTGGTGATCGTGCACCATTACAGGGTGCTCCTGGACCTGGCTGATATCAGATGCGCAGTGACCACGGCACTGTACGGGTGCCCCTGCTATAAGGGGTTGATACAGGCACTGGTGGAACGCTTCAACCGCCGGTGGAACACAGTGGCGACAGCGGAGGGAGAGACTTCACTGGATCTGTGGTCGCTCTTTCGGATCTCTTATTTTCTGATCATCGGTGAAGGGTACGAGGAGGTAGTGCTAGATGACCTCCACCGCAGCCACACCGACGGATAGGGATGATACCGAGTTCCTCACAACTATCGGTATCTGTTGAAGACCTGGAGAGACTTGGCTTTGGCTGGGAGAGAGAGAGCCGCACAGACTCCCCGAGTGCCGCTAAAGGTGTGGGTCCGCCACTTCTACAACGGGCCCTTCTGCTTCTACCAGGAGTTTGCAAGAGACCAGACTCCTTGGGAGGAGTGTACAGAGGTGGAGTTGAGGTTTAGGACCTACTCCAGGTACATATATGCACCACGAGAGGGGTGGAACCCCCATGGGTTGCTGGACATGACGCACTTGGTGGCATATTTAGCTTACTGGTTGGTGACATTTGTGGTCCCACACGGGGAGGACAGTTTGCTGAGAGTTGAGCTGTTGTGGCTTGCTTGCCTGCTAGCAGAGTGGAGGAGGCTGGCATTAGCTCCTGCGGCACTGGCCAATATCTACTAGGGGCTAGGTGTGTTGGCGACGCATCCTGCGCCACGTGAGCGGAGCTTGCTTCTGCCGACCCACTTCCTCAGTGTGTGGGTCGGTTTACTCTTTCCTGCACTAGTGACGCGGGGGACGGTGGTGAACCCGGCGTCGCCATTACTGTTCAGTTTCACCGACTAGCCAGACATGGATGCGGTTAAGCAACAGGAGGGGGATAGGAGGGCCCTGTCTTACCTGCCCGACTGGGGTGAGGACAGACTTCCTTTCGACAGTGCTACGAGGGATTCCCGTTTGATTCTGGTACCTTCGGGGGGTGGGGCAGCCTGCGCCCTTCCCTACCAGCGAGAGCCGGATGCATCATTATACAGAGTGTGGGTGATCAGCACCCGACCGGCGATGTTGGCACTACGCCGGTCTGTTACTAGTTTTCTAGAGCCGTACTACCCGCACCAGTTTGCCCGGAACTTCGAGTACGACCAGGTGATCCCGCTGAACCAGGAGTTTCCCTTGGTGAGTAGGTTGTTGTCATCAGGGTTTTATTTTTTATGTTTTTATGCCGATAATTGGGGTGAAGGTAGGAATACGGCGGGTGAGGAAAATATGGGAGTTTGATGTATCTCGGGTAACCTCCTTCATGGCCGTAGGACTCTCACGGTGGTACCGGGCACTCTCCGTTTACGGAAAGTCAGGAAGGGTCGAATAGCACGAAAATATGGAGGTGTAGGTTAGCTGGACAGGATGCGGGTGGGCCAGTCGATTTCTTGACGATCACCGATGGAACAGAGGGTCAACTAGGGAAGCGTCGCCAGGACGTGACACGTGGGCTCGAGAGGTCGGGCGACACATGGATCGAGGGGGTTCCACGGGTGCAAGTGCGCAGGCGATTGTGGGAATCGTGTACTGGACGTCTTTCCCTAACAACCGCAAGTGATCAGTGTTTATTTACATCGGATTGAATCCGAACACCTTCGTTCTGTGCTGAAGAGAAGCCTGTATGTGTCTAAAGCCATGGGTGGAGGACCGGGAGCATTCCGCAATTGTGGGTGCACTTTTGTCTGGGGGGTGATGGCCGGGGTCATGGATGTTAGACACGTGTGCTGAGTGGTGTAGGTAGAAAACTGGGGCCCTCAGATGGGTGCATGCATTCAACTGGTTTCATGCTATATGAGAGCCACATGGGCTTTACAAATGGGCCGAGGAGGCCAGAGTACAACTGGCGCAATCTGCGAGACAATTCCGACGTGTTAGTCGGTGCCCGGGTCAATGCGTGGTATGGCGGATATCTGCGTGTTTTACAGAGGCTCCCTATGGGGAGATTGAGACATGTCCGACTACCTAGACGGCGGGGGCTGTTGTGGGCTCACGCCTGACGGAGGTAGGACGCTGCTCAAGGTGGGTGGTCAGGTCCGGTCATCCGAGGTGAGCTCTAGTCACGCGGTTCCGTGTCAGTCATAGGTGCGGCGTCGTGTCATGAGCGTAGCCACCGTGGGTTGTCATGCACAGGCGGACCCGGGACGCGGGTGTGTTCGCCGTTTTCATAACGCCTTACGTGCGACGGGGGCGGACATGTGTATGATGGCTAGACGCCACATGAGGGGAGTACGGACATACCCTGAAATGTGTTGCATTACACATTCATCACAGGGAAAGGCCGTAACATTTTTGGGAATAGCCAACTCAACAGATGATACCAATGAATAGGATGAGTGAAGATGGCTGATAACAGTTGAAGCAGGAAGCTGAAATGTGTTGCATTACACATTCATCACAGGGATTTAGGCAAGATAGCAGTTCAATCTGAAGATGGGAAGTTCATATGGTAGAATATGAATAATGCTCCCCCTAAATGTATGCATGATCTAACATTCCTAAATGTATGCAACTCTGACCTATGGTACCAGGCGGAGGACTTGGTCTAAAGACTACCTCACACATAGTAAGCACTTCCAGACAGAGTTCATCTGCCCTTTAGTATCTTACTATTTATATACCAAGAGTCATGCATGACAATCCAATGCATATGTAGTTCTACATGCATCTTTTAGCTAACACTGCCACTTAAATGCAATTGTGATGCATGTGTGTGTCAAATATGCAAATGAACATTTTTAAGCTTGAGACATCATCCAAGCAACAGACGTACTCAACTCACCAATTCAGATTTTTTAGAATGTAATTTATTTACAGAGATTATGCATTTTAACAAATATCAACTAACTGCAATTAACATGTGTATGCATCAAATGCAGACATTCTTTAAACTCATGTATGCATCAGTGCATGATAAAAGAAAATTACAAAAGGCAGATGCAGTTCTGGACATGTATGCATTGACATATTAAGCATGATGTTCAATAAAAAAAAATTCAGGTGAAGAAACATTTAATCAGCAGAGTTGGGGTTTACCATACTTTGGATGCCTTGGTTTATTTGACCCCCTTTTATTCCTCATCCCAAGGCATAGCTGCAAAGCACATATCTCATTTTGTGTTTCTAGGTACCCAAGACTTCTTGGGTCCTACTTTGTTAGTAACACCTTTGAGAGGTGCTTTCCACATTCTTTGGGCATGTAAGTCATCAGACTTCATTAAATTACACTCACTCATGGAGTGCCCAACCTGCCCACTATAATGACAGGAAACAGCAGATCTTGAATTCTTTTTATTCACAACATTGTTAGCATGGAATCTGTGTGCATTATTCTGAACATAAATTTTATGTGCATTGGCATGAAGATTTCTGTTACTTGCATGAGATTTTGGTTTACCTTTACCTGCCCACCAGCATTCCGAAGCTCGGTGGCCAAATTTTCCACATTTAAAGCATGCCAGACTCTTTTCTTTAAAAACAATTTTATTTCTTCCAAAAACATTTCTATTTGCAGGGAGTTTTATATTCTGAGAGAAAGTTCTTCCCTGAGCATGCCAACAGTCCTTGACTGTATGGCCATGTTTTCCACAATGAGAACAATTAGAAAAGGTATTTCTATGAGGGCCTAACCAGCATTGTGCAGCAACATGTCCTATTTTTCCACAATTATAACAATGAATTTTCTTTTCCCTAAGGACATGATTTCTACCCTGATTGTTTTGAGCAGCTGCTAGGTCATCTTTTTCCATCAAATTACACTCATGCATCAAATGTCCATATTTGTGACAGTAGTGACAAATCATTTTCTTTCTAGATGCATGCGAGTGAGTGGGTGAAACATGCAGAGTGGGAAGAGGAACATGTTGATGCTTTTCTTTCTATTTTTCTGTTGTTTTCTCTTGAGCAGTAGACTGATAACCTGGAAGGTTCTGAGGGCTGTGAGAGGTTGAGCTGGAAACAAAAGAAGTTTGAACTTTGTTTTGAAAACTCTTCTTATTTGAGGGATTATAGCCCAACCCTTCCTTCTGAAAGTTTACCTTAGTTCCTAGAATTTTGTCCAGATTATCTTTTCCGTCCACAAATTTTGACAAGGAATTATTCAAATCTTCAATCTCATTTTCCAAGAAACGATGTGTATTTCATAACTGGCAATCTCTTGTTCATTGCAAGTTACACATTCGCTTAGCACCTTGTTTGCAAATTTACATTCCTCAATTTCTTGTTCCAGATTTCTCAATTTTTCAGACTCTTCAATGTAAACAGTTTTTCCTTTTTCTAAGAGAAGAAGTTTCTCTGACATAGCAGTGTTCAACTGCTTCAAACCTTCAACCTCTTGAATTAGTTTGTCATTATTTGATTTCTGATTTTCAATTTCTTCAACAGAGTCTTTATCAATTTTTAGTGAGCTCATTTTAGCATTCAACTCTTCCTCTATCTGTTCAAGCTCCAGAATCTTGTTTAACAGATCTTTGTTTTCTTCCTTTAGAGAAATAATAAACTCCTTATGCCATTCTAAATTTGAGTGAAGATTTTCATTTATTTCCTTGAGGAATGGGCACTCATTGCATGCAGATTTAACCGAACATATTGTTTAAACCTGGAGTTTTTCACATTGTTTCTCAAGACATTCATTTTCAGATTTCAGTCTACTTAGTTCAGAGCAAACACATTTAAGTTCATTCATCAATTTTTCATTCTGGTTTTTATGCATATGGATATCTGACAAATAGGCATCATGAGATTGCTTCATCTTTGAACAATTTTCACATGGTGAACTTGAACTACCCTGATCACTTTTCTTTTTCAAGTTCTTGTATCGTTTTCTTAATTGTTCATGAGACTCAAACAGCTCAGCATATGCATTCTCCCAATCATCCAAAGAAAAATTCTCGAAGATGTTTACCTCCTCCTCATCATCTTCTTCTTCATTTTGGCTGCTGCTAGGAATACTTCCTTTAGCCATCATGCAGTTGTCTTCATTTAACCTGTGAGTTAGCTTCAGCTCCTCTAGGATGTCCTTGGCATACCTGCAATCATAAAAACAAGAGTGTAAGGCTCTGTCAGTGGCTGCTTTCATCAGATTGAAGGCTTTCTGATTTTCTCCATCCTTTGATCTGTGGCTGTTGGTCCATTTGGACACTTTCTTTGGTAATGTGTGAGGACCTTGTGAAATTAATTTCCATAGATCAGGATTAACTGCATCAACATAATTTCGTAAACTGATAAACCATGCATTAAAATTAGAACCATTGAAAACCGGTGGATCACCCATGAAAGCTGATCAGATAAATGCAACAGGAATAATGAAGCACCAAGAGAGCAGGATCGAATCTACAGATCGCTGGACCTTCTAAGCAGACAACCTGCTCTGATACCAACTGTTAGGGTGCTAGGCCCGGATACAGAGGGGGGTGAATGTATCCTTCTATATAGAATGGCCAAATAAAATCTTGGATGCTAGAGATAGACACAAAATAGAACTGATTTGATTTAACTCAAATACAAACAATTGGAGCGTGCCTATCCAAGCATCTAGCGGAAGCAAACCAAGCAATCTGATGAACCAGTTGAAAATCCTTTTAAACAAAAGAGCAAATATGTAACTGTCTCCCAAATAACCAACTAGCGGACGCAGCACAAATGAGAATAAGAAATCTCAAGACAATCTGTGAAGGATGGTAGGAGATATGGAAGAACACACTACAAGCAAACCACTGCTCAAAGATTTTAAGGTGGTTCGGTCCTCCAGACCTACATCCACCCCTCACTCCCAACCGGAGTGAGGCTTCACTAGCAAACGCTAGAACCAAGCAGACTTAGTCTGCAAACAGTTGCTGCCACACAGCTTGACCAGGGGAACAGCCTCCCCTCTTCCTCCCAACCGGAGGGACACCCAAGTGACTCCCAGCCACTTGGAAACTAGAGATCGAAGACCTCTCTTCCTCCAGACCAGGAGGGACCACTGGACTTGCAACCACAAGCCCAGAACCGGAGGAACAAACCTCCCTTCCTCCAAATCGGAGGGGAACCTAGAGACCCAAGTCTCTCTTCCTCTGAACCCCAGAGGGAAGCACAACCGGAGATAAATCTCCCTTCCTCCAACCCGGAGGGTAACAACCGATGACACCCTGTCAAAGGCAACCAGAGACGCAAGTCTCTCTTCCTCCACACCGGAGGGAACCAACCACAAGTAGCACCCAGCTACTTGCAAACCGAAGACACAAGATCTCCCTTCTCCTGAGTCCACAGGAGGAACCCGATCCCCAACAGGGCAATTGGAAGAACAAAGATGATCAGAAAATAAAGGAAAATAATACAGGAAAATAACACAACAATCAGAAAGCTGTAAAAATGAAATGCACAATGTGGCTCTCAACGGAGCTGACTGGCTTGGATCTTTTCCACGGTCCAGTGAAGACAGATCTTCAAGCAGCTTCTTCCTTCTTCTCCACGAGCTCTCTCGCTCACTCTCTTTCTCTCTTTCTTTCTCTTCTGCTCTCCAAATCTCTCACTCTCTATCTCTCTTTCTTTCTCTTCTACTCTCCTAATCTCTCACTCTCTGCACTCTCTTCACGGCTTCTCTCTTCTATCTCTTCTTCCTCTCTTTTCCTTCTTTTTTTTTTCTGGATCGAAGGGCTTTCTACTCTTCAGGCTTTTCTTCTTTGATATCACTTCTTCTGTGAAAGAAGGCTCATATATATAGCAGCAGCATCATCATCACCCCCGACGTGTGACCTCCACATTTCCAGCGCTAAGTATTCGGACCACGTGGCAGTCTCTCAACAAGCTTCATTCCAGCCTTGGATCACGTGCTACCCAGTCACTGGGGAATATTTCCTCGGACCACCTTCTTCTGTAAGGAATTAACACGATTAAGACTCAGGGCCACAATAACTAAAGCTGCATGAGGTATGTGATAGCAATACACGATGCACTGCACTGAGAATGACACGAGATACACAAGATTACTACAGTACTAAATAAAGAGAGAATGACACGAGGTCAGATTAAAACAGCACGAGGTAAAACGAGAACGACATGAGGTTCAAAGGTGACAAAACAAATATTACAAAGAGAACGACACGAGGTTATGAACACAAGAATAACACGAAGACTCAAATACAAAAACAACATGACATAATAAACAGCAAAGAGAACGGCACGAGAACAAGATGGACTGAAACCAACTCGAAGACGAAACACAAAAACTGACACGAAGTGTGGTCACAAGGCGAGACAGACACGGGGTCTAGGAAGGACAACACGAGGACAGAAAAACAGACACGGCTATCACGACACGTGATGAAGTAGTGAAACCAGAAGAAGAAACGACTCGAGGAACAACAGTAAGTGACACTAACACTACAAAGGGAACGACACGAAATATACTGTAACAACTCGAGTACTAAGTTGTTCGAACGTACGAACGACTCGAAGACGAGGATGACACGGAGACAACACGAAGACACAATAAGGAAACAACATGAAGACACAACAAGGATACAACACGAAGTCATAAAAACAACTCGACGACACAAACACAGAAACAACTGAAACCGACACGAATTGTGGTTACAAAATAAGAATGACACGAGGTCTAGGAAAAACAACACGAAGACACGAATAACAAAAATAACGTGAAGACTCAAACACAAAAATAACTCGAAGACATAGACACAACACGAAGACACAATAAGAAAACGACACAAAGACGATGAATGCAACAGTGCAATGTCTAGACTTGAAATACAATGCAAACGGCTGTACAGACTTGAAGAATAAGCCAGTGTATAGACTTTGAAGATTGAAGGCGATGTACAGACTTTGATGCCCAAAGGCGATGAACAGTGAATCAGTGTATAGACTTCAACGTTCATTGAAGGATGTTCAGACTTTGTTCGTAAAGCAGCACAATGAATAAGTGTGTACATTGAGACCCAGTGTAGACATGACCTAACAGTCCAGTGTATGGACTTCAACAGTGAACGGCTGTACATACTTCATGTGAAAAACCCAATGTACAGACTTGTAACACTTGAGGATTGATGTATAGACTTCGCCTGAACACTGTCCGATGTACAGGCTTTAGTCTGAAGCGATGTATGGACTTAAAGGTTCACACTCGAATGTATAGAGTTGAAAGGGCTAACAATCTAGTGTATAGACTTGATGCCTTGAAGATCAATGTACATACTTTGAAGACCGACCTAGCAGGTTGTGTAGACTTAGAATGCAACCAGGATGTCTAGACTTGGTGTGAGGCAATGCACAATAAACATGGATCAATGAATTGAATGCATATAGCAGACATGAACTGAATGTTTGCAGGAGAACTAATTAAAGCATTACCTGATCTGAGCATTCACCTTACCTGTCATGATTTAACTTTGACTCTTTGACTTGGGTTAACTTCATGACCTGTGAGACATCCTCAACCCTGTTCTGACAGTTTCTCATAATGCAACAGGATTATATCATCAAGGATGTAAACATAATGAGACATAATACTGTCATCATCAAAACTCCAGAACCACAGGGGACACAACAATCTCCCCCTTTTTTATGATGGCAATATTATGAGTCATTGCAATAGGTCCATCATGATGATTATGAAATACCATGTGACAGTTCATAAACATGCACCCATAATGACTAATGCATGCACCAATAAAGACTAATGACTCACACCAAAAATTCTAATGCATGCACCAATAAAGACTAATGACTCACACCAAAAATTCTCCCCCTTTGTCAACATCAAAAAGAATGGAGTGGTCATTGACTGTTTAAGAATTTGAAATAGGAGCTATTATGCAAACAGAGTTACTATTATCTAAAACTCCCCCTGACAGGATACTCTCCTGAATGAACATTGAACCACAGGGACATGCAAAAGTTCTCCCCCTTAGATGGACAGTGATTGGAATGAAGCACAGGAGATAAAGAAATCAACAGTTAAGTCTGAAATAATGGAGTCCATTGTGAGAAAGAAGGCACTCAGAATAAATGAGAAAGGTTTTCAATGGGATATCAATTTCATAAATCTGATTAAATAGGTATTTCAGACTCTTCTATTATAGAGATTTATGAATGATCTTCATTGACAAGTCAGATCAGAATATGATGTATGCAAGGCTTGTTCATAAACTTTCTGTACTCATATCTGAAATCAGTTTTAATAAAGGTGAACCTTGCTTTCACATTGACAGTCTTGTTTAACCTTCTTCTTCCTTACTCACTTAATTTCAAAGATTCCTTTAAGAGATGCAATCAATAGTAATGAAGTTAAACACATAAGAAAAACATTTGTTTCTGTCAAGGGTTCCAATAGAATATTTCTTTTGGACATATCTTTCAAATAGTATACTAGATTAGCAGCAATTTTCATAACATTCTTCATGAGCACTTGAGTTTAGTACACCCTTGTAACTAGAGGATACACGTTATTTAGACGCCAGTATCCCTAAGCACTTGGATGGACTAACTGTCATGCTTCATAGGAACAGAGATTGCATTTACACTTCATGATACACTACAGATCATTTCTTTGATGAGTGAGATGTATTTCTCAGTGTGCATGCTATTGCTCTGCCAGATTATCAATCATTTTTAAGCAGAGTTAACTATGGCACCTCATGACACAGTCCTTTGGACATGATTTCTCAGTGACCAAGGTCATTGCTCTGACAAGATTTACCCTTAGACATAATCCATATTCTCATATGTTTAAAAATCAATACTAACTTCATACATATCAATCAAGGAATATCATGATTTCAGAATTTTCAGAATTCAGAAGAGTTTAAAAGACTCAACATGAAAATGTTGGTTAAAGTTTATTAAGACCAACTCAGATATTTTCAAGATATGTTCATAAGCAAACACAAGACATACATGAAACATCAACCGGCTGAAAGAATCAGATATTCATAATCCTATATAATAGAAGATTCATGTTTAAGTTATTTTTCAGATTTATGATCAGGATATGTACAGAGAATTCTTTCTGAGTTTTCAGGAAAGGCCGTAACATTTTTGGGAACAGCCAACTCAACAGATGATACCAATGAATAGGATGAGTGAAGATGGCTGATAACAGTTGAAGCAGGAAGCTGAAATGTGTTGCATTACACATTCATCACAGGGATTTAGGCAAGATAGCAGTTCAATCTGAAGATGTGAAGTTTAGATGGTAGAATATGAATAATTGATGTGACACCGAACCTTGGACCTATTTTCAAGCATTCAAGTTGAGCAGCGGACTCACACTAGCGAACTCACCCGTTTGGTGCACACTTGTGCCCGTTGGCAACTAAGCGATGTGGGAGAGGGTCCGAGACGGGACCATGAAGCTCCAATGGTTGGCTAGCTTGTGGAGAACCCCAAATGGGCCTAGGATGCCCAAACCATGGGCGGCCAGCACACCAAGGGTGTGGGTTTAGTGGGTTCACTCTCAACTCGCCCGCGGTGGTCACTCACGGAACTAGCAAGTTGGGCCGAGCTCTCACTCTCCGTCCGACGCAGTACTAGCAATAATACTAAGCTAAGCAAGTGATTAAACCAAGCAAGAGAGGGACTGAGGCTCACCTAGCCGGCGTGAAGACGCCGACTCCGGCCGGAGACGAGGGCGAGCCGGGAGGCGAGGGTATACACCCGATCGCCGCGGCGATGTAGCTTGAACCTGAAATTGAAAGAATTACACCACTACACCTCACGCAGGAGGGATGAACTTGGGGTGGGGATTATTCTTATTACATTCAAAACTACCTCCACGCAGGGAGGGGCCTTCAGCCGGCCAAGCGGGGTGGGGTTTTATGCAAAGGAAAAGCCGATCTTCCGAGTCCGCCGGTTCTGCCAATCTGCAGGTCTGCAGGATAGGGTGTCGCTGTTGACACTGCCACGGGCTCCACGGGGCTCCAAACTTGACGAAACCACTGCCAAAAGTTCCTCAGCTGACAGGGGATGAAGCTTGAATTTTTGGGGAAGCTTTGAGTCTCGGGGCTGACTGCACCGGCGACTGGAACAGGACACCACCGTCTGGTCTCTGGCTGGTATCGGGCTGAAGCAGTAGGTTGCAGAAGTCACTGTGGGCTCTCCCGGACTCCGATTGGAATGAAACTAGCGGTGACGCGAACTTGGTCGGAGTAGCTTCGAGCAGGAGTTGACGGGGATGCAATCCGATGTCAGTGGAGAGAGGAGTGACCGGAGAAATGAAGACTGATCTAACCTGGGACCACAGGGGCAGTCTGCCCTCTCCGACGAAGAAAATTGGAACAGAGGGTTCCAGAGGTCGATTGAGTCCCTTCTTCTTGGAGGTGGCAGCTAGCTGGAAGTAGTTTCTCCCCTCCAAAAATGGCGCTCAGAGCCTTCACGAGCTGGCTGTGGCAGAGTCTGGAACCGGGATGGTTGGTTCTGCCTCTGTCTGGTGCAGAACCATGTGACTGGATGCAGGGGGTGCCACGATTGCTACCGAGCTCTGATTGAGGCGAGACTTGAACCGTTGGAACCGTGGTCAAGTCTTCTTTCTTTCGGACTTGACGGCGATGTCGGCAGATGTTGGAGTATACCGGGACGAACAGATGAGCAGAGGGATGTCGGTTCTGGCTCCTGAAAACTGACCTGATGCCTTGGAGTAGAAAATTCGTAACTTCTGATGCCGATATCCAAATGCAGCTCTGCTTCTTGAGGATTAAAGAGGACTTGAGAGGGAAGATTTCTTCTGAAGAACACTTGATCTGAATCCCAAAGGGTTTGCCGTGGTTGAGCTTCCAATCACGTTCTAGTTCCTTGCCTGGGGTCTCCTGCGCAGTCGAGGGAGAATGGATGCTGCGGACTGCTCGGAGCTCGGATGCTGACGAAACCGCCTCGCCTGGAAAGCTCTCTGGAAGACCTTTCCAGAGATGTAGGCCTTGCTACTTGAATCTTCAAGTAACGGTCGTGGCTGCTTCTGCAACTCGTTGTAGTTCTGCTGCCTGAAACAGAGATAGAATGAGGAGATGTGCAAGGGGAGAGCAAGGGAGAGGGGGGGTGAACTTGGTTTGACCAAGGGGAGGTGGGGGACGAATTTGGGAGCTTGGGGGTGGGGGAGATGGAGGGGCACAGCCCTAGGGAGAGGGAAATTCGAATTTGGGCTTTGGGAGGGGTTAATTCAGCCTTGGGAAGGTGGTGGGGTGCTTTGGAAAGTGGAAAGGTGCCTAGGAGAAGGGGTTTCCACCTAGGGGTTGGAGGGGGAGTTGAATGAGTGCATGGGGAAGGGGAAGGGGCCTTAATGAGGGGTGAATGGGGAGGAGAGAGAGTGAATTTCGAAATTGGGGTGGGGAGGAGAGAGAGAGAGGGGGTACAACCCACTTAGAGAGAGTGATAGTAAGAGAGAGAGAGAGAGAGGGAGATATTGAGAGGGAGATGGCAAATGCTTTTCAATATTCATCAAAAGTTGTTACAAATGAGAGAGGGGTGGGGTATTTATAGACTCCATAATTTTCCTAAGACCAAACTGACCCTGACAAACTAACTAAAGACCACACAGTCCAAGGGAGGGGCGCCCCTGGGCCTAGCCCAATGGATTGGGCCCATTAACCTATCTAACCAACATAATGACTCAATACTTAGGAAAATGACTCAACTACCTAGGTACATGACTCAAAATAAAGGGAAAATTACATGATAATGACTCAAAGAAAATGTGAAGATTACATGACTAGTCTCAAAAATACATGACAAATATAATGGTGCTTGCCGTCGAACAATCCGAGTCTGGAAAAAGAGTGGAGGGACAAGGGATGCCCTCATCATACCCCCGGGGTGGGGAAAACTCGACTCCGTCGAGTATGGGTCCACCAGGGAAGTAGTGCATCGAACTGCAGCTCGGGGCGATCCACGATCTCCATACTCAACCCGCGACTCTAGTCGGGGAACGGTGCTTCAGTCGACAAAGTGACTCGGTCATACCCTCATGCTGGTGATGGGATCTTGCTTGCCTAGTATTGCCGCTGTGTGCTCACGTCGGGCTCTCAGGCTATTTGTGGTGGCACTCCGAGGGTGTCTCTCACAAGGGTAGGTGTAAGCTGGAGGCACTCACTAGGATCCACCGCGGTGCCCTTATAGGGTGCTAGATCCGCCACATGAGAAATGGGGAGAATCCCAAAACTCTTTTGAAAGTTCAACCCATAAGCCGGGTTGCCAAAAGTCACTCAGAACTTGGCAAGGTCCAAGTCCTCGTGCCCTCAATTTGGAGGTGACCCTAGGGTAGAGCCACTCCAAAGTCATCATCGTCAAGTTACCAACTTGGAATTCCAAGTGGCGCTCACGAGTTTTTGCTCGCTTGTTGTGAATCTCACCGCTTGTTGCTTGATACTTGCTTGAATGCATATGCCATGTACTATGACGCGGTGTGAGTTGACAATGTATGGTATGCAAAGGGGGTCCAGGACAACCACATATAGACCTATCATGCATTGATGGTATGAAGACTTTGAAGGATTTGGGAGGACCAGGGCATCCATAGGTGTCCCTCTTGTGAGTGAGTGTGATGAATGTTGGAGGATCCGAACATCCATGAATGCTCCTAACATGCTTGAGATTTATGATGAATGATGGTGGACCATGACAACCAAATATTGACCACTCATATTTTCTTCTTGACATGTGGGTGATATGGATGAATGTACCCGACGGACTAATCATGCCAAGCGGTGTGATGTGCCAAGACATATGAACTCCTTTCCCAAAGATGACTTCCTTATGTGGGATGGTGGGGTGGTCTTTGAGCTTCCACTCAAAAGGGTCGAAGGGATCTAGGTAGGTGGATATAGGGTGGGTCATTTCCTCAATCCCGAGGTGTTTGTTGTCTAAGGTCAATGCTCTCATGGTGTAACCCGATTCCAGGAAGGGAGGAGTTTGGGTCAACATGGGTGGTATGGGTAGGGTGAGGTGAGTGGTGAATAGGGGGAGAGGGTCACATGGAGATTTAGGCTCCCATAGAAAAGGGTCAAAGGGATCATGGTAAGGGTCACCTAGGTAGGGGTACTCCGTGTTCTTAAGGACCTCAAATGGTGAGTCATCCTCCTCCAAGATAATTGGGCCAAGGTTGCTAATGGGTTGGCCAATCAAAGCACTTGGGATCTCAATGGTTGGGGAGTAGACTATGATAGGTTCTTCCTCCATGGGAAGAAGGAGGATGATCTCACTAGTAACTTGGCCATTAGTATAGATGGAAGTGATGGAGCCAATTGTGGGATATGCTAGGCTAATGGTGTTAGTTTCGGGCGGCCTCATGGCTAGCATATTGGTCAAGTGAATTTGCCCATGTAGGTAGTTCACTAAGTCTCCCAAATCTTCCACACAATAGGAAGTTTGATAAGTGACATGTGGCTGAATGGGAATGATTTGAGATTGATATCCCATAGGTAGGTGGCATGGTTGTGAACTAGGAATGGTGAGACTTTTCTTGAGCCATTGGAGTATGGACTTATCTATGGTGAGGTTGGGTGTCTCTAGAGGATCTAGGCTAGGGGTGTGTGAGTTGTTTGGCCTTTGGATTTCCTCTATGTTGGGAGGTGGATCCGGAGGGGCATCTTTTTCCACTTGGGTGGGTGTGGGGGTTGCAACTTCTATTGCTAATGGAGTAGGGGGATCTATGGTGGGTGGTTTGGTGATAGCTAGCGTATGACACTCCCGGGGTGGTGAATAAGCATGGGCTTGGGTTGGGCTAGGAAGGGGAAGTAGAGGAGGCCTAGGTTGGGGAAAGATTGGTGTAGGAAGTGGGAGGTGGGTTGGGTGAGGGGTTTTGGGTTTTGGGGTGGTGGCCATTATGGGCCTTGGTGGAGGGGTGGACATGGTGTCCACATGGTTTTTAATGGTGAGGGTTGGATGAGTGGTGGTCACCATGGAGGGAATTGGGTCGGTTAGGGGTCTCTTGCCCTTGGGATCATTTGGGGTGGAAGTGGGGGCTAAAGGGGCTTGACTAGTGTAGGTTAGGGAAGGGGGTTTTGGTTGGGGTGTGGGGGACCTCATGGGGTTAGGTGGGGAGGTGGAGGTCTTAGGTACTTGGGTTTTAGTGATAAGGGTTTGGACGGGTGGGGTGGGAGGAGTGGGAGTGCTCCTTGGGTTTTGGTGATCCGAGTGAGAAGGGGACACATATCTAGCCCTTAGTTGATCCTTCATGTCCTCCCATGTGGTGAGGGGAGCTTCCCGTCTAATTATCCTTAAGCCCTCAATTTTACACCAATGAGTTTGAGCCCTTTTGGTTAGTTGCATTTTGGCAACCCATGCTTTTTCATCCTTGGAAATATGATACCAATTGAAGTATTGGTCCATTGTAGCTTCCCAATCTAAATATTTGCTAGGAGAGGTCCCATCAAAGGTGGGAAGTGGGAAAGGGGCCATCCTATCGTCCGTCCTTGGGGCGGGCCTATTTTTTCCAAGTTGGTCGAGTCGGCCCGATATGTTATCAAGCCGCTCATTGGCATAGGTCAAGGCTTTCATGAAGTAGTTGATATGGCCCGGGAAGTTATGGGTGTTAGTGGTAGGCATCTTTTGGTGACTTGGACTTATGGAGTGGGCCGATTGGTAAGGTCGATATGAGGTGGCCATATTAGGGGACAAGAGTGATGCATTTGAAGACTCTAAATGCTTAGACATGCCCTAGGACCAACTTGATAGAGACAAGTTGTGAACTTGCTCTGATACCACTTGATGTGACACCGAACCTTGGACCTATTTTCAAGCATTCAAGTTGAGCAGCGGACTCACACTAGCGAACTCACCCGTTTGGTGCACACTTGTGCCCGTTGGCAACTAAGCGATGTGGGAGAGGGTCCGAGGCGGGACCATGAAGCTCCAATGGTTGGCTAGCTTGTGGAGAACCCCAAATGGGCCTAGGATGCCCAAACCATGGGCGGCCAGCACACCAAGGGTGTGGGTTTAGTGGGTTCACTCTCAACTCGCCCGCGGTGGTCACTCACGGAACTAGCAAGTTGGGCCGAGCTCTCACTCTCCGTCCGACGCAGTACTAGCAATAATACTAAGCTAAGCAAGTGATTAAACCAAGCAAGAGAGGGACTGAGGCTCACCTAGCCGGCGTGAAGACGCCGACTCCGGCCGGAGACGAGGGCGAGCCGGGAGGCGAGGGTATACACCCGATCGCCGCGGCGATGTAGCTTGAACCTGAAATTGAAAGAATTACACCACTACACCTCACGCAGGAGGGATGAACTTGGGGTGGGGATTATTCTTATTACATTCAAAACTACCTCCACGCAGGGAGGGGCCTTCAGCCGGCCAAGCGGGGTGGGGTTTTATGCAAAGGAAAAGCCGATCTTCCGAGTCCGCCGGTTCTGCCAATCTGCAGGTCTGCAGGATAGGGTGTCGCTGTTGACACTGCCACGGGCTCCACGGGGCTCCAAACTTGACGAAACCACTGCCAAAAGTTCCTCAGCTGACAGGGGATGAAGCTTGAATTTTTGGGGAAGCTTTGAGTCTCGGGGCTGACTGCACCGGCGACTGGAACAGGACACCACCGTCTGGTCTCTGGCTGGTATCGGGCTGAAGCAGTAGGTTGCAGAAGTCACTGTGGGCTCTCCCGGACTCCGATTGGAATGAAACTAGCGGTGACGCGAACTTGGTCGGAGTAGCTTCGAGCAGGAGTTGACGGGGATGCAATCCGATGTCAGTGGAGAGAGGAGTGACCGGAGAAATGAAGACTGATCTAACCTGGGACCACAGGGGCAGTCTGCCCTCTCCGACGAAGAAAATTGGAACAGAGGGTTCCAGAGGTCGATTGAGTCCCTTCTTCTTGGAGGTGGCAGCTAGCTGGAAGTAGTTTCTCCCCTCCAAAAATGGCGCTCAGAGCCTTCACGAGCTGGCTGTGGCAGAGTCTGGAACCGGGATGGTTGGTTCTGCCTCTGTCTGGTGCAGAACCATGTGACTGGATGCAGGGGGTGCCACGATTGCTACCGAGCTCTGATTGAGGCGAGACTTGAACCGTTGGAACCGTGGTCAAGTCTTCTTTCTTTCGGACTTGACGGCGATGTCGGCAGATGTTGGAGTATACCGGGACGAACAGATGAGCAGAGGGATGTCGGTTCTGGCTCCTGAAAACTGACCTGATGCCTTGGAGTAGAAAATTCGTAACTTCTGATGCCGATATCCAAATGCAGCTCTGCTTCTTGAGGATTAAAGAGGACTTGAGAGGGAAGATTTCTTCTGAAGAACACTTGATCTGAATCCCAAAGGGTTTGCCGTGGTTGAGCTTCCAATCACGTTCTAGTTCCTTGCCTGGGGTCTCCTGCGCAGTCGAGGGAGAATGGATGCTGCGGACTGCTCGGAGCTCGGATGCTGACGAAACCGCCTCGCCTGGAAAGCTCTCTGGAAGACCTTTCCAGAGATGTAGGCCTTGCTACTTGAATCTTCAAGTAACGGTCGTGGCTGCTTCTGCAACTCGTTGTAGTTCTGCTGCCTGAAACAGAGATAGAATGAGGAGATGTGCAAGGGGAGAGCAAGGGAGAGGGGGGGTGAACTTGGTTTGACCAAGGGGAGGTGGGGGACGAATTTGGGAGCTTGGGGGTGGGGGAGATGGAGGGGCACAGCCCTAGGGAGAGGGAAATTCGAATTTGGGCTTTGGGAGGGGTTAATTCAGCCTTGGGAAGGTGGTGGGGTGCTTTGGAAAGTGGAAAGGTGCCTAGGAGAAGGGGTTTCCACCTAGGGGTTGGAGGGGGAGTTGAATGAGTGCATGGGGAAGGGGAAGGGGCCTTAATGAGGGGTGAATGGGGAGGAGAGAGAGTGAATTTCGAAATTGGGGTGGGGAGGAGAGAGAGAGAGGGGGTACAACCCACTTAGAGAGAGTGATAGTAAGAGAGAGAGAGAGAGAGGGAGATATTGAGAGGGAGATGGCAAATGCTTTTCAATATTCATCAAAAGTTGTTACAAATGAGAGAGGGGTGGGGTATTTATAGACTCCATAATTTTCCTAAGACCAAACTGACCCTGACAAACTAACTAAAGACCACACAGTCCAAGGGAGGGGCGCCCCTGGGCCTAGCCCAATGGATTGGGCCCATTAACCTATCTAACCAACATAATGACTCAATACTTAGGAAAATGACTCAACTACCTAGGTACATGACTCAAAATAAAGGGAAAATTACATGATAATGACTCAAAGAAAATGTGAAGATTACATGACTAGTCTCAAAAATACATGACAAATATAATGGTGCTTGCCGTCGAACAATCCGAGTCTGGAAAAAGAGTGGAGGGACAAGGGATGCCCTCATCAATAATGCTCCCCCTAAATGTATGCATGATCTAACATTCCTAAATGTATGCAACTCTGACCTATGGTACCAGGCGGAGGACTTGGTCTAAAGACTACCTCACACATAGTAAGCACTTCCAGACAGAGTTCATCTGCCCTTTAGTATCTTACTATTTATATACCAAGAGTCATGCATGACAATCCAAAGCATATGTAGTTCTACATGCATCTTTTAGCTAACACTGTGCCACTTAAATGCAATTGTGATGCATGTGCGTGTCAAATGTGCAAATGAACATTTTTAAGCTTGAGACATCATCCAAGCAACAGACTTACTCAACTCACCTTTTCAGATTTTTTAGAATGTAATTTATTTTCAGAGATTATGCATTTTAACAAATATCAACTAACTGCAATTAACATATGTATGCATCAAATGCAGACATTCTTTAAACTCATGTATGCATCAGTGCATGATAAAAGAAAATTACAAAAGGCAGATGTAGTTCTGGACATGTATGCATTAACATATTAAGCATGATGTTCAATAAAAAAAAATTCAGGTGAAGAAACATTTAATCAGCAGAGTTGGGGTTTACCATACTTTGGATGCCTTGGTTTATTTGACCCCCTTTTATTCCTCATCCCAAGGCATAGCTGCAAAGCACAGATCTCATTTTATGTTTCTAGGTACCCAAGACTTCTTGGGTCCTACTTTGTTAGTAACACCTTTGAGAGGTGCTTTCCACATTCTTTGGGCATGTAAGTCATCAGACTTCATTAAATTACACTCACTCATGGAGTGCCCAACCTGCCCACTATAATGACAGGAAACAGCAGATCTTGAATTCTTTTTATTCACAACATTGTTAGCATGGAATCTGTGTGCATTATTCTGAACATAAATTTTATGTGCATTGGCATGAAGATTTCTGTTACTTGCATGAGATTTTGGTTTACCTTTACCTGCCCACCAGCATTCTGAAGCTCGGTGGCCAAATTTTCCACATTCAAAGCATGCCAGACTCTTTTATTTAAAACAGTTTTATTTCTTCCAAAAACATTTCTATTTGCAGGGAGTTTTATATTCTGAGAGAAAGTTCTTCCCTGAGCATGCCAACAGTCATTGACTGTGTGGCCATGTTTTCCATAATGAGAACAATTAGAAAAGGTATTTCTATGAGGGCCTAACCAGCATTGTGCAGCAACATGTCCTATTTTTCCACAGTTATAACAATGAATTTTCTTTTCCCTAAGGACATGATTTCTACCCTGATTGTTTTGAGCAGCTGCTAGGTCATCTTTTTCCATCAAATTACACTCATGCATCAAATGTCCATATTTGTGACAGTAGTGACAGATCATTTTCTTTCTAGATGCATGCGAGTGAGTGGGTGAAACATGCAGAGTGGGAAGAGGAACATGTTGATGCTTTTCTTTATATTTTTATGTTGTTTTCTCTTGAGCAGTAGACTGATAACCTGGAAGGTTCTGAGGGCTGTGAGAGGTTGAGATGGAAACAAAAGAAGTTTGAACTTTGTTTTGAAAACTCTTCTTATTTGAGGGATTATAGCCCAACCCTTCCTTCTGAAAGTTTACCTTAATTCCTAGAATTTTGTCCAGATTATCTTTTCCGTCCACAAATTTTGACAAGGAATTATTCAAATCTTCAATTTCATTTTTCAAGGAAACGATGTGTATTTCATAACTGGCAATCTCTTGTTCATTGCAAGTTACACATTCGCTTAGCACCTTGTTTGCAATTTTACATTCCTCAATTTCTTGTTCCAGATTTCTTAATTTTTCAGACTCTTCAATGTAAACAGTTTTTCCTTTTTCTAAGAGAAGAAGTTTCTCTGACATAGCAGTGTTCAACTGCTTCAAACCTTCAACCTCTTGAATTAGTTTGTCATTATTTGATTTCAGATTTTCAATTTCTTCAACAGAGTCTTTATCAATTTTTAGTGAGCTCATTTTATCATTCAACTCTTCCTCTATCTATTCAAGCTCCAGAATCTTGTTTAACCGATCTTTGTTTTCTTCCTTTAGAGAAACAATAAACTCCTTATGCCATTCTAAATTTGAGTGAAGATTTTCATTTATTTCCTTGAGGAATGGGCACTCATTGCATGCAGATTTAACCGAACATATTGTTTGAACCTAGAGTTTTTCACATTGTTTCTCAAGACATTCATTTTCAGATTTCAGTCTACTTAGTTCAGAGCAAACACATTTAAGTTCATTCATCAATTTTTCATTCTGGTTTTTATGCATATGGATATCTGACAAATAGGCATCATGAGATTGCTTCATCTTTGAACAATTTTCACATGGTGAACTTGAACTACCCTGATCACTTTTCTTTTTCAAGTTATTGTATCGTTTTCTTAATTGTTCATGAGACTCAAACAGCTCAGCATATGCATTCTCCCAATCATCCAAAGAAAAATTCTCGAAGATGTTTACCTCCTCCTCATCATCTTCTTCTTCATTTTGGCTGCTGCTAGGAATACTTCCTTTAGCCATCATGCAGTTGTCTTCATTTAACCTGTGAGTTAGCTTCAGCTCCTCTAGGATGTCCTTGGCAGACCTGTAATCATAAAAACAAGAGTGTAAGGCTCTGTCAGTGGCTGCTTTCATCAGATTGAAGGCTTTCTGATTTTCTCCATCCTTTGATCTGTGGCTGTTGGTCCATTTGGACACTTTCTTTGGTAATGTGTGAGGACCTTGTGAAATTAATTTCCACAGATCAGGATTAACTGCATCAACATAATTTCGTAAACTGATAAACCACGTATTAAAATTAGAACCATTGAAAACCGGTGGATCACCCATGAAAGCTGATCAGATAAATGCAACAGGAATAATGAAGCACCAAGAGAGCAGGATCGAATCTACATATCGCTGGACCTTCTAAGCAGACAACCTGCTCTGATACCAACTGTTAGGGTGCTAGGCCCGGATACAGAGGGGGGTGAATGTATCCTTCTATATAGAATGGCCAAATAAAATCTTGGATGCTAGAGATAGACACAAAATAGAACCGATTTGATTTAACTCAAATACAAACAATTGGAGCGTGCCTATCAAGCATCTAGCGGAAGCAAACCAAGCAATCTGATGAACCAGTTGAAAATCCTTTTAAACAAAAGAGCAAATATGTAACTGTCTCCCAAATAACCAACAAGCGGACGCAGCATAAATGAGAATAAGAAATCTCAAGACAATCTGTGAAGGATGGTAGGAGATATGGAAGAACACACTACAAGCAAACCACTGCTCAAAGATTTTAAGGTGGTTCGGTCCTCCAGACCTACATCCACCCCTCACTCCCAACCTGAGTGAGGCTTCACTAGCAAACGCTAGAACCAAGCAGACTCAGTCTGCAAACAGTTGCTGCCACATAGCTTGACCAGGGGAACAGCCTCCCCTCTTCCTCCCAGCCGGAGGGACACCCAAGTGACTCCCAGCCACTTGGAAACTAGAGGTCGAAGACCTCTCTTCCTCCAGACCAGGAGGGACCACTGGACTTGCAACCACAAGCCCAGAACCGGAGGAACAAACCTCCCTTCCTCCAAACCGGAGGGGAACCTAGAGACCCAAGTCTCTCTTCCTCTGAACCCCAGAGGGAAGCACAACTGGAGATAAATCTCCCTTCCTCCAACCCGGAGGGTAACAACCGATGACACCCTGTCAAAGGCAACCAGAGACGCAAGTCTCTCTTCCTCCACACCGGAGGGAACCAACCACAAGTAGCACCCAGCTACTTGCAAATCGAAGACACAAGATCTCCCTTCTCCTGAGTCCACAGGAGGAACCCGATCCCCAACAGGGCAATCGGAAGAACAAAGATGATCAGAAAATAAAGGAAAACAATAAAGGAAAATAACACAGCAATCAGAAAGCTATAAAAATGAAATGCACAATGTGACTCTCAACGGAGCTGACTGGCCTGGATCTGATCCACGGTCCAGTGAAGACAGATCTTCAAGCAGCTTCTTCCTTCTTCTCCACGAGCTCTCTCGCTCACTCTCTTTCTCTCTTTCTTTCTCTTCTGCTCTCCAAATCTCTCACTCTCTATCTCTCTTTCTTTCTCTTCTACTCTCCTAATCTCTCACTCTCTGCACTCTCTTCACGGCTTCTCTCTTCTATCTCTTCTTCCTCTCTTTTCCTTCTTTTTTTTTTCTGGATCGAAGGGCTTTCTACTCTTCAGGCTTTTCTTCTTCGATATCACTTCTTCTGTGGAAGAAGGCTCATATATATAGCAACAGCAGCAGCATCTCCCCCGACGTGTGACCTCCACATTTCCAGCCCTAAGTATTCGGACCACGTGGCAGTCTCTCAGCAAGCTTCATTCTAGCCTCGGATCACGTGCTGCCCAGTCACTGGGGAATATTTCCTCAGACCACCTTCTTCTGTAAGGAATTAACATGATTAAGACTCAGGGCCACAATAACTAAAGCTGCATGAGGTATGTGATAGCAATACACGATGCACTGCACTGAGAATGACACGAGATACACAAGATTACTACAGTACTAAATAAAGAGAGAATGACACGAGGTCAGATTAAAACAGCACGAGGTAAAACGAGAACGACACGAGGTTCAAAGGTGACAAAACAAATATTACAAAGAGAACGACACGAGGTTATGAACACAAGAATAACACGAAGACTCAAATACAAAAACAACACGACATAATAAACAGCAAAGAGAACGGCACGAGAACAAGATGGACTGAAACCAACTCGAAGACGAAACACAAAAACTGACACGAAGTGTGGTCACAAGGCGAGACAGACACGGGGTCTACGAAAGACAACACGAGGATAGAAAAACAGACACGGCTATCACGACACGTGATGAAGCAGTGAAACCAGAAGAAGAAACGACTCGAGGAATAACAGTAAGTGACACTAACACTACAAAGGGAACGACACGAAATATACTGTAACAACTCGAGTACTAAGTTGTTCGAACGTACGAACGACTCGAAGACGAGGATGACACGGAGACAACACGAAGACATAATAAGGAAACGACACGAAGAGACAACAAGGATACAACACGAAGTCATAAAAACAACTCGACGACACAAACACAGAAACAACTGAAACCGACACGAATTGTGGTTACAAAATAAGAACGACACGAGGTCTAGGAAAAACAACACGAAGACACGAATAACAAAAATAACGTGAAGACTCAAACACAAAAATAACTCGAAGACATAGACACAACACGAAGACACAATAAGAAAACGACACGAAGACGATGAATGCAACAGTGCAATGTCTAGACTTGAAATACAATGCAAACGACTGTACAGACTTGAAGAATAAGCCAGTGTATAGACTTTGAAGATTGAAGGTGATGTACAAACTTTGATGCCCAAAGGCGATGAACAGTGAATCAGTGTATAGACTTCAACGTTCATTGAAGGATGTTCAGACTTTGTTCGTGAAGCAGCACAATGAATAAGTGTGTATATTGAGACCCAGTGTAGACATGACCTAACAGTCCAGTGTATGGACTTCAACAGTGAACGAATGTACATACTTCATGTGAAAAACCCAATGTACAGACTTGTAACACTTGAGGATTGATGTATAGACTTCGCCTGAACACTGTCCGATGTACAGGCTTTAGTCTGAAGCGATGTATGGACTTAAAGGTTCACACTCGAATGTATAGAGTTGAAAGGGCTAACAATTTAGTGTATAGACTTGATGCCTTGAAGATCAATGTACATACTTTGAAGACCGACCTAGCAGGTTGTGTAGACTTAGAATGCAACCAGGATGTCTAGACTTGATGTGAGGCAATGCACAATAAACATGGATCAATGAATTGAATGCATATAGCAGACATGAACTGAATGTTTGCAGGAGAACTAATTAAAGCATTACCTGATCTGAGCATTCACCTTACCTGTCATGATTTAACTTTGACTCTTTGACTTGGGTTAACTTCATGACCAGTGAGACATCCTCAACCCTGTTCTGACAATTTCTCATAATGCAACAGGATTATATCATCAAGGATGTAAACATAATGAGACATAATACTGTCATCATCAAAACTCCAGAACCACAGGGGACACAATAAACCCCTCATGGAGGGGTTTTTCTTTTATTAAAAAACCCCTTTTTTTATTTGGAAGGGGTTTGGGCGGACCAGCCTGGGGGTCCAGGCTGGTCCGCCTAAACCATAGGTTTAGGTGGACAAGACTGGGCCTCCAGTCTGGTCCGCCTAAACCCTTGGTTTGGGCGGACTGGGCAGGGGTTTTTTTTTTCTAAAAAAACTTTTTTTTAATTATGTAAAGGGTTTAGGCGGACCTGCCTGAGGGGGTAGGCTGGTCCGCCTAAACCCCTCCCCAGGGGGGTTTAGGCAGACTGGCTAGGGAGAGAGAGAGGGGGGCGGCCCCACCCCTATAAAATTTGGGTTTTTTTGGTATTTCTTCCTAATTTGGCTAATAAGAAAGGACAAAAGGATACATGGCTCGGACTGGTTGGCTGGAAACTGTGGAGGTTGGCTCGTGTGCTTCCACGTGGCTTCGGTCATCGTTCTTCGCGACTCCTTTTCACGCACGAGTACGCTAACGAACCTTGCATGAATCTCACGAGTTGGGAAAATAACTGAGAGCAGCTTGAACTGGGAATGGCCATGGGGCCACTAAGATGGGAGGAAGGCACGCTCCCCAAGGGAGTTTTCCCTCCACGGGGCGGGGTCACGCCCGGGGTGAGTCGCAGCCCCGAGGGGTGGCCCTCGAGGGTCTTCTCTTGGTGTCTGGGGGTGTCCTTTGAGGGGCAGAGGGCTCCGAGATGCTGGGATTAGCCCATGGGGGCTTGTTGTTATAAAGTTGTAGTTGCCGCTCGCAAGGTGTTCGGGTAAATGTCCAACATGCCCCGGGTTGTCGAACGGCCTGGGTAATTGGCTGAAGGTATGAGCTCGTGGGAGCTGAGAGGAGGCACTTTGGACACTTTGGCCAGGCCTCGAGGTGTGTGCCACATTGTACGGCGGGCTAGTAGGGTAGCCTTGGGTTGACCCGAGAGCTAAAGATAAGCGGCTCGTCGCCGTGTGTCTGAGGGTCGAGAGCGGTCCTGACTTATTGGAGGGTCATCATGGAACCCAGTTGGTATGCTGGAGCCATGGATTGACCCACGGTTTTCTGTAGAAGGGCTGGAATATACGCGCTCGCAAGGTGTTTGGGAAAATGCCCGATATGTGCGTACTGCAGGCCTTCAAAGCCTTTGGCTAACTTAGTTAGGTCTCCCTTTGACCTTGGAGGGTTGAAAGAAGGGGTCCTGGGGTAGGCCCCCTAGCCTTTTCACTGAGTGCCACGTGGCGTGGCTTGTAGTCGGGGCGCCCCCGGGTTGGCCCGGGTAGTTGTATAGAATGCGGGCAAAGTCCGCAACTGAGGGGTCAAGGGTGGTCCCGATTGATTGCTAATGCCGCCGTACGCCCCGGCCAGTGGGTTAGGGCCATTGCTCGGGCCCACTGGGTTGCCAGAGGGGCTGGATAGCCCATGCCTTGAAGGTGTTCGAGAAAACTCTTATTTCTGTGCGTTTTGCTAGGGAAATTGTTCGGGTACAACAAATGCCCCACACGGGGCGTGCGTCGGAGGCGGGGACGAGGGCGTGCAGCCCGTGAGCCCCTTTTTCTGAGCTGTTGTAGTTGTATTGATGGGAATCAACACCGTGCACTAACTTTTTAGTTTACATTTTTGTCCTTTTATTTGCATTTATATCCTTGGGAAAACATGTTTGCAATTGTAAGACTTTATAAGCCAAAATGTGAGTCTTTAGGTTTTAGTGGGTTTATGTGCAAAAGTCCAGCAGGTCCAGCAAGGGGCCCCCACCTTCTTCCCCATTGGTCCTCCTAAGCCTTAGGGCCCATGTGGGGCTGGTCAAATATCCAAGGTGGAGTTCTAGAAGACTTGACCATTCAAGGGGACAAATGGGTTAAAAAATCCAATATTCCCTCCCTTAAGGTCAAGGGGGCACCCCCCTCCACTTAATGTATTTTACTTTTTATTTTTTTACCACATGTGGGATTAATGTGTTATCCCTTGTATACCCCTCCCCTAACCTAGATCTGAGGATAGTTTAGGTCATTTTATATTTCATATAAATAGCTTGTATTTCTCATTTTGATAGAATTAATGAGAAGAAAAATTCATTTATGCTTAAGGAGCCTAAGGGCGCACCCCCTCTCTCTATTGGAGCTGTGAGAGCTCCCCATTTTAGAGGTGTGAAGCCTCTCCACCACCACCTCTCTGAGTGTGACGCTCAGCACCGCCGCCACCGCCGCCATCGCACCACCACCGCCACCCGACGGAGTTCTATCCAAATCAAGACAGAACCTCAAAGCCTTATTTTTATCTTTTTCTCCTTTTGTCTGATCGAGCCCAAGCTTTGAAGGTTTGTTCTCCCTGTCACCCCTAATCTCTAGTTTAATTTTTGTGTCATTCCAACACTGTTTGTTATTTTCCCCGTATTTTTGTTCTTCCCCCGAATACTCTACCAGTTTGCATATCTGCGGGATAGTGTTCTGCTGTGGTATTTTTCCCACCCCCTTAGCCGTATCCAGAAAATCTCCCAAAATTACCAAGTGTTCTTCACGTAACCCCCCTTCCACTATAATTTTTATGGAGTCTAGATATTTCATTTTCCCTTCGGTCAAAATTCATTTTTAGGGTCAACTCAGTCTATTCTATGTGTCTATCAGTCCGAGCTAGCAAAAACATTTGTGGTTGAGTCGTTTTAATTTTCAATTCACTCACTTGATGGATTGGTAAAAATTATATGTTGTATCCCTTTGAGTCCTCTTTCCATCGGTACCTTTTTTGTGTCGATCCGACATCGAATCTGGCCGCAGAAATTCTTATCGTGGAGGCGCGCAGAGCAGATCCGAGCCCAGCCAGCACAACTTAGTCCGAGATTTAATACCTCGAAAAATATGCCGGCTCACCTTCGGCGACCGCCGCTCCCGGAGGTCAATCGGCAACCCATCAGAAGCATCCCAGCAAGCCGCCGTAGCAAGGAGTCGACCGAAAGCCACCGTCCCAGTTGTTGAGTTTCCGTTCTATACCGAGTTGGAACAGTACCGAGTCAGCACCGAGTCGGACCAGCACCCCGTCTCTGGCCCAAATTGCTGCCCGTCAACCCGAGTTCGCTGCTCCCGGGGCCCACATTGTAGCCCTTTACCTCCTTGCGTGGAGTGGGCAGTAAATTCACTTTTGTAATTATTGTAATATTTTTATCGGGGGTTACCGTACTTGGCCGGGGTCGTCTTCCCCACGCCCGGTGCGTGGAGGTATCATGTCCGCTGCCCATCTCGGCATTTGCTTTACTCGTATTTATTTATATATGTTGCTGCGAGTGATAGGATTATTAGCCCGATATATTGCTATCACCGCTGCGAGAGAGTGAGTGTGACCCGTCCCGTGGCTCAATCCGAGTACACGTGGAAGAGCCGAGTACCCTTGACTCATTGCCAGTTCCTCAACCGCGCACGGTCCCACGTTTCCCTCGCTTAGGGACGTCCGCAAGCTAGAGTCCCAGGTCGCTGGTCCGTCCTGCATCAAATTGGTATCAGAGCGGAAGGTTGAGTCTAGGGTAGTTTTGGTTAAAAATAAAAAAAAAGTGTCGAAGTCTAGGTGTCGCATTTGCATACCTTTAGTCGGTATATCAAAAGGTGCTGCCCGAACGTTAGGTTACGCCTATCGGGAAGGTCGCACATTTGTGAGAGAGGATCTTCGGATCCCGTGACTCCGCCACGTACCGTCTATTGGTTGAGTCTAGGTGTGTAGTCGAGTCGGCATTCCAACTTGCATTGTCATTTTAGAGTCGTGTCTAGTGTTAGTCCAAGTGTCTTCATGTCCATCTTATAGTTCCCCGTGTCCCATGGATTCCCAAACGCCCGCATCTTATGCATGGTGGCGATACCCCCAAAGATGGGAAAACCAACCCCACCACCCCCGTAGGCCCACAACCTGGGACTTCTATGGCTCCAAAGACCCGAGTGACTACCTAGAGTGGGAAGCCTCTATGGACACATATTTTGAGTCTTACATTATGTCCAATGCCATGCAAGTCGATCTTGCCACAAGGTGACTTTTTTACGAAGCCGCCGAAACATGGTGGGACATAGAATATCTGAGGGAAATTAGGAGACAAAGGCCCATAGAGTCATGGCGAGAGATGAAGGGCGAGCTTAGGAGGGTCTACCTACCCGGCCCAGTCACCTCCCACCGACCGCACCCAATCTCTTCCAATCAAGTGGGACATAGTCAGAGGCAAGGATACCCACAGGTAGACGAGCCTAAACCCAATCCTAGGCCGAGTGATCATGGGCGAGTCCATCCCGATACCCCTACTCCAAACCCGACCATTGCCGAACTTTTCAAAACCATTTCGGATCGGTGGTATAGGATGTGTACTCAAATTGACGGATTCCTGCCCGAGCCCCTCAACCCGGTGCCACCTCAAGGACCTCTTCCCCTTGAGGAGGACAGTCCTTCCCCACCCATGAGAGCTCCATTGCCATCACCCTCACCTTCCGATCTTTATTCGGAACCATCTCATTTGGAGCCACCTCAGCCCGAGCCACCCGTGTTTCTAACAGGAACGCTTTTCATCACCGAACCACTACTTAGTTAGCTCAAGATAGACTTGGTCCCATCTTGCTATCCATCCATGGACCCCACACTACCATTAGTGCCTGGTCAACTCATTCCATACCACATTCTGGTCTAATCACCATGTTGATACATTGGATGACCTTCTTAAGGGATTAGACCGACAGTTGAAGTTGACACACTTATTGGCCCCAGGCTTCGACCGACCCACAAGTCGTAGCTTCACCCATCCCGCTTTGGGGTCCATTACCTCCGTGTACACCATGGGTCATGTCACCATGGTGGTTCTTTTGTTCCTCCCCATGCCGACCGAGCCTAACTACATTCCCTTTATCCCGAGGGAGGAACCATATCTTCCATACACTATCCAATCTACCACAATGAATGAAAGTGACCACCTACACCGTCAAGAACCCCACACATGGGACCATGTCATGGGAGAGTCCATCTCATGGGGTCATACCTTCTTTGATCCCTTCGACCCCTTCACTAGTGAACCTCCCGAGCTATCATATTCACTCCACTTATTCCGAGGAGTTTACTCTCACACCCCTACCCCAAGGTCTAGTCCACCTCCCCCTAGCCAAGAGGCCGTTGATTGGGAAGGGTGGCATGCCTTACCTACATATAGGGGTGATGAAGAAGGTAGTTTTGGATCTCCTAGCCCTCCCACACCCAAGTCCCATAGGAAGTCAATGCATGACTGGGTCATACTTGGAGGTCTAGGTGCCCCCCACGCCACCAACCTCCGATTACATAACATGCATGCATGGCACACATTCGGATGTCCTAGTCCACCATGGCATATGTATGGGTCGGACTAACAGTAGGTTTGTTTAGGGTCATGTGTGAGTCTTTGTTTCGTATAGTTTTTCTGTCGAGTGCATAGTGAGTCTGCATGCATCGAGTCGAGTCGGTCTTTGTACGCTCGCGTTGTTAGTTCCTTTCGAGTGCGAGGCAAGTCAGATCTATTACGTACGTTGTAGACTTGTCAGAATTTGGGATCGACTCTACCTCAACATATCGGATCTAGTCACATAAAGGGACCCAGCGGTGATTCCTAGTGAGTCTTCGAGCCATCTCCTCCCCTTTGAGAGTGACCCCACCCCGGAGTGTCCACCTCTAGCCTCATTCTCCAGCAGCGTGAGCATATCGAATCTATATGGGATGAGCAAGTGTCGATTACTTGGAGTGGAGGGTACTCCGCGCTTCCAGATGCGGTGACGGATCCACAGGAGCTACTTGAGCAGCCTCACCTCTTACTCGACGAGGTCGAGTTCTTCCCACCCGGGGAGAATTGAGAGGAATCAACACCGGGCACTAACTTTTTAGTTTGCATTTGTGTCCTTTTATTTACATTTATATCCTTGGGAAAACATGTTTGCAATTGTAAGGCTTTATAAGCCAAAATGTGAGTCTTTAGATTTTAGTGGGTTTATGTGCAAAAGTCTAGTAGGTCCAGTAAGGGGCCCCCACCTTATTCTCCATTGGTCCACCTAAGCCTTAGGGCCCATGTGGGACTGGTCAAATGTCCAAGGTGGGCTTCTAGAAGACTTGACCATTCAAGGGGACAAATGGGTTAAAAAGTCCAATATTCCCTCCCTTAGGGTCAAAGGGGCGCCCCCCTCCACTTAATGTATTTTACTTTTTTTTTTTACCACATGTGGGATTAATGTGTTATCTCTTGTATACCCCTCCCCTAACCTAGATCTGAGGATAGTTTAAGTCATTTTGTATTTCATATAAATAACTTGTATTTCTCATTTTCATAGAATTAATGAGAAGAAAAATTCATTTGTGCTCAAGGATCTTAAGGGCGCACCCCCTCTATCTCTTGGAGCTGTGAGAGCTCCCCATTTCAGAGGTGTGAAGCCTCTTCACCACCACCTCTCTGAGTGTGACGCTCAGCACTGCCGCCGCTGCCGCCATCGAGCCGCCATCGCCACCCGACGGAGTTCTATCCAAATCAGGATAAAATCTCAAAGCCATATTTTTATCTTTTTCTCTTGTTGTCTGATCGAGCCCAAACTTTGAAGGTTTGTTCTCCCTGTCACCCCTAATCTCTAGTTTAATTTTTGTGTCATTCCAACACCGTTTGGTATTTTCCCCGTATTTTTGTTCTTCCCCCCAATAATCTACCAGTTTGTAGATCTACGGGATAGTGTCCTGTTGTCGTTTTTTTCTCACCCCCTTAGCCGTATCCAGAAAATCTCCAAAAATTACCAAGTGTTCCTCACGTACCCCCCCTTCCACTATAAGTTTTATGGAGTCTAGATATTTCATTTTCCTTTCGGTCAAAATTCATTTTTAGGGTCAACTCAGTCTGTCCTGTGTGTCTGTCAATCCCAGCCAGCAAAAACATTTGTGGTCGAGTCGTTTTAATTTTCAATCCACTCACTTGATGGATCGGTGAAAATTATATGTTGTAGCCCTCTGAGTCCTCTTTCCATCGATACCTCTTTTGCATCGATCCCACATCGGATATGGACGCATAAATTCTTCTCGTGGAGGCGCGTCGAGCAGATCCGAGCCCAGCCAGCATAACTCAGTCTGAGATTTAATTCCTCGGAAAATACGCCGGCTCACCTTCGGCAACCGTCGCTCCCGGAGGTCGATCGGCAACCCATCAGAAGTTTCCCAACAAGCCACCGTAGCAAGGAGTCGATCGGAAGCCGCCGTCCCAATTGCTGAGTTCTCATGATGTACCAAGTTGGAACAGTACCGAGTCAGCACCGAGTCGGACCAGCAGCCCGTCTCCAGTCCAAATTGCTGCCCGTCAACCCGAGTTCGCTACTCCCGCGCCCCACATTGTAGCTCTTTACCCCCCTGCATGGAGTGGGTAGTAAATTCACTTTTGTAATTATTGTAATATTTTTACCGAGAGTTACCGTACTTGGCCGGGGTCATCTTCCCCATGCCCGGCGCATGGAGGTATCGTGTCCGCTCCCCATCTCGGCATTTGCTTTACTTGTATTTATTTGTATATGCCGTTGCGAGTGATAGGATTATTAGCCCGATATATTGTTATCACCGCTGCGAGAGAGTGAGTGTGACTCATCCCGTGACTCAATCTGAGTACACGCGGAAGAGCCGAGTACCCTTGACTCATTGCCGGTTCCTCAACCGCGCACGGTCCCACGTTTCCCTCGCTTAGGGACGTCCGCGAGCTAGAGTCCCAGGTCGCTGGTCCGTCCCGCATCATGTATTTTGACACTTCATGTGACTTTATTTTGTTGCATTGCGTATATTTCCTTTCTGGTGTACTGACTATTTTTTGTGTGCTCCACCTTGCAGCTATGGCACTATTTGGCAGAGACGAGAGGGTCCCGAGATGTGCGGTACAAGAGGAGGATCACTGGGTAAGGAGGACTGAGCGGCCCATGCCTCCCTTGGGCCCGCCGGTCATCACTGTGGCTGGCGTGGAGCAGCTTGGCTCAGGGCTCACGGTGATAGCAGAGGGCCCAGTTGGTGAGCGTGGGAGCGGAGTTGGGGCTGTGGAGTTGGCCCGGGTCTCGGAGGCGGGCGGGATCTACTCTTACGACCGCAGCGGAGGCTACCCAGTGGAGTTCCCGCTGGACCGTCACTTGATAGAATTCATGAGGAGCTTTGTCCCGCCTGGCATGGAGAAGGGAGATTCCCGAGTGGCTGGAACCCACCACCGATTGGAGCGGGTGATCTTGGTAGGCAGGGACAGCCTGCGCGGGATCGTCCCCTATGTTTTCCCGAGCTTCTCTGGAGACTACTCGAGGTAGTGTCAGTTCCCCAATGCTGAGTGCTTGGGCTTCTTTAGCAGGGCGGATCAGTTTGGGGTCCGCGTTGGAGTGATGGGTCATGCTTCCTGGGACTTGCATGAACACCATCGAGCAGAGACAGAGGGTAGCCAAGGGTTGGTGTTGGAGCCGTCAGGGCTGCAGTATGCCGGGGAGGGCTATGATGATCACAACCTATTGTTTAGAGTTTTGCGGCAGACTGCAGTCAGCTAGTATGGCCATTGGGCGGTGATTCCTTCGCACAGATACCGCCAGGGAGCTATCGAGTGGCTGATGGGCATTGTACACCATTACAGGGTGCTGCTGGACCGGGCCGATATCAGATATGCTGTGACCGTGGCTTTGTACGGGTACCCCTGCTATACGAGGCTTCTGCAGGCGTTGGTAGAGCGCTTCAACCGCCGGTGGAACACCGTGGCGACGGCCAAAGGAGAGACTTCCTTAGATTTGTGGTCTCCATTCAGGATTTTCGGGCTGTCGATCAGTGGCGAGAGATATGAGTAATGCTGTCAATGGGCCGGGCCCGGGCCGGGCTTAGGTCGGCCCGGCCCGGGCTCGACTTATCAAGAGTAAGGCCCGAGCCCGGCCCGACATTGTGTAAAAAATTCAAAGCCCGACTAAGGCCCAGCCCGGCCCGACAACTTAAATAAAATAATAAAAATAATAAAAATTAATAGATTTAATACTATAAAACTTATAATCTCACTAAATAAATTAAAAATTTGATATTAATTACATAATTTGTGTGAAAAAGAATTTTAAAATTTCTAATTAAGTAAACTACATAAGTTTGACTAAATAATTTTTAAATTTTGAAGTGAGAAAAAAAAGGGATCGGGCCGGGCCGGCTAGCGGGCCGAACTCAAAGCCCGAGCCTGGCCTGCGAGTCTAGTCGGGCCGGGCTTTTAGGCCCGACTAAAAATCCGCGGGCCTAAAACGACCTTGCGGCCCGACCCGAAATCGGGCCAAGCCCGCGGGCCTGTCGGGCCGACCGGGCCCATTGACAGCCCTAGATACGAGGAGGTAGTGTTGGATGACCTCCATCGCAACCACACAGATGGATATGGAAGATACCGGGTTCCTTATAGCTACCGGTATTTGCTGAAGACCTGGAGGGACTTAGCCCTAGCCGGGAGATAGAGGGATGCACAGACTCCCAGGGTGCCGTTGAACATGTGGATCCGTCACTTCTACAACAGGCCCTTCTGTTTCTATTAGGAGTTTGCGAGATACCAGACTCCGTGGGAGGAGTACACCGAGGTGGAGTTGCAGTTTCGACGTAAACCCGGTACATCTACACACCGCGGGAGGAGTGGAACCCCCATGGGTTGCCGGACGTGACCCATTTAGTAGTGTACTTGGCGTACTGGCTGGCGACGTTCGTGGTCCCGCATGGGGAGGACGGTTTGCTGAGGGTGGAGTTAATGTGGCCCGCGTGCCTGCTGGCGGAGGGACAGAGGTTGGCCGTGGCTCCGACGGACTTGGCCAACATTTACCAGGGACTAGGGGTGCTGGCGGCCCACCTGGCGCCACATGAGCGGAGTCTGCTTCTGTCGACCCATTCGCTTAGTGTGTGAGCCGGTATGCTATTTTCGGGGTTGGTGACTGGAGGGTCAGTGGAGAACCAGGGGGCACCCCTACTATTTAGCTTTACCGGGCAGCCAGATGGAGACGCAGTTACACAGTTGGAGGGGGCCGGGAGAGTCCTGTTCTACCTGCCCGGCAGGGGCAAAGGGGCTTCCTTTTGACGGTGCCACGAGGGACTCCCATCTGATCCTGGTGCCTTCGGGTGGAGGGGCGGTCTACGCCCTTCCCTACCAGCGGGAGCGAGACACAGCATTTTAAACGGAGTGGGTGATGAGCACCCGACCGACGATACTGGCACTACACCGGACTGTGACGAGTTTTCTGGAGTCGTATTACCCGCACAGGTTGATCCGAAACCTCGGGTATGACAAGGGAATCCCGTAGAACCAGGAGTTCCCTCTAGTGGGCCGGTAGTACAGAGGCCGGGACGCCCACTTGCTAGCTACGACATGGCTGGACTTCTACTGTCGTCGGGAGCCAGAGCGACTACCGACACTTGGGTTGGGGTGCAGGGGATGGTTCGACGTCTATTATGCCAGGTGGTGGTTCGAGCATAGCCATTGTATCGTCAGAAGGCCTCGGTAATTCGGAAGGTCATGGAGGACTATCTTTTGAGGGAGGATCTGCCTCCCATTCCACTGGACGATGAGTACTCGCAGACTCGCTTCTCCCGGATTCACCGGGAGGTGGAGCGGTTGGCGCAACAGGCGCCCCGGGGCAGCCGGTGTTCGCTGTCTGCGGGATGGAGTAGCAGCGGGGCGTTGAAGCCCCTTAGGCAGGTGCGGTTGGCGCTTGCCGATATTGGAGCTGGGGCGTCCCGACCGAGGCCGTCGAGGAGTTGGTGGGCCCAATTCCTAGCCGACTACAGCTTTGGGAAGAAGGGCTCACTGGATCGGGTGCTCCCTGAAGGGAGCTTTGCAGACACGACGGTCGAAGGCTGGAGACGCCATATCACCCATACGATCGGGTCTGCTGGACCCGTAGAGCTTGTGTCCCACGTCGAGTGTGATCACACCCTGAGGGATGTCAAGGAGGCTGTGGCGAAGGCCACACGAGCTGTGGGTTTGAAGCCGGAGCAGCTGGTCCTCCTGCCATTTGTAGACACGCTATTCCTAACGTCCCCTGAGAAAATCTCATATTACCACGCGACGCCCCGCAGCGGCTTCCGCATTTTGAATCACTTGAGTGTTTCCTATCTTTGAGTCTTCTCTCGTCTTCTGGGCGAGTAGCGTAACGCTCCTTCGGCATACGGAAACCGCCTCATTGTGGAAATCATGCGGCATTCGAACGGCATCAACATCAATCGCATGCATCAGAAGTTGCCGGGACCAGGAAAATGCCTAATGGATGACTGCCGACGCCCTTTTCGGGGGAATCCGGGGGTCATCATGGAGGCGTCCAGGCTCCTGGACGCCTCCATCAATACAAAATAATGACAAAAAATATATATATAAGATTGAACAATATATATATATAATTTCATGGAGGCGTCCAGGCCCCTAGATGCCTCCATCAACCAGCTCACGGGCGACCCCCGGCCATCGACTGACCATTGCTCAGTCTGTCATTTGAATAAAATCCAAGTTATGGAAGCGTCTAGGCCCCTGGACGCCTCCATCAACCAGCTCACGGGCGACCCCGGGCCATCGACTGACCGTTGCTCAGCCTGTCGTTTGAATAAAATCCAAGTTATGGAAGCGTCCAGGCCCCTGGATGCCTCCATCAACCAGCTCACAGGTGACCCCGGGCCATCGACTGACCGTTGCTCAGCCCGTCGTTTGAATAAAATCCAAGTTATGGAAGCGTCCAGGCCCCTGGACGCCTCCATCAATCAGCTCACGAGCGACCCCCGGCCATCGACTGACCGTTGCTCAGTCTGTCGTTTGAAGAAAATCCAAGTTATGGAGGCGTCCAGGCCCCTGGACGCCTCCATCAAACAGCTCACGGGCGACCCCCGACCATCTACTGACCGTCGCTCAGTCTGTCGTTTGAAGAAAAGAGGCGTCCAGGCCTCTGGACGCCCCCATCCTCCCGACCTCTATAAATAGAGGCCTACCCCCCTCAGTTCAGGAGGTCGAAAAAGAGCACCGAGAGGCTGCCGGATTCTATTCCTAACCCGTGGGTGTTTTGTAGGGGAAGTCCGGCCGGATCTTCAGGTGCCCGTGCTCGCAGGAGAGAGGCCGCCTTCGCCCGCCGCGCTACCTCGTCGTCCCTACGCTGCCGAAGTTCCATCGGATCTCGCCATCGACCATCCAATAAGCCATTCTCTCCTCTTCTTTCCTAGTTATCTTGCATTCATCATATCATATCTTCTACCCCCCCCCCTTTTATGAGGGAGTCTCCTCCCGTTTCTACGTCGGAATAATTGCCATTCATCATAAGCATTTTCCTCCTACTCGTGTCCGAGAGGGGTTTAAAAGACAACACCAACCAGGTGTGTGTCTTGCCATCATTTCGTTACTTGCGTCATTAGAATTTGAATACTGCACTTTCATCTTTCTGATCCACCCGTTACTTGTTTGTCATTGTTTTGCAAGGGTACCCGAGGAAAGCCCTCTCCGTCGGCCGGCCGAAGGGGGAGGAAGAAGCAACCTGCCATTTCTCGCTCTCGAGGATTCACAATCTCCGTGCTCAAGACAAGGTACGCGCGATCATTTCGTTTCTTTGAGGTAACCCCTCTGGCGATCACATCCCTTTAGCATCCTACGTATGCTTTTTCCTCATATTGGCACGTTTCATAATCCTTCTTAATTTTTAGTCGCTTGATAGTCTGTAGCTTAGTTCGTTTTCTTCTCCTTGAGTGGATTCCTCAACTTCCACAGATTGGCGATCACGGTGGGACCTTCTTTTTGCTTTTTTGGGTTACCTTTGAACTCTCGGCACCCACGTGTGCCTCCCTTCTTTCGGCACCCGCGTGTGCCCCTCCCTATTGTGCCCACGTGCGCTACATCATTTCCCTCGTGCACCAAGTGCACTCCCCCGGTCCTTTGTGATTACTTCGAGGTCTGCGTTATCTCGGCACCCACGTGTGCCCCTCCACTCGGCACCCACGTGTTCTCCCTCCACTTGGCACCCTCGTGTGTCCCCCTTCTTATTGCGCCCGCGTGCGCTGTGTCATCCCCTTCGTGCACCACGTGCACGCCCCTTAGCCCCCTCTTTTGTCATTTTTAAGTCTGTGTTGTCTTGGAAAGTAGAACGGCTATATCTTCCTCTATCCGTTTATTGTTGTTATATTCTTGTTATATCACTGCTATACATCTGTTATATTTGTGTGCTTATCTCTGCTCCATCTGTGTGTTACATATCTTTTATCCAGCACCGCATTTCATGCATTTACCCCCTTTTCTTTCCTTTTTTTACTCTTTTCTAAGGATCACCCTCTCTCGGTGAAGGAAGGACTCTCCGTTCGGGAATTCCTCTCGACGGACTAGAATCTCCTCCATTGGGACCTCCGTAAGTCCCCAACATCGAAGAATCTCCTCTTCGTTCACTGGGCCGATTGTACCATTGAAGTTCCCCGGAGTTAGTCGACCCATTCGTGGTGAGACGAGAGCCCCTAGCTGACACGGTGGTGAAAACAAAAACGAACTAGGGTCCCTATTTTGTGTGAACTTTGAATCTGGTTAAAAACACAAAAAAAAATCATCAAAATCAAAACATAAAAAAAGGGGCGTAAAGGCATCCACTCATTTGATAATCTCTGCTATTTGCTTGCTAGTATATGTTTTTGCTGTTCCGGGAAAACTGTGAGCATGGCTCACGAGTCTTTTGAGGAGAACCACCCTGGTCGTGGTGAGTCAGTCGAGCCGCGAGTCCATGCTATGGACGCGGGTCCTTCCCATGAGCCCTCACGTGAGGTGCAGGTTACCACAGGGGACACATCCCCGCCACAGGACATCTCCTCTTTTATAGGTGTCCTCGCCAACACGGAGCTTACCTCTGAGCAGCTCCGGGCCTTCCAGGCCATTCTGAAGGGGAAATCTGTTTCCCCTGCTCCCCAGGAATCAACTCCGGCCATCGCACCTCTCCAAGAATTGGTGCGGGCCATTCCATCTCCTTCGCTGGCACAAGCCATCCAATCTCCCTCGCTTCAAGGGGAAGCGAGCCAACAACCACCCTCGTTCCAGTTCCCTTCGCAATCTCAAACCCATGTTGTTCCCCACATACCGCTTCAGCCGGGGCCAACTATCGGCGGCCCGGCAGCTCCCTCTCATTCAGGGTTTCCCCCTCAAGTCTCCGGAAGACATTTTCCTCCCCAGTGGCAAGTGCCACCTTCACCGCCCGAGGAGCTCGCCCAATCGCTCCTCAATAGGTTCAATAGGATGGACGAACAGTTTCAGAATTTGAAGAAAATGGTGGACGTGAAATCCACCCCGGAGGTTACTTTGCCAATCCTTCTGGTCATCCATCTTCCTCCCTCCGAAATGCCCACGTACCGTAGGTACAATGGCACTGGCAACCCCTTCATTCACCTCAAGGATTTAATGTATGAGTCATCCTATTGGCAAAACGACCAGAGATCCCTAGCATACCTCTTTCGGAGGTCATTGGACGGTCCTGCGCTAGAGTGGTTCTATTCTTTGGAGCCCCGCAAGGCCGAGAATTTTGAAACGGTCCAGAGAAGGTTCTTGCAAAAGTATCGGGATAGGGTCGGTCCCTCTCTCTCCATTACCGACCTAGTGGCCGAAAAGATGAAGTCCGATGAGGATTTTGTCCGCTATGCTGATAAATGGAGGTCTTTGGCAGAAAGAATAAGAGATGCCCTCTCAGAACCTGAACAAGTAAAGATGATCGTATCCAATGCGACCCCACAGTTCAGGCATGTCTTGGCCATGAATAAGCTCACCACCATGGAAGAGCTCTATGAAAGAGCCCGGTACATCCAAACCCAGTTAAAAGACTCCCCCATTATGAACATGTTTGAGCCGCCGAAGCCCAAGGTGGTCAGAAAGACAGGCGCTGGTGTCCCAGGCGGAGCAACAGAAGGGGTCGTAACAAATGAGCAAGTAAGTGCGGTCAACAACGCCAACTATGCAGCCAACCCAAGGCTTCCACAAATGCCCCGACTTCCCCTCCAACCAGGTCCCTTCCCCTCTCATCCTCCACCCCAAAATGATCCACCTCAGAACAACATGCCTCAACTACTTCAACCCCAGCAACAACCTAGACCCCAGCAACAACAACCACCACTTCAGTACAACCAAGTTCCACCCCTAGGAAATTACGGTCCCCCACAGCAACAAAGAAGGCCGATTGGTCCCAAGAGAGCCTATTACCCACCATTGCCAGAAACTCTGGCGGATATTTTCAACGCCCTCATGGCCTCAAACACACTCATCCTACCCAGGGAAAGGCCCGTGTGGCCCCCAAATATTGATACCTCCAGATACTGCGTCTATCACAGGCAGCCAGGACACACAGTGGACAACTGCTTTCAGTTTAAAGATTACACCCACGATACGAATGATGAAGGCGGGATTGACTGGGATGAAATGAGGCGATACGTCGCCACTCTCAAGGCTAGGAGACCTCCTCCTAGGCCACAGTTCCAGCAACAACAGCAACAGTTACAACAGTAGCCACAGCAACAACCACAACAACAACAACAGCCTCAGCAGGCCCAACCACAACAGCCCAACATGGGCATAATCCAGAATCCATTACCGGAGCACCAACATCCCAATCATCATGTCAACCCCATCTCTTCCTTCCCGGAAGTTGGGAGAGAGCAGGTGTGGCATCCAGAGAGTACCTCTATTCTTTCTACCGCCAACCCTATCATCATGCAACCCCCTCGCCTTGCCCGGGTAGCACCTCTCTCTCATCAACCCGCATTAATACCGCCTTCACCATTCCCACTGCCATCACGCCCTCTCATTCGTACCCCAATGACCTATCAGCCAACACCCTTCATTACACCCTCACACCCTCTCATTTTCTCTCACTCCCCCACTTTACCATCCACCTCTACTGCATTTGCCCCTATGCCTTCTAAGCCCCTTATCACCCGTCCACCGTACGTAACCCCGCCTATCTCCACCATACCACCGCCAATGCCCTCAAAACCACTCATCATCCACCATCCATCTCAACACCATTACCCGCTCCAAACCTTACCCACTTCCACTTTGCCTCCACCTCCACCTTCCAGACCCCTTATCCTTCATAACCCGTGCGATATCCCCTCTACCTCCACCATGCCTCCACCTAACAAACCCCTCATCAGAATCCCTACTCCCATCATCACCCCTGCTTCATCAACCATCCCTCCACCACTACCCCTCAAACCTCTGTTAAAACCCACTGCTACCCCTATAGAGGTACAAAAGCCACAGGCAATGGTGCTCCGGAGTGGAAGGATTTTTCATAGGGTTTTCCCCCAGAACAGTCAGAATCCCGAGCAGTCTCAGCTAGAGAGGGACGATGGAGAACAACCGGAAAGATCTATCCCTGGAACACAGTATGATTTGTTGAAACACTTGGACAAGACGCCTGCTCGGATCTCCATCCTGGAGCTACTTCAGAGATCCACATCCCATCAGGCAGCCTTAATGGAGTATCTCCAAAAGGTCATGGTGAATGAGGACCTCCCTGTAGAAAAGATTTCTGCCGTCCTGACCCCAACGGACACACAACCGGCCATCATGTTCCACAACTACGAGCTCGCTCCCAAGGAAGCTCGAAAATATGCATTGTGTGTTTCAATAAAAATTAATGGGGTATCCATAAACCCATGCCTTGTAGACACGGGTGCGTCCATAAATGTGATCTCCATGAGCACCCTTCAGTTGTGTGGGGTCGAATAGGAACAGCTAAGACCTTCTTCAATCATAGTCACAGCTTATGACAATAGCAAAAGGCCGCCACAAGGGATGATTATTCTAAGGGCAGAGCTAGGTCCTATGTCAGTCCCCACGGAATTCCATGTCCTCGACATGGACCCCACATTCAAGGCCATACTGGGTCGCCCTTACATTGAACCCATAGATGTTGTGCCTTCCACCAACCATCAGTGCTTGAAGTTTCCTTATAATTGAAGAATTATTAAAGTAGTCAGCACACCTGTCCTTCACACGGTGGATGCTATCAACACCTCTCTGCCCTCTGTTTGGCCGTCTCATCGGCCCATATTGTCATTGCTGGACGTGTGCGATTCATCTCACATTCCGCTAGCACCAAAGAAGCCGATCAAGGCAACAACGCCATATCTCCCTTTTTACTCCAAAGGTTGGGAGATTATGAGAAACATCGGCTATCAACAGGGCAAAGGTCTGGGTGCACAGCTACAAGGTAGGTTGAAACCACCAAAGGAGATTAGGCCGAACCACAGGTTTGGCCTAGGCTTCAAAGGACCATTCAAGGCGGATTAGAAGCCCCTCACATGGACCCTATCAAACCACTTCAACAAAGGGCCCGTTATTCAGATGGGGGATTATCCGCAGGAAGCACATGGGGGGTCGCATGTTGTGTATTCAGCCGAAAAATGTCTGAGGGTCACCAAAAGAGGCAAGATCAAGGACCCAGAATGCGAATGGGATAAATGGTTTGATATACGGGACGTTTTCGTTGCACTGGAAAGGATGTTCTCGTCTCCCCAGCTTGAAGGACCGCCATTGATCTCCGGAATGCCAGAAAATATCATTACTGTTGCCAAGGTCCCAAACCATCCTCGTCCTCGCCAGAAGGACCCTGTCACCAGCGGATCTTCATCCGCCATCACCATCACCATCACCACCGATGACTCATTAGCCGTCATCTTCTCCATTCACTCGTCGCAACCTTTGTTGCTGTCATCTTCCTGGGCTAGACGGTTGTCTGATTATCTTCCCAGATCCCCCTCTCTACTTACATACCTGCGTGGGTTTCTCAACCCGCGCCAGGTCTTCAATCATGATCTGCTCTACGAGCCTCCCAATCCTCTAGCCATAACCACTTTTTCCTCTCCCCTGATCTCTTTCCACTGTTTTGTCATCAAAAATGAAAATGAAAAAAAAATGTCAATTTCCAAACTCCTCAACAACACATCTTCGTTGAGGAAACTTCCTACATCTCCTACGGGTGCGCCCCGCCCTGCGGACCACCCGTCCAAGGTCTGATGAGCGACCTTTTCTACCCCTCCTCTGAGGGGTCTTCCCCTGTACATTCTTCACCATCCTCTTCATCTTTTTCTTCTTCTGTAAATAATGTCAGTCAATCTAGGAATAATAAGTCAAATGTAGTACCTAGGAAGAAATCCAAGGGTAGGCAGATCCCTCGTCGATTCCTTTTGGATTTAGCCGCCAGGTGTCAGGCCCTTCTTGCCGTCCCTCAGTTGCTAGAAAATCCCATCCAGCTACCAGAAATAGAATGTGAGGGCAACTGCATAATTAATGAGGGGTATGGAGTCTACGAGATCACAGATGAAGAATCCCCTACTGAAGATGAGGGTGAAGAATATGAGGATGCAGCTGGCGCATATGCTAGTGGAATAAGGAGATTCGACAAGCCGTCAACTGCCGTAGAAGAGTCCACCAAAGAAGTCAACTTGGGAACTGAGGAAGACCCTAGGATCATCCTCATAAGTGATAATCTACCACCCTATGAAGAAGAGGCATTAATTGAAGTTCTCAAGGAATATAAGGACACGTTTGCATGGAGCTACGAGGATATGTCGGGTCTGGATTCAGCCCTAGTCGAACACCATTTAACCCTAAAACCAGGGTCCGTCTCGGTAAAACAAAGGTTAAGGCGTTTCCACCCTCAAATGGCTTTGAAAATGAAAGAAGAAGTCGACAAGCTCCATAAAGCCAGGTTTATTAGAGTCGTCCTTTATCCTCAATGGGTGGCAAACATTGTCCCGGTCATGAAGAAAGATGGGAAAGTCAGGATTTGCATCGACTTCCGGGACCTTAACTGCGCGTGTCCAAAGGATGATTTTCCCTTGCCTCACATTGATGTGTTGATCGACAACACAGCGGGATATGAGACCCTCTCATTCATGGATGGATTTTTAGGATATAATCAAATTCGTTTGGCAGAAGAGGATCAAGAGAAGACATCATTCACTACACCTTGGGGAACATATTGTTACGTGGTCATGCCGTTTGGGTTAACGAATGCTGGAGCTACTTACCAAAGAGCTATGATAGCCATATTTCACGACATGATGCACATATATCTAGAGGTGTATGTGGATGATCTATTGGTGAAATCAAGGACCAGGATGGAACATCCAAGGGTTTTGGCTAAGGTCTTGCAGAGATCAAGGGAGTTCCAATTGAAAATGAATCCGAAGAAGTGTGTGTTTGGTGTATCATCGGGTAAATTACTAGGCTTCATTGTGAGTAAAAGAGGGATCGAGATAGATCCCGACAAAGCTAAGGCCATCAGGGATATGCCACCTCCCAAGAATTTGAGGGAAGTCTGAGGTTTAATCGGGAGGTTGCAGTTTATTCGT
Source organism: Amorphophallus konjac (assembly GCA_022559845.1). Classification (NCBI taxonomy): domain Eukaryota; kingdom Viridiplantae; phylum Streptophyta; class Magnoliopsida; order Alismatales; family Araceae; genus Amorphophallus; species Amorphophallus konjac. Next base: position 266,175,656 of record CM040123.1, read on the forward strand.
CGGTTTGTGTCTCAGCATTCACAAAGGTGTAGACCTTTCTATGAGTTGACCAAGCCATGAGTGAAATTCCACTGGGATTCAAAATGCCAAAAAGCTTTTGAAGGGTTAAAGGAATATCTGGTCAGTCCACCCGTTCTCATTCCACCCAAACCAGAAAAACCTCTGATCCTCTACATCTCAGTCTTGGACGACTCCGTCGGAGCTGTCCTCACACAAGTTGATGAAGAAGGCAAGGAACGGGCAACCTATTACTTGTCCAAACTTCTCAATCCCTGTGAGCAGAAGTACACAGTCATGGAGAAAACCTGTGCTGCCCTCGTTTGGGTGGTACAGAAATTGAAGCACTACTTCTTGGCTCATGAGGTCCACTTGATTGCTCGCATGAACCCTATCAAGTTTCTTCTGGAGAAATCCATCCTTACTGATAGGCTAGCACGCTGGCAAAGTTTTCTTTCCCAGTTCGACATCACCTACATCTAGCAAAAGGCAATTAAAGGCTATGTCATAGCCGAGCATCTCGCCCACCATCCTCTCCCTAAGTTTGACCCTGTCCAATCAGAGTTTCCAGATGAGGAACTAATGTCCATCGCCCAATCCGACAAGCCAATGTGGACATTACATTTTGATGGAGCTCTAAATTCCTAAGGGAAGGGTATCGGCATTGTCCTTCTAACGCCTGAAGGCGTTACCATCCCAGAGGCATTTCAGCTCGCGTTCCCAGTCACCAACAACATCGCTGAATACGAGGCTCTTCTAGCTGGCCTGGAGCTAGCCCGTTCTTTCTTATCACTGAGTTGCGAGTCGTGGGTGATAGTCAACTTGTTCTCCGCCAGGTGCTTACCAAATATCACACCCTCGATCCCAAGCTCAAACCCTATCAGGAGCTGGTCTCCGCCTATGCCAAATTGTTCACCAAGATGATCTTTGTCCATGTTCCTCGCGAACAGAACATTCTGGCCGATGCCCTCGCCTCCTTGGCGTCATCCTTCAAATTTCCTTTAGGTGCATGGTTTAGATCCATCATTCTCTACAAGCGGCTTGTCCCTGCCGTTCAGGACCCTTACCTCTTAAAGATCAAGGAACGAGCCCTACAGAAGATCCAGAAGGGAGAAATTCTTGAGAAGAGGGAGATCATGCTGGCAGAAGTCGAAGAAGAGCTGGCTGACGATGAGAAACCATGGTTCTATGAAATTGTCAAATATTGTAAAGATCAGTCTTATCCTGAAGGAGCCACCACAGAAGATAAGAAAGCCATAAGAAGGGTGGCTCAGAAATACACATTGGTTGGAGGTCTACTCTACAGGAGGAGCCTTACTAGCGTTCTGTTAAGGTGTCTTGACGACAATGAGGTTTGGAAATGCGTAGAAGAAGCACACTCGGGTGTGTGCGGTGGCCACGTGAATAGCCAGATGCTCGCCAAGAAGATCATTAGGCAAGGCTTTTACTGGCTCACTATGGAAGAGGATTGTGCCGTCTATGTCCGTAGGTGTGTCAAGTGTCAACTTCACGCCGATAAAATCCATTCACCATCTTCCTCACTTCATCCAATATCCTCCCCATGGCCTTTCTCCATGTGGGCATTCGACATCATCGGTCCCCTAGGTGATCCCAATTCCCTTACCAAACAAAAATCTTTCATCCTTACTGCGACGGAATACTTCACCAAATGGGCCGAAGCCGAAGCTTACGCGGAAATCAAGGCGTCAACAGTCTGCAAGTTCATCATGAAGAACATCCTTGCCAGGTTTGGCGTCCCAAGCACAATCGTCACTGACAATGGGCCACAGTTCATTTCTCAGGACCTTCAGGACCTCTGCAAAAGGTACGCAATTTACATTGCATCATTCATCACCTTATTACCCACAAGGTAATGGCCAAGCGGAGGCCACCAATAAAACATTGATCAAAATCATCAAGAAAACATGTGAGTCCAGTAAGTTTTCAGACTGGCCAGAAAAGCTTATCGAAACTCTATGGGCCTATCGCACTTCAATTCGTACCCCCACCGGGCAGACTCTGTTTGCCCTTACTTATGGTATGGAAGCGGTAGTCCCGTACGAGACTCTGATCCCTTCTCTCAGGGTATAATTGGACGAGGAATTTCCCCTCAACGACCGTCGTAATTCACTCCTCACCCAGTTGGAACTCTTGGATGAGAAGCGACTGGCCGCTGCCGAGCACGCGCGTGTGTATCAAAATAGACTTGCTCGCTTTCACCAAAAGAAAGTCGTTGAGAGAAAATGCAAAATCGGTGAGATGGTCATAAAACGAATTTTTGTCAAACCTGGAGGGCCACGTTCTAAGCTCCAACCCAATTGGGAAGGACCATTTGTAATTTAAGCCGTGTACCCCGGCAACGCCTACAAGCTAATCAACGCCGAGGGGATCGAGTTATCCCACCCTTGGAATGGGCTTTATCTTAAAAAGTACTACCCTTAGCATAGTGCCAAAACGTCAAAAAAAAACAAAAACAAAAAAAAATGATGAAAAGATATAAAACATCAAAAACAACAAAAAATATTGAAAATCACTAAAAATATGGAAAATTCAAAATGCCGATGCCTGGTGGTCACCGTGTAGTTAAATCTCTGCATCCAACCTTCATGTTAGGATAGGGCCCATTAAGGCTTGGTAGGCACCGGGTCTTGGTTTGCCAGAACCGTGGAGATCCCTGTCCGGCCACCTCGGCCTATGCTCGCTCAAAGGAAGCCAACATGTACTCATTTACGTATTTTATCTAAAAAAATTTGGTAGCATCACCTACGGTGGGGCCTCATCCGGAAGATCTCCAGAAGTTGTAATCTTTATTCTTTTCTCTTCGACCAAATGAGACAGTCGGCGCCCTTAAAACGCTGAGCATGAGAAACCAAAACTCAAACCCCCAAGGGCAAGAGTAGGATCCATTTCCTCGAGCATCGATCAGAGCACGAGAAGAGGGCAGTGTCCCCGTAGGCATACGAAAGGGAGCTCACAAACGTCAAACGACTATATCTTCCTCGCAAAAAGAAACACAAAATCAAAATCAAGAGAAAAGCCTGGTCGTGACCGTGCCTGATGCGATAAATGAAACCCCTCAAAGCAAAAGTCTGAATCCACAAAAGGGGCCATAGAATGTAAATGCTCAGGATTTGGTCCAAAGTTGTCCGAAAGGAAAGAGTTAAATGGGCCCTTATTGGCTCGCCGGGTTAACGGTTTTGTCGATCCTCTTAGGAGGTTTATCCCCTACGCTCTTCCTTCTTCCTTTAAAGGTGAAAGCTCGATGGAATGTCTGAAGGGCGAAACCCACCAAGGTTTGCGACCTTATTTTAATACAAACATATGGTTGCCTACTTTGAAAAGCAGAAGCTATCGCTGCGAAGGAGTCTCTGTGTTTTTGGCTGGTCAAGACCCCTGTTTACCATCTGGGTGTCTTCTTGTTTAACCTTAGCCAATGCAAGCGCGTCACCTCTGGGTGCGACGGCGTCTGATTCCGGGTCAGCGTCGTGCGGTTGGTCGTTAGGGTTCCAGGGTGTTCCATCATATACCATCTAGAGTTGTGAGGAAACAGACCCGGGTCGGGCAAATCATTTACCTCGAACACCTTTTGGGCGAATCCCTGTGGTCGGAAGCAACTGGGAGACTAAGCATGGCATGGCGGTATTGTCATCAGGGTAAGTCTTAGCCGACGGGATTATCATTCGAGGGGTCTAGAGGCCCAAATCAACCTAGATGTGCACTTAGGATACCTGGGAGGTTAGTAAGAAACCCCTGTTCTCATGAAGGTTAGGTGCCATATGGGTGCTCATCAGGCGATAGCGACAAAAAAAATGATAAAAAAAGAGAAAACGTAGATATTTGGAAAATAAAAAAATTTATTAGAATGATAACAAAGACAACAAAAAAAAGGCCAGAAAAAAAAAAATCATTTCGCATGATTGCATTTGTATGTAGCATTTCACTTTTAAATTCCGCTTGCATTAGTGTGCTTGTTTGTCACATTCATCATTATCGCATCTTTCCCTTGCCTTCGTTAATAAAGGCTTGGCCCCTTGACCCATTATCAAGGACAGTTGAAGTGAACACCTACTTATTGAGCAAGGGGCCAAGTCAGAATAGAGATACTGACCTGTTTGTTTCAGTGATGCGTGCAGGGATTCAAGATAGCAAGAGTGAGATGAAAATCAAAACAAAATCATACCTTTTATTCCATTCTTAAATAAGGAATTGTACATTAAGTTCCACCTTCTCTCTCTACATTACTTGTCCCGCCACTCTCCGGGCAAAACGCCCTCAAGGTTGCTACCCAACTACGAAAAGCAGTACTTCTACCGCTCTGTACACCTCTTCCCATTCCCACACCCCGGCGCTGATCCGTGGGAGCAGCAAAGGAGCTACTGACACGAAAGCCACGCTCTCGTGCTCTTCGGTAGCGCTCCTCACCATCTCTCAGCCATTGTTCAGCGAGGCCAAGGCTGGTTCGGAGTTCGAACAACTGGGCCTCCATGACCCTTCGCTCCTCCCTTTCAGCCAATCTGTCAGCTCTCTCTCTTTCTCTGTCCCTATCTTTCTCTGCCCGTTCTCTCTCACAGTCTTCCCTCTCCAATTGAAGGGTGATTCTCAGCTCCATGGCATCCATCGTCATTGGGACGACGCCGCAATTCCTCCTCCAGCTCTGCTATTCTAGCCTCTCTCTGTGCAGCATGGGCAAGTACCTCTCGCGTCTCCTTTTCCTGCCAGATACACTATCTCAGATATGTGGCAAGGCATAAACCAGGAGAACTCAACACTGAAACTCTTACATGTATAGAGAGCATTCCATCTGCCTCTGCGGCACGCTGCGTAGTCCGAGCAAGTTGCTCGTGAAGCAAATCAAGTTCTGAGGCGGGGATCCATAAGCTGGAAGAGACGCCGTCTCCTCCCATCGCTGACAAAGCCGCATCAATCTGAGCGCGCTATAAACCACATGGGATGAAAATTAACGGCCGAACGCCATCAATCTAGAGTTTTAATTAGGAGTGCTCATTGTACATACACCTACCGAAGCGCTCAAGGCTCTACGGGTGTCGCCTAATTGTTGCTCCGTTTCTGCCAGGCGTGATTGCAAGTCCGCTATCATGGTATCACGGACATCCTGCAACCATAGGAGTCAGCATCCACAGAGAGGAGAGGAGGAAAGGATAAAAGAGGAAAAAGGAGACCCACCTCCACAAGTCCCCGGGGTTGGAGCCGCTCTGCGTACATTGTCTTATACAGACGCAGATAGTCTTCACTATCCTGCGCATGTGATTCCATGATTGTGCCACCTCGTTGCCAGTCTTCATACTGTTCAGGGAACCGCACACGCCAATCAACGCAAGTTGCCAGTCCCCGTGTCTTTCTTCCAACGCGAGGTGGCGCAGTCGTATCCACCCAGTCCTGGGCCAGCCCTAGGGTCCTCATAACCAATCGTAGCCGAAGCGGCTCGATTTCATTTGGGCAGTGTATCCACAATTCCCGTCCGAACCGGGCACGACTTGTTAAAACCCATGGTTGATCGGCATCGACCATGCCTGAGTGGGGTCTCCAGTTTACCTAGGTGAGGTTGTACATACCCGTTTAGTTGGTTATATATATATATATATATATATATATATATATATATATATTAGGTTACAGGCGCTGCACCCATGATCGGTTGCCACCGCCTGGCTAACGGCACCATCGCTGGTCGCCAATGCCGAGCTCGCCCCATCGGGAGGTAATAATAGCTCCACAGCTACATCATCATATGCCGTCAATGCCTCAAGTGGACTATTACAAATAAACACAAAATAATATAATAAAAATAAATGAAAAAAATACCTGGATAAGTGGTGTGAACCCACTCACAGTCATCTCACGATCTGCCTCTTGGGACAGGCCCGTAAACAAGTGCGCTATCATAGCAGCTCCCCAGGCGTACTGTCCTACTCTTTCGAGGTCAGATAGCAGCCCTAGGAAATGACAATGGATGCCATCTCCTTTCAAGCTCAGTATCAATCTTCCTAGGAAAAAGAGGAGAAATCTCCTCAAATCCATATTAGATCTCTCCCAATTGTCAAAATCTGTGCAATACACAGCACGACATCTCCATAAATTCTTCCGAGGACTCATCGTCCCGTCGACGAGTATCAGTGAGCCCTAATGCCCCCATGATAGACGCCCTAGCTACTGATCTGTGCTTCCGACTGTCTAAGTCCAACCCCAGTAGCTTCTGGGCGCCTTCTCGGTAATCCGCATAGGTGACGCCGGTCACTGCCTCACCATCCACTTTGAGGCTCGTGATTCGGACCACATCTTCTAGACTAGGCACCATGTGCCCCCATGGCATCAGGAATGCCCGACTTACTGGGTCCCATCTTTCGCACAAGGCTTGGATAAGGGCCAGGTCGAGTTGGATCGGCTCGATCCGAAGAAAGGCACCAAATCCCATCACATCTAGCCTGGCCTTCTGAAAATCTGGGAGACCCCTGTATGCGGCCACTGCTAACTCCCATGAAATGTGTGATTTCATCACACTCTGTGCGTGCATAAGAAATGAAGAAGGGTGTTGTCAAGAGGAAGGAAGAAAGAATGAGAAAAGGGCAGGAAAGCTCAGCTTACGAGTTGCGACTGGGTCCTCTCGCTGAACTGCCCTTCGAGATCCGAGAGTTTCCTGGAACTGCTACCGCTGGATCTGCTTCTCTTCGAGGAGTGGGAAGATTCACCCTCCATCCGGAATTCTGAGTTCCTCCTAGTACTCTTCAAGTTGGCCCTCGATGCCCCTGGAAGAACAAAAGAGGAAGGTATATATAGAAATGGGAGAAGTGTGGGACAAGATTGCCTCCAACGATAGCCCTCACAATAGGGCGCCTCCCCTGCGGTCCCATGAGTCACTTCACCACCCGCACAAGGTGATGGATCGGACGGTGTAATATGATGACCTGCTCCCTGTGGCGCCCTGTCATAACATGGAGGCCATCCGCAAAGTTTGAAAAATCATCCGGGAGAAGAGGCCTAAGCTGTCATCATTGACCTTGACGACAGATTCCCGTGAAAGAATAGTCGCAGCAAGATGCCATCCTCCGTCTAGGGCAGGATGTCGGCAGACAGATCACATGAGAACAGTACAAAGGAGCGTAGGGAAGAAGGGACGCGCAAGAAAACAAACAAACAACATGAAATCAAATCACTCATAAGTCTACATAAGCTGTCACAAACATTACAATCATAGAGAGGAGGCGGGTCCACTGACTCGCCAACTCTCAACATCATCTTCATGCTCATCCCTCTAGGCGTCCCTCTCCGCTCCCCCGAGGTGAGGATCCCTCGGAAGCCTCCTGGACCCCTATGCAGCGCTCGCCTCGCATCGTGGCACCTGCTCCACAGCAGTGGCTCACTGTTCCTACTCTGGCGTGGCGAGGAAGCCACCAGCAGAAAAGCGTCCGGACCGGCGAAGTAGCGCCCCTAACTCTCACGCTCTCTCGTAGCGCGTCTCCATCACCCCTAACCTCTGCGCCATAACCTGAAGGCCTAGCTGGAGCTCCTTCACTTGGGCCTCCAAGGCCTTCTTCTCGGCCTGGTCTCACTGTCGCTCGGCCCTTCTCTCCTCTCTCTCTCTCTCTCTGCCTCCCTCCTCGTCACCTGGAGAAGGACCCTTAACTCCAGAATGTCTGGAGAGGGCCTCCCCTCACCTCGACGCTGCAGCTCTGCCACAGCTGCGGCCCAGGCATCACGCTCCTCTTCAGCACGAACCGCGTGGGCCACCGCACTGGCAAGTTGCTCTGGAGGGAGGCAATCTCCAGAAAAAGAGCCTGAGGATTGGAGGATGATACGCCAGCCATCCCTACCATCGTTTCCTGCTGAGTACATAAAAAATAGATAGACAACGGCCGTTGGTTAAAATCTGAAATTCCATGGCAAAAATAAAAATTTTAAGGCCCTATTGTCACCTTCATCCGTCTCCCAAGCTGAGGAGCCCCCGCTCGGTCCCCCCTCTGCTGCTGCAGGAGGCCGCCACTGCCCTGCACCGGTGCGCTCCCTTGTTGTCCAGGAGAATGTACGCGCCAGTCCTCGAGCTTCGCCTTGCCGCGACTCTCCTTCCTGACACGGCTCGGCTCATCTGCGCTCGCCCACTCGTCAGCCAAGCCCGGGATTCTCACCGTACCCTGCATCAAAGAAGGAGGTCCCACGTCAGTTAACGAGAACGCGTCCCCTATCGAGGACGCGTACATCATGTGAGTGCCGCCCTCGCAAAACCCCTTCCACTCCCACACCACTCGCTCCAAACTCAAAACAAGTCATAGAGGTGGGAACCGAAGCACTCACCCGGCCGCGTTCGCCTCCTTCCGCGCCATCAGGCCCCTCGGGTCCCACGAGTGCTCTAAAAGGCCCTTCCACTTCCGTCGACGCCTCTCCATGCTCGGACGCATCCCTCCTCGGGTGAGGAGTCCCTCGCCCCTCTCTCCCCTCGCCATGATCTGGCCCACCGAACTCCATCGATCGAGAGAGGAAGAAGACGAAAAGGGGCGAGCAAATCTCGACAAGAGGCGGGCTCTTTTACGGGTAAGGCACGAAGAAAGAAAGGCCGCCTGGCGCTTTAAATTTGAATTTGAAGCATAAGACGCGTCCTCGCGCCAGGACGCGCCAAAAAAAAAAAGAGAAGGATGATCTCTCCGTGCAAGGCGAAGTTCCCTACTTTTAGGGGCAAGGTCTCGTGAAGCGTGACTCGAAACAACTCGGTGCAAGACAAGAAGCGTGCAAAAGGGAAAGTGCATACAACAAAAGGAACCGTTTCATTGTACATAAGCAAACAGTCAGTTATACATCATACAGTAAGGAATGTGATGGGGACATCACCTCCCATGCCCACGTTCATAGCTCGTCTCCTCGCCCCGGTTGCATCCGGAATGTTCTAGTCATTTAATTTTGAGTCCTATGTAATTTTTATTTGAGTCATTTGATGTATTTTCCCTTTTATTTGAGTCATGTTCCTAGGTCTTGTGTTCATTTCCCTAAGTTTGAGTGTCATCAGGTTGTCTAGTTAGTTATTGGGCCCAATTCATTGGGTTTGGCCCAAGTGCACCCCCTACCCCCTCGGTTATTTGTCATTGAGTCTTTTGTCAGAGACTTATTGTAAAATGTGGGTTGCCTATATATAGGACCCCATTCCCCCCATTTCAACTTAATGAATCAATGAATGAAAAAACTTGCCATTTTGAGAGTTTACACTTCTTATCTAGTGGAGAGATTCCATTTTTTGGATGAGAAATCCTAGGGGAGAGATTCCCCACCCTTCCCTCTCTTAATCTCTCTTTTTCACTCCACTTTCTCTCTCCTCAACACCCAAATTCGAATTTTCTTCTCTCTCCTCCCTTCCCAACCACCTCCACTCCCCACCTACCCCATTTAAGCCTCTTCCCATTCCCCACAACCCTCATCAATACTCCATCCCTTCCCAAGAGCCCCTCCACCAATCCTCTCCTCACCATCCAACCCCCAACTACCCCTCCCACTTTCCCAAGCACCCTTCCCACTACCCCAAGCACCCATTCCCTTCCCCAACACAACCCCCCCCATTCCCAAGACAAACAAATTAACCCCACCCTTAAACCCATTTTCAAATACCCTTTCCCTCTCCCCCACCTTCCCAAATTCGCAGCCCCCACTACCACCATCTGTTGGACCCTCTTCTAGACCTTATTCTCCACCTCTCACACCTTAGAACACCCCCTCCAAGACCCCCTTACAACCAGGGGTCACTCCCACACTCATCTACCCCCTTCCCCTTCTTCTTTCTTGGTCATTGGAAGCTACTTCGAAGTTGCAGTTTGCTGTCCAGAGGTTGCAGATGAACCAGCAACTTGTAGCGGCCACCACGACTTCCTCTGGATGAGTTTGAAGACCCAAGAGCCATCGTCGGAAGCGTCTACCAGTCTCCTTCGTAACAGAAGTAGTTTCATCTTCTTCCGATCTCCGAGCCGTCCAGGAGGTCCATTCTCCCACAACTGCACAGTTCTGCCTCGGCTGAGAACCTGAGCCAGATGAGAAGCTCTGCCACGACGAACCCCGGAGGAATCAGCCCACGAGTTCTTCTTCAAAATTCTTCATCGCCAAGTCTACTTCCAGAATCAAGAAACAGAACTTCATTCGGAATTTGTGATCCAGAGTTCTCATTTTTCTCCCTCAGCTACGCAGATCTGCTACCCACAGTCTGCACCGACCAGTCGCCATTGTTCTGCATCCCCTAGTCTTCTACGACATCGGTTGGCTTCTCCGTCAGTTTTTCTGCGAAGAAGACTCGTCCACGATTCCAACGACTCTGACGGCGCTAGATTCCGAGGTCGGGAGCTGCCGGGGCATTCTCTGAAATCTGCTGTTAGAAGTCTTCAGTGGCCGGTCCGAGAATCTGAGGCTCTGTTCAAACCTCCATCCCGGCCAGCAGTGACTCTAGAAGAAATTAAAGAAATTCTGAGGCATTCCCTTCTTAGCTACGAAGATTTTTCCACCAGTCTCTCCACCAGAAAAATTCTTGAGCGGGTTCTACAGCAGCAACACCGACTATCTATCCCTGTTCACAGACAGTAAGCAGATTCGGTGCCGTTACTTAGTCATCCCTCTTTAGTCTAATTTCCCCGCCCCGCTTGGCCGGCTGAAGGTCCCTCCCTGCGTGGAGGTAGTATTGTTTGTAATCTCATTAACCCCCACCCCAAGATCCCCCTCCTGCGAGAGGTGTAGTGGTGTAACTTCTTTGGGCAGGTCAAGCGACACCGCCACGGTGTGTGGGGATCCACTCGCCTCCCCGCTCGCCCTCGTCTCCGAGCGGGATCGGTTTCTTCAAACCGGTCGAGTAAGTGCTCACACCTCACTCCATTTAGTGCTTGTCTTTCAATATTAATTCTAGTTCCGCTGGTTATGCGAGTGAGAGCTCGATCCTCAAGCCCCATTGCCTTGAGTGATCACCGTGGGAAGAGTGCAACCGGTGCCTTCGGCACTTCATCGGCCCCATTGAATTGGGCTTCCAAATCCATTGGGAATCAAATCTTGGCCTTGCTGGCCCTCTACCAGCAAGGGCCCAACCCCACATCCTCCACTTGGCATCGTCAAGTCACCCCGGGCTTGGATGAGCGATGGGAGAGCGGCGGCCCAAAATTGGCCCTTTTGATTGTGAATGTGCTTGCTTGCCTAAGTCTTAGGTTGTGTCACATCAATTGGTATCAGAGCAAGTTCTAGACTTGTCTCTACTAAGTCTTGTCCTAGGGCCATTGCATTTATCACTCGATCATCATGGCCACTTCCTACTTAGCCTACTCGTCTCGCTTGGACCCAATAGATGCCTTTGTGTTTGATGGATCCCACCCTAGTTTATATCTAGAATGGGAAAGCTCCATAGATCACCACTTTGGGAGGTTCACCCTGTCAGGGTCTATGCAAGTCAACTATGCCAAAAGTTTGCTATGGCGCCAAGCTAGGAATGAATGGCAAAACATTGTAGGCTTAAGGGAAGTTGGAAGGCAAGAGCCAATCGACTCTTGGGTTGAGATGAGAAATGAACTTAGGAAGATTTATGCCCATATGGACCCTCCTATCACCATAGAGGAAGCCCAAGCTCCCACCAATAAAGAAGAAGAGCCTCAATCTTCCCACACCCCTCATGGTCCGGATCCTCAAAGGCCATGCACCGTCACACATGGCACCCTCACCATAGATGAGTCCATACTCCAATGGCTCAAGCAATCTCCCACCCTCCCTAGCTCACCACCATTGGGATATAAATCCCAAATTATTCCCACCCGACTTCCCCATGTCACTTATCAAAACTTCTACTCTGTGGAAGACTTGGGAGACCTTGTGGATTGCCTACATTGGCAAGCCCACTTAACCAACCTACTAGCCATGGGACCATTGGAGCCTAGCACCGTCAACTTTGTCCACCCATCCATCGGTTCCATCACCTCCCTTTGCACAAGTGGGCATTGTACTAGTGAGATCCTCCTATTTCTCCCCTTGGAGGAAGAACCCATCCCGGTCTACTCCCCACCCCTTGAGATCCCAAGTACCTTGAACGGTCAACCCACTAGAGACCTTGGACCAACTACTTGGGAGGAGGATGACTCACCACCTTGTAAGGACCTTGGGGACATAGAGTTCCTCTCTCTAGGTAGCCCTTACCATGATCCCTTTGACCCATTCCAATGGGAGTACGGATACCCATGTGGCCCAACCACCTTATCCACCACCCACCTTCCCCTACTCCAACCCACCGTGATGGATCAAACCCACCTCATCTATGACCCGGGTTACACCTTGGGAGCCATGACCTTGGGCCACATTTCCCTAGGTAATGAGGTTGTGCTCCATCCCATGATGACCACATTCTTAGATCCGTTCGATCCTTTCCAATGGGAGTTCAAAGGTTGTCCCACACCTATACACATGGAAGTCACCCTTAGGAAAAACATGCATGTGTCTAGGCCTACCACACCACTTGGCATGAACACTATGTTGGGTCCATTCATTCATACCACCCACATGTCAAGTAGAAGGCATGAGTGGCCCATATTCGGATGTATTGGTCCACCTTCATTTATCATGGGTCTTAAGCATGTCAAAAGCATCTACGGATGTCCAGGTCCCCCTACATTCATCACCACTTTGCATGATAGGTTCACCTACGGGTGCCCCGGCCCACCTAGGCCCACCAAAGTCTACATGACAACATTGCATGATAAGTCCACATATGGTTGCCCCGGCCCTCCAAAATCCATCAAAGTCTTCTTGGCATCAAAGCATGATTGGTCTACTTTTGGTTGCCCAGGCCCACCCATCACCCCTAGAATGTCAACATTCACAAAATTGCATGAAAGCCTTTGCAAGCACATAAGCAAAAAGAATGAGGCTTATAAGAGGCGGGCCGACTCTCATCGGCGTCACCAAGAATTCCATGAGGGTGACTTTGTGATGGTAAGGACGGAGAGGCTCTCCCCGGGAGCCAACTCTAAATTGAGGCCACGTGGGGCTGGTCCCTTCCAGGTCTTGAGGCGCATTGGTGCAAATGCCTACGAGTTAGATCTCCCTGAGGAGTATGGAATAAGTCCCACATTCAATGTCGCCGACCTAGTGCCATATAAGGGACCCACGGTGGTACCTAGTGAGGATATTGAGCATATTCCCTCTGTTGAGAGAGCACCCACCCGTGAGGAGAGTCCACCAGCCAAGAGAGCCCAGCGTGAGCACATTGAACGAATATTGGATGAACATGTCACTACTACCAGGAGCAAGGTATACGAGCGCTATCTCGGCAGGTGGATAGATCGATCTCGTTCGGAAGACTTGAGGGAAGTACCACTTCTACACCCTCCGAGGAGGGAAGGACACTTACTCGACGGAGTCGAGTTCTCCGCACCCCGAGAGTATGATGGGGACATCACCTCCCATGCCCACGTTCATAGCTCGTCTCCTCACCCCGGTTGCATCCGGAATGTTCTAGTCATTTAATTTTGAGTCCTATGTAATTTTTATTTGAGTCATTTGATGTATTTTCCCTTTTATTTGAGTCATGTTCCTAGGTCTTGTGTTCATTTCCCTAAGTTTGAGTGTCATCAGGTTGTCTAGTTAGTTATTGGGCCCAATTCATTGGGTTTGGCCCAAATGCACCCCCTACCCCCTCGGTTATTTGTCATTGAGTCTTTTGTCCGGGACTTATTGTAAAATGTGGGGTGCCTATATATAGGACCCCATTCCCCCCATTTCAACTTAATGAATCAATGAATGAAAAAACTTGCCATTTTGAGAGTTTACACTTCTTATCTAGTGGAGAGATTCCATTTTTTGGATGAGAAATCCTAGGGGAGAGATTCCCCACCCTTCCCTCTCTTAATCTCTCTTTTTCACTCATCTTTCTCTCTCCTCAACACCCAAATTCAAATTTTCTTCTCTCTCCTCCCTTCCCAACCACCTCCACTCCCCACTTACCCCATTTAAGCCTCTTCTCATTCCCCACAACCCTCATCAATACTCCATCCCTTCCCAAGACCCCCTCCACCAATCCTCTCCTCACCATCCAACCCCCAACTACCCCTCCCACTTTCCCAAGCACCCTTCCCACTACCCCAAGCACCCATTCCCTTCCCCAACACAACCCCCCCCCATTCCCAAGATAAACAAATTAACCCCACCCTTAAACCCATTTTCAAATACCCTTTCCCTCTCACCCACCTTCCCAAATTCGCAGCCCCCACTACCACCATCTGTTGGACCCTCTTCCAGACCTTATTCTCCACCTCCCACACCTTAGAACACCCCCTCCAAGACCCCCTTACAACCAGGGGTCACTCCCACACTCATCTACCCCCTTCCCCTTCTTCTTTCTTGGTCATTGGAAGCTACTTCGAAGTTGCAGTTTGCTGTCCAGAGGTTACAGATGAACCAGTAACTTGTAGCGGCCACCACGACTTCCTCTGGATGAGTTTGAAGACCCAAGAGCCATCGTCGGAAGCGTCTACCAGTCTCCTTCGTAACATAAGTAGTTTCATCTTCTTCCGATCTCCGAGCCATCCAGGAGGTTCATTCTCCCACAACTGCGCAGTTCTGCCTTGGCTGAGAACCTGAGCCAGACGAGAAGCTCTGCCACGACGAACCCCGGAGGAATCAGCCCACAAGAATTTCTTCAAAATTCTTCATCGCCCAGTCTACTTCCAGAATCAAGAAACAGAACTTCATTCGGAATTTGTGATCCAGAGTTCTCATTTTTCTTCCTCAGCTACGCAGATCTGCTACCCACAGTCTGCATCAACCAGTCGCCATTGTTCTGCATCCCCTAGTCCTCTGCATCAAACCTCCATCCCGGCCAGCAGTGACTCCATAAGAAATTAAAGAAATTCTGAGGCATTCCCTTCTTAGCTACGAAGATTTTCCCACCAGTCTCTCCACCAGCAAAATTCCTGAGCGGGTTCTACAGCAGCAACACCGACTATCTGTCCCTGTTCACAGACAGTAAGCAGATTCGGTGCCGTTACTTAGTCATCCCTCTTTAGTCTAATTTCCCCGCCCTGCTTGGCCTGCTGAAGGTCCCTCCCTGCGTGGAGGTAGTATTGTTTGTAATCTCATTAACCCCCACCCCAAGATCCCCCTCCTGCGAGAGGTGTAGTGGTGTAACTTCTTTGGGCAGGTCAAGCGACACCGCCGCGGTGTGTGGGGATCCACTCGCCTCCCCGCTCGCCCTCGTCTCCGAGCGGGACCGGTTTCTTCAAACCGGTCGAGTAAGTGCTCACACCTCACTCCATTTAGTGCTTGTCTTTCAATATTAGTTCTAGTTCCGCTGGTTATGCGAGTGAGAGCTCGATCCTCAAGCCCCATTGCCTTGAGTGATCACCGTGGGAAGAGTGCAACCGGTGCCTTCGGCACTTCGTCGGCCCCGTTGAATTGGGCTTCCAAATCCATTGGGAATCAAATCTTGGCCTTGCTGGCCCTCTACCAGCAAGGGCCCAACCCCACATCCTCCACTTGGCATCGCCAAGTCACCCCGGGCTTGGATGAGCGACGGGAGAGCGGCGGCCCAAAATTGGCCCTTTTGATTGTGAATGTGCTTGCTTGCCTAGGTCTTAGGTTATGTCACATCAGAATGTGAGGTGTACAAGCAACTCTCTAACTCTCGCTACCACCTTCCTGGTCATCTCTCTCCTCCCTCCTCTGACGGGGATCCCTAGGGGGCCTCCGCGAACTCTGAGAGGCGGTGCTCGCCTCACCCTGTGGTGGCACGCCAGCCTCAAAGGCTCGGCAATGCTCCTCGGCCGAAGAAACCAGAAAGCTGCCCATGGAGAAAGAACCAGACTGATGAAGTCGCGCCCCGCGCTCCTTCGCCCTCTGATACCGCTCCTCGCTCTCCCAAAGCCTCCCCTCCGCCGTGCCGAGACTCAATCGGAGCTCCGTCAGCTGGGCCTCCAGAGCCCTCCTCTTGTCCCGTTCTTGCAGTCGCTCCGCCCTCCAGTCCTCCCTCTCTCTCTCTCTGTCCTCCCTCTCTCTCTCTCTGTCCTCTCTCTCCCCTCTCTCCCGCATCGCCTCTCTCCTCGACAGCTCGAAGGCAAAACGTAAATCCCGCACGTCGCGAGGGAGCTCCTCAACCTCCCGTCGCTGCTCCTCCTCTAGCTCCGCAATCCGGGTGTCACGCTCTGCCGCCCAGGCGTTGCGCTCCTGCTTGGCACGAACAGCACGGGCCAGGGCCTCTCGAATCTCGGCCACCTGCCAAAACCCACATGCACCGTAAGAGAGCAGTTAAAGAAGAAGAGCAACTGGAAAGAAGTCAGGGTCAAGCAGGACTCACTCAAGCCGCGCGGTCACGCTCGGCCTCCTCAGCCCGGGCCACCGCGTAAGCCAACTGCTCCTGAAGGGCAGAAACCTCCGGAGGAGGGCCCCACGAACTGGAACCCTCTCCACCAGCCATCCCTGCTGTCGCTGTCTGGTGGGCCCGCTGAAACACAAAGCAAATGACAGTCAGAGGCAAGCATCAAAATCCGAGTCACAAAAAAAAAATGCATTGCATAGACTCACCAAGATCTCCAACTCCTGTCGAATGGCCACCAACTTCCGCCTGGCGTCTGCCAGCTGGGCCCGCAGGTCGACAATCATGTTATCACGAGCATCCTACATTGCATATAAATTAGTGTCACATGCATATACATATAAAAAGGGGAAACATTTTTCATTTCACGCTTACCCCTGCCGCACCACCAAGGAAGAGACGCTCCCCGTACGTGGCACGATACCATCACATGTAATCGGTGCTGTCCGGTACATGGGACACCACTGGGACCCCGCCCTGCTGCCAGTCCTGGTACTGTGCAGGGAAGCGCGTACGCCAGTCCACGATCTTTGCCTTCCCCCTAGTCTTCCTCCGACGCGGACCGGCTCGTCTACGTCAACCCACTCCTGGGCTAATCCCAACGTCCTCATAACCAGCCTAAGCCGGAGCGGCTCGATCTCGTTCAGGCAATGGACCCACACGTCCCGCCCAAAACGAGGATGACCCGCTACAACCCAAGGCTGGCCGGCATCGGCCATGCCCAGGTAGGGCCTCCACACCACCTGCATCACCATACATGCATCATGTTAGTTGCTATTTCCCTCAATTAGGTCACATGCGTAAAAACACCAAAAAAATCATATGCATCATACCATAGCCTCGGGGTACTCGCTCAGCTCCCGACGAAGCGACGCCAGCTGGTAGCCGTGGGGTGCCGCGACCATGACCGGCCTCCACTGTCGCGCCAGAGGCACGGCTCTCCTGTTCCCCTGTCTGGCTCTTCCCATCGGGAAGTAGTAGTAGCTCCACACCTGCATCCATCATACATCATTAGCCCGACTAATTGCATATTTAGCTGCGGTAAAATCCATAAATAAAATGTTTATCTGGAGAAAAGGTGTGAAGCCGCTGACTGTCGTCTCCCTCTCTGAAGTCTAGGAGAGATCGGCGATCAAATGGGCAAGCAGAGCCGCTCCCCACGCATAGTTCCCCACTCTGTCCAGATCCGCCAGGATCCCGAGGAAGCGGCAGTGGATGCCGTCACCCTTCGTCCCCAGCATGAGGCGGCCCAGGAAGAAGAAAAGGAACCTCCAGAGCTCTAGATCCACCAGCTCCCGCTCGCTCGGGTCCTGGGTGAAAGCTGCACGAGCGTCTCCCTCCAGTCGTGCCAGAAACTCTGCTCCAGTTTCGCTGACCCGCTGGCGCGGATCACCAAATCCGAGCGCCTCCATAATCTCCACTCGGTCGACTACCCTGCTGTCTCTGTCAGTCGCGCTCGTCTCTAGCCACAGCAGGTCCAAGGCACTCTCTCGGTAATCGGGGTAAGTGACCCCGCTGACTGCCTCTCCTTCAACTCGTAGCCCGGTAATCCGAGCCACGTCCTCCAGTGTCGGCACCATGTGCCCCCAGGGCATCAGAAACGCCCGGCTCGGCGGGTGCCACCGCTCCCTCAACGCTTGGATGAGAGGAAGGTCGAGTCGGAAGGGCTCGATCCGCAAGAAAGCTCCAAAACCCATGACGTCCACCCGCGCCCTCTGAAAGTCCGGCAGCCCACGGTACGCTGCCACCACCAGGGACCAGCTGATCCGGCTCTTCATCATGCCCTGCACACCACAAAAAACAAATAAAAAAAGAAACACGTCAGCATCATGGATAATAATAAACAACAACACTGTATATAATATTTATTTATTTATTATTTATTTTAAATATATATATATATATTTAAAGGCGTCCACCCCCATGGACGCTTTCATTTTACTTTCTTTATTTTATTTTAACAAACAAAAACAAATAAAATAAAAAATAAAAAATAATATATATTATCATGAAGGTGTCCAACTCACTGGACGCCTCCTTATTTTTAATTTTATTTTATTATTTACGTAATAACTCAAAAAATAATAAAAATAAAATAAAATAAAAAAGAAAAGTTGGAGGTGTCCAGACCTCTGGACGCCTCCTTTCCTCACTCCACGGCCTTCTCCACACCATCTCTCGCCCGCCTATTTAGCCTACAAATTGAAGTTCTAAGGGGCTTACCGGGTCGTGCTCATCCTCTCCGGCGTCGCCAGCACCCGCATGACCCTCCACGGCCAAAGGAGGCGCCTCCTCTTCCTCGGCAATTTCCTCTTCCGCAGCAATCTCCTCTCCCACGGCAGCCTCCTTGGCATGATCCCTCAACCTCGTCGGACGACGAGCCCGTCGTTTCCGCCTCTCTCCACCCTGGCTCGGGCCTTCTTGCTCCATTGGGAACTGGAAATGGGTCGTTAGAATGAACAGTAGAAGAGAACAGGGGGTGAGACCCCCTTTATATAGAAAATCACCAGGATTTGGGGCGTCCAGGCGCCTGGATGCCCCCACATTTTTATTTTATTAAAAATTTAAAAAAACATAGGGGCGTCCAAGCGCCTGGACGCCCCCACATCAAACAAAATAAAAACAATAAAAAAAATAAAAAAAGAAAATATAGGGGCGTCCAGGCCGCTGGACGTCCCCACAAAAGGAACAGAAAATTTTCAAAAATAGGAGCGTCCTGCCCCCTGGACGCCCCCATTTAAGCATATAAAAATGTAATATATATATATATATATATATATATATATATATATATATATATATATATATATATATATGTATGTATGTATGTATATATGACCATAATATGAATAAACCAGAACACAAAAGAGAAAACAAAAAAAGCAAAAATAAAAAAATAAAAATCATAAAAAATAATAATTAAGGGAACAATGGTCCAAAATGCCAAATGCCGGATTTTATTCCATCAGAAAGCAGAGCATGCTACATCAGGGGCTTAGGCGCCTTAGGCCTTAACTTCCCCAGTTCGGTTACATAAGCTCTCCACAGCTCACATTCTTCCCCCACATGTGCTAAGGCCTTTCCCGCAACACTTGTCTTCCAGGGTGCTTTAACGGCCTTCGCTACCTTCGCATCCGCTTCCGTACCCAACTCCCTCTTCTTTAAAGGGACGATACCAGTCAGTGGTGGAAACGAGTGGCGTGGAATGCCGATCTGGAGGCAGCACCGATGCGCGTTGTAAAGGACAAACTCAGTCACGCCGATCAGTTGGAGTTCAACTTCGGGAGAAGACCTCATGAGGAGTTCGAGTGAGAGTAGACACGCCGGTGCGCAAGTGAAGAAGCTTTGTATCATGGTTCAAAAGTGAGACCGCCAGTCTTCCCGTTTCTTCAGCCACGGAACACGGTTCGCCACAGTGCCACCGAAGCCAAACACATCAGCTATGTGATAAAGGGGGCTTTGTTGGAAAAGCTTTGAAGCAGTCGGCATCCCCTCACGGTGTTCGAATTTGAAGTGCAAATCGACCCAGCAACTCAGAACAAGTGCGCAACCAAAAGGAGGCCTACCCATGCTCGAGGCGGTAAGACCGCTGTAAAGGTAGGCAAGGACGGCGGGTCCCACCCTCTTTCCACTCCAGATCCCGCAGATGGCACTCAGTTGGGTTTCTTCCACTATGTTGTCGGTATGAGGGAATAAGAGAGCGCCCGCCAGACAAATGGTGAACCCTTTCATGATTCCTTCCAAATAGTCATCGTCTGGTGACCCTCTCAGGGCATCCATAACCCACTCCGCGAGCCTTTGCAAATCAATTCCCTTTTGAGTACGGACCTTTCTGGCTGCGTCGGGTGGCATGAAGCTTCCAAGGACGCTCTCGAAAGTCCCCTGGGTCAGCATCCGCATAGCCTTCACCTTCCCGTCACTCTTGAATTTCTTCAATCCGAGCAGAAGTTCCACCTCCTCGAGGAGAATGGTCGCCTCGAACGTCGGGAAGATGAAAGTGTAGGTCTGGGGATGCCAGATCTCCACTAATGCGCCCATAGCCGCCCAGTCCATGCGGATTCTCTCGTAGTGTTTGGCGTGAATAAGGAGCCCCTGAAGATGCCACTTCGAGAGTATAGCCCTCATGCCAATGGAGATGTTGGAAGTTAGCTCTGAAAGCCATGGCAGTTTGGAAAACTTCCTCGGGCCCGGAAAGAGTGGATACGGCTGGAAAGAAGAAGAGAAAGGAAGGAAAGTGAGAAGAGAGTCCATGCAGTAAATTTGAAATAAATCAACTTACCATATGCGACTGGATCGTCCCACTTAGATGACCCTCGAGGTCGGAAAGTCACCTGATCTCACTGCTAGGCCTGCCCCTCTTCATAACGCGGGAAGACTCTCCTTCCATCCCGACATCCCTAGACCCTCCTCTTCTCCTCCTCCTGAACTTTCAAAACTCCCCTTGGTACATTCGAATAAACTAGCCTAAGGGAGGTACTTATAGGAAAGGAGAGGTGCTACGGGACGGGACGTGTCACATGAGTGGTCAAGTCGTCAGTGTTTTATCCTTGTACTGTGGCATGATTCTGTTATATTTCTGTTGCTTTCTGATGTATTTAATCTATGATGGTCTGTGCAGGTTTTACCAACGGACGTTTTTCGCCCTATCTTGTATACCATCCTTCAGTGTTTGGTCCCCCGTGTCATGCATCATACTATATGATATTTACGCTATTAGAACACGTCAAGGACCTTGTGACCCGAACGAATCTGGGATTTGAGTTCCCCTTCAACAAAAACAGTGATGATTCCAGAAGAATTTGGGTTGTACGGATAGGCCGTTAACTGGTGATAGCGTGGGAACGACGATTCCATTCAGTGAGTCGGTGCGTGGATAAACGGGCCCCAGCTCAGTATCAGCTCACTGGATCGGTATCCTGACCCATTCTTAACGAGTTGACAATATTATCCTTGGCTATTTTCTATTCTAGTTTGTTTTAAATTTTTCTTTAAACCCATCATGCATTCATATAGGACTTTGAGTCTATTGCGGAAGATCATTCAAGTGATTCGATTGCGAAAGCCGTTGTGCTTCAATTCTTACAAATATGAGATATTCCATTCTGAATGAAATACTGAGTTTCCTTGAAACGGCCCTACACTGCCCTTCCAAACGAGACCCTTGTTTAGACAGACCCTCAGATATTCCTTTTTCTTTTTACCTTGTTTGACCCACCTTGGCCGCAGCACTTCCACATTGGCAGGTAACCGCTCCCCAAAGGTGAAACCTGCAGATTTATGACCCAGGTACTTCCACACCGAGAAGTTGGTATCCTTTATTTTTGTGCCTGAGCGCACATCTCACCCTCCCTTATTTGATTTCCGTCCAAACAATCGTCAAATTTGAAAGACCTTCTTCAAGGTCGCCTCATTGAAACTACAGGAAAGATTCCAAATAGTCATGTCAAAAGCGTGTCTCATCACACCTTGGCATCAACTTATCAGTCCATTCCCACTCCATTTCACTCCACTTCGATACCATTCCATTACGTGTCACTCCCTTGCAAAGCAGACGCCAAGGCGGGGCAGCTGTAGACACGCTATTCCTGACATCCCCTGAGAAAATCTCATATTACCACGCGACGCCCCGCAGCGGCTTCCGCATTTTGAATCACTTGAGTGTTTCATATCTTTGAGTCTTCTCTCGTCTTCTGGGCGAGTAGCGTAACGCTCCTTCGGCATCCGGAAATCGCCTCGTTGTGGAAATCATGCGGCATTCGAACGACATCAACATCAATCGCATGCATCAGAAGTTGCCGGGACCAGGAAAATGCCTAACGGACGACTACCGATGCCCTTTTCGGGGGAATCAGGGGGTCATCATGGAGGCGTCCAGGATCCTGGACGCCTCCATCAATACAAAATAATGAAAAAATATATATATATAAGATTGAACAAAATATATATATAATTTCATGGAGGCATCCAGGCCCCTGGACGCCTCCATCAACTAGCTCACGGGCGACCCCCGGCCATCGACTGACCGTTGCTCAGTCTGTCATTTGAATAAAATCCAAGTTATGGAAGTGCCCAGGCCTCTGAACGCCTCCATCAACCAGCTCACGGGCGACCCCGGGCCATCGACTGACCGTTGCTCAGCCTGTCGTTTGAATAAAATCCAAGTTATGGAAGCGTCCAGGCCCCTGGACGCCTCCATCAACCAGCTCACGGGAGACCCCGGGCCATCGACTGACCGTTGCTCAGCCTGTCGTTTGAATAAAATCCAAGTTATGGAAGCATTCAAGCCCCTGGACGCCTCCATCAATCAGCTCACGGGCGACCCCCGGCCATCGACTGACCGTTGCTCAGTCTGTCGTTTGAAGAAAATCCAAGTTATGGAGGCGTCCAGGCCCCTGGACGCCTCCATCAAACAGCTCACGGGCGACCCCCGACCATCGACTGACCGTCGCTCAGTCTGTCGTTTGAAGAAAATCCAAGTTATGGAGGCGTCTAGGCCTCTGGACGCCCCCATCCTCCCGACCTCTATAAATAGAGGCCTACCCCCCTCAGTTCAGGAGGTCAAAAAAGAGCGCCAAGAGGCTGTCAGATTCTATTCCTAACCCGTGGGTGTTTTGTAGGGGAAGTCCGGCCGGATCTTCACGTGCCCGTGCTCGCAGGATAGAGGCTGCCTTCACCCTGCCGCGCTACCTCGTCGTCCCTACGCTGCCGAAGTTCCATCGGATCTCGCCATCGACCATCCAATAAGCCATTCTCTCCTCTTCTTTCCTAGTTATCTTGCATTCATCATATCATATCTTCTACCCCCCCCCCCCTTTTATGAGGGAGTCTCCTCCAGTTTCTACGTCGGAATAATTGCCATTCATCATAAGCATTTTCCTCCTACTCGTGTCCGAGAGGGGTTTAAAAGACAACACCAACCAGGTGTGTGTCTTGTCATCATTTCGTTACTTGCGTCGTTAGAATTTGAATACTGCACCTTCGTCTTTCTGATCCACCCGTTACTTGTTTGTCGTTGTTTTACAAGGGTACCCGAGGAAAGCCCTCTCCATCGGCCGGCCGAAGGGGGAGGAAGAAGCAACCTGCAATTTCTCGCTCTCGAGGATTCACAATCTCCGTGCTCAATACAAGGTACACGCGATCATTTCGTTTCTTTGAGGTAACCCCTCTGGCGATCACATCCCTTTAGCATCCTACGTATGCTTTTTCCTCATATTGGCACGTTTAATAATCCTTCTTAATTTTTAGTCGCTTGATAGTGTGTAGTTTAGTTCGTTTTCTTCTACTTGAGTGGATTCCTCGGCTTCCACACCGTTGACTCCTTTTTCGGCCTCAGGTGAGTCCTCTTCCTTGATATGTTGTTGTAGCTTTATTATTTTCTGAGGTGCATGGTTGAGACATTGTGTTGTGTTTGCTGACAGGCCCTGCGGCGGAGGGAGATCACCCTTATAAAGAGGCTTCTTCGGGGAGTGGCGATGGGGGCCTTTGGCCTAGGTGGAAGCGCCCTCGGGTAGAGACCGGAGCGGTGGAAGCTGGCGAGTCCTCTCGGGGCCCTAAGGCTGGCGGGCACATCAAGGCAGAGCCGGCTTCGAGTAAGTGTCGTATCCGCCTCTCTTGTGCCTTGTCGGTTTAGCCATGATGGTTTCTAACCCTGCATTACTGGATCTGTGTCTTGTAGCTCTGTCGGAGGCCCAGGCGGACATGGCTTTCTCACCACCCCAGGAGGTCGACCTTGCCTGATGACGGGGTCGAGTGCGGGATAGATATGGAGGGCTTTCTTCGTGTAATGGACGAGGTTGCCCCCAACCCTGAGACTTTCCCCGACTTTGAGTCGTGGAAGGCTTCAGAGGGTGCCCAGCCAGGTAGGGACTTATGGGACTGGGCACATCCTGGTCATGGCTATGTTTGGTTTTGGAGACTAACATAGTTGCTGGTATTATGCAGGAGTGGCTAAGATGTCAGAGACCGAGGCTCCTTCTGAGGCACAATGTGAGGCACCTTCGTCAGTTGGAGGGCAGGAGCCGGCAGTGACCCAGGATGGTCTGGGTAAGTATTGACTTGCCATGGCGGGGTTGTCCTACCATTGCTGCATAGTTGTCGGGCCAGAGTTATTGACTGTGTTCGTGCTGTTGTTTGACAGGTGAGGACCCGGCTGCTACTCTGGAGATGATTCAAGAGTTAGTTAGTGCTGGTCCGTCGGTGTCCCTTCCCTCTTTTGAGGTTGAGCCGGGAGCGGTGGACACCTTGATGCCATCTGTTATCGGGGGTACACCCGACTTGCTCCCACAGCTACTGGCAGCGGCGCCTCTTACCCCTTTACCATCCGTGGTGTCTGCCTGCACCGTACGACTGGTCGGGTCTTCTAGCATGGGACCCTCAGGTATGTAACTGGGGACTTAGCCGCTCATGGTAAGCTTTTCATGTTGTCTATTGACGCTGGGGTGCTTTTTTGGTGTTGGCCACAGGTACTTCTTTACCTCTGGAGGAGGGCGAGCTTCCCTGTGACACGACTGAGGCGGTGGCAGAGAGACCCGCTGTGGCGACTTTGGCTAGAGATGGTGAAGAGATCGTCGACATTGAGGGAGTCTCGGAGGGGAGTGCTCCGGTTGGTGAGTCTTTTGTTTGAAACCCTTAGCTGGAGAGTCACCTTTATGTGAGGTCGGGTCGTATAGTGACCTCATTTTCTTTGTTGGTTGTAGGGGCATCTAGTCCAGTCACCTCCGATAATTCATCGGAGGCTTCGTCGGACTCTCCGGGCGATGGCAGCTCGGCCATGGAGACGGACGAGAGTTCAAGCTCGAGCTCTTCCTCTTTTGGGGCCTCTTCTAGCGAGGAGGCTAAGGCTAGTACCACTTCCGGAGGTATATGGGGGTTCTCCCCATTCCTATTTGTTATTTGTCTGCTCTTTATAGCAAGGTGCTGACGCTTTTGAGTTGCACACAACGTCGAGGTCAGGAGAGGAGCATGCATCGGCTCCTGATGAGGGTGGACAGGAGGAGCCCCCCGCCTCACCCGTGGTTGCTGGAGACGACCGGGTCGTGGAGGAGTCACTGCCCACTTCAACCTCGGCGCGTGATGTCACCGAGACGGGGGGTAGGTTGCCTTCTCTGACCCCGGTAGGAGACGCCACTGGCGCGGAGGGACTTGCCCTAGGTAAAGGATGAAAACTTATCTTTTATTGGGTTTTCTACCTTATTTATCGTAGGAAGTTTTGCATGTATTGCTCACTCCCTTTGGTGTTTCCTGGGGTTATGGCTCTACTGGAGTGCTAACCGCGTCAGGTGACCTCTCCCTAGATTTAGGGGTCGAGTGGCCTACGTCCACCTGTCTGCCAGAGCCACTGTTGGAGATGAGTGCAGGTGTCACCCTGCTCCAGAGGGCCTGAGGTTACTTGCAGAGCGACCCTCTTCCTCCTCCAGAGCGTCTGAGGCAGCGGCTGTGAGAGTGCACCCAGGGCTACCACGCTCTTGGATTCCCGTACGAGCTCTGGATGTCCAGGTCATCCGGGATCTGGGCCGAGTATTTACGACTCCGCGATGCTCAAGAGCAGAGGACTCGGGGGCTGGCGACGATCTGGGAGGCGTAGGAGCAGCGGGCCCAGCTTGTGTCAGTCGTAGCTGAGCAGAGGGGCCATGCCGAGGCGACCACATTGGCGTCCCAGGATCGCACCGCACAGTTGGGGGAGGCAGAGAGCCGGGCTGAGGTCTTGAAGAAGGCCTGGGAGGAGCAGCGGTCGATCGTCGAGCGCACATGAGTTGAGTGGCAGATGGCCGAGACGATGGCCAAGGACAGCGCTCAGCTTTTGTCCACCTTGGAGGCGTTGCTTGCTACTGCCGACTCTCACCTCGCGGCCTTGGAGGGGAGCGGGGCTGGGTTGTGATTGTATCTCTTTTCTCACTTTTTGGTTTGTATTATCCGGGCTGTTTGAATTTTGTTACCCAAAGGGCATGTCTTGGGCTCTTTTGGCAGAGTATTAATGACAAACACTCAGGTTTCTATTGTCATTTCTTAGGTTGTCCCGCTCCCCTTTTCTCTGTGGAACTGTGAGGTGTGCAGGGACTGGCGACCACTGGCTGTTAATCGTGCTTATTTTTCCTCGGCATACCGGTGTGAGTGACAGGGGACTGGGTGTACCCGATTTTGGGCTCAGGGATAGAGGGACTGAGTATGGAGAATAGAATATCTGGACATTGGGTACTGGGTAGCCGGAGGACTGGGCGTTGGGGGTAAACCCCTTGAAAGATGGGAGCTTGCATGACGTGAAGCTGACATAGACCCATGGGGTGTGACGGTCCATGCGGTTTAAGGCTACCGGGGCGATTCAGGGGTGTATCGGTCACAAGCCGAGTAGTAGAGTATCTGCTAATATGATGTTGTCAGCCATAAATGTAATGTATACTAACCGGGGAGACTGGGACTGAGCCGGCTGGGTGGCCTGGGGGACATGGCGGCCAAGACTAGGACTGGGATAGGGACTGGAGGTTGAAACTGGAATTATGACTGGAGATGGGGACCGGAGCTAGAGCTAGCCGGTGGGCCTGGAAAGGCGTTGTAGCCGACGGGTAAGGCGGGCAGTTGGGCGGCTAGCCTGTGAAGGTGTCATAGCTGAAACTGAGATTGGAGGCGGGGCGGCTGGCCTGTGAAGGTGTTGTAGCTGAGACTGGGACTAGAGGCTAGGCGACTGGCCCGTGAAGGCGTTGTTGCTGAGACTGGGACTGGGCGGCTGGCCTGTGAAGGCGTTGTAGCCGAAATTGGGACTGGAAGCTGGGCGGCTAGCCTGTGAAGGCGTTGTAGCCGAAACTAGAACTGGAGGTTGGGTGGCTGGCCTGTGAAGGCGTTGTAGCCGAAACTGGGACTGGAGGCTGGGTGGCTGGCCCATAAAGGCGTTGTAGTCGAGACTGGGACTGGAGGCTGGGCGGCTGGCCTGTGAAGGCATTATAGCCAAAACTGGGACTGGAGGCTAGGCGGCTGGCCTGTAAAGGTGTTGTAGTAGAAACTGGGACTGGAGACTGGCACTCGGGATGACCGACCCTCTAGGGGTGTAGTGGCCGCCATTGTTGTGAGTGATGTTGAGCTTGCCGTCAGCGAGATGTCGCGGTTGATAGCTTTCATCAGCGAGGGGTAGAGAGGGAGAGTGTCTTTTTTTATTATTCTCTTTACCAGCTCCACTACCCTTGTGGGTTTTCGCTAGAGCTGGCCCCCTTTTTCTTTTTTTGGTGCGCCCTTGTGGGTTTTCACACCGAGGGGTTACCGGATTTTGTCTAAGGTGCCCTTTTGGGTTTTCACCTCAGTTGGGTTGGTGGCAATTTTTGCCCACAGTCGCCTCTTTGTAATGAGGACTACCAGGTCCGCCGGGGTATCTCTATTTTTAACCCCATTTTTTGTTATTATATATATATATATATGTATATATTTTTGCAATTACCGTCCATAGCATGTCGATGTCAGGGGACGTAACCTGAAATTGGAGATTGTGGCTGACTGGATACTGTTCCTTTCTTGATGGGGGTTTTCACAACTTATCAAGTTATGGTGATAGGGGCCATTTTGTTATGGCGGGATGTGACCGGAGTTATGGCTGGTGAGTCAGGGGTTCCTGGGATAACTGGCATTATAATGAGACTTGGGAGCTCTGGATTTACAGGAGGTGTGGAATGCAGTGGGGTGGACCAGTAAGAGTTTGGGAATAGGCTGGGACTGGAATTTACTGGAATGGCAACTGGGATATTGTACTGCCACAGAGAGTTGGCGGCCCGGCGCATCGAAGCGAGGGCCGAAGGTGGCATGAGTTGAGCAGGGTAGTGTAAGGTTAACTGAAGATCGTAGGATCAGTGCTCTGGCAATGTGAGTCGATGGAAGGTTGACATTCGGTGGGGCTACTGATTTGCTGGGGAGTGGGTGGAACGGCACCCTGACTGGTGGGGAGAGGAGGACTTTCTCGTTATCGACTCTGCCGCCCTTTCGGGTTTTCGCCAAAGCCGACCCCCTTTAGCTTTTTTCGACGTGCCCTTGCGGGTTTTCACGTCGAGGGGTTTCCCCATTTTGCCTGAGGTGCCCTTTCGGGTTTTTGCCTCAGCCGGGTTACTGGCCTTTTTGCCCCCAGCCGCCTTCTTACAAAAGAGGACGGCTGAGTCTGCCTGGGTATCTCTATTTTTAACTCTATTTTTTTATTTTTTTTTCATTTTTGACTTACCTGAGAGCCTGACGGCTAGACTAGTGCCGACGCGAAGATGCCCTTGCTCTCGTTGCGACTACAACGCGGGTAGGGAATTAGTCCCCAAAAATGCCTGGCGGTGGTTCTGGGAGGGCTTGGACGGCCCCACTGCTTGACTGGGAATTGAAGACTGGAAGAACTGGCTGGTTAGACCCTTCCAAGGGAAGGTCGGCCTCACTGGTGGTAGCTAGGACGCGCGCCTTAATCTGGCTGGCGCACGAACTCGTGTTCTGGTGCATAGTATAGCTTCATATGCTTGCCATTGAGAGGCGGGAAGGGTCTGTGACCTTTGTGGTCGACGACCGTGTATGCCCCGCCCTCATAGACGTTGCGGATGATGTATGGACCTTGACAATTCGGCTGCAATTTTCCACTGGGGCGTCCCGCCATGACTCCCTTTTCCTTGATCATGACGAGGTTGCCTTGTTTGAAGGCTCGCTGCTTGATGAGCTTATCATAGGCTCGAGTCATACGGGCCTGGTATACTTGCAGGTGTTTGTAGGCTTCGAGTCATTTGCCTTCCAAGTCGGAGAGCTCTTCTAACCTTCTCTAGTATTCATTTTCATCTGGGCCGGCGAGGCCAGTGTGGATCGCCACGCGATAAGAGGCTAACTGGACTTCAATGGGGATAACTGCTTCTGCCCCATAGGTGAGGGAGAACGATGAACACCCCGTAGGAGTTTTGTAGATCGTTCGATAGGCCCATAGTGCCTTGATGATGCGGGACGGACACGGGAGGTGACTCTACGTGGGGTGGACCTCAGACTCTAGATGTGGACGCGACCAGCAACACACACCAGGGAGACACTAATCCCGACACTACGAGCTCCTAGTGGCGAAACGTCGTTAACAGAAGTGGAAGCTCACTCGTCGTCCCAAGCGAGGGAAAGCACGGACCGTGCGCGGTTAAGGAATCGGCGGAGGTCAAGGGTAGTCCGACTCAACTTCCGGACTCGGATCGAGTCACGGGATGGGTCACTCTCACAGCGGTGACATGGACACACGGGCTAGTACCTACACGCTCGGCAGCGGCCTAAGACCGTATACTAGCTAAGCAATGTAACGCCAAGGAGTTAAGACCTTTACCTCCACGCACCCGGCGTGGCGAAGACAACCCCGGCCGAATCACGGACTCCCGGTTAACAATGATTACAGCAATACACTAAGTCGACCCACTCCACGCAGGGAGGTAAAAGGTCACATGTGGGGTCTGGGAATCACGCAACTCGGGTTGACGGGCAGCATCTTGATGTCACCTGGCGGTGCCGAACTCCGCATTTTCGTGCTTTCCGAACGGCGGCTTCTACGGGCCCGCGGGGCCCACGGACGGCGCTGTCCTCCGGATCTGCGGGGGTGGGACCCACTGTGATGGGGACCCCTGGTGGCGCACCTCCACGGACGGTGGTCGGCCAGAACACCGATCGGGGGTCGATCGGCCCTGATTCCCAATTCTGGAACTAACTTCCCACGGATTTTGGTTGCTGTCTTCCGGCGCGCGCTCTGGCGAAAACGGCCGCTGCGGTCAATCCCGACGTCGGATCGGGACGCATGAGCTATCGTTGGAAAGCTCTCTTCAAATGCTTCAATCTAGACCCAGAGAGATCTGCTGGATCTGGTCAGATCAGAACTTTATTTAATTTACATGTCCCTGATTTTTGTGGGTGGAGAGGAACCTCCCAGGAACAACTCCTCCAAATTTGGTAGCCAAATGAGCTCGGGGAAGACCTATGAATTTCGAACAAGCTGCTGTGGTACTGCGTAGGCAGAACTCCGTTGATGGCGATGGCGGTGCGGTGGTGACTCGTGGCGGCGACGGTGGCGACCGGAACTGATAGGGTGGAGTCACATCACCAAGAAGCAACCTTCACAGCTGCAAGGGGGAGAGGGAGGAGAGAGGAGGGGGGCGCACCAGCCCTTGCTCTTAGAATTAGTTTGATTCAAATGGCATTAATTCATCAAAATGGGAAAATACAAGTATTTATGTGTTACATCTCACATCTATTATCCACCATTGGATCTAGGGGAAGGGGATGGAGGACTGGGATGAGATGTGAACATCACACAAAAATTAAAATAAAAAAATACATGGAAGGGGGCGGCCTATTGACTATGGTGGCAAGGGGGGACAAGTTTGGTAGCCACCTTGGACTTTGAAGTCCACTTGTCTCCCATGTGCCTTTTACCATTCAAACTTCTAGATGCCTCCATTTGACATGTTGACTGACCCCACATGGGGCCCATGGGCTGAGGTGGATCAATGGGAGGGGCCTGGGAGTCTCGTGGGGCCCAGGGATCCCATTTTGCAAATAAGCCCCTCGTACACTCATAATTACATACCGAATACAATGAAATAAACACAAATTACACACACATAAAGGCTAACTAAATATGATAAATGGGGAGGCTCAAGGCGGAGTCTCCAGGCTATCTCCGAGCCAGATGGACGCTGAGGTGGCCCGAGTCGTGCTCCGTGTGCAGTACCGGTGGCTCGGCGTGTCACGCCGCTCAACTGCTCGGGTGTCCGCACCAATTCTCCCCGGGTGGGAGAAACTCGACCCTGTCGAGTAAGGGTCTGCATCGCTCCTATATCACTCCAGAAGGTCCGGATCGATCCGCTGCAACTCGCCATGTGTGATCCATGTGTCCTCAGTAGCGGGCCGTCCTCTCCATCGCACTAGGTAGCGCGGGTAAGATCCACTCCTGGTAACTGTCACTTGCTCGTCCAGTATACGATCTATATGCTCACGCTGCCATGAAAAAGGGGCTGAAGGTGGAAGTGGACACTCAGGTGTGGGATCACTCTCAAGGGGAGGAGATGGCTCAAAAGGCTCACTAGGGATCACCGCTGGGTCCCTATATGCAACAAGATCCGATACATTGAAGGTAGAGCTTATACCATATTCCTCGGGCAGGTCCACAACATACGCATTGGATCCAACGCGTTTCAACACTCTAAAGGGACCGGC
The DNA here is from genome assembly GCA_022559845.1 of Amorphophallus konjac. Lineage (NCBI taxonomy): Eukaryota > Viridiplantae > Streptophyta > Magnoliopsida > Alismatales > Araceae > Amorphophallus > Amorphophallus konjac. Next base: position 266,207,148 of record CM040123.1, read on the forward strand.
TCCGCGAGCTTGCAACTTCTTAACGGTTTCAGAGGGAAACCGTTCAGGTCTTACCCTGATCATGACGTATTCGCCCTCGTGGAACTCTCGGTGGTGTCGGTGGGCATCGGCTACCTCCTTATACCGTGCATTGCTGGCCTCAATGTGACGACGGATGTCGTCATGCAAACTCCTAACATGCCTAGCAAACGACTCGGCCGACTCCGACACTATAGCATGGATAGGCATGGGGACAAGGTCAACGGGTTTCCTAGGCCTACGACTTGTGACAATCTCAAATGGACTCATGCCGGTAGACCTATTCACCGAATCATTGTATGCAAACTCAACCATGGGTAAAATGAGATCCCAATCCCCAATGCGGTCCTTAACTAGACACCTCAAAAGATCTCCCAGACTCCTATTGACCACCTCGGTCTGACCGTCTGTCTGGGGATGATATGTAGTGGAAAACTTGAGGTGAGTACCCATCATATGCCATAGTGTCTTCCAAAAGTAGGAAGTGAATCTAACATCACGGTCAGACACTATAGTGCGAGGTAACCCGAACTTGCACACCACATGAGTAAGGAATAGGCGGGCTACCCTAGAAGCATCCGAAGTCTTCGAGCAAGGGATAAAGAGGGCCATCTTCGAGAAACGGTCAACCACCACATAGACCGAATCATGCTTCCTGGAGGTACGTGGCAGTCCAAAACAAAGTCCATGCTAACATCTTGCCACGGGACATCAGGCACGGGAAGAGGCGTATAAAGGCCCGAGCTTTGCTTCTTCATCTTGGCCGTAGCACATGTACGGCACTGAGCCACGATGTTAGCAACATCGCGCTTAAAGCTCGGCCAATAAAATTGATGCTCCACTGCCTCAATAGTCTTGTTCCGACCAAAGTGGCCGGCTAGACCTCCCGCATGTAGTTCCCACACTAAGAAATCTCGAACCGAAGTTCGGGGAACACATAGCCTGCTACCTCGAAAGAGGTAACCCTCCTGAAGCACATACTCATCAAGGTCTCTCGAGGGTCCGGCCTGGAGGGTGGTAAAAATCTGGCCGAAGTCAGGATAATCAACATAGGCCTCCTTCATCTTCTCTAACCCTATGACCTCGGCACTCATGGTGGTAAGCAAACATGCTCGCCGACTCAAGGCATCAGCCACCTTGTTCTCCACTCCAGCCTTATGTTTCAGCACAAAGGTGAACTGCTGGAGATACTCGACCCAACGACTGTGACGCGAGTTCAGCTTCTTTTGGGAGTGGAGATACCTCAATGCCTCGTGATCGGAGTATAGGACAAACTCCTGATGTAAAAGATAGTGCCTCCAATGCCTAAGAGCCTGAACAACTACGTAGAATTCTTTATCATATGTGGAATATCGCAGCTTCGCGTCATTCAGCTTCTCGCTGAAATATGCGATCGGGTGGGACTCCTGACTCAAAACTCCTCCAATTCCCACGCCCGACGCATCACAAGAGACCTCAAACACCTTCGAGAAATCAGGCAGTCGAAGGATAGGTGTCTGGGTCATGCGCTGCTTGATGTCCTTGAAGGCGGCAGATGCGGCCTTCGTCCATACAAATGTGCCCTTTCGGATACAATCCGTGATCGGGGTGGTGACGGAGCTAAATCTGCGGATGAAGCGATGATAGAACGTCGCAAGACCATGAAAGCTACAGACATCATGAATGGTACAGGGTTTCGGCCACTCAACAATGGCCCGGACCTTCTCCGGATCGGTGGAGACCCCCGTACTAGACACAATGAAACCCAAGAAGGTAAGCTGAGGTGTCATGAAGGCACACTTCTGTGGGTTCGCAAACAGCTGCTCTTGCCGAAGAAGTAGACAGACCTGCCGAAGGTGGTCTAAGTGGTCCCCTGTGGTGCGGCTATAGATAAGGATATCATCAAAATACACCACTACAAAGACTCCAATGAAAGGTCAAAGGACTTGAGTCATGAGTCGCATGAAAGTGCTAGGGGCATTGGTCAACCCAAAAGGCATGACCAACCACTCATATAGACCATCCTTGGTCTTAAATGCGATCTTCCACTCATCACCTGGCCTAATCCTCACCTGATGGTAGCCACTCTTAAGATCGATCTTCGAAAAGATAGTGGCACCTGCCATCATGTCCAGCATGTCATCAAGGCAGGGAATAGGGAACCTGTACTTCACGGTGATTTTGTTGATGGCACGACTATCAATGCACATTCTCTACGTGCCATCCTTCTTCGGGGCGAGTAATGCGGGTACAGCACATGGACTCATGCTGTCCCGAACAGACCCTCTCTACACTAACTCATCGACCTGCCGTTTAAGCTCGGCATGCTCCGTGGGACTCATGCGATAATGAGGAAGGTTGGGCAAAGAAGAGCCCAGAACAAGGTCGATGGCATGCTGAATATCCCGCATAGGTGGGAGTCCCTCGGGAAGCTCATCGGGAAAGACATCAGCATACTCCTGCAGAATGGGAACAACCTCGGGTGGGAGCTCACCCTCGGAGTCCCGCTCCACCTCTCGGACCGTAATGGCAAACACCGGACAGCCCTGACTAAGCTCCTGCTCCATCTCCCGGGAGCTAATCATCATCAATCTCCTCGTCGAGGGCTCTCCTGGGCCAGAGGTAACGGTCATAGCCCGAGCTGGGGATGGGGTACTAGGCCCGGGAACGGAAGGCTTCGGAGTACTAGGGCCAGTAGGACCCCTGACTGATGGGCTCCTGGGCCGAACGGGTTGGAGGGTGACCCGCTGGCCAGCGTGGTCGAAGGTACAGGTGTTCGACCGGCCATGGAGCGTGGCATCCTGGTCGAATAACCATGGCCTACCAAGAATGATACTGCCCACTTCCATGGGGAGAACATCACACCAGATGTCGTCATGGTAGGAGTGGAGCTGCAGCGGGACCAAGCACCGCAGCCTGACCGAAATGGAAGTGGTATCCACCCATGATACCTGATAGGGGCAAGGGTGGTCTATGGGTGTGAGACCAAGACGAGTGACAGCGTTCGTGGAGATTGCATTGATACAACTCTCGCTATCGATGACCACCTTGCAAATTTGCTTTCCCAGCCTACAGAATACATGAAGGATAGTAGTCCGTCGCCAGTCATCACTGACCTGTGGCTGGGTGAGGATACATCTGACGACCCCCACGTGGGTATCGTCCGAATGCTGGGCATCCTGGGCCTCACCTCCCATCTCATAGTACTCGTCAGCTAGCTCTTCATCGGCCTCATAGCTGACTAACTCGAGGCCCGTAGGGGTGGTATCCTCGGCCTGTGTGTCCCCAATGTGAAGAGATGGGCGGGTGGGACACTGGTTGGCGAAATGGCCAAACCCATTGCAGCGATAACACTGCTGCCGTGATCCACTGGGCTCCCCAATCATAGGTCCTTTACCTTTATCCTCCCGACAGATAGGAGGCGTAGGCAACAAAGGATGTGCAGGAGGTGCGGGTGTCAGTGGACGGGCTATGGGTGGGGTTGTAAGATGCTGGGGACGAGGAAGGTCCCTTGGGGGTGGAGGACGAGGCCTAGGAGCAAACGGTACGGGACGAGCGGGCTCCTGAGGTCGAGCCATGGGGGCCCTCGGATACGTGCAGAATGAGCCACGGAGCTCGACACTACGAAGGGGAAAAGAGCCCAACCGATGGGGTGACTCGAACTCGGCCTCGAATTGCTCCAATTCGAGAGCTATCTGATATGCCTGCTCCAAAGTGGTTGCATTGCGACGAAAGAGTTCATATTGATAGTTGGGCCGCAAACCTCTTCGAAAGCGGGATATAGTCATAGTGCTCTCTTCCGTGACCCCACACCGTAAGTAATACTCATCGAACTCGGCGGTGTACTCGGTCACGGATCGGTTCCCTTGGGAGATGCTTTGCCACTTGTCTATGAGACGTTGGCGATATGAGGCGGGAAGGTACTTCTCCCTCAACTTGGTTTTCATATCATCCCAAGTACCGATCTGGGGTTGACATCACTGGTTGAGCAGGCTCTCCACATTGATCCAATAAGTTTGAGCCTGCCCTTGTAGCTTCATCTTCGCGTATCGAACTCTTTGGTGGTCCGTCATCTCAAACCACTCGAAGTACCGGTCCATGTCGGCCTCCCAATCTAAATACACCCGAGGGTCCAAGGACCCGCTAAAAGTGGGAGGGTCCGCACGCACGCCCATAAGAATGCGGTCATCTTCCTCGTCATCATGATTCTGTCGTTGATGACGGTGACCGTTACCCCCTTGATCATTATCAGATGCATAATCATCCACCACATGCACCTGTTGGACCCCAACATTCTCCGCCTGAGCTCTTGGTACAGCAGGTTGCTGAACCGGCTCCTGTTGGCCGTTCGTCGGCGCGGGTTGCGCCGCTACTGGGCCCCTCTCGAGGATGGCAATCCTCCCAACTAAGCCCTGGATGGACTGATCCGAACTCTCGGCCCGATCCTCGAGGGCTTTCATCCGCCCTTCTAGACGCGTTCCTATGCCATCCATACGCGTACTAAGGCCATCCATACGCGTGTCAAGACGTTCTATAATGGCTCGGAACATCTCGGCAGTCGAGGACTCATCGGAGCTATGGGCTCGGGAGTCCGCCATAGGTGGTGGTGGCGAGTATTGGGTACCTCGACGGGTGGGCATGCAAAGACACACGACCTAGAAGACACCGACTAATGCAAACACTCACTAGAAGATGCACTTAGACCTAACCAATATCCGGCACGAGGCGGAGATAAGCGATCCGAAGATCACTCGCGCAAGTACGCTACCCTCCCGATAGGCATAACCTAATGTTCGGGCAACGCCTTTTAATATACCAAGCTATTGGGTGAAATGCAATTTGAAAATACTTTTTTTTTGTTCTTTTGAAATGATGATCCTAGACTCGACTTATACTATGCAAGACATATGCAACGACTACCCTAGACTCGACTCGCTCTGATACCAAACTGATGCGGGATGGACACGGGAGGCGACTCTACGTGGGGTGGACCTCAGACTCTAGATGTGGACGTGACCAGCAACACACACCAGGGAGACACTAAGCCCGACACTACGAGCTCCTAGTGGCGAAACGTTGCTAACAGAAGTGGAAGCTCACTCGTCGTCCCAAGCGAGGGAAAGCGCGGACCGTGCGTGGTTAAGGAACCGGCGGAGGTCAAGGGTAATCCGACTCAACTTCCGGACTCGGATCGAGTCGTGGGATGGGTCACTCTCACTCTCACAGCGGTGACATGGACACACGGGCTAGTACCTACACGCTTGGCAGCGGCCTAAGACCGTATACTAGCTAAGCAATGTAACGCCAAGGAGTTAAGACCTTTACCTCCAGGCACTGGCGTGGCGAAGACAACCCCGGCCGAATCACGGACTCCCGGTTAACAATGATTACAGCAATACACTAAGTCGACCCACTCCACGCAGGGAGGTAAAAGGTCACATGTGGGGTCCGGGAATCACGCAACTTGGGTTGACGGGCAGCATCTTGATGTCGCCTGGCGGTGCCGAACTCCGCGTTTTCGTGCTTTCCGAACTGTGGCTTCTACGGGCCCGCGGGGCCCACGGACGGCGTTGTCCTCCGGATCTACGGGGGTGGGACCCACTGTGATGGGGACCCCTAGTGGCGCGCCTCCACGGACGGCGGTCGGCCGGGAACACCGATCGGGGGTCGATCGGCCCCGATTCCCAATTCTGGAACTAACTTCCCACGGATTTTGGTTGCTGTCTTCCGGCGCGCGCTCCGGCGAAAACGGCCGCTACGGTCAATCCCGACGTCGGATCAGGATGCATGAGCTATCGTTGGAAAGCTCTCTTCAAATGCTTCAATCTAGACCCAGAGAGATCTGCTGGATCTGGTCGGATTAGAACTTTATTAAATTTACAAGTCCCTGATTTTTGTGGGTTGAGAGGAACCTCCAGGAACAACTCCTCCAAATATGTTGCCAAATGAGCTCGGGGAAGACCTGTGAATTTCAAAGAAGCTGCTGTGGTACTGCGTAGGCAGAACTCCATTGATGGCGATGGCGGTGCGGTGGCGGCTCGTGGCGGCGACGGCGGTGATCGAAACTGATAGGGTGGAGTCACACCACCAAGAAGCAACCTTCACAGCTGCAAGGGGGAGAGGGAGGAGAGAGGAGGGGGGCGCACCAGCCCTTGCTCTTAGAATTAGTTTGATTCAAATGGCATTAATTCATCAAAATGGGAAAATACAAGTATTTATGTGTTACATCTCACATCTATTATCCACCATTGGATCTAGGGGAAGGGGATGGAGGGCTGGGATGAGATGTGAACATCACACAAAAATTAAAATAAAAAAATACATGGAAGGGGGCGGCCTATTGACTATGGTGGCAAGGGGGGACAAGTTTGGTAGCCACCTAGATGCCTCCATTTGACATGTTGACTGACCCCACATGGGGCCCATGGGCTGAGGTGGATCAATGGGAGGGGCCTGGGGGTCACGTGGGGCCCAGGGGTCCCATTTTGCAAATAAGCCCCTCGTACACTCATAATTACATACCGAATACAATGAAATAAACACAAATTACACACACATAAAGGCTAACTAAATATGATAAATGGGGAGGCTTAAGGCGGAGTCTCCAGGCTGTCTCCGAGCCAGATGGATGCTGAGGTGGCTCGAGTCGTGCTCCGTGTGCGGTACCGGTGGCTCGGCGTGTCGCGCCGCTCAACTGCTCGGGTGTCCGCACCACTTGAAGACCTTCTCACCCCAATCACGTTTCCGGTGGCTAACCATTTTAGCCAGGAGCTTGTAGAGGGTCTTGTTGAAGGCTTCTGCTAAGCTGTTAGCCTGGGGGGCTGTAGACCGAAGAGGTTCTCCAGTCGATGTGAAACTTGGCCGCTAGCTAGTACACGGCCTAGTTCTTGAACGGTGTCCCATTGTTAGACATGATGCGACTGGGGGTACCGAACCAGTAAATGATGTTGTGCCAGATGAATCTGGCAACCACCTCGCCGGTGTCATCCCGCAAAGGAAGATCCTCCGCCCAACGAGAGAAATAGTCAGTGGCGGCTAAGATGTATTTATGACCCTTGGAAGATGGCGGGAAAGGCCCCGCGATGTCCATGCCCCACTCAGCGAAAGGCCAAGTGGGGGCTGTAGGACGTAGTGGGTTAGGAGGTCTTCTTGGTACCGGGCCAAAGGCTTGGCATTAATGGCATGTACTGGCGTACTGGACGCAATCCACGTACATGGTTGGCCAATAGAAGCCTTTGAGCTTGATGTTGTGCTTTATTCGGACTCCAGCCTGGTGCGCGCCGCACAATCCAGAGTGAACCTCTTGCATGATGGCTCAAGCCTCCGCTGGAGAGACGCATCTCAGGAGAATTGACTTGTCCTTCTCGTGGACGAGTCGGTACAGGGAGTCGCCAATCAACTCATAGGATGTTGCTCAGTGTAGTAGCTGAACCCTTTGAGCCCGGTCAGGAGGGAGCCACCCTTTCTTGAACTTCATGAGGGGCTCGCACCAATCTTCTTTTTCTGGAGGAGTGTTCTGGTCAAGGTCGTGGACCTCATAAATGGTGAGACTGGTGTTATCTTTGAGTGAGCTCGGCATCAGTCTCCTGTGTTTAATGACGATGTCGACCTCGCCCTAGGGCGGGAGCTTGATAGCCACAGCCAATTTCGCCAGGGCGTCCGCTTGAGCATTGCTACTTCTAGGGACATGATCTATCTCAAAGAAATAGCATTTCTAGGTTAATCTAGTGACGGCGGCGTGGTACGGGACCAACTCTAGCTTCCACACGTCATAGATGCCGAGGACCTATCGGACTATCAACTGGGAGTCCCCGTAGGCTCTGAGGCATTTGATGCCCATGTGGAGAGCCATCTGGAGCCCAATGATCAGAGCTTCATACTCAGCTTCATTGTTGGTCAGGGATTTCATGAGGGCACAAGAGTTATACAAAACTCCACCCTAAGGAGTCAGGAAAATAATGTCGGCACCTGCCGTAGTGGCTGGATCTTGATTGCTCCGGGTAATCCCTCGGGAAGCGCCATCGAAGTAGAGCTCCCAACAAGGTATGCTAGTTGTGAGAGCACTTTGCTGCCAGTAATGCAAGACATCTCTGCTCTGTCCAACCGATTGTTGTGCTTGAATAGCAAGGGACTCCTCGTCTGGGAGCTCTGAGCTGAAAGGTGAGTTGTCTAGCACTGGATGGGTTGCCAAGAATTCAGCCATACCCTGTCCCTTGATGACTTTTTTGGGAATATAAGTAATGTCGCATTCCATCAATAGGAGAGCTGTAGCACCCCAGATAAATAATAAGGAATAAACATATTCTAAATAAATTAAACTTGCATAAAAAGGCTAATAGTAATAATCAAGGCACTTAATGGACCTTAACTTGTAAATTCTCTTCTTCCATTAACACAAAAATATGTAAGGTTTTAGCCCAAATAATACAACCCATATATAATGGGCTAAACACACATATATATATTTCAACATATACATTAACCATATTTAATACATTACATATGTATATAACCACCTATATCTATATAAATGGGCTATCACCCCACACTAAAGGAACACCAAAACCCAACCACATTCACTATATGGCTTTAAGCCCAAAACCACATCAAAGGAGCCCAAAGCCCACGGGAGCTTCTCACCAATGGGCCAACCCCAACCCAAAAGCTTGTTGTATGCTATACATATATATATATGCCGCTAAACCCATGTGCCCATCAAAAACCGAAGACCCATACACTTGCACACGTTAAGCCCATGACCCCCATCGAATTACCCAATCGAAGGAAGGTTCGGATTGTGCATGACTTTAGTTTGCAAACTATAGAAGGCGGCCACTAAATGGGAGGGGAGGAGGTTAACGCATGGAAAGGTTTTTAAGGACCTTGCTACCATTTGTTCATCGCCTCTGATAGGGTCCCTCCTCCATATAAAACCTTGGCCATCCAACTAGAGAAAACCCTATTGCTGCATTGTTTCCTGTCGTTGCCAAGCATGGAGAAGTCTCCTTCCGTCCCTTTGCATTCTTCTTTCTCCTGCTGCGAGAAGTACAACCGGTGCCCTCCTTCTTCCCCTTCCTCCTGCTGATCGTCCAGGCGCAAAGGGCTTCTTCCCCTTCATCCTCTTCAACCTGCCATCTTCATCCTGTTGAACGTGGGTTGCCTGCACAAGAAGAGGAGCCAACTTCTTCTTCCCTTTCACCCTGTTTCGAACAGGGTATCGCTTCTGCAAGACCCTCACTATTCATCATCACCGTAACCCACTCAAAAAGTAGGTGTTCTCTCTCTAAGCTAAATAGTGTTAATAATCAAACCTTGCACGATCTTGTTCTGGTAAGTTGGTGATCTCAATAACAAGCCAAATAGTTTATGCATGATCTCCACGGGTTGTTACGTGCATGTTATACGTAAAATATGTTAACACATGATTAAATTTTTTTAATCACATAATTATGTGTCTAAAATATCGAATAATTATATTTCTAAAATCTCCCTAATTTTATCTTATTTTTCATGTATATGGTTTTAGGAAAAGATTAGTATTTGAAACGGGTTACTGTTCATGGTGTTAAAAATTGTCCCACCTTTGATGATTTTTATCTTTTTATCTTGATGCAATAAAATTGTGATATTTCAGGGTTAAGATCAATAGATTTTTCTCTTATTTATCATGTAATTTGTTTCTATAAAATCTTAATAAATAAAAAATGTCACTGTTCATCCATGAAATGAACAGTAACGTGCATGTTTGATCAAATAGCGTTCACCACCGCTATTCATTTAACTTGTAATTATATCTTTGAAAATCCATATCTACTAAAATATGTAACAGAAAATTATAAAAATTATATATTCAAAATCCTTGAATTTTTCTTCTAATTATCATATATTTTATTTTCAAAAATTTTTATTAAATAATATGTGTCCTTTTATAGAAATGTTCTTTTCTAAACTTATTAAAGTGAAATAACGTCTCTTAAAATAGACGTAAATTTTTGTTTGATTAAAACATGAGAAATTAACGTCCACCTATATGGACGCTATATTCTCAGAAATAATTTTAACAATGCTGGATAAAATGAAATGAACTAATGAGCGTCTTCCATGATAGATGCCAATTTAAATAGCGCCTGCCAAGAAGGACGCCAATTGTTCCCGACCGCTTAATTTTCCCGAGTTTCCAACCCCACCGTGGGGCATCGCTTGGCACTCTCATCCCACTTCCGTGGATGAGGTCCCTATTTTGGTTCTATCGTATACCCTCAACTCTCCGAGATGATCGAGCTCTCCGTTAGACATTCCGTTCCTTCGGACTAGCGATTTCATCTTAGAGACCTCCGTTAGTCTCCGTTAGCCTTGGATTCCTCAAGGCAGCCGAGTAGGTTGTACCCTGAAAACCCTTTACACCAATTTCCAGTCATGTCCCTCTGAAGAAATATGACAAACTCGCCCTCAATTAATGCTGTTTCTGGCATTTTTGAGAAAATGTCACTTTTTGGAATATGCGTCCAACAAAGTGGATGCCATTTATTAATAGCACCTGAGACAACGGATGCTATTTACTCGTGCCTAATTATCTTATTTCCGGAATAAGCGCCCATCACTATGGACGTTGATTCTAATTTGTGGCTCCTTTAGTGGACGCCATTTACCTAGTTTCACGTATGCCTCGAATTTTATGAGAGATTTATCGACATGTTGTCCCTACATGATCTTTAGTCCCTAAACTCTGACTATCATCCACATCGGTTATGACATATTATTCCCTCCGAAAATTCCTCGTCAATATTTTGAGAACATAACCCTTTGACTTTCTGTTGGCCACTTCTGATTCTAAAATATTTAAGGGTTGTGGGTCCGCAACTATCAATGTCAGGTAGGACGGAAGTCCATTCTGTAAACCATGGTAACATTCTAGGTGTGGCATTGCACCAAATTTTGTATATCTATTTTACTCTGTTATTCTGTTATATCTATTATTTCTGCAAATTCTATGAATTCTAGAAATTCTGTCATTTTGATATTCTGATGTTTTGTTATTATGATGATTTAGATATTCGGCTAGATTGATTATTTCTACTTATTGTTATTGAAATTCTAATATACTCTGGCCAATTTTGTAAAGTTATGTTCATCTGAAGCATCTGTCCTTGTTTTATTCTGATATCTCGTCTTTGGTTCTGCAAGGAAATTATTTCCTTTCTCTTAAGCTTATATCTTCCTTTGACTTTGATATTCATCTTTCCTGATAGATTGATCATCATGATTTTAAGTTATATCGTTTCATGCATTGCATCATCACAAGCATGATAAATTGGCTAATCACTTATACTCTGCTTGGGAGAGAGATGTAATTCCTACTGAGCGTTTGCTCACCAGCCTTTTAACATTTTTCAGGTAATGACGTCGATGATAACCATTCAGATGGGGAAGGGCAAGAGTGATGAGCACAATGGAATCGAGTCTATGTCTTTTATTTTTTTGAGTCTTGGCTTGTCATTGAGTATTTCCTTTTTATTAAGTGTATTTGAGTCTTTTTCATTTAAATTTGTAAGTTGAGTCAGATATGTAATTTTGGCATTTGATATTAATAAGAATTATGTTTTGTCAACTTTGTCTAGTCGTGGAATGTTGTGTCTTATGTTGCTCTGATTATTCACGACTGTATCGCTGCCACGTTCTGACCTATACGTTCCGCTGCTATCGGATCGGGGCGTGACAAGAGCCCACCTTCCTAGTCTACTTGAGAGGACGGGTTGTCGAAGGAGATACTTTAGAGGGTCGTGCTTGGATATAAGCTCGACTCAATGGGACAGGAGGTAATGCCGTAACTTTTTGACAGCAAACACTAATGCCAAGCAGACCTTCTCGATGAGGGAATATCGGTACTCGGCACTGATTAGCTTCTGGCTGAGGTAATAGAGGGGCTGCTCTTTACCTTCCTCATTGACTTGTGCCAACAGATCTCCTAGGTAAGCATCCATGGCAGTAATATAGAGGATAAGGGGTTTACCCTTGGCTGGTGCCCCCCGAACTGGTAGAGTAAGGAGATACTCCTTGATTTGCTCGAAGGCTACCTAGCATTCAGAGTCCCATATAAACGGGGTATCTTTTTTCATCAGCTTGCCGAAAGGCGCGCATCGACCGGAGAGGTTAGAGATAAACCTTCGAATGTAGGACAGTCTCCCTTGGAAGGACCTGAGCTCGGTGATGTTGCTGTGTGGTGGAAGCTCCCGAATTGCTCTGATCTTGCTGGGGTCCACCTCAATTCCTCGGTATCAGACAACGAAGCCGAGAAACTTGCCGTTGGATACGCCAAATGTGCATTTCATGGGGTTCATCTTGAGCCCATATTGTCAGAGACGCTTGAAGACTTGGCGTAAATCGCACAAATGGTATTCATACCTTGTAGTCTTGACGATGAGGTCGTCGACGTAGTATTCGACGGTATTGTGCAGAATCTCCTCGAATATTTTGGTCATGGCCCTTTGGTAAGTAGCGCCGGCATTCTTCAAACCGAAGGGCATGCGCTTGTAGTTGAAAATCCCTTTGGGGGATCTGAAGGCTGTGTGGTTCTTGTCTTTGAAGGACATCTGGATTTGGTTATAACCGGATGACCCGTTCATAAAAGACAAGGCCTCATGTCCAGTGGTCATGTTGACAATTGTTTCTGTGATTGGGACGGGGAAGTCATCCTTAGGAGAAGCTTTGTTGAGGTCCCGAAAGTCGACATAGATGCATACTTGACCATTTTTCTTCTTAACTGGGACTATGTTGGCAAGCCAGATTGGATAGATACACGGCTCGATGAAATTGACCTCTGCCATTTTATCGACTTCGGTCGCGACCTGAAGCTCCAGCTCATGGCGCATGCGCCGCTGCAGCTATTTGACTAGATGGCTAGTTTGTGCTCTGCTATAGAGGAGTCTAGCCCCGGCATCTCCCTGTACGTCCAGGCGAAGCAATCTTTGTACTCAAGCAGGAGTTGCTTGTAATCCTACCTTTCTGCCTCGGTAAGGAGAGCGCTGACGAATGTGAGCTAGGGGGCTTCATCTTCGCCTAGGTTGATTTCAACGAGCTCATCAACGGTCGCTTGGTCGCCGCCCTCTAGCTCGGGAGGAGCGGGTTAGAAGTCGATGAAATCGTCATCATCAGTGTCGGCTTCGAGCATATCTTGATCCTCGAAGCCACTATTTGACGTCGATGGGACTGGAGAGTGTTTGTCGCTGGGATCCTCCAAGGATCGGTCTGGGCCGTAGGCTTTCAACCAGCAGTCGTCAACCGGGGTTGCTGAGGTCTCCCCGGGGTTGCCCGCTAGAGCTGACGGTCCTTTACAGCCGGCATCCTGGATACCTCCCTCGTTGGGGGAGCTTGTTGAACCAAGTCCTCCGACATGCTGGGTGGCAAGAGGAGCTTCTTCGGCCCCTTTATCTTGGTAGGGAGGCGAGGATGATTCCTCGACTTCTTGGACTGGAGTGCCAGCTTTGACGGGGATCGGGATCAGGATCTCTTCTTCCTTGTCCCCAGAGCTATCGAATTTAGCTTCGACTTTAGCTCGGTCATCAGCTGGTTGTGTCAAGCCTATGACGTTGACTACGTAGTAGGCGTGAAAGCCTGGGTCTTGGTCGTAGGCAGGTCCCCTGGTATCCTTATAGAAGGATGGGGGTTGCCCCCGGACTTGGGAAGAGGTCCACAGTCGGTGGAAATATTCACGTCGCGCAGAATCTTGCCATTGAGGAATGTGTTGCTTTAGACACATTTCTAGAATATGCAGCGACAGGTCATCCAGTACTTGGACTGCTTCATGGGTATCATCGGCTCGCCTGGACCAGCTAAAGTCATCCTCTGGTAGGGCTTGAGGGATCATGTCTCCCTTATAGAAGACAATGGGTTTGTCCCTGTTGGCCTTTTTTTTATTTCTGCGTTGTAGCTTGAAGGTGATGACAAACGTCGTCAACGACTCAACGATGTATTCCTCGGATGCACATGTGAACTGGATGTAGTCTGGGGGCAAGCATATACTCTTGCCAATTGCTCGACTAATGAGGTTGGCCTCAAAGTCGATTTTACGCCTTTCGGGGTGATCGAGGGTTGACCTGGAGCTGAGGCGCAGCCGATGAAGCTTGGCCTTCTCCTCGTCAATGGAGAGAGATTATCATCATCTTCCTTTGAGAGCCAGATGTTGCTTTTGCTCTTAATCACAAGGTACGGGCTAATCCCCTTGAAGTAGAGCGCGGCGTCGGCCAGATTGTATTCTGCTGGCGTGAACGGTGACAGGTCCGTAAAGACTGTGTGTTGCTCCCCGCCCTTGGCATACATGATGCATTGGTGGAGAGTTGACGGGATGACCCAATTTTAATGGATCCAGGGTCTACCCAATAGCATCTTATATGATGTGCTGGCATCGGTGATGTAGAATGTCATCTTGGAGGTGAAATCATCGAGCACCAGGTCGACGTCCACCCGGCCGAGGACATCCTTGGTGTTTTGGTTGAAGCCAGATATCTTGACCGCTTGAACCTTCTGGAGGTATGGAGTCAGATATAAAGTCTTGAATGTTTTGAGCGGCATGATGTTGACAGTGGCGTCAGCATCCACCAGAATCCGGTTCACATCGTGCCCATTGACCTTCCCTTTCATGTAGAGAGGACGGTTATGGCATTGATGCGGGACGGATAGCGAACCTGGGACTCTAGCTCGCAGACGTCCCTATGCGAGGGAAACACGGGATCTGTGCAGTTAAGAAATCGGCAATGAGTAGGGTAGTCAACTCTCTTTCGTGCCCGGATGGGGTCACGGGACGAGTTTCTCTCTCTCTCGCAGTGGTGATAAAAATATCGGGCTAGATTAACCTATCACTCATGCAGCAGCAATAGAATACATACAAAATAAGCAAAATGCGAAGAGAGGATCGGACACGATACCTCCACTCTACCAGGCGTGGGGAAGACGACCCAGGCCGAACTTCGTACTCCCGGAACAGTAAATAATTAAATTACAGCAATGAATATTATGGCCCACTCCACGCAGGGAGGTAAACGGCTACACGTGGACCCGGGAGTAATGGGTTCGGGTTGACGGGCAGCGATTTAGGCAGCTCTGGTGGTGACGGGCGTCGGCAATTGTGGGACCCACGTCCTGGTCAAAGGGCCGATCGGGCCAAGAGTGGTACTGCTGCGGTGGGGACTCCTGGAGGGACGATCCCGAGGAGGGGGACCCGCTGGTTCACCTTGTGGAAGGCGAGACGGCCCGACTGGGAACGATGTTGCTTGCTGCCCACGAACCTATTCTGCTATCACAACACTGTGCGACCCGACGAGAACAGCTTCTGCGATCAGACATGAGCTTAGAACGACGTGAGACTAGCGCCGTTGGAAAGATCTCTCAGAGATCTACAACCCCATGTTGTCATAGGAATTTTAATCTCTCTGTATGCTCCGCGGCTGAATTTACAACAGACTGGCTCATAGAACCAGATCAGATAGGGCAAAAAGTGGATCTGCCTGAGAACTCGGTTTGACCGGAGATCAAACGGTGGAGTTTAGATATGAAATTTTTATGAATGGTAGATGGCAAGGTAAGGAACATTAGGGTAATTTGTGTGTAATTTGTGGAGGTAGTTTGATATGGGAAATGTATTTTCTAACAGGGGTGGGTCGGATCTGGATTGCACAGGACAGAATAGATTTACGAAAATGCAGTGGTTTTTTGGATGGGAAATAAAATTCCTAAAATCACAAAAAAAATTGGGGACGAAGGCTTTGGTGGAAAGAACTCCCAGTTTAAATTTCAGCTCAATCCTAAATCAGAAATAGGGTGAAAGGGGCGAAGAGGTAGCTTGCTGGAACACAGATCTGTATAGAGATAGAATCTGTAGATCGAGGGGAATAAATGGTAATTGAAGGTAAACAAAGGAGGAAAAATGTGAATTTTTGTGTGGAGGCTGGGGTGGATGTGGGGAACTCACCCTCCAATTTTCAGCACGATCTGAGCTCCTGCTGGAGAGCTAAAAATCACGGACTAGGCTTCTATCTAGCAATGGACAGAACTTCGACGAAGTGGCGGTGGCGGCAGCGGAGCTTCACACTCTGGGGAGGAGAGATCACTTGGAATCCACCAAGTTTTGTTGGGAATCCACCCTAGAAACATAGCAATCCAACTGCAAGAGAGGGGAGAGAGGAGGGGGGCCCTTGGGCTTAGAGCAATTTCCAATCTTTTCTTTCATTAATTCTTCAAAAATGGAAAATACAAAGGATATATAGAAATGTAAAAAAGACTAAACCTACCCTCAGATCTAGGGTTAGGGAGGGGTAAACTAGGGATATCATTTTCTTCCTCCATGTGGTTAAATGACCAAATTAAATAAAAATACAACATGTAATAAACTATATTATAAGGGGGGCGCCCCCTTGACTAAGGGGCCTTCAATTTTGAATTTTTCCATTTTTTGTCCCCCCTTAGTCCAAGTCCAATCTTGGACTTTGAACCAGCCCCACATGGGCCCTAGAACCTAGGTGGACCAATGAGAAAGAGGGTGGGGGACCCTGCTGGACCCACTGGCATTTTACATAGAAAGCCAAAGACTTTAAAGACTAACCCTTTGGCTTATAATGCCTTACAATTGCAAACCCAATTAGCCAATGGTATAAATACAAACAAAAGGACACAAATGTAAAATAAAAATGTTAGTGCCTGGTGTTGATTCCCATCAATTCTCCCCAGGTGGGAAGAACTCAACCCCGTCGAGTAAGGGGTGTGGCTGCTCAAATGGCTCCTGCGGATCTATCACCGACCATATAGTGCGGAGTACGCTTCCACACCAAGTAATCGTCACCTGCTCATCCCGTATATATTCGATATGCTCACGCTGCTATGGGGATGAGGCTAGTGGTGGACACTCCGGGGTGGGGTCACTCTAAAAGGGGGGGAGGCTACTCGAAGACTCACTAGGAATCACCGCTGGGTCCCTATATGTGACTCGATCCGATATGGTAAGGTAGAGCCGATCCCAAATTTTGGCAAGTCTACAATGTACGCATTTGACCCGACTTGCCTCACACTCGAAAGGGACTGACAACGTGAGCTGACATGAAACCGACTATGCGACTCCTAATATGCTTGACACATGTATGTATAGACTCTGAACAAATAAAGAAAAACACAGACTCACACATGACCCTAGACAAACCTAATGTTAGGCCGACCCATATATATGCAATGGTGGACCAGGACATCCGAATGTGTGCCATGCATACACAAGACGTAACCGGTGGTTGCCAGAATGGGGGACTCCTAGACATCCTAATATGTCCCTAGCATGTGGCTGCCTGTTAGATTTGGGAGACTTGGGAGGGCCAGGAGGGTTGAATGCACCATCTTCCATACCCCAATGGGTGGGCTCCTTGCGGAGTGTAGGTGGCTTGGCCCGAGTGGGAGGGGTGTGATAGTGGACTTCCCATGCAAGGTGAAATGGGTAAGGTGGGTGTGGACGTCAAAAAGAAGAGAAGAAAAGGAACGTTCCTGTGGCACAGACGTCTCGACACCTCGAGAGCAAGTCGAGGATGGAAAGGCCGAACAAACCCCATACCTCCTCTAAGCAGGACAAATATATATACTCGGCACTCCGCCACCCAATGAGAAGCCCTTCGGGTAGAAGAGATGGCCCCGGCTCTCCAGTCGGCATTACCGAAGGTCGAATCAGAAGAAGCTCGGGAATGCAAACACATGTTCGGCACGCGCTGGAAATCACTCAAAGTCTTGAACCGGGACTCGGAGGCTCTAAACAAAAACCCTGGGGGCTTGACGCCACAACCAAAGCAGCACGGGAGGGCAGGCGTCCATCCGAATCACCACTAAGCCAGGAAGAAATCTAATGGGTCTTAAACCGGCGCGACTGTACCTATATAGCCTTAAACTGGCGCGCCCCCTTTCAATAGATTTAAACCGGCGCACCCCATTCAATGGGTTGTAACGGCCCACCCCATTCATGTTGCTAATCCGGCGCGCACAACCCCACGCCGGTTTCACCTCAAGGCATCCCATCTTGCCTACGGTCCCATGTTTTCTGCAAACAGAATGCCGTTGCTTTCCCTGAAATGGCCAGGTCTCTTGCGCCCGACCAGTGTGCAACCACCTGAACCACTCAAGCTCCCTGGAATGGCAATCTTCAAGCTCTACACAGACCATCGCGTCTCCACCGGTCACCGTCGGCCAATCCACGGATGGCACCATGCCTACTCTATCAACCCCTCCACCTGCAGGCCACTCGACAGCTTCAGACACGGAGAGGACGAGAAGAATGGAATGAAAGGAAAGGGGGGGGGGTTCAGAGACTTCTCCCCCCACCATCATATATATGTAACGAACCTGTCAAGCAAGAGAAAAAAAAGGAGAGATCGGAAGGATCGGAAGAGAGAGAGAGCCTAGTTCAGCTTGGAGTTCCCTCAGAGGAAAAGGAAGAAGCCCCGTCCCTACGCCTGCTAGGTGAAGAAGAAGAGAGATTGAGCGTGAGAGGAGAGAGGTGAGCTCAGAGGGGGAGAAGCTTGTGCTCCGTTCCCCCTCCCCCATCGATGTATTTCTTCCTTTCTCTCTGATGTATTCCCTTTTTTGCTTTGGGGTAGATTTCCCGCTATCTTTCCCCTTGCGGATGAATAAAAAGAAAAGCTTTTTGCAACATATGGTGTTCTACTGCTTCATCCTCTTTTCCTTTTTTCTTTCTCTCCATCTCCTACTCATCCATGGTGCTTTGAAGCCTGCTCCTCCATAGCATGGTCTTCGAAGTAACTGTCGGAGGGATGAATATTCACAGCCTTCCTTGGTGAATATCTGCCCCATTTGGGGCTCCCACGAAGTTACTACCCAAGAACTGCTAGAACCCCTTGAAGGCTGATCCTCGGGGCTTCTGCGTTCAACTATGGGACACCGAACTGCCGTTAGGCCACTCCAAGTTTTTGGGATCATCCCGGAGTACTCCGTTTGACAATCTCTTATGTCACCCCAGTAAACCTCAGTCCGAGGGAGGTGCTGCCCAATTTTTGCCAGAAATATGAACAATAAGAACGAACTGAGCTCCCTGAGAACGTGAACTGGACTTTGGAGTTCCTGAAACCCCTTTGAACAAACCATCCAAACCTTAATCCTGACGGATGAACAAAACACTTTGAAACCTTCAAATCCACCTAATTTTGCTAGGTGAACAAACAGTCTAACCATTTGCTAACCTATAAGCCTTTGAAAAGAACAAAATAGCCCAATCTGACGCGCTCCTAATCCGGCGCACACCTATCCGGTGCGGTATCCCTCCGCGCCGCTTTAGCCCCACACTCATAAACCTTTTCACCCCTTTTGGCTCCAAACGGGTGTGCCCCCTTCGCGCCGAATTAAACCCTCACATGAAAACACCTCTCCACTCCTTGCTCACATCTGAAACCGGCGTGCCCTCCCCATGGGATAAACCGGCGTGCCCCTCTCCTCTCTTGGGCCCCCTTAGCAGGCGCCCCCCCTTTCCCTTGGATTGCCTTAAACCGACGCGCCCCTCCATTAAGCCTTAAACTGGCGCGCACCCCCTTCGCGCCGGATTAAACCCCCTCACAAAACACATTACTACTCCTTGCCTCCTAAACCGGCACGCCCTCCTCTACGCCGGAATGAAAACCTCTCACGAAATGCACCCCCATTCTTTGCCATCTAAACCGGCGTGCCCCTTTGTTCCACCTAAACTGGTGTGCCTTCCAAAGAAATACAATTAACCAAACAAATGAAAGGAATACGAAGCAAATAATCAAAAGTCAATATCGCCCCTATTATAATCAAAAATCTTTTTTTTCTTCCGGGGGCTCCGCCCCATTATATTACTTGGTGTGTACGAAAAAGATGAAGGCGAGAAGGTTCCTCAACGGGCTTCGGCCTCATTATATTACACAGCTTACACCGATGGACATCCAAGCCTATTTGGAGATAGTTCGGCGTGCCCAATTGCTAGAAGACGCCACCGAATTGTCTGAGAGAATCCGAGGAAGAGAGAAGAAGGAACCCATCACAAGCCCGAGAAAATTCAAACAATCATTCAACAAGAAAAGGTTCTTCATGAGAGGGGAGCTCTCCAAGGCAAAGAAATTCCAGAAGAATGACAGGCCATTCTCCTTAGCCACACCCTCAAAGGAAATTTGCAAGTATTGTGATAAAGTTGGTCATAAGACCGAGGAATGTTGGAGGAAGTTAGGAGCTTGTCTTCGATGCAGGAGCTGAGAACATCGAATCCCAGACTGCCCACTGATGAAGGAGCAAGACACCAAAGATGAGAATCGTCCGGTAAAGAAACAAGGCCATCTGCAAGCTCTCCGAGAGACGGAACCCACTAAAGGCGGAATTGTGGAAGGTACTCTCACTATTTGTTCAAAAACTGCTCAAGTTTTATTTGATACTGGAGCAACTCATTCATTCGTTTCCAAGAACTTTGCTACTTCATTTTCAAAGAAACATGAACTGTTAGTTTTGGTCATATCTACACCTCTTGGGAATGAGTCTGATATCACTTATCACTATCCAAATTGGGAAGTGATGATTAAGGGAAGCAATTTACCTGCTGACCTGATATGCCTAGATATGAAGGGTTATGATGTCATACTAGGTGTCGACTTGTTATCCACATACCAAGCAACTGTAGATTGCCGGCATGGCAAGGTAACTTTCGTGGATTTCCTAGAGCTAGTTTACAATAGCCCTCGGAGTAAATCACTTCTTATATCAGCACTCCGAGCTAGAAAGCTTATGGATAAGGGATGCATGGCTTTCATAGCATTCGTGACTGCCACGGAAGTCAAGACGGTTAAACTTGAAGACATCTGTGTAATTCGGGATTTTCCTGATATTTTTCCATGAGATTTACACGGCTTACCCCGGAAAGGGAAGTGTCATTCACAATCGACCTTGTTCCTGGTGCTGGTCCTGTTTCCAAGGCACCGTATAGAATGTCCCCTGTTGAGCTGAAGGAACTAAAAGAGCAGCTAATGGAGTTATTGAAAAAGGGTTTCATCAGGCCGAGTACTTCCCCTTGCGGAGCACCCGTGCTGTTCGTCAAAAAGAAGGACGGATCGATGAGACTATGCATCGATTATCGGCAGCTAAATCACCTTACAATCAAGAACAAATACCCGCTGCCGAGGATTGACGAGCTGTTCGATCAGTTATCTAGAGCTTCATATTTCTCCAAGATTGATCTTCGTTCTAGTTACCACCAATTGAAGATCAAAAAAGAAGACATTTATAAGACTGCATTCCGAAGCAGGTATGGGCATTACGAATTTAATGGTATGCCTTTCGGACTAACAAATGCCCCCACAGCTTTTATGCAGTTAATGAACAACATATTCAGGCCCTACTTAGACTAATTTATTGTGGTCTTTATTGATGATATTCTGATCTATTCAAAGACCGAAGAGGATCATGAAGAACATCTCAAGAAGGCACTGCAAATATTGATGGAAAACAAACTATATGCCAAATTCAGCAAGTGCGAGTTCTGGCTCGAGGAAGTGTCTTTCTTAGGCCATATCTGATGGGAATCGACGCCGAGCAATGACATTTTTCATTTACATTTGTGTCCTTTTATTTACTTTTATATCATTGAGAAAGTATATGTGCAATTGTAAAGCTTTATAAGCCAATGTATCATTCCCTTGGATTGTTTGGGTTTTTGTGCAAAATGTCAGTAGGTCCAGCAAGGGGGCCCTCACTCCTTCCCCATTGGTCCACATAAGCCATATGGGTCCATGTGGGGCTGGTCAAAGTCCTAGGTGACATCTAGAAGATCAATTGGACACATGGGAGACAAGTGGTTGAAAATGTCAAAGGGAGGCCACCTACCTTACCTAGTCAAAGGAGTGTCCCCTCCATATGTAATTTGTTTATTTTAGTTTTTTGGCCACATGGGGGAAGAAAATGGCCTCTCTCCCATGAATTTCCCAGCCCCCCATCCCTTGCCATTCTCTATATAAGCCTATGTATAGTGTCATTAGAGATTAATGAAGAAATTCTATGAAAATTATTTGAAGCAAGAAGGGTGTGCCCTCTCTCCTCTCTCCCTCTGGTTTTCCTTTTCCATCCTCTGCATTTCAGGGTTGTGAACCCTTCTATCTTAGCCCCTCCACATCTGAGTTCATTCTGTGCCGCCGCCGCCGCCGCTGTTCGTGCCGCCATCGAGCCACCGCGAGCGATCTACCGAAGTGCTGTCCAGGTTCTATTTTTCCAGACAAAGGTCCACTCCGTGAATTTTAACTCCCAGCTCCAACCTCATCTAAGGCTAAAATTTTCAGGGTTTGTTATTCTCTTGAATCCCTATCTCCACAAAAAACTCACGTCAAAAATCTTTCGTTTGCTATTTTTACATTTTCGTGTCTTTCTATCTTCTAGATCTGTCCCCTTTCAGATCTGTGTAGCAGAAGCTTTGTTCTTCCCCCCTTCGACCCACTTTCAATTTTTGGATCAAGCCCAAATTTGGACTGGGTGTTCTACCTATCCAAATACATCTCCAGAAATTTTGGCTCGAATTTAGAAATTCTTTTTCTTCATAATAAAATTAAAACTCAGTCAAACTTCTTCTCTGTCTTGTCCAGTCCAGATCCGACACCCAGTCAGTATACAATCTCCAAAAAATTGAAATCTCTACAAAACCTTTCATAAAAAAAATTCCCGTCTTCCTTGTTCATTTATCCACAACTTTTATGAATAGGTCAACCACCAGATCTGTCATTTGAGCCTCAATCAACATCAATTCTCAAGAAAACTTAGATCTACCCTGAGATTTCGGGTCCAGTGAAGCAGCAGCTTGTAAATTCGGTAAGGGCCACCTCCAAGAGAGTAAATTTTCTCTCCCTAGCTCTATATCGAAGGATTTTGAACGAGCTTTCCAACGATACCTCTTACGTGTCGTTTCAACATCGGAAGTGATCGCAGCAGCGATTCTCGTCGGGTCGCGCGCTGAAAAATAGAAGTTGCAGATCCGTGGGAAGCAAATCCGACGAGTGACGATCAGAGCCGCCCGGCCTCCGACCGGCGATCCAGCGTGCCGCCGTCCCAGGGAGCCCCCATCCAGGTGTCCCCACCACAGCGGAGCCATCCCGGTCCTACGCGGCCCCACCGACCAGCACGCGGGTCCCACAGCCGTGAGTACGTGTGCCGCCGAAGCATCGCAAGAAGCCGCCCGTCAACCCGAGATCGGTCATCTCGGGCCCACTTGTGTAGCACTTTACCTCCCTGCGTGGAGTGGGTGATATTTCATTGCTGTAATTTAATTAATTACTGTTACCGGGAGCTACCGAATTCGGCCGGGATCGTCTTCCCCACGCCGAGAGCGTGGAGGTATCGTGTTCTCTCCCTTGCTCGGCACCTTGAT
The DNA here is from genome assembly GCA_022559845.1 of Amorphophallus konjac. Classification (NCBI taxonomy): domain Eukaryota; kingdom Viridiplantae; phylum Streptophyta; class Magnoliopsida; order Alismatales; family Araceae; genus Amorphophallus; species Amorphophallus konjac. The sequence goes on from CM040123.1 coordinate 266,230,534, forward strand.
TTATTCGTATATATTTCATATGCCGCTGCTAGAGAGAATGATATGGTAATTAGCTCGCTTCATATTATTACATTATCCCTCCTGCGAGAGAGAGCGAGACCGTCCCGTGACCCGATCAGGGCACGAAGGTGCGAATTGACCACCCTAGCTCTTGCCGGGTTCTCAACCGTACACGTCCGACGCTTCCCTTATTAAGGGACAATCACGAGCTCGTCTAGAGTCCGAGGATCCGTGGTCCATCCCACATCAACTTGGTATCAGAGCGAGTCGAGTCTAGGGTAGTCGTTGCATAAGTCTTGCATGGTCTAGGTCGAGTCTAGGATCATCATTATTTTCAAAACAAAAAAAAGTGTCATTTACGTCTAGTCATCGTCCAATTCGGTCTAGGTTGCATTTGCATACCATTAATCGGTATATAAAAAGGTGTTGTCCGAACGTTAGGCTACGCCTATCGGGAAGGCCGCACACTTGCGCGAGTGATCTTCGGATCGATTAACTCCGTCGTGTACCGAATCTTGGTCGTGTCTAGGTTGGTAGTCGAGTCGGCATTCCAACTTTGCATTACTTAGGGTCGTGTCTAGTGTTTTGTTCGAGTGTCAGCATGGCCATCCACTAGCTTCCCCGTGTCCCATGGATTACCGAACACCCAGATCTTATCCATGGTGGCGATACTATCTAAAATGGAAGGACCACCCGAACCACCCCAAAAGGCCCGAAGCCCGGGACTTCTACGGCTCCGAAAACCCGAGTGACTGCTTAGAGTGGGAAGCCGTCATAGATGACTACTTTGAGTGTTACCTTATGTCCGGTCCTGCGCAAGTCGACTTAGCCAAAAGGTGACTTTTCTATGAAGCCGCCGAAACATGGAGGGACATCAAGTACTTCCGGGAAGATAGGAGGCTAAGGCCCATCGAGTCATGGTGGGATATGAAGAGAGCGCTTAGGAGGGTCTACCTTCCCCGTCCACCTACCTCCAACTACGGGGGTCATACCACTAGCCATCCCCACCAACTCACCCACAATCAAGTGGGCCACACCTCCAACCAACCCCGCCCCTTCACCCTGTGAATCATGGAAAATAATCCACTTTTAAAAATATATATATATATATATATATATATATATATATATATATATATAAGCATACGCATAAGAAGAATAATGAAAAAGGGAGTAAAAGAGCACGTGGTGCTACCAAGGAGAGTGATCGCCAGAGGGGTTACCTCAATAAGGAGAAAAGATGATCGTGAATACCTGGTGATAATAGGATGCGGGATGGATGTGGTTCCTTCCTCCACCTTCTATCGGCCGGCCGACGAAGGGGGTTTTCCTCTTTGATTACCTTTGAACAAAGAACAATCAAATAAAAGAAAAGGAGATCAGCCAAACGTGAGTGTAGTATCAATCCAAAGATGAAAGATGATGATGAAAGAAGAGCATAAAATATGCACCTTTTGTTTGTTTTTAAAACCCCTAGAGAATTAGGGAGAGGAGAGATGCAATAAAACTAATGCAAGGAAGAGGCTATACGATGATGAGATGAACAGACAATAATGGAGAGAAGAAAAGATCCCTGCTGTTCCTGTAAACAGTAAAGGGAAGAAACTTTGCTTCGGATGTGGCAGCAGGAGGAAGCAGAAGAGAAATCAATCTCTCAAACTCAATCGCCAGCACCCGTAAACCTCTGTGACAACCACAGCTCTGCTTCTAACCTCGCGCGAGATCAACCAGGGGACTCTTTTATAGGGTAGAAAACACAGATAAACACAGATTTGGGAAGATAAGAATAGGTAGTGGTCGTTAATGGCAAGGACTCTAGTTCCCAGATCGAGCAAGGTGACCAAGAAAGGCAGGGAACTCTTCAGGAAAGGCGAGTTTAAGCAGGACATGAAAGGGTGAGACACGACCTACCGAAGGGCGTCAATTCAGAATTGACGACCTGCTCAAGGGCGTTAATTCAAAACACGACCAGGATCAAGGCGTCACTTCCTGGATTGAATTTTGATAATAAAAGCCTTCTTTATTTGGAAATTGCGAAAAGACGCCTGAAGCAAAGGCGTTAAACAAAAATACGCCCTGGGGAAGGACGTTAATCATTGATTTCAATCAGGGTGGGACTCGTAAAACACCAAGAATTGACGCCCTTCCCTGTGGTCGTCCTTTCTTAAGAACACGCCCCAGATTAGGTCGCTATTTAAAACACGCCCTTATTCAAGTCGTGAATCACCAAAAAAAACCCAAGAATAAATCACAAAAATACACAAAAAAAGAAAAACTTTATATTATAGAAATATTGAAGTTCACTTTGGGGCGTTAACATGGTGACATGAGATTTGATCAACATAGCGTCAATTTTGGCGTGTCTACAGCTGTCCCGCCTTGGCGTCTGCTTTGGAAGGCAGTGAGACGGAATGAAGGTAAAAGTGTAATGAAGTGGAACGAACTGATAAGTAGATGCCAAGGTGTGATGTGACACGCCTCAGACACTAAGCAGTGGAAATCTTTCCAAGATTCAAAGTGGAACAAACTCCGGGTGATTCCAAGAAAGCATCGATTTGCTGGATAAAGGAGACTAAACTAAGTAAATAAAATATGTGCGTGGGCACAACAGGGAGACACCATTGGAGAGCGGTTACCAGCCAAATGTGGACGTGCTACAACCAAGGTGGATTTGTAGAAAAATAAAGGGAATCGAGATGAAGATCCAGCAAAGGAACAGTTTCAAGGAACTAGCCTGAGCGGCTTCAGAGAGAATAAAGTACTCAATTTGGAGTGGAATATCTCATGTCAACTCAATCAAGAGTGAGTGACCTTCATTATTGCCATAATATGAAGATTTTCAGCACGAAGCTTAAAATCCTATATGATGCATGCTGGGCTAAAAGAAAAAGATAAAATAAACTAAAATAGAAAATAATCAAGGATAATATTGTTAAGCCATCTAGATTTGGTCAAGAATCCAGATCTCTGAGCTGACACTATGCCGAAGCTCGTTTGTCCGCGCATCAACTCAGAAAGTGGAACCATCGTCCCAGACCTTTAATGACTCAACGACCTATCCGTGTGATCAAGGCTCTCCTGGAATTATCACCATTTTTGATGAAGGGGAACTCAAATTCCAGGTTCATCAGAACCACAAGGTCCTTGATATGCTATAATAGCGTAGATACCATATAGTAACAATGCTTACAGGAAAGAAACACAAAAAAATAGAGTAATGATACTCCCACGCTCCTCGAACTCTGCAATCTTCTGCACTTGAAAACTCATTAGTTATCTAAAATCCAAGCAAAATATGATCATAAGTGCTTAACCAAAATAACTCCAATTAAAAGATAGCACTTAAGTTCATCAAAGCATATGGAGAATCAAATATGCAAGTCAACAAAATAACGACTGGAGTTCATGGCGTCAAATTCATAAGAGACGACTGACATCAAGGCGTCTAAAGATAAAACACGCCCTTCATCAAGGCGTTGATTGAGGTGAAAGTTTGAGAAGAAGACGACCCTCCTGGAGACGCGAAATAAAACACGACCCCGGTCACGTCGTCAATTCAACAATTGACGCCCCAAGAGAGGACATTAATTAACAACGCGCTTCCGACTCCGATTCGAAAGCTAAGCCCAATCCTAATTGTAATCAACCTGCAACTCCGAACGGGCATTAAACTCTCCAAACTTCTATAAAAAGGAAGAAACTTCCTTATGATCAAAGCACATTCATCGAATTCCTGCTTCTTCTGCTTCTTTTGTCTGTTCACAGGTGCTGCGACCGCTCAAGCTCTACTTGCAGACCGAAGATGGAGAGAGCTATTAAAAGATCCAAGAGTTCCACTCTCAGACTAACTGAAATCAATGGGCATATAAGCAGTCGGATTGCCATGAACCAGGTAAAGTGGAATTGTTTCCTTATGTTCTTTCTTTCATATCTTCATAGTCCCTCTGTTCTGTATTCTCATCCTCCTCTCTGTTCTTTTCTTTTTACCTACAGGATTATCCAAATGTTCCGGGTGCCAGGAGATTCACAAAGATTAAGTGGCTGCCTCTTCTTCTCTCCAAGTTCTCTTCAGACATGAGGGTCTACTTAGCAAGATGGCACCTCTTAAGCCTAGTCACCCATGCCAAACACTATGACCAGATTCACCTTGATTGGGCTGCCATAGGAGCTCTAATTGAAATATGGCACCCTTTCACTCATACCTTCCTATTCTCAACTTTTGAAGCCTCAATCTTGTTAGAAGAACTAGAGATGCTCTTAGGCTTAAAGAGAATGAAGCAAGGAGAAGAGGAAAAGATGGCCATCATGCCAAGACAAATCTCCTCCCATGAATTGCTATCAAACTTGATTCCTAGCCCAAACTTAGTGAACCAAATCAAAGCCACCAAATGAATCAACCTCCTAAAGCTCGCTTCTTGGGTGTACAAGAGATCCGATCAAGCTAAAGAAGATGAAGAGATAGAGCGGGTGGCAAAAGCTTTCGTGGTGTGCTTGGCAGGAGCAATCCTATTTCCATCCACGGAAGACTTCTTGGAAGAAACCCAATTAAGCGCAATAGCGAGCCTATGGGAAGGAGAGAGAGCGGGACCGGCAATTCTAGCTTATCTCTATAGCGGGCTTACCTCTGCGGCAATGGGAAGACCCATCTATGGATGCATGCTAGCGTTCTCAAGTTGGGTAGATCTCCACTTCAAATTCGATCCATGTGAGGAGGCCCAACAACCTTCTAGAATCTTCTCAAAAAGCCCACTCTCTTACATGACCGGCTCATTAGGAATAAGCAATAGGGTGATGAACCGGATACCTCAAATCAAAAAGAAAGTGGAATGGAGAGGACATCTCAAGGTAATGCCAAAGAACCTTTTTACTTGTGCCCCAGGAATACTCAAGACTCAAGAACTCCGCGCACGATTCTCTCCCGGCACAGACCTTAGACTCATAGGCGCTTCAGATTTCATTTTGTATAACTCACATCGGTGCCTTCCTCAACTTGGGCTTCCACGGCAAATGCTTGAAGATCCATCTCATCTCCCTCCTATCAAGACACGGGATCTCGGCAACAATGAAGATGGAGAAGAGTGCACAACTATCCAAGCTCTGTGGAAAATCAACAAGGCTCATCATCCTGTGGAGAACTTAGAAGAAGACAGAGAACAGTGGAAATCTTATGTCATAGCTTTAAGAAGTTTGAGGCCCAAAGTGGCTCACTGAATGCAATGTAATCTTTTCCATCAATAAACAATAATGATATTCTGATTGAGCCAATAACACAGTGTTTCTGATCAATTCTTCCAATAGCCTGTGATTCTGCTGCAAATAACGACTCAGCCAATGTCATTAATTCCATAACTGACGCCTCAGCCAACGTCGCCTTCAATAATCCATCTCTCATAATTGACGCCTTCACATATGGGCGTTAACTGAATGACGTCTTAAGACAAGGCGTTAATTCGATTTAAATTCCCAAAAGATATTCGTTGAAATTCCAAAAGTAACGCCTTCAGCAAAGCCACATTTTATATAAATAACGCCTCAAGAATAGTCGTTACTCAGAAACAGTAATCATCACTCCCATCGCATCAATCAATCCCCATTGAATGCGTCTGACGACGGTTATCATTCCCCATGCAAACAAAAATAACGCCTTAAGCAATGTCGTCAATTATCAAGAAACGCCCTGGTTTCAGTCGTTAATTCCATAAGACACGGCCTTCCTTAAGTCGTGAATTCTTTTTGACCGTTCGACTTAGCTTTCCCTCCTTTCTTCTTCTTCCTTCGTCCTCTTTCCCTCTTTCTCTCTTCTCTCCCACTGCAAACCTAACCGAAACCCTCCCCCACTCTCTCTCAATTCTCTCTCATTATCTCTCTCTCTTCTACACCCTAGCCATGGCCGGTGGACTCAAGCGGCAGAGGGTTTCAGCCCCAGAGGTGGTGGACCTGGAAGGTGAGCACGCCGTGGAGGGAGACGCCGTGGAGGAAGACGCCGTCGTGGAGGGAGCTCCGCCGGCGGCGGCCGAGGAGCACGGCGAGAACACGGAACCCGACAGTGACGAGGCCGACAGTGATGACGAGGAGGGAGGAAATGATGGCGAAGAGGTAGAGGACGAAGGCGGGGAGGGGTAAAGAGAAGAAGAACGGGAAGAAGAGGGACAACCGGCGGAGGCCGTGCCTCGCCGTGGCCAACTCCGGCGGCCATGGCAGCCACGGCCCGGTCTCCGGGGAGAACTGGCCGGACCCAAACGATAGAAGGTAAGCCCCCCTGACCCCCTTTTCCATTTTTTTCAAATTTATTTTCATTTTTTGGTATTTTCCATAGCCCTCGGGTTTAGAAAGCTCGAAACTCAGAAAAGAGACGCCCTTATGGGTGTCGCGAATTAAAGAAAAGACGCCCATACCTGGGGTCGTCAATTCATTTTCTTTATTTTGAAACAAATTAATTTCATGAGAACACGCCCTGTAGCATGTCGTCCATTTGAATTATCATTTTTTATATCAATCATGCTGTTAATTCCGTGCATTTGTTCAATTATATTTTTTTTTCATGATTTATATCGCATGCTGTTTTTATTTTATTTTCACAACCCTGGAAAACAACGCCCCCCATTGGGTCGTCAATTCAACAGATAACGACCATAGGGATGGTCGTCCATTTAAACAATTCCAGAATATATTATTAAAACCCAAAACTCATTTAAGAAAAACGTCCCATTCAGAGGCGTTACTTAATGAAATGACGACCCTGGGATGGGCGTCAATTGAAAAACCTTTTAAGAATTTAGAAATTAACCTCAAAATCACGCCTCCCACCGGGGCGTCTCTTAGATAAACAACGACCTAGGATATGGTCGTTAATTACATCAAACATTTAAAGTGAATAATTGATTAATTAAGCCAAAATTTCTTTCTTTATGCATGCAGGGGTTGATGAGGACACGGATCTCCTGGGTCATGGTCCGGGCAGCATATTACGGCCTCCCCGAGTTCCAGAGAGCCAGGGTAGATGCCATGGGGTTCGGGGCCTTCCTTAGCATAGAGCCAGTCAGACCCGACCTACCACTTATCCAGGATCTGAGGGAGAGATGGGATAGGATTAGCCGGGCATTCCTGATGCCTTGGGGGCATATGGTTCCTACCCTAGAGGATGTGGCTAGGATTACTGGGTTGAGGGTAGATGGGGAGGCAGTGAGCGGGATTACCTTACCAGACTATACCGAGCTTGCCCAGAGGCTGCTAGGGCTAGAGATGGTCTACGAGACACCTAGCGAGTGTAGGACTATCTTCCGCACCAACCTGACTACAGTGATGGGCTTAGGGGATGCTAGGCATAGGTCAGGGGAGTCCTTAGAGTAGTTCTCACATAGATTGATCGATGGGGATAGGGCAATCTATTGCCAGGACCCAGCCGACAGGGAGAGAGCAGATCGAGACTTGAGGAGGTTCCTACTGCTGCTGCTCGGGAGGCTATTGCTCGGCACGAAGGGCGACGTCATCAACTGCCGGTTCCTAGGGATCCTCGAGGATTTAGAGGGAGTTGGCAGATACGCCTGGGGAGCGGCGCTGCTGGCGCACTTACTAGCCGACCTATCCACGGGTACAGGACGAGAGACGACTGTCAGTGGCTTCTCACCTTTTCTTCAGGTATGCACTTATATATGTTTCCCTTCTTTTTTTCCCTTCTTTCGTTTTCTTCTTTTTTATGCATGTGAATGCCTCACTAATGCAATGCATGGATGCAGGTTTGGAGCCATCTGTACATGCCCATGGGGCGCGCCGACCCACGGCCAGGAGGTGAGGGTGCTTTCCCTCTAGCACGGCGCTGGCTGCTGGTCATTTTCGGCGCCCCACTCGGCTACGAGTTGTGGGTGCTACGGAGAGAGTTCCGAGACTTCCCTCCCTCGCTGGTATGAATGATGCATTTTTTTAATGTTTATTTGAATTTATTATGATTATGATGAGATGACATGCATGTTCATGGATGCAGGTGCGATGGAGGCCTTACGAGGGGATGACCGACGAGGGCCAGCCATGGGTCGTAGCAGGGAGACCTCGCTTTGAGCATGAGCTTTGGATTCACTGCTTGAGCGAGATCGAGCCGTTACGGCTTAGACTGGTGATGAGGACCCTGGGCCTACACCAGGAGTGGATAGAGGTCGGGGAGCCGCGAGGAATCGAGAAGAAGACGCGCGGTCGCACGAAGGCGATCGACTGGAGAGTGCGGTTCGAGGGCTAATACACCGACTGGCGGTGAGGCGGGACCCGAGTCACTTCCCAGGCGACCGACAGCTCCGAGTACCTCCGGCGCTACTGGGAGGTTTACGCCGGCCGACCCCAGATGAGGGTCTTAGGGGTATGTATGAATGCAATTATTTCTAAATTAAATGCAAATGCTTATGTATCTATCATGTGACTAATATGTAATGAATGCAGGATGCACGGGACATAGCGGCGATGGATGCCCAGGCCCACCTATACAGCCTGGAGGACCAGCTAGCTGCCACACGGGCCGACCTCGAGACCCTGGTGAGTGTTTAAATTATTTCTATATGCAAATGAATTTTTGTTGAATTATTGATGATTAGCCACTGACGATTCCAATGAATGCAGCGTGCCCAGCAGGGAGCCATAGCGAGAGATGCAGGGGAAGCCTCCAGCTCGAAGGGACCCAGCGCAGAGGTGACCGCACTAGCGGAGCAGCTAGCGGGAGCGGTCACACGGGTCGAGGCTGCAGAGCGCGACCTCGCCTCACGGGTAGATTCCAAAACTCAAACCTCATTCAATTATTGATTATATATTGCATTGTGCACTGATGAAATTCATTTTTTTTCAGACTGAGGAGCTTCAAGCCGCCCTCACTTGCGTCTACGAGGGACAGCAGGCGATGACTGCCCAGGTGAGTGATTTACTTTATGTATTGCTTATTTCATGAATTATTGTACAAGGGAACTGATGATTTGTTTACCTGTTTGCAGACTAGACAGTTATAGGCGGCACGTACCCAGGCTGCCCTAGCTGGGACAGAGTTGGCGATCCGCGAGCAGCGGATTACAGAGCTGGAGCGGTCCCTGAGGCGACGGGAGGAGCTACCTCAGGACGTGGCAGAGCTGCGGGTTGCCCTTGAGCTGGAGCGACGAGAGCGTGCTCGAGAGCGAGAGGAGCACCTGGCGGACCGTGACCGGCACCACGAGCAGCAGCAGACGGACTGTGCCCGGTACCAGGAGCAGGTGGCGGCACGTGAGCGTGAGCTGGCGGACCTGAGGACGCAGCTGGCCCTTTCTCAGGAGCGGCTACGAGTGTCTGAGGAGCGTCTCCAGCGAGGGCGTGAGCGAGCGCGTGCTGCGGGGTACTCCATCACCAGCTCCACCTTTGTGGCGGGTTCTTCTCTTCGAGAGAGGAGCGAGGTAGGGGGCCAAGTTCGAGTTCCATCTTCTTCACGGGGGCCCATCCCCCCTCCACCAGCGCCTCCTCGGGACGGCGAGGACGAGGTAGAGAGTAGGAGAAAGGAGGGTGGAGGTGAGAGCTGAGGGACTTACTTGTACTCCTCCACCCTCACACCGGTACTCAGATATTCATGATGTATATATATATGAGATTGAGATTTTTTGTTACCTGAGCACTTGTGTAGTTGTGTACTTGTGGTTGTGTACTTTGCTTCTTTGCCACGTTCTTTGCTTTACTTTACTTTGCCCTGTACCTGCAGCTGTGGTTCACACTTGAATAAACAGGTTAATTCATCTGTTCGACTTGGCCCCTTGCTCAATAAGCAAGGGGTGCCTTTACTTTTGACCTGGATAGCGGGTCAAGGGGCCAAGCCTTTAATTGAATAAGGCAAATGAAATAACCAATAAAGGGAGATACAACACGCAAGCACACGTATGCAAACAACAATCAAGATGCCCTATGCAATAACGCAAGCACGCTCATGAAGAATAAACCCCACTTCCTCTTTTCTTTTCTTTTCCTTTTATATATATATTTTTTATTTTTCAAAAGACGCGCCTTAGATTAGGTCGTTATTCAAACAAAAGACGCCCTGGGTGACGGCGTGAATTTGAAAAAATGTTTTGAATTTTGTTAAAAAGATGGCCCACACAAGGGCGTTATTTAAAAAAAGACGACCTTCTCCACAGGCGTAAATTTCATAAAAGGCGCCTTATTGAAAGGCGTTAATTTTCCTGCTTTCAGCATTAGGTTGACAAAGCTACTAGGGCACTGGGTCCTACACGGTCATCATCGAGGATTCATTGACCTTTCTTGATTAATCAAAAGGGGTTGACGTGCCAGTGGTTAAACTTATACGCAAGATCTCGCCCGGTGCAATCTCCTAGGTCAGTCTCGACCATTCTGCCGGTTTATGACTTACCACAAAGAAAGAGATGGAAGAAAATATAAGGAAGCCCATAAGGGATTCTGAAAAGCTCAAGGTAAAACTATCTCCCCTACCCTGTGCCTGTTGGGGTTCGGTCTTTGGCATAGGGAAATTTTATTGCCTTTTGCCTCTTTTATATTGCATGCATACGCCCAAGGTTTTCCTTGCGGGGACTTTGCCCTCTTGACATGCTTTTCTTTTCATGATTTGACTTTCACTTTGGAACTGAGTTGCATTGATAAAAGGAAAAACCTAATTGTACTTGGGCTTTAGTGGCATTTTGTTCCCTTTTGGGCCCTGTCTTCCACCTACTAGGGCGGCGGATAGGCTTGGCGGGTCTACCCCGAGACCTTCCTTCCTCCCTTATGGGCCGAAGAGGAGAAGAATGGGTATTATCTTCACCTTTAGTCAGGTTTTGACTTTCCATCGAATTTTGCACCGCTTGAGTTCAAGGGTAAGCGTGTAGTGTGTGTGGATGTCGACCCCATTTTAATTCAACAAGACTGATGAATGAATACTGGATTTTAACCTTTCAGACCTTGCGTCCTTACAACCACAGCAACCATTTTGAAAATTTTTATTCTTTTTGGAGAATATATTTTTAGATTTTGGAAAATTTCTATTTTTTTGGATAGATTTTGGAAATTTCTATTTTTTTTTTGGATAGATTTTGGAAATTTCTATTTTTTTGTTGGATTTTGGAAATTTTCTATTTTTTTTTGGATTTTGAATTAGGGATAGTATTTCTTAAGGTACAGACCATTCCAAGGATGAGTTAGCTCTTGTCCTTCAGCATTAATCAGTTTATAAGCATTGCCAGGATAAACATCTTTTATGACGAATGGTCCTTCCCAGTTTGGTTGGAGTTTTAAACGGGGCCCACCAGGTTTTATGAAGATTCTCTTGATTACCATCTCACCGACTTTGAATTTTCTCTCAATTACTTTCTTTTGATAAAAACGTGATAGCCTGTTTTGATAAACGCGCGCATGCTCAGCGGCGACCAGACGCTTCTCATCTAGGAGTTCCAACTGGGCAAGGAGTGAATCACGACGCTCATCAATAGAGAGTTCCTTGTCCAATTGTACTCGCAGAGATGGAATGAGAATCTCATAAGGGACTACGGCCTCCATTCCATAAGTAAGGGCGAAAGGGGTTTGCCCAGTAGGGGTACGAATGGAAGTGCGATAGGCCCAGAGAGCTTCAATTAGCTTCTCTGGCCAATCCGAAAATTTATTAGCCTCACACATCTTTTTAACGATTTTGATCAAAGTTTTATTAGTGGCCTCTGCCTGGCCATTGCCCTGCGGATGATAGGGAGAAGAATGATGCAATGCAATGTCATACCTGTTGCAGAGATCCTTGAGCTCTTGAGAGATGAACTGAGGTCCATTGTCGGTGACGATGGTATTCGGGATGCCGAACCTTGCGATGATGTTCTTCATTATGAACTTGCAAACAGTTGATGCTTTGATCTCCACGAATGCTTCCGCTTCCGCCCACTTGGTGAAGTATTCCGTTGCCGTCAGGATGAACGACTTTTGCTTGGTCAGGAGATTCGAATCGCCAAGAGGTCCAATGATATCAAAAGCCCACATGGAGAAAGGCCATGGGGAGGACATAGGATGGAGTGAAGAAGTAGGAGAATGAATTTTGTCGGCGTGCAGTTGGCACTTAACACACCTTCGAACATAAATGGAGCAATCCTCTTCTAGAGTTGGCCAATAGAAACCTAGCCTAAGGATCTTCTTAGCTAGCGTATGGCTGTTCACATGACCACCACACACTCCTGAATGCGCCTCTTCCACAACCTTCCAAGATTCATCATCGTCGAGGCATCTTAATAACACACCTGTGAGCCCTCTTCTATAGAGCACACCTCCAACCAAAACATAACGTTGAGCCACTCTTCTAATTGCTTTCCTTTCTTCTGCGGTGGCTTCTTCGGGATAGGATTGATCATTGCAATATCTGGCAATCTCATAATACCAAGGTTTCTCTTCATCAGCCAACTCTTCTTGCCAATCCAATAGCATGACCTCTTTGCCTTTAAGAGCTTCACTCCGCCTGACCTTCTCGAGCACCTTGTCCCTAATATCGAGGAATGCACGATCCTTAATAGCTGGAGTGTCACGCTAATGAATGAGAGGAACATGAAAATCACGCTCAGGAGGGAAGACTAGAGCAGAGGCCAAAGAAGCAAGAGCGTCGGCTAGGATGTTCTGGCTTCGAGGAACATGAACGAAGATCAACTTGGTGAAGAGTTTGGCATAAGCCGAAGCAAGCTCCTGGTAGGGCTTGAGCTTAGGATTGATAGTGCGGCACTTGACAAGCACCTGGCGCAGAATGAGCTGACTATCACCAACAATTCGTAATTGGGTAACACCATATCTATGAGCGGTTTGAAGGCCGGCCAAAAGGGCCTCATACTCAGCTATATTGTTTGTGACAGGGAAAGTAAGCTTAGCAGCAAATGGGATGGTGACCCCTTCTGTTGTTAAAAGAACCATGCCGATCCCTCTTCCTTGGGAATTTAGAGCTCCATCAAAATGTAATGTCCACATAGGATCGTGGGGTTGATTAATGGACATTAGTTCTTCATCTGAAAACTCTGAATTGACAGGATCAAATCGAGGGAGAGGGTGGTGAGCAAGATGTTCGGCAATGGCGTAGCCTTTGATTGCTTTCTGTTGAATGTAAGTGATGTCGAACTGTGAAAGGAAACTTTGCCAGCGTGCTAATCGATCAGTGAGAATAGATTTTTCAAAAAGGAATTTAATCGGATTCATGCGAGCAATGAGGTGAACCTCGTGAGCTAAGAAATAATGTTTTAATTTCTGAACTACCCAGACTAAAGCAGCGCAAGTCTTCTCCATGGCTGAGTACCTCTACTCACAAGGGTTGATAAGTTTAGACAAGTAGTATGCTGCCCTCTCTTTACCTTCTTCATCCACTTGAGCTAAGACAGCACCTACGGAGTCATCCAGGACAGAAACATAGAGGATAAGCAGTTTGCCTGGAATTGGCGGCCTCAGGACAGGAGGATTGGCCAGATAATCCTTCAATCCATCAAAGGCTGCCTGACACTTGTCATCCCAATTGAACTTGACCCCCGGCTTAGTAAGCTCGTAAAACGGCCTACATCTTTGTGAATGCTGGGAGACGAAGCGGCGAATAAATTGTAACCTCCCGATTAATCCTCGAACTTCCTTCAAATTCTTGGGAGGAGGCATGTCCCTGATGGCCTTCGCCTTATTGGGATCAACTTCAATTCCCCTTTTGCTAACAATAAATCTAAGCAATTTCCCTGATGAAATGCCAAATACACACTTCTTGGGGTTCATTTTCAATTGATATTCTCGTGATCTTTGCAAGACCTTAGCTAGAACCCCAGGATGCTCAATCCTTGTCCTTGATTTTACTACCAGGTCATCCACATACACCTCAATATAAATATGGATCATATCATGAAAAATTGCCATCATTGCCCTCTGATAGGTGGCTCCAGCATTCTTGAGTCCAAAAGGCATGACCACATAGCAGTATGTACCCCATGGTGTAGTGAATGATGTTTTCTCTTGGTCTTCTTCAGCCAGGCGAATTTGATTATAACCCAAAAAACCATCCATGAAGGAGAGAGTCTCAAATCCTACCGTATTATCAATCAGAACATCAATATGAGGGAGGGGGAAGTCATCTTTAGGACACGCACGGTTGAGGTCCCGGAAGTCTATACAAATCTGAACCTTTCCATCTTTCTTCATGACTGGGACGATGTTAGCCACCCAGTTAGGATAGAGGACAACTCTAACAAATCTAGCCTTATGAAGCTTATCGACCTCTTCTTTCATCTTTAAAGCCATGTTAGGGTGGAAACGTCTCAACCGTTGTTTGATCGGGATAGATCCTGGCTTAAGTGTAAGCCGATGTTCAACGAGCGCAGGGTCTAATCCAGGCATATCCTCATAACTCCACACAAACGTGTCCTTGTATTCTTGAAGCACCAAAATAAGCGCCTCCTCTTCGGAGGGCGGTAAATTCTTGCTGATGAGGACAATCCTAGGGTCTTCCTTGGTACCCAAATTAACTTCTTTGGTAGGCTCTTCTACGGAAGCTGATGGTTCATCAAATCTTCTCATACCACTGGCAAAAGCATCAACCTCGTCCTCATATTCTTCATACCTTTCATCCCCCTCTTCAATAGGGTCTTCATCATTCATGATTTCATAGACACCAAAACCCTCATAAGAAACATTAGTATTCTCATATTCCAACTCTGGCAGGATAATCGGATTCTCCACGAATTCGGGAAAAGCTAAACAAGCCTGGCACCTTCTGGCTAATTCCAACACAAATCTACGCAGAATCTGCCTATCCTTGGATTTCTTATGAAAATCTACCCCATGAATTTTATTAGAGGAAGAGGAACAACTAGCTTGATTAGAATAAGCTGAAAAGGAGGAAGGAGGTGAAGAGGTGGATACAGAAGGAGGTACAGAAGGAGACCCCTCACCAGAGGGGGAGAAAAGATTTATCAATGAGTCATGGAAGAGTGGCCCCTGGGTCGGGACACACTCGGAAAAGAGATAAGAAGTCTCCTCAACGGAGATGGAGGATTGAAGAGTTGGAATTTTGGCATTTTTTTTCATTTTTATCTTTATCTTCATTTTCATTTTCCTTTTCTAGAAGAAAGCAATGTGAAGGGAGAACAACAGGAGGAGTGGAGATTGAAAGTTTGGAGAAAGATTGAATCAGAGATGACCCGCGCGGGGGTGTGATGGAGAGTTTGGAGAATTGCTCGAGGAGCAAGGGAGGAATCGGGAGAGAAACTTGTAATGAATATGAAGAAAATCTGATCATAATTGGCGGCGGTCTCGGCACGCGAGAGAACAATTGAGAATGTAGAGAAGCTAGAAGAGACGGATGCATGGAAGTGAGGGAAAAGAGGCCGGCCCACAGCCTGTCTATTGTAAATCCTTCTTCATATGGAACATCTGGCTCTCCAGTGTCAGTGTAGTCACTCAGCAACTGCCTTTTGTCTGTTATCACAGCCGGCTTTTCAATCAATTCATGTATTAGTGGCGGCCATTCCGGATCGGTTGGCATAAAGAGACGGCTCAAAGCGATAGTAATATCATGCATATCGAACCATCTGTACTAATCACACTTTGGATCATCCATCTTCCTTCTTTTATCAGGCCTTAGAGATTCCAGGGCTTTATAAGTGGTCAATGGTGCAATATGGCGAGCAAACTGTCTCGCATGAACATCTTGACAGTCTAAAATGGAGGTGATTATTGTAGTCTGCTCATGATTCTGAACGCCACCCGTGACAAAATGTGTCTTCAATGTCCAAGTAAGCGGCTGGCGATCTGTCTTCAAGATGGATGTCATAACTGCCCATGGTTCATCTTCATTTTTGCCCGGCCCTTTATATCCCAGGCCGCCTCGTGTAATCAATTTCTGAGGCTTAATAGGCCTAGTCCTGCCTTGACAACTGGTACCCAGTCCTTTGCCGTTTTGATACCCCATTTTCATTAGAATTTTCCAGCCAGGGGTGTTTATCATGCTTTTCTTCTTCTTCCCCTTGGAAGGCAAGGGTGTCATAGCAATTGTCGTGACTGTCTCGGGCGACATTGGCCGTGGGTGAGGGAGGTCTAGCATTGATAGCAACGGCTTGTTGGCAGGCCAAATAGAAGGAACTGATGAAGCCAAGTGTATATCTTCCTCTGGCAGAATTGGCATACTGGTAACTTTGATGATGCGGCCCTTGTGTGGAAACTTAAGGCATTGATGATTTATGGAGGGCACTGCGTCAAGCTGTTGAATATATGGGCGGCCCAGAATGCCATTAAATGTTGGATCCATATCCAAAATATGAAAATCAACCGTGATTGTGGCCGGACCCAAACTGACTTTTAATGTGATCATGCCTAGAGGAGGCTTCTTGGTATTGTCATATGCTGTGACTGTTATGGTAGATGGCCGAATCAGATTTTCAGGAATGCCGCACATCTTCAAAGTGCTTGGCGGCAATACATTGATAGATGCCCCAGTGTCCACCAAACATTGTTTCACCGCCACCTTATTAATATCAACCGTGATGCACAGAGCATATTTCCTTGCTGAGAGTGGTGCCAGTTCATGCTCATGAAAAGTAATCGCCGGCTGACTGCTAGCGGGCGTTAATACTGTGGTTATCTGCTCGACAGGGATGTCCTCATTGACCATAACTTTCTGCAGATATTCTTTCAGGGCCATCTGATGAGTGGTTGACCTTTTGATCAGTTCTAAAATGGAAATTCTTGCTGGAGTTCGGTCAAGATGCTTTAACGAATCATACTGAGTGCCGGGCACGGACTCTTGCTCCTGTTCTTGTTCATTAGGCCCCTGCACGGGCTCTTGCTCTCTTTGGGGAAAGATGCGCTGGAACATCCTTCCACTGCGGAGCGGTGCCATGTTTTGCCGCGCCTCTGTCGGGGCAAGTAAAGGAGGAGGGTTGGAAGAAGAGGAGGGTGTATTGGCGTTAAGAAGTGGTGGAGGGGTGTTTGAAGAAGGAGACCCCGTAGGGGGTGTTGGTGAGGAGTTCAATGAAGAAGCCCCCGTAGGAGGCGTAGGAGTAAGGAGGGGTGCCCGAGTGTGGGGAGAGTTAATAGGTGGAATGAGGAGAGATCTGGGTATAAAAGATGGGGGAGCTGATGGTGGGGGGATCCTTGCCGGTGAAGGAGTAGTGGTGGTGGATGTTGGTGATGGGCGGATAAGGAGTGGTCTAGACGGCGAAGGTGAAGGGTTGGTGATGGATGGCGGAGTTTGCTGCGTGGTAGGCTGCGGAGGCGGTAAGCGGGTAAGGGGAGATCGGGTTGGCAAGGATGGAGAATTTGTGGGAGCAGGTGGATTAACGAGGCGTAGAAGAGCTCGGCTCAAATGGGGAGTAGAAGAAGAAGGAAGCGTGCGCAAAAGGCGCGGAGGTTGATTTGGATTATGATTAAATGCCCCGACAGAGGCGTTTTCTTCATGCCATCCCTGTCCTCTCTCCACCTCACGGAGAGACGTGACAGGGTTCACGTGCTGATTTGGTGGGTGCTCTGGCAATGGATTGTGGGCAATCCCCATATCCTGCTGAGGTGCTGGAGCTTGCTGTTGTGGCTGTGGAGCTGGTTGCTGTGGCTGCTGAGCCTGCTGTTGCCGAGGAGGCTTTCTTTCTTTCATAGCGGCGATAAACTGTCTCATCTCATCCCAATTAATGTCACCCTGGTCATTTAAATCATAAATGTAATACTTGAAGTGGAAGCAACGATCAATGTTATGACCAGGGGAGCGGTGAAAGACACAGCGGACGTGTCAACATTAGCGGGCCACGCTGCCCTTTCCTTTGGTAGCATGAGCAAGTTGGCAGCCATTAAGGCATTGAAAATATCCAGGAGACTTTATGGCAGTGGAGGATAGTGGGCCCTTTTGGGGCCTAGTGGTCTCCTTTGCTGTTGTTGTTGCGGTCCATAGTTAGTGGGTGGCGGTACTTGGTGGTATTGTGGCGGAGCTGGAGGGTCTGCGCGGGGCGCTTGATTTTGTGGCGGAGCAAAGGAAGGTTGAGGTGCGAATTGGTGTTGTGGTGGCGAGTTGAAGAGAGTGCTCTGCTGTGGAGGTGGCGGGGGTCGTGGGTTAGATTAGCGAAAAGGTGTGGGGTTGCCGACCGCGCCAACCTGCTCATTGATGACGGTGCCCTCAGTCGTGGGCCCGCTATTGTTGACATTTGTATTTTTCTTGAACAACTTTGGCTTTGGTTCAAACATGCCCATGATGGGCGAATCCTTCATTTGGGTTTGAATATAACGAGCTCTTTCATAGAGCTCCTCCATGGTTGTCAATCTGTTCATGGCTAATATGTGCCGGAACTGAGGGGTTGCATTGGATATAATCATCTTAACCTGTTCCGGTTCAGACAACGTATCTTTCAACTTTTCGGCCATTAATCACCACCTATCAGCAAATATTATGAAGTCCTCTTCGGGCTTCATTTTCTCTGCAACCAAATCTGTAACTGAAAGGGAGGGTCCAACCCGGTCCCTATACTTCTGCAAGAATTTCTTTTGAACCACATCAAAATTGCTGGCATCTGCGGGTTCCAAGGAATAAAACCACTCGAGGGCTGGCCCCTCTAAAGATCTTCTAAACAAATAAGCCAAAGAGGCTTTATTATCTTGCCAAAAGGAGGTCTCGTACATGAAATCCTTCAAATGAATAAAAGGATTGCCAGTTCCATTGTATCGCCAAAAATTCGGCATCTCAGAAGGCGGCAGATGGAAAACTGGCAGTGTAGGGAGAGAGATCTCCGGGGCATTCTTGGCTGCAGTAACTTTCTTAAGTTGCTCTTCCATGCTGGCCAACTTTTGGAGCAGTAGAACATTGGTGTCGGACTCGACCGGGGCCGGATTTTGAATGAAAGAATTCGGTATAGGCGTCCGTAGAATTCGGGGAGGTTGGAGAAACTGAGGCCTAACCGCTAAGTAGCTTGCCTGTTGGGCCGGCATGGCCGCACCAGGCGTTGGTGGACAAGAGGGGGGTTTGTGCAAGATCGCCTGGTCATTAGTGAGGTGATGGCCACTCTCGGCCGGAGGGGGATTGGAGGATGAAGAGGGAACGAACTTCCCTTTCAAAGCGGCCTGAACTGCCTGCCGCTGGGAGTCATCTAATTGAGATAGAGCATTAATCAAATCAGTAACATTGAAAGATGGGGAGGGGTTCCCCGAAGTGTTGGAGGGTAAAGCCTGAGAAGAGGGCACAACCTCTTGAGTAGTGGTATCAACCACATGAACTTGAGGATAATGAGAATGAGGAGGAGGGTAATTCCCTTCATGATAGATAGAATCTTGGGGAACCTCATATGATTGACCAAAAACGTTCTCCTCCACATCATCATAGGAATATCCGTAGCTTGCCATGTTGATAATCTTACCTGAACGGAGTTGCATGCTTAAAAAGAGAGAAAGCTTTATGAAGGAATTATCACACAATCAATCACCCAATCGAAACAAGCTTAAGCAAATCAACCCAACCAAGTTTATGCAAACAAGTTGAGATGAACGCAAGATTTTAGTGTTATGTTTAAGATTAAAGTGGATTAAATTGCAGAATAATTCACTCTTCTTTGCAAAGTGAAACCTAGTTTGGATCCAAGTGTAGCCTCCATGTCAACTAGGTTCTTTCTCTATTCTCACCAACGATAGGTTCTTCTAAACTCCGGATACTTCAAGGGTACAACCAGCCCAGCGTCCGTGAGGGAATCCACGGGTGCGGGGACTTACGGAGGTCTTGGAAAAGGGATTTCTGGTCCAAAGAGACGGAATGCTCAATGGAGGGTTGTCCCGATTCCAAGAGAAGTGTGTGGAATCCTAGTGTAGAGAGAGGAGGTCTCTCAACCAAATGCCACAAAATGCAGTATAAGATAAGCCAATCACAACAATATAATCAAATAATCAATGTAAGTATGAATCCAACATGAATAGACAGAAACAGCAAAGCTCTGTAAACACACAGGAAAGAGGCGACGTAGCGGCAGTCGCTGTCAATAAAAGAGATGACAGCTACAATCACTGGGAGAGGCTCACAGACAATGAAAAAACTGCGCCTTGATGTGGGGCACTAAATATGATAAAGACGCCTCTGACAGAGGGCCTCAAATGTGAGTGGTGCGCACGATCGATGAAAAACGCGCCTTGGCACGAGGTGCTACCAAATAAAACGATGCCCGAGGGGAGGGCGCAAATTCACAGAAGCAGCAGATATGATGAAAGACGCCTTCGTGGAAGACGTTAAACAGAAAACAGACGCCCTGGATGAAGGCGTTAAATAAAAAGGCGCCTTTGTGAAAGGCGTTAATTCAACAACAGTAATAGATTAATCACAAGCTAGCTGATCCTGGGGAGTGTGCAGTGTGCACAGTGGAGGGTGCCCGTAGGGCACAAGGGAGGGGTACCGTGGGTACCAAAGGGAAAGGGCACGCGTGGGTGCCGAAGGGGAAAGGGCACACGTGGGTGCCAAAAGGAGATGGTAATCAAAAGAAAAATAGTGGAGGTCCCACCGTGATCGCCAATTTGTGAATCATGGAAAATAATCCACTTTTAAGAAAAATATATATATATATATATAAGCATACGCATAAGAAGAATAATGAAAAAGGGAGTAAAAGAGCACGTGGTGCTACCAAGGAGAGTGATCGCCAGAGGGGTTACCTCAATAAGGAGAAAAGATGATCGCGAATACCTGGTGATAATAGGATGCGGGATGGATGTGGTTTCTTCCTCCACCTTCTATCGGCCGGCCGATGAAGGGGGTTTTCCTCTTTGATTACCTTTGAACAAAGAACAATCAAATAAAAGAAAAGGAGATCAGCCAAACGTGAGTGTAGTATCAATCCAAAGATGAAAGATGATGATGAAAGAAGAGCATAAAATATGCACCTTTCGTTTGTTTTTAAAACCCCTAGAGAATTAGGGAGAGGAGAGATGCAATAAAACTAATGCAAGGAAGAGGCTATACGATGATGAGATGAACAGACAATAATGGAGAGAAGAAAAGATCCCTGCTGTTCCTGTAAACAGTAAAGGGAAGAAACTTTGCTTCGGATGTGGCAGCAGGAGGAAGCAGAAGAGAAATCAATCTCTCAATCTCAATCGCCAGCACCCGTAAACCTCTGTGACAACCACAGCTCTGCTTCTAACCTCGCACGAGATCAACCAGGGGACTCTTTTATAGGGTAGAAAACACAAATAAACACAGATTTGGGAAGATAAGAATAGGCAGTGGTCGTTAACGGCAAGGACTCTAGTTCCCAGATCGAGCAAGGTGACCAAGAAAGGCAGGGAACTCTTCAGGAAAGGCGAGTTTAAGCAGGACACGAAAGGGTGAGACACGACCTACCGAAGGGCGTCAATTCAGAATTGACGACCTGCTCAAGGGCGTTATTTCAAAACACGACCAGGATCAAGGCGTCACTTCCTGGATTAAATTTTGGTAATAAAAGCCTTCTTTATTTGGAAATTGCGAAAAGACGCCTGAAGCAAAGGCGTTAAACAAAAACACACCCTAGGGAAGGACGTTAATCATTGATTTCAATCAGGGTGGGACTCGTAAAACACCAGGAATTGATGCCCTTCCCTGTGGTCGTCCTTTCTTAAGAACACGCCCCAGATTAGGTCGCTATTTAAAACACGCCCTTATTCAAGTCGTGAATCACCAAAAAAAACCCAAGAATAAATCATAAAAATACACAAAAAAAATAAAAACTTTATATTATAGAAATATTGAAGTTCACTTTGGGGCGTTAACATGGTGACATGAGATTTGATCAACATAGCGTCAATTTTGGCGTGTCTACACACCCCCATCCAAGCCCTCCAAAGCAACCCCAATCAAGTGGTCTGCCCAGTCACCTCAACCAACCTCCCCTTGGCATCTCCATCCAATCCCACCCCACCGCCGCCAACCAAGTGGAAGCCCCACTTCTAGTCGAGTCTAGGTCCACACCCGAGCCGAGATCTGAGGAGCAAGTCCACTCCGAGGTCCCCACTCCAACCCGCTCCTTTGAGGAAATCGAGAAAAAGTTTTGGGATTGGTTGGAAAGGACACGTGCTTCTTCACCATCCGTGAGTGCTCCATTGTCATCTACTTCCGAACTTTATTCGGAACCATCTTATTTGGAGCCACCAAAACCTGAGCCACCCGTATTTCTAATGGGTACACTATACATAGCCGATCCGCTTCTTAGTTGGCTCAAGGATGGCTTGGTCCCACGTCCTTACCCTTCTATGGACCCAACCTTACAATTAGTGCCCGTCAACTCCTTCCACACTACCTTTCGATCTAGTCACCATATTGATACATTGGATGACCTTATTATGGGATTAGACATGCAATGGAAGTTGACGCATTCGTTGGCCCGAAGCTTTGACCAACCCACTAGTCTTAGCTTCACCCATCCGGCCTTAGGGTCCATTACCTCCGTGTGCACCGTGGGTTGTATCACCACGGAGGTTCTCTTATTCCTCCCCTTGTCGGCCGAACCCGACTTCATACACTTTTGTCTGGGGGAGGAATCTTATTTTCTACACATGACCATCGTCCCACCGATCATAATGTATGACGGTGACTATGAATTTCAAACTTGGGACCATGTCATGTTGGAACCCATCTCACGGGTACCTTCTTCGATCCTTTTGACCCCTTTGCTAGTGAACCTCTCGAGCTATCATATTCACTCCACTTCATCCAAGGAGTTCACTATCACACCCCTACCCCTCGGTCTAGTTGGCGTGCCTTACCTATGTCTAAGGGTGATGACGAAGGTAGTTTTGGATCTCCTAGCCCTTCCCCACCCAATTCCCATAGGTTGCCAATGCATGAGTGGTGCATATTAGGATGTCTAGGGTTCCATTTCGTCAACCATCAAGTGCATCTAGTGTATACATGGCACATATTCGGGTGTCCTGGTCCACCATCGCATGTGCATAGGTCAGACTAACATTAGGTTGTTTAAGGTCTTTGTGAGTCTTTGTTTGTCTGTCGTGTGTTGGTGCATGCATCGAGTCAAGTCGGTTTGTATGCTCGCGTTGTTCGTCCCTTTCGAGTACGAGACTTATCGGACTTTGGGATCAGTTCTACTTCACATATCGGATCTAGTAACATAAGGGACCCGCGGTGATTCCTAGTGAGTCTTCGAGCCGCCTTCCCTCCTTTGAGAGTGACCCCACCCCGGAGTATCCACCTCTAGCCTCATTCCCACGGCAGCGTTTGCATATCGAATCTATACGGGATGAGCATGTGTCGATTACTTGGAGTGGAGCGTACTCCGCGCTTCATGGTACGATGACGGATCCGCCGGAGCTACTCGAGCAACCACATCCCTTACTCGACGGGGTCGAGTTCTTCCCACCCAGGGAGAGTTGATGGGAATCGACGCCGAGCACTGACATTTTTCATTTACATTTGTGTCCTTTTGTTTGCTTTTATATCCTTGGGAAAGTATATGTGCAATTGTAAGGCTTTATAAGCCAATGTGTCATTCCCTTGGATTGTTTGAGTTTTTGTGCAAAATGTCAGTAGGTCCAGCAAGGGGGCCCTCACTCCTTCCCCATTGGTCCACATAAGCCATATGGGTCCATGTGGGGCTGGTCAAAGTCCTAGGTGGCATCTAGAAAGTCAATTGGACACATGGGAGACAAGTGGTTGAAAATGTCAAAGGGAGGCCACCTACCTTACCTACCTAGTCAAAGGAGTGTCCCCTCCATATGTAATTTATTTATTTTGATTTTTTGACCACATGGGGGAAGAAAATGGCCTCTCCCTCACGAATTTTCCAGCCCCCCACCCCTTGCCATTCTCTATATAAGCCTATGTATAGTGTCATTAGAGATTAATGAAGAAATTATGTGAAAATTGCTTGAAGCAAGAAGGGTGTGCCCTCTCTCCTCTCTCTCTCTGGTTTTCCTTCTCCATCCTCTGCATTTCAGGGTTGTGAACCCTTCTATCTTATCCCCTCCACATCTGAGTTCATTCTGTGCCGCCGCCGCCGCTGTTCGTGCCGCCATCGAGCCACCGCGAGCGATCTACCGAAGTGCTGTCCAGGTTCTATTTTTCCAGATAGAGGTCCACTCCGTGAATTTTAACTCCCAGCTCTGACCTCATCTGGGGCTGAAATTTTCAAGGTTGGTTATTCTCTTGAATCCCTATCTCCACAAAAAACTCACGTCAAAAATCTTTCGTTTGCTATTTTTACATTTTCGTGTCTTTCTATCTTCTAGATCTGTCCCCTTTCAGATCTGTGAAGTAGAAGCTTTATTCTTCCGCCCTTCGACCCACCTTCAATTTTTGGATCAAGCCCAAATTTGGATTGGGTGTTCTACCCATCCCAATACATCTCCAGAAATTTTGGCTCGAATTTATAAATTCTTTTTCTTCATAAGAAAATTAAAACTCAGTCAAACTTCTTCCATGTCCTGTCCATTCCAGATCCGACACCCAGTCAGTATACAATCTTCAAAAAACTGAAATCTCCACAAAACCTTTCATAAAAAATACTCCCGTCTTCCTTGTTCATTTCTCCACAACGTTTATGAAGAGGTCAATCGCCAGATCTGTCATTTAAGCCTCGGTCAACATCAATTCTCAGGAAAACTTAGATCTGCCCTGAGATTTAGGGTCCAGTGAAGTAGCAGCTTGTAAATTCGGTAAGGGCCACCTCCAAGAGAGTCAATTTTCTCTTCCTGGCTCTAGATCGAAGGATTTTGAACGAGCTTTCCAACGATACCTCTTGCGCGTCATTTCAACGTCGGGAGTGATTGCAGCAGCGATTCTCGTCGGGTCGCGCGCTGAAAAATAGAAGTTGCAGATCCGTGGGAAGCAAATCCGACGAGTGACGATCGGAGCCGCCCGGCCTCCGACCGGCGATCCAGTGTGCCACCATCCCAGGGAGCGCCCATCCAGGTGTCCCCACCACAGCGGATCCATCCCGGTCCCACACGGCCCCACCGACCAGCAAGCGGGTCCCACGGCCGTGAGTACGTGTGCCGCCGAAGCATCGCAAGAAGCCTCCCGTCAACTCGAGATCGGTCCTCCCGGGCCCACTTGTGTAGCCCTTTACCTCCCTGCGTGGTGTAGGCGATATTTCATTGCTGTAATTTAATTAATTACTGTTACCAGGAGTTACCGAATTCGGCCGGGATCGTCTTCCCCACGCCAAGAGCGTGGAGGTATCGTGTTCTCTCCCTTGCTCAGTACCTTACTTTATTCGTATATATTTCACATGCCGCTGCTAGAGAGCATGATATGGTAATTAGCTCGCTTCATATTATTACATTACCGCTGCTGCGAGAGAGAGCGAGACCATCCGTGACCCGATCCGGGCACGAAGGTGCGAATTGACCACCCTAGCTCTTGCCGGGTTCTCAACCGTGCACGTCCGACGCTTCCCTCGTTACGGGACAATCACGAGCTCGTCTAGAGTCCGAGGATCGCATTCCAATTGGAGTCGAGTCCGTGGTCATCCCGCATCAATATCATTTCGAAGAATGGAATTGTTGTTGACCCATCAAAGGTCTAAGCCGTGAAGAACTGGGAATGACCCACAAATGCAATGGAGATTCGGAGCTTCTTGGGTCTAGCTGGTTACTACCGGCGTTTTATCAAGGACTTTTTCAAGATTGCTGTTCCTCTGACCAGGTGAGCCTGTAAGGAAGTGCCTTAT
The DNA here is from genome assembly GCA_022559845.1 of Amorphophallus konjac. Classification (NCBI taxonomy): domain Eukaryota; kingdom Viridiplantae; phylum Streptophyta; class Magnoliopsida; order Alismatales; family Araceae; genus Amorphophallus; species Amorphophallus konjac. The sequence goes on from CM040123.1 coordinate 266,256,138, forward strand.
GAGTGGAATGAAGACTGTGAAAAGAGTTTCCAAGCCTTAAAGGATCTCTTGACCACTGCTCCAGTCTTATCATTACCAATTGAAGGAGAAAAATATGAGGTATATACCAATGCTTTGGGTATTGGCCTCGGATGTGTATTGATGCATAATGGAAGAGTCATTGCATACTCTTCCCGATAATTGAAGAAACATGAAGAGAACTACCCGGTTCATGACTTAGAACTGGCCGCGGTAGTATTTACCTTGAAGATCTCGAGGCACTATCTTTACGGAGAACAATTCACTGTGTACTCCGATCATAAAAGTCTCAAGTACTTATTCTCCCAAAAGGAGCTGAACATGCGGCAAAGGCGTTGGCTCAAATATCTCAAGGATTTCGACTTCATTATACAGTACCATCCTGGTAAGGGTAATTCCGTAGCTGATGCCCTTAGTCGAAAGCCGAGAACAATATTGGCCAACTGTATGATACAAGAATGGAAGTTGCTGGAGAAATTCTCTGAGCCTGATATCAGCACAGATGAGAAGAACATGTGTATTATTCTATCTCATATGAGCCTACATCCAGATTTGCTACCTGAAATCAAGAAGTTGGAGGAAGAAGATCCCTCACTAGTGGAGATAAAGAGCAAGCTGGACGAGAGACTTGATTTCAAGCTGGCACCTGATGGCAGACTGCTATTTCATGAACGGACATGTGTGCCCGACTGTCCTGAATTGAAGAAGAAGATTCTTGAAGAAGCTCATCGATCGAGGTACACGATCCACCCTGGAGCCACTAAGATATACCAAGATTTGAAAAGAACTTTCTGGTGGCCTAACATGAAAAGGGAGGTAGCAGACTTTGTATCTCGTTGTCTCACATGCCAACAAGTGAAGGTGGAACATCAAAAACCCGCCAGAAAGCTACATCCGCTAGATATTCCCAAGTGGAAGTGGGAAGACATTGGCATGGACTTTATCATGGGTTTTCCCAAGTCTAGGGGCGGATATGATGGAATTTGGGTAATCATCGATCGCCTAACTAAATCGGCTCATTTCTTACCCATCAAAATCCGATGGTCAGTCGACGTACTTGCTGCCCTATATATTAAGGAGATGGTTAGATTGCATGGAGTTCCTGTCTCGATCGTATCTGACCGAGACACGCACTTCACCTCTCATTTCTGGAAGAGCCTACAACACTCTCTGGAGACGAAACTCTACTACAGTATTGCTTTCCATCCCCAGACAGATGGACAGACCGAGAGGACAAATCAAGTTGTTGAAGACATGTTGAGAGCATGCATTATAGACTTCGGCGGAAGCTGGCATGACCACTTACCACTCGCCGAATTTACATATAATAACAGCTATCAAGCCAGTATACAAATGGCACCTTTTGAGGCACTCTATGGCAGGAGTTGCCGATCTCCTATATGCTGGGACGAAGTTGGTGAAAATAAATTCTAGGCCTAGACATGGTACGAGATTCTACTGAGAAGATACACCTCATTAGAGAAAGGTTAAAGATAGCACAGTCCAGGAAGAAATCTTATGCTGATAACAGAAGGTGAGATCTGGAATTTCAAGTCGGTGATCATGTCTTCCTCAAGGTATCTCCCAGCCGAGGCATTAGAAGATTCAGTGTTAAGGGCAAACTAACACCAAGGTTTATCGGTCCATTCGAAGTACTAGAAAGAGTAGGCGAGGTGGCTTATCGCATCGCCCTACCTCCGCAACTATCAGAAGTGCATAACGTGTTTCATGTTTCCATGTTGAAGAAATACGTGCATGATCCTTTCCATGTCATTGACCACAATGATTTAGTGGTACAGAAGGACCTTACCTATGAGCAGAGGCCAATGAAGATCCTCGACTACGAAGTTCGAGTTCTATGGAACAAGACGTTCCCTATGGTGAAAATCCAATGTAATCAATACTTAGAACAAGAAGCTACATGAGAAACTGAAGAATCTATGAAGAGAAGATTTCTAGAGTTATTCTAATTGTAAGTACTCTACACCTTCCTATTCCCGCATAGTACAGTTGAATTTGAGGACCAAATTCTTTTAAGTGGGGGAGGGTGTAGCACCCCCGATAAAAACTATTGAGTAAATTTAAAACTTCTTCCTAAAAGAAATCATACATGAAGGCCTTACATAAAGAACCCAACCTCATGAGACTATAATATAAATATACAAGTCAACCTTACTTTATGTCATAAAAGAATCACGAGGGCTTTATGTAAAGAGCCAAACCTTAGGGGGCTAGCATATAAATGTGCAATCCAACTTTATGCATAGTACGTAGTGACTTTTCTTAAAAGAATCTTACATGAAAGGTCTTGCATAAATAACTAAACCATGAGAGGGTTATTATATAAAAGTACAAGACAACTTTTAACACATGGCACATGGGTGGTACACGTAAGTGGACTTCCACCTTGTCCACCTAGTAAATTGGCGCCCCTCACTAGGGTGCCAATTTTCAAATTGAAGACTACTTATGGAGGCGCCATTTTCCCTTGGGACCCATCCTCTTTTGATATTAATATATGTATGTATACCATGAATGCCAACACATGAAGTTGATAGTTTTGTCTAACATTTAACGCCCTCTTGCAAGGGCGTCATTCTCATCAATAATGACACCTAGATTAATAAACGCCATCATGCAGAGAAGTCATTTACATGAATAGTACTGTTGAACCCCATGCATAACCATGTCTTAAGGAATTTTGATGATGAACTAAATACCATGTGACTGCCCTCCATGTAAACAATTTACATATGTTGTTGTGGATTTAAAATGAACTAAGCAAACTCCATTTTGTATGAATGGACTAGTGTATGTCACGGCCAACTGATTTGATGAAGTTAATTGACATGTAATTTGATATGCTTACAGGAGCTAGTGAGAAAGAATAGTCTCTGACTGAACTGGGTGAAACTCTTCTAACTCTTCCCTATTTGATTCACTTAATGATTGTGAAGCAGGATCTTAAGTGTGAAATTAAGTGAATAATGAGAGATAGATTTCAATGTTTTGAAATTGAGTGATATGGAAGACTAACTTCTAGTATGCAATGTGACAGGTGTGTCGAACAAGCATTGAATACAAAGACCAATTGGAAACCTTCCAATTGGATCTTCACATGCATGTGGACCAACACAAGGATCTCAAGTGTGTATTGAATGGTAAGTTGCTTTGGTTGAATGGTAGGAGGAGGTTTAATTGTGAAAAATGGATGGACATCTCTCAAGGTAATTCCCTAACAATCTCTACTTGGTATATCTATGATTTGGGGTACTTAATACCCATTTCTCTCTTACATGTATTCATCTTTAATGTATCATCCTTTTTGATTACCCCTGTGCATGTTTTATTTAGTTTGCATTATGTCAGGAAAAGTGTCGACCCCATGGGTCGACACTTTGTCCAAGGGTCTGGTGTTCTAAGCCGGCCCTCTTATGTCTTCGAACTTGGGGATAAAAAGTCGACCCACGGGGTCGACCTTTTTATCACTAGGTTCTGTCTGGGTTCATTTTTAGAACCCTGGACATAAGTGTCGACCCACAAGGTCGACACTTATTCGGGTCTTTCTACCGTGGCTTGTTTCAATGCCGCAGGTAGAAAGTGTCGACCCCATGGGTCGACACTTTCTTCACTGGGTTCTTTTCGAGCCTTTGTTCTATCTTGCCCAATCGCAAGTGTCGACCTTAGGGGTCGACACTTTCCAGCGACCGGAAATATCGCCGGTTCGCGCGGCGGCGGGTGCCCTAGCTCGATCTATTCTTTTAGTGCCTGATTGTGATTGGTCCTTGGGGGATAATATCCTCTACGTGGCCCTTCATTCCCTTGTGGTATAAATTGGTAGAGATAGGGTTTATTGAAAGAAAAGATGGAAAAGTATCTAATGTTACATACGTTTTTGGGTTTTGCAGGGAGAAAGAAAGCAGAGGACGAAGCTTCATCTCCTTCGTCTCGAGGGTGAGCTGGGTGCGATTCAAGGCTGAAGATGATGAAATCCCACCTAGTTGAAGGTGTCTTGCTGAAGCTCCACGGCTATATCTCCTCCAAATGATCAATGAGCTGAAGCCGGATTGAATAGAAGAAGAACCTCGATCGCCGATCTTTCAAGCTGCAACAACAATGAACCTGTTGATGATTCTACTGTGTGCTTCAACCAAAGTCTGATTGAAGAGAAGAAAAAACCCAGTTGCCCAAGAACCCAGTTCCATCATTTTGATAAGGAGTCTTCTAAACCATTTTCTGTCCCTGCTTGTGGTTATCCTTTCTCTAGTTTATGTTCATTGAGCTTGCTTGTATATCTGTGATCACTTCTTAAACTGAAGAAAACTATGTGTGTGTTCGGATCTGTGTCTCCGAGTGTGGATTGACTTTTGGGGTACGTTCCCCATCTTGGTGTGTGTGTGTGGTGCTAAGCACCGTGTTGAGGTTCGCCCTCGTGTCTGTGCTGCTCTGTAGCGTGTTGAGCGTCGAGCTCGTGTGTGTTTGGTTTGCTGCTGTCGAGCAACGTGTGGTGTATTGGGGTTAGTCCCCGTGTGCTACCTCGTGTAGCGTTTTAGTGAAGCCTCACCTAGGTGGTGAGGGGTGGACGTAGGGTACCTGTCGTGGTCCCGAACCACCTAAAAATCCTTGTGCATGTGTGATTGGTTGAGTGTTTGTTCCTTATCTTCTACCACCATTCACAGGATGGATTATTGATTATCTTGCGCATTGATGCTAAATCTGTTAACGTATAATGCTAGTTCAAATTGCCATCTCTCCGTGTGTGATCTTGTCACTTGCATGTTCGGTGAGGTTTGATTGAGAAGCCTTTCAATTTATTTTAATTGGTCTTATTTTTTAGAGAGGGATCTATTCACCCCCCTCTCTAGATCCGTGCCACTACACTGTGGGACCCAACAATTGGTATTAGAGCCCGACTCTATTATATTATATCAAACGATCTTTAGAGGGATCCTAGTGTAGTTTTGAATGATGAATAATTCTTCAGATATTGCTTCTTTGACTTCTTTACCTGTTTATAATGGTGATGACTTTAACTCATGGCTGGGAAGAATGTGTAGGACCATAAACTCAATTGATCCAAATATGTGGAAATTAGGTAATGATGGTCCTCATAAGCTGCCTCGGGATGAGACCAAGTGGTCCAACCAAGACAGACTAAAGAGTCATGAAAATGCTACAATTTTGAGATTGCTAAAAAAATTTGTCAATACTAACAGGTTTACGTTTGTCACCTCTTGCAGAAACGCAAAAGAAATTATGGACAAATTGATGCTAGCTCAAGAGAAGCAAGGACTAAAGGGATTAATGGCTGATGATATCTATCAAACCTGTGATGAAAGTGCTGAGGAGGTAAGCTCTAAATCAGATGAAGATGAATTATCTTTCGAAGATTTAGTAGATGCCAATGAAGAACTGTCAGAAAAATATCAAAAGATGAAACATGAAAACAAAGCACTGAAGGAAAGGTCTAATGAAAATATCCATAATAATTTTTCTTGTGTGAAATGCATTCATCGAATTTCAAAAATTGAAGAACTGGAAAAAGAAAATGAATTTCTGACATGCCAAGTTTCATTGCTTAAGGAAACTGAAGAGAGTCTAAAAAGTAAGTTAGATTCTTTATCAGATGATGATTAACTCTTTGATAAACTTCTTGATTCTGAGATAGATGCCAAGTCCCTTCTGGATAAAAATGAAAAACAAAAATGGGACAATGATGTTTTGCTCATTCAAATCTCCTTGCTAGAGGGAAAACTGAAGTACCTCGAGAAATCTGAAAAAGAAAATGATCTGTTGAAATCTGAACTTGAAAATCTGAAACAATTAAATTCGACTATGTGTGAAAGACTTTTGACATTTGAAAAAGGTAAGTCCATGGTCGCTCAAGAAAGTGAGAATGTAAGTATTCTAGAACAGGAAATAGAATCTTACAAGATGATAAATGCCACTCTAAATGAAAAGGTCACTTCTTGTGAAAATGAAATTTTGTCTTGTGAACTTGTAATTGCTTCACTTCAAAGTGAAATCGTTGACCTGAACAAATCATTGGGCAAGTTTGTGAGTGGTGAAGAGAATCTAAACAAACTCTTGGGAACTAAGGTGAACTTCCAACGGGAAGGTCTAGGATACAATCCTAGTAAAAAGGAAGCATTTAATCTGAAAACAAAAACTTCGTTTGTGCATGCCTCTAGTTCCTCAAGTACACCAAATACCTCTTCATCTGTCAAACAAAAGCCCATTATGCATGCAAAGAAATTTGATGTGAAACACCATGCTCAAAAACAAAACAATGCATCATGTCACTATTGTGGTGAGCTTGGACATCTAATGCATGATTGTAGTTTAATGAAAGAGGATGACTTGAATGCTTGTAAGATGCATGACAATAGATTTCAAGCTGATCAGAAAAGAAAAGTTGAATGTTTTCATTGTGGGAAAATGGGCCATACTATGAAAAATTGTTGGTTGTTAAATGGGAAACCCAGATTTCATAATCAAAATCAAAGACCCCCTAGATATTCACAAAAGTCCAATGCTTATGTCCAATCAAAGAAATTGAATCAACGCGTGTATTGTCATTACTGTGGTCATGTGTGACATCTTATGGATGTTTGCTCTTTATTGCACGTTGATGATATGAATGCAAGGAAATTGTGGAGAGCCACAAATCGTGGTGCACCTAACCCCCAGGGACCCAAGATGGCTTGGGTTCCCAAAACATCAAAGTGAAGATTTTGTCTTGCAGGAATGCCTTGTGATGGAAGAAGCTGTCAATAGAATAAAATTCCTCCAAGGCAAGAAATTTGATGAGCTATAGTGGTAATACATTCCACTTTTACTTTCACGTTTGAATAACAATCTTTTGCAATTGTTCATATAGTTTACTAGCTTCCACTCATGTTTTCTTGTGTGAATAACTATAACTTTGCAGTTGTTCACAAAGTCTTTACAAGCTACACTCATCTCTTTTTGTAAAAAAAAGTTGAATTTTACACACAGAGCAAACACATCTTACATCCATACAAATCACATCTTTTTGCATACTTGTGAATTCAAATAAAAATTCAGTCATCTGTCACTTTGTTGTACTGACTTGCATATACCTCATATTCGTGTGCATGAATGCCATGATTAACCGGTATATAAAATGGTGTCAGTGGAAAGGTAGATTAAGTCCACCTGGAAGCTTTCATCATGCGTGAGTGTGGTCTTCAGACCTACGTACTTCGCCACGTACCGGTAATCAACTTGCTTGAATACATCATCTTGACTTGCCTGAATGTATATAATACACACCTGGTTCTTTTTGAACTCTTCTACGACTGAACAACCTTGTTAAATAAATTTGCATTGATTCAGGTATGAATGACACATGTTAACAAGGTCTTTTTGGTTCTCAACCGTGCATACACTTAGGGGGAGACAAAACCTTGAAAAGGCTAATTCATGTTCTACTATCTGTTCAATCACTCACTTCATATGGAACCTTGATACAACTGACTTCATTCAATAAGGATCTATGTTATTCCACTAAACACTTTTAAGGATTCTTAAACCCCTACATTAAAGTCAAGTGACCCGTGAGGAAAAAGCTGTCAGTCCCTCCAAAAATGAATAAGTTTGATTTGATATTGAGTACATCGGGAATCTGTTGTGCCCCTTAGGCACAAGCATATGCTATTTTGTTTTGATGATAGCAACATAGTGAGAGTATCACAGTGAGCCAGTCATTGTGGTTAGCATACATTGCATTCATCATAGTCAGTGCACTCGTCATCATGTATTCAAAGTCTATACATCCCATTGCTGGTACGAGCAGTTAAGCTCATGCATCACCAAGTCTATACATTCATGAGCATAGTAAGTGCATTCAGCTGTCTCATGCATGTACATAGTCTGCACATCCTTTACTGCGATGTCCATGCGTCATTTCAGCAAGTCTGTACATTGCATGTGTCGCAGACATAGCAAGTCTGTACATTGCATGTGTCGCAGACATAGCAAGTCTGTACATCGCAATTGTCGCAGGCACAGCAAGTATGTACATTGCGTGTGTCGCAGACATAGCAAGTCTATACATTGCATGTGTCGCAGATAGCAAGTCTGTACATCGCATTTGACGCAGGCATAGGAAGTCTATACATTGGTATCTTTACCGACGTTGCACTCGCAAGTCTATACATTGGTATCTTTACCTACGTTGCACCTGCAAGTCTATACATTGGCCGCTACATGCTCACATAATCATTAAGTCTATACATCGTGCACTCTCAAGTCTGTACAGCCTGTGAGGTCCGTCTCACTTAGCGTCTCATTTGGACATAAAGTCTATACATTGGACCGTCTCACTTAGCGTCTCACTCATCGTCTTTGTTGCATGCAGAGTGTGCACAACTCTTTGTCAGCAAGTCTGTACATCGTGTAGCATGCACGCGTTCAAGTCTGTACACAGTTCTGCATTGCACGAGCAGAAGTTTACACATTGTCTTGTTGCACGCACTTGAAGTCTGTACATTGTCCACTTGCAGTATTAGCACAACTCTGTACAGCCTGTGTGCTTCATAACGCCAAGTCTATACAACGGCTAGTTGCACAAACGCCAAGTCTATACATGCTCCGCCTCACTTAGCGTCTCATGCTAAGTCTGTCAGCACACACAAGTCTATACATTCTTGGCAGTTCAGCGTCTCATGCAGTGTCTCATGCAAGTCTGTACATCGTCTGTCAGCACTTACAAGTCTATACACTCGCATGATAGCCAGTCTGCTCAAGTCTATACACTCGCATGCTAGCCAGTCTGCACAAGTCTATACATTGCATGCTACCAAGTATGCACATCGTGTGTTCATGAAGTCGGTGCAATCCTCGCTGATGCACACAACTAAGCCGGTGCATCTCCTGTCCAGCATGCATGATAAGCATGTGCATAAGAAGTCCGTGTAGGATTTGGCTTGGGCATTTACAAGTCAGTGCACGTTTTTTCCTTATCCATACAAGTCCGTGCAGGACTTGTTCTACGCATGACCAAGTCCGTGCATGCCCATATATTTGCTTGATGCATTCTACATTACACACTTCAAAGCCTGTACATCATTGTCGCATGCATCTAAGTCCATACACTGGTTGGTGACTTGCATGTGGACTCATTACCATTGTGCACACTTTGTTAAATACAGTCTGCATTACACCTCCTCAAGTCTATACATTCGCTCTTCTATAGAACATGAAAGTCGATGCATGATCACACATGTTGCATAATGAAGTCTGTACAAGCTGTTAGTCTTAAGCTGATATTCCCTTCGACTGACTGATAAATACTTATGCTCGAGGAGATTGAGAATGGCACATGATCCAAGAAAGAAGAGGTGCCAGGATCGTGACACGTGTACAGTAACGAGCCTGGATGCTGCCACGTGGTCCAAGCTTTTTCGCGGGAGATGTGGAAGACACACACCCTTCCTGTTGCTCTATAAATACTAAGCTTCTTCCTCAAAAGAAGCCTGATCGAAGCTGTGAGAGCTGAAGCAGAAGAGCAGAAGCAGTGAGTGCCTGCATGATCCAGAAGAAGAAAAAGAGTGAAGAAGAGAAAGAGAGAAGAAGCAGAAGAGAAAGAGAAAGAAAGAGAGAAGAAGCAGAAGAGAAAGAAGATAGAGAGAGAAGGAGTTCGTGGAGAAGAAGAGAGCAGTCTGAAGATCAGTCTTTACTGGACCGTTGATCAAATCCAGGCCAGTCAGCTCTGTTGAGAGCCATATTGTGTTTCGTCGCATATAACTTCCTGTTGCTGTGTTTTCCCATTTTCTTGTTTTCTCTTTTACCTTTCTTCAAGCTGTTAGTCAGCGGTTTGCAGTGGAGGATTCCACTAGACGGGTAAGATGTAATCCCCAGCGTTGCAGAGAACGTGGTTCTCTGGACAGCAAGCTGTGAGGCTCAACGAGCGAGGTGGATACCTTGGACAGCAAGCTGTGAGGCTTAGCAGGCGAGGTGGATACCTCGGACAGCAAGCTGTGAGGCTCAGCGGTTGTAGGCAAGCTGTGAGGCCCAGCGGTTCAAGCTGTGAGTAAGCGGAATCCACACTCGGGTTTGAGTGTGGGGTGGATGTAGGTCTGGAGGACCGAACCACCTAAAAACTCTCCATGCATTGGTTTGATTTCTTATTTGCTTTCGCTAGATGAATGCATAGGGACGATATGGTTTGATTGCACACTGTGTGTTTGATTAATTCCGTAATTGCTCATTGGCCTTCTGTTAGTATCAGATTGTCTAATTTTGTGAATTGAGCAAAAATTTTAAGGGGAGATTCATTCACCCCCCTCTGAATCCAATGCACTAAACCCAACACTTGGTATCAGAGCGGGTGTCTGCACAGAGGGTCCAACGACCTGCAAATCCAATCTTGCTATATTCGGTGCTTTTTTTGCTTCTAGTACATTTCTTGTCAATTTTTCTGTGCGCTGAATCTGTTTGTCATCTGTCCAAATGGCTCATCCTCCAGTTTATGATGGTTCTAACCTCAATAGTTGGCTAGGAGGCCTATGTGTGTACGTAGACTCCATTGATCCCAAACTATGGAGTGTATTATCTAAAGGCCAACATCAATTACCTCATGATGAGACCAAGTGGTCTAGAGAGGACAGAATAAAGAACCGTGACAATGTCATAATTCTTAATATCTTGAGAGCTGCGATTAATACTGATATATATCCTTTTGCTCTCAGGTGCACTTCTGGAAAGGAGATATATGACAGAGTCATTTCTGCTCATAACGAACATGAGGATAGCTGCATGATGGCAAACTGGGGAAATGATGATGAGGAAGCCTCATCCAAGGTAAATTCTGAATTTGAATCTGAAGAAATCTCGATTGATGATTTATGGAATATAAATGAGGAACTTTCTAATAGATGTGAAAAATTAAAATCTGATAATAAAAGGTTGAAAAAGAAATGTGATCAGATAAATTTGAAAGCTCCCTGTGAAAATTGTTCTAAACTGAAAGAATCTTTTGATGCATGTTTGATGGATGTTTGCAAACATAAGGAGCTGAATAATGTAATGAAAATTGAAAAATATGAACTTACTACCAAGATTTCTGAACTAGAAGATAAGCTAAATTCATTAGGAAATGATCAAATCCTAACTAATGAACGGGTTCAGAATGAACAAATAAGAAAGGAGAATGAAGAGCTGAAGTTTCTAAATACAGAAATGTCTGAGAGACTCTTAATGCTAGAAAAATGGAAGAGTTCTTTTGAAAATGAGTGTGAGAGAGTGTGTACATTAATAGAAGAGATTGATAGCTGCAAAGCTATTAATGAAATACTTAATGAAAAGATCACAAACTCTGAAATGATCATTTCTTCTCTCAAAAATGAAATCACTGAACTGAACAAATCTCTATATGAGTCTTTTAAGAATAAAGAAAATCTGAAGGCTGCATCTAAGAAGAAAGTCTCTGATGGAGGCAGTAAGCAGGAAGAGAGAAAAAGAATGTACACAACCTTTGTGCGTAGCTCTGAGTTAGCTAGCACTTCAGCTTCTTCTTCAAATATGTCTACTAATCAAGAGAATAAGAAAATAAAACAGAAAAGGAAAGTATTGAAAAAGAATGATAACAATCGGCATGGTAAGAAAGTTCAGGCCAACAAATCTACTATCAAGAATGTCAAATGTTTTTACTGTGGAAAGTTTGGTCATAAGATGGTTGTATGTTTTATCATGAAGAAGGATGAGAAATCTGATAGAATTCATGCTAGGAATTCTAATATGAAGAAACCCTCTTCTGTTCAAACCAAAAGGCCTCAATGCTTTTATTGTCATAAAATAGGTCATCTCATGCGTGAATGTAGGCTAATGGAAATAGATGACCTGTCTGCTGTTAGAATGCATGATAAACTGTTCCATGCTAAAAATCATGCATATCATAAAAAGAAGCTTCAATGTTTTCATTGTGGCAAATTGGGCCATATTGTTGCAAATTGTTGGCATGCTAAAGGAAGAACACTTAACTCCAAACCTGTTAAAATCCCTGCAAAAAGACATGCATTTTATAAGAATTTTGACAGAATGAATTCTTCATGTTTTGAATGTGGAAAACATGGCCATACAGTCAAGGACTGCTGGCATGCTCAGGGAAAGAAATCTAACTCTGAATTTGTTAAATTCCCTGTAAACGGAAGTGATTTTGGTTACAATAAATTTCTTGTAAACAATGCTTCTCATGGAAATATTCTTGTTTCAAAAGTTCAGCATATTGCATGCTTTAACTGTGGAAAGCCAGGCCACAGAGCTGTTAATTGTTGGCTGGCTGGTTATGAAAAGAAAAATTTCCATGTCAATAACAGAATTAATCATGTTCACTCACACCAAGTTCATGCCAATGCTAATGTCTACAAGGAGAACATGAAATCTGTTATCTCTTGTTATTACTGGGGACAGTTAGGACATTCCAAGGCTAACTGCTATTTGAAGAGGGTAGATGACTCTAAAGTGTTGATCATGAGGAGAGCACCATCCAAAGGTGTAACTGTCATGTCAGGACCCAAGACATCTTGGGTGCCTATTTGTGCAAAATAGTTTGATGATTTACAGGTGTGCCTTGGGTTAAGGAATAAACAGGGGTTGAATTAACCAAGGCACTCAAGAATGAAAACCCCATGATTGCACCATTCAGGTCAGTTCCAAAACTCTGTGTTTAAATCTCAACATCTGAAATTGTGAGTCAAAAAGGGTGAATTTCATGTTGATTTGTGTGTTTGATTTCTGATGTGCTCTTCTTGTCTAACTGATCAGTCTGCATTCCAGACTCAGCTACTGAATTTAATTCTGCATAAATTTAATGCTCTTCTCTTGCCATTTATTGCACTGTGTACATAAGATGCTAGATGCACTACACAACCATTTTTGTAGTCGATGCATACCCTGTACCGAGTTTACTTAAACCCATGTTCATGGTTGTTCATACATTGCATCGAGTATGCTTCTCACATGTTTGTGCATGTACGCACTTTGCACCGAGCTTATTCATGTGTTGCACTGAGTTTGAATGATTCATTTAGTGCATACAATCGATGCATGTGTCTAATGTCTGCATATATCATTTGCATGACTATTAAGGAAGTTGTTCAATGCATATAGGATTGCTTTACACTGCATATATAATTTGCATAACCCTGGTACATTAAATGGTAAACTACTAAAAGGCAGGGAAATCCGCCTGGAGGTTCTTACTATGTGTGAGATGGTCCTTGAGACCAGGTTCTCCGTCAAGTACCAAGGGTCAAGTCTTCATATAGAGCAGTGTACTGCATATCATTAAAATTGAAAAATCTGAAAAAGGATAAAATGTTCATGACTTGGGTGCATAAACTTGAAATGATTGCATACTTGCTTTATGTATCATTGTTGCATAGTCTACATTTAATTAGTTGAAAGCATTGCATAGCATAATTGTTGCATCTTGGTGTCAGGGGGAGCTGAGAGTTAAGTTCAGTACATTGAATCTTTTTCACTCCTCTTAGTCCCCACTCAATTCATTCATATTCTTTGACATCAGATGCTCTTGGATCTTAATGCCTATTGCTATCATTTTCCTATCACTTTCACTGAACAACAGTATTGCTTCTGGTTTAGTACATTGACCTGTGGTTATTGCAATTGTTCATTTATAAGAATCACACTTGCAAATTGAAAGGAACTAAAGGTTTAACTTTTATAAATTGAAGAGTTAAGTGTCTGCACTTCAGAACTTGAGATAAAAGAAAACCTTTATAGCTCTTAATCTCTGTCTCATGGTTAGAATAGAAAAAGTTTTTTTTAATGCCTGAATGTGTTAAACTAGAAATGTCTAGAAAAGGTGAACAAGAGTGTGTACTATTTTTAAACAATCACTCTAAAAGAAATCATGGCAGCAGTAAATAAGATCATCAATGTAAAGAGCTGAACACAGTGACAGAGCAATGGCTGAATTGCACTGAGGAACTGTGATCTCCTCCAAAGAAGCAGGAGAATTCATAAGTCATGAAGTGCTTCAGGCTACCTCTGTTCATAGGGTCAAATCTATAGGGGGAGTCTTCACCAAGTAACTGGGGGTACTGGCCTCTGATCAAGGTGTACCCTTAATGTCAAAGGTGAAAATCGTTCCTTGTAGGTCTTGATCTGGAATAGATCTAGTAGTTTATGCCTAGTAACTGGGGGTACCTGCCTCTGATCAAGGTGTACACTTAATGTCAACAGCATAAATGCCACTGGTCTATTCACTTAGCTCAGTTTCTGAAAAATTAAAAAGTGAAAAATAAACTGCTGTAACCCTTTGAAATCAAAAGTCATTGAGTGAAAATTATTTTTTTCTCAATACATATTCAAGTTACTTTTCTTGAACTTCCATGTTTAATCACAAAGGGTATTGTTTCTAACTTATCTATTAAAACCATGTGCCCTAGATTCATTGCTATAAATGGAGTCTATAACTCTTTTTCAGTGGTCAGCTACTTTACTCTATCTTTATCATTGTTAAACCTGAATTTTTTCAAGACTGTATATTGCTGATTCTTATGGTTTAACAGTTGTTTATAATCATGCTCACCTTCTGAACCAATGCTTCAGCTGTTGTGTAGTGGCCCCTTCCTTATTCATGTTCCTTCCCTCCTACCTTTTGATTATCTCTTTCATCCGTCCATATTCCTTCTCAAAGGGGGAGAACTAATTCAGGGGGAGTTATACTTTTAGGGGGAGAATAAGTTGTTCTAAGGGAAATTTGCAATGTATACTGCATTTTACACTCATGTTTTTCTTTCTTTTTGATTATGTCAAAGGGGGAGAAAATTTGGTTGGTGACTCACTATCACTTTGTTGCCATCATCAAAAAGGGGGAGAATGTTGTGCCCCTTAGGCACAAGCATATGCTATTTTGTTTGGATGATAGCAACACAGTGAGAGTATCATAGTGAGCCAGTCATTATGGTTAGCATACATTGCATTCATCATAGTCAATGCACTCGTCATCATGTATTCAAAGTCTATACATCCCATTGCTGGTACGAGCAGTTAAGCTCATGCATCACGAAGTCTATACATTCATGAGCATAGTAAGTGCATTCAGCTGTCTCATGCATGTACATAGTCTGCACATCCTTTACTGCGATGTCCATGCGTCATTTCAGCAAGTCTGTACATTGCATGTGTCGCAGACATAGCAAGTCTGTACATTGCATGTGTTGCATACATAGCAAGTCTGTACATCGCAATTGTCGCAGGCACAGCAAGTCTGTACATTGCGTGTGTTGCAGACATAGCAAGTCTGTACATTGCATGTGTCGTAGATAGCAAGTCTGTACATCGCATTTGACGCAGGCGTGGGAAGTCTATACATTGGTATCTTTACCGACGTTGCACTCGCAAGTCTATACATTGGTATCTTTACCTACGTTGCACCTGCAAGTCTATACATTGGCTACTGCATGCTCACACAATCATTAAGTCTATACATCGTGCACTCTCAAGTCTGTACAGCCTGTGAGGTCCGTCTCACTTAGCGTCTCATTTGGACATAAAGTCTATACATTGGACCGTCTCACTTAGCGTCTCACTCATCGTCTTTGCTGCACGCAGAGTCTGCATAACTCTTTGTCAGCAAGTCTGTACATCGTGTAGCATGCACGCGTTCAAGTCTGTACATCGTTCTACATTGCACGAGTTGAAGTTTACACATTATCTTGTTGCATGCACTTGAAGTCTGTGCATTGTCCACTTGCAGCATTAGCACAAGTCTGTACAACCTGTGTGCTTAATAACGCCAAGTCTATACAACGGCTAGCTGCACAAACGTCAAGTCTATACATGCTCCGTCTCACTTAGTGTCTCATGCTAAGTCTGTCAGCACACACAAGTCTATACATTCTTGGCAGTACAGCATCTCATGCAAGTCTGTACATTGTCTGTCAGCACTTACAAGTCTATACACTCGCATGATAGCCAGTCTGCTCAAGTCTATACACTCGCATGCTATCCAGTCTGCACAAGTCTATACATTGCATGCTACCAAGTATGCACATCGTGTGTTCATGAAGTCGGTGCAATCCTCGCTGATGCACACAACTAAGCCGGTGCATCTCTTGTCTAGTATGCATGATAAGCCTGTGCATAAGAAGTCCGTGTAGGATTTGGCTTGGGCATTTACAAGTCAGTGCACATTATTTCCTTGTCCATACAAGTCCGTGCAGGACTTGTTCTACGCATGACCAAGTCCGTGCATGCCCATATATTTGCTTGATGCATTCTGCATTACACACTTCAAAGCCTGTACATCATTGTCGCATGCATCTAAGTCCATACACTGGTTGGTGACTTGCATGTGGACTCATTATCATTGTGCACACTTTGTTAAATACAGTTTGCATTACACCTCCTCAAGTCTATACATTCACTCTTCTATAGAACATGAAAGTTGATGCATGATCACACATGTTGCATAATGAAGTCTGTACAAGCTGTTAGTCTTAAGCTGATATTCCCTTCGACTGATTGACATGTACTTATGCTCAAGGAGATTGAGAAGGGCACATGATCCAAGAAAGAGGAGGTGCCAAGATCGTGACACGTGTATAGCAATGAGCCTGGATGCTGCCACGTGGTCCAAGCTTTTGGGCGGGAGATGTGGAAGACACACGCCCTTCCTGCTGCTCTATAAATACTAAGCTTCTTCCTCAGAAGAAGCCTGATCGAAGCTGTGAGAGCTGAAGCAGAAGAGCAGAAGCAGTGAGTGCCTGCACGATCCAGAAGAAGAAAAAGAGTGAAGAAGAGAAAGAGAGAAGAAGCAGAAGAGAAAGAGAAAGAAAGAGAGAAGAAGCAGAAGAGAAAGAAGAGAGAGAGAGAGAGAAGGAGTTCGTGGAGAAGAAGAGAGCAGTCTGAAGATCAGTCTTTACTGGACCGTGGATCAAATCCAGGCCAGTCAGCTCTGTTGAGAGCCATATTATGTTTCATCTCATACAGCTTCCTGTTGCTGTGTTTTCCCATTTTCTTATTTTCTCTTTTACCTTTCTTCAAGCTGTTAGTCAGCGGTTTGCAGTGGAGGATTCCACTGGACGGGTAAGCTGTAATCCCCAGCGTTGCAGAGAATGCGGTTCTCTAGACAGCAAGCTGTGATGCTCAGCGGGCGAGGTGGATACCTCGGACAACAAGCTGTGAGGCTCAGCAGGCGAGGTGGATACCTCAGACAGCAAGCTGTGAGGCTCAGCGGTTATAGGCAAGCTGTGAGGCCCAGTGGTTCAAGCTGTGAGTAAGCGGAATCCACACTCGGGTTTGAGTGTGGGGTGGATGTAGGTCTGGAAAACCGAACCACCTAAAAACTCTCTGTGCATTGGTTTGATTTCTTATTTGCTTTCGCTAGATGAATGCATAGGGACGATATGGTTTGATTGCACACTGTGTGTTTGATTAATTTCATAATTACTCATTGGCCTTCTGTTAGTATCAGATTGTCTAATTTTGTGAATTGAGCAAAATTTTTAAGGGGAGATTCATTCACCCCCCTCTGAATCCAACGCACCGAACCCAACAGAATCCCCCCTGAAATAAAGGAGGAAACTCGCATCAGAAAGTGTCTTATCCACATTATCATAAATGACGATACCGAGTAACCGGGAATTGCCCCTGAAACAAAGGGCATGCCTCATGTCAAAAGGCTAGTCATGTTGCTATTTAAAATAAATACAAAATTGTAAGGGACTGTGCGAAGCTATCAAAAGCCGAGCATTTTGCATTGAAATGTAGGGAGGAGAGATTCTTGTTAGTGTTACTTAGAACATATGATCATCCATATTGCTTTGAAAGTCATTCTTCATCGTTCACATGTTGAATCTGAGCCTGATTGTTTGAATGTATTTCCTGAATTAGTTGATCATCAATGGTCAAGCAGTACATCTAATTGTAAGCACAACCATGTTAATATGGTTCATGGACATGATTGCTCAAATCTATTGCATTCTTCCTATACCCGTCCCTGAGGGACCTTCATGCTTGATTTTATACCTATGTATGATTGTTTGTATGCCTGCATGCTTAAAATTCATTATAAGAACTCAATTGTTGAACCCCCACAATTGATGTACATAACTCCCTTTGAATCTGCAATCCCACTCATATTCCTTGAATTTCCTCTAAAATGGATTTTGCTGAAGAGAAAACCATGTCTGTTTGATTGTTGAACTGAGTCGGTTAGAAACACTCCCATGTGACCAACTAAAAATTGTGATGGGTAAAAGGAATACAAATTCTGATTGAAATGTTTTGTGCGTTGAGTTACTACTCTGACATTGTGTCCATTCCTCAGATTTTGTCTCATAATTCATTGACCACGAGTTCTGATGCACAGGGTTATTAGATTGCATTTGGTGACCCTAACATGTTTTAATCTTCAGCTCAGTGAAGTGCTCAGAAGGAAGGAGATAAGGTAAGCAATCCTGGCTTTACTGCTATTCATGAGGATGAAGTGTGCTCAATTGAAATTTGGTCTATTTTGTGCAACAATTCAGTTTCAATGATTTGTGTTGGTCATTAGAAATGAAAGCTTGCATGTTTAATTGAATTGATCATCCAAGTGTGGGTATTTGATTTCCCTTTTCCAAAATAAACTTCTCTCAGTTGAGCAACCCACATATTGCTCATTTTGTGTTTATCATTGAGTGGATATCATGTTTGGTTCATTTGGCCTTCAATTCACTGCATTTCTCTTGTTTATTCAAAGTGCAGAAGAAGTGTCGACTCCTAAGGTCGACCTTCTTATCGTGTGTCTCTCTGTTTCTCGCGAGATAGAATCGTCTCCAAAATGTGTCGACCCACAAGGTCGACACTTTTGTTTCGGAACCCGGTTTGTGAACCGGACCGCAGGGTTCACTCCTCACACCGGTTGCTCTCTTGGTTCGAACCCAAGGTCACTTGGGTCTCTCTTCTGGTACAACCTAATCGAACCAAACCCCCTTACTCTTCTCCTTAAACCCTTTCATCACCCATCCTCTCCTGCCCTAACGTTCCATCTGCAACACCCCACGGACGATCCTCCACTTCCCAAGCCTTCGCGGCTCCTCCTCTCCATTCCTCCTCCAGCCCTCGTTTCTCTCCGTCCACCCCATCTCTTCCAAGAGCATCCTCCGGCGAGCGGCGGCGTTCGCCCCTCCTTCCTCTTGAAGCTATCGCGGCGCCCTCCTTCGAAGCACATCTTTTTGGAGAAGCTACTGCTTGTGGCGTGAACTCCAGCCGGTTCAGAGGTAGCCTTCCAGCTGCTCGAGGATCTCACTGCTGCATCTACATCCTCCATCTGCTATCCAAGCTGCACATATGGCACCCAAGAAGAGATCGGTGTTAGAAAGGGAGGAAGCCCGCATCCTAAAAGAGGTACGGCGCAAGGACAAGGAAGCCCATGTTGAAAGAAGGAAAAGAGCCTCTGAGACGAAAATGCTAGCTGAAAGGAAAGTATTGTGCCCTCGTGCGGTTGATTTCAGGAGCATAGAAAAGAATCTGCCAAGGTTCGTCGAACTCTTAAGGAAGCAGCCAAATTTAATTTCCTTCATGTCAGATCACCGGAGAGTTTATCATTCCCTAGTTCATCAATTCTATGCAAATATGGTTGTCAAAAATGATGAACTGTACACTGAGGTCAATGGGCGTTCTGTTCCTTTAAATCCTCAGTTGATAGGAAAAGCTTTGAATTTGCCTTGGGATAGTGGGGTGATTTATGAAGAAGCCATTTATTCTAAAGAACTTGCATATGAACTAATGACGGATAAGGTAGCAACACCAGGGTGTGTACCAAAGCTCAATGCAAATGAATTCCCATCCCTTCAGAGAATTCTCATCACATGATGACCACTATTCTATTGCCAAGATCAGGGTCTAGGGAACAAGTAGCTAACATGCACAAATTCCTATTTGTACAAATCATGAGTGGAGAATCGGTTAACTTCCCAGTGGTGATGATGGAGTACATAACCAGCTGCAGGAAGTCCAAGAACCGAAATTTACCTTATGGAGCTGCTTTAACACTAATTTTTCAGTCCTTGCATATTGACTTGAGTCAGAAGGTCAGTCATCCAATTAAGGATGCCGACATCTATACTATCCCATCCATCTGCACCAACATGGGATATTAATTGATAAATGGTGTTCTTGTTCGCACTCTTCCGTCAAAGAAAGGTAAAGCCCTGGCAGCAGGGTCTAGGCAGAATGAAGGTGAAGACCATGAAGAACCCATCAGCAGAACTGCCAGAACCAGAGTGTCACAGGCTACATGTTCAGCAGATCCATCAATGAGCACCAAATTCGATGAACTAGCTGATGAAGTGTGCAATGTTAAAGAATCTGTGGATGCCCTCACACGGGAAGTCAAAGAACTGAAGCTTCATCATGATACTTATCTTCAGAAGTTCGCTGCCATGGCCAACTCCATTGACTCACTCCATTCTGCCATTGGCATTCAAAACTCCAAGTTTGACGATCTCTCTGATTTTCTAAGGCGTCCACGCACACCTCCTGCCTCTCCTTGAGGCTTTGATCTCTAGCACCATAGTTCTTATGACCAAGCTAATTAACTTTCCCCCCCTTTCCACTCCTTTTTGTTGATGACAAAGGGGGAGATGATGTGTGGATGTTATGGTTTTATCATGTGTGGATGTTATGGTTGTGTCTTGTTATGTGGACATTTTGTAGGTTATGGTTACGTGTCTTGTGACAATTGGTATCTTAGTGTTAATGTTTATCTTGTGGACATGGGTGTCTTGTGTTTACTTTTGTGGAGGACTTGGACTTGTTTATTTTGTGGACATGGTTGTCCAGATATAGACAGTAGTTATGGTTGTCTTATGAACAATGCTGAAGTTAATCAGTTATTTTGATTTAGTGAATGAAAATTTCTCTGGACTTGTGTTTATCATGTGGAATGATCACCTATGCTTCTATTCTGATATAGTCTCCACTTATGATTGGAAATACACTTTTGGATGTTTGATGGATGATTCATCATTAATGCTGCATGGTATTTTAATTTGTGGTTAGAATGCATCATATTCTTGATTGTGTTATCAAATGGTCTACAAGATGTCATTCGATTGTTAAGCATGGCTTCACACCTAGAATGCTAGATGTGAGAAGACGTTCATTGAAATCTTTTTATCTGTCAACACCTTTTTACCTAATTGCACATAGCATTTGTAATCATAAAAAAGGGAGAGATTATTGAACCCCGTGCATAATCATGTCTTAAGGAATTTTGATGATGAACTAAATACCATGTGACTGCCCTCCATGTAAACAATTTGCATATGTTGTTGTGGATTTGAAATGAACTAAGCAAACTCCATTTTGTATGAATGGACTAGTGTATGTCACGGCCAACTGATTTGATGAAGTTAACTGACATGTAATTTGATATGCTTACAGGAGCTAGTGAGAAAGAATAGTCTCCGACTGAACTGGGTGAAACTCTTCTAACTCTTCCCTATTTGATTCACTTAACGGTTGTGAAGCAGGATCTTAAGTGTGAAATTAAGTGAATAATGAGAGATAGATTTCAATGTTTTGAAATTTAGTGATATGGAAGACTAACTTCCAGTATGCAATGTGACAGGTGTGTCGAACAAGCATTGAATATAAAGACCAATTGGAAACCTTCAAATTGGATCTTCACATGCATGTGGACCAACACAAGGATCTCAAGTGTGTATTGAATGGTAAGTTGCTTTGGTTGAATGGTAGGAGGAGGTTTAATTGTGAAAAATGGATGGACATCTCTCAAGGTAAATCCCTAATAATCTCTACTTGGTATATCTATGATTTGGGGTACTTAATACCCATTTCTCTCTTACATGTATTCATCTTTAATGTATCATCCTTTTTGATTACCCCTGTTCATGTTTTATTTAGTTTGCATTATGTCAGGAAAAGTGTCGACCCCATGGGTCGACACTTTGTCCAAGGGTCTGGTGTTCTAAGCCGGCCCTCTTATGTCTTCGAAATTGGGGATAAAAAGTCGACCCACGGGGTCAACCGTTTTATCACTAGGTTATGTCTGGGTTCATTTTTCAGAACCCTGGACATAAGTGTCGACCTCCGGGTCTTTCTGTCGTCCCTTGTTTCAATGCCGTAGGTAGAAAGTGTCGACCCCATGGGTCGACACTTTCTTCACTAGGTTTGTTCGAGCCTTTGTTCTGTCTTGCCCAATCGTGAGTGTCGACCTTAGGGGTCGACACTTTCCGACGACCGGAAAAATTACCGATTTGCGCGGCGGCGGGTGCCCTAGCTCGATCTATTCTTTTAGTGCCTGATTGTGATTGGTCCTTGGGGGATAATATCCTCTACGTGGCCCTTCATTCCCTTGTGGTATAAATTGGAAGAGATAGGGTTTATTGAAAGAAAAGAGGGAAAAGCATCTAATGTTACATACGTTTTTGGGTTTTGCAGGGAGAAAGAAAGCAGAGGACGAAGCTTCATCTCCTTCGTCTCGAGGGTGAGTTGGGTGCGATTCAAGGCTGAAGATGATGAAATCCCACCTAGTTGAAGGTGTCTTGCTGAAGCTCCACGGCTATATCTCCTCCAAACGATCAATGAGCTGAAGCCGGATTGAATAGAAGAAGAACCTCGATCGCTGATCTTTCAAGCTGCAACAACAACGAACCTGTTGATGATTCTACTACGTGCTTCAACCAAAGTCTGACTGAAGAGAAGAAGAAACCCAGCTGCCCAAGAACCCAGTTCCATCATTTTGATAAGGAGTCTTCTGAACCATTTTCTGTCCCTGCTTGTGGTTATCCTTTGTCTAGTTCATGTTCATTGAGCTTGCTTGTATATCTGTGATCACTTCTTAAACTGAAGAAAACTATGTGTGTGTTCGGATCTGTGTCTCCGAGTGTGGATTGACTGTTGGGGTGCGTTTCCCGTCTTGGTGTGTGTGTGTGGTGCTGAGCACCGTGTTGAGGTTCGCCCTCGTGTCTGTGCTGCTCTGCAGCGTGTTGAGCGTCGAGCTCGTGTGTGTGTGGTTTGCTACCGTCAAGCAGCGTGTGGTGTATTGGGGTTAGTCCCCGTGTGCTACCTCGTGTAGCGTTTTAATGAAGCCTCATCGAGGTGGTGAGGGGTGGACGTAGGATACCCATCGTGGTCCCGAACCACCTAAAAATCCTTGTGCATGTGTGATTGGTTGAGTGTTTGTTCCTTATCTTCTACCACCATTCACAGGATGGATTATTGATTATCTTGCGCATTGATGCTAAATCTGTTAACATATAATGCTAGTTCAAATTGCCATCTCTCCGTGTGTGATCTTGTCACTTGCTTGTTCGGTGAGGTTTGATTGAGAAGCCTTTCAAGTTATTTTAATTGGTCTTATTTTTTAGAGAGGGATCTATTCATCCCCCCTCTAGATCCGTGCCACTACACTGTGGGACCCAATAAGTACCACCTAGATTAATGAACGACCCCTTACAAGGGCGTCATTTAATCTATGTTTCAAGAAGGTTGAGACATGGACAACCTATTTTAGCTGGCAAACACCATGCCCACTCAGCAGGACCCGCAAAGTAATAAACCAATGCTTTGTGATTCCCAATAACTAATCCCCTCCGTAGCACTGACAGAGGCTATTGTCGCCATCAGTGCTGAAGGAGCGTCTTCTTCCCGAGTCTACGTGCTACTGCGATCCTGCTGCGGCTTCTTTATTATAAACCTCGTAGCTCACGTCAAAAGGTAGGTGTTCTCAAATCTTTGCCTAACTAGTAGCTAAATAGGTTAACTTAGGCATGCTTAGAGTTAGATTAACTCATCATCCATGCTATATATTACCTGGCTTTACCGTGATCAAGAAATAACCATGTATATACCATGTTATACATATTTTAATTGCCAGTTACACATGTCGCATATACATACTGTTACCATGATCTTTATGAGTTTGAATATAGTCTGTTAGCATGATTTCATGAGTTTTTGAACATATTTTATTACACTAGTTTTATAGTCTTAATAACCATGTTTTAAACTTTAGTATAGAACCTCCGTACATAAAATACTCACATATTTTAAAAATCCGAAAGCCCCAGCTCTCAGGTAAATGGCGCCCCTGACCAGGGCACCAATTACCAAATTGAAGACCCCTCACCAAGGCGCCAATTGTCAAATTGAAGACACCTGACAGGGCACCAATTTTTAAATTGAAGACCCTGACCAAGGCGCCAATTTTTAAATTAAAGACCCTGACCAGGGCGCCAATTTACAAATTGAAGACCCTAACCAGGGTGCCAATTTGAAAATTGAAGACCACTTGAGTAGTCGTCAATTAAATGAAGACACTTCACAGTGTCGTCATTTCCATTTCTACAATTTCCGATAATTGATAATTCAACACATTCAAAAATCCATAACTATCGAACTAAAGCATGAAATTTTTACATGAACATGTTTCTGGAATCCTGACATTTTCCTCTACCTGCTCGTACCATTATTTTCTAATTCGTAGCACATTCACACTGATGAATAGTAAACAACTCCCTATAAATGGCGCCCCTAACAAGGGCGCCAATTTCAGAATTGAAGACGTCACACATGGCCGTCAATTAATTGAAGACATGTGCAATGACGTCAATTCTATTTTTTTGGAATTATTAGTAAAGTAAATCAACACATTCAAAAATCTATAACTGTTAAATCGAACCACGAAAATTTTGCTGAATATACTTCTGTGACCTTGAGATTTTTCTCCACCTGACCATGTCCTCGCATTCTGATTCAGAGAAAGTTTGAAAAATGAATAGTAACTTGTATCACAGAACTTACCATCCTGATACGAAGCATAACTCACTTGGAAAACAACTCAATTGGTGACTCGCAGCAGTGTCGTCAATTAGTTGCACCTGTACATCAAATTGCTGACACCCTGAAGAGTCTTCAATTAAATGAAGACTACTCACAGGGGCACCAATTCCATTTCTTGAGAAATTAAAGATACAACATTAGAAAATTCATATCTGTGAAACCAAAACTCAACAATTATACCTGAACATGTTTCTGGACTCCCGAGGTTTTACACTACCTGTTAATATCAGTAAATTATATTTTCGAGAAACTTTTCTGAATTGAATAGTGTTTTGAGTCACAAAACGTACCTACTAGGTGAAAATCACCCAATGAAATTGGCGCCCCAAGCCAGGGCACCAATTCATCAAATAGCGGTAACCAGCAAGTCTTCAATTAATTGAAGACTACATGCAAGGGCGCCAATTCCTTTTTTATTGAAAAATCACCTTATGCAATTGGCGCCCCAAGCCAGGGCGCCAATTACTTAAATAGTGACGGCCAGGTCGTCTTCAATTAAATGAAGACTCCCTGGAAGGTGCCAATTTGATATATATATATATAATTCTAAAAATTGAAAATTTGAAAGATTGGCAAACCCTCAGGTGCCAACTCATTGATTACAGCTTCTGATCTTGATCTGTCTCGTGATTCGTGCAAACACAACCCTAATCCATACTCCTGCGTATTATGAGTTCTTGAATTCCATTCCATGAAAAATCTACTTGTGTATATCTTGCATGGTCAAACCTTGAACCTCTTAAACTACCATTTGGGAGTGTTGGAGCTAAGTGCCATACAGGGCAAAGTGCTACGTTGTGGGAGCCGCCTCTTGAGGCCATACGGCGCAAAGTTCTACACGACTGGAGCCACCTCTTTGTTGAGTTATGGTTTTGATGATTGTGTTTATTCATCTTGTTGTTTATGTTGGTTGCATATGTTGGTTGTACAAGAGGCAAGAGGTTTCATAACCTCTTTAATGTCAACAAGCATGGTATTAACCCTGACTATCTTGCATGCAGGATCAAACTCATGGCAGTAACCTGGTGAACCAAACGTGTGGATAAGCACCCCCTGCTCCTCTACAATTCATTACAGGTGGTATATGTCATTTACTGTCAAACACCATTGGTAAGATTCTTACCTTGTCATAGTCATCAATCTTACCATGGGTATTACATATACCTCTCATTTCTAAACTTCATTCATGATATTTGAAGTTCACAATGATAACTTGGTTTGATAACTTACAAGCTCACTCTTCAAATGCATTAGTTTCTCATTCCAATCATGGTAACATGCTCAAATAGTCTTGATGTTTCTAATGCATAAACCAAGTGAAATCCAACCCCCAAATGTATGAAATAAACATCTACTTAAAGTCATTGTTATTTGGATGTATTTCATTGGACTAACACTTCAACTTTGCAGGACTAGGTCATTCCGGTCAACCAGAATCGCCAAACGCGAAAAGTCTCATACTGCAGAACTGGCGATCGACCACCCCAGGTCGACCGGCAGTAGCGGTCGACCGGAAATACCAGGGACTAAATTTCTACAGCATTTCTCAGTAGCGGTCGACCGCCAGAAGGTTCCGGTCGACCGCCAACCCCGAGCCAACATAAGTTGACTTTGTTTTCCACTTCGAGAAGAGCCTCTTCCATTGTAATTATTTAATCCCAAAGACACACAATCACCCACAAAATGTGGATCTGGTCTGGGGGATGTCTATGGACCATTCTAAGTCTATAAAATACACACAAGAGGGTTAGAAACCCTAACTATCCAAGAGATCAAAGGGGAGATCAAGGGAGAGAGCTATCAAAGGAAGAAGAAGGCTGCTGCAACCCTCCGTGAACAGTACTCCGTCCAGCAACTTCTTCATCCATCTGAAGGTATTCAAGCTCCATCTGAAGCCAGCAACCAAAGAGGAAGAGGAGAAGCAAGCAAATATCAAGGAGATCAAGAAAGCTGTCCAAGGAACAAGAAGCTGTACTGTAGCCGTGAACAGTACCTCGTGGAAAATCTCTTCATCCCTACACAAGCCTTTCAAGCTCCATTCAAAGCCATTCAAATGAAGTAGGAATCATCGTTCCAAGCTCTACATCATACACTCAGTGGAAGCCAAATCAGGAGTCTTCTAGACTGTGCTTCATTGTTTTTTGTGTTTTGGGCTTTATATTTGTGTTCTTTATAATCTGGAAACATTTTTGTGTGTGTGGATTGTTGTGGATCCGTGGTCGTGTGTGGTCATTGTGTTCTATTCGTGTGTGTGTGCGTAGAGCTTCCTAGATCTACGTGTGTGTGTGGATCTATTTTGATCTGGTCTTGTTAGTGTGTGGAGTGCTGCACTTGTCGCAGCGTGTGTGTGCCTTGTTGATCCGCTTATTGGATAGTGTTGGAGACCTCGTCTCCGTGTGTGTGTGTGTGTGTTGGGGTGCGTCCCCGTGTGTGTGGGTAGGTGTCATCTTGCATGTGTGGTTGGAGCTTCATCTCCGTTTGGGGATTTATCCCCGAGTGAAGCCTCATCGGGTTTGGTGAGGGGTGGACGTAGGATTACCGTCGTTGCATCCGAACCACCTTAAAATCCGCTGTGCACTATGGTTTGATCTGTGTGGTTTGGTCATTTTCCTCTACCTCCATTCTAAGTGAGTGTTAGTGTTTATTGTTGTTCTGGATTTATCTTCGTATATCGTGCACAATCTATATCATCATCTAATTAAGTTTGATAAATCTAATTTGTGAACAAATAGATTTGAACCTTTTGATTAGTAGTGCATCACATATTTTGAAAAGGACAAAAGTTTTCCTAAAATTTGTAATCACCCAATTCACCCCCCTCTTGGGTGTCATTGATCGTGGGACTTCACTCTTGAGCCTGTAGGGGCCACCTCTAGAGACCTCCATAACCAAATGACTAGTTAATCTCATCTGTAATACTACGTTTCTTAATTCTTGAAATTCCATATTGGCTATAAATGAGAGTGAATGTCAAAGGTGATACATGAAATACTGTGCATATAGGGCCCGGTCTAGTCCTTAGAGGAGCACCCAAAGGTACTTGTGCCCATAGGAGTTTATTGACCACGGTGTTCAGCATTACACCGGACTACTTGCTTGACTTGAGACACTCTACCCCTACTCTCTCTTTACTTGACTTGACTTGCGTGGCCCGGAACGGGCAATACTTGACTTGTGGCCCGAGAAAGGGCAGAATACTTGCTTGATTAAAATAGCCAATTCTACTGATACGTAATTGACATTACTTGCTTGAATTGAATTTTTACTTGCTCGTACCTAAGATATACTTGTACATGAGTTCATTCTTGCACTTGAGTTCATGATCGTACATGAATCCCTGCTTGCCCCGAAGTGGCATTTACATCTATAAATTCTTAAAATACTGCTTGTCAAATACTTGAAGTCTTGATATACTCTCTTTATACAGTTCTTGATCTCTTACTGTTCATCATGCCTAAATTTACCTGTATACCGGATTTTCTTATACATACATCATGCATAGCCATACTGATAATACATGCAAATTGTAAATCACGTAAAGATTGCTCGAATTTGAGATGTAATTCCTACTAAGCGATTCGCTCATCCAGTTGCTTCCTTACATTTTCAGGTGATTCGGATAGCGACAAGAATGGGATTGAGACCGAGTGAAGAGTGCTAGAATGCCAATCACCTAGCTCTAGTCGCGTCTTTAAATTTTATTTGAGTCGTACTTTGTATTCTAGTATGTCAGTTTAGTTGTCCAACCCATGTTACGACATGTAGCCTAGTGTTGGATTTTAAATTTGGAATTGTCATGGACTATCTTTTAATTCCTTTGGTTAATCAAATAATCATCACTTGGACTATTGGGATTATTAGATTTTATTAGTCTTTTGTGCACTCCGTAATTATGTATGTCAAAAATTTTATCGCTCTAATGACACGATCTATATAGACGCGTCACGTATCCGAGTATCTTCCGCGCTCGGGACGTGACAGTCTTCATGGTATCAGAGCCTAGGTTTTCAAACCTAGGGAAACTAGAAGAAATAAGATGTTAGGAAAAATTTACGGTCATGATTGAAATCTAGGTAAAACTTGAGTCCAAGGATAGGTAAAAACCCGAGTCCAAGGATAGATATACCTTACCCGGTGAGATGGATAGAGCCATGGGTTAAGATCTATAATGACTTTTGACCTTATAAGTAAACCCGATCTTTATCATACTTAAACTCTTTTGTAGGATCATGGCTGCTGAAAGAGCACAATGGCGTAAGATGCAGTGCACTGTGCAGGGCCTTACACAGGCACTACAGCAAGTGGCCCAAGGCGGAGCTAACCATGGAGTGGGTGATCTCCACAGGAGTTTCCGTAACATGAACCCACCGAGGTTCATGGGTTCGTCTGACCCCGAGGATGCCGAGAATTGGCTAAAGGAGATGGAACGAATCTTCCATGTGATGCAATGCGCGGACGAGGAGAAGGTTTTACTAGCTGTATTCCAACTGGAGTGAGACGCTCGATGCTGGTGGGAATCCATAGAAGCAACACTGCCAGAATACCATGTCATATGGGATGAATTCACGGAGTATTTCAACAACAAGAACTTGTCCGACCATATCTAGGAGAAGAAGGCCGCAGAATTCGCCGTTCTAAAACAACGGGGCTTGAAAGTGGCTGAATATGAGGCCCAGTTTTCAAGGTTGTCGAAGTATGCACCTCACTTAGTGTGTACGGAAAAGATGAAGGCGAGAAGGTTCCTCAACGGGCTTTGGCCCCATTATATTACACAGCTTGCACCGATGGACATCCAAGCCTATTCGGAGATAGTTCGGCGTGCCCAATTGCTAGAAGACGCCACCGAATTATCCGAGAGAATCCGAGGAAGAGACAAGAAGGAACCCGTCACAAGCCTGGGAAAATTCAAACAATCATTCAACAAGAAAAGGTTCTTCATGGGAGGGGAGCCCTCCAAGGTAAAGAAATTCCAGAAGAATGACATGCCATTCTCCACTGCCACACCCTCAAAGGAAATTTGCAAGTATTGTGATAAAGCTGGTCATAAGACCAAAAAATTCTGGAGGAAGTTAGGAGCTTGTCTTCGATGCAGGAGCTGAGAACATCGAATCCCAGACAGCTCACTGATGAAGGAGCAAGACACCAAAGACGAGAAGCTGTGGACGTCAAAAAATGATGATGATCATACGACATGCACGTCTCAGCACTCGAGAGCGAGTCAAAGACGGAAAGGCTGAATAAACCCTGTGCCCCCTCCAAGAAGGACGAATACCTACCCGGTGCTCTGCCACCCAACAAAGAAGCCCCTCGGGTTGAAGAGCTAGCCACGGCTCCCAAGTCGGCAATGCCGAAGGTCGAATCAAAGAAACTCAGGAGTCCGAACGCCTGCTCGGCATACACTGGAAATCACTCAAAGCCCTGAATCGAGACTCGGAGGCTCACAACTAAAGGAACACAGGAGGGCAAGCATCTGTCCGAATCGCCACTAAGCTGGGGGGGAGCCCTTTGATGCTTAAACCGGCGTGGCATAGCTTTAAACTGGCGTGGCATAGCCTTAAACCGGAATGGCATGGCCTTAAACCGGCGCGCCCCTAAGGGGGCCTTAAACCGGCGTGCCCTTTACAAGATGCTAGTCCGGCGCGCCCCATGAACTCCCTTGCTTTATGTTAAAACGGCATGCTCCCGTTGAAGGGCCACCCCTTTGAATGCACTAAACCGGCGCGCCCATTTTGGAGTGCTAATACGGCGTGCTTAGTTTAAAATCAATCTATTGTCTGAAGCCTTTATCCGGCGCCGCAGCCAACCCATCCCGTCATCAATGCGGTCCCCTGTTTCCTGGGAACGGCATGATGACGAACAAGCCTAAAATGGTTAAAGCTCCCACTTCGATCCGGCGGGCAACCGAGCATATGCCTTGAATGGAAGTTCTCGAGCCCCATCCCGCCGAACGCTCATTCCGTCGATCGGCCACCCATCCTCTGGCAAATGATGATAGCAACGTGGCTCGCGGTGGATGTGCCAGCGGAGGAGGAGGAGGCCATGCCTCTGCCCCCCCCCTCCCGATCACACCATAGCCTCATCGGAGGCGACGTCGACAGTAGCAGCAAGGCCACGGCAATAGCAGCAGCAGCAGGGCAACGTCACCAACGTCAGCAGCAGCAGTGGTGGTTGCGGGAAACAAGGAACCAACGGAAGGAAGGAAAATACAGAGGACATCCCTCCAAAACAGGGCCTCCGGCCCCTATAAAAGGAGCGCCCAGGCGAAGCTTAAATCGGTTGGAAGGTTGGAGGAGGAGAAACTCCTTGAAGCCCGAAGCCAGTGTTCCTCTGAGAGCGAAGTGAAGTGAGAAAGGAGAAGGAGAGAGCAGAGAGTGAGGTGAGGGAGATACAGATCTCCCCTCCCCCCCTTGTTTCTTTTTCTTTCCTCCGATGTATTCTTCCCTTTGGTTCTTTTCTTTAGATGCATGAAGAGCCCATGTATTTGCACCCCTTCGTGGTGAAATGAAAATGATCCTTCGGGAGATTCTTTTTTTGATATGTTTCTGATCTCCTTCCCCACTCGTTCCCCTTTGAGGGATCATTGACCGTGAGTCGTGAGAGCTCTTGAAGGCTAGTCCTCGAGCTTTTCCACACTCACACTTGGGTTATCGGACAGCCGTGAGGTCTAGATTTTGAGGTTCACCCTGGAGCAATCCACTTGGTGTTCCTCTATTTTCTCTGGCAATCGTCAGTCTGTGGGAGGTGCTGCCCAAATTTTGCCAGAGGAAGAACATGTAAGAACAGAGAATGCGTAAGAACAGACAGACAAACACACTAAACCACTGAGACAAACTAAACTTCCAAGTTCCTGCACAGCAAACTGTTCTAATAAAACACTCGAATCATCATGACAATCCACCTGAACAAACACTTAAAACACTTAAATCTTCTTTCCACAAACATAATTCATCAATAAGATGAACAAACCAATCAATAAATCAACTTGCAGTTGAAGGAAAGAAGAAACAGAGCATAAACGGGTTGAAAGGAAGCTATACAATGCTCAATCCGACGCCCCCTAACCCGGTGTGGGTTAATCCGGCGTGCTACCCCCCCCGCGCCGGTTTAACCCCACACTCAAAACCCATTTTTTTTTCCTTGTAGCTATCCGGCGCGCCCCCTTGCACTAGCCCATTAAACCAGTGCGCTATACTGTGGAACCTCTTCCTATTTGAGCCTTAAACCGGCGCGCCCCTTTCCTGGACCTTAACCGGCGCACCCCCCCTTGAACTCCCTTAAACCGGCGCGCCCCATGGATGCCTCTACCCGGCGCGCCCCCTTCATATCTTGACCCGGCGCCCCTTAACCGGCGCGCCCATCTTCTTGCAACGTGCCAACACGGCGTGCTAAAAGAAAACTAAAAGAATGAAAGGAAGAAAGAGAACTATTGAAACTAAAGAATAAACCAGAGGATAAGGATTAAATCAATAAAAAAAATGGAAAGAATGGAATGGGAATAAAACACTTAACTCAATGATCGGAACCCCGCGACCTGACCGCGCAGGTCGATCCGCGTGCGAGGGCGCACATTATCGAGTTTTGGCTTTACACTTAACAACCCGCTCCCCCGGACTATGCAATGATGCCCCATGGTATCGGACGTGGACCTCGGGATCCCCAACATGGTCATGATCCGTGCACCTCTTGGGCCGATAGTTCATCAGCTTGACCCACTTCTTCCGGGATCCGATCCCGCACCCACGTGAAACGTGCCGTACCTACGGTAGATATCCGAATGTCTTTGTTGTTACCTTCGATGCTTCGAATATGGACTCTCGACCGAATACTGGATTGTCTGTTAGTGACTGATATATATATATACCGGGATCTAATCCCGCACTTTCATTAAATTCGCCGCACTCGCAGCAAGTATTTGTATGGTTTTGAACACCGTTTTACATACCGATGCGGAGGGTTTAAATCATGTCAACCCAACTCGCATGCTTTAATGAAAAACGATCTTTAGGTCATTTGACCCCTTTTCTTGGTGATTAATCAGAGGTCTTTCCCTCTCTGAGGGATGTAATTAACGTCGCGGCCTTTATGGAGCGGCGGGTCTCCAGTCCCGACCCGATATCCACAATCATCTGATTAGTCAGATGGAGCGCACCCTGGGCTTCGGACCACTCCAGTCTCGAAGCCCGAACACATTGTCACCTAGGTGACTGGCACGCCCTCGCACTAGATAAACCGATAAAAAGAACACCAATATCCCGATACCTTCACCACGAAATTTAGTGCGTTCCACAGAAGCATCCGGTAAAGAAACAAGGCCGTCTACAATCTCTCCGAGAGACGGAACCCACTAAAGGCGGAATTGTGGAAGGTACTCTCACTATTTGTTCAAAAACTGCTCAAGTTTTATTTGATACCGGAGTAACTCATTCATTCGTTTCCAAGAACTTTGCTACTTCATTTTCTAAGAAACATGAACTGTTAGATTTGGTCATATCTACACCTCTTGGGAATGAGTCTGATATCACTTATCACTATCCAAATTGTGAAGTGATGATTAAGGGAAGCAATTTACCTACTGACCTGATATGCCTAGATATGAAGGGTTATGATGTCATACTAGGTGCCGACTGGTTATCCACATACCAAGCAATTGTAGATTGTCGGCATGGCAAGGTAACTTTCATGGATTTCCCAGAGCTAGTTTACAATAGCCCTCGGAGTAAATCACTTCTTATATCAGCACTCCGAGCTAGAAAGCTTATGGATAAGGGATGCATGGCTTTCATATCATTCGTAACTACCATGGAAGTCGAGAAGGTTAAACTTGAAGACATCCATGCAATTCGGGATTTTCCCGATATTTTTCCAGAAGATTTACCTGGCTTAGCCCCAGAAAGGGAAGTGTCGTTCACAATCGACCTTATCCCTGATGCTGGTCTTGTGATGGGGACATCACCTCCCGTGCCCACACTCACGGCTCATCTCCTCACTCCGGCATGGCAAGGTAACTTTCGTGGATTTCCATGAGCTAGTTTACAATAGCCCTCGGAGTAAATCACTTCTTATATCAGCACTCCGAGCTAGAAAGCTTATGGATAAGGGATGCATGGCTTTCATAGCATTCGTGACTACCATGGAAGTCTAGAAGGTTAAACTAGAAGACATCCATGCAATTCGAGATTTTCCCGATATTTTTCCAGAATATTTACCCGGCTTAGCCCCGGAAAGGGAAGTGTCGTTCACAATCGACCTTGTCCCTGATGCTGGTCCTGTGATGGGAACATCACCTCCCGTGCCCACACTCACGGCTCATCTCCTCACCCTGGAAGCATCCGACATGGTCTAGTCATTTATTTTGAGTCATATGTTGTATTTTCATATTTTATTTGAGTCATATCATTGTAATTTTCCTTTTATTTGAGTCCAGTACCTAGGTTAATGAGTCATCTATCTTAGTTAAGTTTCATAGGGTTGATTAGATTAGTTAATGGGCCCAATTCATTGGGCTAGGCCCAGGGGCGCCCCCGACCCCCGTGGTTATTTTTCATTGTAGCAAGAGTCAGGGACTTTTTGTAAAATGCGGGTTACCTATATATAGGACCCCATTCTCCCCCATTTGAAGTCAATGAAATTGCCATATATTGAGTTCCCAAATTCAAGTTTCTTGTGGAGAGAATCTATTAGTGGGGTGTGAAGCCCTAGGGTGAGAAGCCCTTCCATTCCCTCTCTCTCTCTCTCTCTAAGGGGGCCGCCCCCTCTCTCTCTCTTCCCCCCTCCCCAAATTTCGAATTTCCCCTCTCTCTCCTCTCTCCTCCACCTAGGATCCACCTCATCCACACACCACTAGCCACCCCAACCACCTCATCACTTCCCTAGGTGCATTCATTACCCCTCCACCAACTCCCACCAAATCTCCTCCCTCCCTAGGAGAATCTTGGCCTTCCCAACACAATCCACCCTAGTCCCCACACAATCTTGCAGCTCCCAATGGGAATTTGAATTGTTTCCCTCCACTCTCTCCACCCCTTCCACTTCCCTTCACCATTAGTCACCTCCCTACCCTATCTCTTGTGCCATTGGAGCTACACCCAGCTAGCCAGTTCACAGGTCAGGATCTGCAGAGGACCAGCAGCTTGCAGAGGCGACCCCGACTTCATCTCGGCGTCCCTGGAGGCCCAAGTGGTACCGTCGGAAGCGTCTCCCTGTCTTCTTCGCAACGGCAATGGTATCGTCCCAACCTGAGCTCGTGGTTGCCCGAGGGAGCCAATCTCCCCACATTGTACGTCTTCCTCCAGACTGGCAACCTGAAGCCGCTTGCAGAGCCTCCCACGGCCAATCCCTTGAAGATCTGGAGGCGGGGCTTGTCTGAGTTCTTCTACAATGAGTCACCTTCTAGAATCAAGAAGCGGCTCCCCGATTGCACCCCGAACAAGTGACTTCTGAATTTTCTCCCTCGGGTGCGCTGTTCTCTCCACTCTGGGACTGAATAGACACCTGATCACTGTTTGGGCTGTCCTTGTCTACTCTGACCTCTTCCAGCATCCCCGCAAGACTTGTTTCGAAGAGGACTCGACAACGAATCCAGAGACTCTGGCCAAGCCTGAATCGGAGCTGAGGAGCGTCCACGGTAGCCTCGTTTTCCAGCTGTAGGGGTGTAGAAGCTACCAGAACCAGCAAGCAGAGCCTCTATTCGCACCTCTGCGCCGACCAGCACCGCCATCCAGAAATTCCCCTAAAAATCAGACATCTTCCTGGGTCAACTATGAAGGTTCTCCAACTGGTTTTGTCGGCAACGGAGTTCGGGAGAGGCTACAACAGCGTCGACTTCGACTGCCTATCCCCTGTTCCAGAGGGCGGACAGAACCATTGATTTTCTTTCATTAAGTTCCTAGATTGATTCTCCCCTTGCCGCCTGGCCAGCTTAACAGCCCCTCCCTGTGGGAGGTAGTGTTTGAATGTAATTTAGGCTTCGCTTCCCCAAGTTCAACCCCCTTGCATGGGGCGTAGTGATGTAAAACCTTGAATAGGTCGAAGCTACACCGGCGTGGCGTGTGGGGAACCCACGCTTCCCCGCTCGCCCTTGTCTCCGAACAGGACCGGTTTCTTTAAACCAGTCGAGTAAGTTCTCTACCCTTGCTCTCCTTTGGATTCCATGTTCCTTCAATATTAGTTCATAAACTCCGCTGGTCTGTGAGAGAGAGCGCCCGGTCCTCAAGCCCCATTGCTTCGAGTGACCGCCGTGGGTGAGAGTGTGACCCGTGCCCATTGGCACCCAGTCGGCCCCTTTGAATTGGACCTCCATACCCTTGGAAAGTCCCTTAGCCCTGCTGGCCCTCTAC
The DNA here is from genome assembly GCA_022559845.1 of Amorphophallus konjac. Taxonomy (NCBI): domain Eukaryota; kingdom Viridiplantae; phylum Streptophyta; class Magnoliopsida; order Alismatales; family Araceae; genus Amorphophallus; species Amorphophallus konjac. The sequence continues at coordinate 266,292,341 of CM040123.1, forward strand.
CAGTAAGGGTTCATCCCTCACAACCTCCACTCGGCATCACCGAGTTACCCCGGGATTTGGGTGAGTGTCCGGTGAGTGGCCACTGATATCGGTCCATTTCTATTGCGAATTGTGCGTGCTTGATAAGGTCCAAGGTGCATGGTCTTGTGACTATTACCCCCAAGGTGGTGTCACATCAATTGGTATCAGAGCAAGTCATTGACTTGTCTCTACAAGTCAAGTCCTAGGGCATGCTTGCATTGGAGTCATCATCGGTCCGACCCTTGCATTGTCCACCCACCATTGTCATCATTGAGTCTAGGGTCAAATGGCCCCTCTCCCAATCATATCCCATGCATACCTACCTAATAGAGAGCCCACGGAAATTGATTTCATTGACTTAGAGTCTGATAATTGGGTATCCCCCGATATCGTTGCCTCTCTTTCTAGGACCGGACAAATTATGCACAATGGAGACCAAGTCTTTGTTGAATTCCATGGATGGTTTTGAAAGACTAAGTATTTTGATGGAGCCTGGTGTTAAGTAGGAACATTGACGGGTCCATGTATAATCCTAGGTGAGAAATGGTTAGATGAAAGGAATGCCGACATCGACCCGACACGTCGGACTTTCCTAGTGCATCCGCCACACCTTTCGGGAACCTTTAAATTCAACAACCTTGTACTCTCCCATCCGTCGGAGTCCCGCCCTTGTTCACCACCCCGGGTGCACAACACACCGGCTATCATCACCCCACCCTCAAAGAACCTTCCCACCCCATTAGCTTTAGAAGAAGTAGCCCACCCACTTTGCCACATGGAGATAAATGCCCCTCCGGATCCTTCCCCCTCCAAGGAGGGCACCCATGTCCAAATTGAAGGGGAAGCCTCGCACAAGGATCTTCACCCTACACCACCCTCTCTAGATAAGGCCGAATTCATCTTAGAAGAACCCCTTGTTAGGTGGCTAAGGGAGAGCTTGATTAGAGATATCATGGCCTATACCTATCTACCCATGGAGCGAGATCTACCTCTAGTGCCCATCCACACCACTCACACAACGATCCAAACCTACTATGAGGTAGAGGGTTTAGATGACCTCCTCAAAGGCCTAGAATGACAGCTAGAGTTGACTTGCTTGTTGACCGTAGGGACGGCCCACCCAACAAACCTTAGTCTCATCCACCCCTGTGATGGGTCTATCACCTCGATCTACACCATTGGTTGCTACACTAGCGACCTCCTTTTCCTTCTCCCTATGGTGGAAGAACCCATCTCGGTCCACTCCCCTACCATTGAGATACCAAGTGCTTTGATTGGCAAACCCACTAATGACCATGGCCCAATTATCTTGGAGGAGGATGACCCATATTTTTTGGGCTTTGAGGATGTGGAGTTCCTCTCTCTAGGTAGCCATTTCCACGATCCCTTTGACCCCTTCCTATACCCATGTGGCCCAACCATCTTACCCACCACCCACCCTTTCCTACCCTCACCCACCATATTAGGCCAAACCCACCTCATCCATGACCCAGATTACACCAAAGGAACCGTGACCTTAAGCAACACCCACCTAGAGATCGAGGAAATGCCCCACCCCATATCCACCTTCCTAGATCCCTTCGACCCTTTCACATGGAAGTTCAAAGGTCATCCTACATCTATGCACATGGAAGTCACCTTTGGGATAAGCATACATGTGTCTAGGCTTACCACACCACTTCGCATGAACACTATGTTGGGTCCATTCATTCACATCACCCACATGTCAAGTAGGAAACAAGAGTGGTCCATATTCAGGTGTAATGGTCCTCCTTCATTCATCATGGGTCGTAGACATGATAGGAGTATTCATGTATGTTCGAGTCCCCCGGCATTTGTCACCCCCATGCATGACTGGATCACCTATGGATGCCCCGGTCCTCCCCATTCCATCAAAGTCTTCTTGGCGTCAAAGCATGATTGGTCTACTTTTGGTTGCCCAGGTCCACCCATCACCCCTAGAATGTCCGCATTCACAAAATTGCATGAAAACCTTCGCAAGCACATCAGCAAGGAAAATGAGATTTATAAAAGGCAGGCTGACTCCCCTCGGCGTCACCAAGAATTTCACGTGGGTGACTTTGTGATGGTGAGGACGGAGAGGCTCTCCCCGGGAGCCATCTCAAAATTGAGGCCTCGTGGGGCTGGTCCCTTCCAGGTTCCGAGGTGCATTGGCACTAATGCCTATGAGTTAGATCTTCCCGAGGAGTACGGAGTGAGCCCCACATTCAACGTGGCCAACCTAGTGCCATATAAGTGTCCCACGGTGGTACCCAGTGAGGATATTGAGCCCACACCTCTCATTGAGAGAGCACCCACCCGTGAGAAGAGTCCACTAGCCAGGAGAGCCCAGCGTGAGCAAATTGAGCAAATATGGGATGAACAGGTCACTGCCACCAGGAGCAAGGTGTATGAGTGCTGTCTCGTCGGGTGGATGGATCAGTCTCCTTCAGAAGACTTGTGGGCGGTATCACTTCTACACCCTCCGAGGAGGGAAGGACTCTTACTCGACGGAGTCGAGTTCTCCGCACCCCGGGAGTATGATGGGGACATCACCTCCCGTGCCCACACTCACGGCTCATCTCCCTGCCCCGGAAGCATCCGACATGGTCTAGTCATTTATTTTGAGTCATATGTTGTATTTTCATATTTTATTTGAGTCATATCATTGTAATTTTTCTTTTATTTGAGTCCAATACCTAGGTTAATAAGTCATCTACCTAAGTTAAGTGTCATAGGGTTGATTAGATTAGTTAATGGGCCCAATTCATTGGGCTAGGCCCAGGGGCGCCCCCTAACCCCTTGGTTATTTGTCATTGTAGCAAGAGTCAGGGACTTTTTGTAAAATGTGGGTTACCTATTTATAGGACCCCATTCTCCCCATTTGAAGTCAATGAAATTGCCATATATTGAGTTCCAAAATTCAAGTTTATTGTGGAGAGAATCTATTAGTGGGGTGTGAATCCCTAGGGTGAGAAGCCCTTCCATTCTCTCTCTCTCTCTCTCTCCTCTCTCTCTCTCTAAGGGGGCCGCCCCCTCTCTCTCTCTTCCCCCCCTCCCCAAATTTTGAATTTCCCCTCTCTCTCCTTGTAGATTCTAAGAAATCCACTTAGAACAATTAAAAGGAAAAAAAAGGAAAGAAGACTGGGAAAAGAGGGAGAAAAGGGGAGCATGCGAAGATGCTAAGGGGAATGTGTGATCGCCAGAGACGTGAGGGCCTCAAAGGATATAAACAATAACAATATGGAGGGATCACGAATATAAATACCTCAAAAGGATGCGGGGGAGATTGTGAGTGCACCTTCTCTTCCGATCGGCCGGCCGATGAAGAGAGTTCTTCTTGTTGATTACCCTTGCAAAACAATAACAAACACCAATAAAAGATATGGATTAGAAATCAAGGTGAGTGTAGCATCAAATTCATAATAGAAATAAACATGAAAAGTATGTATAAGAACACACCTTGTTGGATGTTGGCCCTTAAACCCCTATGCAATGGGTATGGGAGATTATGATGAATGATAAGATAAAGGAGGGTGCAAGTGTTGCACTAAGGAGATCTCAACATGGTTGAGATGATAAAAATAAAGAAAGAAGAGAAAATAACATGATGCATGCAAACTACTTCATGAAAGAAACAAAAGAGATTAAGGGAGGGATAAGCTTATTGATGTGTTTCTCCAAAAGGGGCTTTATATCTTCAATTTACTCCAAGGAAGAAGAGGCTCCAAATCTTCAAGAGGGGAAGATGATCTCCATGGATGAAGCTTTAAGCATGTGGGAGTCTTCCTCCTTGAGCCTTTGGTCCAACAACATCTCCTCTTGAATTGATATTGATGCTCCTTACACAAGGGAGAGAGGGGTCCTATTTATAGGGCTAAAATTCAGAGTTAATTCCAAGGAAAATTAGGAAAATATGTTTTAGTGGGATTTGGAGGGAGATATTCATTAGACAAGTGTCCCCTGAATATTAGAAAGCCTTAGGAGTCCTTCTCCAAGTGAAAAGGGGCTCAAAATGGGGAAAGAAGGAGGTTCTGTCGGAGTTCGAAATTGAACAAGAATTGACGACCGGACAGATGGTCGCTTCTTAAAATAACGCCCACGGAGGCGTCGTCATTTTGTAGGCTTTTCGAGACAGATACAAACTTTCCGAAATTTGAAAATAATTGACGACTTTGAGGAGGGCGCTATTTAGAATTTAATACGAATTTCGGGGGGATTTAAAATCTTAAAATATAACAATGGAAATGACGACCTGACCAGGGGCGTTAATTGAAAATGACGACTTTCACCCCGTCGTGAATCAAAAATAATAAAAAAAAGCCAAAGGAAATGATGACCGCGCACTCGGACGTCAATTGAAATGACGTCCGCGTGGGGGCCGTTATTTCAAAACATGCAAAACATGGCCATTTTTCATTTCTCATTATTATTTTCTCATTTTTTAGGTGGACGTGCATCTAACTGTGCTTATTCCAATTACTATTTTTTCGTATTTTTCTGACACCCGAAAGGCCACCAAATCACCCCTGGAAGTGGGCTAGAAATAATATTAAAATATTTCAATTTGAAATTGACGCCACACACTATGTCGTTAATTCTATTTTTTTCAATTTTTTTTATTTAAATTCAAAACAACGCCCCTTGACATGTCGTCAATTCTAAAAAAATTTTAAAAAATTCTCAGAAAAATAGGAAAAAATAAATAACGGACGCCTCCTCAAGGAGGCGTCATTTTCCTTTTTATTTTTTTTAATTTTCTTAAAAACAAATGACGCCCCCTCTCACGCCGTTAATTCTGAAAAATCTAAAAAAATGGAGGAAAATACCCAAAAAGAACCAGAAAAATAGGGGAAAATAATAAAAGGGAGAAAATGGGAAAAACCTAAGAAAAATGGAAAAATCACTCAAACAAAGTCAATTGAGGGTCAAATCGGGGCATTACAAGGTAATATGAGATGCACTCACAGTAACGTCAATTTTGGCGTGTCTACAGCTTCCCCGCCTTGGCGTCTGCTTTGGAAGGGAGCAGAGTGAACTGAAAAGTAGATGTCAAGGTGTGATGAGACACGCGATCAACATCACCTGATGAGAATTGAATCAAAAGCTCGAGACGAAGCAATCTCGGGAAATTCAATGAAATCAACGATGTTTGGATAAAAGAGGGAGTGTGCACGCGGGCACGAAAAGGGATGATCAACTTCCAGCGCGGTGGAAGTACCCCAGGTCACAAACCTGTAGGTTTCACCATTGGGAAGCGGTTACCAACCAATGTGGACGTGCTGCAACCAAGGTGGATCAAAGGAAAATGATTGAAATAAGAGGATAGAAATCCAAACAAAGAGCTTTCGAGAAAATGACCCAAAATAGCGACAAAACGAACCGAAGATTCAATTCAGCAATGAATATCTCATATTTTGAAAATTAAGATCAATTTGACTCTCCAAATCAGCTTATCAGAATGATTTTCCAATGTTGATTTAAAGTCCTACATGAATGCATGCTGGGTTAAAAGGAAAAAATTAAAATAAATGAAAATATAAGATAATCAAGGATAATATTGCTAAGCTGCCAAGACTGGGTCAAGAAACTGATTTCGCGAGCTGATACTAAGCCGAAGCCCGTTTATCCGCGCACCAACTCATAAAAGGGAACCATCGTCCTCAGTCTTGGACGGCTCAACGGCCTATCCGTGTGACTAAGATTCCTCTGGAATCATCATTGTTTTTGATGAAGGGGAACTCAAATTCCAGATTTACCCAAAATCACAAGGTCCTTGATATAATCTAGTAGCGTATGTAACATATAGTAAAAGTGCATACAGGAAGATGGTGATAGCAATGAGCATGGTGGGAACTGAGATGAGGTGAAAACACGTGGGACTTGAATGATGCCCAGTCGGTGGGACCATAGAGCTTCTTATCTTGCGCTCAAAATTTCATTAGCCAAGATATAAGGAAGATAACAAGCAATGAATAAGACATTTAAGCATAGCAAGTATAGCATGAATCAAAGCATCATAAAACAATCACAACATAGACATCAGAGCAATCAAAGCTTAGTGTGGATAGCATTCAAGCATGTATTAGCAAGGCGAAGCATGTTTAGCATGAATAGCATGAGTTGAAACATAACATTGCAAAGTATCATTGTTTGTTGTTTGTCATGAGGATGACAATCTTGGCATGTGAGATTGAGATTGGATGATCAGGATCAAGTAATGCCCAGTGGCAGAGTGATCAAGCGAAATAGTTTATTAAAAGATTTTGGAGATGCCTAGCAAATCACGAAGATGTGATTATTGTGAACATGGGGAGAATCAAAAGGTAGATAGCAATGAATGGAGAGGACTCATTCTGTGCTCTTGGTCCTTGCAAAGTTGTGTCCCTGCAAAAGCACCATCAGAAAAATATAATGCAATTTCTTTTGATTTTGAAATATGCAAATTTTTATGAGTTTTGAAAATATGTGGATTTTTGGAAAATATTTAATTTTTTATGAAATTTTGAAAATAATCAATTTTTTTTGGATTTTTGTGAAATATTCAATTTTTTTGAATTTTGATCAGGAAATATTCAACTTTTTTTTGGATTTTGGTTTAGGAAATATTCAATTTTTTTGATTTTGGTTTAGGAAATATTCAACTTTTTTTGGATTTTGGCTTAGGAAATATTCAAGTTTTTTAGATTTTGGTTTAGGAAATATTCAACTTTTTTTTAGATTTTGGCTTAGGAAATATTCAAGTTTTTTAGATTTTGGTTTAGGAAATATTCAACTTTTTTTGGATTTTGGCTTAGGAAATATTCAACTTTTTTTTGGATTTTGGTTTAGACATTGTTAATGCGGCATCAAAGGGTATTTTTGAACCACTGGCTAGGGGTCCTTGTTCCTTCTCCTTTCGCTAAAATTGCCCAAAGCCAAGCGTCCATTGAAGGGTGGCGCCCTATAACCGACTGCCCTTGATTAACGGTGCCCCTACCAAGGCCATACCCGAGAAACATTCGGTCTTAGAGGGAGAAGAGAAGAATAATTGAGGATAAGCTTTATGCAGGATGAGAAATGTCGGGACTTGAATTCCTTCCAAGGTATTTCCCCTCAAAGAGGTAGTCTGTTGTGCCGGAGCTTTGTGCCTTTGATTTTTAGACCCTTGACATGCATACGACCAGGGTTTTCCCTGCGGGGACTTTGCCACTCTTGTCATGCCATAATTCATACTTTTGAATTTTTCAAAAATTTAACTTGATTTTCATAATAGCCCTTTTGGCTAGATGTATTATGAAAACTAATTTCGTTATTTTGGGTCAAGACTGCCCCTATTTGAGACTTCTCTCGTATTGGGAATTACTTAAGTTGGTCATCTCATCCGTCAACCTCTTGCCCCTGCATTCGGCCGAGTAAAGAAGAGAAAAGACTTTCAAATATACTCATGGCATGGCCAAAGTAGCAATGGTGTTTTATCAAGGAGCCTGCTAAAGGGCGTCGTGAAGTGTGTGGAATGCCCAGCTAAGGGTTGCTCTTAACAAGCGGGGAGAGAATGTCGAATTCCCAGCGTGGGGTTTTTATTAACCAAAGGTGCTGCAGAAGCAAGCCTAAAGACTTTTTTTGATGATGATTTAATTAAACAAAAGCCTAAGATAAAGGTCTAAAACACCACTTTTAATCTTGTTAAGAAGCACTCCATTTTGAAAGCCGTGGGTGAAGTAATGAGGTAATGATATCATAAAAATGCGTACTTACGCCAATATGTTACCTTGCGATCTTTGTTGAAGCAGCTGCCGCGAGAGGCGGGGTTGATCAACATGGGATTTGTTCTCAAGTACCAGACAAAAAGATTGGAAGCAATGGTTTGAAGTGGCTTAACAAGAAGGAGTGGTATTTAGACCAGACTCAGACGAATAAGGAGAAAAGGAAGAGAGGTGAGGGCTAGAACTCCCTCGCTAAGGCGCAGAGACCTTGATCACAAGGAATGGTTTATAGAAGAAGTGAAAAATCAAGAGGAGGAGTGAGGACTAAAGCCTCGAAAGCAGTGGGAGAAAGGGCAGATGCCCAAGGCAGTGGATGTGGAAGAAGTTGGGTCGGACCCGGGATCAGGAGGGATTAGAATAAGAAAATGATAGATGGAAAGAGAAGGATCCGGAGGGGGAGAATCCTAATAGGAGGAATCATCCGGAGGCGAAGGAGGAGAATCATGATGGGAAGGAGAATCCAGAGGCTCCGGAGGGTCTGGAGGCCGCGGAGGAAAACCATAATTGGAAGAAGAATCTGGAGGCTCCGAAGGGATAAAATATCGAGGGACGCGGTGCCCTGGGAAGAGATATGAAAAATAATGATGAAAAAGGAAGAAGAGGATAAATGACGTGATGTCCCGGAGGAGCAGAAGGATGAATTGGAGGAAAGATGGAGGGTCCAGAGGAGGAAAATGTCGAGGAACGCGGTGCCCCGGGAAGAGTGGATGAAAAGGGTCAGGAGGTTCTGGAGGGATAGCGACAGAAGGGACGCGATGCCCTAGGAGGGGAGATAAGAAATCCTGAGGATCCGGAGGAGGAAGACACCATGGGACGCGATGCCCAGGGAGGACGGGAGAGAAATCCGGAGGATCCAGATATAGAGGTGTAGAGGGGCATGATGCCCTAAAAGGGAGGTCCGGAGGTTCCAGAGGAAGCAAATATCGAGGGACGCGATGCCCTGGGAGAATCAGTGGGAATTCCAGAAGATCCGGACTTGAGGGTGTGTTGGGGCGCGATGCCCAAAGAGCAAGATCCGGAGGTTCCGGAGGGGGAAGATACCATGGGACGCGATGCCCAGGGAGAAGAGAAAGATCCGGAGGTTCCGGAGGAGTGGAATTAGAAAGGGCGTGATGCCCTAAAAGGAGGGATGAAACACCTGGAAGTTCCAGGGAAATAGCAGGAAAGGGGGCACGATGCCCCGGGAGAAATAGGGAGGAAAAACTTGGAAGGACGCGATGCCCTAGAGGGAGTGGATTAGAAGAGGATGAAGGATCCGGAGGTTCCGGAGGAATGAGACACCATGGGACGCGATGCCCAGGGAGGACAAGAGAGAAATCCGGAGAGTGCGGATGCAATAGTTGGAAAGGGGCGCGATGCCATGAGGGAAGATCGGAGGGGGCACAATGCCCGGTGAGTGTAAGGGGACCTGGAAATCCCGAAGATAAAGGTGAAAGGAAACGTGGGGGATCCAGAGATTTTGGAAGGCGGGGAAGATACGGGTTTGGAAACCCGGGAAAGAAGAAGTACAAATGCATGTGGATGCAATGCAACGGATGCGATGGATGCATGAAATGCAAAGAATGTAAAGAACATGAAGGGCGAGAGGATGAGATCCTCCTCTGTGAATCGTGTTTTTCACATCAAAAATAAATAAGTGGAAAGATAGATAATGAAATAAAGGGAATAAAAGGGGAGCAAGAGATTGCTATTGGAGCGTGATCGCCAGAGGGGTTACCTCAAAAATAAAAGAAATTGATCGCGAATACCTGGTGAAAATAAGGATGCGGGATGAGTGTAGATTCCTTCCTCCTCCTTCTACCGGCCGGCCGATGAAGGGGGTTTTCCTCTTGATTACCCTTAAACAAAGAACAAACAATCAAAAGAGGAGGGATTAGCCAAGTGTGTGTAGTATCAATTCAGAAATAAATAAGATGATGGAGTAAAAGCATGCAGTGTGCACCTTTTGGTTATTTTAAAACCCCTAAGAAAATTAGGGAAGGAAAAAAATATGATGCAGAGCTAATGCAAACTTAAAAGGGGAACGATGTATGATGAACAAAGATGAAGTAGTAAATTGATGGAGAGAACTCCCTGTTGTTCCTGACAACAGTAAAAGGAAAACCAAGTTGAACTTGCGACTGATGTACTAGGAAGAAGACCATTGCAGGAGCACGGATTCGCAAAGAAAAAGGAGAATAGAAAGGCTTCAGTGCACGGAGAAAACTGCTAATCTCTCCTTTATTCTGTTTAGCCAACCTTCCTATCAAGCTTCTGCTAACCTCGCGTGAACTCGACCCAGGAACATATTTATAGGGTAGAAAACACAATTTTAATGGGATAAGAACTAGCAAGACCCTTCTACGGCAAGGTCTCTAGTTCCCTAATCAAGCAAGATGATCAAGCAGAGTAGGGGACTCTCCAGGAAAGGGCAGTTCAAGCAGGACACGGAAGGGAAAAAGACGACCCACATCAGGGCGTTACTTGAAATTGACGACCTAAGTCAGGGCGTTAATTGAAATAACGACTGGCATAAAGACGTCAATTCTTGGATTTAATTTTAGTAAGAAAAAGCTTTCTTATTTGAAAATTATAAAGAGACGCCTGTAGGCGAGACGTTAATTCAAAACACGACCCAGGGAGGGACGTTACTTTTTGATTTCAATTAGGGTAGGATACGTCAAATATCAGAAACTGACGCCTCTTGCGCCAGTCGTCCTTTCTTTTAAAAACGCCCTAGCTCAGGTCGCTATTTAAAACACGCCCCTCTTCGAGTCGTTAATTACAAGAATGCAAGAAAAATCATAAAAACCCACACAAAAATAGAAAAACTTTATATTATAGAAATATTAAAGTTCACTTTGGGGCGTTAACATAGTGACATGAGATTTGATCAACATAGTATCAATTTTGGCGTGTCTACAGCTGCCCCGCCTTGGCGTCTGCTTTGCAAGGGAGTGAGAGGGAATGAAAGTGAAAGTGTAATGAAGTGGAACGAACTGATAAGTAGATGTCAAGGTGTGATGTGACACGCCTGTGACACTAGGCTTTTGAAATCTTTCCAAGATTCTGAGTGAAGCAACTTCGGGTGATTCCAAGGAAACATCGATTTGCTGGGCAAAGGAGACTAAACTAAAGAAGTAAAATGTGCGCGTGGCACGACAGGGAGGCACCATTGGAGAGCGTTTACCAGCCAACGTGGACGTGCTACAACCAAGGTGAATTTGTAAAAAATAAAGTGAATTGAGATGAAGACCCAGCAAAGAGGCATTTTCAAGGAACTAGCCTGAGCGGCTTCAGAGAGAATAAAGTACTCAATTTGGAGTGGAATATCTCATGTCAACTCAATCAAGAGCGAGTGACCTTCATTATTGCCATAATATGAAGATTTTCAGCATGAAGCTCAAAGTCCTACATGATGCATGCTGGGCTAAAAGAAAAATTAAAACAAACTAAATATAGAAAATAATCAAGGATAATATTATTAAGCCATCTAGATTCGGTCAAGAATCCAAATCTCTGAGCTGACACTAAGCCGAAGCCCGTTTGTCCGCGCATCAACCCAGAAAGTGGAACCATCGTCCCGAACCTTGAATGACTCAACGGCCTATCCGTGTGATCAAGATTCTCCTGGAATTATCACTGTTTTTGATGAAGAGGAACTCAAATTCCAGGTTCATCAAAACCACAAGGTCCTTGATATGCTATAATAGCATAAAATACCATATAGTAACAATACTTACAGGAAGGAAATACAAGAGTGGGATGATGTTATTCCCATGAGTCACCCTTATGTCTCGAAACCTGCACTCTTCTGCACTTGAAAAGTTCATTAGTTCTCTCAATTCAAAGCATGATATGATCATAAGTGCATAATCATAAGTAATCCTAATCAAAATATAGCACTTAAGTTCATTAAAACATGGGGAGGAACCAAATATGTAAACCCGTAAAATAACGACTGGAGTTCAGGGCGTCAAAAGAATAAAAGACGACCGACATGAGGGCGTTTAAATATAAAAGACATCTACCATCAAGGCATTAATTCTTTTGGGATCTCAAGAAAGTGACGACCCGAACGTAGGCGTTAAATAAAACACGACTTTAGACAAGTCGTCATTTCAACAAATGACGCCCCGGACACCGTCGTTATTTAACTGCGAATTCTGAACTCCACGCTTCCGACTAGGAAACCCAGTACTACTTGTAATCGTCTCTGCAGCTTCGAACGGGCATAAGATCCTTCAAACTTCTATAAGAAGGAATTTTCCTAAGTAAATCAACCAAATCCTTTGTTCTGTTACTTCGGCTTCTGATTTCACAGGTGTTGCTACACCTGCTTCGGCTTCTTTCTGCAGACAGTCACTAAAATAACCTCAGAAGATGGAGAGAGCTATTAAGCGGCCAAAGATTTCTACTCCTAGGCTGTCTGAAATCAATGGGCATATTAGCAGTAGAATCGCATCAAACCAGGTAGCGGAAACAGAACTGTTCTTATGTTAACTCTTAACTCCCATCCTTCTGTTCCGCACACCCATCTGTTTTCTTTCTTTTTCTTTTCCTTTTCCGTTTTCCACAAGATTATCCCAATATTCCAGGTGCAAGAAGGTTCACAAAAGTCAAGTGGCTGCCTCTTTTACTTTCAAAATTCTCTTCGGACATGAGGGTCTGCTTATCAAGATGGCACCTCTTAGGCCTAGTCACCCATGCCAAACACTATGACCAAGTTCATCTTGACTGGGCCGCCATAGGGGCTCTAGCTAAAATATGGCATTCCTCTACTCACACCTTCCTATTCTCCACCTTTGAAGCTACCATCCTATTGGAAGAGTTAGAGATGATCTTAGGCTTGAAGAAGACGAAGCAAGGAGATGAGAAGAAGATGGCCATCATGCCAAGGCAAATCTCCTCACATGAATTGTTAACAAGCTTGATTCCTAGCCCAAACCTAGTGAACCAGATCAAAGCTACCAAAGGAATCAACCTCCTAAAACTTGCTTCATGGGTCTACAAACGATCCGACCAAGCTAAAGAAGATGAAGAAGTGGAGCGAGTAGCAAAGGCTTTCGTGGTGTGCTTGGCGGGAGCAATCTTATTCCCCTCCACGGAAGACTTCTTGGATGAATCCCAATTAAGCGCAATAATTGGCCTATGGGAAGGAGAGAGAGTGGGACCGGCGATATTAGCCTTCCTATATAATGGGCTCACCTCGGCGGCGATGGGGAGACCAATCTATGGATGCATGCTTGCACTATCAAGTTGGGTAGATCTCCACCTTAAATTCGATCCATGTGAGGAGGCCCAACAACCATCAAAGATATTTTCAAAGAGCCCTCTCTCTTACATGACTGGCTCATTGTGGTTGAGCAATAGAGTGGTGAACCGGATTCCTCAAATCAAGAAAAGGGTGGAATGGAGGGAGCACCTCAAGGTAATGCCAAAGAACCTCTTCACATGCGCCCCGGGGTTACTTAAAATGCAGGAACTCCATGCACGATTCTCTCTCAGAACGGATCTTCGGCTCGTAGGTGCCACGGAATTTGTGCTATACAACTCTCACTGATGCCTTCCTCAACTTGGGCTCCCACGGCGGCTATTCGAGGACCCATCTCATCTCCCTCCTATCAAAACCAGAGACATCGGCAGCAATGAAGATGGAGAAGAGTGCACCACCATCCAAGCTCTGTGGAAAATCTGCAAGACTCATCAACATGTGGAGAACTTGGAAGAAGACAGAGATCAATGGAAATCATATGTAACATCTTTAAGGAACCTGAGGCCCAAAGTGGCTCATTAAATGCAACGTAATCTCTTTCGTCAATAAATCAATAATAACATTCTGACTGAGCCAATTACAATGTTTCTGATCAATCCTTCCAACAATCTGTGGTTCTGCTCTGAATAACGACTTAGTTAATGCCGTCAATTCCCAAAGTGACGCCTCAGTATATGTCGTTTCTCATTAATCAGCTCTCAAAATTGACGCCTTCACGGAGGGGCGTTAACTGAATCACGACTTAAGACAAAGCGTTAATTAGATTCAAATTCCAAAAAGTATTCGTTAAAGATCCAAGAGTAACGCTTTAGGGTAAGCCACGTTTCATGTAAACCACGTCCTCAGACACGTCGTTAATTAAAAATAGTAATCATTACTCCCATTATGTCAATCAAGTCCCATTAAATGTCTCTGGCGACGTCTGCCATTCCCCATGCGAAACGAAATAACGCCTCAAAGCACGTCGTTAACAATGGAAGAGACGCCCTCTGGTCCAGTCGTCTTTTTAACAAGACACGACTTCGACGGGGTCGTTAATTCTTTTTGACAGTTCGACTTGCTTTCCCTCCTTTCTTCTTCCTTCTTCGTCTTGCTTCTCTCCTTCTTCTCTTCCTGCAACCCTAACCGAAACCCTTTCTCACTCATTCTCTCACCCCCTATCTCTCTCCCCTCTACACCCTAGCCATGGCAAGTGGCGCACTCAAGCGGCAGAGGGTGTCTGCCCCTGACGTCGTGGATTTGGACGAGGAGGAACATACCGTGGAGGAGGGACCTCCTCCTGCGGCGGCCGATGAAGCTCCGGCGGCGGAGGAGCACGGCGAAAACGAGGAACCCAACGGTGATGAGGCCGAAGGAGATGAAGAAGAAGACGGAAGAGAAGGGGACAAGGGAGGTGAGGATGATGATGAAGATGGAGAAGACGAGGAAGAAGAAGGAGAAGAAGAAGATAAACAAGCGGCGACGGCCGTCGTCCCTCGCCCCGGCCAACTCCGGCGGCCACGGCAACCAAGGCCCCAACTCCGGGGAGAGCTATCGGGACCCAAACGACACAAGGTGGGCCCCAACCCTCATTTCCATTGTTTTTATTTTATTTTCTTCCATTTTTTATTTCCATAGCTCTCGGGGAGAAGAAAACCAGGGACTCAGAAAGAAGACGCCCCCAGGGGTGTCGCGATTTAAGAAGAAGACGCCCGACCCTGGGTCGTCAATTCATTTTCTTTATTTTGAAACAAATTAATTTCATGAGAACGCGCCCTGTAGCATGTCGTGAATTTGAATTACTATGTTTAGCATCATGCTTATTATCTTCATGCTTCTCAATTTTTTTCCAATTATTTCTTCAATATGCCTTGATTTATATCTCGCATGCTGTTTTTATTTTATTTTCAAAAACCCTGGAAAAAAATGCCCCCCATCGGGGCGTCAATTCAACAGATAACGACCATATGGGTGGTCGTTAATTTAAATAATTCCATAATATATTTCTAGGCCCAAAAAACTCATTTAAGAAAAACGTCCCATTCAGAGGCGTTACTTAAGTAAATGACGACCCAGGGACGGGCGTCAATTAAAAAACCTTTTGGGAATTTAGAAATTAATTTCAAAACCACGCCACCCATCGGGGCATTTCTTAGATAAACAACGACCCCGGCTGGGTCGTTAATTCAACAGGCACATAGACTCACCAAAAACCTATTTAGAAATAACGCCACACTCAGGGGCGTTAATCAAGCAAGCCACGACCCAAGGTTGGTCGTTAATTAAATCAAACAGCAAAAATCTCAACCAAGGCAATTAAACGAATTTACACATGAAGATTAACACTTTTAAACAAAAATTCTTTCTTTTATGCATGCAGGGGTTGATAAGGACACGCATCTCATGGGTCCAGGTCCGGGCAGCATACCACGGCCTCCCCGAGTTTCAGAGAGCTAGGGTAGATGCCATGGGGTTCGGGGCTTTCCTTAGCATAGAGCCAGTCAGACCCGACCTAGCACTGATCCAGGTTTTGAGGGAGAGATGGGACAGGACTAGCCGGGCATTCTTGATGCCGTGGGGTCACATGATCCCTACCCTATAGGATGTGGCTAGGATCACAGGGCTGAGGGTAGACGGGGAGGCTGTGAGTGGGATCACCTATTCTGACTATACCGAGCTTACCTAGAGACTGCTAGGGTTAGAGATGGTCTATGAGACACCTAGCGAGTGCAGGACCGTCTTCCGTACCGACCTCACTACAGCTATGGGATTGGGAGATGCTAGGCAGAGACACAGGGAGTCTTTAGAGGAGTTTTCGCAGAGGTTGATAGATGGCGCTAGGGCAGCCTATTGCCAGGACCCGGCTGACGGAGAGAGGGCAGACAGAGATTTGAGGAGGTTTCTATTCTTGATGCTCGGGAGGCTATTGCTCGGTATGAAGGGCGACATCATCAACTGCCAATTCCTAGGGATACTCGAGGACTTGGAGGGAGTCGACAGATACACCTGGGGAGCGGCACTGCTGGCGCACATGATGGCCGACCTGTCTACGGGGACAGGACGAGAGACGACTGTCAGTGGCTTCTCACCTTTTCTTCAGGTGTGCATTTCTTCGTTTGAATGTTTGAATGTATATGCGTATGAATGTTTTGCTAATGTGATGCATGGATGCAGGTTTGGAGCCATCTATACATGCCCATGGGGCGCGTCGACCTACGACCTGGAGGTGAGGGATCTTTCCCTTTGGCGCGACGCTGGCTGCCGGTCGTGTTCGGAGCCCCACTCTCTTACGAGCTGTGGGTGTTACAGAGGGAGTTCTGCGACTTCCCTCCTTCACTGGTATGCATAATGCAATTTTTTTCTTATTGTGTTTATGTTATAGAATGTGATATGATGGATGAATGTATGTTTGTTTTGTGGATGCAGGTGCGGTGGAGACCCTATGAAAGGATGACCGACGAGGGACAGCCGTGGGTCGTAGCGGGCCGACCTCGCTTTGAGCACGAGCTTTGGGTTCATTGCTTGAGCGAGATTGAGCTGTTACGGCTTACGCTGGTGATGAGGACACTCGGCCTTCACCAGGAGTGGATAGAGGTCGGAGAGCTGTGAGGGATTGGAAAGAAGACACGCGGTCGCACCAAGAAGATTGACTGGAGAGTGCGGTTCGCGGACCAGTATGCGAACTGGCAGCGAGGCGGGACCCGAGTCACCTCACGGGCGACCGACAGCTCCGAGTACCTCCGGCGCTACTGGGAGGTTTACGCCGGCCGACCTCAGATGAGGGTCCTAGGGGTATGTATGAATGCACTTATTCTTCAATTAAATGCGAATGCCCATGTATATCTATCATGCAACTGATGTGTAATGGATGCAGGATGCATGAGACATAGCAGCGATGGATGCACAGGCCCACCTACACAGCCTGGAGGCACAGCTGGCCACCACACGGGCAGACCTTGAGACCTTGGTGAGTGTTTAATTTATTTCTATATGCAAATGAATTTTTTGTCCTTGAATTATTGATGATTAACCACTGACAATCTTAATGAATGCAGCGTGCCCAGCAGGGAGCAGTAGGGAGAGATACGGGAGAGGCCTCTAGCTCGAGAGGGCCTAGTGTAGAGGCGACTGCACTAGCGGAGCAGCTGGCGGGGGAAGTGGCTCGGGCCGAGGCGGCAGAGCGCGACCTCGCCTCACGGGTAAATTCAAAACTCAGACCTCATTCAATTATTGATTATTTATCATTATGCTGATGAAAACTGTGTTTTGCAGACTGAGGAGCTTCGAGCCGCTCTTACTTGCATCTGCGAGGGACAGCAGGCGATGGCCGCGCAGGCGAGTTTTATTTTTAACCATGCATTCATTTCATAAATTGTTGAATTATTTGTATTAAATGTAGAACTGATGACTTGTTTTCCTGTTTGCAGACCACTCAGTTACAGGCGGCACGTACCCAGGCTACCCTGGCTGGGGCAGAGTTGGCGATCCATGAGCAGCACGTCACGGAGCTAGAACTGTCCTTGAGGCGACGGGAGGAGCTGCCTCAGGACGTGGCGGAGCTGCAGGTTGCTCTTGAGCTGGAGAGGAGGGAGCGTGCTCGAGAGCGAGCAGAGCACCTGGCGGACCGTGACCGTCACCACGAGCTACAGCAGTCAGAGCGTGCCCGGTACCAAGAGCAGGTGGCAGCGCGCGAGAGTGAGCTGGCAGACTTGAGGACCCAGCTAGCCGTTACCCAGGAGCGGCTACGAGCGTCAGAGGAGCGTCTTCAGCGAGGGCGGGAGCGGGCGCGAGCTGCAGGGTACAGCTTCTCCAGCTCCACCTTTGTGGCGGGCTCTTCTCTTCGAGAGAGGAGCGAGGCGGGGGGCCAGGTTCGAGTTCCAGCTTCTTCTCGGGGGCCCATGCCCCCTCCACCAGCGCCCCCTCGGGATGGCGAGGATGAGGTAGAGAGTAGGAGAGAGGAGGGTGGAGGCGAGAGCTGAGAGAGACTTACTTATACTCCTCTACCCTCACACCTGTACTCAGATATTTGTGATGTATATATATATGAAATTGAAGTTTTTGTTACCTGAGCACTTGTGTAGTTGTGGACTTGTGGGTGTGTACCTCGCTTCTTTTCCACGTTCTTGGCTTTTGCTTCACTTTGCCCTGTACTTGTAGCTGTAGTTCACACTCGAACAAACAGGTTAATTCATCTGTTCGACTTGGCCCCTTGCTCAATAAGCAAGGGATGTCTTTACTTTGACCTTGATAGCGGGTCAAGGGGCCAAGCCTTTAATCAAATAGGGTGAATGAAATAATCATTAAAGGGAGATGCATCACACAAGCACACATATGCAACCCATAACAAAAGATGTCCATGTAAAAAATGTAAGCACACATCCTGAAGGATAAACCACCATTTTTTTTCTTTCATTTTCTTTCCTCTCTCTTCTCTCTTTTTCCCTTTTTTTTCATTTATTTTCCCAAAAAGACGCCTTAGACTAGGTCATTATTTGTGTAGAAGACGCCCTCAGCGAAGGTCGTTAATTCTGGCAAAGAGTTTGAATTTTGTTTAAAAGATGACCTATCTAAAGGCGTTATTTGATAAAAGACGACTTCGACTCAGGCGTTAATTACATAAAAGGTGCCTCACTCAGAGGCGTCAATTTTGCTGCTTTCAGAATTAGGTTGACAAAGCTACTAGGGCACTGGGTCATACATGGTCGTCATTCAGGATTCATTGACCTTTCTTGATTAATTAAAAGGGAGTCGACGTGCTAGTGGTTAAACTTACACGCAAGATCTCACACGGTGCAATCTCCTAAGTCAGTCTCGACCATCGTGCTGGTTTATGACTTACCACAAAGAAAGAGATGGAAGAAGATATAAGGAAGCCCATAAGAGATTCTGAAAAGCTCGAGGTAAAAGCACCTCCCCTACCCTATGCCTGTTGGGATTCAGTCTTTGGCATAGGGAAATTTTGTTGCCTTTTGCCTCTTTTATATTGCATGCATACGCCCAAGGTTTTCCTTGCGGGGACTTTGCCCTCTTGACATGCTTTTCTTTTCACAATTTGACTTTCACTTTGAAACTGATTTGTATTGATAAAAAAACCTAATTGTACTTGGGCTTTTGCGGCATTTTGTTCTCTTTTGGGCCCTGACTTCCACTTACTAAGGCGGCGGGTAGGCTTAGCGGGTCTACCCCGAGACCTTCCTTCCTCCCTTATGGGCCGAAGAGGAAAAGAATGGGTATTGTCTTCACCTTTAGTCAGGTTTTTAACTTTCCATTGGATTTTGCACCGCTTGAGTTCGAGGTTTAAGCGTGTAGTGTGTGTGGGTGTCGACCCCATTTTAGTTAACAAGACTGACGAATGAATACGGAAATTTGACCTTTCAGACCTTGCGTCCTAGTATGCCATGGCAACGATTTTTTGGCATTTTGGAGAATTTCTATTTTGTTTGGGATTTTGGAGAATTCTATATATATATTTTTTTGGATTTTGAAAATTCTATATATTTTTGGATTTTGGATTAGGGGTAGTATTTCTTAAGGTACAGGCCGTTCCAAGGATGAGCCAGCTCTTCTCCTTCAGCATTAATCAATTTATAAGCATTGCCAGGATAAACATCTTTTATAACAAATGGTCCTTCCCAGTTTGGTTGGAGTTTGGAACGGGGGCCGCCAGGTTTTACAAAGATTCTCTTGATTACCATCTCACCGACTTTAAATTTTCTCTCAATTACTTTCTTTTGATAAAAACGTGAAAGCCTATTTTGATAAACACACGCATGCTCGGCGACGACCAGATGCTTCTCATCTAGGAGTTCCAACTGGGCAAGGAGTGAATCCCGACGTTTATCAATAGAGAATTCCTTGTCCAATTGTACTCGCAGAGATGGAATGAGAATCTCGTAGGGAACCACCGCCTCCATTCCATAAGTAAGGGCGAAAGGGGTTTGCCCTGTAGGGGTACGAATGGAAGTGCGATAGACCCAGAGAGCTTCGACTAGCTTGTCTGGCCAATCCGAAAATTTATTAGCCTCACACGTTTTCTTAACAATTTTGATCAATGTCTTATTAGTTGCCTCTGCTTGGCCATTGCCCTGTGGATAATAGGGAGAAGAATGATGCAATGCAATGTTATACCTGTTGCAGAGATCCTTGAGCTCTTGAGAGATGAATTAAGGTCCATTGTCGGTGATGATGGTACTCGGGATGCCGAATCTTGCGATGATATTCTTCATTATGAATTTGCAGACGGTCGATGCTTTGATCTCCACGAATGCTTCCGTTTCCGCCCACTTGATGAAGTACTCCGTTGCCGTGAGGATGAATGACTTCTACTTCGTGAGGAGGTTCGAGTCACCAAGAGGTCCAATGATATCGAAAGCCCACATGGAGAAAGACCATGGGGAGGACATATGATAGAGTGAAGAAGCAGGAGAATGAATCTTATCGGCGTGTAGTTGGCACTTAACACACCTTCGAACATAGATGGAACAATCCTCTTCTAGAGTTGGCCAATAGAAGCCTAGCCTAAGGATCTTCTTAGCTAGCATCTGGCTATTCACATGACCACCACACACTCCTGAATGCGCCTCTTCCACGACTTTCTAGGATTCATCATCGTCGAGGCATCTCAATAAAACACCCGTGAGCCCTCTTCTATAGAGCACACCTCCAACCAAAACATACCGTTGAGCCACTCTTCTGATTGCTTTCCTCTCTTCCACAGTGGCTTCTTCAGGATAGGACTGATCATTGCAATATCTGGCAATCTCATAATACCAAGGTTTCTCTTCATCAGCCAATTCTTCTTCCCAATCCAACAACATGACCTCTTTGCTTCTAAGAGCTTCACTCCGCCTGACCTTCTCGAGCACCTTGTCCCTAATATCGAGAAATGCACGATCCTTAATAGCTGGAGTGTCACGCTGATGAATGAGAGGAACGTGAAAATCTCGTTGGGGAGGAAAGACTAAAGCGGAGGCCAAAGAAGCAAGAGCGTCAGCTAAGATGTTCTGGCTTCGAGGGACATGGACGAAGATCAACTTGGTGAAGAGTTTGGCATAAGCTGAAGCAAGTTCCTGGTAGGGCTTGAGTTTAGGATTGATAGTGCGGCACTTGACAAGCACCTGGCGTAGAATGAGTTGACTGTCACCCACGATTCGTAATTGGGTAACACCATATTTATGAGCGGTTTGAAGACCGGCCAAAAGGGCCTCATACTCAGCTATATTGTTTGTGACAGGGAAAGTAAGCTGAGCAGCAAATGGGATGGTGACCCCTTCTGGTGTTAAAAGAACCATGCCGATCCCTCTTCCTTGGGAATTTATAGCTCCATCAAAATGTAATATCCACATAGGATCGTGGGGTTGATTAATGGACATTAGTTCTTCATCTGGAAACTCCGAATTGACAGGATCAAATCGGGGGAGCGGGTGGTGAGCAAGATGTTCGGCAATGGCGTAACCTTTGATTGCTTTCTGTTGAATGTAAGTGATGTCAAATTGAGAGAGAAAACTTTGCCAGCGTGCCAATCGGTCGGTAAGGACAGATTTTTCAAGAAGGAATTTAATCGGATTCATGCGAGTAATAAGGTGAACCTCGTGAGCTAAGAAATAATGTTTTAACTTCTGAACTACCCAGACTAAAGCAGCGCAAGTCTTTTCCATGGCTGAGTACCTCTGCTCACAAGGGTTGAGAAGTTTAGATAAATAGTATGCTGCCCTCTCCTTCCCTTCTTCATCCACTTGAGCTAGGACAGCACCTACAGAGTCATCCAGGACAGAAACATAGAGCATAAGTGGTTTGCCCGAAATTGGCGGCCTCAGGACAGGAGGATTGGCCAGATAATCCTTCAATCCTTCAAAAGCTGCCTGACACTTGTCATCCCAATTAAACTTGACCCCCGGCTTAGTAAGCTCGTAAAACGGCCTGCATCTTTGTGAGTGCTGGGAGACGAAGCGGAGAATAAATTGCAACCTCCCGATTAACCCTCGAACTTCCTTCAAATTCTTGGGAGGAGGCATATCCCTGATGGCCTTTGCCTTATTGGGATCAACTTCAATTCCTCTTTTGCTGACAATAAACCCAAGCAACTTCCCTGATGAAACACCAAATATACACTTTTTGGGGTTCATTTTCAACTGATATTCTTGTGATCTTTGTAAGACTTTAGCCAAAACCCCAGGATGCTCAATCCTTGCTCTTGACTTTACTGCTAGGTCATCCACATACACCTCAATATAAATATGAATCATATCATGAAAAATTGCCATCATAGCCCTCTGATAGGTGGCTCCAGCATTCTTGAGTCCAAAAGGCATGACCACATAGCATTAAGTACCCCATGGTGTAGTGAATGACGTTTTCTCTTGATCTTCTTCAACCAGGCGAATCTGATTATAACCCGAAAAACCATCCATGAAGGAGAGAGTCTCAAATCCTGCCGTATTATCAATCAAAACATCAATATGAGGGAGGGGGAAGTCATCTTTAGGACACGCACGGTTGAGGTCCCAAAAGTCTATACAAATCCGAACCTTTCCATCTTTCTTCATGACCGGGACGATGTTAGCCACCCAGTTCGGATAGAGGACAACTCTAACAAATCTAGCCTTATGAAGCTTGTCGACCTCTTCTTTCATCTTTAAAGCCATGTTAGGGTGGAAACGTCTCAACCGTTGTTTGATCGGGACAGACCCTGGCTTAAGTGTAAGCCGATGTTCAACGAGCGCAGGGTCTAATCCAGGCATATCTTCATAACTCCACGCAAACGTGTCCTTGTATTCTTGAAGTATCGAAATAAGCGCCTCCTCTTCGGTAGGCGGCAAATTCTTGCTGATGAGGATAATCCTAGGGTCTTCTTCCGTACCCAAATTTATTTCTTTGGTAGGCTCTTCTACTGAGGCTGATGGTTCGTCAAATCTTTTCATGCCACTAGAAAGGGCATCAGCCTCGTCCTCAAATTCTTCATAACTTTCCTCCCCCTCTTCAATAGGGTCTTCATCATTCATAATCTCGTAGACACCAAAACCCTCATAAGAAGCACAAGTATCCTCATATTCTAACTCTGGCAAGATGATCAGATTCTCTAAAAATTCGGGAAGGGTTGAGCATACCCGGCATCTTCTAGCCAACTCCAACAAAAATCTGCGGGGAATCTGCTTACCCTTGGATTTCCTATGTGAAACTACCCCATGGATTTTATTATTAGAAGAAGAAGAGCAACTTTGATCATTAGAAGAAGAAAAGGGAGGGGGTGAAAAAGTGGATACAGGAAGGTGTACAGATGAGGACCCTTCGCAGGAGGGGTGGAAAAGGTTTATCAATGAATCTTGGAAGAGTGGCCCCTGGGTCGGGGCACACTCAGGAAGGAGATAGGAGGTCTCCTCAAAAGAGATGGAGGATGAAAAAGTTGGAATTTTGGCGTTTTTTTTTTCGTTTTCATTTTTATCTTCATTTTTATTTTCCTTTTCAAGAAGAAAGCAGTGTGAAGGGAGAATAGAAGGAGCAGTGGAGATTGAAAGATTGGGGAAAGATTGAATCAAGGACGACCCACGTGGGGGTGTGATGGAGAGTTTGGAAAATTGCTCGAGGAGCAAGGGAGGAATTGGAAGAGAGACTTGCATTGAATTTGGAGAAAAGCTGATCATGATCGGAGGCGGTCTCGGCACGTGAGAAAACAATTGAGAATGCAGAGAAGAAAGAAGAGACGGATGCATAGAAGTGAGAGAGAAAAGGCCGGCCCACAGCCTGTCTATTGTAAATCCTTCTTCATATGGTACGTCAGGCTCTCCAATATCTGTGTAATCACTCAGCAGCTGCCTCTTGTCTGTTATCACAACAGGTTTTTCAATCAAGTCGTGGATCAGTGGCGGCCATTCCAGATCTGTCGGCATGAAGAGACGGCTTAAGGCAATAGTAATGTCATTCATATCAAACCATCTATACCAGTCGCACTCTGGATCATCCATTTTCCTCCTCTTATCAGGCCTTAGAGATTCCAGGGCTTTGTATGTAACCAGTGGAGCAATATGTCGAGCAAACTGTCTAGCATGAACATCTTGACAGTCTAACATGGAAGTGATTATTGTAGTCTACTCATTATCTTGGACGCCACCTTTAATAAAATGTGTCTGCAATGTCCAAGTGAGCGGTTGGCGATCTGTCTTCAAAGTGGAGGTCATAACTGCCCATGGTTCTTCTTCATTCTTGCTTGGTCCTTTATAGCCTAGGCCGCCCCGTGCAATCAATCTTTGTGGCTTGACAGGCTTAGTTCTGCCCTGACAATTGACACCCAGGCCTTTGCCAACCTGGTACCCCATTCTCATCAGAATATTCCAAAACGGGGTATTCATTGTGTTCTTCTTCTTCTTCCCCTTGGAAGTTAGGGGTGTCATGGCAACTGTTGTAACTGTCTCGGGTGGCATCGGCCGTGGGTGAGGGATATCCAGCACTGATAGCAACGGTATGTTGGAAGGCCAAATAGAAGGAACTGACGTTGCTAGGTGTATGTCTTCATCAGGCAGGATCGGCATGCTAGTCACTTTGATAATGCGGCCCTTGTGTGGAAACTTGAGGCATTGATGGTTTGTAGAGGGCACTGCATCTAACTGTTGAATATAGGGGCGACCCAAGATGCCATTGAATGTTGGATCCATGTCCAAGATGTGAAAATCGACTGTGATTGTTGCTGGACCCAGACTAACCTTTAACGTTATCATGCCCAGAGGAGGCTTCTTAGTATTGTCGTATGCTGTGACTGTTATGGTAGATGGCCGAATCTGATTTTCTGGAATGCCGCACATCTTCAAAGTGGTCGGCGGCAATACATTGATGGATGCCCCAGTGTCCACCAAACATTATTTTACCGCCACCTTATTGATATCCACTGTGATGCATAAAGCATACTTTCTTGCCGGTTGAGGTGCCAGTTCATGTTCATAAAAAGTAATTGCCGGCTGACTACTAGCGGGCGTCAAGACTATGGTTATCTGCTCGGCAGGGATGTCCTCATTGACCATAACTTTCTGTAAATATTCTTTCAAGGACAATTGATGGGTTGTTGACCTCTTGATCAGTTCTAGAATAGAGATTCTTGCTGGAGTTCGGTCGAGATGCTTCAGTAAATCATATTGAGTGCCTGGCACGGACTCTTGCTCCTGTTCTTGTTCATTTGGCCCCTGTGCGGGCTCCTGCTCTCTCTGGGGAAAGATGTGCTGGAACATCCGTCCACTGCGGAGTGGTGCCATGGTTTGACGCGCCTCTGTCGGGGCAAGGATGGAGGGAGGGTTGGAAGAAGAAGGGGTGTTAGCATTGAGAGTTGGTGGAGGAGTGTTTGAAGATGAAATCGGTGAGGAATTCGACAAGGCAGCCCCCGTAGGAGGCGTAGGAGTAGGAAGGGGTGCCCGAGTGTGGGAAGGGCTAGCGGGTTGAATAAGGAGAGGTCGGGGTATAAATGGTGGTTGAGCTGATGGTGGAGGTGTCCTCACCGGCGGAGGAGTGGTGGTGGTGGATGTAACCGGTGCTGGTGACGGGCGAATGAGGAGTGGCCTAGATGGTGATGGCGAAGGATTGTTGGTGGATGATGGAGTTTGCTACGTCGAAGGCTGTGGTCGTGGTAGACGGGTAAGGAGAGACCGGGTTGGCAAGGATGAGGAATTAGTGGGGACAGATGGGTTAACGGGGCGCAAAAGGGGACGACTTAGTTGAGGGGTACAAGAAGAAGGAAGCGTGCGCAAGAGGCGCGGAGGTTGATTTGAATTATGATTGAATGCCCCGATAGAGGCATTTTCTTTGTGCCATCCCTGCCCTCTCTCTACTTCATGGAGAGACGTGACCGGGTTCACATGTTGATTTGCTTGGTGCTCCGGCAATGGGTTGTGGACAATCCCCATATCTTGCTGAGGTGCTGGAGCTTGCTGTTGTACTGGTGGAGCTGGTTGCTGCGGCTGCTGAGCCTGCTGTTGCCGAGGAGGCCTTCTTACTTTCATAGTAGTGATGAACTGCCTCATCTCGTCCCAATTAATACCGCCCTGGTCATTTAAATCATAGATGTAGTCCTTGAAGTGAAAGCAATGGTCAATATTGTGACCAGGGGAGCGGTGGAAAATACAATAGCGGGACGTATCAACATTAGCGGGGCACGATGTCCTTTCTTTTTGTAACATGAGTAGATTAGCAGCCATCAGGGCATTAAATATATCTGGGAGACTTTCTGGCAACGGCGGATAATGGGCCCTTTTGGGGCCAAGTGGTCTCCTTTGCTGTTGTTGTTGTGGGCCATAGTTGGTGGGTGGCGGTACTTGGTGGTACTGTTGCGGAGCTGAGGGATCTGCATGTGGCGTTTGGTTTCGTGGAGGAGCAAGGGAAGGTTGAGGAGCAAATTGGTGTTGTGGGGGTGAATGGAAGAGGGTGTTTTATTATGGAGGTGGCGGGGGTCGTGGGTTAGATTGGCGAAAAGGTGTGGGGTTGCCGACCGCGCCAACCTGCTCATTGATGACGGTGCCCTCAGTCGTGGGCCCACTATTATTGACATTTGTATTTTTCTTGACCAACCGTGGTTTCGGTTCGAACATGCCCATGATGGGCGAATCCTTCATCTGAGTTTGAATATATCGAGCTCTTTCATAGAGCTCCTCCATGGTGGTCAATCTGTTCATGGCTAATATATGCCGGAACTGAGGGGTTGCATTTGAAATAATCATCTTAACCTGCTCTAGTTCTGACAAAGTATCTTTCAATTTCTCGGCCATCGATCGCCATCTATCAGCAAATATGATGAAGTCCTCCTCAGGCTTCATTTTCTCTGCAACCAAGTCCGTAACAGATAGAGAGGGTCCAACCCGGTCCCTATACTTCTGCAAGAATTTCCTTTGAACCACATCAAAATTGCTGGCATCTGTCGGATCAAAGGAATAGAACCACTCAAGGGCTGGCCCCTCTAGAGATCTTCTAAACAAATAAGCCAGTGAGGCTTTGTTGCCCTGCCAAAAGGAGGTCTCATACATAAAATCCTTCAAGTGAATAAATGGGTTGCCAGTTCCATTGTATCGCCGAAAATTTGGCATCTCAGAAGGCGGTAAGTGAAAAACTGGCAATGTAGGCAGAGAGATCTCTGGAGCATTCTTGGCAGCAATAACCTTGTTGAGTTGTTCTTCCATGCTAGCCAATTTCTGAAGGAGTAAAGCATTAGTGTCTGACTCGACTGGGGCCGAATTTGGAATGAAGGTATTTGGCATTGGCGTCCTTAGAATTTGGGGAGGTTGAAAGAATTGAGGCCTAGCCGCGGAATAACTTGCCTGTTGGGCCGGCATGGCCGCACTGGGTGTTGGTGGACAAGAGGGGGGTTTGTGCAAGACCGTTAACAACGTGATGGCCACTGGCGGCCGGAGGGGGATTGGAAGATGAAGAGGGAATAAATTTCCCTTTCAAACCGGCCTGAACTGCCTGCCGCTGGGAATCGTCCAATTGAGATAATGCATGAATTAAATCATTGACATTGAAAGATGGTGGGGTGTTCCCCGATGTGTTCCGATTGGATGGTAAAGCTTGAGAGGAGGGTTCAACCTCATGAGTTGTGGTGTCAACCACATGAATTTGAGAATAATGAACCTGAGACGGAGGGTAGTTTCCCTCATGATAGATGGAATCTTGGAGGGGTGTCTCATAAGATTGATCAAAAATATTTTCTTCCACATCATCATAGGAGTACCCGTAGCTTGCCATGTTGATAATCTTACCTGAACGGAGTTGCATGTTTATGCAGAGAAAGAAGCTTATTTTGGAGGAATTATAATTGCAGTAATCACTCAATCCAATCAAGTTATGCAAACAAGTTGTAATGGACGCAAGCTTTTAGATTCAAGTTTGAGATTAGAGTGAATTAAATTGATGCACGATCCTCTCTCTTTGTAGTGTAGAACTTAGTTGTGAGTTTTGGTTGTGATATCCGGGTTAACAAGGTTCTTTCTCTCTCCTTACCAACGGTGGGCTATCTAAACTCCGGGTACTTCAAGGTACAACCAGCCCGGCGTCTGTGAGGGAATCCATGGGTGCGGGGACTTACGGAGGTCTTGGAAAAGGAATTTCCGGTCCAAAGAGACGGAATGCTCAATGGAGGGTTGTTCCAATTCCAAGAAGGGTGTGTGGAATCCTAGTGTAGAGAGAGGAGGTCTCTCAACCAAATGCCACAAAATGCAGAATAATATAAGCAGAGCAAGCAGGTATAATCAGATAATGAATATGTGAATCAATCCAGCATGAACAAACAGATCAACCAACTTTCTGTTAACACACAGGTAAAAAAAGCGACTTGGCAGAAGTTGCTAAAATAAGGAAACACGACAGCGTGGCTGTCGCTACTCTGTGAAGTCCTATCGGACAGTGCTCAAGAAACGCCTTGGTGTGAGGCGCGGATTGTGCAAAAGACGCCTGGGAGAAAGACGCTGGATAGACAAAGGACGCCCACAGCGAGGGGCGTCAATCCTCAGAGAGTGAGAAAGCAGCAAACGCTATATAAAAAGGTGCCTTTGCAGAAGGCGTTAAATGCGAGTAAGACGCCTTGAGTAAAGGCGTTAATTCATGAAAAATGCCTTGATGTGAGGTGTTAATTAAGAAAACACAGAGAACACAAACTGGCTAATCCGAGGGGTGTGGGTGTGCAGTGTGCACAATGGAGGGTGCCCGTGAGGCACAGTGGAGGGGTACCGTGGGTACCTAAGGGAAAGGGCACACGTGGGTGCCAATGGGAAAGGGCACACGTGGGTGCCAACAGGAGAGGGTAATCAAAAGAAAAACAGTGGAGGTCCCACCATGATCGCCAATTTGTGAATCGTGTTTTTCACATCAAAAATAAATAAGTGGAAAGATAGATAATGAAATAAAGGGAATAAAAGGGGAGCAAGAGATTGCTATTGGAGCGTGATCGCCAGAGGGGTTACCTCAAAAATAAAAGAAATTGATCGTGAATACCTGGTGAAAATAAGGATGCGGGATGAGTGTAGATTCCTTCCTCCTCCTTCTACCGGCCGGCCGATGAAGGGGGTTTTGCTCTTGATTACCCTTAAACAAAGAACAAACAATCAAAAGAGGAGGGATTAGCCAAGTGTGTGTAGTATCAATTCAGAAATAAATAAGATGATGGAGTAAAAGCATGCAGTGTGCACCTTTTGGTTATTTTAAAACCCCTAAGAAAATTAGGGAAGGAAAAAGATATGATGCAGAGCTAATGCAAACTTAAAAGGGGAACGATGTATGATGAACAAAGATGAAGTAGTAAATTGATGGAGAGAACTCCCTGCTGTTCCTGACAACAGTAAAGGGAAAACCAAGTTGAACTTGCGACTAATGTACTAGGAAGAAGACCACTGCAGGAGCACGGATTCGCAAAGAAAAAGGAGAATAGAAAGGCTTCAGTGCACGGAGAAAACTGCTAATCTCTCCTTTATTCTGTTTAGCCAACCTTCCTATCAAGCTTCTGCTAACCTCGCGCGAACTCGACCCAGGAACGTATTTATAGGGTAGAAAACACAATTTTAATGGGATAAGAACTAGCAAGACTCTTCTACGGCAAGGTCTCTAGTTCCCTAATCAAGCAAGATGATCAAGCAGAGTAGGGGACTCTCCAGGAAAGGGTAGTTCAAGCAGGACACGGAAGGGAAAAAGATGACCCACATCAGGGCGTTACTTGAAATTGACGACCTGTGTCAAGGCGTTAATTGAAATAACGACTGGCATAAAGACGTCAATTCTTGGATTTAATTTTAGTAAGAAAAAGCTTTCTTATTTGAAAATTATAAAGAGACGCCTGTAGGCGAGACGTTAATTCAAAACACGACCCAGGGAGGGACGTTACTTTTTGATTTCAATTAGGGTAGGATACGTCAAATATCAGAAACTGACGCCTCTTGCGCCAGTCGTCCTTTCTTTTAAAAACGCCCTAGCTCAGGTCGCTATTTAAAACACGTCCCTCTTCGAGTCGTTAATTACAAGAATGCAAGAAAAATCATAAAAACCCACACAAAAATAGAAAAACTTTATATTATAGAAATATTGAAGTTCACTTTGGGGCGTTAACATAGTGACATGAGATTTGATCAACATAGTATCAATTTTGGCGTGTGTACATCCTCCTTACCCCTTGAGTGGCCCATGAAGAATTAGTGATAGACAGGAATATGGATGGCGTTGAATGGAAGGTGGGTAAAATAGTGGAAAGCCCTTTAGCACCAAGATAACCGCCCCTCCATGGCAGTGAAAGTGTATGGCCAATTGGCCCAATGGATAAAGCAAGAGCCCATGATGAAGCTTCAATAGTAAATGATAACTCCCTTGGAGAGTGAAGAGCAACAGTGTGAGAGAGTTGGAAAGTTGAGATAGGAAGCATCGTGTTGCCTAGGGATTGTAGCGTATGAAGAATATTGATCAAGATGGGCGTTCGCCCCTTGTATGGAAGAAAAAGCTCAAGATTTGAAAGTTGGAACAAGGGGTGCCTTGCCCGGCCCTTGGGCGGCATCAACGCTTGGCATTCTCTTCTGGCGAGTAGTGGCGGGGACTCGGCCTCTTCAACCATGCTCGGCACGACAACACGGATTGGCATCCGGCAGATAAATTCTTGCATCTTGAATAGCATGGTCGTGGCCAAATCCTTGTTGCCCGGCTCTTGATCATCTTCGGCACCAGTACTTGCAGAAGCACTCCTATTCTGAGTGGTAGAGGAAGCGGAGGCGGAAGGCTCCATGGATGGTGGAGGTGTAATGGAAGGTGTTGGAGAAAGGGTGAGTGGAAACAGAGGTTCAAACACGTCGAGCTTCTCCCTTTGCCCAGAAGTAGTCGGGGTTGGCTCGAGTGTAAAAACGGGTGGATCCTGCTCAGGACTAGCCATGGGTAAGGGTGAATGGATAGATGAGGGAACAGGCAAAGTGGGTTTTGGGGTTAAAGGGATAATGGAGGGCCGAGGTGGCGGTGATGGAAGGTTAATTGGGGAAGGTTCGATGGTGGGCTCGGTGGAAGCCGATGGAGTAGAGGCTAATGGCGGATTGGGTGGAGGTTTAGTGGAAGGCTCGGCGGAGGCCGGTGGAGTGGAGATAAGCTTGGATGGCTTGGTGGGAGTTAGTGGAGTGGAGATTAGTGGAGGTTCAGCGGAGGCCGATGGAGTAGAGGTCGAAGGTGTAAAAGGAGAGGGTTTGGTGCGTAGGAAGCGTCGGATGATGCGAGAAGTATTAGGTACAGGGGAAGGCGCATGATGCACCAGTGTGGGTGACTGGAGTATCGACCCATCATCATAGCACCAATTGGTCTCATAAATGGTGTTAGGGATAGTGGCTTCATCCTGAGCAAGGGGTTCATCGGGTGGCAATGGAGGGAGTGGGAAATGAAGGAAACTTGAAAGGGGTGCCTGTGGAATTTCAACATGTCGTGCCATCTCCAAATCTTCATCTTCATCAAAAACATCAAGTGGACACCGTGGTGAAGGCATAATAATAGGTGGTGGAGGATTTTGTGGAGGATCATGTGAAAGTGGAGGCAGATGGTCATGATATTGTGAAAAATTCTGTGGAGGTAAATGCGAAGGTGGAGACGGGAGGGCCAGATAAATGAGCAGGGTGGATGAGTGGAGGGTGAACGACGTCCACTTGATTTTTGATATCTTGCTCACACGTGTTATTGATGCCATTCCCTCTTATCTCCTTCCAATCTTTTTCCAACTTAGCGATGTTATTCATGAAATCATGAAGAGGATTGACTTGAGATGGAGGAGGAGCGGGCCGTGGGCTAGTGAGCCTCTTAAGTTGTTCCTCCATGGAAGCAATTCTATCAAAGATACTTTGCTGGAGGGGTGTAGCATGATCATTGGAAGGTTGGCATGATTGCCTTGGAGGGGTGGCTTGATATGACGGCCGTGGAGGAGGGTTAATAGGATGACCCGCTAAAGGACCCAGACGGGCCGGATTACAAGGAATAAATGGACCTTGGGGCCGTGAAGGATGAGAAATAGAAGGAGGCGGGTGATGGGCCACTCTAATAGGAGTATGTGTCGACGAAGGAGGCGGGTTATGGCCACCCAAATAAGAGTAGGTGTGGACGAAGGAGGCGGGTGATGGGTCACCCGAATAGGAGTAGGTGTGGATGAAGGAGGATGAGGAGAGGATGTGCCCTCAACGATGGCCTTAAGGGCTTGGATTTGTTGAGGGGTGAGATGATCCAATGCACGGATGAATTGAGAGAGCTTCTTATCATTGGGAGGAGACGGTCCCGAGGGAATAGTGGCTCGCGATTGAGGCAAGGGACCATGAGATTGGACATTGCCCATGGGTCGGGCAACACCATAGAAATGAGGGCGTGGTCCCCTAGAATGATTGTGGTGAGAATTATGATGAACAGGTTGAAATTGAGAAGTATAGGATGTGCTAGGTTGTGCATCCTCATGAACATAATTAAGATTAACCATGTTATTTTGTCTATCAAGGTAAGCCATTATGCAATCAAAGTTTAAGCAAAATAATTTGCAAAGAAGCACACGAGTTGGAATGGTTACCGTTGAATTTTTTTTTGTTTATTTGATACTTGGTGAATTAATGACTTTTAACAAACTTCGGAGTGATTCACACAAGGGAGGAACCTAGTTTCAATGTAAGTTCACTTCGATGCCAACTAAGAACACTCTCTCACTATGCATAGGCCAACTAAACCCGGGACTTCAAAGGTACAACCTGCCCGGCGTCCGTGAGGGAATCCATGGGTGCGGGGACTTACAGAGGCTTGGTTTAGGAATTTTTGGTTCAATGAGACGGAATGCTCAAAGGAGGGTCCTTCCTTCACCAAGAGGGGGTAAGATCTCCTAAAAATATGGGGAGAGGAGGTCTCCCAAACCAAATGCAAAGATGAATGCAAAACTAATGCAAAATAGAGACAATATATATGCATGAACAGGATATGATAAGAATGAGGCAGAACACACACAGAAAAAGAGCTCACTGCGGACACTCAGGGAAATGACGCCCTGATCCCTGCCGCCATATGATGAAAAGGCGCCCCTGTGAGGGGCGTCAATTCCTGTGAAAGATTTTTTAATCCCCTGTGAAATTGAAATGGCGTTCTGGACCCTGTCGTCAGATGTAGAAACAACACCCCTGTCAAGGGCGTCAATTCGTGTGCTTTTTCTTTTTCTTTTTTTAAGGAAAACTAAAAACAGCGCCCGTCACTATGCCGTCAATTCTTGAAGGGACGCCTCTGAGAATGGGCGTCAATTCCTGTGAAAAATGAAATAGCGCCCTACACCCTGTCGTTATATGGGGAAACAGCGTCCCTGTGAAGGACGCTAATTCCTTCTGTCCCAGAAACACTCCAACAGCTAGAAAGCTCAAACAGTGATAAAAATACCAATAGGAAGGAATGAAAACACCTGCAATCACAAGATAAGAATCATGGCAATCAATAAGAACATGAAATGGGATATAGCATGCTCATCATCATTTTTTTTAAGAGATGGATAAATGGAATTTCTAAAAATCTATCAAACTAACCAATCACATAGGGAGAGTGCTACGTGGAGCACAAAAGGAGGTGCACCGTGAGTGCAAATGAGGAGATGGCACACGTGGGTGCCCAAGGGGAAGGGTAATCAAAAGAAAAATAAAAGGTGTCCCACCGTGATCGCCAATTTGTAGATTCTAAGAAATCCACTTAGAACAATTAAAAGGAAAAAAGAAGGTAAGAAGAATGGGAAAAGAGGGAGAAAAGGGGAGCATGCGAAGATGCCAAGGGGAATGTGTGATCGCCAGAGACGCGAGGGCCTCAAAGGATATAAACAATAACAATAGGGAGGGATCGCGAATATAAATACCTCAAAAGGATGCGGGGGGGATTGTGAGTGCACCTTCTCTTCCGATCGGCCGGCCGATGAAGAGAGTTCTTCTTGTTGATTACCCTTGCAAAACAATAACAAACACCAATAAAAGATATGGACTAGAAATCAATGTGAGTGTAGCATCAAATTCATAATAGAAATAAACATGAAAAGCATGTATAAGAACACACCTTGTTGGGTGTTGGCCCTTAAACCCCTATGCAATGGGTATGGGAGATTATGATGAATGATAAGATAAAGGAGGGTGCAAGTGTTGCACTAAGGAGATCTCAACATGGTTGAGATGATAAAAATAATGAAAGAAGCGAAAATAACATGATGCATGCAAACTACTTCATGAAAGAAACAAAAGAGATTAAGGGAGGGATAAGCTTATTGATGTGTTTCTCCAAAAGGGGCTTTATATCTTCAATTTACTCCAAGGAAGAAGAGGCTCCAAATCTTCAAGAGAGGAAGAAGATCTCCATGGATGAAGCTTTAAGCATGTGGGAGTCTTCCTCCTTGAGCCTTTGGTCCAACAGCACCTCCTCTTGAATTGATATTGATGCCCCTTACACAAGGGAGAGAGGGGTCCTATTTATAGGGCTAAAATTCGGACTTAATTCCAAGGAAAATTAGGAAAACATGTTTTAGTGAGATTTGGAGGGAGATATTTATTAGACAAGTGTCCCCTCAATATTAGAAAGCCTTAGGAGTCCTTTCCCAAGTGAAAAGGGGCTCAAAATGGGGAAAGAAGGAGGTTCTATCGGAGTTCAAAATTGAACAAGAATTGTCGACCGGACAGATGGTCGCTTCTTAAAATAACGCCCGCGGAGGCGTCGTCATTTTGGAGGCTTTTCGAGACAGATACAAACTTTCCGAAATTTGAAAATAATTGACGACTTTGAGGAGGGCGCTATTTAGAATTTAATACGAATTTCGGGCGGATTTAAAATCTCAAAATATAGCAATGGAAATGACGACCTGACCAGGGGCGTTAATTGAAAATGACGACTTTCACCCTGTCGTGAATCAAAAATAATAAAAAAAGCCAAAGGAAATGACGACCGCGCACTCGGGCGTCAATTGAAATGACGTCCGCGTAGGGGCCGTTATTTCAAAACATGCAAAACATGGCCATTTTTCATTTCTCATTATTATTTTCTCATTTTTTAGGTGGACGTGCATCTAACTGTGCAGATTCCAATTACTATTTTTTCGTATTTCTCTGACACCCGGAAGGCCACCAAATCACCCCTGGAAGTGGGCCAGAAATAATATTAAAATATTTCAATTTGAAATTGACGCCACACACTATGTCGTTAATTCTATTTTTTTCAATTTTTTTATTTAAATTCAAAACAACGCCCCTTGACATGTCGTCAATTCTAAAAAAATTCTGAAACATTCTCAAAAAAAATCAGAAAAATAGGAAAAAATAAATAACGGACGTCTCCTCAAAGAGGCGTCATTTTCCTTTTTATTTTCTTTAATTTTCTTAAAAATAAATGACGCCCCCTCTCACGCCGTTAATTCTGAAAAATCCGAACAAATGGAGGAAAATACCCAAAAAAACCAAAAAATAGGGGAAAATAATAAAAGGGTAAAAATTGGGAGAAATCTAAGAAAAATAGAAAAATCACTCAAACAAAGTCAATTGAGGGTCAAATCGGGGCATTGCAAGGTAATATGAGATGCACTCACAGTAACGTCAATTTTGGCGTGTCTACACTCCTCTCTCCCCCACCTAGGCTACACCTCATCCACACACCACTAGCCACCCCAACCACCTCATCACTTCCCTAGGTGCATTCATTACCCCTCCACTAACTCCCACCAAATCTACTCCCTCCCTAGGAGAATCTTGGCCTTCCCAACACAATCCACCCTAGTCCCCACACAATATTGCAGCTCCCAAGGGGAATTTGAATTGTTTCCCTCCACTCTCTCCACCCCTTTCACTTCCCTTCACCATTTGTCACCTCCCTCCCCTATCTCTTGTCCCATTGGAGCTACTCCAAGCTAGCCAATTCGCAGCTCAGGATCTGCAGAGGGCCAACAGCTTGCAGAGGCGACCCCAACTTCATCCCAGCGTCCCTGGAGGCCCAAGTGGTACCGTCGGAAGCGTCTCCTTGTATTCTTCGCAACGGCAGTGGTCTCGTCCCAACCTGAGCTTGTGGTTCCCCGGGGGAGCCGATCTCCCCACACTGCGCGTCTTCCTCCAGACTGGCAATCTAAAGCCGCTTGCAGAGCCTCCCACGGCCAGCCCCTTGAAGATCTGGAGGCAGGGCTTGTCTGAGTTCTTATACAGCAAGTCGCCTTCCAGAATCAAGAAGCGGCTCCTCGATTGGACCCCGAACAAGTGAGTTCTGAATTTTCTCCCTCGGGTGCGCTGTTCTGTCCACTCTGGGACTGAATAGACACTTGATCATTGTTCAGGCAGTCCTTGTCTACTCTGACCTCTTCCGGCATCCCCGCAGGACTTGTTTCGAAGAGGACTCGACAACGAATCCAGCGACTCCGGCCAAGCCTGAATAGGAGCTGAGGAGCGTCCGTGGTAGCCTCGTCTTCCAACTATAGGGGTGCAGAACCTACCAGAACCAGCAAGCAGAGCCCCTGTTTGCACCTCTGCCCCGACCAACACCGCCATCCAAAAATTCCCCCAAAAATTAGACGTCTTCTTGGGTCAACTACGAAGGTTCTCCAACTAGTTTCGTCAACAACGGAGTTCGGGAGAGGTTGCAGCAATGCCGACTTCGACCGCCTGTCCCCTGTTCCAGAGGGCAGATAGAACCGTTGATTTTCTTTCATTAAGTTCCTAGATTGATTCTCCCCTTCCCTCCTGGCCGGCTTACAGCCCCTCCTTGTTGGAGGTAGTGTTTGAATGTAATTTTGGCTTCCCTTCCCCAAGTTCAACCCCCTTGCATGGGGCGTAGTGATGTAAAACCTTGAACAGGTCGAAGCTACACCGGCGCGGCGTGTGGGGAACCCACGCTTCCTCGCTCGCCCCCGTCTAGGAACGGGACCGGTTTCTTCAAACCGGTCAAGTAAGTTCTCTACCCTTGCTCTCCTTTGGATGTCATGTTCCTTCAATATTAGTTCATAAACTCCGCTGGTCCGTGAGAGAGAGCACCCGGTCCTCAATCCCCATTGCTTCAAGTGACCACCGTGGGTGAGAGTGTGACCCGTGCCCATTGGCACCCGGTCGGCCTGTCACGCCTCGAGCCTTTATTACAGCGAAAGACTAGCTCGAGGAACGTGAATAGCTAGCATGGTAAGCCTCTTGCAAGTAAGAACGATCAGAGCGCAAGACAATCACACACATAAATGCAATTGCACAATATTTACTCAACTCCAACTTTCAATTCATTATCAATCAAATATCAAATACAATCACTAATCTTCATCATACTAGACTCAAGAAATAAGATAATTATATAGACTCAATCTAAACAATGTAGACTTTCTAAGTCTTCACTCATTCTTTATTCACTCTCGGACCCGCTATTTGAACATTCCAAATCCGATCCTGACTCATTTCCATCTCCTGAAAAGGATTGGAAATAGGTAATGAGCACACTTGTCCAGTAGGTATCTTCGCATCAACATGAATGCACTATTAAAGTAATTAACATTTTTGCTCTAGAGGAATAAGGTAAAATCATGCGAATGCGATAAATCACAAGTAACCAAAGTAACAAGATGATCATGTAAGATAGAATGAACAAGTATGAACTAGCAAGAATGTAACAAGAATGGCCTTTCATGAACAAGAATGTGCTAGCAAGTCACATACTCATCACCCAAACATCTTTTGCTTATGAGCAAGTATTTGGTGAATTTCTGTGAATATCATGTAACAAGCAAGAAAGTCATGTACGTGTATCGTGGATTTTCACTTCACGAGCCGTGGATATTTCACTTATTTATAGAGAAAGTACTCCCAGCGCAATGCGACGCCAGTAGCATCATATCCGATGATTTACAGTATGTTTCCGACAATCAGCCGAGGGGACTAGCATAGAGCCCTTGAACACAATCAGTGCCCGATCGCATCTTCAAGTATAAATGAAGCTATTTCCACGTTTCAAGTAATAAAATGTGGCCAAGAATGCAAATAAGTTCTTGATAACAATAATCAACAATGAACGCTTCAACTTAGGACATGAGATATCAAGGATGATTTAAGACGATGTCATGCTCATGGAAATAATTCGCCAGCATAACGGTACATTTATTATCATTCATAATTTAAATTAAGTATCTTTAGACAATCTGCCGAGTCCTAGACCATCAATAACCAATCCAAGTACTTAGAATATATACCCTGTGGTCCAACCTCGGGTTGAAGAATTTAGAACTATGACAGTCTAATACTGGGCCGTTACATGAACATAACAGTTGAGTGTTGGGCCGTTAGAAAGGTTGAATTCAGAAGAAAATAGATATGGACTCAAACAACGTGACGGTCATATATTGGACCGTTATATGTTCCTGACGGTCGAATATAGATCCGTTACATATCCAGAATCCAAAAACATCGATAGTGCTTTCTAACAATTGGGTTTTCACGGTACAACCAACTCGGCGTCCTAGTGGGAATCCCAGGCTCGCAGAGAATTATGGAGGCCTTGAAATAAAATTTCCTAGTCCATTGGAAGGAATATCCAATAGAGAGGTCCTCATGTTCAAGAATATGTTTCTATAGTGCAAAGTGTGAACTAATGACCATATACCGGAATATATGCCATGTACTTAGAGAATTGACTCTATAGACAGAAGGAATGTGTAACGATATAAAATCATGATAAAACTCATCAATATCTTTTCTAAATCAAAGTTTAAATACAAAACTATAGTGCTTTGGGCTTGAAATTACCATCTACTTGAAAATAACTCTAAAGTACCATAAATCATGCAATTTCTAACATGAATCAACACCTGAACTTAAAAATCATGAAAATAGGTTAAGATCTATTTAACAAGGCATATATATAAGCTATTTGAGCCAATCTTAATTCTACCTTAAGTTGACAGAACGCAGTGCTGTGTAACGGACTTGTCTGGGCGCGTCACAATATGGTAACGGTCCACTGTAGGTCCGTCAGAGTTCTCAGAACCCTGCAATCGTTTACAGAGGTGTGACGGATCAAGGTAGGTATGTTACACATCCCTGGCGATCTTACGATAGACCGTTAGGTCCTCTGCTGATAGGAAATAGAAACTATAGAAATTTATGATTAATTCATGGCATGCTAACTACTCTAATCATGTCAAAATGAGAAAAAGGCTATCTAGATGCATAGGTAGTAATGAAATAACGAGAGATAGCTTTTTATCTTCAATTAGGGTTGAAGGCATGCATGAATGTATAGACTAATCCTAAAACATGAAATTCATGAAGTATAACGCATGAAATCCAAATAAACTAGAGGGCTTTTATCCCTAACAATGTGTTTTTGCCGTTCATGAGATAACCTACCTCTTAACTGGGCTTTAAACGCTTAATTTGAGTCTTCAAGGGTCGCCCTAGTTCTTCTCTTCCTGTGTTTTTTCAGTAACTTTACGTTGCCCTAACTCTCCAATCTCTTGACCTAAAGATGTGAAATTTGGAGGTTAGAAAGATGAAACTAAAGGAACAAAAAGTTCTAAAGCATCTAACTCTAATTAGCCCGTTTAGGCTCTCTAATTTCTTGATCTTCAGCACCCTGTCGCACAGGTTCCTGGGTTGGCGTGATGAAACCAGCAACTTTGGAAGATCCTAACTCCTTGGATACTCGACCTCCTAACATGAAATTTTGAGAGTTGTCAAACCTTAGTATTAGAAACAAAAAGTTCTAAAGGATTTACCCGAGATTCTATCTCCTTACCTTGTTTCTTCACGAGCCAAAAATAAGGGTCGCTTAGTTCAGAACTGGGTTCTATTTATAGGGTTTTGGCTAGGGTTTGAGGATTAGATCGATTCTAGAGTCCTTAGTTGGCCAAAACCAGATCCATAAGAGTCCTTAGTAACCTTACACATTCTCCTAATTAGGTCTCTTGCAGATAGGATCCCAAAGATCCAATCTTTTTGCAAGTTCTTCCTCTCA
This sequence comes from Amorphophallus konjac, assembly GCA_022559845.1. Classification (NCBI taxonomy): domain Eukaryota; kingdom Viridiplantae; phylum Streptophyta; class Magnoliopsida; order Alismatales; family Araceae; genus Amorphophallus; species Amorphophallus konjac. The sequence goes on from CM040123.1 coordinate 266,332,265, forward strand.
CGGAATCAACTAAGTGTAACGGTCTAAGTCTGGTCCGTTAGATGGCTGTAACGGTCGCTCGATAGACCGTTACATCAACTGGGCGTGGACATTCATCTTAATTTAAACTCTTTTTGTTAATTATCCACATAATTATCTATATAAGGGGTATTTATCCTTATAATTCGTGAATAAGCTAAGGAACCTTCTAGAATATGGGTCAAACTTAATGGGCTTGATCCATAAACCTATTGGGTTTTAACTATTAAAGCTAGATTAGTTATTTAACATAATTGGGCCTTATAATCCCAACATTAATTCATTTATTAATCTATTTTTCCCTTTATAAATTCTATAAAATTCTATAAATAGTCCAGAAATTACTTATAAATTTTGGGGCACTACACCCTCCCCCACTTAGAAGAATTTGGTCTCCAAATTCGATACATAGATTTTATGGAGAGTGTACTTACAATCGAATAATTCATATAATCTTCTACGCATAGATTCTTCCGTTTCCCATGTTGCTTCGTGTGGCCATTGCTTCGTCCATTGGACTTGGACCATAGGAATAGTTTTACTTCTTAGTTGACGCACTTCTCGTTCCCGAATCCTGACTGGTTTCTGCTCGTATGTCAGGTCCTTTTGGATCTCCAGATTATCATAAGTAATGACATGATGAGGGTCATATACATATTTCTTCAACATAGAGACGTGAAATACATTGTGAACTCCTGCTAATTGTGGAGGTAAAGCCAGTCTATAAGCCACTTCACCAACCCTTTCGAGAATTTCAAATGGGCCAATGAATCTTGGAGTTAGTTTTCCTTTAATGCCAAATCTTTGAATACCACGGCCTGGAGAAACTTTCAGATATACATGATCTCCCACCTGGAACTCCAAGTCGCGTCTTCGATTGTCACCATAAGATTTCTGCCTATCTTGCGCCATCTTCATTCTTTCATGAATGAGCTTGATCTTCTCTGTAGAATCCCTAATAAGGTCGGGGCCTAGGAATTACTTTTCCCCTATTTTATTCCAACATATTGGTGATCTACAGTTTTTTTCCATATAAAGCTTCAAAGGGCGCCATCTGTATGCTGGCTTGATAACTGTTGTTGTATGCAAATTCTACCAGAGGCAAGTGATCATGCCAACTTCCTCCAAAATCAATAGCACAAGCCCTGAGCATATCTTCTACTACCTGATTTGTCCTTTCAGTCTGACCATCAGTTTGTGGGTGAAATATTGTGCTAAAATTCAATCTAGTCCGTAGTGAATGTTGTAGGCCCTTCCAGAATTGTGATGTGAATCAAGGAACACTATCAGATACAATAGTGATAGGGACGCCATGTAATTTGACAATTTCTTTCATGTATAATGATGCTAGAATATCCACAGACCATCGACTTTTTATTGGTATGAAGTGTGCGGATTTTGTCAATCAGTCTATGATCACCCATATACCATCGTGTCCTCCTCTAGTCTTAGGTAAACCCGTGATGAAATCCATCCCTATACTCTCTCATTTCCATTCGAGAACATTCAAGGGATGTAATTTACCTGCGGGTCTAAAATGTTCTACTTTTACTTGTTGGCAGGTGAGACAACGGGACACGAAATCAGCTATTTCTCTCTTCATATTGGGCCACCAGAAGTTTCTTTTGAGATCTTGATACATCTTCGTGCCTCCTAGATGAATGGTGTACTTGGAATTATGTGCTTCTTCTAGGATCAATTTCTTTGTATCCTCATGATCTGGTACACACACTCGACCCTTAAATAGCAATCTTCCGTCATTGGAAATAGAGAAATCCGGCCTTTGTTCAATATTGGCTTTAATTTCCAGTAACACGGGATCATCATTTTACAGCTTGACCAGATCCTCTATTAATGTAGGTTGAGCTTGGATATTAGCCATGAAACAATCATCTTCCTTTATGTCAATATCTAAGTTCATCTGAGCAAATTGAGGAATAAGATTAGTCATACTAATCATAAGACTTGACAGCATGCCCATTGGTTTTCTGCTGAGTGCATCTGCTACCGCATTAGCCTTGTCAGGATGATATTGAATAGCAAAATAAAAGTCCTTGAGATATTCTAACCATCTCCTCTGCCTCATATTAAGCTCTTTTTGAGAGAATAAGTATATCAAGCTTTTGTGGTCTGAGTAGACCGTGAACTTTTCTCCATAGAGATAATGACGTGAAATTTTTATGGCGAAAATAACTACTACAAATTCTAAATCATGCACGGGATAATTTTCCTCGTGACATTACAATTGTCTTGAAGAATAACAGATTATCTTTCCATCTTGCATGAGAACGCATCCTAAGCTAATGCCAGATGCATCCGTATATACTTCAAATCTACCACCTTCCACCGGTAGTGATAAAATAGGAGCCGTAGTAAGATGGTTCTTAAGAGTTTAGAAACTCTTCTCACATTCCTTTGACCAGACAAAAGGATTTTCTTTTCTTGTGAGTCTAGTTAAAGGAACAGCAATCTTTGAGAAGTCTTTAATGAGCCTCCTATAATAACCAGCTAGACCCAGAAAGCTTCTTACTTCTGATACAGTCATTGGCCGGCTACAATTTCTGACAGCTTCGACTTTCGAAGGATCCACAGCGATACCTTCCTTTGAAATAATGTGGCCTAGGAATGAAACTTCCTTGAGCCAGAATTCACATTTGTTAAGCTTGGCATAAAGTTTATGTTCTCTAAGTGTTTGCAAGGCTATCCTCAAATGTTCTTCATGTTCTTCTTTTACCTTGGAATATATCAAGATATCATAAATGAAGATGACGATGATCTGGTCCAGATATGGTTGAAAAAATACTGTTCATAAGTTGCATAAATGCTGCTGGGGCATTTGTTAACACAAATGGCATTACCACAAATTCATAGTGGCCATAATGACTTTGAAAAGCCGATTTATAAATGTCTTCTTCTTTAATTCTAAGCTGATGATAACCTGATATGAGGTCTATTTTAGAAAAATACTCTACTCTTGAAAGCTAATCGAAGAGCTCATCAATACGCGGCAACGGATACTTATTTTTGATTGTAAGTTGATTTAGTCGCCGGTAGTCTATGCATAGCCTGAGAGAGCCATCCTTCTTCTTGACAAATAGCACCGACGCACCCCAAGGGGATGTGCTAGGTCTAATGAAACCCTTATCTAATAGTTCATGCAACTGCCTCTTTAGTTCCTTAAGTTCCATGGGGGACATCCTGTAAGGGGCTATAGAAACAGGTGATGCTCTTGGAATGAGTTCAATTGTGAAGTTTACTTCCCTCTCGGGTGGTAAACTGGGTAATTTGGAAGGGAATACATCTGGGAACTCATTTAAAATAGGAATGTTTGCTAGGACGATTTCCTTGGATTCAGTAACAATGACAGAAGCAAGAAAAGCTTCACATCCTTGCGAGATGAGTTTGCAAGCGTGAAGAGAAGATATGATAGTGTGATGTTTCCTATACTTGATGCCAAGGAAAGAGAATCTTGGAAGGCCTAATTTTCGGAAGGATATAATCCTATTTCGGTAGTTAATATCAGCATCATGATCTACAAGCCAATCTACCCCTAAAATGGCATCATAACCTTTCATGTCAAGGCATACTAGGTTTGCGGGGAGATTGTGACCTTCTACTATCACCTCACTATCAGGGTAATATCAAGTAAGTTTTGCTCCAGAACCTAGGGGTATGGTTATAGCAAGATCTGAAGGTAGAGGAACTGATGTAATTGGTAATGTTTTGGCAAACGTAGTGGAGATAAAAGAATGAGAAGCACCAGTATCAAATAGCACAAATACATGACGAGAATAAATTTGAAGAGTACCTTCCATAAGCCCACCATCCTTGGGCGCTTTCTCTTCTTCTAGAACAGCATTGAGGTGAGCCTACCTCCTACGTCCACCACCAGATGACTGGTCCTTCATAAGTGGGCAATCCGGCATGCGATGCTCCCTGCTTCCACAACGTAAACAAGCACTAAGACGCTTCCAGCACTCTTCAGCCGAGTGGCCAAACTTTTCACAAAAAGTACAAGCCGTGGCGACTTGCTCCTCCTCCTTAATCTTCTTGTTCTTCTGGGAACTTCCACCGTTCCCGCTCCTGGACCTTTTCTTACTATCACGGCTTTTGTGAGGCTCTGTGATGCTGAATTTTTCTTTCTTATAACGCCGATCAGATCGTCGGCTAGACTCTTCTCCTTTTCCTTTCAATTTCTCGGCCTTTTCTAAGGTCCTTTCACATAAGTATGCCCGTTGAACCATCTCCGCATAAGTACGGATGTTTTGGGTCCCGAGCTACTGAATGAAATTGGGTCGTAACCCGTCCATAAATCGATTAGCCTTCAATAGATCAGTACTGATTAAATGCGGTGCATAAGGTGCTAGTCTGGAGAATTGAAGTTAATATTCCACAACTGTCATCATTCCTTGTCGAAGAGAGGTGAACTCCATAGCCTCTTTCTTTCACGTGCTCGGAAAAGTACTTAGCACGGAACAAAGTGAGGAAACCATCCCATGTATGAGGTGCATCGGCCGGAGGTGTCGGAATCAACTTCCACCATGTACGGGCATCCTTGTTGAGTTGGAAAGTTACAAGATGCACCTTCTCTTGATCGGTGCATTGGATGACATCAAATATACGGTTCATCTCGTCAATCCAGTTCTCTGCTTCGTCTTAGAAGAACCATAGAAACACGGAGGGTTTAAACTCCGGAAATTATGATGTAAGTCGCCAGCTCTTGCCCCTACGCCTGCTTGGGCCATAGTTTGTAATTCCTGAGTAAGGCCGGCAACAGTTTGTTACATGCCATTCCAATCTACACGATGAGCCATTTGTAAAATAAGGTACCTGAGAAAAATATAACAACTTGTTATTTCTCATGGAATTGGAAGAAAATTTATCTTAAAGCTAATTAACTATCTTATCCCGGGCTCTACCCAATTCTCACATGGGTATGGAAATTTCTTCCTTAGTTCACAGGTAGGGGTCCTTAAACCTTGGACTTATCCTATGACACGATTCTTCTCCCTAAGTCCTGAGACTTAGGCTCTGATACCAACTTAACTGTCACGTCCCGAGCCTTTATTACAGCAGAAGACTAGCTCGAGGAACGTGAACAGCCGGCATGGTAAGCCTCTTGCAAGCAAGAACGATCAGAGCGCAAGACAATCACACACATAAATGCAATTGCACAATATTTACTCAACTCCAACTTTCAATTCATTATCGATCAAATATCAAATACAATCACTAATCTTCATCATACTAGACTCAAGAAATAAGAAAATTACATAGACTCAATCTAAATAATGTAGACTTCCTAAGTGTTCACTCATTCTTCATTCACTCTCGGACCCGCTATTTGAACATTTCAAATCTGATCCTTACTCACTTCCATCTCCTGAAAAAGATTAGAAATAGGTAATGAGCACACTTGCTCAGTAGGTATCTTCGCATCAACATGAAGGCACTATTAAAGTAATTAACATTTTTGCTCTAGAGGAATAAGGTAAAATCATGCGAATGCGATAAATCACAAGTAACCAAAGTAACAAGATGATCATGTAAGATAGAATGAACAAGTATGAACTAGCAAGAATGTAACAAGAATGGCCTTTCATGAACAAGAATGTGCTAGCAAGTCACATACTCATCACCCAAACATCTTTTGCTTATGAGCAAGTATTTGGTGAATTTCTGTGGAATATCATGTAACAAGCAAGAAAGTCATGTACGTGTATCGTGGATTTTCACTTCACGAGCCGTGGATATTTCACTTATTTATAGAGAAAGTACTCCCAGCGCAATGCGACGCCAGTAGCATCATATCCGATGATTTACAGTATGTTTCCGACAATCAGCCGAGGGGACTAGCATAGAGCCCTTGAACACAATCAGTGCCCGATCGCATCTTCAAGTATAAATGAAGCTATTTCCACGTTTCAAGTAATAAAATGTGGCCAAGAATGCAAATAAGTTCTTGATAACAATAATCAACAATGAACGCTTCAACTTAGGACATGAGATATCAAGGATGATTTAAGATGATGTCATGCTCATGGAAATAATTCGACAGCATGACGGTATATTTATAATCATTCATAATTTAAATTAGGGTTTTTTACATAAATACCCCTCTAAATATCGGTTATGCCAAATATACCCCTTATTTGAACATATAATCAAAAATATCCTCTATTTAATCTTAAATGTTGCAACTATGCCCCTATCGTAACCTTCGTTGATTTAACTTGAGTTAAACATGAGTTAAGCAGTAAAATTATTTGGGTGTTTTACATAAATACCCCTGTAAATATCGGTTATGTCAAATATATCCCTCATTTCACTGCAATTAATGACGATAGATAGGATATTCCACGGAATATTCGCCTCCCGTCGACGTCAGTAAATTACAGGGGCATAGTTGTAACATTTAAGATTAAATAGAGGGTATTTTTGATAATATACTCAAATGAGGGGTATATTTGACATAACTGATATTTATAGGGGTATTTATGTAAAAAACCCTTTAAATTAAGTATCTTTAGACAATATGTCGAGTCCTAGACCATCAATACCCATCCAGGAACTTAGAATATCAACCCTCTGGTCCAACCTCGGGTTAAAGAATTTAGAACTGTAACGGTCTAATACTGGGCCGTTACATGAACATAACGGTTGAGTGTTGGGCCGTTAGAAAGGTTGAATTTAGAAGAAAATAGATATGGACTCAAACAACGTGACAGTCATATATTGGACCGTTATATGTTCCTGACGGTCGAATACAGATCCGTTACATATCCAGAATCTGAAAACATCGATAGTGCTTTCTAACAATTGGGCTTTCACGGTACAACCAACTCGGCGTCCTAGTGGGAATCCCAGGCTCGCAGAGAATTACGGAGGCCTTGAAACAAGATTTCCTAGTCCATTGGAAGGAATATCTAATAGAGAGGTCCTCATGTTCAAGAATATGTTTCTATAGTGCAAAGTGTGAACTAATGGCCATATATCGGAATATATGCCATGTACTTTGAGAATTGACTCTATAGACAGAAGGAATGTGTAACGATATAAAATCATGATAAAACTCGTCAATATCTTTTCTAAATCAAAGTTTAAATACAAAACTATAGTTCTTTGGGTTTGAAATTATCATCTACTTGAAAATAACTCTAAAGTACCATAAATCATGCAATTTCTAACATGAATCAACACCTGAACTTAAAAATCATGAAAATAGGTTAAGATCTATTTAACTAGGCATATATATAAGCTATTTGAGCCAATCTTAATTCTACCTTAAGTTGACAGAACACAGTGCTGTGTAACGGACTTGTCTGGGCACGTCACAATATGATAATTGTCTATATAAGGGGTATTTATCCTTATAATTCGTGAATAGGCTAAGTAACATTCTAGAATATGGGTCAAACTTAATGGGCTTGGTCCATAAACCTATTGGGTTTTAACTATTAAAGCTAGATTAGTTATTTAACATAATTGGGCCTTATAATCCCAACATTAATTCATTTGTTAATCTATTTTGCCCTTTACAAATTCTAGAAAATTCTATAAATAATCTAGAAATTACTTATAATTTTTGGGGAACTACACGGCCCCTTTGAATTGGACCTCCATACCCTTGGGAAGTCCCTTAGGCCTGCTGGCCCTCTACCAGCAAGGGTTCATCCCTCACAACCTCCACTCGACATCACCGAGTTACCCCGGGATTTGGGTGAGTGTCGGGTGAGTGGCCACCGATATCGGTCCATTTTTATTACGAATTGTGCTTGCTTGATAAGGTCCAAGGTGCATGGTCTTGTGACTATTACCCCCAAGGTGATGTCACATCATCCTGTTTCCAAGGCACTGTACAGAATGTCCCCTGTTGAGCTGAAGGAACTAAAAGAGCTGCTAATGGAGTTATTGAAAAAGGGTTTCATCAGCCGAGTACTTCCCCTTGGGGAGCACCCGTGGTGTTTGTCAAAAAGAAGGATGGATCGATGAGACTATGCATCGATTATCGACAGCTAAATCACCTTACAATCAAGAATAAATACCCGCTGCCGAGGATTGACGAACTGTTCGATCAGTTATCTGGAGCTTCATATTTCTCTAAGATTGATCTTCGTTCTGGTTACCACCAATTGAAGAGCAAAGAAGAAGACATTCATAAGACTGCATTCCGAAGCAGGTATAGGCATTACGAATTTACTGTTATGTCTTTCGGACTAACAAATGCCCCCGTAGCTTTTATGCAGTTAATGAACAACATATTCAGGCCCTACTTAGAGCAATTTATTGTGGTCTTTATTGATGATATTCTGATCTATTCAAAGACCGAAGAGGATCATGAAGACCATCTCAATAAGGCACTGCAAATATTGAGGGAAAACAAACTATATGCCAAATTTTGCAAGTGTGAATTCTGGCTCGAGGAAGTGTCTTTCTTAGGCCATATCATTTCAAAGAACGGAATTGTTGTTGACCCATCACAGGTCGAAGCCGTGAAGAACTGGGAACTACCCACAAATGCAATGGAGATTCGGAGCTTCTTGGGTCTAGCTGGTTACTACCAGTATTTTATCAAGGACTTCTCCAAGATTACTGTTTCTCTGACTAGGTTAACCTGTAAAATAGTGCCTTATGAGTGGAATGAATACTGTGAAAAGAGTTTCTAAGCCTTAAAGGATCTCTTGACCACTGCTCCAGTCTTATCATTACCAATTGAAGGAGAAAAATATGAGGTATATACCGATGCTTCGGGTATTGGTCTCGGATGTGTATTGATGCAGAATGGAAGAGTCATTGCATACTCTTCTCGACAATTGAAGAAACATGAAGAGAACTTCCCCGTTCATGACTTAGAACTGGCCGCAGTAGTATTTATCTTGAAGATCTGGAGGCACTATCTTTACGGAGAACAATTCACTGTGTACTCCGACTATAAAAGCCTCAAGTACTTATTCTCCAAAAGGGAGCTGAACATGCGACAAAGGCGTTGGCTCGAATATCTCAAGGATTTCGACTTCATTATACAGTACCATCTTGGTAAGGGTAATTCCATAGCTGATGCCCTTAGTCGAAAGCTGAGAACAATATTGGCCAACTGTATGATACAAGAATGGAAGCTATTGGAGAAATTCTCTGAGCTTGATATCAGCACAGATGAGAAGAACATGTGTATTATTCTATCTCATATGAGCCTACATCTAGATTTGCTACATGAAATCAAGAAGCTGCAGGACGAAGATCCCTTACTAGTGGAGATAAAGAGCAAGTTGGATTAGAGACTTGATTTCAAGCTGGCACCTGATGGCAGACTACTATTTCATGAACGGACATGTGTGCCCGACTGTCCCGAATTGAAGAAGAAGATTCTTGAAGAAGCTCATCGATCGAGGTATACGATCTACCCTGGAGCCACTAAGATATACCAAGATTTGAAAAGAACTTTCTGGTGGCCTAACATGAAAAGGGAGGTAGCAGACTTTGTATCTCGTTGCCTCACATGCCAACAAGTCAAGGCGGAATATCAAAACCCGCCGAAAAGCTACATCCGCTAGATATTCCCAAGTGGAAGTGGGAAGACATTGGCATGGACTTTATCATGGGTTTGCCCAAGTCTAGGGACAGATATGATGGAATTTGGGTAATCATCGATCACCTAACTAAATCGGCTCATTTCTTACCCATCAAAAGCTGATGGTCAGTCGACGTACTTGCTACCCTGTATATTAAGGAGATGGTTAGATTGCATGGAGTTCCCGTCTCGATCGTATCTGACCGAGACCTGCGCTTCACCTCTCATTTTTGGAAGAGCCTACAACACTCTCTAGGGGCGAAACTCAACTATAGTACTGCTTTCCATCCCCAGACAGATGGACAGACTGAGAGGACAAATCAAGTTGTAGAAGACATGTTGAGAGCATGCATTATAGACTTCGGCGGAAGCTGGCATGACCACTTACCACTCGCCGAATTTGCATATAATAACAGCTATCAAGCCAGTATACAAATGGCACCTTTTGAGGCACTGTATGGCAGGAGTTGCCGATCTCCTATATGCTGGGATGAAGTTGGTGAAAAATAAATTCTAGGCCCAGACATGGTACGAGATTCTACCGAGAAGATACACCTCATTAGAGAAAGGTTAAAGATAGCACAGTCCAGGCAGAAATCTTATGCTGATAACAGAAGGAGAGATCTGGAATTTCAAGTCAGAGATCATGTTTTCCTCAAGGTATCTCCCGGCCGAGGCATTAGAAGATTCGGTGTTAAGGGCAAACTAACACCAAGGTTTATCGGTCCATTCGAAGTATTGGAAAGAGTAGGCGAGGTGGCTTATCGCATCGCCCTACCTCCGTAACTATCAGAAGTGCACAATGTGTTTCATGTTTCTATGCTGAAGAAATACATGCACGATCCTTTCCATGTCATTGACCACAATGATTTAGTGGTACATAAGGACCTTACCTACGAGCAGAGGCCAATGAAGATCCTCGACCGCGAAGTTCGAGTTCTAAGGAACAAGACGATCCCTATGGTGAAAATCCAATAGAATCGATGCTTAGAACAAGAAGCTACATGGGAAACTGAAGAATCTATGAAGAGGAGATTTCCAGAGTTATTCTAATTGTAAGTACTCTGCACCTTCCTATTCCCGCATAGTACAGTTGAATTTGGGGACCAAATTCTTTTAAGTGGGGGAGGGTGTAGCACCCCCGATAAAAACTATTGAGTAAATTTAAAACTTCTTCCTAAAACAAATCATACATGAAGGCCTTACATAAAGAACCCAACCTCATGAGGACTATAATATAAATATACAAGCCAACCTTACTTTATGCCATAAAGAATCACGAGGGCTTTATGTAAAGAGCCAAACCTTAGGGGGCTAGCATATAAATGTGCAATCCAACTTTATGCATAGTACGTAGTGACTTTTCCTAAAAGAATCTTACATGAAAGGTCTTGCATAAAGAACTAAACCATGAGAGGGTTATTATATAAAAGTACAAGACAACTTTTAACACATGGCACATGGGTGGTACGTAAGTGGACTTCCACCTTGTCCACCTAGTAAATTGGCGCCCCTCACTAGGGCGCCAATTTCCAAATTGAAGACTACTTATGGAGGCGCCATTTTCCCTTGGGACCCATCCTATTATGATAGTAATATATGTATGTATACCATGAATGCCAACACGTAAAGTTGACAGTTTTGTCTAACATTTAACGCCATCTTGCAAGGGCATCATTCTCATCAATAATGACACCTAGATTAATAAACGCCATCATGCAGAGACGTCATTTACAAGAATAGTACCACCTAGATTAATGAACGACCCCTTACAAGGGCATCATTTAATCTATGTTTCTAGAAGGTTGAGACACGAACAACCCATTTTAGCTGGCAAACACCATGCCCACTCAGTAGGACCCGCAAAGCAATAAACCAATGCTTTACGATTCCCTATAACTAATCGCCTCCGTAGCTCTGACAGAGGCTACTGCCGCCATCAGTGCTAAAGGAGTGTCTTCTTCCCGAGTCTATGTCCTACTGTGATCCTGCTGCGGCTTCTTTATTCTGAACCTCGTAGCTCACATCAAAAGGTAGGTGTTCTCAAATCCTTGCCTAACTAGTAGCTAAACAGGTTAACTTAGGCAGGCTTAGAGTTAGATTAACTCATCATCCATGCTATATATTACCTGGCTTTACCGTGATCAAGAAATAACCATGTATATACCATGTTATACATATTTTAATAGCCTGTTACACATGTCGCATATACATACTGTTACCATGATCTTTATGAGTTTGAATATAGTATGTTAACATGATTTCATGAGTTTTTGAACATATTTTATTACACTAGTTTTACAATCTTAATAACCATGTTTTAAACCTTAGTATAGAACCTCCGTACATAAAATACTCACATGTTTTAAAAATTCAAAAGCCCCAGCTCTTAGGTAAATGGCACCCCTGACCAAGGCGCCAATTACCAAATTGAAGACCCCTCACCAGGGCGCCAATTGTCAAGTTGAAGACACCTGACAGGGCGCCAATTTTCAAATTGAAGACCTTGACCAGGGTGCCAATTTGAAAATTAAAGACCCTGACTAGGGTGCCAATTTGCAAATTGAAGACCCTGACCAGGGTGCCAATTTGAAAATTGAAGACCACTTGAGTAGTCGTCAATTAAATGAAGACACTTCGCAGTGTCGTCATTTCCATTTCTGCAATTTCTAGTAATTGATAATTCAACACATTCAAAAATCCATAACTATCGAACTAAAGCATGAAATTTTTACATGAACATGTTTCTAGAATCCTGACATTTTCCTCTACCTACTTGTACCATTATTTTCTTATTCGGAGCACTTTTACACTGATGAATAGTAAACAACTCCCTGTAAATGGTGCCCCTGACTAGGGCGCCAATTTCAGAATTGTAGACACCACGCATGGTCGTCAATTAATTGAAGACATGTGCAATGACGTCAATTCCATTTTTCTGGAGTTTTCAGTAATTAGTAAATCAACGCATTCAAAAATCTATAACTATTAAACCGAACCACGAAAAATTTGCCTGAATATACTTCTGTGACCCTGAGATTTTTCTCCACCTGACCATGTCCTCGCATTCTAATTCGGAGAAAGTTTGAAAAACTGAATAGTAACTTGTATCACAGAACTTATCGTCCTGATACGAAGCATAACTCACTTGGAAAATAACTCAATTGGTGACTCACAGCAGTGTCGTCAATTAGTTGCACATGTACATCAAATTGGTGACACCCCGACGAGTCTTCAATTAAATGAAGACTACTCACAGGGCGCCAATTCCATTTCTTGAGAAATTAAAGATACAACATTAGAAAATTCATATCTGTGAAACCAAAACTCAACAATTATACCTGAACATGTTTCTGGACTCCCGAGGTTTTACACCACCTGTTAATATCAGTAAATTATATTTTCGAGAAACTTTTTTGAATTGAATAGTGTTTTGAGTCACAAAACGTACCTGTTTGGTGAAAATCACCCAATGAAATTGGCGCCCCAAGCCAGGGCGCCAATTCATCAAATAGCGGCAGCCAGCAAGTCTTCAATTAATTGAAGATTGCATGCAAGGGCGCCAATTCCTTTTTATTGAAAAATCACCTTATCCAATTGGCGCCCCAAGCCAGGGTGCCAGTTACTTAAATAGCGACGGCCAGGTCGTCTTCAATTAAATGAAGACTCCCTAGAAGGTGCCAATTTGATATATATATATAAAATTCTAAAAATTGAAAACTTGAAAGATTGGCAAACCCTCACGCGCCAACTCATTGATTACAACTTTTGATCTTGATCTATCTCGTGATTCATGTAAACACAACCTTAATTTATACTCCTGCGTATTATGAGTTCTTGAATTCCATTCCATGAAAAATCTAGTTGTGTATATCTTACATGGTCAAACCTTAAACCTCTTAAACTACCATTTGGGAGTGTTGGAGCTAAGTGCCATGCATGTTAAAGTGCTACGTTGTGGGAGCCACCTCTTGAGGCCGTACGGCGCAAAGTGCTACACGACGGGAGCCACCTCTTGAGCTTGAAGGGGCCACCTCTAGAGTCCTCCATAACCAAATGACTAGTTAATCTCGTCTGTAATACTACGTTTCTTAATTCTTGAAATTTCATATTGGCTATAAATGAGAGTGGATGTCAAAGGTAATACATGAAACGTTGTGCATATAGGGCCTGGTCTGGTCCTGGGAGGAGCACCCGAAGGTACTTGTGCCCATGGGAGTTTATTGACCACGATGTTTAGCATTGCACCGGAGTACTTACTTGACTTGGGACACTCCACCCCTACTCTCTCTTTACTTGACTTGACTTGCGTGGCCCGGAACGGGCAATACTTGACTTGTGGCCCGAGAAAGGGCAGAATATTTGCTTGATTAAAATAGCCAATTCTACTGATACGTACTTGACATTACTTGCTTGAATTGAATTTTTACTTGCTCGTACCTGAGATATACTTGTACATGAGTTCATTCTTGCACTTGAGTTCATATTCGTACATGAATCCCTACTTGTCCCGAAGTGACATTTACATCTATAAATTCTTGAAATACTACTTGTCAAATACTTGAAGTATTGATATACTCTCTTTATACAGTTCTTGATCTCTTACTGTTCATCATGCGTAAATTTACCTGTATACCGAATTTGCTTATACGTACATCATGCATAGCCATACTGATAATACATGCAAATTGTAAATCACGTAAAGATTGCTCGAATTTGAGATGTAATTCCTACTGAGCGATTCGCTCATCCAGTTGCTTCCTAACATTTTCGGGTGATTCGGATAGCGACAAGAATGGGATTGAGACCGAGTGAAGAGTGCTAGAACGCCAATCACCTAGCCCTAGTCGCGTCTTTGAATTTAATTTGAGTCCTACTTTGTATTCCAGTATGTCAGTTTAGTTGTCCAACCCATGTTAAGGCATGTAGCCTAGTGTTGGATTTTAAATTTGAAATTGTCATGGACTATCTTTTAATTCCTTTGGTTAATCAAATAATCATCACTTGGACTATTGGGATTATTAGATTTTATTAGTTTTTTGCGCACTCCGTAATTCTGTATGTCAAAAATTTTATTGCTCTAATGACACGATCTATATAGACGCGTCACGTATCCGAGTATCTTCCACGCTCGGGACGTGACAATTAACCTATCACTCATGCAGCGGCAATAGAATACATACGAAATAAGCAAAATGCGAAGAGAGGAGCAGACACGATACCTCAACGCTACCGGGCGTGGGGAAGACGACCTCGGCCGAACTTCGTACTCCCGAAACAGTAAATAATTAAATTACAGCAATGAATATTACGTCCCACTCCATGCAGGGAGGTATAGGGCTACACGTGGACCCGGGAGTAACGGGTTCGGGTTGACGGGCAGCGATTTGGGCAACTCCGGTGGTGATGGGCGCCGGCATTTGTGGGACCCACGTCCTGGTCGGAGGGTCGATCGGGCCGGGAGTGGTACCGCTGCAGTAGGGACTCCTGAAGGGACGATCCCGAGGAAGGGGACGTGCTGGTTCTCCTTGTGGAAGGTGATTTGACCGGAGATCAAACGGTGGAGTTTGGATCTGAAATTTTTATGGATGGTAGATGGCAAGGTAAGAAACACGGGGGTAATTTTTGTGTAATTTTTGGAGGTAGTTTGATATGGGAAATGGATTTTCTAACATGGGTGGGTCAGATCTGGATTGCACAGGATAGAACAGATTTAAGAAAATACAGTGGTTTTTTGGATGGGAAATAAAATTCTTAAAATCACAAAAAAATTGGGAACAAAGGCTTTGGTGGATAGAATGCCCAGTTTAAATTGCAACTCAATCCTAAATCAGAAAGAGGGTGAAAGGGGTGAAGAGGTAGCTTGCTGGAACAAAGATCTGTACAGAGACAGAATCTGTAGATCGAGGGGAATAAATGGTAAAGGAAGGTAAACAAAGGAGAAAAATGTGAATTTTTTTGTGGAGGCTGGGGTGGACATGGGGAACTCACCCTCCAATTTTCAGCATGATCTGAGCTCTTGATGGAGAGCTAAAAATCGTGCACTAAGCTTCTGTCCAGCAATGGATAGAACTTCGACGAAGTGGCGGTGGCAGTGTTGTGGCGGCTCGATGGCGGCGGATGCGGAGCTTCACACTCCGGGGAGGAGAGATCACTTGGACTCCACCAAGTTTTGTAGGGAATCCACCCTAGAAACACAGCAATCCAGCTGCAAGATAGGGGAGAGAGGAGGGGCGCCCTTGGGCTTGGAGCAATTTCCAATCTTTTCTTTCATTAATTCTTCAAAAATGGAAAATACAAAGGATATATAGAAATGTAAAAAAGACTAAACCTACCCTCAGATCTAGGGTTAAGGAGGGATAAACTAGGGATAGCATTATCTTCCCCATGTGGTCAAATGACCAAAATAAATAAAAATATAACATGGAATAAACTATATTATAAGGGGGGCGCCCCCTTGACTAAGGGGCCTTCATTTTTGAATTTTTCCATTTTTGTCCCCCCTTGGTCCAAGTCCAATCTTGGACTTTGAACCAGCCCCACATGGGCCCTAGAACCTAGGTGGACCAATGGGAAAGAGGGTGGGGGACCCTTCTGGACCCACTGACATTTTACATAGAAACCCAAAGACTTTAAAGACTAACCCTTTGGCTTATAATGCCTTACAATTGCAAACCCAATTAGCCAAGGGTATAAATACAAATAAAAGGACACAAATGTAAAATAAAAATGTTAGTGCCCGGTGTTGATTCCCATCAAACACGGAGGGGATAGCAACATGTCCTTCTCCCTGAAGGAGACGGTGGTTGTGAAGGCTTCATAGGCAGCCACCTTCATTTCCGCGACATGCGCTTCGTAAGCTTCTGGCTCTTGGAGTATCTTGATGAGAGATTCTCTTAGCTCTTTACTCGAAGCGATGGCTTCCCAGATTGTAATGCTGGCGGGAAAGCGCTTCATCTGGTGGAGGACCTTCCGGTCAGCTCGGGCTCAAGCATCCTCCAAGGAGGGTAGATTGTCGGGCTTGGCTTTCTGCGAGCTGCCGTGCTGCTCCCTATCGGGAGGTCACACTGCCCTACCTTTACAATCGGGATCAAACTGGCCCTGATCGCTGGTGGACTCCTGGGATAGGGGTGCCAATGATGGCTCTTCTAGGGGTGACTGGTGGGCCGGCCCGTCCTTACCGGACGGTCCCGCTTGTTCTACAGATCAAGCTAAAACTGGTACAGGGACTGGGAGGCTGGCATGAATCTCTTCAATACCGGAAGGATCATAGACACCAGGTCCCTTCCAAATTTCTACCTCCGGAATGGGGGCAGGTTCGTCTCCTCGAAAGAGGATGATTTGCTCCGGGTTGAATGTGGACGGGTGAAGGGGTAGCTCGAGAATTCTCCCGCGGTCTCTACCTCGTCCTCGACCACGACCTCGGCCACGGCCTGTGTGTTCTGGGGCTGGCTGTAGCCCAAGCAGGGTAGTGGTTCTTTGTCTGGTTTGGGAGGCCACTGGCTCACCTTGCCGAGAAACGTTGATGTTATCAGGAGGTGGGATGGCCACCATGTTGCAGGTATAGCCCCGGAGTATTTCTTCCAGCTGCTCTGTCGTGATCTTCTTGTCTTCATAGCACAAGGAGAGCTCATCTGGGATTAGGAGCCTTTCGCCGTTCTTGAGCTTTTGGATCATCTCTTGGACCCAATCTCTGAGATGGGCTCATTTCTGCATTTCTTCCCACGGGATATAGCTATCGAGTGGGAGAGCACCAGTAGGATGAGGAGGAATGTATTCCTCCAGGTCATCAATGAGCCGCTGGAGCCTCTGGAGAGGCATTGGCTCGGCTGGTGATTGTAGGGCGGCTACTTGTTTAGCTTGTTTTTTGAGCCGCCTTCTAAGGTTCTTCCTCCTATTTTTCACCTGTTTCTTGGCGATGGCCGCCTCCAAGGGAGTAGGAGGGAGAGGCGCTGGGGCCGGAGTTGATAAATTCCCACGAGGATATCCCCGAGCTGGTGTCTTGGCAGGGTGAGGTCAACGACCTTTCTTTGCCTAGATTTCAATCCAGGCTCCTTCCGCTTGTTGTATCTGGAAGGTGGCGTTAATCGCCTGCTCAATTACCTCGAGCGGCAACTCCTGGTATGCTTGGATACTGGGACTGGCGTCTAAAGATGTGTACGCGGTTTGGTGCCTTACCCGTGGTGGCGACAAGAGCCTACGAGAAGTCGGCAGACTGGTGCTGGCGCCCAAAGACGTATGCGCGGTTTGATGCCTTAACCGCGGTGGTAACGACCTTTGTTGAGAAGCGGACTGAGGGATGTGCTTGTTGTCCTGCTCCTTAGTCTTGCCTTTGTGATCATGCTGAGGGTCGGGTCCGGCGACAACCGAAGGCATCGCAGGACATTATTGCTCTAAGCAGTTACCCCGACTCTGCGGACTGACTGGGCATTGTAGCGGCGGGCCCACCGCTTGAATCGAAGCCTTTGAAGACTCCGAAGATGTCTTCTTTGTACTTCGGATTGTGTTAAAGGGTAAGCGGGGTGGACCCAACGGCCCGTCGACTGAGGGAGCATGACACGGCTGGGTCGGGACTTCACCCTACTTTTGCTTTCCCTTCCTATCCACAGACACCGAAGACGGGGATAGGGCAGGGGGAGAACAAGGGAGACCTGAGGATCCCATCATCGTCTGGCCCACTAGGACGTCCTCTCGGCCAAGAAGAACTCGGAGGAGCCTGGCAGTGTCTTCTTCGGAGAAAGAGAGAGATTTTAGCTCTCGCCATGGCCGCCACTGCACAGCTGAAGTGGCCGGGGTTGGCTGGCCGGATGTTGGTGTCTGGGAGCCCGAAGGGGCCAGAGGAACAGGGGAATGGATGACGTTGACCAAGAAGTTGCTCGGCTTCGTCTCTTGATTGGCCTCCTACTCTCTACGCCTTTGCAATAGCTCGAGCGCTTCTTGGTTGTCGACCTGAAACTCGAGCCATTCTGGAGTATGCTGGTAAGGCAGCCCGTGCCCATTTTTTTGAGGGGAGTCTGGCCGCTCTGGCGCATCCCTGGTGATGCTCAAGGTTTCAAGTGACATGGAGTTCCCCTCCGCATCGATCTGCTCCCACTGGATCTGTTCCTGTATGAGGTATTGAACTTCCTCACAGAACTCGATCGGGTGGTAGATTTTGGCGTGGAAAGGGCAATATTGGGGGTGACTAAGGTCCCAATGGGTGTAGTCCACCGGTGAATCGCGGGGCATGATTTGCCCCCTCTCGATGAGGATATCCAAGAGTCACCAGGTCTGCTCCCTGGGGAAGGAGAGGGGTCTGCGATCATGCTAGGGCCTCCACCCCGGATACCAGAGCGAATGTTCACCTTGATTGGTACCGGGCTCCCCTGCTTCGTCATCAGAGAGGGAGAACGTAGCCATCATATGGGTCACGTTGGCCGAGTAGTGAACCACACGTGCTACCTTAGATGGCCTGGACCACATATGTGGTTGCGGGGGATCGACGAGACCACTCCTCATTTTAACAAGGCCGTCTCAGATCAGCTTCTGCGCCTGAGTCTTGAAGACATTGCAATCTTCAATTGAGTGGCCCAGCATGCGATGATACGGGCAATAGCCGGGATCGTTGGTCTTCAGAGCCTCGTCCGGCTTATAGATTTCTGGCAGCTCGATAATCTTTTGGGCCATGCAGAGGTCGAAGAGCATCTTCGTATGTTCCTTCTTGAAGGATATGGGTGTCTTCATGTGCTCAGAGAAGGAAGGAGCGGCCGACTTATCTGTCGGCTTTTTGTAAGAGCCGCTTGGTTTGGCCTCTTTATCGGCTTTGGCGACGGGGGTGAACTCGACGATATTCACCTCCTTACCGGACCGGCGTTCTCAAGCTTGCTTACCCTTCGCGGCAGTATAGCTCGGGTTATCGGTGGAGAACACCTCTCTTTCGGCGACTACCGAATTGAGTTGGTCGAAGGCTTTAATATTGGCGCCAAGAAGCTTCTCGCTGACCTCAGCTGCCAAACCCCATCGGCATATGGTGATGGCATCTTCCTAAACTGGCGGGTTGACACACCTCATGCTGAGGTCTCGTCATTTCTTGATGAAGTCAAGGGCGCTCTCGCCCTTCCTTTGTCAGAGAGAGCAGAGCTCGGCCAGGGAGATCTTTTGCTCAACCGTTTGAAAGCAGTCGAGGAACTTCTTCTGGAGATCTGCCCAGTCAATGACTGAGCTGGGCTTCAGGCGGGAATACCATTAGAAGGTCGTTCCCTTAAGCGAGGTAGCGAAGTAGCGGAGGAGGTATGACTCATCCAACGCTAACTCGCCCATGGCCGTAACATAGTAGGCCAAGTGTTCATGTGGCGACCCCTGCCCATCGAACTTTTGCAGCTTCGAAGGCTTGGCGTACTCTAGAGGAAGCTTTTTTAGCTGGTGGTGAAGCGGGTAAGGTACATTATAGAGATCTACCGTGGCAACCCCTTCACCATACTAGGCGAGCTTTGTCTCGACAATCCGCTCGATCATCTGGCATTGTGCCAGGAGATTTTCTGGCATTGGCGTATTGGATGCTCGTGTCTGAGCATCAACTGGGGGAGTACCAAACCCAGCTGCCAACGGGGTCCGGGCAATTGCCGTTGAAGTGTTGGCAGCATCGTGCCCCACGGCGGTGCCGGCGCTTCGGCCGGAGGCCTAGCAGGTTGCTGAGGATGAAGGTCCCGTTCTTGGAGGAGATCTTGCAGGAGGGTCTTCAGATGCTGGTTCTCCTTCATGAGATTCTCGAGGGTCACTTCTTGAGCCTCGTTTGTAGGAGGGTCGTTGTTGACCGGTTCCGCGTTGATAGGAGGGTCGCAGTCCTCCACCGGGACCTCTTCTACATGTTCCGACGCCTGCGGTCCGGTAGAAGTGTTGATGTGACCTGTTGGGGGAGGCGGTGGGACCTAATGGAGCGGCCTCCTAAAATGGGATAGGGGCTGATTCAAGTCATCAGACTGGGTGTCCAGTGGTATAGCACGCGAACACTCGAACCACGTCGTTGATGAACCGGGCCGTCCGCTTCCTCCACGGGTGCCCCTCGGGGTGGACAAGCGCCCTAGTCTGTCAAAGACCTAGGTACGTTGCAATGGGGCCTCACTCCCGATATCGGTCAGAGGAGAACCCAGGACAGGCCACTAGAGGGCTCGGGAGCGGGCTCACCTTTGCCTCTACTTGCTTGTGCGAGGGACATTAGATGACTAGGCATCATCAGACGGTGCTACTGTGGGACCAGTGGCATCCTCCCTGACGCCACGTCTGAGCACTTGGAGGGGGTTTCTAATACGCGCCCTTCGAACGGCTTGAGCTTCCTCTGGGGTGACCCAAATTCTTCTCAGGTCGGATTGTTGATCTCCCTTGTCACCGTTTCTCCGACGGGTTGTCTTGGGAGTTCGTGAGTCGGGCCGATGTGGATGCCCCCGGACTGCTATCGAGGTGCCCACTCTTTGAGCTTCACCTTGTCCTCTTACGTTTGCCACAGGAGGTCAAAACAATTGGAGGTAGGGATCGTGGGAACGGTCCATTCCTGGGGGGTGATTGGTTCGCCCCCATCAAGGCGAATCCACAAGTCACCGACAAGAATAGTCTTGCCTGAATTGCTGGTTGCAGTGGCGAGTCGCTTGCCTTTACGACCGTGGCGACGCTTCTTCTGGGGAGTAGAGGAAGACTCCACCCCGAGATGGTAGACCAAGAAGACTCGGCCTACAGCGACCGGCAGCGTGGAGCTATCAGTCGGAAGTACTGGGATGACAGGGTGACTCGGGTACGAGGCCCACGTCGGGAGTTGATGGCTGGGCGACTCGGGTGTAAGCCCTTGCCCGCGCCAATAGAAGCCTTGTCGATGCTCGAGATGACACTCTTACACTGGGGAGGAATGCTGTTGGAAGTGCTGAGGTGTCGACGACCCTAGGTTGAGGACCCGTGTTGGGCATCGGCGTGGTCCAGGCTCGGGTCAGAAGGCCCGAGGAAGATGCTGAGGAACCTTGCCCCCTAGGTAGGAGACCTGCGGGGAGAACTGGTTCAACTGGAGCTCAGGAATGGGATCCCGAATACAATGCCGAAGAACTGGGGACTCGAGGCCGATAGCCCGTATCGGGCGTCGGCTTTGCGGGGACTCGGGCTTGGGGGCCCGAGGAAGACGCTGAGGAGCTGTGAATCCAGGGCTGGGAGCCCGCGTCGGGTGTCGACTTTGCTGGGGCTCGAGGTTGGAAGCCCGAGGAAGATGCTGAGGAGTAGCGAACCTGGGGCTGGGAGCCCATGTTGAGTGTTGGCTTTGCTGGGGTTCGGGGTTGGAAGCCCGAGGAAGATGCTGAGGAGCCGTGAACCTGGGCCTGGGAGCCCGTGTCGGGTGCCGACTTTGTTGGGGCTTGGGGTTGGAAGCTCGAGGAAGATGCTGAGGAGCCACGAACCAGGGGCTGGGAGCCCGTGTTGGGTGCCGACTTTGCTGGGGCTCATGGTTGGAAACCCGAGGAAGATGCTGAGGGGCCGCAAACCTAGGGCTGGGAGCCCGAGTCGGGTGCCGGCTTTGTTGGGGCTTGGGGTTGGAAGCCCGAGCAGAGTGCTGGAGTAGTGACCGAAATCTGGGGCACGGGGCCTGTGCCAGAGATCGACCGAGGCTGGCCTCGGGAGCTAACGCTTGTCTGGGCCGAAAATGATCTCAGGCCTCTGCCGGGGCCGGTGGTGGCGGTGGCGGTCCTGAGCCTGGTGCTCAGGTGGGCTACCGGCGCTGGGAGTGTGCGTGGCGTATTGGCCACCGGAGTCGGCAGAGGAGCTGGGATCGGCTGAGAAGCAGCCGCATGAATCACGCCCCAAAAGTAGAGCGATCCGATGACAGGGGCTAAGCTGACAAAAGCGATCAGCGTCGCCAAATAACCCACCCGTGCATGGGTGGCTATGACGATGGGACCGTAGGTAACGACCGCCATAGTTGTCGGAGTAGTGAGTGCTGCTGGGGCGATGATCACCGACGGTCGCCAAGCACAGACTGAAAGCCGCTGGGGAATATGCGTAGGAGTACCCTCCTGTGCCTCTCCTGCAAGGATAAGAAAAGGGCACCATGGCTTCAGGACTGGCATAGTCTTTTCTTCAGCAAAAAGAAGGAAGGCGGGAGACGTCCCACTGGGCGTGCCATCTTCTTTGTCATCGGGGTTTTGTTTTTTTGTTTTTATGTCGATAATCGGGGTGAAGGTAGGAATACATCGGGGGAGGAAAATACGGGACTTTGATGTATCTCGGGTATCCTCCTTCATGACCGTAGGCCTCTCACGGCGATACCGGGCACTCTCCTTTTACGGAAAGCCGAGAAGGGTCAAATGGCACAGAAATATGGGGGTGTAGGTTAGCTGGACAGGATGCGGGCCTGCCAGTCAATTTCTTGACGATCACCGATGGAACCGAGGGTCAACTGGGGAAGCGTCGCCAGGACGCGGCACATGGGCTCGAGAGGTCGGGTGACACATGGATCGAGGGGGTTCCACGGGTGCGAGTGCACAGGCGATTGTGGGAATCGTGTACTGGACGTCTTTCCCCACCGACCCCAAGCGATCGGTGTTTATTTACATTGGATTGAATCCGAACACCTTCATTCTGTACAGAAGAGAAGCATGTATGTGTCTGAAGCCATGGGTGCAGGGCCAAGAGCATTCGGCTGCTGTGGGCGCGCTTTTGTCTGGGGGGTGATGGCCGGGGTCAGGGATGTTAGGCACGTGTGTCGAGTGGTGTAGGTAGAAAACTGGGTCCCTCAGACAGGCGCATGCATTCAACTAGTTTCATGCTATATGAGAGCCACATGGGCTTTACAAATGGGCCGAGGAGGCCAGAGTACAACTGGTGCAAGCCGCGGGACAATTCTGACGTGTGAGTCGGTCCCCGGGTCAATGCGTGGTATGGCGGATATCCGCATGTTTTACAGAAGCTCCCTATGAGGAGATTGAGACATGCCCGACTACCTAGATGGCGGGGGTGGTTGTGAGCTGGCGCCTAACGGAGGTAGGATGCTGCTCAAGGTGAGTGGTCGGGTCTGATCCTCGGAGGCGAGAGATAGTCACGCGGTTTTGTGTCGGTCGTAGGTGCAGCGTCGTGTCATGAGCGTAGCCACCATGGGTTGTCATGCACGGGCGGACCCGGGACACGGGTGTGTTCGCCGTTGTCATAACGCCTTACGTGCGACGGGGGCGGACATGTGTATGATGGCTAGACGCCACATGAGGGGAGTATGGACATACCCTCTACGTGTGCAAGCTGATCTACAAGCCACCCGCACACTGGCCTTGCTCCTTGCGTTCTCGACCCTTGCCGAAACCCTCGGAAGTCCGAGGGTGCGACAGTTAGGTCGAGTTCCCTACGTAGCTGTCTGCGTGTGCCTGCGTATCTGAGCCCGTCTATCCGTGCGTTTATGTGTCCCTTGAGCTTTTAAGGGGTGAAATTTATATGAATTTGAAGGGGCAGGGGTAGGGTTTAGGCGGACCAAGTTGGAGGTCCAACTTGGTCCGGGTAAACCCTAAAGAAACATTTTTTTTTGTATTACGGAGTGGGGAGGTAGGGTTTAGGCGTGTTATGCCCCTGTGGTTTTGATGATGGTTTTATTTGTGGTTTTGATGATTGGTTTTTGAATTGAGTTAATCACTGTGAGTCATCCTGATGTGTGAGTCATCATGCTGTTATTCAATTATTTTCTATTCATAACTCAGTCTATCAAATGTTCAGTCATCTTGCTGCTCAGTTTAGTTAACATTTTTTGATGTTCAGTCATGTTAACTGATGCATAAAGAATTCATTGCTACACTCTGCTTAGTTAGTATGAACAGTAGTGGGTCGACCCACTCTTGCTGATCGTCGACCCATCAGAACACTGATTGGCTGGTTTGTCTAACTTCAAGTCTACACATCATCAGTTGAACGTAAAGTGTATACGTTGCAGCGTCAACTCATTGGGCTGCAGCGTCAACTAAGCAACCATTTGCATTTCAGCCACTACCTCCTTGTTGAAGTCAACACATTGGGCAAGTCTGGAACAGGGTCGACACTGGGAGCTTAAGACGTCCACGCACCAGTGAAGATGCATCCACGGATACTCTTCACAGCGTCAACTCTACGCAAAGGCTGCGTCAACTCAGCCACTCAAGAAGCAGAGGCCTTGTCAGAAATATTCCAATGCGTCAACGCAGCAGTGGAACAGCGTCGACGCAGTAGTTAAAAAGGCTAAGTTGTTTGCTTGCTGGAACTCACCGAAGGGTCAACGCCTTGATCAAGTGGCGTGGACGCAGTAGTTCAAACAATCAATAAAGGAGCTTACTGGATTACTCTGGTGCGTCAACGCATTCATCAAGTGGCATCGACGTAGCAGGTTGATGGATCGACAAGGTGACCAGAGGGTGGACGCAGTTGCACAATGCGTCAATGCACTCCACACGAAACGTGAGAGGGCTGAAGCCACCTAAGTTCAGACGCTGCAGCTCCATGCGTCAACGCAGCATGCTGAGAGCGTCAACGCAGCACGTCTGTCTGCTGAATACCTAGTCACTGGATCACCGATGCGTCAACGCAGCAGTGGAGCAGCGTCGACGCAACTGTCAATAGGGCGAGGCTGGTTGCTCACTGGAACGCATCAATGCGTCAACGCCATGGGTTGGAAGCGTCAACGCAGCAGACTTGAGTTTTGCTGGTAGAATGTCTTTGAAGGCTGCGTCAACTCCTTGAAGCAAGTGCGTTAACGCCACCTCACTCCAGTTGCTGAGCGTACTGATGAGGGGGCACGTGATCCGATGGGAAAAAGGGGCAGGATGCTGCCACGTGGTCCGAATTTCTAGGGCAGGAAATGTGGAAGCCACACACGCCCAGTGTGCCTGCTGATGCTATATATACGAGTCTTCATCCTCTGTAGAAGACTGATCGAAGAAGAAGCCTGGAGGCAGAAAGAGTAACAGCAGAGCAGAAAGCTCTTCGATCCAGCAGAAGTTGAGAGAAGAAAGGGAAAAGGAAGAGATAGCTTCCACGATCCAGCAGAAGAAAAGAAAAAGAGAAAGAGAGAAAAGGAGAACATAGATCGAGAGAAGAAGAGAAGTGCAGCAGAGAAGAGAGAGAAAGAGAGAGAGTGAAGAAAGAGAGTGAGATCGAGGGAGATCTGTTCCTACTGGACCGTGGATTAGATCCAGGCCAGTCAGCTCCGTTGAGAGCCACATTGTGCATTTCATTTTTCATCTTTCTGTTTACTGAAGTTATTTTCATTTCGTGTTTTTATTTTTCCTTTTTCATTTGGTTATCCTTGTTCTTCCGATCCTCTGGACTGAGGTCGGGTTCCTCCTGGTGGGTCAGGAGAAGGGAGGCTAGCCCTCCGGTTCTGGTCTTGCTGGTAGCAGGTCCAGGTGTACCCTCCGAGTTGGAGGAAGAGAGACTTGGGTCTCTGGTTGCTGGTGACTGGGTGTCACTGGTGTTCCCTCCGGTTGGGAGGAAGAGGGGAGGATGTTCCCCTGGTCAAGCTATTTGGCAGTGTGTGTTCGCAGACTGAGTCTGCAGGTTACTAGCTTGTGCTAGTGGAAGCCTCACTCCTGTTGGGAGTGAGGGGTGGATGTAGGTCTTGGTGATCGAACCACCTAAAAATCTTCTGTGCTGTGTGATTGGGTTTGTGCGCTTGTTCCTTATCTTCTACCCCCTTCACAGATTGCTTTATGCATTCTTGTTTCTATCCGTGCTGAGAGTTGATTGCATTCTTCTGCTAGTTGCTTATTTAGGTGAGCCTTATATATATTTGCTCATTGGTTTAAAAGAAAATTCAATTTGTTCTTCAGACTGTCTATCTTGCATTTGATAGTGTTCTAGTCTTTTATTGAGCGAATTGTTGTGTACGTTTGCTCCATATCACCTACCACCCCTCACAGGTTGTGAATGCTTGGTTAGTTGTGCTCTCTTAGAAGTATATCTTGAGCATTAATTTCTGCTAAGTGTGGTTGGTCTGTTTAGCTATGCCTGCTGTTTCTGGTGTGATCAGGTGGCTGCATTGTTGCAGTCCAACTGTTTGATCATTTGTTGAATTATCATCTTATATTGGAAAGATCATTAGTTTTTATTCCGCATATCTGAGCTTTAGTTTTTTAATTTGGGCATAATTTCTAGAGGGATACATTCACCCCCCCTCTGTATCCGGGCCTAGCACTATAACAATTGGTATCAGAGCGGTCTCTGACTTAACAGATCTAACAATCTGCAGAGGATCCTGCTAGATTTTTGGTGCGTTTTCAGAGTGGGTGTATTGTGCTCGTTGTTTTGTTTCACCGATTTAGTGCTTTACCTTGCCCGTCTGGTTTTGCTGCATTTCCTGTCATTTGTTTTAGTGAGTTGAATCTGTTTGCCATCTGTCCAAATGGATCGTCCTCCAATTTATGATGGTTCTAACTTTGAAAGTTGGCTAGGAGGCCTAGCTGTGTATGTAGATTCCATTGATCCCAAACTATGGAGTTTGCTATCGAAAGGCCCACATCGATTACCCAAAGATCAGATCAAGTGGTCTAGTGAGGACACCTTTAAGAACCGTGATAATGTCATAATTCTTAATATCTTGAGAGCTGCTGTTAATACTGATGTATATTCTTTTGCTCTCAGGTGCAATTCTGGAAAAGAGATATATGACAAAGTTATCTCTGCGCATAACTAACATAGTGATAGTTGTTTGATGGCCAACCGGGATAATGAAGATTCCTCATCCAAGGTAAATTCTGAATCTGAATCCGAAGAGATTTCAATTGATGAATTATGGGAAATGTATGAGGAACGTTCTGAGAAATGTAAAGATTTGAAATCTGAAAATAGAAAGCTGAAAAAGAAATGTGATCAGATTAGTTCGAATGCTCATTGTGAAAAATGTCAAGATCTGAGAAAATCTCATGAAATATGCTTAGCTAATCTGAATGTGAGTAAGGAACAAATTTCTATTTTGGAAAATAAAAATCAGGAACTCACAGACAAGATTTCTGAACTTGAAGATAAGCTGAATTCATTAGAAAATGATAAAATCTTAACTAATGAATTAGTTCAGAATGAACAAACTAGAAAGGAGAATGAAGAAATGAAGCTGCTTAATTTTGCTATGTCTGAGAGACTCTTAATGCTTGAAAGAGGGAAAAGTTCAATTGAAAATGAACGTGAGAGAGTGACTGCATTAATAGAAGAGATTGATAGCTACAAAGCCATTAATGTCTTACTTAATGAAAAGATCACAGATTCTGAAATTCTCATTTCCTCTCTCAAAAATGAAATCACTGAATTGAACAATTCTCTGTCTGAGTCATTTAAAAATAAAGAAAATTCAAAGGCTACTTCTAAGAAGAAAGTCTCTGATGGAGGCAGTAAACAGAAAGAGAGAAAAAGAATGTTTACAACCTTTGTGCGTAGCTCTGAGTTAGCTAGCACTTCAGCTTCTCCTTCATGTCTGCCTGCGAATCAGATAGAAAAACAAAAGAAAACAAAACAGAATAAAAATTTACATGCTGAAATTTCTCAGGCCAAACTGTCTCATGTTAAAAGAAAGAATGTGAAATGATTCTACTGTGGTAAATCTGGCCATGAGATGGATGTTTGCATTGTCATGAGAGAGGATGAACTGAAATCAGATAGAATTCATGCTAGGAATTCTAAATCAAAGAAACCTTCTCATGATCAAAATAAGAGAATTCAATGCTTTTACTGTCATAGAATTGGCCACTATATGCATGATTGTAGATTAAAGAAGCAAGATGATTTGAATGCTAAAGAACTTCATGATAGGAATCATGCATATCTGAAAAAGAAACTTCATTGCTTCCATTGTAACAAATTGGGCCATATTGCTGCAAATTGTTGGCATGCTAAGGGAAGAACAATTAACTCCAAAACTGCTATAATCCCTGTAAAAAGACATGCATTCTATAAGAATCTTGACATAATGAATTCTTCATGTTTTGAATGTGGAAAACATGGCCACACAGTCAAGGACTGTTGGCATATTCAGAAGAATCATGTTAACTCCCATGTTTTTAAATTCCCTGCAAAACATTTTGAAAAACTTGCATGTTTTAACTGTGGGAAGCTAGGTCATAGAGCGGCTGATTGCTGGCTGGATGATTCTGGTAAACAGAATTTTAATTCTGGTAATAAACATGTTCATGCATATGCACTTAGAACTCCTGCACATAGGAATGTGCATAAAATAAACTTCAGAACTACTGCATCATGCCACTACTGTGGTCAGCTTGGTCATTCCATAAATAATTGCTATCTGATGGAATTTGTTGATAAACATGCGAAAAATCTGTTGAGAAAACCTGCTAGGAGTAATACTATCATGTCAGGACCCAAGACTTCTTGGGTACCTGTTTGTGCAAAATAACATTGCTATGCAGGTGTGCCTTGGGACTGAAATAAAAGGGGTAAAGTAAACCAAGGCACCCAAGATGATAAAGCCCCATTCAGGTAAATTCTGAAAACTTTGTATTCTGATTTGTGTGATCTGAATGCAATGCATATCATGATAATTCTTTTGCGCATTGTCTAACTGAAACTAATTGGAAAAATCTGAAATGCTCATGAAAATGATTGAGTTTATTTCCAAATGCATTGCACACAAATGCCATGATGAATGATATGTCAAACTTCTTGTATGTTGAATTGCATATCATGCGCTCTGTAAGGGGGAGCTTGACTTCATGCATATTCTAAGGGGGAGTTAGCTTGGGTTGGAGATCTCTGCTTAAATGATGATCGATACACTGAGATGAAGCTGCTGATTGAATAAATGGGTCAACGCTGTATGAAGATGGGGTCGACGCTTCAGGTTGTTTTCCTTGAAAAATCGTTTGTGAAGCAAGTTTAGCTGCATGAGTGGGTTGACGCTGAGGATGGATTGAGTTAACGCAGCCCCAGCTCAAAGTCAACACTTGGTATCAAAAGACAGAATACTACACTGGTTGGTTGAGTGCGTTAACGTAGTCATTAGAGTGAGTCAACGCACTGACAGATTTGTCTAAAATACAGTTGCTGAACTTGGTTGAATGTTTTAAGAAGGTTCAGCGGCACTGAAGTTTGGTCCTCACTCATCTCTCTCTCTTGTTGAAATGCTCTTGTAGCTCATATCTCTTCACTTCTCACAAACCTTGTTGCCTTCACCTCCAGAATTTTATCTTGTAGTGAAGATCCATTCAATCTTGAGTATGAAGGAAGGTTTCTTGTGTTCTGAAGTGTGACCTGCATCATGTTGTCAGGGGGAGTCAATACATTGCATGAAAGTAGTCATGTGCATACATTTATGTCAGAGTTCATTGCATGTTAACTTTGAACATCCTGGAACTTGCCTGACCTCCTGATATCTTGCCTTGTGTGCATATCCCTTTCATTGATTCTATTTGACCAAACCTTGATCATAATTTGAAAACACTGAGCTTCAAAATCTCTCCTATCAATTGGTAACAATTGGTATCATTTGGTATCAAAATTATTTCAGTCCTTCATGAAGATTTCAATGGGCTATCTCGATCATAAATCTGAAAACTCTTGAACTAGAAATCTTCTATTATACGCTTTTATGAATGTCTGAAATAACTCATGTGGTTTAAGCTTAATGTATTCATGGAGTTTAACTTTAAAATCCCTTAACATATCTGAATCATGTTTAATAAATCTTAACCAACTGTTTCATGTTGTGTCTTGCAAAAACTTCTGAAATCTGTACTTTTGAATACATGACTTTATTTGGTTAAGTACATGAGATTAATATTGTTTTGAAGCAAATGAATGTTTCTGAATTGTCTAAAGGGTAAAGTAATTGTCAGAGCAATGACCTTGGTCACTGAGAAACACATGTCCAAAGGACTGTGTCATGAGGTGCCTTAGTTAACTCTGCATAAAATTCATTGAAAATCAGGCAGAGCAATGGCATGCACTCTGAGAAATACAACTCACTCATCAAGAAATGATTTGCAGTGTGTCATGATGTGTAAATGCTATCTCTGTTCATATATAGCATGACAGTTAGTCACACTAAGTGCTTAGGGATATTGGCCTCTGATCAAGGTATATCCTCTAGTTACAAAGTGTGCACTGAACTAGACTGCTCGTAAAATTTGTAGCATGAAAAATTGTTGAACATATCTCAATATCTGAATATTGATGCTAAAATCAAATTGCTACAACCCTAGACAAAATAATATGTCTTCATAATTACTTAATCTCAATACTAGTGCATGTAATTCTGAAAGAAGTCAATAAATTTGATTGTGTAAGACAAAGGGAGGATAATCAAGATAAATATGAGGGCTTGGTTCATTTTTATTAAACCATGGTTTTAGATATCAATACAGAATTTTATTGATAAACTCTGCATACATCATGTTTAAACCATGCTGTTCAAAAAGCTCATTCATAAGTCCCTATAATGGAAGACTTTGAAAACTTATGTTTTAGTTTTATGAGATTGATATCTCTTTGAAAATCTGGCTAAATTTCTTGTGTTTGGAGCATCCTTGAAAAATCTGTTAATTGAAACTCTTCTGCTCATGAGATTCATGTCCTTGGCTCATTGACCTGAACTTCTCCTTGTCTGCCCCTGTGGTCTCCTTCTCATCTATCTCATAAGATTCCATTTATTGAGGGGGAGCCTCCTTGTCATATGCATCATGCTGCATAGAAGGAGAAGCATTGAGATCTTGCATTCTGGTATCTGCATCTGCATTCATACCCCTTCCCATTTTTTTAATTATACCAAATGAGGGAGATTGTTTGCCAAAAAGGGGGAGATTTTCATTCAATCATTGCATGCTGGCTTCTTTTGATCATCTCTAACTAATGACTTTTTGCTGGAACTCTTAAAGGGGGAGAATCATGTTCTTGCAAGGGGGAGAAATTGACTGAATTTTTATACATGCTATAATTTCTCAAACTATTTTCTTTTTGATGAAGTCAAAGGGGGAGAATAGTTTGAGTCATCAGATTGACTCACTGTGTAGTGTTGCCATCATCAAAAAGGGGGAGATTGTTATGCCCCTGTGATTTTGATGATGGTTTTATTGGTGGTTTTGATGATTGGTTTTTGAATTGAGTTAATCACTGTGAGTCATCCTGATGTGTGAGTCATCATGTTGTTATTCAGTTATTTTCTGTTCATAACTTAGTCTATCAAATGTTCAGTCATCTTGCTGCTCAGTTTAGTTAATATTTTTTGATGTTCAATCATGTTAACTGATGCATAAAGCATTCATTGCTACACTCTGCTTAGTTAGTATGAACAGTAGTGGGTCTACCCACTCTTGCTGATGCGTCGACCCATCAGAACACTGATTGGCTGGTTTGTCTAACTTCAAGTCTACACATCATCGGTTGAACGTAAAGTGTATACGTTGCAGCGTCAACTCATTGGGCTGCAGCGTCAACTAAGCAACCGTTTGCATTTCAGCCACTGCCTCCTTATTGAAGTCAACACATTGGGCAAGTCTGGAACAGGGTCGACACTGGGAGCTTAAGGCATCCACGCACCAGTGAAGATGCATCCATGGATACTCTTCACAGCGTCAACTCTACGCAAAGGCTGCGTCAACTCAGCCACTCAAGAAGCAGAGGCCTTGTCAGAAATATTCCAATGCGTCAACGCAGTAGTGGAACAGCGTCGACGCAGCAGTTAAAAAGGCTAGGTTGTTTGCTTGCTGGAACTCACCGAAGCGTCAATGCCTTGATCAAGTGGCGTGGACGCAGTAGTTCAAACAATCAAGAAAGGAGCTTACTGGATTACTCTGGTGCGTCAACGCATTCATCAAGTGGCGTCGACGCAGCAGGTTGATAATTCGACAAGGTGACCAGAGGGTGGACGCAGTTGCACAATGCGTCAACGCACTCCACACGAAACGTGAGAGGGCTGAAGCCATCTAAGTTCAGACGCTGCAGCTCCATGCGTCAACGCAGCATGCTGAGAGCGTCAATGCAGCACGTCTGTCTGCTGAATACCTAGTCACTGGATCACCGATGCGTCAACGCAGCAATGGAGCAGCGTCGACGTAACTGTCAATAGGGCGAGGCTGGTTGCTCACTGGAACGCATCAATGCGTCAACGCCATGGGTTGGAAGCGTCAACACAGTAGACTTGAGTTTTACTGGTAGAATGTCTTTGAAGGCTGCGTCAACTCCTTGAAGCAAGTGCGTTAACGCCACCTCACTCCAGTTGCTGAGCGTACTGATGAGGGGGCACATGATCCGATGGGAAAAAGGGGCAGGATGCTGCCACGTGGTCCGAATTTCTAGGGCAGGAAATGTGGAAGCCACACGCGCCCAGTGTGCCTGCTGATGCTATATATACGAGTCTTCATCCTCTGTAGAAGACTGATCGAAGAAGAAGCCTAGAGGCAGAAAGAGTAACAGCATAGCAGAAAGCTCTTCGATCCAGCAGAAGCTGAGAGAAGAAAGGGAAAAGGAAGAGAGAGCTTCCACGATCTAGCAGAAGAAAAGAAAAAGAGAAAGAGAGAAAAGGAGAACATAGATCGAGAGAAGAAGAGAAGTGCAGCAGAGAAGAGAGAGAAAGAGAGAGAGTGAAGAAAGAGAGTGAGATCGAGGGAGATCTGTTCCTACTGGACCGTGGATCAGATCCAGACCAGTCAGCTCCGTTGAGAGCCACATTGTGCATTTCATTTTTCAGCTTTCTGTTTGCTGAAGTTATTTTCATTTCGTGTTTTTGTTTTTCCTTTTTCATTTGGTTATCCTTGTTCTTCCGATCCTCTGGACTGAGGTCGGGTTCCTCCTGGTGGGTCAGGAGAAGGGAGGCTAGCCCTCCGGTTCTGGTCTTGCTGGTAGCAGGTCCAGGTGTACCCTCCGGGTTGGAGGAAGAGAGACTTGGGTCTCTGGTTGCTGGTGACTGGGTGTCACTGGTGTTCCCTTCGGTTGGGAGGAAGAGGGGAGGATGTTCCCCTGGTCAAGCTGTTTGGCAGCGTGTGTTCGCAGACTGAGTCTGCAAGTTACTAGCTTGTGCTAGTGGAAGCCTCACTCCTGTTGGGAGTGAGGGGTGGATGTAGGTCTTGGTGACCGAACCACCTAAAAATCTTCTGTGCTGTGTGATTGGGCTTGTGCGCTTGTTCCTTATCTTCTACCCCCTTCACAGATTGCTTTATGCATTCTTGTTTCTATCCGTGCTGAGAGTTGATTGCATTCTTCTGCTAGTTGCTTATTTAGGTGAGCCTTATATATATTTGCTCATTGGTTTAAAAGAAAATTCAATTTGTTCTTCAGACTGTCTATCTTGCATTTGATAGTGTTCTAGTCTTTTATTGAGCGAATTGATGTGTACGTTTGCTCCATATCACCTACCACCCCTCACAGGTTGTGAATGCTTGGTTAGTTGTGCTCTCTTAGAAGTATATCTTGAGCATTAATTTCTGCTAAGTGTGGTTGGTCTGTTTAGCTATGCCTGCTGTTTCTGGTGTGATCAGGTGGCTGCATTGTTGCAGTCCAACTGTTTGATCATTTGTTGAATTGCCATCTTATCTTGGAAAGCTCATTAGTTTTTATTCCGCATATCTGAGCTTTAGTTTTTTAATTTGGGCATAATTTCTAGAGGGATACATTCACCCCCCCTCTGTATCCGGGCCTAGCACCATAATAAGGCGGACCAGCCCAAGGGGCTAGTCTGGTCCGCCTAAACCCCTCCCCCAAGTGGGGTTTAGGCGGACCAGCCCAAGGGGCTGGTCTGGTCTGCCTAAACCCCTCATGGAGGGGTTTTTCTTTTATTAAAAAACCCCCTTTTTTTATTTCGAAGGGGTTTGGGCGGACCAGCCTGGGGGTCCAGGCTAGTCCGCCTAAACCCTTGGTTTGGGCAGACCAGACTGGGCCTCCAGTCTGGTCCGCCTAAACACTTGGTTTGGGCAGACTGGGCAGGGGGTTTTTTTTCTAAAAAAACTTTTTTTTATTATGTAAAGGGTTTAGGCGGATTGGCTAGGGAGAGAGAGGGGGGCGGCCCCACCCCTATAAAATCTGGGGTTTTTTGGTATTTCTTCTTAATTTGGCTAAGAAGGAAGGGCAAAAGGATACGTGGCTCGGACTGGTTGGCTGGAAACTGTGGAGGTTGGCTCGTGTGCTTCCACGTGGCTTCGGGTTTTGTTCTTCGTGACTCCTTTTCACACATGGGTACGCTAACGAACCTTGCATGAATCTCATGAACTGGGAATATAACTGAGAGCAGCTGGGACAGGGAATGACAATGGGGCTACTGGGATGGGAGGAGGGCACACTCCCCAAGGGAGTTCACCCTCCCCGGGGCGCGACCGCGCCAGGGGTGAACCCTCCCCAAGGTGAGTCGCAGCCCCAAGGGGTGGCCCTCGGGGGTCTTCTCTTGGTGTCTGGGGGTGTCCTTTGAGGGGCAGAGGGCTCCAGGATGCTGGGATTAGCCCATGGGGGCTTGTTGTTATAAAGTTGTAGTTGCCGCTCGCAAGGTGTTCGGGTAAATGCCCAACACGCCCCGGGTTGTCGAACGGCCTGGGTAACTGGCTGAGAGGCCTTGGAATAGGCCTTGGGCAGAAGGTATGAGCTTGTGGGAGCTGAGAGGAGGCACTTTGGGCACTTGGGACCGGCCTCGAGGCGTGTGCCGCATTGCATGGCAGGCTGGTATAGTAGCCTCTGGTTGACCCGAGAGCTTAAGATAAGCGGCTCGTCGCCGTGTGTCTGACGGTCGGAAGCGGTCCCGACTTATTGGAGGGTCATCATGAAACCTAGTTGGTATGCTGGAGCCGTGGATTGACCCACGATTTGTTGTAGAAGGGCTAGAATATACGCGCCCGCAAGGTGTTTGAGAAAATGCGCAATACACGCGTGTGAGCCGTATGTGCGTACTGCGAGCCTTTAGAGCCTGTGGCTGACTTAGTCAGGTCTCCCTTTGACCTTGGAGGGTTGAAAGAAGGCATCCTAGGGTAGGCCTCCCTAGCTTTTTCACTGAGTGCCACGTGGCGTGGCTTGTAGTCAAGGCGCCCCCGGGTTGGCCCGGGTAGTTGTATAGAACGCAGGTAAAGTCCGCAACTGAGGGGTCGGGGTGGTCCCGATTGATTGCTAATGCCGCCGTACGCCCCGTCCAGTGGGTTAGGGCCATTGGTCGGGCCCACTGGGTTGCTGATGGGGGCATCCCTTGCCCCTTCACATTTTTCAAGGCTTGGATTGTTCGTCGGCATGCGCCATTATGTTTGTCATATTTTTCTGAGTCTAGTCATGTGATTTTTATATTTTATTTGAGTCATGAACTATGTAATTTTCCCTTTATTTGAGTCTGGTACCTAGGTTTGAGAGTCATTTACCTAAGTTAGTTGTCATATGGTTAGTTTGATAGGTTATTGGGCCCAATTCAATGGACT
Organism: Amorphophallus konjac; assembly: GCA_022559845.1. NCBI lineage: Eukaryota > Viridiplantae > Streptophyta > Magnoliopsida > Alismatales > Araceae > Amorphophallus > Amorphophallus konjac. The sequence goes on from CM040123.1 coordinate 266,368,193, forward strand.
AGGCCTAGGGGCGCCCCTCCTTGGTTTGTCTGGTCATTGTGTCAATTGTCCAAGGTCAATTTGGTCATGTGAAAAGTCCAGTGCCTATAAATAGGCCACCCCACTCTCTCATTTGTATCCTTTGATGCATTATTGAAAGAAAGAAATCCCAAGTCTTTATTTTTCTCCACAAAATTTTCTTTTCTCTCTCATATATATATCTCTCTCTAAGGGGGTCGCCCCTTTCTCTCTCCTCCCCCTCCCACCTACTTTCTAACTCCCCTCCCCTCATTCAAGAGCCTTCCCAACTCCCCACAACCCCTCTTCACTCCTTCCCAACCCCAAGGTAGCCTCCACCTATCCCCACTCCACCCTCCAACCTCCAACCACCCACTCCCCTTCCCCAAGCACCTCTCTCATCTCCCAAGGGAGAATTCCCCACTCCCCAAGCACCCCTTCCCTTCCCCAACACAACCCTTCCCATCCCCAAGACCCCCATTAACAACCCCCATTAAGCCACATTCCAACCTTGAGAGAGATCTCTCCTTCCCTCTCTCCTTCCCAACCCAAATTCGCAGCTCTCCCTCCCTCCACCTGTTAGACCCCATTCCAGCCCCCATTCTCCCCCTCCCTCACCTTGGTTTGCCCCCTCCCAGACCCCCTCATAGCTAGGGGTTGCCCCCACACCCATCCACCCCATTTCCCATCCCATCTACCCCATTTCCCACCACCTATCACCACCCTGTTCATCCCAGTTCACAGGCAGCAGAGCACCAGCGACTTGAGGAGACTGCTACGTCCTCACCAAGAAGCTTCAGAGGGCGTACCATATACCGGTGGATTCCTCATCCAGTCAGCTTTGGATCCGAGGTGGTTTCATCTTCATCAGACATCGGAGTAGTCTAGAGGTGCTGATCTCGCTTGGCTGTGCATCCTGCCCCTGGCAGACAACCTGAAGCGACTTGCAGAAGCTCCCACGGCCTGAGTTCTGAGATTCTCAAGGCACCACTTGGCTGAGGGCTTCTCCTTCAAGTCCCCTTCCATCTCCAAGAAGCAGAACCATTTTTGGATCCCGGAGTCAGGAGTTCTAGATTTTCTCCCCAAGGTGCGCCAGGTCAGTTCCCCTGAGCCAGTTCCGACACCCCTCCACTGTTCTAGTCTTCACGGTCAACTCCAACCTCAGACGATAGTCTTGTTGTTCCCGGCACGAAGAGGACTCATCCGCGGTTGCAAAGGTTCTGATCCCACTTTATTCGGAGTCCGAGAGTGTTCGTGGCGCCTTCGTCTTCCAGCAGCAGCATACTGAGAGCAACCAAGACCAGCACCGAACAGTCCTATTCCAGACCCTGCCCCAGCCACCAGTGACGTTAAGAAATTCTTCAATAATTCTGACGTCCTCCTGGGCCAACCCAGGAGGTTTTGGCACTGGTTTCGTCAACAACGGAGTTTGGGAGAGCCCGTAGCGGAGCCGATAGCGACTGCCTATCTCGCTGTCCAGAAAGCTGGCAGAATCGGCTTAGCTCGCCATTTCGGTTTTATCTTAAGTTCCCCACCCCGCCTAGCCGGCTTACAGCCCCTCCCTATGTGGATGTAGTGTTTGATTGTAATTCTTACAATTCCCCACCCCTAGTCCAACCCCCTTGCAAGGGGTGCAGTGCTTGTTAATTAGGTAATCAGGTTGAAGCTTCATCAGCATAGCGTATGGGGAATCATGCTTCCTCACTCGCCCACGACTCCGACCGGAGCCGATTTCTTCAAACCGGCTAGGTAAACTCTCGTCCCTTGCTCCCAATAGTGCTTGTTTGTTAAATATTCTCCAAATGCGCCATTGGTTAAGGGAGAGAGTGCCCGGTCCCAAGGCTCCACTGCCTTCGTGCGACCACTGTGGATGTGAGTGAGTGAACCCGCGCCCTTCTGCCATTGCAGACTCATTGAGTTGCGCATCTGTACCCCAAGGGGAGATTTACCTTGGAATCTACTAGCCCTCTACCAGCAAGGGTCTTGTCCCACTTCCTCGACTCGACATCCCCGCGTCACCCCTGGGTTGAGTGTGCGCGCCATACGAGTGTCCGCTTACGTAGTCTTCTTAGCCTTGTGGTTGTGCTTGCATACTTAGGTCCAAGGAGCATTGGCCTTGTGGCTATCACCCCAAGGTGGTGTCACATCAGTTGCCAGAGGTACTGGATAGCCCATGCCTTGAAGGTGTTCAAGGAAATTCCCGAACTCTTATTTCTAGGCATTTTGCTAGGAAAATTGTCCGGGTACAACAATTGTATAAAGGCCAAGATAGCCATCTGTTAGCAGTTGCCTGGTGGGACTTTTACTGCCCCAGGGAGCCGAAATGATTTCCGACGTCGGGGTTGGACCGCCACGGGAGATTTGATGTCCACTATGCTATGTGGTGGTTTAAGCACAGCCACCTATATCGCCAAAAGGCTTCAGCGATCCGGAAAGCTGAGGAGAGTCGACTTCTGAGGGAGGACCTGCCTCCAATTCCACTAGGCGATGAATATCAGAGGACTTGCTTCTCCCGGATCCTCCGAGAGGTGGAGCAGCTAGCACAATAGTGGCCCCGGAGCAGTCGGGTTTCTTCGTCCCCAGGTCGAGGTCACGGTGGGGCCCTCAAGCCCCTGAGGCCGGTGCAAGTAGCGCCTGTGGGGGCTTGAGTTAGGGCGTCGCGGTCGAGGGTGCCAAAGACTTGGTGGACCCAGTTCCAAGCCGATTGCAGCTTTGGAAAGAAGGGTTCCCTGGACCGGGTGCTCCCAGAGGGGAGCTTCGCTGACACCACGGTTGATGACTGGAGACACCATATCGCCCACGCGATAGGGTCAGCTGGGTCGGTGGAGTTTGTCTCTCACATCGAGTGTGCCTACATACTGAGAGACGTCAGAGAGGCAGTTGCGAAGGCTACCCGGGTGCTGGGGTTGAAGCCGGAGCAACTGGTTCCTTTGACGGTGACTCCTTTTGTGGCCTCAGGTGATATACTTTCTTTAGCATATTGTTTGAGTCTTGTTATCTTTCGATGTATATGATTGAGATGTTGTATGTTGATGTGTTTCTTTAGCAGGCATTGCAACGGAGGGGCATCATCCCTCTACGGAGACGTCTTCCGGGAGCGGAGACGGAGGCCTTCAGCCTAGGCGGAAGCGACCTCGAGTAGACACTGGAGCGGTGGAGGCTGGTGAGTCCTCACAAGGACTCCGGGTTGATGAGCATATAGAGGCAGAACTGGCTCTGAGCAAGCACCATGTTTGTGTTTTGTCTCTTGCTGGTTTAACCATTATGGTTGACTAACCTGGCATTGCTTGATTGTGGTTTTTTTTTGTAGCTCCGCTGGAAACTGGAGTGGAGGCGGCTTTCTCGCCACCCCCGGAGGGTTATCCTTTGTTGGATGACGACATCAAATGCGGGATCGATGTTGATGAGGTCCTCTGTATGATAGATGATATCGGCCCCCATGCCGGAACGTTCCCCGACTTTGAGTTGTGGTAGGCCCCTGAGGGTATTTGGCCAGGTAAGGCCCAAGAGACTGGAAATGCTCGGTTTATGGCTATGCTAGTTTGTGGAAACTAACACAGCCATGTGCTTTATGTAGAGATGATGGGGATGCCGAGGGCTATGGTCCCTCCACAGGCAAGAGATGAGGTGCCCACCCCTGTCGAGGAGCAGGAGCCTGCGGCCACCCGAGACGGATCCAATAAGTGCCGAGCTGGTCTGGGGAGAGTTGTCTCCCCATTTGTCTGGTGTCTTATGGACTGAGGTTGTTGACTGGTTTATGATTTCGTTTCCCAGGTGAGGACCCGGTTGCTACCCTGGAAATGGTCCATGAGCTAGTGAGCACTAGACCGTCAGTAGAGCTCCCCTCATTTGAGGCCGAGCCAGGAGTGACGGGTGGTTTGGCCGCTCTCGTTGCTGGGGATGCATCCTGGCCGCCCCTCCCTCCTTTGCCAGTCGTTATCTTGGCTTGCACGGTGGGGCTGGTGGGGTCTTCCATCATGGGACCCTTAGGTATGTAGCTGGGGCTTAGCTATTTGCGATGGGGTCTTTGTATCACCCGGTAGTGCTAAGCTTCTTTTGGTGTTGGTCACAGGTACTTCCTCCCCCTTGGAGGAGGGTGAACTTCCACGTGACACTACTGGAGCCACAGAAGGAGAGCCTGCAACAACGAATTTGGCTGGAGGAGACGAAGAGATCATCGACATAGATGGGCTCTCTGAGGGGAGCGCCCCGGTTGGTGAGCTTCTTACCTGAAACTCTTAACTGGATGGTTGTCTTTATATGAGGCCAGGCTGTGCACTGACCCTTGTTGTTTTGTTGATCCGTAGGGGCTTCTAGTTTCACCACCTTCGGTAGTTCTTCGGAGACTTCTTCAGGCTCCTCTGGTAGCAGGAGTTTCATCATGGAGACAGAGGAGAGTTCGAGCTCTTCCTCTTCTGGGGCCTCTTCCGCCGAGGGGGCTGAGATAGAGGCTTCTTCTAGAGGTACGTGGGGGTCTTTCTTTCCCCTCTTTAGCATCGGCCTACGTTTTCTGACAAAATACTGACATTCCTATCTTGTGTGTAGGGTTGGAGTCAGGGGAGGAGCGTGTGCCAACTCCTAGTGCTGATGGTCGGGAGGAGGTCCCCAACCTCCCTGCAGCTTCTGGAGGAGGCAAAACGGTGGGAGAAGGCTCCCGAGCTATCGAGGAGTCTCTACCTTCTTTGACCCCGACGAGTGATGCCGTAGGAATGGAGGAGTTTGCTCTGGGTAAGGAATGAGAACTCCTTTTTCTTAGGTTTTCCACTTTATTTTTCATGGAAAGTTTTGTGTGTATTTCTCACTTTCCCTTTTGTTGTTTCTGAGTATCCTCTACTGGTGTGCTAGCAGGGATAGGTGACTCCTCCCTGAGTTTGCAGGTCGAGTGGCCCACTTCCGCTGCACCGCCGGAGCCGTTGGTGGACGTGAGTGTGGGTGCCTCCCTACTTCAGCGAGCACGGGGCTACATCCAGAGCGACCCCCTCCCATCTCCGGAGGGCTTGAGGCAGCGCCTGATAGAGTGCACCCTGGGCTACCACATCCTCGGCTTCCCATGTGAGCTTTGGATGTCTGGGCTGGCCGGGATATGGGCGGAGTACCTGCGGCTTCGTCAGACGCAGGAGCAGAGGACCCGGAGGCTGGTAGCCATCCGGGAGGTGCAAGAGCAGCGGGCTCGGCTCGCGTTGGCTATGGCTGAGCAGAGGGGCTACATCGAGCAGCTGAGTCCTTCTTTCGAGGTCGAGCTGTTCAGCTGGCGGAGGCCAAGAGTAGGGCCGAGGTGTTGAGGAAGGCCTTGGCGGAGCAGTTGTCGGCCATAGGGTGCGCCAATGCTTGATGGCAAGCGGCTGGGAGCACGGTTGAGGCCGGTGATCAGCTCTTGTCCACTCTCGAGGCGGAGCTTGCAGCTGCTAATTCTTGTCTGGCGGCGCTGGAGGGGAGCGAGCTGTGACTTGATTGTACCTCTTTCCACCTTTCGTTATATCTACCTGGTTGGATGCATTTTGTCACCCTAAGGGCATATCTTGGGCTCTTTTTATAGAGTATGAATGACAAAGTTCTGGCTCTTTTTTGCCATTTCCTGAGTCATTCCACCTCTTTTCTTTCTTGTGGAACAATGCTGGGTACAGGTACTGGCGACCACATACTGTTAGTCGTGGTTGATTCTTCTACTATGTACTGGTGCTGGTGACAGGGAGCTGGGTGGTTGAATCCGGGCATTGGACCAGAGATTGAGTGTTAGTTAGTGGTTGTCGGATACTGGGTATACAGGAAGACCTGAGCACATGGTACTGGAGACTGAGCACTAGATAGATGCTGAGTACTGGGTACTTGGGGTTGAGTGTTGGGTATTAGAGGTTGAGTGTTGGGTACTGGAGACTGGGTGTTGGGTACTGGAGGCTGGAGGCTAACCTCGAATGGGATGTTGGCCTATATTGCTGGGAACTGGGGCTGAGAGCCAACCCATCTGGGTGTGATGGCCTGTAGGACTGGAGGATGGGGGCCGACCTATCTGGGTGTGATGGCCCATATGATTGGAGTTGTTGGGTCGGTGGGGTTGACGTTGGGGCTAGCCGGCTAACCGCCATGGTGACGTAGTTGAAAACTGGGACCAGGATTAAAGCTGGTGTTAGAATGGGGGCTGGGACTGGTCGGTTGACCGTTAAGGTGTGTAGCCGAAGGCTAGGACTAGAGCTGGGGCTGGAGCTGGCTGGCTAACCGCTAAGGTGTTATATCCAGGGACTGGGACTAGAGCTGGAACTGGAGCTGGCCGACTGACCGTTAAGGTGTTGTAGCCAGAGACTGGGACTGAAGCTCAAATCGGAGCTGGCCGACTGACCGTTAAGGTGTTGTAGTCGGAGACTGAGACTGGGACTGGAGCAAGAACTGGAGTTGGCTGACTCACCATTAAGGTGTTGTAGCCAGAGACTGGGATTGGAGCAGGAACTGGAGCTGGCCGGCTGACCGTTAAGGTGTTGTATCTGGAGACTGGGACTGGAGCTGGGGATGACTGACCCTCAAGGGTGTAGTGGCCACTATTGTAGAGTGATGCTGAGCTCGCCATCGGCAAGATGTCGCGGTTGACGGCTTTCATCAGTGAGGAGTGGAGAGTAAGGGGGTTTCACTTTTTTTTTCTTTTTACCAGCTCTACCACCCTTACGGGTTTTCACCAGAGCTGGCCCCCTTTAGCTTTTTTCAACGCGCCCTTGCGGGTTTTCACGTCGTGGGGTTACCCGATTTTGCCTGAGACATCCTTTCGTGTTTTCACCTCAGTTGGGTTGATGGCAATTTCTGCTCTCAGTAGTCTCGTGGAGGGAGTTAATTGAGGTCGCCGGGGTATCTTTATTTTTAACCCCTTATTTTGTCCTTTTTTTAAAATCTGGGGATTATCGTCCATAGCATGCTACTGTCAGGGGACATGGTTTGAGGCTTGTGTTATTTGAAGACTTGATATCTCTGGGGTCCTGGTTATGACTTTTGCAGGGTACTGAGTCATGGCCCCTAGAGGTCATTATATCTTGGTGGAGTGTGACTGGAGTTATAACTGGTGGCTTAGGGAATCTGTAGACATCGAAATGGTGACTGGGACCATGGTTTTGAACCATGACAAACTGGCGACTGGAGCTTCTGGATTGAAGGTATTTAAGGTGTATGGTCGTAGGAAGAAGGAGGTCTGGGAACTGGCTGAGACTGAGGTTCACTGGGATAAATGCACGGGATAACGTGTGGATACTAGGGTATGCGGACCCGCTACACCTGAGTGGAGACCGAGTGCAAGATGAGCCAACCTGGGTGATATAAATCTAACTAGAAGGAATAGGGTTAATGAATTGGAGATATATATTGGTCAAGGACTGGTATGTTCTGACTGGAGAGGCCTATGATTTGTTGAGAGGTGGGTGGATAATCACCCTGACTGGTGGAGAGAGAGATTTTTTTTTCTCATTACCGACTCTACCGCCCTGTTGGATTTTCGCAAGAGCTGGCCCCCTTTAACTTTTTTTGGTGCACCCTTGCGGGTTTTCACACCGAGGGGTTGCCCGATTTTGCCTGAGACGCCCTTTCAGGTTTTCACCTCAGCCGTGTTGTTGGCCTTTTTGCCCCCGATCGCCTCCTAGTGAAGAGGGCAACCGAGTCTGTCGGGGTATCTCTATTTTTAACCCCATTTTTTTTTGCTTACCTAGGGAGCCTGGCGGTTGAATTGTTGCTGGTGCTGGGCGTTCCCACTTTTGCTATCGCGGGAACGAAGCTGGCAGGCTTACCTCTACGAGTGCATAGTGGGGGCAGTAGGAGGGCCTGGCTGGACCCGCCCGTGAGGGGGGGCTGGCGTCACTGGTGACGGCTGGCGCGCGCGTCTTAGTCTGGGTGGCGCGCGAACTCGTGCTCTGGAGCGTGGTATAACTTCATGTGTTTACCGTTGAGAGGTGGGAACAATTTATTACCCTTGTGGTCTACAACCGTGTAGGCCCCACCCTCGTAGACATCATGAATGATATATGGACCTCACCAATTAGGTTGTAATTTTCCACTTGAGCGCCCCGCCATGACTACTTTTTCCTTGATCATGACAAGGTCACCTTGCTTAAAGGCTCGCTGCTTGACGAGCTTATCGTAGGCGCGTGCCATACGGGCCTGGTATACTTACAGGTGTTTGTAGGCTTCAAGCAGTTTGCCTTCTAGGCCGGCGAGCTCCTCTAGCCTCCTCTAGTATCCATCTATGTTCTGGTCAGCAAAGTCGGTTGTTGACACCCGTTTTATGACCAATGAGTTGGGTGATCTCCTTATTTAATTTTATGATGTCCCGAGTTATTCACCGCTTATTGGGCCTTTTTTGGTCATTCTTGGGCCTAATTTTATGGGTCATTCTCCTTGGTTGGACTTAGCTCCATTGATTTCTCGTCATTTCACCTTATTAGGCCTAGATAAGAGCTAATGAAGATTATTTTGTGGATTAAGTTGTGGATTTATTAGCCTTTATCTCTTTTGCCACGTCTTCTCCCCTAGCGGTCTATCGTACGACCGCAAAGGCGGACGTTGGCGGTCCATCTCTAGAATGCTAATAGGCGGAGAGTCCTGCTGTGTCTCTTTGATCTTATCTTCTTCTGGACGCATGTGCCTGGCGTTCTATCGCACGACCGTTTCTTGGTGCTAGCGGTCTATTGCAAGACCGCTAGTGGAACAGAGAGTCCTGCTCTGTTGTTCTTCCTCTCCTCAGCCATGGATGAACTAGAGTCCTTCATCCTTTGATTTCTCTCTCACCAGAGACTCCCAGAACCTTTTGTTTGTTTCTATGGACTCTTGAGAGTATTATCTTTAAGGATTATCTAGTTTTAGGTCTATTTTCGAGTCATTATCCCTCCAACTCGAACCTAGGGTTTGAGGGCCTATAAATAGGACCCTTGAGTTCATGGCTTAAAGAGGAGATTTTTGGAGATTGCGTCGAAGTGCTACTGCGTTCTGGAGCCATTTCCAACCAAGGAGAAGCTGCTTCCACGTCCACCAAGCTTCTAGTTCAGGGACTACAAAGTTATTTGGTCTAGTTTGTGTTCTTTGGTCTTTGGTTTTGTTTATCATTCCCTTGCATCCATAGCATCTTCCCTCTTCTCTTCTCCATGTTCTCTGTATTCAATCATCTTCTCAAAACATCCTCCCATCTTTTTCACGCCCCATAGGGCTTAAAAAAAATCAAACCTCCCAGGTATTCACCCTTCCTTTATGCATACTAGCTTAGTTGAGTTATAGTTACTACACTTGTCCCAAGGGCTAATTGGGTTGTTTTTCTTGTTGTCTACACTTTCTCGCAGGTTTGCAGGACTCATTGCACGAGATCCAACCTTTCTGGCCAGCCAGGAGGGGTGGAGATCAAGTTCCAAACTACTGTTCTGGGTGCCCTAGCGGTCATCGTAAGACCATTTTCTGCTGGATCGCGGTCATATGAAAGACTATTTTTCATTCCCTGCACCTGGTTTTCTCTCTCCCGCGGGCGGGTGACATCAACTGGCTCTTTCCAAGGTATTATTGTGATTTTTACTATTTTAATTACTTTGGTGGCGATCACACATCCTTAGTTGGGTATTGTTCATCTTTGTCATCTTCTTTGCTTGCCTCCTTTTTACTTTATTTGCTCCACACCTACGGTGTGTGTTTTTTATTTTATTCCTTTGCTCCACGCCCCGGCACGTGTTTTTATTTTTCTTCCTTTATAAGCATTGATGACATGCCCATGCTCTTGATTTTGTGATTGTTTGAGTTAGGTTATTACTTGCTCACACACTTTCACATATTTCTTCCTCACGCTCACATTCACCTTCATCACATCTCACACAAAAAACTATCAACAACCCCATTTTTTGGCGATCACGGTGGGACATCTAGTGACAATCGTGCTATGTTCTTGTTGCACCTGTTGTCTTTACTTTATCTCAGTAGCCCTTGTGTTTTCCTCGGGTTTCCCATTTTATTTCTTGTTGCTTCTGCTCCCTGGTTCCTTGGTGGTCGTCTGTCTGGCCGTTTTCGGCTTAAAAGCGGTCTAGCGATAGACCGTCTTATCTCATAGCGGTCTCCTGGACAACCGTTTCTCCAATATAGGTACACACATTGAGGTTACTTATATTTTTGCAATTTTTGACTGTGATTTTGATTCTTGGGTGCTATCTGGTCTCCTCCTTTATTATTATTCATTTATGCATCATTATTTGCATATTAATTGTTAGTTTTAGGCTAGAAATTGCATGCACTCCGGTGCACATAGGGTCATTCATATTTCATATCATAGTTGCATTTCCTACATTGGTGTGTGAACCTCTCGTCTCCATATTCCTTGGGGCTGACTAGGTGACCACATCAGAGACCTCCATAAGTCCCCGCGAGCCGTGGATTCTCACACGGACGCCGGACCGGTTGTACCATTACCACACCGTGTCTAAGTTGCATAAGTGAGGGAGAGTTCACACCTAGAGTTAACCAAGTCCCAAACGCCCTTCCTATTAGGAACCTTGTTGGAGAGAATATTTAAATTCAAATCATTAAGGTTCTAAAAGAGGAAACATATAAGAATTGGTGCATCATTATAACTTGAATTGACTTTGAGTGCCTCTCATCCCTTTCTTTGTCTTCATAAATTTAGAGTCATTGTTTTAGTGTCTCATTTGTGTTTGTTTGTGTTATTTGTTTTGTGTCAAGGTATTCCATTGCATGTGGACTTGCTTCCGGTCCTTAGAATCATTTTCTAGGAGCAATTCCTTCTTCACCTCTTATTCCAATACTCTCTTTGAATCCGCCATGTCTTCTTATGATCTTCCCCGTTCTCATGAGGAATCCCTTCCTCAAGGCCTCTTGGAGGACCCACCTAGGGTCACCCAATTTCAATCAGGAGAAGGGATCGTCCCTCATCCATCTGCTACCTCCATGGAGGGCACCCATCCCTCCCTTGCTTCCAACAATCCTACGGGCCAGATCTTGCAGATGATGGCCCAATTAGATCCGGCCCAACTTCAGGCCCTCTATCAGACCTTGCAGGGGTCCAATGCCCCATCTCCCACGATTGCACAAGGTTTGTCCAATATCTCTGTCTCTGGACTCAGGGTCTCACCCACTCCAATTGATCTTACCCCGGTCCAGCCCAGGACCTTCCAATTCTCCAATCTAGAAGCGAGCCAATCCTCTGGCTCGGCCTATCAAATTCTTGATAAAGGGAAGACCATTCTCCCCTCATTTACCCAGACCAAATCTTAAAGGCCCATCCCTCCAATGCCTCAGGTTCTTATCGGCCCATCCGACTTTTCTCACCCTCAGCAAGGGGCAGCCCCAGTCCATGTCTATCTGGGTCATCCTTCGGCACAATATCCTTCTTATGGGCCTCCCACTCCTTCAGTTTACCCTTCGGCTCCTCGCTTTGAGCCCACTCCTCTTGCTTTGCCTGCACCATCTCGAGAACAAGAGCTCCTTGATAAATGGGCCGCTATGCAACAACAACTTGATTTTCTTCAAAAGCAGGTTGGCCCTCAATCTTTTGCGGATGTTCCAGTTCCTAGCTTCCACAACATCCGGTTTCCTCCTCAGTCCGAGCTCCCCACGTACCGTACATACGACGGGAATAGCAATCCCTTCATTCATGTGAGGGACTTTATGTATGAATCGACGCAGTTCCAATATGATGTTCGCCTTATGGCGTATTTGTTCCGCCAGTCATTAGATGGAGTTGCATTGGAGTGGTTCTATGATTTACCACTCAAGGATTCCAAAAGCTTTAAAGTGGTGAAAGAAAAATTCATTCAGAGGTTTCAAGATCGAGTCAGCCCGGAGTATTCTTTTACGGATCTAGTGGTCGAGAAAATGAAAGAGGATGAAGATTTTGCCACCTATGCTGACAGGTGGAGACATATGGCCGCCCGCGTACCGGGTCACATTCCGGAGGAAGAGAAAGTCAAGTTGCTCATATCAAATGCTACCCCTACCTTCCGCAACATCTTAGCCATGAATGACATATCAAACATGCACCAATTATATAGCCGGGCAAGATTCATACAAACGTAATTCAAGGACTCCCCCATCCACACTCTTTTTGAAACCCAAAAGCCCAAATATCACAAGAAGTCTGAGGGGCCCGTCACCGAGGGAGTCCAAACAAATGAGCAGGTGCAAGCGGTTGCATTCCCTCTCCAATCTGCGCCATTCCGCTTTCCACAAAACCCTTGCAATCACCAATTTTCCACCCCACAGAATGTCCAACCCACTTTCTCGACTCCAAAAAACTCTCAAAACACGTTCCCCGCTCCACAACAACCTCCGCAATACCATAATATCCCCCCACCCAACGGCTACACTAACAACAAGCACCCGGCTCCGAAGAGGGCCCAATACCCACCTTTGCCCGAGTCCCTCACGGACATTTTCTTGGCTCTCATGTCAATTAATGCCATTCAACTTCCTCCGGAATGGCCTAATTGGAAGCCGACCGTCGATCAGACAAAATATTGCATGTTCCATAGGCAACCTGGTCATACTATTGAGGGCTATTTTCAATTCAGAGATTTGGTATATGACCTTCATGAAGGGCAGCGTATAGATTGGGCCGAGATGCACACAACCACTATGGAAATAAAAGAGAAGAGAAGGAAACCACCGAGGCAGCAAGTGCAGCAACAACAAGCACCGCAGCAATAGCAGCCGGTTCAAGACTTGGGGATCCATCAAAACCCCATGCCAAATTATCCTCCCGCACCGTATCCACAACCCCTGACACCGGCTCAGGTTAACCTCGTCCAACCCCTGGCTCCCGACGCCGGGTGGTCTTATGACGATGATGCATCAGTCCAGCGGCTCATGGCCCTCCACCATAACCACCGTGGCCTTTCTCCCTCCGTCATTCTCCCACTTAACCATCAAACCCCACCATCCTCTGCATCCACTAAACCCCTCATCCTACCATCTGTCTCCCCCGCTAACCCGTCTCTCTCTACTCCACCACCAACACCTGCATTCGCCACCTCCGCACCTTTAGCCAACCATTCTCCCATCATCCTCCTTCTATCTACCCCTACCCCGTCACCGATACCCGCACCACTCATCACCCCGCCATCATCAAACCCTTCGCCCATCATCTTACTTTCCCCCACGCCGCTCATTCACTCCACCGGGCCCGTTAAGCCGCTTGTGTTGAGCCCATCTGACGACGTGCTGGCCCACAACCTAGCCCTTCAAAGCGGGCATTTGTTTCATAGAAATTATCCTTCCACTGATGCGTCCGCACCCAATCCCCAGTCTTCTCAATAGGCTGTTGATCAGGAGGAGGCAGATCCGCTGCTAGGGACACAATACGATTTATTACATCATCTGGACAGAGTACCTGCCAAGATCTCCGTGCTGGAGTTGATAAAGAGATCCACCCTTCATCAAGAAGCACTCAGAAATTTTCTACAGAAGGTGATCATTAAAAAAGATATGGCAGTAGATAGCCTGTCGACAGCTCTGGCTGCAATCTCTAAAGGGCCAGCAATCACATTCTCTGAAACTGAACTGGCACCACCTAAAGCCCGACAGATGCCGCTATGTATTTCCATAACTCTAAACAAAGTCAGCATAGATGCGGCACTGGTAGATATAGGGGCATCTATTAATGTCTACCCTCTCAGCACCCTAAGAGCTTGCAATTTATCAGAAGATCTGTTAAGGCCAACCCCTACAACTATAGCAGCATATGACAACTCCTGAAGGTCATGTCATGGGGTGGTCACTATTCAGGCCGAGCTTGGGCCTCTCACTATGCCTATTGAATTTTATGTTCTTGATATCTACCCTATGTTCAAGGCTATCTTGGGTCATCCGTGGATCGACAACCTCAACGTCGTACCGTCTACTGCCCACCAATGTCTCAAATTCTCTTTCCAAGGGAGGTTGGTTAAGGTGAAAAGTATGTCCACGGTCCAGTCTGTCAAGGTTGTTTCCGATAAGATTTTACCGACACTATGGCCTAGCAATTGGCCTGTTATTTCAGTGCTAGATTTGAACTTTCCATGGGCATATGCACCACGCAAGCCCGTCTCTGCAGTAGTGAAAATTAAAGTGAAGCCCCAGATTCGAGACTCAAAGGGCTGGGACATCATATTGAAATTGGGCGGACCAAGCTGGTCCATAACGGAAGAAAGATGAATAGGAGGGGCCTCGGCTATCGAGAGTCTTCATTCTCAATCTTGAGCGATTTTGGGCTCTTGACCTGGGACTATCGCCAGCATTTTATCAAAGGCCCTGTCCAGCCCGGCACGTTAAAAGCACAGCCGAGTCAGTCCAAGAAGGAAGAAGATGCATCTCATATATTTACTGGTCCACCATTGTTGACCAAAGGACTTGTTGATGATATGATTGACTTCAGCCAGTCATTTGAAAGACTATTCCATCAAGAAGAAAGTCAGGAAGTATGGCTTGTATGTTATCAGCTAAAGAAGCCAGCTTACCGTCCACGGGAAAGGGGGAGCTCACCCATCATCTTTACATGGTCTCCCTCCCGTTTTATGTCTCTTTTCCAGGAGCAGGACTTTTTACCCCGTTCACCTCCCATTATGATTGATCCGATGCTATTCCAAATCCCTACTGATTTCCTCATCGTCAGGACATGCACTTACTGTCCTCCGATTGATCTGTCTACCCCATTCTTCTCCTCCTCTGATCCTTTTTTCGATATCTTTTGTCCCTCCAAGTACCCTCTCAGGCTCTCTCCTCCACCTTCCTCTCCCTCTTGCTACATGATCTCCACTGATCCCCTCCAAAAAAAAAAAATGCCAAATTTGAAATGGAGATCTTAGTGGAAGATTACGCTGTCCTTTCTCCCTCCTCCTCCCAGTGGCATGAGGCCCCTGTTGCCTCCTTCCCATTAGATTTCCTTTCTCCTAGGTTAGACATAGGGTCCATCGAGTCTAGGGAACTAGAGTCTGTTAGGTTTAGAGAAGTAGGGTCTTGTTCTAAATCATCCAAGCCTTCCTCACCTGAGTGGCGCACGCTTGCACGTCATTCCAAATCCGTTCCTGCTAGGTTCTTGCAGGATCTAGGTCAGCGATGTCATGCTCTTCTAAAGTGCCCGAAGTTCATCTCTACGACAATTGTGATAAAAGAAGATGACGAGCAAGAAGGGGTGTGGAGGGACGACGGACTAGGTGTTTATGAAATCATGGATGAGAAAGACCCGGTTGTTGATGAGGACAGCGATGTATATGACACCGCCGATCTGTATGTGCAAGGATTAATGAGATTCGACGAGCCATCGTCGGCAGTGGATGAACCTACAAAGGAAATAAATTTGGGAATTGAAGAAGACCCCAAGCCCATCATTATTGCAGCTAATCTCCCCCCAAGGGTTGAAGAAGATTTAATCAAGGTTCTAAGGGAGTATAGCGATTCTTTTGCCTGGTCTTACGAGGACATGCCGGGCCTTGACCCCTCTGTAGTGGAACATCGATTGGTGCTTAAACCAGGGGCAACATGATGTGAGATGAAACCTCTCAGCCTGAGATTTTCTTTTCTTTTAATTTTTTTCTTCTTTCTCCCATTTTTCTTCTTTCTTCTTTTTTTAACTTTTTTTTATCTATTTCATTTTCTGTTCTGTGAAACTCTCAAAATTCATCACCCCATTTTTTGTAAATAGTAAATAGAAGGAAATATGAGAGAGAAGAATGGAGAGAGAAAAGATAGATTCAGAGAGAGAGGAATGACGTGGGGAAGGGTTGGGTTTTCTTATATATATATATATATATATATATATATATATATATATATATATATATACATATATATACTCACAGTTATACAATCGAACAAGGAGAGAGAACGGAATGGAGAGAGAGAGAGAAAGAGAATGAGGGAGAATGAGAGAGAGAATACGGGAGGGGGGCGTCGTGCCCGACATGAGCGGAGAGGGGGACGAGGGCCTGAGGGCGCTCGGGCTGTTGGGACGTCGTGCACAGGGCGTGGGGCGTGGTGGGCTTTACAGTGCTGTGCTTAGACGTTGGTGCTTGGGGCTGTGGCAGCCTGCTCGGCGGTGAAGGATGAATGTTCTGGAGAAGGCGGTGTTGCAGCGGTGTCCTTGGCAGGCGTTTAACTGAGGGCGACGACGACGAGATGCTAGCGAGGTAGAGGATGGTGGGGCATGGCAGTGGCGAGTGGAGAAGACAACATGCAGCTGTTGCTAGGCTGCATGGCCCACCAAGGTGACGTGAGGTTCTTGGATGACTTGCATGAGTGGAGTCGAAGTGTAGCCTCTTGCGGAAGGGACAGAAGGATCGGCGGCTGCTGAGTTGGTGGACACTCGGGCTGGCAGTGGTGATTGGCCAGAGTTGGTGGGCGACGAGGCAGAGTGTGCGGTGGTGGTAGGTTGATAGTGAACAAGGTGCGGGTGCAGGGTCCGCAACCGGGTGGGGATTGCTGGTTGCATGGGGGTTCTTGCCGTGCAGGTGAAGGGTGGTGAGGACGAGAAGGGCGGCCGGTGGTGTTAGTGTTGCAGAGGCGTGAGAGGGAAAGAGAGGGGGTGGTACCAGCGGAAGGAGAGTGTGGGGAGAAGTCAGAAAGGGAGAGAGGGCTCGGAGAGAGGAGGGAGAAACAAAGCTCTGTTCTGAACAGAGCAACTGGGATGCAGGAAATAGAGAGAGGAAGAGAATGGGAGGGGGGCCGAGGAGAGGGGATGGGGAAGAGAGAGGGAAGAGAGGAGAATCTCGGGTGTGAGAGCACAGAGGGAAGGGGGAGTTGTAGGGAGAGGGGAGGGCACGGCGTCTCTGTAGGATAGTGGGAGGGTTAGGGGGAGAGAAGGCTGGGAAAGGGGGGGGGGCAGTGGAACCTGGGCCTGTGTGAGCTTGTGAGGGGAGCAAAGAGAATGGCCACTTCAGAAGAAGTTAGAGGGAGAGGGGGGGAAAAGAATGACTGGCGTGGCAGGGGAAGAGGGGGTTGAGGGCCGGAGGAAGGGGGGTTGGGTAGATGGCCAGACGGTGGATGTGAGGGAGGGGAGAACGGAGAAGCAAGGGAAGGTGGAGGAGAATAGTTCAGAGAGAGGTGGGGGAGGTGCAAGGAGAGGAGAGGCCACATGGGGGGGGGGGGAAATGAGAGCGGCATGGGGAAGATGAGGCTAAGAGGGAGAGGGAGAGGTGGAGACGTAGGAGGGAAGGGAGGGAAAGACCTGGGCTGTTAGGGTGCTAGGCCCGGATACAGAGGGGGGTGAATGTATCCTTCTATGTATAATGGCCAAATAAAAACTTGGATGCTAGAGATAGACATAGAATAGAACCAATTCGATTCAACTCAAATACAAACACTTGGAGCGTGCCTATTCAAGCATCTAGCGGAAGCAAAGCAAACAATCAAATCACTGCACAATAGATTTTTAGGTGGTTCGGTCAACAGACCTACATCCACCCCTCACTCCCAACCGGAGTGAGGCTTCCACTAGCTCAAGCTAGAACGCAGACTTAGTCTGCAAACAGTTGCTGCCACACAGCTTGTCCAGGGGAACATCCTCCCCTCTTCCTCCCAACCGGAGGGACACCCAAGGGACTCCCAGCCACTTGGAAACTAGAGGTCGAAGACCTCTCTTCCTCCAGACCAGGAGGGACCACTGGACTTGCAACCACAAGCCCATAACCGGAGGACTAGCCTCCCTTCCTCTAACCAGAGGGAACCCACAAGTGACAACCTGTCACTTGCAACCCGGAGATCAGATCTCCCTTCTCCTGAACCAACAGGAGGAACCCGATCCCCAGCAGGGCAATCGGAAAGAACAAGATAACCAAATGAAAATGGAGAAACAAAAACACGAAATGAAAATAACTTAAGCAAACAGAAAGCTGAAAGACGAAATGCACAATATGGCTCTCAACAGAGCTAACTGGCCTGGATCTGATCCACGGTCCAGTGAAGATAGATCTTCAGATGAAGCTTCCTATCTCTCGTTCTCTCTTCTTCTTTCTCTTCCTTTTCTTCTCTGCTTCCTTCTCTCACTCGCGAGCTCTCTCTCTTTCTCTTTTTACTTTTGCTGCTTCTCTCACTCTGCCACTCTTCTTTTTCTTCTTCTTCTCTTCTCATTGGATCGAACTCTCAGCACTACTGCTTTTCTGCAATTGCTCTCAAGGCTTCGATCATGATCTCTCCCTTTCTTCTTCTTCTCCTTTTCTTCTTCTTTTCTTTTTCTGGATCGAAGGGCTTTTCTGCTCTCGAGGCTTTTTCTTCGATCTTCCTTCATCTGAAGACGAAGGCTCCATTATATACCACCACCAGCAGCAGCAGCAGGGCGCGTGTGGCTTCCACAGTTCCCGCCCTAAGAATTCAGACCACGTGGCAGCATCCAGCAGGCTGTCAGAACACGTGTCCTCATCTGGGCACTCTCCTTATCCTCGGATCACGTGCCCAGCACCAGTACGCTCAGCAACTGGAGTTAGATGGCGTCAACTCACTTGCTCCAAAGAGTTGACGCAGCCATCAGAGATCTTCAACCTTTTTAACCGCTGCGTCGACTCCATCAGCCTGCTGCGTTGACGCAACGGTATCGGCAGTCCAGTGATCAAGTCTTCAACAAATGGGCGTGCTGTGTCGACGTTATCAACATGTTGCGTTGACGCATTGAAGACATGTACATTTGTATACTGGCGTCTCTTAAGCCGCTGCGTCGACGCTGCTTGTTGATGGCGTTGACGCAGTGGAAGATATCGTGAAAGCTTCGTCGCTTGTAAGAGTTTCTACTTCTTTGACTGCTGCGTCGACGCTGCTTGCTTGTGGCGTTAACGCAATAGAAGACATCGTGAAAGCTTCGTCTACTGATGCGTGGACGCTTTAAGCTTCAGGCGTCAACCCTGTTCCCTTCAGCAACAATAATGAAGTGTATAGACTTAGTGTTAACGTGCCAGAGAAACAAGTGTACAGACTTCATGTTAACGTTGAACCCAATGTACAGACTCTATGATATGAAGCCATGTCCAGACTTGAAGAGAAAACAAATGTATGGACTTTGACGGAGTGTGACAATGTTCAGACTTTGAAGATACACTTTGGATGTACAACCTTGGAAGATCATGGAGTGTATAGACTTGAAAGTCTGAAGGTGATGTACAGACTTTGATGCCCAAAGATGATGAACAGTGAATCAGTGTATAGACTTCAAAGTTCATTGAAGGATGTAGAAACTTCAGAACTGAACGTAGGTAAAAGGCTCCCAATGTATAGACTTCGAAGTTCACTGAAGGATGTTCAGACTTTGTTCCACCGACCAGAGTATTGACTTTGCAAGCGTGAGACGCTGAAAGAGACGGTGGCTAAGACGAACGCTTTATAGACTTTGAAATCTGAATCGAAAAAGCAGGCTGTACAGACTTTGAGAGTCTTGAAGGATGTACAGACTTTGAGGGCTTTGATGGCCAATGTATAGACTTGTAACACTTAAGGACTGGTGTATAGACTTAGGAACATTTGCCAAGGCTGTACAGACTTCAGGCTGAACGTGTGCAAAGACTGAGAATGTATAGGCTTCATGAAGTGCATTCTACAATGATGTATAGACTTAGACGCAACATGCTATGCAATGTACACACTTGATGTAATGCATGCCGATGTACAGACTTCAGTTGAAGTCAACCGAAGAGTGTATATACTTTATGAATGCATATGCCAAGACCAATGTACAAACTTGATCGAATGTCTAGACTTTGCATGAACAGTCGATGTGTAGGCTTGAAGAACTGAAGCCCACGTTGTACAGACATGACCTAACAGTCCAGTGTATAGACTTGAATAGCTGAAAGCTACAATGAGAGAGTGTATACACTTGACCAGATCAAGGACAATTCGAGTGTACAGACCTCATGCCATGAGACTCTGAGAGAGACAGTCCAATGTACAGACTTATGAAGACTGATGCATGAACAGTAATGCATAGACTTAGGAGCATGGAGGCCAATGTATAGACATCAACTATTAAGACGCTAAGGAAGACGGACAATGTACAGACTTCCTGTAACAGTCTGATGTACAGACTTCATGAAGCTAGACCAGCGGCTGTACAGACTTTGAAGGAGGACAAATGTATGGACTTGGTGACGTGAAAGCGATGTACACACTTATAGCGTTGACGCTAATGTCTTGAGAATGCTCACAGCGTTGACGCTGCATGAGACGTAGGCTGTACAGACTTAGCATGTGAAGACTGATGTGCATACTTGCTGAGTTGACGCTGCAGCCCAATGAGTTGACGCTGCAACGTATATTCTTGATGATCAACTGATGATGTATAGACTTCATCAAATGAAGAAACTGAACTGAAGCGTCGACGCATCAGCTCAAGGAGTTGACGCACTACTGTATGGATAGATACAAATATGACCAAGGGGTCGACGCATCGGCACACTGAGTTGACGCACTGCAGTGACAACTGTGCAGACAGAGTGTAGCAATGAATGCTTTATGCATCAGTTAACATGACTGAACATCAAAATATATTAAACTAAACTGAGCAGCAAGATGACTGAACATTTGATTAACTCACATCAACAACCAATCATCAAAACCATAGGGGCACAACAATCTCCCCCTTTTTGATGATGGCAACACTTTCAATACATTGAGTCATTCTGATGATGTGAGGCATTCTGAAGACTCAAATTATTCTCCCCCTTTGACTTCATCAAAAAGAAAAGAATTTGAGAAATTAAGGCATGTATAAAAGTTCAGTCAATTTCTCCCTCTTTGGCAAACAATCTCCCCCTTTGGTATAATCAAAATAAACCATGGTAGATGCAGATGCAGCAAGAAATGCAATACTTCCCCCTGAGTATATGAATGCAAGGTCACAAATGATATGAACATGATTCATTATGACAAGGAATGCTCCCCCTGAATAAGTGGAATCTTATGAGATAGATGAGAAGGAGACCACAGGGGCAAACAAGGAGAAGTTCAGGTCAATGAACCAATAACATGAGCAGAAGAAATTCAGCCAGATTTTTAAGGAAGCTTCAATCTCAAAAAATTCAGTCAGATTTTCAGAGAGATATCAATCTCATAAATCTAAAACATAAGTTTTCAAAGTCTTCCATTATAAGGGCTTATGAATGAGCTTTATTGAACAGCATGGTTTAAACATGATGTATGTAGAGTTTATCAATAAAATTCTGTATTGATATCTAAAACTATGGTTTAATAAAAATGAACCAAGCCCTCATATTTATCTTGATAAATCTCCCTTTCTGTTGCACAATCAAAATTATTGACTTCTTTCGGAATTACATGCATCTGTATTGAAATCAAGCAATTATGAAGTCATATGAATTTGTCTAAGGTTGTAGCAATTTGATTTTAGCATCAATATTCAGGTATTTCTTCAATAATTTTCTTGCTACAATTTTACGAGCACTCTAGTTCAGTTCACACCTTGTAACTAGAGGATATACCTTGATCAGAGGCCAATATCCCTAAGCACTTATTGTGACTAACAGTCATGCTTTGTATGAACAGAGTTAGCATTTACACATCATGACACACTCGAAATCATTTCTGGATGAGTGAGTTGTATTTCTCAGTGTGCATGCCATTGCTCTGCCTAATTTTCAATGAATTTTATTTTACAGAGTTAACTAAGGCACCTCATGACACAGTCCTTTGGACATGGTTTCTCAGTGACCAAAATCATTGCTCTGACAACTATTTACCCTTTAGACATTTCAGACAATTTCATTTGCTTCAAAGCAATAACAATATCATGTACTTAACCAAATAAAGTCATGTATTCAATAATGCAGATTTCAGAAGATTTTACAAGACACATCATGAAGCAGATGGTTAAGATTTATTAAACATGCTTCAGATATTTTTAAGAGATTTTAAAGCCAAACTCATTGAATACATTAAACTTAAACCACATGAGTTATTTCAGTCATTCATAAAAATGTATAATAGAAGAGTTCTAGTTCAAGAGTTTTCAGATTTATGATCGAGATAGCCCATTGAAATCTTCATGAAGGACTGATAGAATTTTGAACCCAAATGATACCAATTAATAGGAGAAATACCAATTGTTAAGAGAGAAATTGTGAAGCTCAAAGTTTTCAGAATATGATTAAGGTTTGTCAACAAAATCAGTAAGAGAGGATATGCAATGAGTTCTGACCCATGTATGCATTTGACAACCAATATGCAATGCAATGACTCCCCCTCATAATATGCATTCAAACTCTCTTTTTGGCATTTTCAATATAAGGAGATGCAATGCACTATATGTATGCAGGGACATGCAAAGACTCAACATTGAATGCTATGCAAGGATATGCAACTAACTCCCCCTGAAAACATGCAATGTTTGCACTGAAAAACTGAACATATGATACCAAATGATTCATGCACATTCAGACTGTCCTAACCAGCAAGATGACCCATGGTACTAGGCGGAGCACTTGGTCTAAAAGATCACCTCACACATAGTAAGAACCTCCAGACAGGCCTCCCTGCCCTTTGGTATCTTACCATTTATATACCATTGAGGTCATGCAAAATTATTCAACATGCAGTCCTATATGCAATTCAGAATTTCAGTGAGCTATTGCAACACACAAGTTTCAAGTCACACTCATAGGCAGTTCAGATTTTTCAGAAAATTCAAAATGCAATTTGTTTTCAGAGTCTATGCATAACACAATTATCAAGCAATTGCAATTAGCCTATGTATGCATCAGATACAGACAACCCTTTTTAATCTGATATTTGCACAGAACTCTCAGCAAATGCATGATCAGAAAATAATGCACATGGCAACTGATGAATGAAAATGCAAAAGTAGATTTAACTTGCCATGCAATAAAACTAAAAACAAGAAGAGCAAGAAGTTTACCTGAAAAGTTCAGTATGGGGTTTTCTTCTTGAGTGCCTTGGATCATTACCCCTTTTTATTTCAGTCCCAAGGCACACCTGCATAGCAATGTTATTTTGCACAAACAGGTACCCAAGAAGTCTTGGGTCCTGACAAAACAGTATTACTCCTAGCAGGTTTTCTCAGCACATTTCTAGGAGCAGTTTTCAGATCTGATTTATGCACATTCTTGTTAGCATGAATTTTATGTGCATAAGCATGAGATTTCTTGTTAACAGAATAAAAATTCTGTTTGCCAAAATCAGTTTGGTTTTGATATCCTGCCAGCCAACAGGTTGCAGCCCTGTGACCTGGCTTCCCACAGTTATAACATGAAAGTTTTGCAAATTATCTTACAGGAAATTTAGCATGTTTGAGATTCACATTTCTACCCTGAAAATGCCAACAGTCCTTGACTGTATGGCCATACTTCCCACATTTGAAGCACTCATTGTGCTTACCTCTAAAAACATTACTTCCAAACACATTTCCATTTGCAGGGAGTTTAACAGTTTTAGAATTGAATTGTCTACCCTGAGCATGCCTACAGTGGGCTGCAATGTGGCCCATCTTTCCACAGTGAAAGCATGAATTAGAACTTTTCTTACCAGCATTCAGCCAGCATTCAAATCCCTTATGACCCAATTTTCCACAATTAAAGCATGTCATATGCTGGTTTATTGGAACAGACTTGTTCTTGTTAAGAGCATGATCGTTTGCATGAAATTTATTCTTATCACTAACAAACCAACATTGTGAAATTTTGTGTCCTAGTTTACCACAATGAAAGCACTCAATTCTCCTTTTCTGAGATGAAGGATTTTTATCATGATATCTCCTAGCATTCTTATTATCCTTCTCCATCAACTTACACTCATGCATAAGATGTCCAACTTTATGACAGTAATGACAGATAATCTTCTTTTTAGATGCATGTGAGTGTGTGTGAGGACTGTGATCAGCATGCACTGATGAAGCCTTTTCATTTATTTCCTGATTTACAGTCCTTTTCTAATTTTTATCCTGTTTTCCTATTTTCTTAGCCTTGTACTGAATTGGAGATGAAGTAGAAAGCTTTTTCTGTTCAGAGGTTTTAATGAAAGTAGTTTTTAGCTTGGATCCATCAACCTTTTTCAATTTTTCAGTTTGTTTCTGATTCTTCTGAACATTTGGTTGTTTATTTTCTGAGGTGGTGGCTACATCAGATGCTTTGATAAAGGATGTCGTCAGCTTATTTTCAAAAGCCTTTTTATTGACATTGTTGTAGCCTAACCCTTCCCTTTGAGTATTGACCTTAACTCCTAACAACCTATCCAGATTTTCTTGTCCACTTACAAACTTTGACAGAGAGTTCTTTAAGTCTCGGATTTCATTTTCTAAAGAGGTGATTTGTAACTCATAACTGGCAATCTCTTGCTCACTGCAATTCATAGCTTCATTCAAAACTTTGTTAGCAGTTTTATATTTCTCAATTTCATTTTCCAGATTGCTCAGTTTATCAGAGTCTTCAACACAAATACTTTTTCCTCTTTCCAAAGCTAGAAGTCTCTCTGACATAGTGGAGTTCAGCATTTTCAATTTCTCATTTTCTTGCTTAAGTTTGTCATTCTGAATTAACTCATTTATCAAAGTCTGATCTTCTGAGTTAGTTTCAAGTTTTCTTCCAGTCTTGAATTCCTTCAAATCTTTTTCCTTCTTTTCAATGTTTTTCTGTAATTCCACATTCACAGATTTGATGGCTTCAAGTTTTTCAGCAAGCAAGTTTTTCTCCTGCTTAAGTTTCTCTGATTCTTCTTCATCTTCTTTGGAGAGTTTTCTGAGAGATTCATCTTCAGATTTTAGCTTGTTTAATTCAGAGTAAACACATTCCAGTTCCTTCTTCAGTTTTGCATTCTGATTTTTATACATATGATTATCAGACAGACATGCATCATGAAATTGCTTCGTACTTGAACAATTTTCACATGGAGAGCTAGAACTATCTACCCGAGTACCCTTCTTCAACTTTTTATACTGTTTTCTTAAGCTCTCATGTGACTCTAACAATTCAGCATATGCATTCTCCCAATCATCAAGAGAAAAATTCTCGAAGAGATTTACCTCATCATCATCATCTTCATTTTGGCTGCTGCTTTGATTGCTTCTGTCAGCCATCATGCAGCTTGTTTGATTTCCTTTCCCGGCTCTCTTCATCATTTCCAACATATCCCTTGCAGATCTGCAATCAAGGAAACATGAGTGAAAGGCTTTGTCAGTGGCTGCTTTCATCAGATTTATAGCTGTCTGATTCTCCTCATACATTGATTCGTGACTGTCAGTCCATTTGGACTTTTTCTTTGGTAGTTCATGAGGACCATGTGAAATTACTTTCCACAGGTCTGGATTCACTGATTCAACATAACTACGTAAAGCACTGTGCCATTGGTTGAAATCAGAACCACTAAAGATGGGTGGACAAGCCATTGAAACAGATATCCGATAGATTCAATGCAACAAGAATATTGATGCACTAAAACAAATTAGCACCTAAGACCGCAAGATCGATCTGCAGGTCGCTGGACCTTGTATGCAAACCTGCTCTGATACCAACTGTTAGGGCGCTAGGCCCGGATACAGAGGGGGGTGAATGTATCCTTCTATGTATAATGGCCAAATAAAAACTTGGATGCTAGAGATAGACACAGAATAGAACCAATTCGATTCAACTCAAATACAAACACTTGGAGCGTGCCTATTCAAGCATCTAGCGGAAGCAAAGCAAACAATCAAACCACTGCACAATAGATTTTTAGGTGGTTCGGTCCACAGACCTACATCCACCCCTCACTCCCAACCGGAGTGAGGCTTCCACTAGCTCAAGCTAGAACGCAGACTTAGTCTGCAAACAGTTGCTGCCACACAGCTTGACCAGGGGAACAGCCTCCCCTCTTCCTCCCAACCGGAGGGACACCCAAGTGACTCCCAGCCACTTGGAAACTAGAGGTCGAAGACCTCTCTTCCTCCAGACCAGGAGGGACCACTGGACTTGCAACCACAAGTCCAGAACCGGAGGACTAGCCTCCCTTCCTCTAACCAGAGGGAACCCACAAGTGACAACCTGTCACTTGCAACCCGGAGATCAGATCTCCCTTCTCCTGAACCAACAGGAGGAACCCGATCCCCAGCAGGGCAATCGGAAGAACAAGATAACCAAATGAAAATGGAGAAACAAAAACACGAAATGAAAATAACTTCAGCAAACAGAAAGCTGAAAGACGAAATGCACAATATGGCTCTCAACAGAGCTGACTGGCCTGGATCTGATCCACGGTCCAGTGAAGATAGATCTTCAGATGAAGCTTCCTATCTCTCGTTCTCTCTTCTTCTTTCTCTTCCTTTTCTTCTCTGCTTCCTTCTCTCACTCGCGAGCTCTCTCCCTTTCTCTTTTTACTTCTGCTGCTTCTCTCACTCTGCCACTCTTCTTTTTCTTCTTCTTCTCTTCTCACTGGATCGAACTCTCAGCACTACTGCTTTTCTGCAATTGCTCTTAAGGCTTCGATCACGATCTCTCTCTTTCTTCTTCTTCTCCTTTTCTTCTTCTTTTCTTTTTCTGGATCGAAGGGCTTTTCTGCTCTCCAGGCTTTTTCTTCGATCTTCCTTCATCTGAAGACGAAGGCTCCATTATATACCAGTAGCAGCAGCAGCAGCAGGGCGCGTGTGGCTTCCACAGTTCCCGCCCTAAGAATTCAGACCACGTGGCAGCATCCAGCAGGCTGTCAGAACACGTGTCCTCATCTGGGCACTCTCCTTATCCTCGGATCATGTGCCCAGCACCAGTACGCTCAGCAACTGGAGTTAGATGGCGTCAACTCACTTGCTCCAAAGAGTTGACGCAGCCATCAGAGATCTTCAACCTTTTTAACCGCTGCGTCGACTCCATCAGCCTGCTACGTTGACGCAACGGTATCGGCAGTCCAGTGATCAAGTCTTCAACAGATGGGCGTGCTGCGTCGACGTTATCAGCATGTTGCGTTGACGCATTGAAGACATGTACATTTGTATACTGGCGTCTCTTAAGCCGCTGCGTCGACGCTGCTTGTTGATGGCGTTGACGTAGTGGAAGATATCGTGAAAGCTTCGTCGCTTGTAAGAGTTTCTGCTTCTTTGACTACTGCGTCGACGCTGCTTGCTTGTGGCGTTAACGCAATAGAAGACATCATGAAAGCTTCGTCTACTGATGCGTGGACGCTTTAAGCTTCAGGCGTCGACCCTGTTCCCTTCAGCAACAATAATGAAGTGTATAGACTTAGTGTTAACGTGCCAGAGAAACCAGTGTACAGACTTCATGTTAACGTTGAACCCAATGTACAGACTCTATGATATGAAGCCAATGTCCAGACTTGAAGAGAAAACAAATGTATGGACTTTGACGGAGTGAGACAATGTTCAGACTTTGAAGATACACTTTGGATGTACAACCTTGGAAGATCATGGAGTGTATAGACTTGAAAGTCTGAAGGCGATGTATAGACTTTGATGCCCAAAGGAGATGAACAGTGAATCAGTGTATAGACTTCAAAGTTCATTGAAGGATGTACAAACTTCAGAACTGAACGTAGGTAAAAGGCTCCCAATGTATAGACTTCGAAGTTCACTGAAGGATGTTCAGACTTTGTTCCACCGACCAGAGTATTGACTTTGCAAGCGGGAGACGCTGAAAGAGACGGTGGCTGAGACGAACGCTGTATAGACTTTGAAATCTGAATCGACAAAGCAGGCTGTACAGACTTTGAGAGTCTTGAAGGATGTACAGACTTTGAGGGCTTTGATGGCCAATGTACAGACTTGTAACACTTGAGGACTGATGTATAGACTTAGGAACATTTGCCAAGGCTGTACAGACTTCAGGCTGAACGTGTGCAAAGACTGAGAATGTATAGGCTTCATGAAGTGCATGCTACAGTGATGTATAGACTTAGACGCAACATGCTATGCAATGTACACACTTGATGTAATGCATGCCGATGTACAGACTTCAGTTGAAGTCAACCGAAGAGTGTATATACTTTATGAATGCATATGCCAAGACCAATGTACAAACTTGATCGAATGTCTAGACTTTGCATGAACAGTCGATGTGTAGGCTTGAAGAACTGAAGCCCACGTTGTACAGACATGACCTAACAGTCCAGTGTATAGACTTGAATAGCTGAAAGCTACAATGAGAGAGTGTATACACTTGACCAGATCAAGGACAATTCGAGTGTACAGACCTCATGCCATGAGACTCTGAGAGAGACAGTCCAATGTACAGACTTATGAAGACTGATGCATGAACAGTAATGCATAGACTTAGGAGCATGGAGGCCAATGTATAGACATCAACTATTAAGACGCTAAGGAAGACGGACAATGTACAGACTTCCTGTAACAGTCTGATGTACAGACTTCATGAAGCTAGACCAGCGGCTGTACAGACTTTGAAGGAGGACAAATGTATGGACTTGGTGACGTGAAAGCGATGTACACACTTATAGCGTTGACGCTAATGTCTTGAGAATGCTCACAGCGTTGACGCTGCATGAGACGTAGGCTGTACAGACTTAGCATGTGAAGACTGATGTGCATACTTGCTGAGTTGACGCTGCAGCCCAATGAGTTGACGCTGCAACGTATATTCTTGATGATCAACTGATGATGTATAGACTTCATCAAATGAAGAAACTGAACTGAAGCGTCGATGCATCAGCTCAAGGAGTTGACGCACTACTATATGGACAGATACAAATATGACCAAGGGGTCGACGCATCGGCACACTGAGTTGACGCACTGCAGTGACAACTGTGCAGACAGAGTGTAGCAATGAATGCTTTATGCATCAGTTAACATGACTGAACATCAAAATATATTAAACTAAACTGAGCAGCAAGATGACTGAACATTTGATTAACTCACATCAACAACCAATCATCAAAACCATCATCAAAACCACAGGGGCACAACATGGGCATCACACCCAGCTGAGTGGAGAGGGAGAGAGAGGGGCATCGCACCCCTAGGAGGGAGGAGATGGGGAAGAGAGATATAGAAAGGGTATAGACCACAAGTCAGAGGATATCCTTCCAAAAATTCATAATTCAACTTGTTCTATTAAAGAGAAGTTACATGACCTTTTATAGACTCCACAAGGAAGACTAAAAGACAACTCACCTAACACCTACTCCTCATAACTCCCTTGAGAAGACTAAAAGACACAAATAAAAAAAAGACTCTTACATAATTGTTATGGACATAATTAACATAAAACATGACCCATTAGGCCCAAACATGTGGCCCAATTAACAAGAGATGATTAAACATAAATATATATTTGATACTTTTGTTGAAGCCGCTTAGCGATCTCGTCAAACCCCTCCGCTTGGAGAAGGTTCGACCTCGAACCTTGATTCTCGAACCTCGAATGCAGGACCTCAGTTCGTGGGGACAAATCGGACGACTTGCTCTGATACCATTTGATGTGAGATGAAACCTCTCAGCCCGAGATTTTCGTTTCTTTTCATTTTTTTCTTCTTTCTCCCATTTTTTTCTTTCTTCTTTGTTTTTAACTTTTTTTTATCTATTCCATTTTTTGTTGTGAGAAACTCTCAAAATTCATCACCCCATTTTTTGTAAATAGTAAATAGAAGGAAATACGAGAGAGAAGAATGGAGAGAGAAAAGATAGATTGAGAGAGAGAGGAATGACGTGGGGAGGGGTTGGATTTTCTTTTATTTATATATATATATATATATATATATATATATATATATATATATATATATATATATGTATATATACTCACAGTTACACAACCGAACAGAGAGAGAGAACGGAATGGAGAGAGAGAGAATACGGGAGGGGGGGTGTCGTGCCTGACATGAGTGGAGAGGGGGACGAGGGCCTGAGGGTGCTCGGGTGGCTGGGACGTCGTGCACAGGGCGTGTTGGGTTTCACAGTGCCGTGCTTAGACGTTGGTGCTTGGGGATGTGGCAGCCTGCTCGGCGATGGCCGACGAATGTTCTGGAGAAGGTGGTGTTGTAACGGTGTCCTTGGGAGGCGTTTAATCGAGGGCGATGACGACGAGATGCTGGTGAGGTAGAGGATGGCGGGGTGCAGCAGTGGCGAGTGGAGGAGACAACATGCGGCTTTTGCTAGGCTGCATGGCCCACCTAGGCGACGTGAGGTTCTTGGACGACCTGCATGAGTGGAGTCGAGGTGTAGCCTCTTGCGGAAGGGACAGAAGGATCGGCGGATGCTGAGTTGGTGGACACTCGGGCAAGCAGTGGTGATTGGCCAGAGCAGGTGGGCGACGAGGCGGAGTGTGCGGTGGTGGTAGGTTGATAGTGAACAAGGTGCGGGTGCAGGGTCCGCAACCGGGTGGGGACTGTTGGTTGCATGGGGGTTCTTGCCGTGCAGGTGAAGGGTGGTGAGGACGAGAAGGGCGGTCGGTGGTGTTAGTGTTGCAGAGGAGTGAGAGGGAAAGAGAGGGGGTGGTACCAGGGGAAGGAGAGTGTGGGGAGAAGTCAGAAAGGGAGAGAGGGCTCGGAGAGAGGAGGGAGAAACGAAGCTCTGTTCTGAACAGAGCAACTGTGACGCAGGAAATAGAGAGAGGAAGAGAATGGGAGGGGGTCGAGGAGAGGGGATCGGGAAGAGAGAGGGAAGAGAGGAGAAGCTCGGGTGTGAGAGCACAGAGAGAAGGGGGAGTTGCAGGGAGAGGGGAGGGCACGGCGTCTCTGTAGGATAGTGGGAGGGTTAGGGGGAGAGAAGGCTGGGAAAGGGGGGGCAGTGGAACATCGGCCTATGTAAGCTTGTGAGGGGAGCAAAGAGAATGGCCATTTCAGAAGAAGTTAGAGGGAGAGGGGGGGAGAAGAATGACTGCCATGGCAGGGGAAGAGGGGGTTGAGGGCCGGAGGAAGGGGGGTTGGGTAGATGGCCAGACGGTGGATGTGAGGGAGGGGAGAACGGAGAAGCAAGGGAAGGTGGAGGAGAAGAGTTCAGAGAGAGGTGGGGGAGGTGCAAGGAGAGGAGAGGCCGCATGGGGGGGGGGAAGGAGAGCGGCCTGGGGAAGATGAGGCTAAGTGGGAGAGGGAGAGGTGGAGACGTAGGAGGGAAGGGAGGGGAAGACCTGGGCATCACACCCAGCCGAGGGGAGAGGGAGAGAGAGGGGTATCGCACCCCTAGGAGGGAGGAGATGGGGAAGAGAGATATAGAAAGGGTATGGACCACACATCAGAGGATATCCTTCCAAAAATTCATAATTCAACTTGTTCTATTAAAGAGAAGTTACATGACCATTTATAGACTCCACAAGGAAGACCAAAAGACAACTCACCTAACACCTACTCCTCATAACTCCCTTGAGAAGACTAAAAGACACAAAAAAAGACTCTTACATAATTGTTGTGGACATAATTAACATAAAACATGACCCATTAGGCCCAAACATGTGGCCCAATTAACAAGAGACGATTAAACATAAATATCTATTTGATACTTTTGTTGAAGCCGCTTAGCGATCTCGTAAAACCCCTCCGCTTGGAGAAGGTTCGACCTCGAACCTTGATTCTCGAACCTCGACTGCAGGACCTCGATTTGTGGGGACAAGTCGGACGACTTGCTCTGATACCATTTAATGTGAGATGTAGCCTCTCAGCCCGAGATTTTCTTTTCTCTTCATTTTTTTCTTCTTTCTCCCATTTTTTTCTTTCTTCTTTTTTTTAACTTCTTTTTTTTATCTATTTCATTTTTTGTTCTGTGAAACTCTCAAAATTCATCACCCCATTTTTTGTAAATAGTAAATAGAAGGAAATATGAGAGAGAAGAATGGAGAGAGAAAAGATAGATTGAGAGAGAGAGGAATGACATGGGGAGGGGTTGGGTTTTCTTATATATATATATATATAAACTCACAGTTACACAACCGAACAGAGAGAGAGAATGGAATGGGAGAAAGAGAAAGCGAAAGAGGGAGAATGAGAGAGAGAATACGGGAGGGGGGGCGTCGTGCCCGACATGAGCGGAGAGGGGGACGAGGGCCTGAGGGCGCTCGGGCTGCTGGGACGTCGTGCACAGGGCGTGGGGCGTGGTGGGTTTCACAGTGCCGTGCTTAGACGTTGGTGCTTGGGGCTGTGGCAGCCTGCTCTGTTGGACTTTTGTGACTTCCGTAGTGTTTTGATGATGAGCATCACTATGTTAAATATTGTCATTTTAATCAGATATCTTGAGTAATGTTATGCATTTGAAATTTCCATGATTAATAGGAAAACTGCCATGAGTTAATACCTTGCATGTCCGTAATGTTCCCTTCATACTTCGTGTTGTTTGTGTTCACTACACTCCGTGTTGTCCCTTTGTTCGTCGTGTTTTTCCAATTATGTTTGTTGGTTGTCTTCGTGTCGTTATTTGCTCCATCGAGTGCTGTACACTGCAGTACCTCGTGCTACTTTCTGTGCCACTGCGTGTCGTTCATTCTGTGTCACCCCTTTGTCTTCGAGTCTCTTGTTCTGGCCAAGTCTATACAGCCTCATCTTTACCTTCGTTTCAAGCCAAAGTCTACACATTGGCTTAGCGTCATGCATCAGTCTTCAAAGTCCATACATTGGTTTAAGCTTCCAAGTCTGTACATTGGCCTTCAAGCTTTCCAAGTCTATTCATTGGCAGCTGAACTTTGAAGTCTATACATTGGTCTTCACTTCAAGTATGTACAGCCATTGTCTTGCCAAAGTATATACGTTGTGAACCCTCAAGTCTGTACATACTTTGCCTTGTTCAAGTCTATACATCGTCCAGTTCTTTGGCAAGTCTATACCTTGTTTCAGTCCATGTTGTTTTCGTGTCGTTTTCGTCTTCGAGTCGTTCGTACGTTCGAGCAACTTAGTACTCGAGTTGTTGTCATGTGTATTCAAGTCTTTTTAGTATAGTGTCGTTTCACCTCGTGCCGTTCTCTTTGCTGATTATTATGTCGTGTTGTTTTTGTATTCGTGTCTTCATGTTATTCTTGTGTTTATGTCCTCGTGTTGTTTCTTTCTATCTTCATCCAGGTTCCTTCTGATCGCGTGTCTGCCTACCGTTTCACTCCGTGAGACTTCCTTTTCACCTCGTGTTGTTCTCTTCTGACTTCGTGTCATTTTCTTTGTAGTGTTAAGCTTTATTATTATGTATCTCGTGTCGTCTCCTCGTAGTGTTTATTTTGTTACAGTGATACTTCGTGTCGTTCTCTTTGTAGTGTTAGCCTTATTAGTATGTATCTCGTGTCGTTCTCTTTTTACCTCGTGCTGTTTTCATCTGACCTCGTGTCATTCTCTCCTTGTCTCGTACTGTAATAATCTTGTGTATCTCGTGTCGTTCTCAGTAAAGTGCATCTCGTATTGCTATCACATACCTCATGCAGTTTTAGTTCTTGTGGCCCTCAGTGTTAATGGTTTTTATCTCCTTGCAGGTCCGAGGAAGAACATTCACCGGTGTCTGGGCTGCACGTGATCCAATGCTAAAGGAACCAATGCTATAAAGGCACGTGGCAAGAAGGTTCTGGATGAAGTGTGGGAGGCACACGCATTCTGCACCTCATCCACTTGTTGCTGCTGCTATATATTGAAGCCTTCGTCCACAGATGAAGGTTGATCGAAAGGAAAAAGCAAAAAGCAGAAGTGCAGAGAGTTTGATCCAGAAAAAGAAGAGAAGAAATTTGAGTGAGAGCAGAAGAGAAAGAGCCTCCCTGAGAAACTAGAGTGTTCCAGTTGAGAGAGAAGAGAGAGCAGGAGAGTGATCAGAAGATGGGTTTTGACTTACGGATCAAATCTGAAGTCTGCTGCTCAGTTTGAGCTACATTGTTTCCAGTTTCTGAACTTTGGATTCTTTCTTTCTTGTTTTAGTTTCTTATATGTTTTCCATTCTTGATTGAGAGTTCTCTGTGTTACCTCCTGGTGTTCAGGGGAAGAGAGAGACGTGTTCTCTCTGGTTTACTTGCAACAGAGGTTGCAGTAGTGTTCCCTCTCGTAGAAGAGGTGTTCCCTCTGGGAGTCAGAGGAAGAGAGACCTTGGTCTCTGGTTCTAGTGACTGTAGATCACTAGTGTTCCCTCCGGTTGGAGGAAGAGGAAATTGTTTTCCTAGTTTCTAGGGACTTGACGTCCTTAGGGTTCCCTCCGGGTGTGGAGGAAGAGGGGAGGATGTTCCCCTAGTGAAGCTGTGAATCAGCAGTTGTCGCAGACTGAGTCTGCTTTGCTAGCAGTGCTAGTGGAATCCTCACTTCGATTTGAAGTGAGGGGTGGACGTAGGCAGACTGGAGATCTGGCCGAACCACCTTAAAAACCTCTGTGCCCTTGTGTGATTGTCTGTGGTGGTTCTTGTGGTGTGCCTTCTATCTTCTCGAGTTATTGTTCGCACTGCGGTTTTTATGGGTTCATCTGTGAGATTGCTTGTTTTCAGTGAATCACTCTTCAGTAATTTTTAATCGGTTGAAAACAGTGATCTATTCATCCCCTCCCCTTCTAGATCACTTCATATTTCTCGTATCACTTGGTATCGGAGCGGGTATTTCCCAATATGTGGTCCAACGGCCAGGGAAACGTATCTGTTGGTCCTCGCAGCTACATTGCTGAAGGGCAGTCAATCACCCGTCCCCCTTTCTTCGATGGTAATAACTATTTCTTTTGGAAGAACAGGATGGAAGTCTTCATCAGGGCTCAAAGCCACAAGCTCTGGAGAGTAATTACAGATGGTCCGTACCAACTTCCACCGAACGAAGAAATATGGACAGAGGAACAGGTTAAACTCTCCGCACTGAATTGGACGGCTCTTAGCATCATACAGTGCGCCGTCCACCCGGAAGAGTACTTGAGGATTTCAGTGTGCAAGACTGCAAAGAAAATGTGGGATGAATTGCAGTTAATTTATGAGGGCACATCTCAAGTGAAAGCTACCAAGATCAATATGCTTACAACTCAGTATGAGTTGTTTAAGATGAAGCCAGAGGAGTCGATCACAGAAATGTATGCTAGATTGTCTATGATCATCAATAGTCTGAGAGGATTTGGAAAGGAGATTCAGCAAGAAGACATTGTCAGGAAGATCCTTAGGTCCCTAACTCCCATCTGGGATACTAAGGTAACCGTCATAGAGGAATCAAGAGATTTATCCACCATGTCAGTAACCCAGCTGATTGGGTCTCTCATGACCCACGAAATGAACTTCAGACAAGGGAATGATGGACATGACAGAAAGGGAAAGAATGTTGCTCTGAAGGTCTCACGACATACTAAGAAGAGCAGCAGCAGCAGCAACAATGGTGGTAGCAGCGAAGACTCTAACGGATTCTCAGACCTGGACAAGAGCGAGCAGGCCATGCTCACCAGGCAATTCAGAAAGTTCCTGAGGACTAAAGGGAAATTCTACAGGAGAAAGAGATTCAATGCTACAAGGAAGTCTCCTGAACGAGAACTTGAGAAGAACCGGTTTGTTAAGAAGGTTACATGCTACCATTGTCAGAAACCTGGTCACATGAAAAGTGAATGTCCAGAGCTGCAAGCTAAGGCTCCCGGATACCAGAAGAAGATGGTGCACAAGAAGAAGAAAGCCATGCTGTGCACATGGAGCGACGAGGAGGAGGATCCAGAAGCCACCTCGTCCAGTGAAGATGAAGAGAAGACTTGCCTCATGGCCAACCATGAGGAAGAGGTAACGAACTTATTTGAGAATTTTACTTTGGATGATTGGGAGGACGCTTATGGCGACCTGTTAGCTAAATATAATTTTCTAACCAAGGAGCACAGAATGCTTAAACGAAAGTTTCACTCTGTTTCTGAGGAACACTCTATTGCTGTTACAGACAACATGAAAACCAAGGAGATGGCCATTGAGCTAGATCAGGCTAGAAGTGAGATCGAGAAGTTTAGAATGGAAAGAGAGGAAAATCTAGCTAGGATGAATGAGCTGAAGAGTAAAACTAAAGAGAGTAAAAAGGAGTTTAGACTGATTGCAGAAAAATATGAGGCGGTTAGAAAAGTTAATCAGGAACTCTTGGACCAATGTAATGAACTTCAGAAGGAGATTGAGGACAAAGGAAAAATACTAGAAAAATTTACAGAGGGGAGAAACAATCTGGATGTCCTTCTGGGGTCGAGGGTAAACTTTAACAGGGAGGGATTAGGATATAATCCCACAAGTAAAAAACCCTTTGAATTCAAAACTGTCACGTTCTGCCCCGCCAAGGGCAAAGAAACACTGGAAACCCCATCCAGTTCCAAATCTGTCTCTACATTGAAGGTTTCGACCAGCAAATCTATTCAATCCACTGGTCAGCAGACTAAGTCAGGAAATCCTGAGACTAGAACTGTTCCTGTGCAACAGGTGTGGAACAAGGGTTTTCACACGACCATTCCTATTGATGTCACTAGAAAGGTGAACAGTTTCGCTAAGAAAATTCAGCATGATAGTTATCAAGGAAAGCATGCGAACATGCATCACCTTCAGCACAATTTTCATTTGAATAAAAATGGCTACATGAATTATGCTCAGCACACACGTGTTTCCTCTAAGAGGCCAAACAACAATTTCTCTGCTCGGAAACAACATAATTCTAATAGGAATAGGCTCATTCAACACCCACTGAGAAATGCCAAGAAGGAAGAATCAATCTACATGAAATCTCTGAAAAGAACAGTAAAACAAATGTGGGTTCCTAAGTGTGATTTGGATAAATTGAAAACTATCTTTGGACCCAATTTGAATTGGGTCCCACATTACTTTGTCTGAACTTTCGCAGGTTAGCCTGGCAGCCGAGCATAACAAGTGGTATCTTGACAGCGGCTGTAGCAGGCACATGACAGGAGACCGATCCAAATTTAGCAAACTAAAAATGAAGTTTGGGGGCCTGGTCAAATTCGGTGGAAATAACAGAGGAAGAATAATTGGAATTGGTACCGTTGGTAAGTCCTCTACTAACTCCATTGAAGATGTGTATCTTGTAGAAGGACTTCAGCACAACTTGATAAGTATAAGTCAACTCTGCGACAAAGGACACAAGGTACTCTTTGACCACAATTCCTGTACTATTTTTTAGCTGAATTCTGATAACGTCATGTTCAAAGGTCATAGAGTAAACAATGTATATATCGTAGACCTGGATGATAATCCTGAAACTCACTTGTGTATGTCAGCTAATTCTGAACAGGTTGCGTTTGACTGGCATAGGCGTCTAGGCCATGCTAGGTTGTCTACAATGAATAAACTGTCTAAACATAACCTAGTTAGAGGTTTGCCCCGAATAAGATTTCAGTTAGGGTCCAAGCTATGTGATGCTTGTGCACTAGGTAAACAGACTCGTGCAGTTTTTAAGTTGAGAACTGAGAATCTTTCATCTAAACCGCTGCAGCACTTGCACATGGATCTTTTTGGTCCTACCCGCATACAAAGTTTGTCAGGTAAGAGATATGGATTAGTCATAGTTGATGACTTCACTAGATTTTCTTGGTTGTTTTGTTTAGCAAATAAAAATGATGCCTTTGTTCACTTTGAAGAACTTTTCAATAAAATCAAATTGCAAGGTGAACATAACATCATTACAATTCAGTCTGACCATGGAGGAGAGTTTGAGAACTCTTCATTTTCTGAATTTTGCTCAAGAGAGGGAGTGACTCACAAATTCTCTTCTCCCAGGACACCGGAGCAGAACGGAATTGTTGAGAGAAGAAACAGGTCAATAATTGAAATGGCCAGGACTATGCTGATTGAGAGTGGACTTCCAAGGAGATTTTGGGCTGAAGCTGCGAATACCGCATGCTACATTCTAAACCGAGCCTTGGTAAGACCTACTCATAGGAAAACTCCTTATGAACTTCTCAAGGGTAAGCAGCCAAACATTTCTTACTTTAAAGTTTTTGGCTCCAAATGTTTTATCCACAATAATGGTAAGAATGGTTTGGAAAAATTTGAAGCTAGAAGCTCTCCTGGAATTTTTCTCAGATATTCAGAAACCTCAAGGGCTTACAGAGTTTTCAATAAAGCTGACCAAACTGTTGAAGAAACACCGCATGTAGTGTTTGATGAAAATGATTTCTCTAACAAAGTGATGGATGATGACAGGGAGCCATCTAATGAGGGAGATTTCTTGGAGAGAATTGAAGAAGAAGAAATGCAGCCAGCTGCTCAACCAGAAAACTCACAGCAAGAAGGAGCAGCTGAGGTAGGTGAA
Source organism: Amorphophallus konjac (assembly GCA_022559845.1). Lineage (NCBI taxonomy): Eukaryota > Viridiplantae > Streptophyta > Magnoliopsida > Alismatales > Araceae > Amorphophallus > Amorphophallus konjac. The sequence goes on from CM040123.1 coordinate 266,406,255, forward strand.
CCCTCAGGTGAGATAATATTTCATAAAGACCACCCTAGTGAAAATGTCATAGGCAATTTGCATGATCCTCCTAGGACTAGGTCTCATTTTAGAATTGTCCAAGAACAGGACTTAGCTGCATTGGTATCTCAGGTGGAACCCAAATCTGTGGAAGAAGCCTTAAAACATGATTCTTGGTTATCCGCCATGTGTGAGGAATTAAATCAATTTGAGAAAAATATTGTATGGGAACTAGTTCCCAGACCTGATAACACTCATGTCATTGGCACTAAATGGATTTTCAAGAATAAAGTTGATGAGAATGGAGCTATTTCTAGAAACAAAGCAAGACTTGTAGCTCAAGGCTACAGTCAGGAATTTGGTGTGGATTTTGATGAATCCTATGCCCCAGTGGCTAGGATGGAAGCTATACGAATTCTGCTTGCATTTGCATGCTCTAGGAACATTCGGCTGCAGCAGATGGATGTCAAAAGCGCATTCTTAAATGGGGTATTGAAGAAGAGGTATATGTTGAACAACCTCCAGGTTTTAATTTCTCTGTTCAGCCTAACATGGTTTTTAGGTTGAATAAAGCCCTCTATGGATTGAAGCAGGCTCCCCGAGCCTGGTATGAGAGACTTTCTGAATTCCTCTTGAGCAAGGGATACACTCGAGGTAAGGTTGACCAAACCCTCTTCACCAAAAATCTCGGAAAGAATTTAATAGTGGTCCAGGTATATGTTGATGATATCATCTTCGGATCTAACAATTCAAAATTGTGTAAAGAATTTTCTGAATCTATGTCTCATGAATTTGAAATGAGTTTAGTTGGCGAACTAAAGTATTTTCTTGGGCTGCAGGTCAAACAGATGGAGGATGGTTGTTTCATAAATCAAACCAAGTATACTCTGGAGATGCTGAAAAGGTTTGGAATGACCAACCTCAAGACTATCTCAACACCCATGGGCACCAACTCCTCACTGGATTCAGACGAAAAAGGTAAAGAGGTGGATGCTAAATTATATAGAGGTATGATCGGTTCACCCCTCTACTTAACAGCATCCAGGCCTGACATTCAATTTAGTGTAAGGGATGTGTGCCAGATACCAGTCTAGGCCTACTGAATTGCATTTGGCAGCTGTAAAAAGAATCTTTAGATACTTATCTGCTACCCATGATCTAGGTCTTTGGTATCCTGCATCATGTAGTTTAGATCTCATTGCATATACAGATGCAGATTATGCAGAATGTAAATTGGACAGGAAAAGTACTAGTGGTCACTGCGAATTTTTAGGAGGGTGCCTAGTCTCTTGGGGATCCAAGAAGCAACACTCTGTGGCTCTTTCTACTGCTGAAGCTGAGTATGTGGCAGCAGGGAGCTGTGGCACACAGGTTATATGGATAAAAACCTTCTGGATTACTCAGTTGAGCTAGGTTGCACTTCCATCTTTTGTGATAATACTAGTGCAATAAACATTGCAAAGAATCCTATACTTCATTCTCGAACTAAACACATCGAAATCAGGCATCATTTTATTCGTGATGAAGTAGCTAGGAAGACCTTTGAATTAATCAATGTTGGCACTAACTCACAAATTGCAGATATTTTCACTAAGCCACTGGATACTGAAAAATTTAGCACATTGCGCAGAGAATTAGGTATTTACAGAATTTCATGATTGAATAATTGATCTCTAAATAATCTGTCATGTGCTCTTATGCTTATATTTTCTCATTATCTGTTGCTGAAAATAACCTCATTATGGGTGTTTGCTGATTCACTCATACTGATTGATACCACTTTGTTTTCTTTGAGGTGTTTTGAGGTTTGTCTTGGTTAAGTCTGAGTTGGAGTCAAGGTCTCAGGGGGAGCTAGATTAATATTTGGTGTCATGCTCTTTTGGCCAAATCTGAACATACATTGAACGGACTTTTGCTGACCTTATAAGAGAATCAGTTTGAGTAGGTGGATAAAAGAAATTTTTGAATGTTTTATCCGTTAAGACTGTTCATCTAATTTCTTGTTGGAATTTCAGCTGTTAGTCCCACTGAGATCAAAATCTGAATTCAAGACTATCTTCCTACACTGTAATTGACTTCTGATCTAGCCAGTACAGCATACCTACTTAGTCTAGTTAAGTCCGAAATGAGGTATTTAGTGTTTTTGTCTGAAGAACTTTGGAGCTGGTGTATTGTTCTCAAACTGCGTCAAGACTAATTTACAAGGTTTCAAGTGCAGTTTAATGAAAAATTCATGAAAGAAGTTTTAACAACCTTGTTAACTGTTCATTGAGAAACTGGGACTTTCATCAATGAAGTGAAAGTATCCCATGTCATGAGATGGCAGTATAAATCAGGCTTAATTAGCTGTCTTGATCATACAGAGCAATGGTACATATCTGGTTAGTAACTGGGGTGTCTGGCCTCTGGTAAAGGTGTCACCTTAATGTCAACACCAGTTAGAATACTATCTCTATCCTCTTGTCAGAAGGGGTAATGTGGTCTTGCCACCAAGTAACTGGGGATTCCTGCCTCTAAACAAGGTGTCTCCCTAATGTCAAAGGTGTACTTGACAGATTTATCTTTGATCTTGACCATCTTTGAAATTTTTTCTCCCTCTTGGTATCCAGATTCTGTTCACTTGGCATTTAGGTCTTGGTTTGTTTGTTTTCAATACCACAGGTCTTTGTTTTTCCTGACTTCCTTTCTTTATACTCTCTGAGTAAAGACTTACTCAGACCATACTGGTATCTTGTACCTCACTTGCTTAGAATCTGGTTCTGTGTATGGAGCAAATCTTCATTCACCATTTTGCACGCAGTCTGACTAACTGATCCTCAAAATCCTCACATAAAATTAATGGCTTTCTTAATTGCTTAAACATCTCAATAACTCTCCTTTATCAGCCATACTCTCTATTGTTTTCTCTCCACTGTCAGCAATTTTCTTTTCGTGATATCTTCAGACCTGCCCCTAGTTTTTGATGATGTCAAAGGGGGAGAGTGTCTTGCTAGTGTCTTGCTTGTGCTTTTGTGCTTTGCTGAGGGGGAGTGAAAGATAAGTGCCCTGAGTTATCTAGTCAGAGGAAAGTGGATGTTGTGTTCAGGGGGAGCTCTTGGGAGTCGTCAGAAGAGGCGAGTGTGTTGTGTGTCAGCATTGCTTATTTTCACAGCTTATCTTCATGCACTTCATCTCTCTTATTTAATATAGTGTTGCCATCATCAAAAAGGGGGATATTGTTGGACTTTTGTGACTTCCCTAGTGTTTTGATGATGAGCATCTGTCACGCCCCGAGCGCGGAAGATACCCAGATATGCGCGACGAGTTTATATCAATCATGTCAATCAGAGTGGTCGTGTATTCGACACAAAGACAGAGATGCACAAAATAGCAAGATAACCCAATCCTTTATTCATAATGGATAGACTATTACAAATCCAATACTCTGGTTAATAAAAAGAAAAGTACATAGTTGACTCAAGAAAATAGGAAAAAGACTAGATGACACTTGGACAAGCTCTAGCTTTTTCACTCGGGACTTTCCCCATCCGATTGACTTCCATCGTCGTCGGACTTACCTGAAAAGTAAAAAGGGACAAACGGAATGAGCGAACGCTCAGTAGGAAATTATATCTCAAGTACTAGTAAGGGGTTTAAGTAATTACATCTTTCATGAATGCAATAAAGCTATGCATGCTCGCATAAAACGACAAGATAGAGAGAATGTAATATCAAAGAATAAGATGAACTAATCATGAACTTTCAACAAGATACTCAAGATATTCAAGCAAGTACATTTAACAAGTCATGTCAAGAATTTTGGCTATCATGTATCAAGCAAGCAAGTAATTTCCCTTTTTCGGGTCACGCAAGTCATGTCAAGTCAAGTACGATTCAAAGATAAGATTTTGTGTGGAATGTCCAATCAAGCAAGTAAAGTACTCGGTATAATGCCAGATACCTTATCATTTTAACTCCCATGGGCACAAGTACTTTCGGGTGCTCCTCCCAGGACCAGATCGGGCCCTATATGCGCAGGTATTTATCATGTGTTTTGACATCCACTCTTATATATATAGCCAATTTTTGAATTTCAATAATCAAGCTTGTAGACATGTATGACAACTTTGACAGAATGGAGTCCAAAAATATGACAAAGGACATAGAATGGCGATAATAACGGTATAATCATGATATCAATAAAACTAGGTAGAATATGGTTCCCTTAACTTGGGTACCATGACAAATCAATATGGACATTCTTTATATAGAATTGAGGTCCACATGAACAGTATATCAAAGGTAAGATACCCTCATTCTTATCATAGAATTGAGGTTTACAAGAATGACATGATATGGCATGATATCATCATCCCATTAAGAATTTCTTATGATATACTCTTTGTATAATCATAAGGGCCGGTATACTATGTTTCTTTAGATTGACATGGCAAAGATCGTGTAATGGGTTTTTGGGGTACAACCAGCTCAGTCGACCTTGAGGGAATCCAAGGTACGAGGAGTCTTACGGAGGTCTCTATGACTAACTCGCTAGTCCAAAGGAACGGAATGTCCAATGGAGAGCTTGTATGTCAATGAGAGTTGAGTGTGATCGATGAAACAACATGAAACATGGGACTATACTCACGGAGTGGAGAATAGTGCCGATATATAAATTATATAACATATGAAACCATCGGTTAACAGAAACAGTGGAAAATCAGTTTTACAGTAAAATAACGACTTAATCAGAGTCGTTTATCAAGTAATTAACGCCTAACAGAAGGGCGTTTACACATGTTTCCATTTTGCAGAATTTCAATATTTCATTAATTTATCTAAAACGCGCCCTGGTCAGGGTCGTTTGTTCAAGGTTTGACGACTGCAGAAGCAGGCGTCTTATTATTTACATATTTGACAGAATATAAATAATTTTCAGGATTTATCCAAAACACGCCCTGGGCAGGGGCGTTACTCATTAATTCAATTTTTACAGAATATATATTTTTAGAATTTTTAACATATACGCGCCCTAGGAAGGGGCGTTTCTTTTTAATTTACGCCCTATGGTGGGGCGTTAACATGTGGAAAACGACTTGGTCCAGGTCGTTACTTAAAGTTTCTGCAGGAAATTTTAAGGGCAGTAATAATTTCAGCATGCAGGAATTTCATGGGGGAGAATATAGCATGAACGAACAGTCATAACAGTAAAATCAATGGATTGGGAGATATGGGATCATGCATTAATGTAAATCATGATTTCATATAGAATCAGTTCTTAACATGGTTAATTAATGATTAACTGAAATTAACGCCTGGGTACAGGGCGTCAAATATTAAATTGACGACCTGGGAAGGGTCGTTTCATGTGAATTAGCGCCCTTGACAGGGGCGTCTCTTTCAAAATATTGCAGAAAACATATTAAACTATAATAAACCATATGCATGTCATGCTTATATATATGTATATCTTGCATTAATTTTGTTTGGGCTACCATAACTTGAGAAAACCTACCTTTAATAGTTGATTTTAAGATGGACGGATGAATAACTTGGTGAGAAGCCAACAACTCTGCAGCTTTACTGCAACTCGATAATCAGCAGCAGCAGAGGTATGCAGATGAAGAACCTTGGCTCAGTTGATTGTTTTCTTCAACAGTCAACCTGGAGGCAGAAGAACGAAGAGATCATGCTTCGTATTAACTGGAGAGGAGGTAAAGGAGGAGAAGGGAAGAAGAAAGAAGACTTACCCGTTAGTCTTCTTAACCTGCAAGAATAGAAGAAACGAAGAATATTAATTCTTCACATACTACGTTCATAAGGAAAAGAAACAGAAGAAGAAGAAGAACATATGTTCTTCACGTACCTGTGCAGTTCGATCGTCCAAATAGGTTTAGGGTTCGGCTGTCAAGAGTCTTTATAGGATTTTGGGAAATCCTATTAGGGTTAGTGATTGTGTGGAAGTAATACTTCCATGATAGAGTCATTACCACCTTTTAACTCTTTCTAATACTTATCCATTACCCTGGATAAGCTCCCGTGTCGAACGGAACTCGAATGGAATTAACGACTTTGGTTAGGGCGTCGATTCCTGAATTGACGACCTGGTTCAAGTCGTTTCTTAAGAAGCGCCTTGTGTAAGGGCGTTCTTTTCTTTAAAATACGCCCAAGATTCGGGCGTTTCTTGGCCTTACCCTTTTTTGACGTTAGAATTTGACGCCGTGTAGTGAGGGCGTCACTTCTTGAATAACACCTTTTATAGAGGCGTTTATTATTAAATTAACACCTTAATGAGAGGCGTTATTTGCATCTTGGGTTTTATTCCTCCATTTAACCCTCTTCTTATTATCTGTATTACTTCTGTAATATATATATTTTAATTCATTTCAAATATTCATTTATCAGGGTTGCTACACCCTCCCCCACTTAAAAAGAATTTGGTCCCCAAATTCAATTGCATAATATGTATATACGCGGAGATTGTAGAGTATATACCTCTTAGAATAACTCGGGAAATCGTTTCTTCATAGATTCCTCGGTCTCCCATGTGGCTTCGTGTTCAGTATTCTTATTCCATTGCACCTTAAGCATGGGAATAACCTTATTCCTTAGAGCTCGTATTTCACGATCTAAGATCTTCATAGGCTTCTGTTCATAGGTGAGATCTTTCTGGATCACCAGATCTCCATGTGCAATAATATGAGATGGATCGTGTACATACTTCTTCAACATAGATATGTGAAATACATTATGTACCTCGGACAATTGAGGAGGCAATGCGATGCGATAAGCAACCTCGCCAACTCTTTCGAGTATCTCAAATGGTCTGATGAATCTTGGCGTAAGCTTGCCCTTAACACCAAATCTTCGTATGCCACGTCCAGGCGATATTTTAAGAAATACATGATCTCCAACCTGGAATTCAAGATCTCTTCTTCTTGTATCAGCATAAGCCTTTTGTCTGGTCTGAGCAACTTGCAATCTTTCTCTGATTACTTGTATCTTCTCAGTTGTATCCCTTACCATGTCTGGACCTAACAGTTGTTTCTCTCCAACTTCGTTCCAGCATAAGGGTGATCGGCAACTCCTTCCATATAAAGCTTCGAAAGGTGCCATTTGGATACTAGCTTGGTAGCTATTATTATATGCAAACTCAATTAAAGGTAAATGATCATGCCAGCTTCCACCAAAATCAATGATGCAAGCTCTTAGCATATCTTCCACTACTTGGTTTGTTCTTTCGGTCTGACCATCCGTTTGCGGGTGAAAAGTAGTACTAAAGTTAAGCCTTGTTCCCAACGAATGTTGTAATCCCTTCCAAAAATGAGAAGTGAAACGGGGATCTCTGTCAGACACGATCGAGACAGGAATTCCATGTAACCTGACTACTTCCTTGATGTATAGTGCAGCCAATACATCTACTGACCACCGGCTCTTTATTAGTAAGAAATGTGCCGATTTAGTCAAGCGGTCAATAATAACCCATATTCCATCATGTCCTCCTTTTGATTTAGATAAACCCATGATGAAATCTATATCAATATCCTCCCACTTCCACTTTGGAATATCTAGAGGATGTAGCTTTCCAGCAGGCTTTTGGTGTTCTGCCTTGACCTGTTGCATGTGAGACAGCGTGATACATAATCTGCTATTTCTCTTTTCATATTTGGCCACCAAAAGTTTCTCTTCACATCTTGGTACATTTTGGTAGATCCTGGATGAATAGTGTACCTTGAACTATGAGCTTCATCTAAGATCTTCGTCTTTAATTCTGGGCAATCTGGTACACAAGTTCTATCTTTAAACATTAATCTTCCATCAGAAGTTAGTTGAAAATCAGATTGTCCTTCTAATCTGCCTTTGATTTCCACTAATATAGGATCATCATCCTGAAGTGCTTGTATCTCAGATAATAAATCTGACTGTATGCTTACATGAGATAATGTGACAAATTTGGCTTCCTTGTCCAAGCTTATATTGAGCTCGGAGAATTGTTCTAGCAACCTCCATTCTTGTATCATACAATTGGCTATCATTGCTCTCGGCTTTCGACTAAGGGCATCAGCAACATAATTACCCTTTCCGGGATGATATTGTATATTGAAGTCGAAGTCCTTGAGATATTCCAGCCAGCGTCTTTGTCTCATGTTTAGCTCCTTTTGTGAAAATAGATATTTGAGACTTTTGTGATCGGAGTATACAGTAAACTGCACTCCATATAAGTAGTGTCTCCATATCTTCAGTGCAAATACCACCGCGGCCAGTTCTAAGTCATGGACGGGGTAGTTTTCTTCGTGTTTCTTTAGTTGACGGGAAGAGTATGCTATGACCTTTCCTTATTGCATTAGGACACATCCGAGGCCAATGCCAGAAGCATCTGTGTAGACCTCGAATTTCTCTCCTTCTACTGGTAGAGCTAACACCGGAGCTGTGGTGAGATGATCTTTGAGAGTTTGGAAACTTCTTTCACATTCCACACTCCATTCATATCGGATCTCCTTGCGAGTTAACCTTGTAAGGGGCACGGCGATCTTGGAGAAGTCTTTGATGAATCGCCGATAATAGCCTGCAAGGCCTAAGAAACTTCTGATCTCGCTAGCATTGGTTGGTTTTTCCCAGTTTCTAACAGCTTCGACCTTTGACGGATCTACTGATAATCCATCTTTTGAAATCACATGTCCTAGAAAAGCCACTTCTTCAAGCCAGAATTCACACTTGCTGAGCTTTGCATATAATTGATTTGTCCGTAATATTTGTAAAGCAATCCTCAAATGTTCCTCATGCTCTTCCTTAGTCTTGGAATATATCAATATATCATCAATGAAGACTACTATGAATTGATCCAAGTAAGGCCTGAATATGCTATTCATTAACTGCATAAAGGCAGCAGGGGCATTTGTTAGTCCAAAAGGCATAACAACGAATTCATAATGGCCATACCTGCTTCTGAATGTGGTCTTATGAATGTCATCATCTTTGATCCTTAACTGATGATATCCTGATCTGAGGTCAATCTTCGAAAAATATTTGGATCCAGAAATTTGATCAAATAATTCATCGATTCTCGGCAGTGGATACTTGTTCTTGATAGTGAGATGATTCAACTGTCGATAGTCGATGCATAGCCTCATGGATCCATCTTTCTTCTTTACAAACAGTACAGGTGCTCCCCACGGGGAAGTACTTGGTCTAATGAACCCTTTTCGAATTAGTTCCATTAATTGCTCTTTTAACTCCTTGAGTTCAGCATGTGACATTCTATAAGGTGCCTTTGAAACCGGACCAGCACCAGGGACTAAGTCGATGGTGAAGGCCACTTCTCTTTGTGGGGGTAATCCTGGCAAATCTTCCGAAAACACGTCCGAAATTCTTGCACCACTTGTATGTCTTCTAGCTTAGTTTCCTTTGTTTCCTTAACTGTGACAAATGCAAAGAAAGCTACACATCCCTTCGTGACGAGCTTGCTAGCTCGGAGGGCCGAAATAAGAGGGGAATTGCTCCGACTCTTGGGGCGAGTAAAGACTAATTCTGGAAAATCTTTGAAAGCAATTTGGCTATTGCGGCAATCAACCGTTGCCTGGTATTTGGATAACCAGTCCGCTCCCAGTATAACATCATACTCCTTTAGATCGAGGCATATGAGATCTATAGGTAAATTCCTACCTTGAACCATTACCTCACAGTTTTGGTAGTGATGAGTAATATCATTTTCACTTCCAAGAGGAGTAGTTAGAACTATTTTTATCCATTCTGGTTCTAACGGTAACGGGTCGGCAAACTTCTTAGAAATAATGGAATGCGATGCACCCGTATCAAATAAGACATAAGCACTTTTGGAACAAACTGTTAATGTACCTTCTACCAGTCCACCTTCTTCTTGCTCGGTCTCCTTTATTGCATGAAGTCGAGCGTTCTTTGTCACCGGGCGCTTACCGTCTCCGGCTTGGTCATTAAGTAACGGACAGTCGGGAATCCGATGTTCGCGGCTCCCACAACGGAGACATGTTCCTAACTTCCTCCAGCATTCTTCTGTCTTGTGACCAGCCTTGTCACAATGCTTACACACTACATTTGAAGGGGTAGTGGTGATAGAGAAGGGCTTGGATTTCTTGAACTTGGAATCTTGAGAGGATGAACCTCCATTATTGGGCCTCTTCTTAAAGTTGGGTTTGAAAGAACCCGAACCTGTGACTTGCTCCTTCTTGTCTTTCCCACAGATCCTATCAGATAGTTCCGTGGCATCTTCAAGTAGCTGAGCTCGACGTACTATTTCAGAATAAACTTGGATATCCATAGGCGCCAGCTGAGTGATATATTGGGACCTAAGCCCATTAAGGAACCTCTTAGCCTTCATCTTCTCGGTGCTAATCAGATGCTTAGCATATCTAGACAATCTTGAGAACTGTGCCTCATAATCAGCAACCGATAAAGATCTTTGTTTTAACGCGGCAAATTCGGCGGCCTTCTTCTCTTGGACTCGATCCGAGAAATATTTAGCATTGAAATATTCTACAAATTCTTCCCATGTAACTTGATTAGGATCGATGGTTGCTTCAATAGACTCCCACCAGCATCTAGCATCCTTTTCTAACTGGAAAGTAGCTAATAAGACTTTGTCCTGATCCGTGCATTGCATGACACGGAATATACGTTCAATCTCCCGGACCCAATGCTCGGCATCGTCTGGATCGGTTGATCCCATAAACTTCGGGGGATTCATGCTCTTAAAAGCTTGGTGTAGGCTTCCAGCTCGTGGAGCACCACCCTGTGCTACCTGTTGTAGCACTTGAGTCATTCCTTGAAGGGTACGCTGCATGTTGCGCCATTGAGCACGTTCGACAGCCATTATCCTACAATTACAATAACTATATTAGTACGTGACTACATTTAGAAACCAGTACTCTATTTTTAACTTTAACCCTTGGTTCTACCCAATCTCACTGGTAAAAGGTTTATAATTATCCTTGGACTTGGGTTTTTCCTAGGAATTGAATACCTTAGGCTCTGATACCACAAAAACTGTCACGCCCCGAACGCGGAAGATACCCGGATATGCGCGACGAGTTTATATCAATCATGTCAATCAGAGTGGTCGTGTATTCGACACAAAGACAGAGATGCGCAAAATAGCAAGATAACCCAATCCTTTATTCATAATGGATAGACTATTACAAATCCAATACTCTGGTTAATAAAAAGAAAAGTACATAGTTGACTCAAGAAAATAGGAAAAAGACTAGATGACACTTGGACAAGCTCTAGCTTTTTCACTCGGGACTTTCCCATCCAATTGACTTCCATCGTCGTCGGACTTACCTGAAAAGTAAAAAGGGACAAACGGAATGAGCGAACGCTCAGTAGGAAATTATATCTCAAGTACTAGCAAGGGGTTTAAGTAATTACATCTTTATGAATGCAATAAAGCTATGCATGCTCGCATAAAACGACAAGATAGAGAGAATGTAATATCAAAGAATAAGATGAACTAATCATGAACTTTCAACAAGATACTCAAGATATTCAAGCAAGTACATTTAACAAGTCATGTCAAGAATTTTGGCTATCATGTATCAAGCAAGCAAGTAATTTCCCTTTTTCGGGTCACGCAAGTCATGTCAAGTCAAGTACGATTCAAGGACAAGATTTTGTGTGGAATGTCCAATCAAGCAAGTAAAGTACTCGGTATAATGCCAGATACCTTATCATTTTAACTCTCATGGGCACAAGTACTTTCGGGTGCTCCTCCCAGGACCAGATCGGGCCCTATATGCGCAGGCATTTATCATGTGTTTTGACATCCACTCTTATATATATAGCCAATTTTTGAATTTCAATAATCAAGCTTGTAGACATGTATGACAACTTTGACAGAATGGAGTCCAAAAATATGACAAAGGACATAGAATGGCGATAATAACGGTATAATCACGATATCGATAAAACAAGGTAGAATATGGTTCCCTTAACTTGGGTACCATGACAAATCAATATGGACATTCTTTATATAGAATTGAGGTCCACATGAATAGTATATCAAAGGTAAGATACCCTCATTCTTATCATAGAATTGAGGTTTACAAGAATGACATGATATGGCTTGATATCATCATCCCATTAAGAATTTCTTATGATATACTCTTTATATAATCATAAGGGCCGGTATACCATGTTTCTTTAGATTGACATGGCAAAGATCGTGTAATGGGTTTTTGGGGTACAACCAGCTCAGTCGACCTTGAGGGAATCCAAGGTACGAGGAGTCTTACGGAGGTCTCTATGACTAACTCGCTAGTCCAAAGGAACGAAATGTCCAATGGAGAGCTTGTATGTCAATGAGAGTTGAGTGTGATCGATGAAACAACATGAAACATGGGACTATACTCACGGAGTGGAGAATAGTGCCGATATATAAATTATATAACATATGAAACCATCTGTTAACAGAAACAGTGGAAAATCAGTTTTACAGTAAAATAACGACTTAATCAGAGTCGTTTATCAAGTAATTAACGCCTAACAGAAGGGCGTTTACACATGTTTCCATTTTGCAGAATTTCAATATTTCATTAATTTATCTAAAACGCGCCCTGGTCAGGGTCGTTTGTTCAAGGTTTGACGACTGCAGAAGCAGGCGTCTTATTATTTACATATTTGACAGAATATAAATAATTTTCAGGATTTATCCAAAACACGCCCTGGGCAGGGGCGTTACTCATTAATTCAATTTTTACAGAATATATATTTTTAGAATTTTTAACATATACGCGCCCTAGGAAGGGGCGTTTCTTTTTAATTTACGCCCTATGGTGGGGCGTTAACATGTGGAAAACGACTTGGTCCAGGTCGTTACTTAAAATTTCTGCAGGAAATTTTAAGGGCAGTAATAATTTCAGCATGCAGGAATTTCATGGGGAGAATATACCATGAACGAACAGTCATAACAGTAAAATCAATGGATTGGGAGATATGGGATCATGCATTAATGTAAATCATGATTTCATATAGAATCAGTTCTTAACATGGTTAATTAATGATTAACTGAAATTAACGCCTGGGTACAGGGCGTCAAATATTAAATTGACTACCTGGGAAGGGTCGTTTCATGTGAATTAGCGCCCTTGACAGGGGCGTCTCTTTCAAAATATTGCAGAAAACGTATTAAAACTATAATAAACCATATGCATGTCATGCTTATATATATGTATATCTTGCATTAATTTTGTTTGGGCTACCATAACTTGAGAAAACCTACCTTTAATAGTTGATTTTAAGATGGACGGATGAATAACTTGGTGAGAAGCCAACAACTCTGCAGCTTTACTGCAACTCGATAATCAGCAGCAGCAGAGGTATGCAGATGAAGAACCTTGGCTCAGTTGATTGTTTTCTTCAACAGTCAACCTGGAGGCAGAAGAACGAAGAGATCATGCTTCGTATTAACTGGAGAGGAGGTAAAGGAGGAGAAGGGAAGAAGAAAGAAGACTTACCCGTTAGTCTTCTTAACCTGCAAGAATAGAAGAAACGAAGAATATTAATTCTTCACATACTACGTTCATAAGGAAAAGAAACAGAAGAAGAAGAAGAACATATGTTCTTCACGTACCTGTGCAGTTCGATCGTCCAAATAGGTTTAGGGTTCGGCTGTCAAGAGTCTTTATAGGATTTTGGGAAATCCTATTAGGGTTAGTGATTGTGTGGAAGTAATACTTCCATGATAGAGTCATTACCACCTTTTAACTCTTTCTAATACTTATCCATTACCCTGGATAAGCTCCCGTGTCGAACGGAACTCGAATGGAATTAACGACTTTGGTTAGGGCGTCGATTCCTGAATTGACGACCTGGTTCAAGTCGTTTCTTAAGAAGCGCCTTGTGTAAGGGTGTTCTTTTCTTTAAAATACGCCCAAGATTCGGGCGTTTCTTGGCCTTACCCTTTTTTGACGTTGGAATTTGACGCCGTGTAGTGAGGGCGTCACTTCTTGAATAACGCCTTTTATAGAGGCGTTTATTATTAAATTAACACCTTAATGAGAGGCGTTATTTGCATCTTGGGTTTTATTCCTCCATTTAACCCTCTTCTTATTATCTGTATTACTTCTGTAATATATATATTTTAATTCATTTCAAATATTCATTTATCAGGGTTGCTACACCCTCCCCCACTTAAAAAGAATTTGGTCCCCAAATTCAATTGCATAATATGTATATACGCGGAGAGTGTAGAGTATATACCTCTTAGAATAACTCGGGAAATCGTTTCTTCATAGATTCCTCGGTCTCCCATGTGGCTTCGTGTTCAGTATTCTTATTCCATTGCACCTTAAGCATGGGAATAACCTTATTCCTTAGAGCTCGTATTTCACGATCTAAGATCTTCATAGGCTTCTGTTCATAGGTGAGATCTTTCTGGATCACCAGATCTCCATGTGCAATAATATGAGATGGATCGTGTACATACTTCTTCAACATAGATATGTGAAATACATTATGTACCTCGGACAATTGAGGAGGCAATGCGATGCGATAAGCAACCTCGCCAACTCTTTCGAGTATCTCAAATGGTCCGATGAATCTTGGCGTAAGCTTGCCCTTAACACCAAATCTTCGTATGCCACGTCCAGGCGATATTTTAAGAAATACATGATCTCCAACCTGGAATTCAAGATCTCTTCTTCTTGTATCAGCATAAGCCTTTTGTCTGGTCTGAGCAACTTGCAATCTTTCTCTGATTACTTGTATCTTCTCAGTTGTATCCCTTACCATGTCTGGACCTAACAGTTGTTTCTCTCCAACTTCGTTCCAGCATAAGGGTGATCGGCAACTCCTTCCATATAAAGCTTCGAAAGGTGCCATTTGGATACTAGCTTGGTAGCTATTATTATATGCAAACTCAATTAAAGGTAAATGATCATGCCAGCTTCCACCAAAATCAATGATGCAAGCTCTTAGCATATCTTCCACTACTTGGTTTGTTCTTTCGGTCTGACCATCCGTTTGCGGGTGAAAAGCAGTACTAAAGTTAAGCCTTGTTCCCAACGAATGTTGTAATCCCTTCCAAAAATGAGAAGTGAAACGGGGATCTCTGTCAGACACGATCGAGACAGGAATTCCATGTAACCTGACTACTTCCTTGATGTATAGTGCAGCCAATACATCTACTGACCACCGGCTCTTTATTGGTAAGAAATGCGCTGATTTAGTCAAGCGGTCAATAATAACCCATATTCCATCATGTCCTCCTTTTGATTTAGATAAACCCATGATGAAATCCATATCAATATCCTCCCACTTCCACTTTGGAATATCTAGAGGATGTAGCTTTCCAGCAGGCTTTTGGTGTTCTGCCTTGACCTGTTGGCATGTGAGACAGCGTGATACATAATCTGCTATTTCTCTTTTCATATTTGGCCACCAAAAGTTTCTCTTCACATCTTGGTACATTTTGGTAGATCCTGGATGAATAGTGTACCTTGATCTATGAGCTTCATCTAAGATCTTCTTCTTTAATTCCTGGCAATCTGGTACACAAGTTCTATCTTTAAACATTAATCTTCCATCAGAAGTTAGTTGAAAATCAGATTGTCCTTCTAATCTGCCTTTGATTTCCACTAATATAGGATCATCATCCTGAAGTGCTTGTATCTCAGATAATAAATCTGACTGTATGCTTACATGAGATAATGTGACAAATTTGGCTTCCTTGTCCAAGCTTATATTGAGCTCGGAGAATTGTTCTAGCAACCTCCATTCTTGTATCATACAATTGGCTATCATTGCTCTCGGCTTTCGACTAAGGGCATCAGCAACATAATTACCCTTTCCGGGATGATATTGTATATTGAAGTCGAAGTCCTTGAGATATTCCAGCCAGCGTCTTTGTCTCATGTTTAGCTCCTTTTGTGAAAATAGATATTTGAGACTTTTGTGATCGGAGTATACAGTAAACTGCACTCCATATAAGTAGTGTCTCCATATCTTCAGTGCAAATACCACCGCGGCCAGTTCTAAGTCATGGACGGGGTAGTTTTCTTCGTGTTTCTTTAGTTGACGGGAAGAGTATGCTATGACCTTTCCTTGTTGCATTAGGACACATCCGAGGCCAATGCCAGAAGCATCTGTGTAGACCTCGAATTTCTCTCCTTCTACTGGTAGAGCTAACACCGGAGCTGTGGTGAGATGATCTTTGAGAGTTTGGAAACTTCTTTCACATTCCTCACTCCATTCATATCGGATCTCCTTGCGAGTTAACCTTGTAAGGGGCACGGCGATCTTGGAGAAGTCTTTGATGAATCGCCGATAATAGCCTGCAAGGCCTAAGAAACTTCTGATCTCGCTAGCATTGGTTGGTTTTTCCCAGTTTCTAACAGCTTCGACCTTTGACGGATCTACTGATAATCCATCTTTTGAAATCACATGTCCTAGAAAAGCCACTTCTTCAAGCCAGAATTCACACTTGCTGAGCTTTGCATATAATTGATTTGTCCGTAATATTTGTAAAGCAATCCTCAAATGTTCCTCATGCTCTTCCTTAGTCTTGGAATATATCAATATATCATCAATGAAGACTACTATGAATTGATCCAAGTAAGGCCTGAATATGCTATTCATTAACTGCATAAAGGCAGCAGGGGCATTTGTTAGTCCAAAAGGCATAACAACGAATTCATAATGGCCATACCTGCTTCTGAATGCGGTCTTATGAATGTCATCATCTTTGATCCTTAACTGATGATATCCTGATCTGAGGTCAATCTTCGAAAAATATTTGGATCCAGAAATTTGATCAAATAATTCATCGATTCTCGGCAGTGGATACTTGTTCTTGATAGTGAGATGATTCAACTGTCGATAGTCGATGCATAGCCTCATGGATCCATCTTTCTTCTTTACAAACAGTACAGGTGCTCCCCACGGGAAGTACTTGGTCTAATGAACCCTTTTCGAATTAGTTCCATTAATTGCTCTTTTAACTCCTTGAGTTCAGCATGTGACATTCTATAAGGTGCCTTTGAAACCGGACCAGCACCAGGGACTAAGTCGATGGTGAAGGCCACTTCTCTTTGTGGGGGTAATCCTGGCAAATCTTCCGAAAACACGTCCGGAAATTCTTGCACCACTTGTATGTCTTCTAGCTTAGTTTCCTTTGTTTCCTTAACTGTGACAAATGCAAAGAAAGCTACACATCCCTTCGTGACGAGCTTGCTAGCTCGGAGGGCCGAAATAAGAGGGGAATTGCTCCGACTCTTGGGGCGAGTAAAGACTAATTCTGGAAAATCTTTGAAAGCAATTTGGCTATTGCGGCAATCAACCGTTGCCTGGTATTTGGATAACCAGTCCGCTCCCAGTATAACATCATACTCCTTTAGATCGAGGCATATGAGATCTATAGGTAAATTCCTACCTTGAACCATTACCTCACAGTTTTGGTAGTGATGAGTAATATCATTTTCACTTCCAAGAGGAGTAGTTAGAACTATTTTTATCCATTCTGGTTCTAACGGTAACGGGTCGGCAAACTTCTTAGAAATAATGGAATGCGATGCACCCGTATCAAATAAGACATAAGCACTTTTGGAACAAACTGTTAATGTACCTTCTACCAGTCCACCTTCTTCTTGCTCGGTCTCCTTTATTGCATGAAGTCGAGCGTTCTTTGTCACCGGGCGCTTACCGTCTCCGGCTTGGTCATTAAGTAACGGACAGTCGGGAATCCGATGTTCGCGGCTCCCACAACGGAGACATGTTCCTAACTTCCTCCAGCATTCTTCTGTCTTGTGACCAGCCTTGTCACAATGCTTACACACTACATTTGAAGGGGTAGTGGTGATAGAGAAGGGCTTGGATTTCTTGAACTTGGAATCTTGAGAGGATGAACCTCCATTATTGGGCCTCTTCTTAAAGTTGGGTTTGAAAGAACCCGAACCTGTGACTTGCTCCTTCTTGTCTTTCCCACGGATCCTATCAGATAGTTCCGTGGCATCTTCAAGTAGCTGAGCTCGACGTACTATTTCAGAATAAACTTGGATATCCATAGGCGCCAGCTGAGTGATATATTGGGGCCTAAGCCCATTAAGGAACCTCTTAGCCTTCATCTTCTCGGTGCTAATCAGATGCTTAGCATATCTAGACAATCTTAAGAACTGTGCCTCATAATCAGCAACCGATAAAGATCTTTATTTTAACGCTGCAAATTCGGCGGCCTTCTTCTCTTGGACTCGATCCGAGAAATATTTAGCATTGAAATATTCTACAAATTCTTCCCATGTAACTTGATTAGGATCGATGGTTGCTTCAATAGACTCCTACCAGCATCTAGCATCCTTTTCTAACTGGAAAGTAGCTAATAAGACTTTGTCCTGATCCGTGCATTGCATGACACGGAATATACGTTCAATCTCCCGGACCCAATGCTCGGCATCGTCCAGATCGGTTGATCCCATAAACTTCGGGGGATTCATGCTCTTAAAAGCTTGGTGTAGGCTTCCAGCTCGTGGAGCACCACCCTGTGCTACCTGTTGTAGCACTTGAGTCATTCCTTGAAGGGTACGCTGCATGTTGCGCCATTGAGCACGTTCGGCAGCCATTATCCTACAATTATAATAACTATATTAGTACGTGACTACATTTAGAAACCAGTACTCTATTTTTAACTTTAACCCTTGGTTCTACCCAATCTCACTGGTAAAAGGTTTATACTTATCCTTGGACTTGGGTTTTTCCTAGGAATTGAATACCTTAGGCTCTGATACCACAAAAACTGTCACGCCCCGAGCGCGGAAGATACCCGGATATGCGCGACGAGTTTATATCAATCATGTCAATCAGAGTGGTCGTGTATTCGACACAAAGATAGAGATGCGCAAAATAGCAAGATAACCCAATCCTTTATTCATAATAGATAGACTATTACAAATCCAATACTCTGGTTAATAAAAAGAAAAGTACATAGTTGACTCAAGAAAATAGGAAAAAGACTAGATGACACTTGGACAAGCTCTAGCTTTTTCACTCGGGACTTTCCCCATCCGATTGACTTCCATCGTCGTCGGACTTACCTGAAAAGTAAAAAGGGACAAACGGAATGAGCGAACGCTCAGTAGGAAATTATATCTCAAGTACTAGCAAGGGGTTTAAGTAATTACATCTTTCATGAATGCAATAAAGCTATGCATGCTCGCATAAAACGACAAGATAGAGAGAATGTAATATCAAAGAATAAGATGAACTAATCATGAACTTTCAACAAGATACTCAAGATATTCAAGCAAGTACATTTAACAAGTCATGTCAAGAATTTTGGCTATCATGTATCAAGCAAGCAAGTAATTTCCCTTTTTCGGGTCACGCAAGTCATGTCAAGTCAAGTACGATTCAAGGACAAGATTTTGTGTGGAATGTCCAATCAAGCAAGTAAAGTACTCGGTATAATGCCAGATATCTTATCATTTTAACTCCCATGGGCACAAGTACTTTCGGGTGCTCCTCCCAGGACCAGATCGGGCCCTATATGCGCAGGCATTTATCATGAGTTTTGACATCCACTCTTATATATATAGCCAATTTTTGAATTTCAATAATCAAGCTTGTAGACATGTATGACAACTTTGACATAATGGAGTCCAAAAATATGACAAAGGACATAGAATGGCGATAATAACGGTATAATCACGATATCGATAAAACTAGGTAGAATATGGTTCCCTTAACTTGGGTACCATGACAAATCAATATGGACATTCTTTATATAGAATTGAGGTCCACATGAACAGTATATCAAAGGTAAGATACCCTCATTCTTATCATAGAATTGAGGTTTACAAGAATGACATGATATGGCATGATATCATCATCCCATTAAGAATTTCTTATGATATACTCTTTGTATAATCATAAGGGCCGGTATACCATGTTTCTTTAGATTGACATGGCAAAGATCGTGTAATGGGTTTTTGGGGTACAACCAGCTCAGTCGACCTTGAGGGAATCCAAGGTACGAGGAGTCTTACGGAGGTCTCTATGACTAACTCGCTAGTCCAAAGGAACGGAATGTCCAATGGAGAGCTTGTATGTCAATGAGAGTTGAGTGTGATCGATGAAACAACATGAAACATGGGACTATACTTACGGAGTGGAGAATAGTGCCGATATATAAATTATATAACATATGAAACCATATGTTAACAGAAACAGTGGAAAATCAATTTTACAGTAAAATAACGACTTAATCAGAGTCGTTTATCAAGTAATTAACGCCTAACAGAAGGGCGTTTACACATGTTTCCATTTTGCAGAATTTCAATATTTCATTAATTTATCTAAAACGCGCCCTGGTCAGGGTCGTTTGTTCAAGGTTTGACGACTGCAGAAGCAGGCGTCTTATTATTTACATATTTGACAGAATATAAATAATTTTCAGGATTTATCCAAAACACGCCCTGGGCAGGGGCGTTACTCATTAATTCAATTTTTACAGAATATATATTTTTAGAATTTTTAACATATACGCGCCCTAGGAAGGGGCGTTTCTTTTTAATTTACGCCCTATGGTGGGGCGTTAACATGTGGAAAACGACTTGGTCCAGGTCGTTACTTAAAGTTTCTGCAGGAAATTTTAAGGGCAGTAATAATTTCAGCATGCAGGAATTTCATGGGGGAGAATATACCATGAACGAACAGTCATAACAGTAAAATCAATGGATTGGGAGATATGGGATCATGCATTAATGTAAATCATGATTTCATATAGAATCAGTTCTTAACATGGTTAATTAATGATTAACTGAAATTAACGCCTGGGTACAGGGCGTCAAATATTAAATTGACGACCTGGGAAGGGTCGTTTCATGTGAATTAGCGCCCTTGACAGGGGCGTCTCTTTCAAAATATTGCAGAAAACGTATTAAACTATAATAAACCATATGCATGTCATGCTTATATATATGTATATCTTGCATTAATTTTGTTTGGGCTACCATAACTTGAGAAAACCTACCTTTAATAGTTGATTTTAAGATGGACGGATGAATAACTTGGTGAGAAGCCAACAACTCTGCAGCTTTACTGCAACTCGATAATCAGCAGCAGCAGAGGTATGCAGATGAAGAACCTTGGCTCAGTTGATTGTTTTCTTCAACAGTCAACCTGGAGGCAGAAGAACGAAGAGATCATGCTTCGTATTAACTGGAGAGGAGGTAAAGGAGGAGAAGGGAAGAAGAAAGAAGACTTACCCGTTAGTCTTCTTAACCTGCAAGAATAGAAGAAATGAAGAATATTAATTCTTCACATACTACGTTCATAAGGAAAAGAAACAGAAGAAGAAGAAGAACATATGCTCTTCACGTACCTGTGCAGTTCGATCGTCCAAATAGGTTTAGGGTTCGGCTGTCAAGAGTCTTTATAAGATTTTGGGAAATCCTATTAGGGTTAGTGATTGTGTGGAAGTAATACTTCCATGATAGAGTCATTACCACCTTTTAACTCTTTCTAATACTTATCCATTACCCTGGATAAGCTACCGTGTCGAACGGAACTCGAATGGAATTAACGACTTTGGTTAGGGCGTCGATTCCTGAATTGACGACCTGGTTCAAGTCGTTTCTTAAGAAGCGCCTTGTGTAAGGGCGTTCTTTTCTTTAAAATACGCCCAAGATTCGGGCGTTTCTTGGCCTTACCCTTTTTTGATGTTGGAATTTGACGCCGTGTAGTGAGGGCGTCACTTCTTGAATAACGCCTTTGATAGAGGCGTTTATTATTAAATTAACGCCTTAATGAGAGGCGTTATTTACATCTTGGGTTTTATTCCTCCATTTAACCCTCTTCTTATTATCTGTATTACTTCTGTAATATATATATTTTAATTCATTTCAAATATTCATTTATCAGGGTTGCTACAGCATCACTATGTTAAATATTGTCATTTTAATCAGATATCTTGAGTAATGTTATGTATTTGAAATTTCCATGATTAACAGGAAAACTGCCATGAGTTAATACCTTGCATGTCCGTAATGTTCCCTTCATACTTCGTGTTGTTTGTGTTCACTACACTCCGTGTTGTCCCTTTGTTCATCGTGTTTTTCCAATTATGTTTGTTGGTTGTCTTCGTGTCGTTATTTGCTTCATCGAGTGTTGTACACTGCAGTACCTCGTGCTGCTTTCTGTGCCACTGCGTGTCGTTCCTTCTGTGTCACCCCTTTGTCTTCGAGTCTCTTGTTCTGGCCAAGTCTATACAGCCTCATCTTTACCTTCGTTTCAAGCCAAAGTCTACACATTGGCTTAGCGTCATGCATCAGTCTTCAAAGTCCATACATTGGTTTAAGCTTCCAAGTCTGTACATTGGCCTTCAAGCTTTCCAAGTCTATTCATTGGCAGCTGAACTTTGAAGTCTATACATTGGTCTTCACTTCAAGTATGTACAGCCATTGTCTTGCCAAAGTATATACGTTGTGAACCCTCAAGTCTGTACAGACTTTGCCTTGTTCAAGTCTATACATCGTCCAGTTCTTTGGCAAGTCTATACCTTGTTTCAGTCCATGTTGTTTTCGTGTCATTTTCATCTTCGAGTCGTTCGTACGTTCGAGCAACTTAGTACTCGAGTTGTTTTCATGTGTATTCAAGTCTTTTTAGTATAGTGTCGTTTCACCTCGTGCCGTTCTCTTTGCTGATTGTTATGTCGTGTTATTTTTGTATTCGTGTCTTCGTGTTATTCTTGTGTTTATGTCCTCGTGTTGTTTCTTTCTATCTTCGTCCAGGTTCCTTCTGATCGCGTGTCTTCCTACCGTTTCACTCCGTGAGACTTCCTTTTCACCTCATGCTATTCTCTTCTGACTTCGTGTCGTTTTCTTTGTAGTGTTAAGCTTTATTATTGTGTATCTCGTGTCGTTCTCCTCGTAGTGTTTATTTTGTTACAGTGATACTTCGTGTCGTTCTCTTTGTATTGTTAGCCTTATTAGTATGTATCTCGTGTCGTTCTCTTTTTACCTCGTGCTGTTTTCATCTGACCTCGTGTCATTCTCTCCTTGTCTCGTACTGTAATAATCCTGTGTATCTAGTGTCGTTCTCAGTAAAGTGCATCTCGTATTGCTATCACATACCTCATGCAGTTTTAGTTCTTGTGGCCCTCAGTGTTAATGGTTTTTATCTCCTTGCAGGTCCGAGGAAGAACATTCACCGGTGTCTGGGTTGCACGTGATCCAATGCTAAAGGAACCAATGCTATAAAGGCACGTGGCAAGAAGGTTCTGGATGAAGTGTGGGAGGCACACGCATTATGCACTTCATCCACCTGCTGCTGCTGCTATATATTGAAGCCTTCGTCCACAGATGAAGGTTGATCGAAAGGAAAAAGCAAAAAGCAGAAGTGCAGAGAGTTCGATCCAGAAAAAGAAGAGAAGAAATTTGAGTGAGAGCAGAAGAGAAAGAGCCTCCCTGAGAAACTAGAGTGTTCCAGTTGAGAGAGAAGAGAGAGCAGGAGAGTGATCAGAAGATGGGTTTTGACTTACGGATCAAATCCGAAGTCTGCTGCTCAGTTTGAGCTACATTGTTTCCAGTTTCTGAACTTTGGATTCTTTCTTTCTTGTTTTCGTTTCTTATATGTTTTCCATTCTTGATTGAGAGTTCTCTGTGTTACCTCCTGGTGTTCAGGGGAAGAGAGAGACGTGTTCTCTCTGGTTTACTTGCAACAGAGGTTGCAGTAGTGTTCCCTCTCGTAGAAGAGGTGTTCCCTCTGGGAGTCAGAGGAAGAGAGACCTTGGTCTCTGGTTCTAGTGACTGTAGATCACTAGTGTTCCCTCCGATTGGAGGAAGAGGAAATTATTTTCCTGATTTCTAGGGACTTGACGTCCTTAGGGTTCCCTCCGGGTGTGGAGGAAGAGGGGAGGATGTTCCCCTGGTGAAGCTGTGAATCAGCAGTTGTCGCAGACTGAGTCTGCTTTGCTAGCAGTGCTAGTGGAATCCTCACTTCGATTTGAAGTGAGGGGTGGACGTAGGCAGACTGGAGATCTGGCCGAACCACCTTAAAAACCTTTGTGCCCTTGTGTGATTGTCTATGGTGGTTCTTGTGGTGTGCCTTCTATCTACTCGAGTTATTGTTCGCACTGCGGTTTTTGTGGGTTCATCTGCGAGATTGCTTGTTTTCAGTGAATCACTATTCAGTAATTATTAATCGGTTGAAAACAGTGATCTATTCATCCCCTCCCCTTCTAGATCACTTCATATTTCTCGTATCATGCTCGGCGGTGGCAGATGAATGTTCTAGAGAAGGCGGTGTTGCAGCGGCGTCCATGGCAGGCGTTTAACCGAGGGTGACGACGACGAGATGTTGGCGAGGTAGAGGATGGTGGGGCGTGGCAGTGGCGAGTGGAGGAGACAACATGTGGATGTTGCTAGGTTTCATGGCCCACCTAAGCGATGTGAGGTTCTTGGACGACCTGCATGAGTGGAGTCGGGGTGTAGCCTCTTACGGAAGGGACAGAAGGATCGGCGGCTGCTGAGTTGGTGGACACTCGGGCCGGCAGTGGTGATTGGCCAGAGTAGGTGGGCGATGAGGTAGAGTGTGCGGTGGTGGTAGGTTGATAGTTAACAAGGTGTGGGTTCAGGGTCCGCAACTGGGTGGGGACTGTTGGTTACATGGGGGTTCTTGCCGTGCAGGTGAAGGGTGGTGAGGACGAGAAGGGTGGCCGGTGGTGTTAGTGTTGCAGAGGAGTGAGAGAGAAAGAGAGGGGGTGGTACCAGGGGAAGAAGAGTGTGGGGAGAAGTCAGAAAGGGAGAGAGGGCTCGGAGAGAGGAGGGAGAAACGAAGCTCTGTTCCGGACAGAGCAACTGGGACGCAGGAAATAGAGAGAGGAAGAGAATGGGAGGGGGGCCGAGGAGAGGGGATGGGGAAGAGAGAGGGAAGAGAGGAGAAGCACTGGTGTGAGAGCACAGAGGGAAGGGGGAGTTGTAGGGAGAGGGGAGGGCACATCGTCTCTGTAGGATAGTGGGAGGGTTAGGGGGAGAGAAGGCTGGGAAAGGGGGGGCAGTGGAACCTGGGCCTGTGTGAGCTTGTGAGGGGAGC
Organism: Amorphophallus konjac; assembly: GCA_022559845.1. NCBI lineage: Eukaryota > Viridiplantae > Streptophyta > Magnoliopsida > Alismatales > Araceae > Amorphophallus > Amorphophallus konjac. Next base: position 266,431,287 of record CM040123.1, read on the forward strand.
AAAGAGAATGGCCATTTCAGAAGAAGTTAGAGGGAGAGGGGGGGAGAAGAATGACTGTCGTGGCAGGGGAAGAGGGGGTTGAGGGCCGGAGGAAGGGGAGTTGGGTAGATGGCCAGACGGTGGATGTGAGGGAGGGGAGAACTGAGAAGCAAGGGAAGGTGGAGGAGAAGAGTTCAGAGAGAGGTGGGGGAGGTGCAAGGAGAGGAGAGGCCACATGGGGGGGGAAGGCGAGCGGCCTGGGGAAGATGAGGCTAAGAGGGAGAGGGAGAGGTGGAGACGTAGGAGGGAAGGGAGGGGAAGACCTGGGCATTGCACCCAGCCGAAGGGAGAGGGAGAGAGAGGGGCATCGCACCCCTAGGAGGGAGGAGATGGGGAAGAGAGATATAGAAAGGGTATGGACCACACATCAGAGGACATCCTTCCAAAAATTCATAATTCAACTTAATCTATTAAAGAGAAGTTACATGACCTTTTATAGACTCCACAAGGAAGACCAAAAGACAACTCACCTAACACCTACTCCTCATAACTCCCTTGAGAAGACTAAAAGACACAAATAAAAAAAAGACTCTTACATAATTGTTGTGGACATAATTAACATAAAACATAACCCATTAGGCCCAAACATGTGGCCCAATTAACAAGAGACGGTTCAACATAAGTATCTATTTGATACTTTTGTTGAAGCCGCTTAGCGATCTCGTCAAACCCCTCCGCTTGGAGAAGGTTCGATCTCGAACCTTGATTCTCGAACCTCGACTGCAGGACCTCGATTTGTGGGGACAAACAGGACGACTTGCTCTTATACCATTTGATGTGAGATGAAACCTCTCAGCCCGAGATTTTCTTTTCTTTTCATTTTTTCTTCTTTCTCTGATTTTTTTTCTTTCTTCTTTGTTTTTAACTTCTTTTTTTATCTATTTCATTTTTTGTTCTATGTAACTCTCAAAATTCATCACCCCATTTTTTGTAAATATTAAATAGAAGGAAATATGAGAGAGAAGAATGGAGAGAGAAAAGATAGATTGAGAGAGAGAGGAATGACGTGGGGAGGGGTTGGGTTTTCTTTTATATAAATATAGTCACAGTTACACAACCGAACAGAGAGAGAGAACGGAATGGAGAGAGAGAGAGAAAGAGAAAGAGGGGGAATGAGAGAGAGAATACGGGAGGAGGGGCGTCGTGCCCGACATGAGCGGAGAGGGGGACGAGGGCCTGAGGGTGCTCGGGCTACTGGGATGCCGTGCACAGGGCGTGGGGCGTGGTGGGTTTCACAGTGCCGTGCTTAGACGTTGGTGCTTGGGGCTGTGGCAGCCTGCTCGGTGGTGGCGGATGAATGTTCTGGAGAAGGCGGTGTTACAGCGGTGTCCATGGCAGGCGTTTAACCGAGGGTGACGATGACGAGATGCTGGCGAGGTAGAGGATGGTGGGGTGTGGCAGTGGCGAGTGGAGGAGACAACATGTGGATGTTGCTAGGCTGCATGGCCCACCTAAGCGATGTGAAGTTCTTGGACGACCTGCATGAGTGGAGTCGGGGTGTAGCCTCTTGCGGAAGGGACAGAAGGATCGGCGGCTGCTGAGTTGGTGGACACTCGGGCTAGCAGTGGTGATTGGCCAGAGCAGGTGGGCGATGAGGTAGAGTGTGCGGTGGTGGTAGGTTGATAGTGAACAAGTTGCGGGTGAAGGGTCCGCAACCGGGTGTGGACTGTTGGTTGCATGGGGGTTCTTGCCGTGCAGGTGAAGGGTGGTGAGGATGAGAAGGGCGGTCGGTGGTGTTAGTGTTGCAGAGGAGTGAGAGGGAAAGAGAGGGGGTGGTACCAGGGGAAGGAGAGTGTGGGGAGAAGTCAGAAAGGGAGAGAGGGCTCGGAGAGAGGAGGGAGAAATGAAGCTCTGTTCTGAACAGAGCAACTTGGACGCAGGAAATAGAGAAAGGAAGAGAATGGGAGGGGGCCGAGGAGAGGGGATGGGGAAGAGAGAGGGAAGAGAGGAGACGCTCGGGTGTGAGAGCATAGAGAGAAGGGGGAGTTGCAGGGAGAGGGGAGGGCACGGCGTCTCTGTAGGATAGTGGGAGGGTTCGGGGGAGAGAAGGCTGGGAAAGGGGGGGCAGTGGAACCTGGGCCTGTATGAGCTTGTGAGAGGAGCAAAGAGAATGGCCATTTCAGAAGAAGTTAGAGGGAGAGGGGGGGAGAAGAATGACTGTCGTGGCAGGGGAAGAGGGGGTTGAGGGCCAGAGGAAGGGGCGTTGGGTAGATGGCCAGACGGTGGATGTGAGAGAGGGGAGAACGGAGAAGCAAGGGAAGGTGGAGGAGAAGAGTTAAGAGAGAGGTGGGGGAGGTGCAAGGAGAGGAGAGGCCGCATGGGGGGGGAAGGAGAGCGGCCTGGGGAAGATGAGGCTAAGAGGGAGAGGGAGAGGTGGAGACGTAGGAGGGAGGGGAGGGGAAGAGCTGGGCATCGCACCAAGCCGAGGGGAGAGGGTGAGAGAGGGGCATCGCACCCCTAGGAGGGAGGAGATGGGTAAGAGAGATATAGAAAGGGTATGGACCACACATCAGAGGATATCCTGCCAAAAATTCATAATTCAATTTGTTCTATTAAAGATAAGTTACATGATCTTTTATAGACTCCACAAGGAAGACCAAAAGAGAACTCACCTAACACCTACTCCTCATAACTCCTTTGAGAAGACTAAAAGACACAAATAAAAAAAAAGACTCTTACATAATTGTTGTGGACATAATTAACATAAAACATGACCCATAAGGCCCAAACATGTGGCCCAATTAACAAGAGACGATTAAACATAAATATCTATTTGATACTTTTATTGAAGCCGCTTAGCGATCTCGTCAAACCCCTCCGCTTGGAGAAGGTTCGACCTCGAACCTTGATTCTCGAACCTCGACTGCAGGACCTCGGCTTGTGGTGATAAATCGGATGACTTGCTCTGATACCATTTGATGTGAGATGAAACCTCTCAGCCCGAGATTTTCTTTTCTTTTCATTTTTTTCTTCTTTCTCCCATTTTTTTTCTTTCTTGTTTTTTTTTACTTCTTTTTTTTATCTATTTCATTTTTTGTTTTGTGAAACTCTCAAAATTCATCACCCCATTTTTTGTAAATAGTAAATAGAAGGAAATATGAGAGAGAAGAATGGAGAGAGAAAAGATAGATTGAGAGAGAGAGGAATGACGTGGGGAGGAGTTGGGCTTTCTTATATATATATATATATATATATATATATATATACACACACACACAATCGAACAGAGTTAGAGAATGGAGAGAGAGAGAGAGAGGGAGAATGTGAGAGAGAATACGGGAGGGGGGGCGTCGTGCCCGACATGAGCGGAGATGGGGACGAGGGCCTGAGGGCGCTCGGGCTGCTGGGATGTCGTGCATAGGGCGTGGGGCGTGGTGGGCTTTACAGTCCCGTGCTTAGACGTTGGTGCTTGGGGTTGTGGCAGCCTTCTCGGCGGTGGCAGACGAATGTTCTGGAGAAGGCGGTGTTGCAGTGGTGTCCTTGGCAGGCGTTTAATCGAGAATGACGACGACGAGATGCTGGCGAGGTAGAGGATGGCGAGGCGCAGCAGTGGCTAGTGGAGGAGACAACATGCGACTGTTGCTAGGCTGCATGGCCCAATTAGGCGACGTGAGGTTCTTGGACGACCTGCATGAGTGGAGTCGAGGTGTAGCCTCTTGCGGAAGGGACAGAAGGATCGGTGGCTGCTGAGTTGGTGGACACTCGGGCTGGTAGTGGTGATTGGCCAGAGTAGGTGGGCGACGAGGCAGAGTCTACGGTGGTGGTAGGTTGATAGTGAACAAGGTGCGGGTGCAGGGTCCGCAACCGGGTGGGGACTGTTGGTTGCATGGGGGTTCTTGCCGTGTAGGTGAAGGGTGGTGAGGACGAGAAGGGCGGCCGGTGGTGTTAGTGTTGCAGAGGAGTGAGAGGGAAAGAGAGGGGGTGGTTCCAGGGGAAGGAGAGTGTGGGGAGAAGTCAGAAAGGGAGAGAGGGCTCTGAGAGAGGCAGAAGAAATGAAGCTATGTTCTGAACAGAGCAACTGGGACGCAGGAAATAGAGAGAGGAAGAGAATGGTAGGGGGGTCGAGGAGAGGGGATGGGGAAGAGAGAGGGAAGAGAGGAGAAGCTCGGGTGTGAGAGCACACAGAGAAGGGAGAGTTGTAGGGAGAGGGGAGGGCACGGCATCTCTATAGGATAGTGGGAGGGTTAGGGGGAGAGAAGGCGAGGAAAGGGGGGGCAATGGAACCTGGGCCTGTGTGAGCTTGTGAGGGGAGCAAAGAGAATGGCCATTTCAGAAGAAGTTAGAGGGAGAGGGGGGGAGAAGAATGACTACCGTGGTAGGGGAAGAGGGGGTTGAGGGTTGGAGGAAGGGGGGTTGGGTAGATGGCCAGATGGTGGATGTGAGGGAGGGGAGAACAGAGAAGCAAGGGAAGGTGGAGGAAAAGAGTTCGGAGAGAGGTGGGGGAGGTGCAAGGAGAGGAGAGGCCGCATGGGGGGGGGGAGGAGAGCGGCCTGGGGCAGATGAGGCTAAGAGGGAGAGGGAGAGGTGGAGACGTAGGAGGGAAGGGAGGGGAAGACCTGGGCATCGCACCCAGCCAAGGGGAGAAGGAGAGGGAGGGGCATCGCACCCCTAGGAGGGAGGAGATGGGGAAGAGAGATATAGAAAGGGTATGGACCACACATCAGATGATATCCTTCCAAAAATTCATAATTCAACTTGTTCTATTAAAGAGAAGTTACATGACCTTTTATAGACTCCACAAGGAAGACCAAGAGACAACTCACCTAACACCTACTCCTTATAACTCCCTTGAGAAGACTAAAAGACACAAATAAAAAAAAGACTCTTACATAATTGTTGTGGACATAATTAACATAAAACATGACCCATTAGGCCTAAACATGTGGCCCAATTAACAAGAGACGATTAAACATAAATCTCTATTTGATACTTTTGTTGAAGCCGCTTAGCGATCTCGTCACAACACCCGTAAAACAAAGATCAAGAAGATTTCACCCCCACATGGCCTTAAGGATTAAGGAAGAGATCGATAAATTGTACAAGGCCAGGTTTATTAGAGTCATTTTATATCCCCAGTGGGTGGTGAACATAGTCCCTATCATCAAGAAGGATGGAAAGGTGCGCATTTGCATTGATTTCAGGGATCTTAACAAAGCATGTCCCAAATATGATTTCCTACTGCCTCACATAGGTGTTTTGGTGGACAACACCGTCGGGTACGAAGCATTGTCATTCTTAGATGGTTATTCAGGATACAACCAAATCTGTCTCGCTCCCGAGGATCAAGAGAAAACCTCCTTCACCACGCCCTGGGGTACATATTGCTATGTGGTTATGCCATTCGGGTTGAAGAGCGCGGGCACCACTTATCAAAGGGCAATGATGGCTATATTCCACGACATGATGCATATCTATATGGAAGCCTACGTGGATGATATATTGGTGAAGTCGAGGACTAAAGAAGAACACCCCGCCATTCTGGCGAAGGTGCTCCAGAGAGCCAGAGAGTACCAGTTAAAAATGAATATAAAGAAATGTGTTTTTGGAGTCTCTTCACGGAAGTTTCTACGCTTTATAGTTAGCAAATGGGGGATTCAGATCGATCCTAACAAAGCAAAGGTCGTCATGGAAATGCCTCCGCCTAAGAATATCACGAAACTTCAAGGACTGATTGGTAGATTGTAATTCATTAGAAGATTCATATTCCAACATTGTCAAAGATGCCGCCCATTTTATGAATTGCTAAAGGCGGGGGTCAAATTTGAATGGAATCAAGATTGCCAAAAAGCCTATGAGGATTTAAAGGAATATTTGATCAATCCCCCGGTTTTACAACCTCCTGTCTCTGGGAAACCCCTAATCCTATACATTTCTGTCATTGAGGACTCCTTAGGGGCGGTCTTAGCACAAGGAGACGATGAAGGAAAAGAGCGGGCATCTTATTACCTCTCCAGGTTATTTAACCCGGCGGAGACCAAATACACTGCCATGAAAAAAACTTGTGCCACCTTAGTGTGGGTAGCTGAGAAATTGAAACACTATTTTCTAGCCCACCCAGTTAGGTTGATCTCTAGAATGGACCCGATCCACTATCTCTTATAAAAACCCGTCCTTTCTAGTAGGTTAGCTCGCTGGAAGAGCTTCCTCTCTCAGTTTGATATCGCATTCGTCGTTCAGAAGGCAATCAAAGGATATGCCATCGCTGAGCATCTCTCCCATCTTCCTATCCCCTGCACAGACTCTCTTCAAGATGATTTCCCTGATGAGCATCTTTCTGTTCTTACCCATCATCCCTTCTGGTCTCTGCACTTCGATGGTGCGCTCAACTCTCAAGGCCGAGGGATAGGTGCCGTTCTGCTCACTCCGGAAGGGGTGACGATTCCTTTTGCTTATCAGCTCCATTTTCCTGCTACCAACAACATCGCCGAGTATGAGGCTCTCCTGGCCGGATTGAAGCACGCCAATCTTTTGGGCGCGCGCTATTTAAACATCATAGGAGACTCTCAGCTCGTTCTGCGGCAAGTTCTATCCACTTACCGCACCCGTGACCCGAAGCTCAAGCCATATCAGGACTTGGTCACTCTCTTGGCTAGGCAATTCCGTAAGTTGATCTACATCCGTACCCCTCGATCTCAGAATATCCTTGCTGATGCACTAGCATCGCTCGCTTCCTCCCTATCTTTTCCTCTCAGTCGCAGTACTGAGACTATCGTCATTCAGAGATTAAATGCTCCCTCTCTCCATCCTTAGTTTGCCAACCTTAGGAAGACTGTAGAGGCTAGGGCTGAGAAGGAAGATTTGAAGGAAGTGTCTTTAACAGAATTAGAAGAGATCTTGGAGGAAGAAGAATTGCCATGGTATCATGAAATCGAGCTGTATTGCAAAGATGGATCGTTCGCAGAAGGGGCTGTTGAGTAGTGGATGGCGGATCTAGAGGGGAGGGGTGAATAGATTTGTCCCTCTTTTCGAAATGCAGCCCTCTTTAAAGCTAGATAAAAAGAATTGCAGCGGAATGTAACTAGCTTAGCGTGGCACACAACGATTCGCTTAGCAAGATGAATAAGTAATATAGATATTGAACCTAAGCATGCATCTATCACGAAGCAATCGCACGAGAAAACCACAACACAAATGATTTTAAGGTGGTTCGGACTGAATCCCCAGTCCTACGTCCACCCCTCACCAAATCCGGTGAGGCTCCACTAGTGCAACGCATTGAACCGTAAATCGGAAACACCTCTGATTGCCTTCCTACTAACCACCGGTAGAGACGTCAACACCGCAGATCGGAGAACTTCCGATTGCCTTCTTACTAACCACCGGTAGGGACGTCAACACCGCAGATCGGATAGCTTCCGATTGCCTTCCTACTAACCACCGGTAGGGACGATCTTCAGTTTCAAATGTTTGAATGAAATGGAAATAGAACAAATATGAAAACACTCAAACAAGATATAGAATATGCTTAAAGAGAAGAGATCTTGTCTGAGATTGCTGGAACTTGAATCTGATGCTTCAATGATATCTTCTTCCTTATGAAAAGATCTTACTTGGATCACCTTGAGTTGATGAAGAAGATGAAGGATGTAGATTTGATCTCCCTTGAGAATGGGCTTCTTTGGATCACCTTGAGATGATGAAGAGGATGATGGTTGCAGCTTTATCTTCACTTGTCTTGGGGTTGATCTCCTCTTGAAGTAGCTTGAATCACTTGAGGATTTGATGAATAACTTCTTCCCGGAGTACTGTTCACAGCTGCAGTACTCGAACTCCTCTCCCTTGAACACACCCTTGCAGCCTCCTTTGATCTTCCCTCTTAGCCTTGCTTGCTTCTACTCTTCCTTGGAAGTTGCTGGATTGAGATATGAGCTTGAATCACCTTGAGTTGATGGAGAGAGTGTTGGATGTAACTTTGATCTTTCTTTTGATCCTCTTGAGTTGATGAAGAGGTTTAAGGATGCAGCTTTGATCACCTTTGAGAATCTTGATTGCTTCTAGCTTTCTTGGAGGTTGCTTGCTTCAGATCTATGCTTGAATCACCTTGGAATAGATGAATAACTTCTGTATGGAGTACTGTTCACGGCTACAGTACCTCTTCTTCCAACCTCCTTCTCTAGCCTCTCTTGATCTCTCTTTGATTCCTATTGAAGCATTAGGGTTTCTAACCCTCTTGTATGTGTTTTATAGACTTTGGATGGTCAATAGAAACCCCCCAGACCAGATCCACGTTTTGTGGGTGATTGGGTGACTTTAGGATTAAAGAAATCCATGGAGAATGGCTCTTCTCGAAGTGGAAAACAAAGTCAACATTGGTTGGCTCGGGGCTGGCGGTCGACCGCTACTGAGAAATGCTGTAGACGGATGGTCCCTGGAATTTTCGGTCGACCTGGGGCAGTCGACCTGCAGAAGTTGCCGTATGAGACTTTTCGCGTTTGGCGATTCTGGTTGACCGGAATGACCTAGTCCTTCAAAGTTGAAGTGTTAGCCCAATGAAATACCTCTAAATATCAATGACTTTAAGTAGATGTTTATTTCATACATTTGGGGGTTGGATTTCACTTGGTTTATGCATTAGAAACATCAAGACCATTTGAGCATGTTACCATGATTAGAATGAGAAACTAATGCATTTGAAGAGTGAACTTGTAAGTTATCAAGCCAAGTTATCATTGTGAACCTCAATTATCATGAATGAAGTTTAGAGATGAGAGGTATATGGAATACCTATGGTGAGATTGATGGCTATGATAAGGTAAGAATCTTACCAATGGTGCTTGATAGTAAATGACATATACCACCTGTATTGAATGGTAGAGAGGCAAGATGCTTATCCACACGTTTAGTTTGCCAGGTGACTGCCATGCTTGTCCATTCATTGGCTTATCTGTCATGAACAAAACACCACGTATGTCAGTCATATGAGAGTGAAAAATGACAATGACTTATAGTGTTTAGCCATTATCAAAATCAAGCCATTATCAAAACCAAGAATGTCCAATAGCTCAAATGACCACAAGATGATGTCGAATGACTCAAATGACCACAGTATGACTGAATTAACCACATGGCACAACATTCTCCCCCTTTTTGATGATGGCAACACTGTGAGTCATTATGTGGTAGTAATATCCAAGATGACAAAGTTTATGACATATGCGACATGTGCAGCTCAAGATCCATGATAGTGAAAGCATGTGAATGCGGATATGTATGCATAGATGATCAAAGCATATGAATGCTATGTAATTATGCAAACCCATGCAATTATGCAAACCCCCATCAACATATGAAGACTCAAAGCTGACAAGGTTCTCTCCCCCGTGGACTCTCTCCCGTCCACAATTCACTCTCCCCCTTTAACAACTCACAAAGGCCGCACAAGGACGGACAAAGGTATTAGCTCATAAAGGACTCACAACAAGACATTCTCATAAAGGACTCACAACAAGACATTTTCTCCCCCTTTGACAGCAGCAAAAAGGAGGGATAAGGTAGAGAAGGTGACGGATGTCTGTGAGACCAGAGCTGAAAGGAGTTGAGAGCAAGCCATTATATGCAAACCAGAAACACGCCGTGAGCAATGTACATGGTTCAAAGCTAATGAAATCTGAGATCAACAATAGAGTTCCAAAACCATCTATATGCATGTTTTAATAGAAATGAACCAGAAGGGCATATCATGGCAGTGGTGAACTTTCCTTTGTCTTAAACATTCATATTCAATAACTTCATCGGGAATAGCACCAACTAGTATTGAGGTGAAACAAGCATTTCTAAAGCATGGAATTTTATGATTTTAGCACTGTTTTGCATGATCTTTGGCGGTTTGATGCACATGACTCATATTTTACGAGCAATCGAGTCTAGTACATGCCTCCTAGCCGTAAGAATACACGTTGTTTAGACGCCAGTATTCCTAGGTATTTGGTAAGACTAACTGTTATGCATCAGAATGAACAGAGATATCAAAGTCACGTCATGACATATCCGATCTCATTTCTTTGATGAGAAGATATATTTCTCAGCAATTATGCCAGTGCTCTGCCTAGAGTCCAAAAGAATTAAGACAGAGTTAACAGGGGCACATCATGACATATCATTTGTCACTTGATTTGATGACGTGACATATTTCTCCGTGCAACAATATCATTGCTCTGTCAAATTGATTTTCAGAATTCCAGCTCATCAAAATGTTTAAAAACAATACTAAGCTTTAGCATTTCAACCAACGTTATTTTAGGATAGTCATTCAAGGCACAACATGCAATCTCTAGTTAAGGCCTATTAAAACCATAGAACATAGATGATTTCAAAAGATATATCAGAACGTTAAAGGAATCATTAAATCTGAACCACTATAATTGGATGGGCAATCATCAGTTCATATAATAGAAAGCTCTTACACCACTGATCTGTCTGTCTCATGATCTCAATTTTTAAACTGGAGGCCATTGAAGTTCAGATTGCAAAAGATTAAGAGAACCAACAATACTCCCCCTAAGGATATGCAGTGAATGCATTCAAGGAGTTATATTTGAAAGTAAAAAGATAATTGTCAAGGAGAGATTGACGAGAACCATGCAGGGGTTTACATGATCAAACATGAAGTTGGCAGACATGAAATGCATGACCCAGCACATGGTTTTACACTTATTAAATACACAGAATGAAGATTAAACAAATGCATGAATGCGTCAAAGAGACAACTCCCCTGTACTATATGGTCTATATGCGACAGTGACGCATGGTACTTGGCGGAGGTGAAACCTCACGCATATTGAGTGCTTCTAGGCAAACATAACCTGCCTTTCCATACATCAACATTTGATATACCATGGTCATGCAAAAATAGAGCTACACCACATGCAATGCATCGTTATCATGAATTCAACTTTATTATGCAACTACATGCAATGCTACACCATATGCAAAATGACATATTGACATATAAACAATGCATGGACACCAATCTATAAAAAAAACACACAACTAGATGGAACATGAAGATCATTTCAATTGTTATTGGCCTGAGGTCATCAAAGACCAAGCTCCCTTCTGAGTATTGTAAACCTGCCATTACACAAAGGCTTGGTGAAAATGTCAGTAATTTGATTGAGTGTATCAACAAAATGCAGTTCAAAATTTTTCTTAACGACCTCATCTCTAATGAAGTGATGCCTTATCTCAATATGCTTGGTCCTACTCTAGGACTAGCTTGAAATCTAGCACAGAGACATACACTAAACTGGATATCTGGTCGGGATGTAGTCAAATAAATCAAACAGCCGATCATACCTCTATAGATTTTTACATCCACTAATTTACCATTTTCATTCGAATCCAGTGATGTTGTGGTGCTCATAGGAGTTGCAATTATTTTACTATTTGCCATGTCAAATCTTTTCAGCAGCTCCTTGATGTATTTGGCTTAACTTATGAAGCACCTATTGATGTGAAACGACCACGGGGTATGCAGCAAGCAAACAGAAACTTAGGACCTATTCCGCAATCACAACCACATAGCAATTCAGTTGGCAGATCGGGCCAATTCGCCGTCGCACACACACGAGCCCGGGGTGACTAAATGATGCTAAGGGGAGGTGATGGATCAAGATCCTTGCTGGTAGGGTGCCAGCAAGGCTAGGGTTGCCCTCCCGAAGGTACGAAGCCCACAATTAAGGGGCTGGCCGGGTGCCACTTGGAGCACTAGGTCCCTCTCTCACACACTCCACGGTGACCGCTCGTAAGTGGAGTACGTGGGGTCGGACACTCTCTCGCTTGCTCAACGGAGCGAATTCTACGGATATTAAATGAACAAGCACCAGAAGGAAATGGAGCAAAGGTCAGAGCTCACCTGGTTGGTTTGAAGAAACCAACCCCGTTCGGAGACGAGGGCGAGCGGGGAAGTGTGGGTTCCCCGCACACTGCGCCGGTGTAGCTTGATCCCTGTTTAATAATAACATTCACTACGCCTCACGCAGGAGGGTGGACTTGGGGTGGGGATGATTTGTATTACGTGCAAACACTACCTCCACGCAGGGAGGGGCGGTGAGCCGGCCAGGCGGGGAGGGGTGATTTGCCGAAAAGCGGGCGGAGAAGCCGACGCCGAATCTGCCGGCTGTTTGCGATGGCTGACTGATAGTTGATGTCAAGGTCGTAGATCTCGTTCTGGAATTTTTCTGATGACGAGACCAGCGGCGAACGCGTTGTAACTGGAACGGGGATGCCTCAGAATTTTTCTGAATTCTTCTGAAGAAGGTACTGGTCTGGGAAGAGCTTTGAACAGAGTGACTGAATCTGGACGCAGCAGCTTCCTGTTTCTGACAGCAACTTGCAGAGGTTGCCCCGACCGCTCCCGGACTCCAAATCATGAACCGCTGGAGTTTCTAAAACCGTGGACAAGCCCTCTTCGCAGAAAAACTGAAGGGGAAGCTGTCTGATGCCGGAGTTGGCGGGGAGACTCCGAAGAGTGGAGGTTGGTCTCTGCAGACTGTGGGAGGCAGACCCGACCAGCCGAGGGAGAAAAAAGAGAACTTTGGCCTCCGGATGCCGAATGCAGTTCTGCTTCTTGATCCTGGTAGAGGACTGGAGGAGGAAGAAGTTTGTTGAAGGGCTCGTGGTCTGAATCTTCTGCTGTTTGGCGTGGTGCAGCGTCGAACCGGGTTCAGGTATTCTGCAGAGGGAGCCCAGTGCAGCCGGGGAGGGGTGGTTCTGCAACAGGCTGCTGATCTGTAGGTCGTGGCTGCACACACAAATTGAAGAGAGAATGGGTGGAGGGGTGGTTCCTTTGGTGAAGGGGAAGGGGATGAGGTTGCTTCGGTGGTGGGGAATGGTTGAGAGGTGGCAAGGGGAGGTGAGGGAGGATGGTAGGGGCGGAGCTAGCAGGGGAGAGGGTGGATGCGCAAGAGGTCTAGCTAGGAGGAGGGGTCTAGCTAGGAGGAGGTGGGGGCGCAAAATGGCCTAGGGAATGGGGGGATATTCCTTTGATTTGGGTGGAGGGTTAATGGAGGTGTTTAATGGAAGCCTAGGGAAGGGGAGGAGTTGCCTTGGGGAGGGGAAGAGTTGCTTGGGAAGTGGGGATTCCTCTTGGGAAGATGGAAGGTTGCATGGGGAAGGGGGAGGGTTGCTTGGGGAGTGGTGGGAGTAAATGGGGGTTAATGACCTTGGGAAGGTGAAAGGGTGGGGGAGGGCTGATGTGGAGGATGAGGTGGCAAGGGGAGGAGAGAGAGAGCTGGTCGACCTAGAGAGAGAGAGGGGAGAGGAGAGAGAAAGGGTCGCCCCCTTTAGAGAAAGAGAGAAGAGGAGAGAGAGAGAGCTAGAGAGAGAGAGAGGTGCACTAATGCTCAAAATTCATTCAAACTTTCATTACTGAACTCAAGTGGAGTTGGGGTCCTATTTATAGGAATCCCAACATTTACAAAAAGTCCCTGGAGAAGTGCTAAAAGCAAATAAGCAAGGGGGTGGGGAAGGAAGAGGGCGCCCATGGGCCAGGCCCATTTAATTGGACCCATATGACCCCCTAGCCTAACAAACATAGGTAAATAGCATGATGACCTAGGGACATGAATCAAAACAAGGGGAAATTACATCAAAATGACTCAAGAAAGATATAAAAATACATAGCTGAACTTAGGAAATCAAGCTGAACATAATGGCAATCATCCGGACCCGTGGAGAAGTGGGAAGTGGTAAGCGATGTCCCCATCATACTCCCGGGGTGCAGAGAACTCGACTCTGTCGAGTAAAGATCCATCGTATGCGGAGGAAGCCACAACGAGGTTGCTCTCAAGTCCACCAAAGGTAGCCGGTCCTTTCCACCAAGCGAGGTAGTGCCCATCCCTCTGCTCCAGATGGCCGTAACCTGTTCATTCAATATCCGCTCCAATTGCTCACGTTGGCCCCTCTGGGTTGGTGGAACTCTCTTATGGGTGGTGACTCTCTCAAGAAGTGGAACAGGCTCAATATTCTCACTAGGTGTCACCGTGGGACCCTTGTATGGCACCAAGTCAGCCACATTGAATGTGGGACTTACTCCGTACTCCTCGGGGAGGTCCAACACGTAAGCATTTGTGCTGATCCTCCTCAGAACCTGGAAGGGGCCTGATCCATGCGACCTCAGTTTTGAGACATTCCCAGGGAAAGGTCTCTCAGTTCTCACCATCACAAAATCACCCACGCGAAACTCTTGGTGGCGTCGGTGGGAATCGGCCGATTTCTTATACACCTTACTGCTTTTGTTGGTGTGTTTGCGGATGTTACCATGCAGAGTTGTGAATGATCCTTTAGCGATGAAGGGAGGGCCCGGACAACCAAATGTGGACCTAACATGCAATGGTGCCACGTGGACTTTGATGAACCTAGGAGGACCGGGACATCCACTAGTGGCCCTATCATACCTAGTCTTCATAATAATAGTGGGAGGGCCCTGGTATCTGTAGGAGAACCTATTACATAAGGTGGTGATGAATGCCGGGGGACCTGGACACCCGTAGATGCTCCTAACGTGCATATGATCAATGATGAATGAGGGAGGACCAGCACATCCAAATGTGAGCCAGTCATGCATTGGGCTAAAAGTGTGCGTGACATGTATGACATGACTAGGCTTAGTAGCCCTACCAAATGATGCACAATGTAGTGGCACATGTATTTTCTTCCAAATGGTTCCTCCTATGCATATGGCTTGGTGTGAGAGTTTCCACTCATAGGGGTCAAAGGGGTCAAGAAAAATGGAGTGGGTTTGCTCTAATAAGGTCGGTTGGGGGTGGGAAAAGGTTGGCGGTGAGTAAGGTGGGGGGGCATAGGAAGGGGGCGAAGGGATCATGGTAAGGGTCACCTAAGGAGAGGAACTCTAGGTCCTTATGGTCCTCATAACCATTGGATGGCGGACTCTCCTCCCCAGGTAATATGATCGGGCCAAAGTTTTTGGTGGGATGGTCGGCCATGAATGGAGGACTAGATGTTCTACCCGAGACAAGCAACTCTAGTTTGTGAATAGCATCGGGCTCGTCGGGTGTAGGGAGGAGTAAAAGAAGGTCACTAGTGTAGCAACCCACAGTGTAAATGGAGGAGATTGATCCGACACATAGGTGTAAGAGGTCAAGGCTCCTAGGTCGGTCGGTTATTGTAGACATCATGCCAGTTAGCTCCATTTGCCAAACTATACCCTTAAGAAGATCCCCTAATGTTTTCACTTGATAGGATGATTGGATTGTGGTGTGATAGGTGGATAAGGGTACAATGGGAAGGTTTTGCTCCATGGGTGGGTAAACATAGGACACGATGGGGTGAAGTGGTCTCTCCTTTAGCCATTTAGCTAGGGGCCCCTTTATGATTACGGTGCTACTTGTGAAGGCTTGTGGCTCTTGGGGGTCCAAGCTATGTGAAGGGGACATTTGTGATTCTTCCTCACCATAGATATGAACTTGGGTTTCCTCAAGGATGGGGATGGGTTTCGGACTAGCATCTACTCCCATGTGGATGGTTGTGGTCTCCTCTCTCAAGGGAATGGGAAGGTCTATTGGGGGTGGGGTGATGATGGTTGGTGCATGGTGTACCCGGGGTGGTGAGTGAGGCCAGACTAGGGTTGGGGTTGGGAGTGGAAGTAGCGGGGGACTAGGTTTGGGTAGGATAGGAGTTGGAAGTGGAAGGTGGGTTGGGTGAGTAACTTTGGATTGGGGAATGGTGGCTGTCACGGGCCTAGGTGGAGGGGTGGACATGGGGTCCACGTGGGTTTGAGTGGTGAGGGTGGAGTGAGCCATGATGCTTCTTCCACCTGGGAGGGGAACTTCTCGGCCTAACCCATGACACTGTGATTCATATTCCTCTTCCCAATCTAGTGGAGCCTCATAGTCTTCGGTTACCTCTTTAAGTTCCTTTTGGAAAGGGGTGGAAGGAGGATTTTTGGAAGTTTGTGGGGTGTGGGTTTGATGGAGAATTTTGGGTTGGGTGGTGGGGAAAGGAGGAGTGGGAGTGCTCCTCGGGTTATGGTTCTCAGGGTAGGAGTGGGAAGGTTGGGGAGTGAAGATCTTCCTGATCTCAATCCTTATCTCTTCCAATAAATCTAGGGGTCCTTTGGGTGGTGGGGTTTGGGTCCTAATAGAGGTTTTGGGTTGACGGGGAGGGAAAGGGGGAGGGGGAGTGGTCATTGGGCTATGGGTGCTTGAGTTGGAAGAGTGGGAAGGTTTTGGAATGAGGATCTTCCTAAGTTCTACCTTCATCTCTTCCCATGAGTGAATGGGCTCTTGTCTCTCAATCCCCCTTCAAATCTCAAGCTTTCTCCATTCTGTCTCGCCAAAGGGACCAAGGGTCGTCTTGGCGATGCGCACTTTTCTTTCCTCGGTCATGTAGTAGTGGTGGAAGTATCTATCCATGGAGGTCTCCCATTTCCTATATGTGTGAGGGTTTCGGGACCCATCGAAGCTGGGCAACTCCGGCCCGATAATGAAGTAGTCATCGGGGTGCCTGGTGAGGTACATGGTTTGGATGCTCGGATGACCTCAATGCAATGTGCCCTAGGACAAGACTTAGTAGAGACAAGTCTAGAACCTGGCTCTGATACCAACTGATGTGAAATGACCACGGGGTATGCAGCAAGCAAACATAAACTTAGGACCTATTCCGCAATCACAACCACATAGCAATTCAATTGGCAGATCGGGCCAATTCGCCGTCGCACACACACGAGCCCGGGGTGACTAAATGATGCTAAGGGGAGGTGATGGATCAAGACCCTTGCTGGTAGGGTGCTAGAAAGGCTAGGGTTGCCCTCCCGAAAGTACGAAGCCCACAATTAAGGGGCTGGCCGGGTGCCACTTGGAGCACTAGGTCCCTCTCTCACACACTCCACGGTGACCACTCATAAGTGGAGTACGTGGGGTCGGACACTCTCTCGCTTGCTCAACGGAGCGAATTTTACGGATATTAAATGAACAAGCACCAGAAGGAAATGGAGCAAAGGTCAGAGCTCACCTGGTTGGTTTGAAGAAACCAACCCCGTTCGGAGACGAGGGCGAGCGGGGAAGTGTGGGTTCCCCGCACACTGCGCCGGTGTAGCTTGATCCCTGTTTAATAATAACATTCACTACGCCTCACGCATGAGGGTGGACTTGGGGTGGGGATGATTTGTATTACATGCAAACACTACCTCCATGCAGGGAGGGGCGGTGAGCCGGCCAGGCGGGGAGGGGTGATTTGCCGAAAAGCGGGCGGAGAAGCCGACGCCGAATCTGCCGGCTGTCTGCGATGGCTGATTGACAGTCGATGTCAAGGTCGTAGATCTAGTTCTGGAATTTTTATGATGACGAGACCAGCGGCGAACGCGTTGTAACTGGAATGGGGATGCCTCAGAATTTTGCTGAATTCTTCTGAAGAAGGTGCTGGTCCGGGAAGAGCTTCGAACAGAGTGAC
Organism: Amorphophallus konjac; assembly: GCA_022559845.1. Lineage (NCBI taxonomy): Eukaryota > Viridiplantae > Streptophyta > Magnoliopsida > Alismatales > Araceae > Amorphophallus > Amorphophallus konjac. Next base: position 266,448,735 of record CM040123.1, read on the forward strand.
TGAATCTGGACGCAGCAGCTTCCTGTTTCTGACAGCAACTTGCAGAGGTTGCCCCGACCGTTCCCGGACTCCAAATCATGAACCGCCAGAGTTTATAGAACCGTGGACAAGCCCTCTTCGCAGAAAAACTGACGGGGAAGCTGTCTGATGCCGGAGTGCGCGGGGAGACTCCGAAGAGTGGAGGTTGGTCGCTGCAGACTGTGGGAGGCAGACCCGACCAGCCGAGGGAGAAAAAAGAGAACTCTGGCCTCTTGATGCCGAATGCAGTTCTACTTCTTTCTCCCGGTAGAGGACTGGAGGAGGAAGAAGTTTGTTGAAGGGCTCGTGGTCTGAATCTTCTGCTGTTTGGCGTGGTGCAGCGTCGAACCGGGTTCAGGTATTCTGCAGAGGGAGCCCAGTGTAGCCGGGGAAGAATGGGGCACCACGAACTGTAGCGATGTCGGAATGAGATGATTCCACCTCTCTTTCGAAGAATACTCGTAGACCTTTCTGTCGATGTAGACCACGCCCCCAGGAGTTCCGAGATGAGGTCATGGGCGGCACTGCAACAGGCTGCTGATCTGCAGGTCGTGGCTGCACACACAAATTGAAGAGAGAATGGGTGGAGGGGTGGTTCCTTTGGTGAAGGGGAAGGGGATGAGGTTGCTTCGGTGGTGGGGAATGGTTGAGAGGTGGCAAGGGGAGGTGAGGGAGGATGGTAGGGGTGGAGCTAGCAGGGGAGAGGGTGGATGCGCAAGAGGTCTAGCTAGGAGGAGGGGTCTAGCTAGGAGGAGGTGGGGGCGCAAAATGGCCTAGGGAATGGGGGGATATTCCTTTGATTTGGGTGGTGGGTTAATGGAGGTGTTTAATGGAAGCCTAGGGAAGGGGAGGAGTTGCCTTGGGGAGGGGAAGAGTTTCTTGGGAAGTGGGCATTCCTCTTGGGAAGATGGAAGGTTGTATGGGGAAGGGGGAGGGTTGCTTGGGGAGTGGTGGGAGTAAATCGGGTTAATGACCTTGGGAAGGTGAAAGGGTGGGGGAGGGCTAATGTGGAGGATGAGGTGGCAAGGGGAGGAGAGAGAGAGCTGGTCGACCTAGAGAGAGAGAGGGGAGAGGAGAGAGAAAGGGTCGCCCCCTTTAGAGAAAGAGAGAAGAGGAGAGAGAGAGAGCTAGAGAGAGAGAGAGGTGCACTAATGCTCAAAATTCATTCAAACTTTCATTACTGAACTCAAGTGGAGTTGGGGTCCTATTTATAGGAATCCCAACATTTACAAAAAGTCCCTGGAGAAAGTGCTAAAAGCAAATAAGCAAGGGGGTGGGGAAGGAAGAGGGCGCCCATGGGCCAGGCCCATTTAATTGGGCCCATATGACCCCCTAGCCTAACAAACATAGGTAAATAGCATGATGACCTAGGGACATGACTCAAAACAAGGGGAAATTACATCAAAATGACTCAAGAAAGATATAAAAATACATAGCTGAACTTAAGAAATCAAGCTGAACATAATGGCAATCATCCGGACCCGTGGAGAAGTGGGAAGTGGTAAGCGATGTCCCCATCACCTATCTTCTCCTTGGTTGACATGCAAATCGAGAAAAAATTGGAGTTCTCTCATTAGGCTCATCTCAAATTCACTAGTCATAAGGTTAGCAAATTCCTCACACATTTCAGATTTAGTAGAGCCAAACATAATATCATCAATATAAATTTGAACAATCAAAATGTTCTTACCTTGCTTCTTGGTAAAAAGTGTTTGATCTACCTTACCTCGTGTGTACCCTTTCTCAATGAGGAACAAGCTTAGTCTCTCATACCAAGCTCTTGGTTCTTGCTTCAAGCCATAAAGTGCCATGTCTAGCTTGTATACAAAATCTGCATGGTTAGAGTTCTCAAAGCAGGGGGCTACTTCACACAGACTTCTTCCTTGATCAAACCATTCAAGAAAGCACTTTTTACATCCATTTGATACAACTTTATTCGAAGGGAGCATGCAGCTTGGTTTTAGATGTTGACTCATGCTGAAAGCATTCATGGGTTGGCAATGAACTATGCAGCCTAAGACTTATGTGAATGCACAATGCAATGAAGATGCTGCATGATGATTGCACATTTTTTTTGTGTTTTCCTAAACATAATTTATATTGGAGTATATGAGATCACAAGATGATGCAAACACAAATCATTCACAATTGATTTTGAACTGAATGCAACATGATGATGCCAATTGCTAGACTCCCCCTTTGAACAATGCTAACATGAATAACGAGTTGAAAATGCAGCCATGGTATGCTTCATCAAAACCAAAATCCAAGAATTTTGTGTGGCTGATATCAGGTACCAAACAACTCATCATCATATCAACTTCATCAGCATAACAAGTTTCTCATGAATTAAACAGCTGAAATAATTGATCTCTGGTACACGGCGGAGGTTTTGATCTTAGATCCTTCTTACGCATAGTAAGATTTCTGGGCAAGCATGACTTGCCTTTCAACTCTAGACCATTTAAAATACCAGAGGTCAAGCAGGGTGTGAGCAATTAATCTAGCTCACGTGTTCATCTTCACACCACGGGGGATAAATCATCATTTCAAACAAGCAATTCAGTTTGCAGAAGTTTATTGAACAAAATAGGTAAACTTATGATGCAGTATCTACATGTCAAGACTAAACATGCAAAATGATAAAAAAAATATTTGCATACCTGTGCCTTGAGCTTTTATTTACCTGACCATTCATTTCTCAGCTCCAAGGCATCCTACACCCAAAATTCTCATTTAGAATTTTTCGGTACCCAAGCTTGCTTGGGTCCTTGTGGGTTAGCAACATGTTTAGCATCTTAGCCCATATTTTTCAAGGCAATCACATCATCCTCCCTCATTGTGAGGCAATCATATATCTCATGCCCATTTTTTCCACAATAGAAACAACACACAAAAGATTGATTTTTCTTTTTATGTTCATGTGCGTGTGCATGTGGACTATGCTTTTATGGGCGAGCATGATTTTTACCTTTCATGGTATGAGGGTGATGTCTTTCTTTCAGATGCCAGCATTCCTGGTCAGTGTGACCAGTCTTACCACAATGAAAGCAGCAAAGGGAAGCATTTCTATTGAAGGCCATGGGGAGTGTCGACCTGTTTGGATAGGAATGTCGACACTTCTGATTCTCCATGCTATTCTGTGCAGAGTTTTGTTGAGCAGGCCCTCTGCCAGTGTTGACCTATTTCTTTCCTTGCCCTTTCACTTGTTGTCCTGCTCTAAGCTCATCATTTCTCAGGATGAAACAATCATGCACAGTGTGACCATGTCTACCACAATAATAACAATGGACATTCATTTTGTGGAAAGTATGGTATTTAGCATTGGACATGTTGTGGTGCACGTTTGGATGAGCATGCTGAATTTTGCTTTTATTTCGAGCAGTATGCCCTTTTTGGTGACCACAGGAAGTGGTGGCTTCTGATGAGCAAGAATCTTGGTCTTGGACAAACATTGACAGGAAATCATTCAAACCTTGTATTTCATTTTCAAGTGAAGAAATATGCTATTTAGATTCATCAAGACCCTCTTCGCATGCTGCCAATTGCTCATTGAGCATGGCATTTACCGCTTTAAGATTTTGATTTTCTTGTTCTAAAGTATGCAATGTTTTAGAGCAATCATCAATGATAGTCTTGCCTTTTCCAAGTGCAACCATTTTTTCATTCTGTTCTTCTTCATCTTGTTCAAGTTTAATTTTCTTTTTCAACAATTCTCTATTCTCTTCTTTTAGAGAATCAATCAGATTTTGTTGTCATTCAATATCATCATGAAGACCCATATTTATCTTTTTCATGAACGAGCATTCTTTGCATGCAAAATTAGCAGAGCATGAGACTTCAGTTTCTTTTAGGACCTTTTCACTTTGAGTTTAAGAATTTTTACTTTCTTCAATCAACCTCTCATCATGAATTAGCCCATCGGCCATAGTTTGATCGTTAGAGATTGATTTAGGTTGATTTTGAAATTTTATTACAATTTCTTCCAACCTAGTGATTTCATCATGAAGATTTTCATTTTCATCCCTTAGACATGCAATACTTTGTTTATGCGTATCTAGATCAAAAGAAAGAGTGTCGTTAAGCTCTTCAAAAGCAGAACAGTTTTTACAAAAAGAGCTTTTATTTTGGTTACTTTTCTTGAGATCCATTTTCAAATTTTTGTTTTCTGATTTTACCTTTTTGTATTGTGTAATCAACTCATCATAGGCTTCCATAAGCTCTTCAAAAGTGAATTCCTCGGAGTCAGAGTTTACCTGTGATGAGGATGTATTACTGGACTGTTATACACGGTCGGCCATGAAGCATTCTTGTTCTTGTTCCTTCCCTTCATGGATTTAAAATAACCTGTCCAGTACTTGCTTGGCTGTGCTGTAGGAGGACACAAGATGAGTCAGTCTGAGATCAACTGCAGCTGTAATTAAGTTATATGCAGCAAGATTATCATCGTGTTTGGTCTCATGTTCGGCTAACCAATCAATTGAATTTGATGGCAGCTCATGAGGACCATCGTATATAAGAGTCCACAATTGTGGATCTATGGAGCTAACATAGATGAACATTCTCCCTACCCATGTAGAAAAATCTGAACCATCATAAATGGGCGGAGAAACCATCGAAGCATGTGTAGCATATGAAGCCATCTAAATAAAATACACCGGGATCTTTCCCTGTAGATCGTAGGATCTGGGAATGGCAGAGCCAGGCTCTGATACCACATGTTGAGTAGTGGATGGCGGATATAGAGGGGAGGGGTGAATAGATCTGCCCCTCTTTTCGAAATGCAGCCCTCCTTAAAGTTAGATAAAAAGAATTACAGCGGAATATAACTAGCTTAGCGTGGCACACAACGATTCACTTAGCAAGATGAATAAGTAATATAGATATTGAACCTAAGCATGCATCTATCACGAAGTAATCGCACGAGCAAACCATAACACAAAGGATTTTAAGGTGGTTCGGACTGAATCCCCAGTCCTACGTCCACCCCTCACCAAATCCGGTGAGGCTCCACTAGTGCAATGCACTGAACCGTAAATCGGAAAGACCTCTGATTGCCTTCCTACTAACCACCGGAAGGGATGTCAACACCGCAGATCGGAGAACTTCCGATTGCCTTCCTACTAACCACTGGTAGGGACGATCTTCAGTTTCAAATGTTTGAATGGAATGGAAATAGAACAAATATGAAAACACTCAAACAAGATATAGAATATGCTCAAAGAGAAGAGATCTTGTCTGAGATTGCTGGAGCTTGAATCTGATGCTTCAATGATATCTTCTTCCTTGTGAAAAGATCTTGCTTGGATCATCTTGAGTTGATGAAGAAGATGAAGGATGCAGATTTGATCTCCCTTGAGAATGGGCTTCTTTGGATCACCTTGAGATGATGAAGAGGATGATGGTTGCAGCTTTATCTTCACTTGGCTTGGGGTTGATCTCCTCTTGAAGTAGCTTGAATCACTTGAGGATTTGATGAAGAACTTCTTCCCGGAGTACTGTTCACAGCTACAGTACTCGAACTCCTCTCCCTTGAATACACCCTTGCAGCCTCCTTTGATCTTCCCTTTTAGCCTTGCTTGCTTCTACTCTTCCTTGAAGGTTGCTGGATTGAGATATGAGCTTGAATCACCTTGAGTTGATGGAGAGAGTGTTGGATGTAGCTTTGATCTTTCTTTTGATCCTCTTGAGTTGATGAAGAGGTTTAAGGATGCAGCTTTGATCACCTTTGAGAATCTTGATTGCTTCTAGCTTCCTTGGAGGTTGCTTGTTTCAGATCTATGCTTCAATCACCTTGGAATAGATGAAGAACTTCTGCACGGAGTACTGTTCACGGCTACAGTACCTCTTCTTCCAACCTCCTTCTCTAGCCTCTCTTGATCTCTCTTTAATTCCTATTGAAGCATTAGGGTTTCTAACCCTCTTGTATGTGTTTTATAGACTTTGGATGGTCAATAGAAACTCCCCAGACCAGATCCACGTTTTGTGGGTGATTGGGTGACTTTAGGATTAAAGAAATCTATGGAGAATGGCTCTTCTCGAAGTGTTGACCCCTACCATGACTATGAGAGGCCTCGCCACCACCAACCTAATGAAAGGCGTCCACGGGACGACCACCCAAGGAACAATGGTCCAAGAGCCCACCCTCCACATACTGAAATTGATAGGGAGGATAGGAATGTTGACCCCTACCATGACTATGAGAGGCATCACCACCACCAACATAATGAAATGCATCCACGGGACGACCCAGATGACCCTCTCTTAAGGATGATCAAGGTAGAAGCCCCAAACTTTGACGGTTCCCATGAACCAAGTGCCTACTTAGAATGGGAGACCGCCATGGACCAATACTTTGAATGGTACCCTATGTCCGACTCAAGGAGAGTGAGGTTGGCCAAGATGCACCTCACCAAATTAGCCAAGACTTATTGGCTAAACCAAGAGGGGTTAAGGAGGGTTAGGCAGGAAGAGCCTATTGACACTTGGGAAGGTATGAAGAACCAACTTAGAAGTAAGTACCTACCCCTATCCTACCACCAAATGCTCTTAGATGAGTGGCAAAGTCTCACCCAAGAAGGGAAGACCGTGGTTGAATACATTGAGAAATTTGACTCCTATCTTTTGAAGTGTGGAGTTCATGAGGACCCGACCGTCACCTTATCCCGATTTAGGAATGGGCTCCAAAACCACATAAAGAGGAAACTTTTCACGAGAGATGTCGACAACCTTGAACAAGCCTACCAAATAGCTCGGGATGTTGAGCGATTATCTAGGATCCCTAGGTTTGCCCCTCCCCGACCGACCGACCCCAAAAGCATGGGGCCCCGAACCACCCCGGCCCCCCCTATGAAGGCCCCTAGCCCAAGTGGGAATGCCCCATTACGGCCTTACTATCCCCCTCCCACCACCACTCCAAACAAGGCCACCCTAGCCACCCTCCTCCATGGAGGGAAGAGAGTTCCAAAGGCTCAAATGTAGGAGGGACCACCCCGGGTAGTGGGCGTCAACAATGCTATTGATGTCAAGGATTTGGACACTTCGCGGGGCAATGCCCATCCAAGGGGTTGTCTAGTTTGCTAATGGAGGAAGAAGCTTCCCCACCCCAAGGGGAACTTGAGAGCACGATTGAGGTCCATGAAGCCTCACTAGATTGGGAGGAAGAGTACAAAGCCCCGTACCATGAGTCAGGTCTAGACAACACCATGACATCTATCGACACCAATCTAGGAGTGATTAGATGTACCTTTACCAAACCCCAAGAAGAGGATTGGCGACGAACATCAATCTTTCACACCTTTGTTAAGGTAGGAGGTCATGTGAGAAAAGTGATCTTAGATAGCGGGAGTTGTGTCAATGCTGTGTCTCCCGACACCGTTAAACTCCTTGGGCTGACTATCATTCCCCACCCAAGTCCCTACTAGGTCTCATGGATCAACAACAACTCCATCCCGGTCAACACTCGCTGCCTGGTGCCCCTCACCTTCTCCTCCTACCATGGCCAAATATGGTGTGATGTTATGCCCATGGAAGTAGGTAGCATCCTACTAGGGATACCTTGGCTTTATGATGTGGATGCCACCATCTTGGGTAGGACCAACACATGCACCTTTGAGCATGAGGGAAAGACTATCCGTCTTAATCCCTCCCCGCCACGTCCCATGCCCAAGAGGGACACACTCCCTCAAGGACATCACCCCACCACACCACAAGCCTTGGGGAACTCCACCCCTCCAACACAATCCCTTACCCAAAATCCCGACCAAGGTGAGACATCGGGATTGACCAAGGGTCTTCATCTCATCACCAAGAGAGAGCTTGAGGAGGAACTAGCTCAAGGGGTACCTTTATGTGCGGTGGTCATTTGTCTAGGAGAGCCTACTCCCTCCAACCCCCATCCCATAGAAGTCCGGCATCTCCTAGAAGAATTTCATGATGTGTTCCCGGAGGAACTCCCTGACCAACTCCCTCCCATGCGTGATGTACAACACGCAATTGATTTAGTTCCGAGAGCCACCCTTCCTAACCTTCCTCATTATCGGCTCAATCCCATGGAACATGCCGAGCTTCGGAGGCAAATAGAGGAGCTCATTAGGAAGGGCTTCATCCGCATTAGCAAAAGTCCATGTGCCGTACCGGCCCTTCTCACTCCCAAGAAGGATGGATCATGGTGGATGTGTGTGGATAGCCGGGCCATTAATAAGATCACCGTCAAGTATAGGTTCCCCATCCCTAGGCTTGATGACATGCTTGACATGCTAGCTGGAGCCACTATTTTCTCCAAGATTGACCTTAAGAGTGGCTATCACCAAGTTAGGATTAGGCCCGGAGATGAGTGGAAAACGGCCTTCAAAACTAAG